>OX387976.1:2802593-4197639 GCA_947578425.1 Eugnorisma glareosa
TCCAGTGTGGGAAAGAGACAGAGCTATACAGGTCTTCTAGCGCCATCTCTTTCCCACACAATATCGGAATCATATGAATCACGTTAAAATTTTAAAATTCTTAAAGTGGTCTTTACGTTTATGATCACAAAGTCCATTTTAAGAGTTTTAATTTTTTAACGTGATTCATAATTATTATAATTATAATAAAGCAGCCATTTAGGCACCCTGGTTATAACCTGGTTAACTTCAACTTAACAGTAAGTACTGTTATCTAGTTGTACCTAGTACCTATAGGTCCTAGCTGAGACTAGTAAAGTAGGTATTTAAGTTAGGTAGGTACAAAATCAAAATGAAGAATCTATGAAGTTTTCCTATGACGTGGTAAAATCTTACTTCTATTATAAATGCGATAATTTGGATAGATGTTTGTTGTTTGTGGCTATAAGAGTAGAGGAAGACCAAAGAAACGATGGATGGACTGTGTGAAGGATGATATGGCTAGAAAGGAAGTGACTGCTGAGATGACGAGTAACAGAGAAGTATGGAAGAAGAAGACATGCTGCGCCGACCCCAAGTAAGTTGGGATAAGGGCAGGAGAATGATGATGATGAATGATGATGTTTGTTACTCAATCTCGCCAAAACGGCTGAACGGGTCTGGATGAAATTGGGCACAGAGATTGATTTTAGTCTGAATTTTTTTTTCATTGGCATTTTTTTCGTCACATACACATCAAAATTACCAGGCGAACTAAGTCGTGGGCACCAGTTAGTATTAGACGACGCTGTTTTACACTTTCCAATATTACCTCTCATATCTTTCTGCTTTCCTACTTTAGCACCTCAGTACGATAGCTCATCACTTGTTTATTCAAAGAATAAACTTTTGCAAAATCCTGTTGCCGCCTGAACAGATTCATAAACTAGTTTACGCACAGTTAATGACCTATAAAAATCTCGTACCTACATCTAAGTTCTAAGGTCAATCATCCTAATGTGTCGTGAACATAAAATCTATGTTCACTAGTCGGTTTTGTATTCAAACAGTGTCGTAGAATTCATTCACTTATTTCGATCGCTCTGTTACATCTTCGGTAGTATAGTGGTAAGTATCCCCGCCTGTCACGCGGGAGACCGGGGTTCGATTCCCCGCCGGAGAGAATCTTTTTGAATTTGTTTTTATTTTTTCAACATTTTGTTCATGTTTTTTTTTTAAGATTTGTATGAATTTATGTTATAAAAATAATTGCTTTAATGAGTTAAGATGATTTATTGAATTTTGCACTACTGCATTATTCACAAAACTAGACCAGCAGAAAGTCATTATTTGTTCCTATAAAACAGTTTTTCTCGAAAACCGTCTAATAAACATTTTACTACCAATATTTTCAATTAATAACATGAAAGAAAAACCTTCCCAAAAGGGTGTATCTTTCTCCAATCGCTATACATTAACGATATTAACTGATTAGTGAAAGCAATTGAACTGTGTAAATGCAATACCGTTCCCTCTAAGCCGGGGCCCCAGTGGACGATTTAATCTGGACCCCAAAACATCCGCACAAAACAGGGATTTAGCCGAGCCAGGGGGACTTACGGCAAAGGGAAATCACGAACAACGATGAATGGGAATTGTAATTGGTTTTAGCGCCATCTGTTGACGAATAGTGATAGCTTCATGAATGTATAAAGCAAACAAATTAATATGTTTACATAGCTCGATAGATGACGCTAGTATCCTTAAGTTTCACGGCCCCAAAGGGGATGTAGGTCAGTTTTCTTTGTATTTAATAAGTATATTTTCTCCCTGGAAAAGATAACAGGGGCATACATACGTCTTTAGAGCGGCTAAAAGCTGCTAACCTTTCCTCTTATAAGAATAAATAAATTCTTTCGTGAACTTACCAAAATAAATTGTCCATCCTCCCTTTCCGTATGTCTACGAGAAGCATTAAGATAAGGGAAGGTCCCTTCGCACAAGAGATCTAAGGGCTAAGCACAACACATTACACTGTTTTTTCACTTCAGTTGTGTTGGGCAGCGGATTTTCAGCAAATCCCGGGATTTAGGAGATTCTCAGGTGTCCGTCCTTAGTGGGCAAAGGAAATTGTCGAATTTAAGTGTATTTATAAGGCCTACCTACCTATTTATTTTACGGATTTGAAGTAATTGCCAAACTTAAATGGGGCAAACACACAAAATAAGATTGAAATGAAATTCAGTAAGGACCAGATTTCCAAGTATTAAGTTACGAACATACTAGGTACGTTACGAGAGAAAAAAAATCTCCTTTATCAATTTATTTATCTTCATCTGCCTCGCTGGTCTGGGCACGAGAGAAAACTGGTATTCATCAGGAATTTCTCAGTGGCATGAAGCATCTCGGAGTTTGGAATTCAACCTGGTTGGCAATAAGCTCGCCCTGTATAATACAGGGCTATTAAATGGGACTTACACACATCTGGCGAAAAGTGATGTTTGTCCTACACTTCTGCCTTACACTTCGAGAGTACACGTATGATGTTATAATTTATGTAACTAACCCACAGTGTCCTTTCACTGTAAATGCGCAAATAAAAATAGGAGAACGTTTTCTTACGCCATAATATTCAGGTAACCATTTCGGAGAAAAAAAAACGAAAATTCCTCAAACTATCCTTGCTATTTCTTCGTAAATGACTAAGAATTATACTTGGAAAGACCGAGGTTACCCGAGAAGCAGTGGAGCTGTGATAGTAACGATAAAATAAAACTTCGCGGAATTCAACGACATGTGCGCCGAACTGACGATACCCGACGGCATGCGATTGCATAAACATAACGGGTAAGGTTTCAATCTATCGGTATTATTGGTACAATATAATTATCTAGTCTCGTATCTATTAGGAGACAGCTAATGCTTTGTCAGTACCAGAAACGAAGACATCCGCAAGAGATCCAAGGTTACCGACGTAGCCCGACAGGCACATTGCTCGTCGGAAAGTTCTGCGGAAGCCATTGCGTTGGAAGGCCTCCCACTAGGTGGACCGATGACCTGGTGAAGGTTGCAGGGATCCGCTGGATGCGAGTCGCACGGGACCGGTCAATGTGGCGACACTTGGGGGAGACCTGTGTCCAGCAGTGGACATCTTTCGGCTGAAATGACGATGATAATGCCATGTAGCAAAAGCATGTCGGAGTAGAAGCCTGCTAGAACCAATCATGCTATGATGATCAGTTCCGTAAGTAAGTACGTCCTAAGTTTCGGATACCACACCTCTTCTCTTGTTGACTGCCTCGTTGGTCTAGTGGTTGCAATCGCGACTGCTGAGCGTGAGGTCCTGGGTTCGATTCCTGGGTCGGGCAAATTGTTATTAGATTTATCCATCAAGAATTTCTCAGTAGCAGTCACGGAGTCTGGATTTGTGACCGGTTGATGACACTTTAACATAACCGGTGAAACGTGTATGTGGGTGTAGTATTACACCTCTACCTAACCCTTCGGGAATTACAAGCGTGATGTTATGTTCTCTGGTTGTATGGGTACGTATTTTACGTAAAACCTGTAACTATGACGTAAAACGCGACGGAGGCAGCGTTTTCCTATGACCCTTAGAATATTATTTTATAGTACCACCATCACCTTTAATGGTGATTATGACCATGCCCTCATGATCTTGTGAGGTTGTGACGTGTGTCAGCGCAAATTGATATGGTAACACTGACTTTGCTCTAGCATCATACATAAGGAATTTCAATAAAATAAGAGGCCAGCTTATATCCTATGGATCTCTGATCTGAAAATAAAGATTTATTATTATTATTATTATACTGGTGTTGTCAGTGCGGACTACGGATGAATTACTATTTCGTCCGAATAGGCTATCTCTTGACAAATTAAGCGGTGGAAGGAACAACATTTTTTTTTTTAGATTTTCGTATTTGAGTAGTTGCAAGTTGCATTTTATCATGAAAACGCTTTTTGCTACTCCAATCGCGTGGAGAGGATTCCGTATGTTTACAGATTTCTTGTAGGATTTCCTGTAATCTATAGGCAAATAACTATTTTTTGTAACTATAGAGGGTGTAACAAGACCCATAACGAAGCCGAAAGGCACTTGTTCTCCCCCGTCATTGTGATCATTTTTTTGTTCTACTCATAGACCATACCCGGGAACCTTCTAGTTACGGAGATATTGGGGGTCAAAGTTCCAACTTTTTCACAAGTTTTTTTTTTAATGTACATGTTTATAATGTAAGATTTTTACTTTAAACTCCTCCACGACCCTCTTACTACACAATTCATCCATCAGCACAATGTTTTGAGTGCGTTACATTGAGTCCAACCGTAAACCGGGGTGATTTTTCACCCCAAAAAAAAAAGTTACTTAGTTTGATGTACATAATGCTTGGTTGACGGCTTCGTGAAGGGTCCTGTTACACCCTGTATATCTTAAAATTATTATGAAATAATCTAGACTAAAATCATTCTATCGATTAGGTATGGGTCCCAACTATTGCAGTCAATATGTTCCGTATTTGAATTTATTGTTTGTTGTAATTTATGTAGCTTAACGTGATTTCCGAGGCACGGAGAAAACTCAGTAAATAATGGGTGGTCACCCATACACGGACCAACCTAGGCAAGCGCGGGTTAACCTTGAAGATCGAACCGAGCAGATGTTATTATTTAACCACGAGTGAATAGATGATGTGTATATTGCAGTGGCGTGCAGTGGTTCTCCGCGGAAGGTAGGCCAGTCACGCTAAGATGACCCTCAAAGTACTCACATCTATTGATATATTCACTTACCCTTCCGGGCCCACCGCACCCACCCCTGCAGGCTTAGCCAAGTTGACAATCTACAATCGTTAACGCTAATAGAAAACTAATCAAATGTATGGGAATGACGTCATCTTAGCGATAAGTCACGTGGTCTAAACAAACGAATAGAAAATTCGTAGACAAGTTTACATCGTTCGAAATGATAGAATGAAATGTGATCCTTTCTACAACGTTGAACGCTACATCTCATATAAATCGTAGCCAAGTCACAGTTTTGACAAGCGCTAACGAAACGATGTCGAAGTTTATGAACGCCAGCCGAGCGATCGCCGAGACCCAATAGAAAACGATAAAAAAATGGCGCCTATATGAGCCAGCAGTGTTGAGACCGAGAAGTGTTTTGTTTATTTACCATAATTTTGGACTGTATTTATTATTTCAGATAAACAAAGTGTCTATTGATAAGTAGAGGGCCAAACACAATTTTTTTGATTGTGTCTTAAGTAGTAGTATTCGTTTTACGTTTCTAACTTACAAGTGCCCAAGCATGATAGATTTTAACAAAAGAAGATTACGAATTAACTAAGTTACGTACCATTCCATAAATTCTAATAAAGCTGCGAACTGTTCCGGGCTTGCTCGAGATCTAGATTCCATCATATAAGTTGTTCATTTAAGGTATCTTTCATTCAAATGCACGATATCATATTATTTTGAGTGACAGTAATGTTTAAAATTACATTCCACACTTGATATATTATAATCAACTAATTATAAGTAGAACTCGCACCTTATTTCGCTTACTTTTTTAACACGTTAGACAATTATTCCTTTCTTAACAATCCAAAACAAAACGTGAGCTCGCGCACTAAGTACACAACTGTGACCTTGACATTAGTTTGACGTTTGTTGGAACGCTCACCATAGACTAAAGTGTAGATTTTGTCGAAGTTCATTGTAGAACGAGCGATCGACTCAGTCGTGTCAAGTTGGCTACCAAGTTAGCGTTTTCTACAATCGCTTGCGCCGAGGCGTTAACAATTGTAGAAAGAGAATCGATACGAAACGTTTGTAACTTGGCTAGGCCTGCTGGTGTTTTTATTAAGCGTATGAGAAACAACGCCATCTAGCTTAAATATCAGGAATTTCAATGGAATTCTGTCAATACAAGAACGAAGGATGCCGCTCCGCTACAAAAACTTCTAAAAAATAAAACAGAGTGCGCTGTATACAAAAAAAAAGGTAGAGTTTTCTGACCGGAATATTTGAAAAACAAACCTTTAAAATAAGCCTATTAAAACCAAAGTTATAAATACAAGAACTCCGTATTAATCAAGGTTCAAATCACGATTTACTGACAATGCAAACACTCAAACAGAAGAAAGATTAATTTGAAATGACGATGAATTTTAGGTTAATTCTCGTAATTCGGGTACCTACACATCTTTCTTTGGACACAACTTGAATCTTATCATTAAACGATTGTGAATACTTACTGTTTTTAACTTTTAACAAACACACTAACACACTAACAGCGCAAACTTCACAACAGAACACCATTTCTAAGTTAATAAACAAATACAACAAATAATATTTACACTACTATACGTTTCAAAACGAATTACAAACGTCAGATATTATAAAAATCAAAACACTGAAGATCGCGAAATAAATTTTGCTAGTCACATGAAACAAATGTGGCTTCTAAGAAAAATACAATTGTTATTTTGTCGATAAAAAAAACACTACCAAATATAATTGCATCACTGCATACCGTTTTAGCCGGATAATACATTGTGGGGCAGCCAATCAGTGGCCAGCTAGCCAGCTACACTCGCAGGAGTTTACGCCCCTATTTACTATGTGTGCCGTTCATATACACGAAAATAACGATCAGTGTGCGTAAATTTATCAATGGAAATTAGGCCGGCTGCGGCCTTGCCTAGACGGCCGGGAGCGAGCGTCGCGTCGTAGTATTTACCAGTTACGTCACACGGCTGCGACAAGTTGCTATAAGTATTATAACAGGAGTTTTTTATTTTTTATTAATATAGTTATAATAAATGCATTTGTTGCGTTGTTGGTAGGAATGGTAGGGTAGGCTAGGCTTAATTGCCTCTATGGACGGCACGCCCCTGGTATATTGTATATGGTAAACTGTTTAAAGACTACCTGAAAATATTTAGAAAACCGCATGTTCTTCAAGTCTCCAGTGAATATGATTCCTTCAGCTAGGCAAACAAGCATCGTCGAATATATCACAGCTCAACGTCGTGTTGTGAGATAGGAAAAAAAAGATTTTGTCAAATACATAACAAAAAAGTAGCAATAACGACCGACGACACCGTTGACATAACATCATGATAATCTGGCGTTACTTCAAAACACGATTAATATAAAACAAACATTCTGTTCCACCAGCAATTGGTGATCAAACTCAGCAGTCACTGAAGAATCGTTTAGAAATGTTTTCACGCCGTGTTTTCGCCTACACGATGTCTTGCTATATCTTTTAAGAATACTTGATGAGCATATAAGGTCCCATTAAAATAGGTGGTCAAATTTTAACACAGCGTTCAGTACGACTAACCAAAGCTATCCAAGCAAAAAAAACTCTGAAGTGATTTTATTTTGAGCTAAAATAATAAATTGCCGGCGGCACTCTAGAAGAAACACATCCAATATGTGAAAATAAAATCACTTTAATCAGTGTTTTTTTTGCTTGGATATCTTTGGTTAGACGTACTGAACGCTGGGTTGGAGTGTAGCCTTAGGGGCGCTATGGCGCGGGACTTAGAAAATTTTTCTTATTTTTTTTTCAAATTGGTACCATACGCTTATAGGCACCATGAGCCGTGGAGAAAACAAAAAAAAAATAGGTAAAAAAAATTTTTGGTACTTTTCACCTTGAGTACGGTTATGGGCAAACACAAAAAATTTCGATTTTTTTTTTTTTCGAATTGATACCATACTCTTATAGGCACCATGAGCCGTGCAGAAAACAAAACGGTGTGTACCTGCAAATATATTCATAGGTTAGGTTAGGTTAGAACTGTGACCAACTACGCGCGAGCCGAGCGAGCGAAGCGAGCGGTGCCGCGGCAGCGGCCGGCGAGCGCTACCTCGAAATTGAACGCGAAATTTTTCTAAGTATTTTTTTCATAGTGCCCCTAAGACGACACTCTGACCGAACGCTGTGTTAAAATTTGTCCACCTATTTTAATGGGACCTTATACAAGGTGCAGTTTTGAACCTGCAAAACATTTCAGGAGGTTGTTATGAGACTCGTAAATAATCATATAACAATACGATACCAAGTCAATAATCAATAATACTTTTTCTTTTCGATTTTTCAATTTTATTGTTTTTCAGAATAACTCTCTTAATAACCCTCTTCAAAAAAACAGAATCACCCATTGCGATGTATCGCGCGTCATGTCACTGTGTGCGTGAATGCGATGACCAGTGACGTCAGCCTGTACGAGTCTCCGCCCACATTTCTATGAAACGAACGCGGCACGTACGTTAAACTACAATGAAGGTCGTTGCTATGGTTACGGGGAGCCCCCGCGATGCTCGTCATACCGCATTTCGATTAAGACTCGAAAATCTGTTACTGCGCATCGAAGGTTCAACCAACGTGCCGCGATCTGTACAAGTTGTTGTAGCTACAGCAACTTATAGCAAATAATTTTACCTTAGATGTAGTTCGAATTTGAAAATCACAATGTACCTACATTATTGTTTAAAATTTCGCTAAATAATAACTCATTTTTAAGCATCATTACAATGCCGTGGCCCATCTGCCGAGCCTGTTCCCAACTATGTTAGGGTCGGCTTTCAGTTTAACTGTATGCAGCTCACTACATGGAGTGCCAGTGAATCACGTAGGGCGACTGCGTATCAGACCTCAACAAACCAGTTACTTGATAACACGATACCCATTTGTTAGACTAATTGTCTGACTTTCTGGCTTTTGACTACCCGTACCAACGACCATACGGCAGGGCTGTAAGGTCGTTGACCCGTACCGACCCGTGTGGTACCTAACGACCGTCCGAGAGCTACAAATCAATTCGAACCATGGGCTTTAATTAAGTGCTTACCGAAACACGGGATTTCAATGATGTCCTAGATACATTTAAAAAGTACTTACATCATTATGAATTAAAAAAATAACACAATGGTACTTGCTCAGTTGCGAACCCGCAACCTCATGCATGAGAGGAGAAAGCCTTAACCACTGGGCTATTACGATAAATAATAATAGTAGGAAGTAGATACAACTGCGGCAAAAAAAGATCACGTTGGCGTCGTTAGTTACCTATCAGCTGATGAATAAAATGATAGGCGGAGATAAATAAACCTTACAAAGCACGTAAGCAGATCCTGTTGCACAATTGTGAAACTACGATCGCGAGCGCGTGCGCGGGATTTAGGTAGGCACCTAATAATAATAATAAGGCATGTAGGTACTCGGCGCAGTCGGCGCGCTCTGTAGGTAAATTCAGCCCCAAGGACGGTTTTTATTTGTAGATTAAATTGGTTGATTTAAGATTTTCCTTCCTACTTTTTAACGGGCTGAGGACCGACAGAAATACATCAAGATAATTTGTGCTAGTTAAGTGGGTAGGTACCCATGTGTTAGGGATTTTAGGTGATTCATTTTGTCTGATAGGTATTTTTGGCGTAGTTAAACATTTTAAATCAACTTATTTACACTAATCAAGTTGATTTAGCTAACATCGCATTTACAAATTATTGTCTATGTACAAATAAATAAATAAATACTTATGTTACCTGGAGATATTGTTCAAAGTTTCCACCGTCACACTCCAGGCACAGTCTAGCACGACGTTGCTGATTTTCCTTCAGCTTACACAAACACATTCGTTTTTATTGTGTCGAAAGCACTGATCACTTTTGCACTTTTGAGATCCTGTACCTTGCGGTAATGAAAAGGATGCTGCATTTCTTTGTGCAGTAGCCGCCACACTGTGGAGTGGTGCACTCCAAACCGTCGACCAGCCTCCCGCGTGCTTGCACGTGGCTCTCGCCGGAAGAATTCCAGGATATCTTCCTGCAAGGCGACAGGCAGGCCTTCGTTGCCGCGACCTTCAGCATGCTGGGGAACGTCGAACTGCCGATGATCGCGCAGTCTCTGCGTAGCAGCCAGCATTACCCTGTGTGAGGGACGTTGCCGATTGGGGAATAACTCCGCGAACATTTCGATGGCTCGAGATACATTGTCTCCACTGATGGCATACAAGCGGACCATCTCCACCAACTCTACATTGGAGTATTGGTCCGTCATCTTTACAACTAGGTAGTAGGTACCTATCCCGACCGTTAATCGAAGGCGCACTTGAGGGGCGGAATTTGCAAGCGTATGCACATACCGGCGTCATCAAATACACTAATAAATTGACCCGATTTATGCGTTTGCGATGGCCGCGGGGGCGTGGCGGGGGAGAAGGAGCGGGCGGTGGTTGGTGCTTTGGATTCATGAAAGAAATGTCGGTTGCGTTTGTTTGTGTGTGTGAAAGCGCAGTTTAAAGACACGTACAGATTGGTTGCGTTTTAAAAAGGGGAGTTCACACTTACCGATTTCCGTAAATAAGAATAAAATGAAAAAAAAATACCTGCCCATTTTATTGTTGATTCGGGTCGAGAATCACTAACATAATTACCTCCTAAAATGTTTTGCAGATCCAAAACTGCACCTTGTATAAATGTATAATCATTCTCCTGTCTCTTTTTTGCTTGCCTTCTCAGTCCCACTCCTGGGCAAAGGCTTCCCTCCACTCTTTCTATTTCTCGCGAACCCGCGCGTCCTCCTTCCAGGTCCAACTGAACCTGTCCAGTTTCCAGATCGTCCCGCCCGCGCCATCTCCTTCGCGACCTGCCCTTATCGCAACTAAATTGGGGTCGACGTCGCGTGTTGTATTTACCTGTAATTATTGTTTGTTACATTTCAGTAGCCACCCCTTCCTAGCCATATCATCTTACACACAGTCTTAGTCTTCTTAATCATCCCCCTTCAACAAACTTTCCTGATGCATAGCATGCATAATCAGCCTATAATGTTTCATCTACACAGACCTCCTCTCTATGAGAGGGAATGGGCTATAATCCACCACGCGGGCGGTAGATGTCACATGCCTTCGAATTTTTGGTTCTAGTACATGCCGGCTTCCTCACGATGTTTTCCTTCGCCGTTTTGAGAGCAGTGGTGATGAAATAAATTACAACAAAGTAATGCACTTGCCTGGGTTCGAACCAACGACTTACTGCTCGTAAGTCGGGGCAGCCACCGTCAACGACATTTTCTTCATTCCTCGGCATCACAGGCCCATGGTACCGCATGGCAACCGATTCCCAAACTACTTTTCAGTCACCGGTGCCCCCTTTCAGAACTCATCTTAGGTACTCAGAATGATAATGATTAAATGATTTTAACAGTCCTGATTGGTTCAGTAATCAGCCGGTGTGGTATTTCAAATTTCTATTCCCGCAAGATACAAAAATATTATGATATTTTATGGATCACTTAGCTTCCGGATAGGTGTTGGTAAACGCACACAAGTTACAGTGGAACTTGCTGGCAAACGTTTTCATTCAGATACAAAAAGTACTTCCCTAATAGTCCTCATCCCTTGAATGCCTGACTTCGCAGACGGCCTCATTGCGTTGATCTCATAATGGACGCAAGCGCTTTTAACAGTATGTGGTCATTGGTTCGATTCCCAGGTCAGGCAAAATGATATTGGGGTTTTCTCTCAGGAATTACTCAATTTCTGAATTTGTGGCAATTTGACTCTATTGCTTATTATACATAACTGGCAAAATTTCCTGTACGCCTCTGACGAACCTTTATTGAACTACACGCGTTATGTTTATGTTACTATGCATATAATAATGACGGTGTCAATGCACCTCGCGCTGGCTCGCGACAAGCTCCATCAAAGCAAAGAGCGTGAAGATACTATCATAAAGTTAAACGCTCAATAAAAATACTTAGCCAACAATTTTGCTTGTTACTGACAGCAATTGCAGTATCGTGGCTGCTGGATATGCAGTTCTGAATACTATTCCCAGGATCGAGGAAGTCGTTATTGTATTTTTTTGCAAGATTGCCTGTTGTTTTCGAGAAGTTGTTGGTAACCCCTCTTGTTGGTATCTTTCGTAGATCTTTAAGGTCTATCCACACATATCAGGGCCGTGCCCGGGACGCAACAGGGCCGTGGCCGAATTTATGTAGGCAATGAAGCTTCGTCGACAGCCCGAGCGCGAACGTGTGTGAACGAGTTCATATAAAATGTACACCGGGCACGGCCCTGATAATTATGTGTGGTGTGAATAGACCTTTAAAAGTCGTTTTGGGTAGTCTGGCTCTGAAATTCTGGCAACTAGTCTTACCTAGGGATAACGTATTCCCAGTAACTGGGTTGTTGAGGTCAGACAGCCAGTCACTCCATGTAGAGTACTAGTTTTTTTACACTAAATAGGCTTGGGTTTGGCCGCACCTCGCCTGATGTGAAGCGATGACGCGCCCTAGGGTGGAGGACGCTAGCCTAGAAGAACCCGATTCACTTGAACTTTGAAGAGATCCAGTTTATAATGATCGGGAAACAGTCACTCCGACAGTGGATTCACCCAATCAAGCTGCATGAAGGCTGGTAGACGACCTTAATAGAGTTGAAAATAGGTTAGGCACATAGGCTGCAACGACTATCTCACACTTTTGAGTACAAATCAAACTAAGTTAGTACCTTTTAAGAGCGGCCAACCCGTCATACTTTTCATAGAAACGCTCGTACGTGATTATGCCGTTGTTACCCATATATCTTTGATTTTTTTTGAATTAATTGATGTTTTGTGCACTATATCTAGGTTTCTATGGTGGCAAAAAAATAAAAAATTGAAAAATTCAGTATAAGCCTTCAAAAATTGCTGTTTTGCACAAATTTTAACTGAACTTTGGCCGTTCATAATGTACTCATAAACTGTAAAAGTAAAGAAATCATCTCGATAGAAACCATGCACATGTAATGGAGATTCTTAATGACAAATATTTATTTCACACACTTGTAAGACTTATTCAAAAACAGGTATTTCCTTGAACAAGTTTAAGAAACTTTCGAACACTATTTTTCGTTCAATGTCATCGCGTTAGGCGGTAAGAGGTGCGCGGGAGACGAGTTGTGTGGGGTCGGGGCGGGGTAAGACAGGGGAGTTGAAAGAAAATCGCTGCTGTGGCTCTAGATGAAACAACAAGCCTTTCGACCATGCTCGCGTTGACGATAGACGGACCGGGAAGGGCCCTCTTAAGCAGTTTTTAATTAGATAAAATGTATCCCTAAATCTCTACTAAGTAATCAATTTATACCTACACTGAATGTTTTTTTTTTTTTAATTTTTTGAAAATTGACTCGGTCGAAATTCTTCAATCTTTTCCAGATCAGAACTACTGACAGTATCAACACAGTTTTAAAAGGTTTCCTTGTTCATTTGTAGCACCAATCATTTACATACGTCATCTTATTTATTTATTATTAGACGTTGAAGGATCCTAGTTCATTTAGTTTCATTTAATTAGATCATTGATACAGCATCCGTATAGGAACCGTTTGTGTCACTGAAATCAAGGAATCAATTACCTACCTTACATCATCTACCTAGACTTTTCCGTGTGTTGTTGTATTTGGTCTAAACAAGGCTTATTGTTTTTAATTATTTATACTTAAACGTCAAAGTGGAGTTAGTGGCTAAATAATAACAACTGCTCGGGTCTATATTTAGGTTAAGCCGCGCTTGCCTAGGTTGGTCCGTGGATGGGTGACCACTCATTACGTGCTGAGTTTCCTCCGTGCCTCAGATTGCACGTTAAGCCGTTGGTCCCCGTTGTCTTTTGTAGATCTTTGACAGCGTTACAGGTAGTCAGTGGCCCGAAAGTCTGACAACTAGTCTTACCAAGGGTATCGTATTACCCAGTACTGACTGGGTTGTGAAGGTCAGATAGGCAGTCACTCCATGTAAAATACTGGTATTCAGCTGCATCCGGTTAGACTGGAAGCCGACCCCAACATAGTTTGGAAAAGGTAAGGCAGTTGATGATACTTAAACTAGAAAAAACTATACATCAATAAGACCCAAATCAAAATATTCATGAAAATTAAAAGACTTATTCAAATACAAAATTGAAAAAAACTAGTAAATAATCGCTCTGGTTGAAATAATTAAACTTAGTTTCAAAGCGCGGTTTCCTATCACGAATGTCGCAGAATTTTCAACTAACTATCATTAAGTACTCGGCCTATACCTAACGATCCCAGCGCTGGGACTCGGGCCTCCTTTCTGTGACAGGGGTTGGGCTATCATATTACAGTACGCGTGCACACTGCGTGTTGGAAGATAATACAAGTCTTTTCTTTTTTCGAATTTTTGGTTCTAGGACATTTGCTCACCATAGTTGATTGTCATAACACGAGCAAAAACCGAGAGAAAGACCTTTCCTTGACTCACAAATTAGGTAAACATATGTACGTAAGCCGATAGTCGCATGCGCATCTCCCTTTGCTCACCATGGTTGATTGTCATAACACGAGCAAAAACCGAGAGAAAGACCTTTCCTTGACTCACAAATTAGGTAAACATAAGTACGTAAGCTGATAGTCGCATGCGCATCTCCCTCCTATAAAGTGTAACATATAAGCGATCGCCGCGGGAGGACGCTCAGTGTTACCGCGGTTGCCTGTCAGAATGGAGGCTAGAGTGATAGTGGCTTATCTGTTTCTCGTCGCAGTAGTCCGCGGAGAGCAAGGTATGTGGAGTTTTATAAATTAGTGTTAAAAAATTAGGAGTTTAGGTCACGTTTCAAAAGGACTAAAAGTTAAGTTTTGCGTTCAACTATTTTAATGTTTATTACAACACAACTTTACTTACTTTTTACTACAATACAAAGTTATTTTTAATTATATTAAAAAAGTTAAAAAGCAATCCTAACCGAAGAACCAAATTATCGTGACTCGAAGGACCAGAAATTTTGAAACAGTACCTTCACCAACGAAAGCAATCCAGTAGAAAATAAACAGCTGTACTTAACAAATTAAAAACATATGCAAATTGAAATTTATTTATTTCAATAAAAGCTTATTACCGTCAAAAAAAAACAACTATCAATTAACTCTGTAAGCTAAAATGGTTTCGTTTACGTTTAGTAACCTTTGCATCAAATGCTGTATTACCGTCCGTTGTAGTTGTCAGAAGGTGTCATTTCAATGCTCGTTGGACCTGAACTAAGATCATTGTACTTAGTACCTACTTATCATTATGAACCACTTCTAAACTAAGGTTCCTACAACTATGAATGAAGTTAACTTCTCCATACATTTATGACCGCATATTAAATGTTCCTAGTGTTTTAGCCGAGATGAAGAAGTGGCGGAACACACTCCCAAGCAACATATGGCCCTCAATAGGGCTGGTGACGGTCTTACGTTGTACTAGCAATCAATATGTCATGAATTTGAATCCCAAACGTACCGTATTAATGTGAACGCACTCGTTATTCAAAATGGAAACGTTTAAACATCACTACATAGTATAAAACAAAGTCGCTTCCCGCTGTCTTTCTGTCCCTAAGTATGCTTAGATCTTTAAAACTACGCAACTGATTTTGATGCGGTTTTTTTTTTAATAGATAGAGTGATTCAAGAGGAAGGTTTGTATGTAAAACATTGCACCCGTGCAAAGCCGGGGCGGGTCGCTAGTTATTAATAAGTTAACTAAAATATGCTAAATATACCAGAAAAAAATTGCGATCACTATGGCATTATCCTTGTTGGACCATTTTTTGTCAGTTAAATCTACATACATCTCTTTAGGTAGGTACTTATTTAATACATCTATCTACTAGTACCTATAAGTATCATGTCACGATCTTTAAGATAAATATGAATAAATGCATTTTAAAATGCACGTTAGATTTACTAAGCACGACTGTTTCTTGCTGTGTCGTTATTTTTTAATCGAATATAATATCATGTACTCGTAGATTGTAATCATAATATACCATGCTTTGTTTATTGTCAGTGGAATATAAACAATACTGTATTTATGTATGAAAACGGGCAACAAGACATTCAGGAATAACACACTTAAAGTTCTGAAAGTTTCATGAATTACTGATGATGTTCTGTATCTAACTTAATGTTTCAGGTCACACTTATAATAATTACAAACCAAAACATCAATCCTGTAATCCGTAAAGGGTTTGGGAGAGGTATACCGCCAGTTATGTTTAACTCTTATGTGTAAGGGGGCGAGCCTATTGCCATCAACCAGGCACAATCCCGAATTCCGGGCTGCTACTGCGAAATTCCTTTTGGAACAACCTTGGGAGGCTTTGCCCGACTTGGGAATCAAATCCAAAACCCTATCTTCAGCGGTAGCGCTTGTGACCACAAGACCAACGAGGCAATGATAATGTCTTCATTCATTATCAGGCTACAAACATGTTAGTTAAGTAGAATAATGAAAATAAACGTTAGAAACATATTATATACAAGATACAATCGAAGGTCGCATCCAAAGATAAAATCTAGATACAACATTATGACAGCATTCGCATAATTTATTTATGACGAATTGTCTCACATATTTCCCTCATGCGGCAACACTGTGTTGCCATCATAGCGGATTTCCCCAGGTCATTCAAAATGTCTTGACGTTAAAGATTTCATAACCGTGGATTACCCAAGCTATTTAACATGAAGATAATTTCAAAAGTCTTTGCATTAATAAGAGAGAAATCCCAGGAACTATGTTATGAATATGATGACTCACTTTGTTGTGGAGACCTGATCGCAAGGTTAAATAGTATTTGCGCGGTCAAGTTCAAAGCACGATGTCTTTATAGGTAAGAGCTTTTCCTACGCAAATTATTCTCAATCCAGTTTAACGACAGGTCCTCCAAGAGTTGAAGCAAGAAGTATATAATCCTCTCAAAAGGTCAGCTTGCAAAATTAAATTTGTGCAACAAAACTTTCAGAGACTTTACTATTGATACATTGTTTAAAAAACTGGGCAAGGGCGAGTCGGACTTGCGCACAAAGGCTTCCGTACACACGGCTACACATCAAGCTATACATTTCCAGTATAAGCTGACCTCCCATTGTACGGAAATCATATACAATGCGAGATCAGCGTAAACTGGAAATGTATAGCTTGATGTGTAGCCGTGTGTACCATTATCTAAAAATAAAAAACACGTTTTTTGTATGGAAGCCCCCCTTAAATATTTATGTTATTGTGTTTTTAGTATTTGTTGTTATAGCGACAACAGAAATACATCATCTGTGAAAATTTCAACTGTCTAGCTATAACGGTTCATGAGATATAGCCTGGTGCCAGACAGACAGACAGACAGACGGACAGTGGAGTCTTAGTAATACGTTTCCGTTCCGTTTCTAACCCTCTGGTACGCAACCCTAAAAACACTTTCTGAGAGTTTTTCTACATCTATAATCGTAACGAACTCACAATCAAAATGCCTGCGGCTAATCCCGCGATTAGATCAATAATTTCCCCATTTACCGGGATAAGTAAATATCCTACGTACCAACCCAAGTCATAGTCTATGCCAATTTTTTTTTACAAATCGGTTCGGCTGTCGAGGCAATAAAGGTAACACACAAAAAGACAGACCGACGTTCGCTTTATCAATATTAGTATAAATAATGAAATGAGTATTAACGACAGTAAGTCATAGTAAAAGTAATAGGAACTTTCTGGCGCATCCAAAAAGATTAATGTCAACCCAAAATACATCAAAACAGTCAGGATGATGCATCATATATTTATATGTACATGTTGATAGTATGTTATTATCTCGAAAGTCTTAATTAAAACCTCTATGTTTCATACCAAAGGACCGCGTATTGCCCGTAATTTAACACACATAAAGTCGTTTTAATTTTTAATAAAATGCTGTGCCCGACGAAATACCTCACGAACGATGACCACCAATTAAATTTTTATTTTTATTTCCATGCTGCTAAAAGTATCAGTTATTTATCAAGTAACTAACTTTAGTAAGAAATTAAAAATATAAAACCATAATTTTCTTATTGCATTATTTTCCAGATATTGAATCGGTGTCTACTGTGATTCATAATATGATATTTAGCATAATGTAATATAACAACACGCCTTGTAATCCCCGAAGGGCTAGGCAGAGGTGTACCTAACAAGTACACCCACATTTCGCCAGTTATGGTTAAGTCCCCTATTGTAATAGGCGGCGAGCTTATTGCCATCAACCGGGCACAAATCCACACTCCGTGGCAGCTACTTAGAAATTCTTGATGAAAACCGAACCTGAAACCCAATAACATTTTGCCCGACCCTGGAATCGAACTCAGGACCTCATGCTCAGCAATAGCGCTTGCTCGCAACGAAGCAGTCAGTTGTTTTTAAATTACTGTTTTAAAATTCCCATCCTGTATACATATAAAAACGAGGCCATAATGCTCCACGCGGGTCCAGTACTGATTGGTGTTGGAGTATGTGTATCACAAGTCTTCTTATTTCTGGTTCAGAGATATGCCCGTTTCCTTACGATGTTTTCCGTCACCATTTTGAGCACAGTGACTACTTAGCTGTCCTAACTATATCATAAAGAAATCGTCTTTATTAACTTTTCTTAAACGGAAGATGTGCCAGGAAATGAGACGGGCCGGAAGCAGCTGAAGCGGAATTTCGCCTAATTACCCTCATTTTCTATTAAATTAAAACCTTGTTCTCATTGCTCTATATAAATTTGTAGATGCGACTTTGACATTTCTTCTACTTTGATCACTCCAAGATAATTATAAAGAGCTTATATCCTTGTTTTATTGGAAAAAAGTCTTTTTCAATGATCAAAAATGTTCCGTTTTGTCATATTCTTATCCTGGTCCACTGAATGACGTCATCAATGTCACAATCGCAAAGAAAGCGGGATTCACTGATGACTTGATGACGTATGAATATGTCTGATGTGTGAATCAAATCGAAAATATGCAATACAGTTAGTTTTCAAATAATTTTAATTTCTAATATTTGTTTACTCATAACACCAATGAAATGTTCTTTGTTATGCAAATTAATTTTGACGTTAAATCACACGTTTAAACAAAATAAAACCGAATTGAACTTGAACCGGTTATCTGGTAAAGCCAGGTCATTGGACAAAAGCATGTTTGATGCAACAAACAATTCTTTATTGATACCTGAGGGCCTGGACAGAGTGACATTCTATCAGCGTCTCAGCGATAATTATAATGGAAAATCCCATGTGTATGGGGCTGACATAAGCTTTCGTCTCAGACTCTCAGTGACATAAGCGACCGAAACCTAATACGTCAATCCCATTTAAAATTCTTGCAGAAAAGCGAAACACGTTCATATCGATTGCCACTTGTGCATTACTTCTTTGAATTGGGGGGTACCTTAGCGTCATAAAACAGTATTGTTTTCATCTCATTCCAGAGTGGAAAAGAGCTATACAGATCATCTAGCTCCATACTAATATACGTATGTATGAATACATACGCGAAGGTAATTTTTTTACAAATAGTTTTTTTAGATATAGAAAATGGTCCTTCGGTCTAAAACTTATATAACGGAGTTTTTATGTTTACCCTGGCAACACAGATAAACAGGAGTATTGTCGACAGGATATTTATATCTTTATTTATTTTGCAATCATTTTATTTACTGCCGTTTCCTTGAAAACGAGTTGATCGCGAATAAAATAAATTAAACATGCACAATTACCAACAATTGCAGTCTTTTGAGGTTTATTGTCGATGTAAACTGTTTAATAGCCTTGCAGTCAATTAGATTATAAGCTAATTAAATAAATGCAAGTTAATTTTGAGCTCACACTTTACTACCTACATAAAAATTTAATTATCTTTGTCAACGTTGTTAAAACTTTCGCTTTGAGTTTTGGGTATAGCTTTTTTTTTTAATTTTTGCGTCAGCAATGTTGAAAACTTTAAATCAATATTCATATATCCATTGTTTAAAAATAGGTACAACTTATTAGAAATTGAAATCTTGAGTATTTCTCCATAACATAAAACTTTACGTACCTACTTTTTTAGTTTTAACCGATTTCAACAAAAAGTAAATTACTAAAGAATAGAAACATAGCCTCACCTCACCATTCGCTACAAAACGTAAATAGACCACATTTTTCAGAATCCAAAAACCAGTCATTGATTTAAAAACCAATAAGTGTCAATCAGTCCACAGACAGACAAACGTGTAAACTTGTATGAAACGAATCGTCGATCAGCCATGCGGCTGTCCAACCGGTAGAAATGCAGACACGACAAGTGAAACCTCCATGATTGATGAACTCTGTGATTATTTGATTACTGATAATGATAAGCGCGGTTTGATTGCATTTCATTTTGATATGCGTGTGGAGAGATGGCAGGCGATAGTTAGGATACTCGTGTGTTTGGCTTCTTCGAAAGTCTAGTGTGGTATACATTTTAGTACAGATTTTAGGCTATTGACATGCTCCAGCTAAGTATCTTCTTTTTTTTCTAAATATCTTCCTATTTTTCATCCCTTTTCGCTTAGTTTCTAAGTTTTTCGCCTTTGGCTGGAGGCCTTACACTCAAGGCACCCACAGGATAATCCGGTTAGAAGACAGACTCATAAGTTAAAATGCGAGATGC
The DNA here is from genome assembly GCA_947578425.1 of Eugnorisma glareosa. NCBI lineage: Eukaryota > Metazoa > Arthropoda > Insecta > Lepidoptera > Noctuidae > Eugnorisma > Eugnorisma glareosa. Next base: position 2,823,077 of record OX387976.1, read on the forward strand.
CATTATCAAAAAAAACAGCCCTTTTTCAAGATGTGCTGTTGGACTGTTTCTTTAGAAACGAATTGTTTGTTCCTTACTCTTGTTTCGACTGGCAGTAGGTATTGCTCACTTCTGGTAATTGTTGTGAAAATTGTCTTCTAAGTAATTTACCTGCAGTTGCTTAGGTATTAAGTGAATCCGACTGTATGTGGCCAGGTACGGGTACGGGTGCGGGTGTGGGGGATCATACACTGATTTCAAATATCTAGAGATTCTTAAATCTGAAAGAGAAACCTACATTATATAAATGCAACAAACGATGAATGAAAGCTCAAAGAACAAAAGCAACTGATAATATAAAGACTATACAAACGAAAGAAGCTCAGCTCATCCAAAAAACCAATAAAAAATTAATGAACCACTAAAGAAAGTCGTATACAAGTAGTGTGGCCGATAAATTTGTCGTATCTAAATAAAGATCTGGTCGTAAAAACATTCGCTCGATTGCACGGCTCGCTTACATCGGATTGATCGACTTTGGTATCGATGCAGGACACATCACTCCAGATCTACTAATTAAAATGTCAATGGTTTTAAAATTGATGATACATAATCGGACTATGTAAAAAATACTATGGTTCAGTTGGTTATAGTCTGAATTCAATTCAAAGCAATATACTTTTGCTTTCAGATATTTTGCAGAGGTTTTGTTATTAAATTGATGATTTGGCTATGGCCCCCAATTTTCTCTGCACGATAGTTCAGCATACTATAAACAGACCCTAAGATTAAGATTGTACATGTACAGACGCCAGCACATCAAGCTACTACAATCTGTCAAATTTCTTTAATAGATTTTCAACTTTAACGCTAAAGTATTAGGTTCAAGGTTAATTCGGAAACTTTGACAGTTTCGGGTAGCTTGATGTGCTGGCGTCTGTACCACAGGTGACATCTCTAGGTATCCGGATCGAAGGACCAAACCCCTCAACTACTATTGGTCAATTTCTAGGGTACCGTACCCGAAGGGTCAGCAACGGGTAATCAACCCTATTACTAAGCCTCCGCTGTCCGTCCGTCTGTCTCTCAGCGGGCCGAAATTTTCACAGAATGTGTATTTCTGTTGCCGCCCTACTATGATAGTACGAAACACTTCATGCGCGAGTCCGACTCACACTTGGCCGTTTTTTTATTGTTGAATTCATTAGTGAATTATTTGGAGAAATGCGATTAAGAAGAAGGCCCAGTAGTTAAACTCAGAAAGACCGTGTACCAGGGGTGGAAACATAAATAGCCTCGCTATAATAATGAAATTAACAATATATTCTTTATTCTAGCCCCAATAGGCTTGTGCCGCGCCAACGAGCGATTCTTGGAGTGTGGAGGCTGTCAAAAGACGTGCAATGACCCGGCGCCGAACTGTGCCGCCGTGTGCCGGACCGGCTGCTACTGCGAGGAAGGACAGGTCCGGAACGATGCCGGACTCTGCGTGAACCTGTCGGCGTGTCCACCTATCAGTGAGTTGAAGAGAGAATTCTCCAATTTCTCAAATGGATAAAATATGTTACATTTAATGAGCAAAACGTCGCAGCGGTTAGTTGTTAATATAGTAGCAATTTACAAATAAATAACGACAAAATCAATTAAAACATACAAGTAAAACAAATGACTTAATACGAATTATAATTTAGATTCTTTGTGATTTTTGAACAGCTTATGTATAGCCTTTACATGTATATTTATTTATTTGGCACACCAACAGCAGCATGATTAATAATAAAACTTCAATTTAGACAAATGTCATGATAAGCCAAAATATTTCTATGTTTTCCTCAGCGGGTGTCCAAATGTTCATACTGTACTCACAAAGTTAAAATGATTTTATTATTGAAAAACAACACTTTGACAACTCGGTGCATCGTCAGATTGATTGAGTACAACTGGTTTATATAATAATCTACGAAGAGTTGGCAGACCATTTGACCAGTTAAGTTTTGAAGTCCTATATAAAAGAGGGCGATCCTTTTGCCATCAACTGGGCACAAGTCCAAACGCCGTGACTGCTACTGAGAAATACTCAATGACTATTTGCCCGACCTTATATTCCACAGTCGCACTAACGACCACTAGACCAACGAGGCGGTCAAAACCCACTTTCATCTATTTAAGTTACAAAAAGAAGAAGAACGTCATCTAGTAAAACCTTTAATATCCCTCAGAAGCAGCCTACAGGCAAGATACAACAGAACCTCGACCCAACGGTGGCAGGTGTCCAGAAAACGAAGAGTACAGGTTCTGCGAGCCCTGTAACAGGACCTGTGACAACCGTAACCCTATGTGTCCAGCTCAGTGTACCAGGGGATGCTTCTGTAAGACTGGGCTGTTGAGGGACAGGGATGGCAGATGTGTTACCCCGGAGAAATGCTCCAGCAGTAAGTCCTCAATTTACATGTTAATAACACAACATTACACCTGTAAACCCAGAAGAATAAGGCGCAGGTGTACCTCATAGTACACCCACATTTCGCCAGTAATGTTTAAGTCCCATCTAATAGGGGACGAGTGTATTGCCATCAACCGGGCACAAATCCAGACTCCGTGGCTGCTACTGAGAAGTTCCTGATGGAGAAACCCAATAACACTTTACCGGACTGGGAATCGAACCCAGGACCTCATACTAGCAGTTGCGCTAGCGACCAATGAGAATATAACTGCCAACATTAGGTACATGGACACCCACCCATCTGACCATATGGTTCAAACCAGGTGGCTTACCATGACGTCTTAAAGCAGGAATAATTCCAGTGTGGGAAAGAGATGGCGCTAGACGACCTGTATAGCTGTCTCTTTCCTACACTGTAATTACTCCTGCTATATGACGTCATAGTAACCCCTCAAAACACAGCAACACATCTCTAAAAATGGGGCATGGCTCACGATGAGCTAAACTTCAACTACCAAAACTCTGCCACAAACGTTGGCTTATTTGTTATGTCCCGAAATCGAAAGCGAAAATGTTTCGTATTTGGTCGAAAGGCTGACAGTAAGTAATAATCAATGTATGTTTTAGTGAAGAAAGTTTTATTTATTTCAAAAAATAAATAAAGGGCCTCGGGAAAACTCAACTGGTGGCGTAGGTACTATGACGTTTTAAAGCAGGAGTAATTCCTGTGGGGGAAAGAGATGGCGCTAGACGACCTGTATAACTCTATCTCTTTCCCACACTGGAATTACTCCTGCTTTAAGACGTCATAGTAACCCCCTGTTCGTATCATGCATAAAAAAACTCAGCTGTTCCTTACATTTTAACCGCGTAGACATTGCACTTTTGTAGGAAAGAACAACTTTTTTAATTACCGCCGAAAATTTTCTATGTTGGTGGTTCAGTATGATGTAAGTACTGAATACGTGGTAATCGTCTGACAGTAATTGTCCCTTTCAGCCGGTATAGGTCGGCCTAGCTGTCTAACGGCCGTTTTCTATAACTTACTTACGTATAAATGTAAGTTAATATGCCTTACTCTAGTAGCTATCGGCGTTTCTATAAACAAAGTTAGCAATTAATTGACCGGAATATCCTATCCAAGTCACTTATTTGTCTCTCGGAGGATTGATAATTGATGTTTCTTTAACTGTTTATCTGAGATAGCAACGTTCCGTTAACTGTTAGTAAGTTATTGAAAACGGCCGTTAGTCCGAAATCTCAACCAAAACGGACTAGAATGTCAACGAAAAAGTCGGAAAGATTAATGCCCTGAAGTGAATATGCTAATTTACAAACACATTCGTCAATTTGCATGTATGAAATTAAAAGTCAAACAGGCTCGAGTTATCTAGAGATGCGATCTTGACTTACTTCCAATTGCAGACATTACAAGGTCAAGGCGACCACTATCTGTTTTATAATTTAAAAGTACAAAATCTTGAGGAAATGTCCGAGAGAGATACGAGTATTAGTTGTAATCAGATACTTTTTTCTATTTCTTCCTTTTGTTCAACTTCTTGTTTGTTTTTACTTTTAACATTTTTGTTTAAACTTCAAAATATCTTTATTTACAGATACCAAATATTAGCTTTAGTGAGATAAGCTGCTTTCTTGCCGAAGACCTACGCTTCTCTTCACCTTCCACCTTCAAGCTGTGCCGTTTCTTCATTTCCTGCTAATTTTCAACGTAGAAGAATGTCATGCTTTAGCCTTTTCTATAATCATGTTTTTATTTTTAATACTTTCTCTATTACTATCACTTTTGTAAAGGCGATTCTTGTAAACCATAATAATTGTAGTGACAATGTTACTGTTCTATAAATGTTGAAACTTCAAAGACGTGGCGTGACGAGTTTCGATCGATATGATCTAATGAAGAGTAAAAAGAAAAAGAAACTTACCTATCTCTTTATTACAAGCAACTATTCTACCAGCGAAGGGAATCTAAACACTAGACAACATGGCATTCTATCAGGTGACGGAAAAGTAAAAATGTATCGGATTAACTAAGGCTACCGAAAAGCCTATGTCGATCCTGGTGAAAATCATTGTAGAAATACTAATTTGGATAATTGCGAATTGATAAAAGCGATTCCCGACTTCTTCATAACTTGACCTTGTACACCTACAGTACCTCCAGCAGTTCCAGCCCCAAACGCAACAAACCACGAGTTGGTCTGTGGGAAACACCAGGTCCATAAGCAGTGCGAGATACAGGAGAAGACCTGTAGTGACCCTTACGCCCTGGTCCCTTCACCCTGCGTGGTGGGTTGCTACTGCGTCGAAGGGTACGTTAAGGCTCCAAACGGACAATGTGTCAGGCCAGAGGAATGTCCTAGAGGTAATTGGGATTTTCTAAATGGTGTTTATTCAAATAACAAGTTTTATTTCACAAAATTTCGTACATACGGGGTAATACCGACGATTTGGCATTAACTTGGAATGATATTTTCGGAATTCCCCTCGAGGTTCATTTGAAGACCAGCGTCAGACAGCACATCACCTGTCTGGCATGAATGCTGAAATGGACCTTTTTGGCGCAGCCGTGAGGCACACAGTACAGTCATACTATGTATTTTCTATTTTTTTGTTACTTTTTTAATATTATTGTGTGTGTGCTTAATGTATTGACGTCAAATAAACAGATTTCTTTCTTTAAATTTTTAGTTATAAAAAGAAGTCGTAAACTGTTAAGTATAATTGCTGAAATTGCGTTTTCAAGATTTTTCTTTAGTTTCAAATTGACGCCAAATTGATGGAATAATCTACGGCTAGTAGTTAGTTTGTTGTGTTTTTCATAATCATTCGTCACGTATAGTTTCCTGATGATCAAATGTAGTGTAATTGGTCCTTCTTGCCAGTTCATTGTTTTAAATCACCTGTTTCCATTGTGATTATTAACATCTATGGTCTGTCCATCATTTTACATTGTACAAAATTACCAAAAAAAAATATGTATTTGGCATTCTCTTCGTTTATCTTTTTCGTCGTGAAAACCGGACTAAATTGATTTAATGTTTCCATTATTTTAACTAAATAACTGCACGTGTGCTTTCTATAAATTCAGTGCTTTTAATGTAACTGGTTTTGCACTTCTATGATTTTGTATTTTTGTTACCATGTCGTTTTATATCAAACTGAAATATGATTTTGACTGTTCTTAATTTAGTATTTATTTAAATAGTGATAAGATATTTATTAAAAAACACAAAAATAAATTATTAAACTAAATATTTCTTGGTTTCTTCTCTTTTCTTCCACTACCTATCCTACATCGGTGCACATTCTCAAAATCTACTAGAACCTCACAAAATTGCACATGTCTATTGCCTAATTATCTATCAAGAAAAAGGGATTCAAAACTTTACCACCCAATTTAGAAACTGAATCTGTGTTCTGCAAGGTACTTGATTTCTTTAAAAGATAAACTAGGCAGCAGTAAAAAACACTCCAGCACTGACCTAAGAATGCAACAAATTGCTTTCAACTGAAGAATATATGGCCCTCCCAAAATGAAAGGACCTCAGAGGTAGTTATGTTAATCACAATCTGGTGATTGTACACTCAGGAGTGGCTTGGTAGACAAATTGGTGATCTTATAATTATTGACAGACAGAAGAAAGCGTCCATTGTCTTCAATAAATGAACTATCTTTTCAGCACAACATCATACAGAGAATCAATACACAATCAAACTCAAAGCATTTATTTCAATTAGACCATAACAGGCACTTTTGAATGTCAGAAAAACAAAGGCGAAGCTACAGTCACACACACAAGGCATAATAACTTGTGAAAGTACTGTAGTTGCCCATTCCAAAGCGTAGATCTCTATGGAGAAGAATGGGCAAGAAACTCCATGGACACTCTATCATTAATAATTATTGCAATTTGCAACTGATATAACAAGCACAATATTGCGTAATGAGTTCCACACCACTGGGGGCCTAAAATGGCCACTTTTTCAGAATCATAATACGAATCACGTTAAAAATGTAAAACTCTTAAAATGGACTTTGTGTTCATAAACATAAAGACCATTTTAAGAATTTTACATTTTTAACGTGATTCATATTATGATTCTGATAAAGCTTCCATTTTAGGCCCCCTGGTCATGCGGTGCCTGCAATCAGTGTGAAATCTAGTTGAATAATGAACAATATCTTCTACACATATATAGAAAAAAAAATAACAAGTGTCTGTTTGTAATATCAAAATAACAGCTTTTTACTGAACTGCTTGATCTTAACAGATCAATTCCCAGGAATTAATTCAAAAGATTTTAAACTATTCCTAAAGGAAAAAAATATTCCGATTATTTTCACAGCAATGAAACGTGGACGTACTTAAAAGTACAACACAACATTAAAAAATTGTATTATAAAAAAAAAAACTTGTGAAAAAGTTGGAACTTTGAACCCCAATATCTCCGTAACTAGAAGGTTCCCAGGAATAGCCTAGAACAAAAAAAATGATCGCAATGACGGGGAGAACAAGTGCCTTTCGGCTTCGTTGATGGTTTATTATTTAAAGATGTGGTATAGAGTATAGACCATTAAACTGAACCACTTCCTCCAATAAATTGCAAAAAAAAAAAACATCTGAGAGTAGAATTGTACTTGCATAGGACAAGATGCTATGAAAGACCAGAGAATGTAAAATATAACTTCAGTGCTTATCTTAAACTCACTACTACTTACTTGTTACTTACTTCGTAGTTTTTGAGCTTATCGACACCATGCTAAGTAAGAAGATATGTACCTCTTTAGAACGTTAACGTCTTACGGCAATTCATACAAACTTTGAACTCATTTGTTTACGAAATGACTTAAGGTGGATGCGCAAGGGTAGCCCGCGAAATTTAAATTTTCTTACGTTTATTGCAATTTGCAGGTCAGTGTCAGGTTGTATGTTGATGAAAATATGAATCGCACCAGTAACACGTATGGAGTTACAGAATTAGAACAATTCAAATCATCAATATAGCTCTACAAGTTCATATAATCACATTCAATAGCTATTTCATGAAAAAGTCACTCTTTGAGATTATATGAACTTGGAGGGCTGTATTGATGATTTGAATGATTATAATTCTGTAACTCCATACGTGTTACTGGTGCGATTCATATTTTCATCAACATACAACCTGACACTGACCTGTAAATTGCAATAAACGTAAGAAAATTTAAATTTCACGGGCTACCCTCGCGCATCCACCTTAAACGATTTTAATGAAACTTCATACGCAGAAGATACATAGAGAACGAGAACATGTTCGAAAAATATTAGATTAATATTAGATTTTCCTTGGAAACAGAAATTTCCAATTATCTTTTTTTTTAAGACGTTTCGATATTTTTTTCTGTTTACTTTTTAGACATAAGTAGGTATCCTGCTTATGCGTATGAAGTTTCATTAAAATCGGTTCAGTCATTTCGAAAACAAATGAGTTCAAAGTTTATATGAAATGCCGTAAGACGTTAGCGAAATCTTTAAAAATAGACATACTTACTAGTGAACAACAAAAAATGCACTTAGATTCTAATTTACAGTCACAAATTCACAATTTACTTTAAAATATCATGTGTCGCTAACAGTGACTTATTAAGAATATTTAAAAGCATCTTAATCTATTAATGAATACTTTTCTCAGATCCTATGAATTATAAATACGTCGAGAACAAAGCAGTCAATACGGAAAATAGAACAATTTCGCAAGAAGGTAATAGAACAATTTTATCAGATTTAGCCACAGTTTCCTGAAGTTCTCTTTCCAACTTCGGCAATCCGAGTGTGTGAATACCAACTGGGTAGCTGACACCATCTCATCAGCCATTAGGGTTGCCTTATGGCAATAAGAGAAGTTAATTTAACTAGGTAATCAAATCAAGACACAACCCCTCTAAAAAGACACTTTGATTTAGACTTGTAAAGCCGATGAATAGTTGTCAATGAGTGTCACAATTTTTTTTTTTTAATTTGGCCAAGTAGTGACGTCACACGTTGCAATTGCCAATCTATGGGGGAGTTGAATCGTGTTTTGACAACTCATAAAAAGTAAAATAACATACATAAATAATAATAATATAATTTGTCGCGGAGATCGGCCGGCGACTTAGAGAAAGGGGCGGTGACCCACGCTCTGGTTCGTTCCTGGTGCAAAGGCTAGCCCTGGCAATTCAGCGCGGAAACGCTGCAAGTGTCATGGGCTCCTCCTAGTGACGTAAGGTTTTTTTTTTTTTTTTGTGAATTTTGTTATTTTTAATAAAAAGAAATGACAAATAATGGACATACATAACATTTATTTATTTATCTAATTACATCACAATAACATAACATCACGCCGGAAATCCCCCACGGAGGGTTAGGCAGTGGTGGTGCACATATTAGTACACCCACATTTCAGCATTTTATCGTTAAGTCACATGTAATAGGGGGTGCTACTACGAAATGCCTGATGGGAAAACCCAAAAACACTATGCCCAAATAGGAAATTGAACTCACGACTTTATGCTCAGGAGTTGCGCTTGCGACTACTCGACCAAATCAGTATAGAAAAACATTTATACACTGCAATACTGCATAACTAAGTAATAGTTAAGTTTAAGTAACCGATATCGTAGTTTTCTGAGTTTTTCGGCAACATGGTTAGTAAGTAGATATCTTCCTCATAAAATATGGAGATACATGAAGAAATGGATATACGAGTTCTTCTTCTTCTTCGTGTCTAATTTTATACTCTGTTAGCACAAAACTTCGCCACCTCCGCCGCGTCATCGGTGGCCGCGCAAATGTCACTTGGGCTGCATGTTTATGGGCTAAGAGGGCAGGATAAGAGGTGGAACATAGTTTGTGATACAGCTCCACAGCCACACCCCGCTGCTGCTTCATTTAGGTAATCTCACTTGACGAGGTCGGAGGTACATCTTCCCACTTGAGTCCAGAGACGGTTCATGGACTTCCACGTAGACGTTCCACGGAAGGTTAGATCCTGCAGTAAGATGCTCACTTGGTGGTAAGTCGTGAGTGAGAGGGAGACGGCTATTTCCCCACAGCTTACATCGGGCGTCAGCCGGGTTTCCTCATAAGGACTCCGAGGTTTTTAAAAACCGTGCCTGCTTTTGACGCCATGTAGTGGGTGTCTGGTGCCCAACTGCTGTTTCTGATTCTCCATATTGCGCTTGCGAACAGACGAGATACCTACGAGTTAACAACAGAAAATGCATACTATTCACTGTCACAAACTCACAACCTAGGTTAACCTACCCTGTATAAGTATTTCCTTACATTTTCTTACTAAGAATAATATACTTTTCTCAGGTCCAACGAATGAAAATGTCGAGAACAAAGCATACAATACTCAAGAAAAAATGATTTTACGAGAAGGTAATGGAAAAAATTTACCAGATTTTGCCACATTAAAATATTTCACTGCAAAACTAAGTAATGTTACCGACTTCGTAGTTGTCTGAGCTAGGCGACTCATCATCATCACTACATAGTATAAAACAAAGTCGCTTCCCGCTGTCAGTCTGTCCCTATGTAACGTATGCTTTAACAGAATAATAAGAATAAAATTAAGAATATTTAGGCCTCTCAAACAAATAATGAATACTTTTTTCAGGTTCTAAGAAAAATGAATATGTCGAGAACAAAGCAATCAACACTCAAGATAGAAAAGATAGAATGCATTCAAAAGAAGGTAACGGCACGGCGGCTTTATCAGAATTTGCTAGGGCTACCTCATCATTATTAGATTCCCGACTCCCTCATTCATTTTCTGCCGAGCTATTTTCGAACTACAGGGTGTAACAGGACCTGCCAGGGTTGCGGGACTGATCGAAAGAGATACTGCGGCCCTGGGCAAAAGAAGGAACATGGATGGGTTTTAATCAGTAAAAGTCTGACACTCCCTCCTGCTCCACCCAGAGCTGGAGGAGTTATTTGATGATTTCCCATTCGAAAAAAAAAAGGGTGTAACAGGACCCTTCACGAACCAAGCATTATATATCAAACTAAGTAACTTTACGCAAAAATTATTGCCGGAAAACAACTTTTTTTTTTTGGGATGAAATATCTCGTTTTGTACGGTAAGACTCAATATAACGGCCTCAAAACATTGTGCTGATGGATGGATTGAATAGTACGGGGGTCGTGGAGGTGTTTAAAGTATAAATCTTACATTAAAAACATGTATTTAAAAAAAAAAAAATCGCAATGACGGGAAGAACAAGTGCCTTTCGGCTTCATTATAAGGGTCTTGTTACACCCTTTATGTTAGGTCAGCTATCAGTCTAACTGAATGCAGCTGTATACCAGTATTTTACATGAAGCTACTGCTTACCTGAACTCCTCTGCCCGACTCCGACAATCCGATGAATAAAAGAAACAAATTCTATGCCGAATACGAAATAACGACACGTCAGACATATACTCCAAACAACCTTCATTCTTTTTGCAGGTCATATAAATATTAGCCCAGAAATTCCAACTCTGGTCCAAGTTCACCCTATGTTCGGTGTAGTCATCTATGATTCCCAACCATCCCACCACGACCCCTCAGTGGAAGACTGTGCCCCTGATGAGGAATACTTCTCATGCGGATGGTGCGAGCCCAGCTGTTCCGTCCCATCCCCCAATTGTCCCAACAAGGTCTGCATCAGGGGATGCCTTTGCCGCCCTCCGTTGCTGAGACATCATAATGGACAGTGTGTCGATGTGAAGCATTGTTATCCAGGTAAGAATTTATAACTTGAAAACAATTAAGAAGCAACATACATTTATTCAACCACAGTAAAAGCAGTCTAGATATAATAATAATAACTGCCTTTATTAACAATCTTAGAATCTAGATACACATAAATAATATTTACTTATTGAGAAAAAAATATTCTTCAGACATCGGTTTCCGAAGAATCTTTTGCTTGAGCATAGGCCTCCCCCATATTCTTCCACGTTTCACAATCTCGGGTTTCCCTCTTCCACATTGACCCCGCTGTCGCTCTGATATCGTCGTACCTTCGTATCGGGCGTCGTCTCTTCCTTTTGCCTTCCCTCGGGTACCATTCAGCTACAAATATAGCCCATTTCTCCTTTTTGTCTCTTATTAGGTGACCCGCCCATTTCCATTTCAGCCTTTTTATTTTGCGTGATACGTCCGCTATTTTGGTTTTCCCTCTAATGTGTTTAAGGCTTAATTTGTCCTTTCTCTTATCATTAAGCATACTTCTCTCCATATTATGTTGGCATGTTTCTAATTTCTTAGCGTTTTGCTTAGTTATAGCCCATGTTTGGACACCGTAAGTCATGGTAGGAAGTATACAGGAGTTAAATACTTTGCTTTAAAAAAAAGTCTAGATATACTTTACTGAAAATGCTCAGGAATTTTTAAATTCATTCGTCCATTACCACAACGGCGATAGTGATGAATAGACGATAGCGGATTGATGATCGAAAACCCCAGAACGTTTAATTTCGAACAATCTACTTAGCTTTGACGTTTTGACTTTTAAGTCTTTTAATGAACATTAAAAAAAAGCAAAAAAATGATGATGATGATGAAAAGCAGCAGCGTCAAAGCTAAGCTATGCATTTCGCTTTTTAAATCTAGAAACTACCTAAAAAAACGTAAAATGTTATAAATAAATCCAAAGATCAAGAGTGGCTCAGCGCCCAGGCATAAGGGCGTGATAGATGCGCGTACGCAGAATAGAGCCAAGTTCACACTTGTCACATAAATACTGCGCCCACATGATAACATCATAGCCAACACAATGTTACAGCTGATCTATGGGAGAGGTCTGACAGTAGAGGTTATGAATGGGGACGTTCCACATCGACGTTATATTTTGATGAAGAGAATGAGAATTCATTCTGACTATACAATCAGTTAATTTCTTTTTCGTATTATTTTCATACTGGGATTAGATTAGAATGTCATCTGATTGTAAGTTTTGAAATCGTTGAAGATTACAGGGGGTTACTATGACTTCATAAAGCAGCAGTAATTCCAGTGTGGGAAAGAGACATCAGAGCTAAACAGGTCGTCTAGCGCCATCTGTAAGATATTTGCCTAGATTCTAGATAACCATGAAGAATAGTTCAATACTGAACAAATCAAGACCCAAGAAACGGTAAATAAATACAAACCCGCTATAAAATATACAGAAAAGAGCACAATCAAGCGATCCGTCGCGAAATAACGATGATTCAATGCTAACTCCCACATTTTATGCCTCAATTGTTTTAGGGATAAAACGAGACGAGAAAGTTACCGACAGTCAGCTCATAAAATTGTTAATAAGTGGCTTGAGAGGCAACCCATGTTCGGTGGCACTCGTAAATTTTTATACACTTATTTTGTTGAAAACCAAATCCGAGAATTGGGGCTTTGTTTCCGAAATTATCTGCTTTTTATTCGACTACCATTTTGATTGCATGGCTTATGCTCTTTGGGCAACCTTATTATAGCTTACTAGTTAACAATATTCGATCACCAGTTCAAATCGATTCGGTTTTAAACTCAATCCTTTGTGAATGATCTGATTTTGGAAAAATTGCGTTTGGTAATGTTCCAGTTTTACCAAAGCTTGTTAAAATTGTCAATATAAAGAGGCTTGGACTTAAAATTACCTTCTTATAAACAAATTTGTAGCTGACGAAATCTGTAAATATCTCTGAACAAGAACAGAAATATTTTTAATCCCATAAATGTTCAAGAATTCCGGGTGTTACTTGGAGCTTATGATCCAGAAGTACTTCGAAATACGAGACAAAACACTTGTAAGAAGAAAAAAATGTGTGGCACGAAAAAACGCTTTTAAAAAGTACGACCCAAAAATGGGGCATGCATTAACGAGACAAGATCTCTTATTCTGTAAACTCTTGAATGGTAAACGTAGCGTAGGATGCTCCCGGACTTGTGAATGGTACTTCGGCGTCGTTCAAATTAAAACACGTGCCACCTTCTAGCTATTTTTTCCTTTTTGAGTGAGCAGAAGTCGACACAAGGAGGAATTTCTTCGTTTTTTATCATCATAGAATGCTTTGAAAAGTCTTGTGAAAATATGTTTTAAGTAGGTAGCAGAAGATCTCTCGACTTGGCAGTTCCTAGCATTGAATTGGCCATCTTTTCTAGTATTCTCAATATTAAGAAAGTAACGGCCCGTCCCAGCTTCGCACAAAAAAAAAATAGGGGGGGGGGGAATAAGGGGAAAATAAATTACCACCCGGTAATTTATTTTCCCCTTATTCCCCCCCCCCCCCTATTTTTTTTTTATATATAGCATAGTAAATGGTGAAAGAATTTTTGTAATCGGTCCAATCGTTTTAGAGTTAATACAAATCTTTCCTCTTTATAATATTATTAGTGTAGATTAAAAAGTGACGAGGGTACTGTCTACGGATATCATAAAAAAGTAGGTTTTCTCCGCTAATCCGTCTGCGAAGCGGATTTATGAACGACTTACTTATGACTAGTTCTCTTTGCCCTATCATAGGCGAGCATCAGCCATTGGAAAACCATTGTACAGAAGCCAGCACATCAAGCTACTACAATCTGTCAAATTCCTATAATAGACTTTCAACTTTACCGCCTATGCACTAGGTTCAAGGTTGATTGAAAAAAAATTACAGTTTCGGGTAGCTGGATGTACGCTACGATGGAAGTTTGAGCTTTTTCTGTCGTTTTTTTTTATTATGAAGCATCTTCTGCCTGATAGAGTAGGTAAACTTAATTATTTCATTTTTGTTTCTTTTTATTTTAAACAAAAGGTAATATGTACACTATTTAGATTTTAAGGTCTTTCTTTTCACATTTATTTTTCAGAAAAATGCAGCAGCCCCGACGAGGAATACGTGTGCCTCTTCGGCTGCGAACTTCGCTGTGACGGCGTCTGTCAGCGACCTCGCTACTGTGTGCTCGGATGCTATTGCAGGATAGGGCTGCTACGGGACAACAATGGTCTCTGCGTCGCCAAGGAAAGCTGCTCCAACAGCACAGATGGTCAGGGTGGAGCTGTCAATTATGACAGGAGCACAGCTGTCAACTATGACAGGAGCGTATCTGTCAATCATCATAGGAGTCCAACTGTCGATTTCGAAAAGATACTTGGTAATGATGAGAGATTTATATTGGTACCTATTATATAAAACTGAGCTTGGATAATGTAAAAACTGTTTTTTTTTTAATAAGGTGTACGTAGCACAGAGTAAAGTTAAGAATAGGTAGGAACTAGGAATACTCAATGATAATTACCTAGATGCTGGTAATGCATTTAATTCTTTTCTTTTTTGCGCCGATGATTTGATTTTAGATTTTATCTTCGGGGGCATTATACACAGACTACAAATAGAACTAAAATAATGCTAAAAAGAAGACTAAAACTAAGTTCCTACATGTATACAACGACGACAATAGGACACGGCGTCAAATTACTCCTCCCCATCGATATCATCCGGAAACGTTCCCAGAAGACTGGCAGCATTGCCACGTTGAATGGCAATGCTAATTCTTTGACCAAAGAAAGAGCCAGCCCTCTGGTCACGCGAAGTGTCGACCAGTCGGCGAGATATTTCCTTAAAAAGGAGACGCGCACTCGGGCCCCATGACCCGAGCGTTTCAACCCCAAACGACTCAAAACTAGTAGTTACCGATAAGGTTACAGTATTTGTGCCGCTTGAGGATGTCAGCAGCCGCAGCAGCAGCGCCCGCACAGCCCGCCGTGCTTGCAACGTGAGATGGCGCAAGGGTTGCGTCCCACACCAAAGGCCTACCCACCTTCCAATGCACCAACGTCATGCCGTCTGGCCTCTTCCCATCGTCACGTACCAAGCCGTTGGTAATACGTTTTTTGTACTTACTTTGTCTTGTTTATTTTATTTGTAAGAGTGACCCTATTTTTGTAAATGACAATGCTTGTTAATAATTTAACTGTAGGTAGGTTCTGTATGTAAGTGACTGTTATTTTGAATAGTAAGTATTTGTGTTAAATGGTTGGTATTATCTTGATTATATAAGAAGTTGGTACCTTAGTTACTAATTATATTGTAGATAGGTACAAGGTCCCAATGTGATAACGAAGAAAGGAAATAAAAACCTTTCTACGGTGATTATTTATGATTAATTTAACACCCATAATGAATTCAAGTTTAAATAATATTTTTTAACTACGTTACTACATCAAAAATGTTCGAAATATGGGTAAAAAGTAGAGTAATCGTTATTATAGTAGGTATAAGTGAAGGTAGGCCATATTGGTATAGTATGACAGGATATGTACACGAAATTAAAAATAAAGATGTTATAAATCCTTTAACTTCTTTTTCTCAAAGCCCTTTATTACCTCTATTACCACCCCCCCACCACCCACCCACCTTTTTTACCTCTATTTTATTATACCTAGGTAAAAGATTTACCGTTCCACGAAGCTGTCTACCAAGCATTCTGTGTAGGTATCAAGCTAAATAACTGTACGCAAAAATGATTGCTGTGAAACGATTTTTTTGTTTTGTGAGAAATATCACGATTGACTCCATGTAACGCACTCGAAGCATTGCTGATGGATGCATTGAATAGTACCTTCGGATCGACCGGAGGACACGGTGGAGCACACTGTGCAGGTCTGCTCCGCTTGGGCGGAGCACCGCCGTGTCCTCGTAGCGGCAATCGGCAGCGGCGACCTCTCGCGTCCGGCCCGGGTTCAATCCATGGTCCGGAGCGAGAGGGAATGGGACGTCGTCACCTCCTCCTGCGAAGCAGTCATGCTAGCGAAGGAGGTGGCGGGACGTGAGAGGGAGAGAGCCTCACGTCTCAGCCGCCGCGAGAGACGCACCTGGCGTCGGGGGCCACGTGGTGGCCCCCGGCCACCGTAGGCGCGGGCCTGTGGACGGTGAGCTATGGGCTAGCTCGCCGTCCGTCCGTCTTATGACGACAGGCCGTGTCTACGGCGCGTTCGTGTTCCACGCGCGCCTCAAAGAGAGTCAGCAAACAGGAAGGGGTCCGAAAGGACCGATGCCTGCCAGGGTTGCGGGACTGTTCGAAAGAGATACCGCGGCCCTGGAACACAAAGGGCAAAGGAAGGAACATGGATGGGTTATGGTCAGTAAAAGTCTGACACTCCCTCCTGCTCAGCCCAGAGTGGGAGGGGTTATTGGATGATTTCCCATCGGTAAAAAAAAAAAAGAGGGGTCATGGAAGTATTTACATTAAAGTTATAACCATAGTGGAGTAAAGTTAATCTTGCTTTAGTCTATATCTATACTAATATTATAAAGCTGAAGAGTTTGTTTGTTTGTTTGTTTGTTTGTTTGTTTGAACGCGGTAATCTCAGGAACTACTGGTTCGAATTGAAAAATTATTTTTGTGTTGGTTAGCCTATTTATCGAGGAAGGCTATAGGCTATATATCATCACGCTACAACCAATAGGAGCGGAGCATCAATGACAAATGTTGCAAAAACGGGGAAAAATTATTCTCTTTGATAGCTTCCGTTGCGTGCGCTGCGTAAACGGTTAAAGTTGCACAAATATAATGTAGCAGGGAATTATTCCTCTTAAAAAGGTCTCAAAAAAAGTCCGCGACGGCACATGCCTATCTTTTAAGGTTGACTCACAATAACCATTTTTATGATTTTAAAATTTGGTCAAAATTAATGTTTTATTTGTGAAGGTGTTTTTACCGACATAGTATTAATCCTTATCAAAATAAATATGTTAGTCATCTTTAGCATTCAATTGTGACCAAAATTGACCTTTACACTATTCAATTTAGATGAATATCTTAGGAGATATCACAGTTTTAAAATAACTCCGCATCAAAATAATGACCCGCGCGCGCTGCGAGGCGGGTGTTCATGTTGTTGGGAAAACCAATGTGATTAGATTCAATGCACAAATATTGTGGGGAACTTAGAGAAGGTTTTAGTTTTTGTTTCATGCTGTAATCAGTGCTCTCTATCAAAAGATTTATAAATTTAAAGTGTTCAAGAAGAACTTACCATCATTGTGTAAGATACATGCAACGACATCTATTGCACCAAAATGGTACTAATTAATAAAAATGTGCTCACAAGATAACTTTTAAATCGGGTCTGAGAGCAAAAAGTACTCTAGATTAGTCTACATGACGCTATAACCCTGTAGAGTGTGTGTTCGATCGCTTTACATGCATTATATTTTAACGGTTAAATTTCGTGCTCGATAGATGGCGCTATTAATTTCACTCCATTTTCTGAGTCGCGGTGTTAAGTTTTCCGTGAAAGAATGACCCTCGCCCGTGTCAAATGTCTGAAGCTTGGTTTATTAACCAACGAAACAAAAAGAGGAGGTTCTCAATTCGACGCGTATATATTTTTTTATTTTATGTATGACCTGACCACGCATAACTTTTTACAGAGAAGTCCGGTATACATGATCTTTTGTTTTTTAAATTGAGAAATCATGTTTGGGCTCATTTCCTGCACCTTGATGAGAACTTTAGATCTAGCTGGAGTATGACGTCATCGAAGGTCTGACGATGGAGACGGAAGGCACTTGCAAGAGGTCCTCAAGAGTTTGCAGCAACAATAACGTGTTTGGGCTCAATTCATGCACCTTGATGAGAACTTTAGGCCTTGCTGAAGTATTACTGTCATCGACGGTCAAACGATAGAGACAAATGGCAGTTGCAAGCGGTCCTAAACAGTTTGCAGCAGGTATAATGTTATTGGGCTCATTTCATTCACTTTGATGAAAACTTTAAACCATACTGAGTTGTCAGTATGACTTTCATCGAATGTCTGACGATGGAGAAGGAAAGCAGTTGCAAGTGGTCCTCAAGAGTTTACAGCATCTATATCGTGTCTGGGCTCATTTCATGCACCTTGATGAGAACTTTAGACCTAGCTGGAGTATGACTGTCATCGAAGGTCTGACGATGGAGACGGAAGGTAGTTGCAAGAGGTCCTCAAGAGTTTACAGCATCTATATCGTGTTTCGGCTGATTTCATGCACCTTGATGAGAATTTTAGACCTGCCTGGAGTATGTCTATCATCAAAGGTCTGACGATGGAGACGGAAGGCAGTTGCAAGAGGTCCGCAACAGTTTACAGCAGTTTTATCGTGTCTCGGCCCATTTCAAGAACTTTGATGAGAACTTTCGTTCTAGCTGGTGTATGATTGTCATCGAGTGTCTAAAGATGAAGACGTAAGGCTGTCGAGGGTCGCGGGCCTGTGGACAGTGAGTAATGGGCTAGCTCGCCATCCGTCCGTCTTATGACGACAGGCCGTGGTGACGGCGTGTTCGTGTTCCACACCCGCCTCAAAGAGATGTCAGCAAACGGGAAGGGATCCGAGAGGAGCGAGGCCTGCCAGGGTTGCGGGACAGTTCGAAAGAGATACCGCAGCCCTGGTACGCAAAGGGCAACAGAAGAAACGTGGGTGGATTTTAGTCAGTACAAGTCTGACAATCCCTTCCGCTCCGTCCAGAGTGGGAGGGGTCATTTGATGATTATCCGTCGGTAATAGTATATAATAGGGATTTACTCCTTTTGAGAGCTTCCGTTGTGCGTGAACGGTTAAAGTTACGCAATTATCATGTATGTCGGAATTGTCCCTCTTAAAAAGCTCTAAAAAAATATCCACAATGGCCATATGTCTAACTTTTAAGGTTGAAGCACACTCTCTCTAACCTCTCTTTCTTTTATGTGCACACGCACGCAGACGAAGTTGCGCGGGTCAGCTAGTTTATTAATAAGGCTGAGAATGAACCGAGCATCCAAAAAGTGACCACTCTGTAGAAAGAGGCAGAGCGATGATGCGGCCAATACATTGGGCAAACCATGGCCGCTCCATTGCTTTGTCTCTCTCGCACTTTATGGTCAATTTTATTTGACATTTGGCTAGGGAAGGCTAAGTCCATGCTCTATGTCTATGTTTTTAACAATAAAAAGTTGTATTTTGAAAAACTTCCGAAAATTTTGGAACATTGACCTCCAATATCTCCGTAGTAACCAGAATGTTCAGAATGTGAACCAGAAATATGATCCAGAACAAAAACTGATCGCAATGACGATGAAGGGGAGAACAAAGTGCCTTCCAAAATCGTTTAGGGTTTTAACACCCATTACATGTGGGTATCCTAGCCCATGTCCCACAAATAAAATGCCAGGAACTGCTCACTGCCAAAGTCGCAAAATCACAAAACAAAGTGCCCAACCATAATAACAGAAGTACCTCACAGTCCACTTACTAAAGCATCTATTTTACGATCACACCATGATAGCTGTCAAAAAGCATAAAAATGACGATTACAAAATAGAAAAAGATTCTCTCCGGCGGGGAATCGAACCCCGGTCTCCCGCGTGACAGGCGGGGATACTTACCACTATACTACCGAAGATGTGTTAGAACGTGCAAAATGGCAGATTACAATGGTAAAGTTTTTTAATTTTCGTTTAGAAATACAATTCTTGGTTTTCAACATTCATTCAGCAGCAGTTGTCCCATCATTCTCAATTATAATAATACCTAAAACAATTTACAATGGGGTCCATTAAATTATATTTAAAAAATATTTAGATGTTTTTGTATATTTTTCAGTTTATTTTATTTTCAAAGTTTCTGCACGATCACTTTCTTGTCACCGTCGAGTTGTTTATAATTTCAATAGCTTGCATTTCAGAATTAAAAATAAATTAGTAAACGACAATGAGTGAAAAACTAAAAGAATTGCGTGAACGATCGCAAAAAAGGAAGAAATTGTTGGCGCAAACTGTTAGTAACTTCGATATTGTTTGTGACATAACCTAAAATCTATACTAGGTCACCTAAAATCATGATAGATATTGTATTGTTTTCATTTTAGCTTGGCGTATCAAGTGTGAGTGAGCTGAGGCATGCTCTGGGTGCTACATTGGATGTGCCAGCGAAGAAGCAGGCGGTTCCTGGGGTAGAACATGAAGGGAGTGACAAGCCAACAACTAAAGATCAACCTGATGAGCTGGTTTACAAGGATTCCTCGACTTTCTTGAAAGTATGTTCTGTTGCTTTATCATTAACGTGCTTAATGCTATGTAAAAATTGTAGTTAGTACACCATAAAGTCATATTTACTTCAAATCTATTTTATTAATTGCAAAAATCACATACTAAGAAAGCTGTCAGCCGAGAGTGCTATTTAAAACCACTCTGGGTCAGATGGTCGTCTTATGAACTGTTAAACTCAACTATTTGATAGAATAACAAATGCTTTGCATTCATCTAATGTAAAGATCTAATTATAAAATCAACAAAATTCTGGGTTTCCAGTGCACAACTCTAAATTGTATCTTTTCGGTTAAACTATGTCTAATTATTATTCTTAAAAATCCAACATGGACAACTAATCAACCTCTGGTTTTATTTGTCTTTTTTCAAATTTATTTTTAGTTTCTGTAGAAACAAAATATTGATTTAAAAAAAAAACAAAATTCATTTTATTGACAATCGATTTTCACTCACCAGGGTACACAATCTTCGAACCCACACAATGACTACTGCCAGCACTTCGTGGACACTGGCCAGAGACCACAGAATTTTATCCGTGATGTTGGCCTCGCTGACCGGTTTGAAGAGTACCCTAAGTTGAGGGAGCTTATCAAGCTGAAGGATGATCTGATTGCACAGACTGCAACTCCGCCTATGTATTTGAAATGTGATCTAAAGGTAAATTATAGCTCACCATAAGCAAAACAAGTAGATAGATACTAATTATTGCAAAATTGCATGAGGAAAGAAATTCTTCATTTCTTTTGAAAAAAACAAAGAATGCAGTTCCAATGTTCTACGAATAGTTTGGCTTGTTTGATTTCGTGACGTAGTTGACCAACCACTTTTCTGTAATTGTTTCAGTGTTCATGTTCAACCTAGTCCCATCTTACATTCTCATGAATCCTAAAAACTTAGTTTCTTGATGAATTATTGTTTTTGTCCTTTAAAGGGTGTAACAAGAACCTTAACGAAGCCGAAAGGCACTTGTTCTCCCAGTCACTGATCATTTTTTTTTTCTAGACCATAACTAGGGTCAAAGTTCCGACTTTTACATATATTTTTTTTTATTTTCTTTTTTAATGTTATAACTTTACTTTAAATACCTCCACGACCCCCGTACTATTCCATGCATCCATCAGCAGAATGTTTTGAGTGCTTTAAATTGAGCCCTAGTGTAAAACGTGATTTTTCATCCCAAAAAAAAAGTCGTTTCGTAGAGTTATTTATTTTGATGTACAGAATGCTTGGTTGACGGCTTTGTGAAGGGTCCAGCCTGTTAAGAGCGGCCAACCCGTCATACTTTTCATACCAACCCGTCATACTTTTCATACAAACGCTCGTACGTGATTATGCCGTTGTTACACATCTATCTTTGAATTTTTTTAACTAATAGGTATTTTGTGCACAATATCTAGGTTTCTATGGTAGCAAAAAATAAAACATTGTAGAAACAAATTCAGTAAAAGCCTCCAAAAATTGCTGTTGAAGTTACTCATAAACTGTAAAAGTAAAGAAAACGTCTCGATAGAAACCTTGCTCATGTAATGGAGATTGTTAATGACAAATATTTATTTCACACACTTGTAAGACTTATTCAAAAACACGTATTTCCTGGAACAAGTTAAAGAAATTTTCGAAAACTATTTTTCGTTCAATGTCATCGCGTTAAGCGGTATCAGGTGCGCGGGAGACGAGACGTGTGGGGTCGGGGCGGGGTAAGACCGGGAATTAAAAGAAAATCGCCGCTGTGGCTCTGGATGAAACTACAAGCTTTTCGACCATGCTCGCGTTGACGATAGACGGACCGGGAAGGGCCCTCTTAAGAGGAGGAAAGCTGTCATGTTTACAGTCTACACAAGCTACAGAAAATAGCTAGCTACTACTAATACTGCGAGCCTGTGACAAAGCAGAATTGTAGTAAAGCTAAACTAACTGCTCATATGAAGATTTAATGCTTAATTTGCTTTCCAAATAACATTATTCCATAGCATTTACTTTATTCATTAACCACGTTTCCAGACATTTGACCTGAAGCAGATGGGCAACAAATTCGATGTGATTCTGGTGGAGCCGCCGCTAGGGTCGGGCTGGCGCTGGCAGGATGTACTGGCGCTAGATCTGCAGCAGGTCGCTCAAGCTCGCTCCTTTATATTCTTGTGGTGTGGCAGCTCTGAAGGTAAGGTATTTAACAACTACTGGACTTAATTTATTTGTTTACTAGCGCCCCGCCCCGGCTTCGCACGGGTGCAATGTTATACATATAAACCTTCCACTTGAATCACTCTATCTATTAAAAAAAACTGCATCAAAATCCGTTGCGGAGTTTTAAAGATCTAAGCATACATATGGACAGACAGCGAGAAGCGACTTTGTTTTATACTATGTAATGATACTCATCAAGGAAGTTTTGAGCTTATGTGGATGGGCTGTGTGAAAGATGATATGACTAAAAGGAGGTGAATACTGAGATGATGACTAATAGAGAAGTATGGAAGAAGACAAGCCGCGTCAACTCCAAATAAATTGGGATAGGGGCAGAATTATGATGATGATTTATACTTACCAAACTAACTGAAAACATCACATCACGTCACATAACATCACATCACCATCACCATTCACCACCAGTCCATCATCATTAATTCAGTACTTCGTTACGACAAAGACGGCTTCATTGTCGACTTCTTTAGAAGTCAACGATCTCGAAATATTTTTACTAAAACGAACTATAATCCTCCAGGTTTAGACATGGGCAGAGAATGCTTGAAAAAATGGGGCTTCCGTCGCTGTGAAGACATATGCTGGATTAAAACCAACATCAAAAACCCTGGACACTCCAAGAACCTGGAGCATAACGCCGTCTTCCAAAGGACTAAGGAGCACTGTCTTATGGGAATCAAGGGTACTGTAAGAAGGTCTGTGGACGGAGACTTCATCCATGCCAATGTGGACATTGACCTGATCATATCTGAGGATCCTGAGTTTGGGAGCAGTGAGAAGCCTATCGAAATATTCCATATCATGGAGCATTTTTGTTTAGGGAGGAGAAGGTAACTTGTTCTCTTATACATTAGAGTTAATTTAATTTAATTCAACTGTCTTGATTTGTTTGTTAAATTTCTGGATCTATGCTTAATTTTACACAATTTTTTTAATCATTCTTAATTCACAATTAATTGCAATACTTAATGAAAATGTACAATGTAATATAATAGTGCATGTGGTGTTAGCCTGTAAGTAATTGTTGCACTTATAAATGTATATTGTGTACTTTTAAATTGAATGTAACGTGTATACAATTGTTGGCTAACCGAAATAAATAAATAATCACGTGTTACCCGACCCCATGGGGAAAAGAGCCGGCAGATGATGTGGTTTGAATTTGAAACAAAATTATTCTTATCGTTTTTGAGCTCACCAGATGGCGCCACTGTCTGACCTTAATCGACACGACATTGACTTAACTTCATAAAAAGTAGTGTAAACTTCAGGATCATATATTTACTATATTCTCCTTAAAATTAGCAGGCATGAAACGTTTAAAAATCATTTTACCTCCAAGTACTGACAATTAAGATTCTAAGTTGCTACTTAAAATCTTCAAGTCATAATTAATCAGGAATGGCTCAATCTAGACCACAATCGTGAATATTTGTAAAAATACGTGTTAAAACAGCACGCAACGCGCGAACAATCTATGACATCTGATATTTCGGTGCCCCCGCGCTACACTAGCGCCTCTGCGGCGAATACATACGCGATAGCCCCCATTCTATCCTCTATAAATTACGTGATTGATTAAATGAATTGGATTGAATAATTACCTTATTATTCATGATTGTGCAATTTTAAAGTTTCGACTCATATTCTTAAAGTTGTGCTGGTGGTCTAAAATTACCGCTTTAGTAGAATCACAATAGGATAGTAATATGAATTACGTTACAATTCTCTGTCTGTGACCATTTTAAGAATTTAACGTGATTCATTATTATCCTGTTATGATTCTACTAAAGTGGCTATTTTAGGCCCCCTGTTCCTTTAACGATTATAAACTATTCTGTTTATTTCTTTCCAGAATCCACCTTTTCGGGCGCGACTCCACAATCCGACCTGGCTGGGTGACCATCGGCCATGAGCTCACAAACTCAAACTTCAACGCTGAACTCTACGCATCCTACTTCAATGAAGGTCGAGAGAGCACTGGCTGTACCGAGAGGATAGAGGCGCTGCGGCCTAAGAGCCCTCCTAATACCAACAAGGGTGCACGGCCTAGGGGCAGAGGGGGTTTTAGAGGCAGGGGTAGGGGGAGAGGAGCGATTTAATTGTGGCCTTACCATTCGGTGGTGAAGACGTAGTGTCATTGGTTGACAGTACTGACTATGATGTTTGGAGAATCGATGGCGATGAAAGTCGCTGGGATGATTTTCGACGACGGCTGTAATCTAAAGGCAGATCTTGATGTCACCTGATTGTGATTGTATTGTCAATGTGACCCTTTTTAAACATTTTGGGGCGAGTGTCACGTATGTGGTCTGCCAGGGGTTAGGCAGTGGTGTACCTATCGCACCGATAACTCCCCAGTTCCTAGGGTTGATTGCAACAAAATAATGGTTTTTCATTGAAAGTTCCATCCTAGGAATGAAGAGTAATGTAAAAGAATTACATTTCTCAACTAAATTGAAATGAAAATTATGTTATTTTTATACTAGAATAAATTAAACTTAAGCGTTGTATTCACTGATGATTTTGAATTGAACCAACATTGTTATTGACTATCAATTATTATAAAAAATTTAAGACTTCTAAGCCAGAAAATACTATCCTGTCAAATATGCAAAAGTTTGTCTATAAACATCGCCGGCAAGTGAAACAAAATTGGATATAGTTGAAAGGCGTTTCAATATATTGGCCTACTTGTCCGCCATTTTGTTTTAAGCGTCATGTTTCCGAGTCATAGGCTACTAAAGTTTATTCACTGATGGCACTATCAGGATGTCGTTTGAATAACCAAAACTGTTTTTAATTCATTCAGTACAACTTTGATAACTTATATAAGGTCCCATTAAAATAGATGGACAAATTTTAACACAGTGTTCAGTACGTCTAACCAAAAATATCCAAGCAAAAAAACACTGATTAAAGTGATTTTATTTCGACCTAATGGATGTTTATTCTAGAGTCATCGTCATCATCTGCCTAGCCTATTCCCAACTATGTTGGGGTCAGCTTCCATTCTAACCGGATGCAGCTGAATACCAGTGGAATACGTGAATACCTGTTTATTCTAGATGTCGTCGTCAATTTATTATTTTGGGTCATAATAAAATCACTTTAATCAGTGTTTTTTTGCTTGGATATAATTGGTTAGACGTACTGAACGATGTGTTAAAGTTTGTCCACCTATTTTAATGGGACCTCATATTTAGTAAATGTGACCCTTTACAAGATTTTGTCTCATACAGTACTTGTTTGTATTGATGCCACCTAATATACTGGTTTTATGCATGGCCGCTTTGATTATATAATGTCTAGATGGAGCATCAAATGTGCGAAAACAACAAAAAATATCAGACGAATGTTAGCTTGTAAGACTCTTTTATTTTCTCTGTACGCTCGGTGAGGCGATTGAATTCAGTCTGGATAACAACAATGTAAGGTCCTGATTGAGAATGCCAATCATGGCTTTGGGAGATACCTTCATGGTCCCGATCTCGGCTAAGGGATGGGCTTTAGAGGATGTTGGACGAATGGCAAAGTCCCCCATGGGCATTGATAGTAACTGTCAAGAGGGTGGATTTGAATACGGTGGACGGTACTAATTCTATTTTCCCGGGAAAATCCATTTGTGGAGAACTTAGAGTCTGCAGTGGGTGGACTGGCTGGATTGATAACTCTAGTGTGATGTGGTTGAGCCAATTAAGGAGTTTTGGAATCTTATTTTTCTGACAGATCTGTCATGCTTCTCGCAAACTAATTTAACTGCCTCGTGAGTCCTTCCTGAAATTCCTTGTCCATCTCGAGTTGGTTTTTGGCTTGGTTTAATTATACCTTGAACTGGTCAACAAGTTGGCCAAGAGTTATGATAATTATTGTTGACGGCCCTTGAGTGCTGGAGTTGAAATACCTGATGCATTCCTTTCAAACATGTCAGAACAGATTGATAATTCGCCTTACGGGCCTCAATAAAGACTCCCTTCAGAACTGGCCAGTCGGGTAATGCAACACGAATGAAAAGTTGATACTGTGATAGACGAAGATTCTTTTCTGTTAAGTTCTCAGAACTGACTCTCTTGACTTGAGTTAGTATCTCATCAGATGATGGATCGGAGGCCTCTTCCAACATCTCTGCCAATTGAAAGAAGTCCCCCATCGGGTGGCAGTTGAGGGGGGCACAAGGGGTTTGGGGAAGGAGTTCTGAGGGATCGTATCCCCCTGCATAGTCATCCTGAATTTCTTCATGCCATCGAACCCTTGGTCCGCTACCACCAAGCAGCTGTAATGTCTGGAGGATTTGACTTGAATTTTGATCCCCATAGTCCAGGGCATTTTGCCCACCTGTAATAATAGGATTGATTTTAGAAATATCTGGCATGATTTCTAGAAGCTCATCCACTCTTGTTCCCTGGGTTTCTCCAAGACTGGCGATGTTCCGGGCATAATTAAGCTGATTCCGAGACAGTTAGACACACTTCAAGTGGCAAAGTATAAGTTTGTATATAAGTTCGCACACAGAGACATAGACGCACAGTGTTTACAATGTTGACGGCACAGTTGGCGCAGTGGCTGAGCGATTGACTGCTGCGCTGCGTGTCGCGGGTTCGATCCCCGCACGGAACAAATATTTGTATGGCCTACAGATAGTTGTTCCGGGTCTGGCTGTTTGTGTATGTAAGTTTAAATGTTTGTAAACGCACCCACGATACAGGGGAAAGTCCTAGGATGGGGAAAGGTTTTAAAAAAAAAAAAATGGAAAAAATAATGTGCCTCGTTGCGTTTGTTTTGATTGTAGGGCGACTCTCCATCTAGACATTATATAATCAAATCGTGGCCGCTATTTTGAAAATAAAATGGCGGACAGTTAGGCATGCTGAAATGTTCAGACCTCTATCGCAAAATATTTATAACTATTGCCGATCTGAAGGCACATTACAAAAAAAAGAAACAAATCTAGGGGAGATTCCCATGCCTTCGGCTCATGGAAGAAACCTCGAAAAAATAAATGTATTGCGACTTTTTATTTCAAGAGTGTAGTGTTACGAAATTATTTGTGTTCTTTGTTTGAAATTCAGCATACTTACATAGTTTATTGAAGACAGATTCAGACATATCTGCTGGCAAAAGTTTACAGCTGAACAAAAAACAGGCTAAAATGGATTTAGTGTTTAAATTTAAGCGAACTAGTTTGATTTTCAAGCCTTCCATTTAAGAGAGTAACCACATGGCATCAGCTTAAACCGGTCAGAAAAAGCCTTTATGTGGATGCATTCAATGCGAATTAATAGTCCGACATGGTGTCGAATCGCGTGGAAATGAAACAAAGCGAACGAAGTGTTTCATCGCATGGACGGACGTAAAGCACTGACTTTCTGATCGGCTCAACCGATTCCGCGTCAGTAAGCACACTAGACGGTGCCGGAGCGGTGGAGAGGTTGATGCCCGTGAAAAACATGAACTGTCGGTATAGAGCCAAAAATAAAACAACAGTATGCTCCTTTGATGAGCTAGGATGCGCTCTGTTAGATTCTCAATGGCCCGGTCAATATCGAGAGTTGAAAATAAAGTGCACGGTAAAAACATGAACGCGATTTTTTTTTTTACGTTTATTGCAATTTGCAGGTCAGTGTCATTTTTGAGTGTGTCATTTTTCTGGTTTGAATCATTGCTTGTGTTAACAAAACACTCACACCGACTTCGAAATATTTGTTCCTCGTTAAGGTGGAAGGAAGTCCAAGGGTAGTCCGCGAAATTCAAATTTTCTTACGTTTTTACAATTTGCAGGTCAGTGTCAGGTTGTATGTTCATGAAAATATGAATCGCGCCAGTAACACGTATGGAGTTAGAGAATTATAATCATTTAAATCATCAGTACAACCCTCCAAGTTCATATAATCCCATTGAGTGACTTTTTCATGAAATAGCTATTGAATGGGGTTATATGAAATTGCGAGGGTTGTATTGATGATTTTAATGATTATAATTCTGTAGCTACATATGTGTTACTGGCGCGACTCATTTTCCATCAACATACAACCTGAAACAGACCTGCAAATTGCAAAAAACTTAAGAAAATTTGAATTTTGCGGGCTACCCTTGCGCTTCCACCTTAAGATAGAGACCTAGCACAAAATTATGTTTTCTTGCAAGGCTTGTTCACGTTTATAAATGTAGTGTCAATTGCACACTACAACAATTATATTTTCAATTGCATTTGACCTTGTTACAAAAAGATAGATTTGTTGCATATGTATTTTGATATGAACCAACATATTCGGCAGGGTGTTTGACTAATTATAATATACTACGTATCTAGATAGTAAGAATTACAATGAGTATTTTGTGTATCGTGACTTAATAAACACGTTTTTATAAGTTAGGTTGTTTTATTTTTGGCAGACTGTTAACCAGGGGTTCATTCCAGTGTGGGAAAGAAATGACGCTAGATGACCTGAATAGCTCTCTTTCTTTCCCACACTGCCACTGGAATTACTCCTGCTTTAAGACGTCATAGTAACCCGCTGATATCTGTTGGCTATAGGTGGAGGCAACCCCCGGTACCGCGCAGCGCCCGTCCCATCGTGGTGCGCCCTAAGGACGTACATCCGCCAGAGTACTCGCCGCCTCCTTCATAGCCTTACCCTAGTGATAACTTAACTATGTGGATTTATCTAGATCAGGGATCCCCAAACTATTTTGGACAAGTGACCCCTTTTCCAAAATGAACTGTTACCTCAGACCCCCATGGCCAAATTACCTACTTTTAAGATCAACCCCCTTATTCATAATGGTCCGCTAACTTAAAACAGCTGCTACAGTGTGTTATTTTTCATTCTGACTTAGGTCAATAGAAGAAGACAGAGTGAGAATTAGCAATGCTTTAAGTTAGCAGACTATTATGAATAAGGGGGCCTATCTTTAGTTTTTTCCTATTGACACAAAATACCTAGGTACTAAGGTACCAATTGGAAAACTTTGCACTTGGTTAAGTGAGTAAAATTGACTTCATTTTCGTATCAAAATTTAACAAAATAAAAAGACATACAATTCAGTAAATATCAAGTTTAATTTATAACGATTATTACAAATTAGGTACTTAAAGAATTTTAAGTAGGTAGGAAATTATATTTAAAAAAGTATTAATTCGCAAAGAGAAAATAAAACATTCAGTGTGATGGATGAACCTGGTGACTATCTACCAATCTAGCTACATCCGGTTCAATATTGGTGAGTTGCAGCCTTAAATCTCCACGTTCGTTGATTTTCAAACGGTTTCTTTGTTTCGTCAAAATGTTTGTTACCACACTGAAGCTTTTTTCAACTAGGTATGATGATGGAAAAGCGATAAGGTATTTTTCAGCAATGTTCCACAATGTAGGATACTGTGTTTCAATGTTGCGTTGCAACCAGAACTTCTGATAGCCTTGGTTGAACTTCTGCTTAAGCTCTTCGTCTGTGCTGATGGTAATCAACTCTTCTTGCATTATCACATTAGCTTCTTCTATGGCTGTGGTATTGTACGGATTTATTATCCATTGAGGAATTTGTAAATTTAAAAGATCCTCAAACCTCTCCGTAAAATCCTTGTGTAATGCGTCCAAGTGAGTGACATATAATAAAATGTCATCATCTTGAAGCGTTTCTGGTAATTTTGACAAATGCAGAAACTGCGAATATTCTTTTCTGCCTAAATTTTGTTTATAAAGGATTAGTTTACCCACGAAGGCCGATATTATTGATTTTGTTTTAATCAAGTTAAGATCGTCACCCTGCAGCTGCAAATTAACTTTGTTGAACATTCCAAAGATATCAGTCAAGTAATAAATATCTGTTTTACAATTGTTCAGATTTTCTTTCAAATTCGGATCTTTTTCTTGTAAAAACTCCAACACAGATTCAAAAACGGCTGAAAATCTTTCTAAGCAAGAGCCTCTTGATAGCCAGCGAACTTCAGTGTGAAGAAGTAATCGAGTAAAGACTTCGTCGTTTTCCTCACATAGCTGAGCAAATAACCGAGAGTTCAAAGAATTGCTTCGAATCTTGTTGATAGCATTTATTACATATTGTAAAGACTTATGCAATCTAGGACTCAGCTTTTTTGCTACTAAATGCTGCCTGTGAATCACGCAGTGAATGACCAGTACATCAGGCAGTTGTCGCTTTAAGTGAGCTATAAAACCACGATGACGACCAACCATAGACGGTGCACCATCAGTCGCAACAGAAACAATGTTCTTCCATGGAATAGCTTTGTCAGTAAAAAAATGTTCCACGGCCTGAAAAATTGATTCTCCTCTGGTATCAGTCTCTAAATATGTAGCAAAAAGCAGTTCTTGGCACATATTTTCATCTTTGATATATCGAACATATCCTAACAACAGAGCTTCATTGCCGGGTAATGTAGACTCGTCCAACTGGAGAGAGAATCTGTTGGTCTGTAAGAACTTGCATAAAATGTTTTCCACATCGCGTCCCATCTCGTCTATGCGTCTCTGAACGGTGTTATTGCTCAAAGGTATTCTCTTTAAAATATCATGTGCGGGTTTGTGCAATACATTGTTAAGGACCTCCGCAATGGCTGGTAAGATAAGCTGCTCTCCAATTGTGTGGGGTTTCCCCGACTTCGCTATTAGTAAAGATATATTATAGGACGCTCGTAAACCATCATCGTCTTTAATAGATGATGACGCAAACATCGATCTTATGGATGGCCTTTTGTCTAGTTTTTCTTTAAGTGCTTGAAAAAATGTCAAGGGCTTACTTTTTTTGTCAGCATGTACTCTCGATAAGTGGTCATCCATTTTTGAAGGCTTCATGGCATCGTTACTGAATACTTTTTCACATATGAGACACATCGGCAAGTGTTGATTTGATGGAGATGCAATAAATCCGAACTTCAAGTAGTCCAAACTGTATTGTCTGCATTTTTTTTTCGTGTCCGCCATCATAAAACTCTCAGTAATCCTGCAAATAAAAAAATAAGAAACTAAGTACCTAAATTAAAAACAATACCTAATAAACTGTTAAATTTACTGGTAAATTTTTACAATTGTAACAACTGAGGCAACTGCAAACTGTTGCAAACAATCTACAGATAGCTCAACTGATCACTATCACACAGTGTGCAGTGGGGCAATGCTGATGCGCTGTGCCGGATAAAAACTGTTTGGTACTTACCCTGTTAATTTTTCATAAACTGCAGATATTGTGTGGTTACGCTATTAACTCGCGTAGGGAGCTCAGCATTTTGTAAATTCTTTTTCAGTCACTTTACTTCACTTAATTTAGCTATGTAATAACTTTGTAATCTCTTGAAATAAATGAGTACTTATATGAGTTATTATCGTTCAAGCTCCAACGAATTTCAAAACGCAAATGAACTTTCAACCTAAGTGCAACCTCGTTAAATAGTAAAATATCAGGAACATGTTTGGACTTGCAACTTGATCATGAATTCGTTCGTGTTAAATCGCGCAAGCGTCAAATAGAGAGCAAGTCAAAACGCGCCTGAAAGACGTACGCTCGAACTCATTATCTTGCACAAACTTGTCCACACTGACTTGCCGAGTTTTTCATCTTGTACGAACTTGAGGCTTTATATTACTACAACAATGCTATTTCCTACATAAATATTAATTATTCTTAGTACACGTAACACAACATAAACAATACAGTACCTACCTACCTATCTTGAAAGTTTTAAATAAGAACTTGTGTTAATTTAATAGGGGTCGATTTTTAGACCTCGTCGACCCCCATAATCAGTTTTCGTTTATGTCGACCCCTAGGAAACCGATATCGACCCCAAGGGGTCGATATCGACCACTTTGGGAATCCCTGATCTAGATTATAATATTATTTCTAAGGTACTTTTGTTTCAAATGAAACAACAATATATTTCAGTTAATATTTATTCCAATATTTTTGGTCACACATTCTTTCTAATGTCGCAATTAGTAAAATTTTAATCGAACTACAATAGTGTGACAATTGGACACAAAAAAAGTCAACAAGTTCCAAAATTCGAGAAATATAAACATACAGTAAAGTCAAAAAAAACGAACACAATAATGCTTTTCAATAAAAAACAAGTTTAAAAAAATATAAGTTCCGAAACATTTCGTGTGATCTGTGTATGTATTCGAAACAATTTAATTTTTACAATTTTGTTTTCTAAGAACCAAGGTTACTAAATCATACGCAGCACCAAACGTCTAAGTACTAAACAATTAGGAATGAAATTTTTGACTAATCAAACATAAATATTACTAATATTGCATTTAATAAATTGTCTGGCAATTTATTACTCACGCACTTCACTCAGCGGTAATTACCGAATGAATGAATCATAATACTCTTGCATAGTTCCAGTACCGTATCAGGTATTTATTAATCCCACATACTGTGAGCGGTATCTTGTTGATATCAGACGCTTCACTCGAGAGAATGTTGCATTATTTCATTCCACGTTCACATAAAACATAATATCACGCATGTAATCCCCAAAGGGTTAGGCAGAGGTATACCTGATAACACACCCACATTTCGCTAGTTATGTTAAAATCCCATGTAATAGGGACGAGCCTATCGCCATCAACCGTGCATAAATCCAGACTCCGTGGCTGTTACTAAAAAATTCCTGTTGGAAAAACCCAATAACACTACCCGACCCGGGAGTCAAACCCAGGACCACTTTTTCAGCAGTCACTAAACCAAAGAGGTAGTCTAGCTAGAAGGAAGTTCAGACGTTTCACTTTGAGTAAATGTTGCGCCTTGTGTGCGACTCTGTGCTGCTAGTTGTGGTTCAACCCTCAAAGATACCGAATGTAAAGCAAAAATTATCACAAATTACAATTTGTTGCGTTTGATTTCGGCGTTACTTACTTACTATTAATAATTGTTGCCAATAAGCCTGACATTGTGGTAATAGATAGATTGATTGGAGCGTCGCGCAATGATTGTTGATATAACGGTCCCACATGACGAGAACCTCATGAAAGCAGAGAAAGATGAGCAGTTCAAGTATCTAGATCTGGCTCGCGAGGTGGTCGACATGTGGGACGTGAGTGCAGCAGTAATTGTGCCGATAGTCGTGTCGTCCAATGGCTTAATAGCCAATAGCCTCGAAGAACATCTGGGAGGCTCTCGCTGGGCAGCTGGATCAAGGGCTTGATTCGGAAAAAGTAGTACTTCTGGACACGGCGCGTATTGTTAGGAGGTTCCTCTCTCCAGAGCCCTGACCAGCGGTAGCTCGGACCCTGTTCCCCATGCTGGTGGGCTACTATTTTTTATAGTTTAAATGTTTCTTTTTATATGTTGTTTTATATTGGAATATTCTAAAAAGGAATAAAGGAAATAATAATCATACTACAACAAAATCTATTGGTAGTATGGTCTCAATGACAAGGGCGGAAGTAGGTTATAGGAACATTGACATAAAATTTAAATTACAGTCATTTGCACGCGCAGGAAATGGAATAATTAAAACCAATTCGAGTATACTTACTGACTTGGTTTTCCAGGTTTTCTCCTCTTCTGTGCTATTTTTCAAGGGTAGTTTGGAAGGGAAATGGGAAAAGCTGATTCAAGAACGAACCTGCTTTGAGGCGGTCAATCGTATGTTGTGTGTCAATCATATTTAAATAAAACAAAGTAATTATATACATCCATAAGTTTTATTTTACATTGATTGTCTTTAAATCAACTAATCTGCTTCTCAAAATAATTATAAAAAGACAAAACAAAAAAAATAAGGTGATGAGATCTTTTTACTAAGATAAGAAATAATTTACAGTGTATTACTTTACTGTGAAACTAAGAATTTCTTAAGATTTATAAAAAAATTATATTCTTTTAGTTTCTTTATTTGCGGAGAGGGCTTTACTCGTATCTGTGAAAGTGAAAATCGATCACAAAAAGCCCCCGGTGCTACGACTTGTCGCATTTGCAATATAGAACCATAAGGTCTTAGTTATCGAACATAGATTTGATTAACATTATATTTAGAATACTAGACATTTATCAGTGACAGTCGATTTCATATAATCATTCGAAGAACATACGCATGTTTATACGCACATATTAAACATGCCATTTACGTTGCGACTACAGCAGTATGGTATACAGAATCAACTTTACATCTAACGTTATGACAATAGAAACATGCTTTTATGAATCAATACAATTTATATTAATTTGCAGATCAAACATTGTTGCAGGAAAAATAATTGCGTCTAGTCGCAACATGAATGCTAGTTAACCAACTTTCTAACCAATAAAGCCCTTTTCGCCTATGTATCCAATTGACAGTCATCTTTACTGAGCCTATCGAACATTGTCAAAGTCTTATTATATTAGATAATTCATTATTCTTTTTATATGTTACCATATTCATTATACAAACAAGGCATTATTCTTTCATACTTGTTGCGGACGTAGGCGCGTTTCAATTCAGTTTTAAGGTATAATATACACTGAAATTTTGGCCTGTTGACAATGTGGCAGGGTTTGAAATAACAGCGTATATTATGCTCAAGTTGAGTAGAAAAAGAAGTAATTTTGAATTAGATTTGAGGGAGAATTGAACGACAGATTTGTGACTGCGTTTCGGGTTGGTCCTTCGAGCCGGATCGTATTACGATATCGATTCGAAGGAACAAGTTACAAAATCTGTTCTATGTAGTTCAAACGCTGCCTACGTTCGCAGCATACAGCGACATCCTTTAAGTATAATCCTCATAAGATCACATTTTTTTATAAGGCAAACAACAATCTTTAAAGCTAAACCTTTGATGAAGGGAGAGGGGAGGTCGAGCGGTTAACCGATAACGAATTTTCGTGCGAATACAATAAAACAAATTCGAACGTCTACCACTTTCCTGGAATGGGGGTAATTTTAATACTAGAGGTGGCTGTTGAATATGTTTCCATTAAAATATATTTTTTTGGAGAATAAGTTAATGACTTAATCCTCCGTCTGTGCAAGACGGATCAAACTAACGACTCCTAAATTTGTACTTGATGATATATACGCGTATATTAACCTCCGGACGCCAAATAGATTGTAATTCGCTGCTTATATAAAATTTAGCACAAAACATATTGTAAAAAACAGTAATTTAGAATTTCACCATCCTTATTTACAAATCGGAAGTTAAAATGACGCATAGAAATTTCAGAATAAAAAAAAACTACTGAGCCAAATACAATATACTTAACAGATAACTAGAAATCTGAAGCGATACAATTAAAAAAATTACGAACTAATTAATGAAAAAAAAACAAATTCATGACACTTAATAAAAACGTTTTTAAACTGGAAGCTTCATGTGACTCCGTCTTAGCCGTATTAAGAAATTAAAATCGTAATGCCTAAAAGAACCAAAAATTTTTTTTTGTCATTTTCGAACTCCTGCAGCTCTGTTCGTTTCTATGACGTTATTTAATCCTATCTAGACACGATCTAACCTAACTACATTAACCATTGCTTACGTACTACTAAAACTTCAGCGAGTTTCTCCAAAATGCCATCCTTGCTTCATTCACATTCTCATTTTCCGAATACCCTTATAGGCCATAACTCTGTCAAGATATAACTCCGGACACGTGGAACATTCCCAGTCAGCACACGTCATCGCAATGAACCATACAAGTACCATGGGTAATAAAAAACCTTAGCCCTAGAGCCTGGTTGCCTAGGGCAATACATGTCCATCCGCTTCGCTTCCGCATCGCTACATCAGCATCCTCATTCTTTTCACACCATTTTCCTGGCATTTACGATAAACCCGTCGTCATAACAACATCGGGGCAGCTCAAATCTTTAGTATTACTTCGGGATATGATAAAACACGGATTATAGCGCAGATTCCTGCGGAACGACCCGTGGGCCTCCCATGCTGTACCAAAGGTTTGAGCCGCCGTCCGCCTACGAAGCCCTATATCACAATAACCGTGAACTCTCCTAAACGTCATAGAAACATAAACGAGAAATGGTGTTATTTTTGTCCTTTTATTTCAATCTTGCTTTACATGGATTTTTAAGGATATCATATTTCTAGAAAGTCATCTTAAAAAATCATATATTTTTAATTATGATTTTGCAGGCAGTTGTTAATTACATGAACTATAAAAAGTTGAAATGCTATTGATTGAAATAACAGAACGAAACTAACACCTGTATTAGACAATTTCTCTCCATTGCAAATGGACCAGCCATAGACAACGCTCAATATGCTTTTGTCAAATTGATAAAACTTTTTTAAAGGCGCTAGGTTGTGTTACAACCTACTTATTTAAAAACAGATCTCGTTTAAACACTAATGTATCGTAACAATAATATTTACAATTAAATAAAAAACATCGGCTTTTCATCCAACTTTTTAAGGTACAGATATCGTCTGTAACTCTCGTCTAGGGAAGAAGACTTGACTTTCTTGGAATCATAGAGTTATGAACTATGAAAAAAAAATATAAGGATACCTGTTTTTTTTTTTCCTAAGTAAGTGGTAAAGGAAGGGACTTTTGCTGTTTTCCGATATTATTGGATATTTTATAAGAAGAGAAACACTTAAATTTAAACAACATGCGTTCATATTGTTTGCCAATAAGGGTCTTTTCCTACTTATCGAAGGGTAAGGGTCTTTAGACTAAAAGTTGAGACATCATGCAAACTGACAATGATTAAATATTGATATTTATTCAGTTGTTCTATTTCCTTTCGATTCACAACTCGCATACGATTCCAGAAGGTAAATCTCTCCATCCATCATTTGTTGTTATTAGTAAACATACTTCAATTGCAAAAACACAAAAAACAAATTGCGTTTCAGCAAATCAGTTCGAATATTCCTGGCATTACAGAATTTTCTAGCTCTTTCAATGCCTACAAACTCAACTAAAAGATAGCAATTTAAATGTTGGGTAAATACTTAGTAATTAATAAAGACTTTTGGCTGATATTATTTTTGTTTCAAGTACTGGCACTCCAGTCTAAGCTAGCCATTTAGAATTTTATAATTCTGAATTGGTAAAATTTTGCAATGCTTGACGGTACACACGGCGATACAAAGCTATACATTCCCAGTATAACATGGCTTCGCTTTGTATAGATTTCCAATACAATGAAAGATCCGCATAAACTGATTTTGTATATCTTATTGGTCGCTGTGCATACTTTCCGTATTTTCAAAATCTCAATCTTGAAATATTTCATCATTGAGGTTGTGTTTGACATTACACTATTGGTGATGTCAATTCTTGCTATGTATAGTTTTTAGTTGGTATAAAGGTGCTGCCATCTGCTTTAGATATACCCAATCACAAAGACATCTCTATTTTTTTTGTAGGCATTGAAAAGTTGCATCAAATCATACGGACGCGCGAAAATCGTGTTGTCTGTCTCGCACTTAGCGTGGAGAACCATTCTCTGAGAAGACCTTGTCATTGCATTCATTTGTACTTTTTCAAGTGACCACCACCCTAGCTTTAACGAAACTTGTAGCAATGAATATGGTATTTTATTTTTCTTTATATCATCAGCCAGTTATATTATTTTGTAAACGACACTATAGAAATAGTGCAATGTGTAGTGAAATAAATAAGATAAACTTGTAATATTAGGTAGAATATAAAATGTATTATATTTAATCTATGTTCAGATAACGGACTAGCCGAGGGTCAAAATTTAAGGTTACTAGGCCTTCAGTTCCGTTCATTAAATTGTGTCAAGTATCAAACTTGTTTTTGGAAGTTTTTTTTCTACTAACAAAGTGTCTTCTGTGGGATTTTATTGAAATTTTTATTCGAAATTATTTCCTTTTTAGGTATTTTGGAGAATACTAGAGACATTGAGTGGTTTAAGGCCCTAACGTCTCACTGAAGAATTGAGTGCTTTTTCGTGGCGTTTTATCCATGTATCCCATTCTTTTTTTATTCATTTTTAGATAGGATATGGAACAATATTTATTGACCCATAAAAATCCCACAGAAGTCACGTCAAGCCTAACAAATTTTGACATTTATGACGGCAGTTAGTGAGATCTTTCGAAAGTATACAAAAAAAACATTAAAAAAACTGTCCGTTAATGGACTTAGTCGAAATGGTGGGAAAATCTGCCTCGCACTCACGGCATGTTGTAGTTCTTTATCAATAAAAATACTTATAAATAAGTGAAGCTGACGTTTATGGTACATTGTATGAACAAACAGACGATTTCTCTTCAATATTTTCGTTAACTATGAAGCCGGTTAACCAAGATGATTTTTTAAATTCTCAAATTATTAAAAGAAAGAGCACCTAGATATTGGTTCCTTATTTTTTTTACATTTTCAAGTCGTTTCAGAGACATTGACTAGGTACGTCTAGAATATAGTGAAATGGTGACGATTATTTGAAACAATTAAGCTCACATCGAGGCGAACCCCGCGAGAGTCGTGAGGTGAATTTGGAAGTATTCGCGCGAGTATTCGTGCGAGTATTCGCGCAAGTTTGGATATATCCATCGCGCCAAAAGTGTCAACTGACTTGGTTGCCACAATCGGCGCGACCGTAAATCGTCCTGCATCCTGCACGGGTTTCACATCAGCTTGGCTTAAGATGAAAGTAATGTTTTCCCTCTATAAATCCCTTAATTGGTTATTAGTGTAGCAGCAAAGATAAGTGAAATAAGAAATGAATCTCACACAATTCATACTCACACAAAATAATCGTCACCATTTAACTTCACATTCATAATGAATCCTAAATACATAAATTCAACAGACATTTTATTTTCAAACTATTCAAGCGAGTCACATTGCTTCTCCATCATCAATAGAATCCATTCCTCAACTGAACTGATCTTAAAAAAGTGTTTTAACCATCTGATTGACCGGTAATAATATCAGTCTGTTAAAATTCGGCAGATTACACTATAAACCTCCTTGTATTTTAGTCTTTGACATTAAAAAGTACAAAATGTTTATTCACTGAAACATATCTATGACAATGGCCAAAGCTTATAATTAAAAAAATACCGAGAAATGTACTTATCAGTCATAAGATTTATAACGAGAAACATACCTTGTGACCATAGAATTTAATGTCGATATCTTCGACGGCTTGTAAACGGGTGAAATGAAACGACACATCCACTACGTCGATACGTCGACGTATAAATCCATTCAGCACACTATTATTATCACAAAAACTTGTTTTTATATCCAAACCGTACGTTTAGTCCGTCGGTACGCGGCAATGGCACAACCCCCTCATCTTGTTAAATATCTACACATTTTAGACACACATAGAGCACTACTTGTTCAGTAAACATCACTAGGATTCAGGGTTATAAGTGTTTCTGGCACCGTGTTAGAGTTCAAGCCTTTGCCAGTAGGGTGGGGAAAGCAGGGTTTATTTATAGAAGTGTGGAGAGCTCAGCGAGGCCACGAGCCAACCTCACAAGTATGTCGATTCACCTGAAAATGTAAGAAACCCATATAAGCCTTTGAACGATAACATAGCCACGGACAGATTTTTATTTATTTGAACTGTTAGGCTTTTTAATTACAAATTAACACTTATAATTTGAAAGCAACTGCAATTTTTATGTAAAAAAGCATTAGATTAAATATTAATATCAAAATTACAAATTAGTTACAACAAAATGCCCAATAATTCAAACAAATTATTTAAAAATATATTTTCTAAACGCCTTAAAAGTTAACATTCTATGAAGAAAAAGATATATCAAAACAAAAAAAACAATGAGGCGTTTAAAAAAATCCGTATGTGGCGTGTGTGATGCGTTCAAACTGTGCAAAGCAAGCAATGTACAGCGAATGACATGTTAGGGGGCACTACTTGGCAGAAGTCATGGGCAAACTCTTAAAGGGCAAATTGCAGACGTGGCTGTGAGAACTGGACTCTGACACATAATGTACTGAAGTATTTGTCAGCGTAAACTGGCAACGGTTTAACTGAACCTTATGGGAGAACCGCCAGGGTAACCCGCGAAATTCATATTTTTTTGCAATTGCAGGCCAGTGTCAGGCTGTATATTGAACAAAACATGATTTGCATTTGAATTATAATCATTAAAATAATTAATACAACCCTCTAGGTACATTTAATCCCGTTGAATGATTATTTCATGAAAATGTTATTCAATGGGATTCAATTAAATTAGAGGGTTGTTGATTTTCATGATTGTAATTAAGTAAAGCCATATTAGTTACTGTCGCGAATCATATTTTAATCAACATACAACTTGTCACTGACCTGCAAATTGCAAGTGGAAGAAAATATGAATTTCGCGAGCTGGCGCTTCCACCTTTATGGTTCAGTTAAACCGTAAAATTCCAATAGTACTTTCTCAACTCTTGCAATTTGCGCACACAACACGATTTAACCCAGAGAAACGAATTGAGTTACCGACCGTGTCGCAAAAATTGCAGTATCATTGGTACTTCCCAGTCGTGGCCCACAAGTTCTACCAAGTAATACATGAATGGTTTGTATGATAAGATGTGAATTCGTTCGCGATATGTACACATAACACAATCCACACAGAGGGACACAAACGATTAGAATGACCAATCTTTTTGGTAAACATTAGTTAATAGATATCTTTTGTGTTGGTCGTTCTGATCGTCGAAAGAGGTCATAATAATGCTTTATATTTTATCTGGCTTAAGGTCAAAACAAAAGCATTAAAAGGTAGAAAGGTTAGAACAAAAACAGCATAATTATACACTTAAAAGCATGCACATGAATTTTAAGCACAATTAGTAGCATCTTGAATACTATTTAGAATTTTAATTAGTGTAAATAAAGTTGATAATGGCTAATCCAGCCAATACACAAGATTCAGTGTCAATTGACACTATTTATTTATTGTCTTTATATATATTAATAAGTTACTTCTTTGCTTTTGTTTAAAGATAAGTGATAGTCTTTATAGTATCACATCTAACAGATATTTTCACTTGAATATAAATTATGTACAGTGGAAAATCTGTAATAGTGTTCAAGATGCCATAAAAACAAAATGTACAAAAAACAATTATATGGAAACATATTATCATTAAGTAACATAAAATGCACAAATGAGAGTACCTGGTCATAAATATAGCACATCAAGTATTTGAAAAAGTTTCACATTTTAGTCTGTGGCACTCATACTAGTGTTAAATTCTTTCCAAACCTCGAATGTCATATTTGAAGCCAGGTACTTTCCTTACACTATCATTTTACCTTTGATTTCGCAGTAAAATCACCTTTATTCTTATTACCATAAAGTTTATGCCAAAGGTAAAATAAGTATGAAAGGACTATTAACACACTGCGAACGAACCTAAAACATGACGATGCGGTGAGACACAAGCGATGAACGAAACGAATAAAAACGAATCAAGCGAAGGTTTAATCGTGAAAGCCGAGCAGTCAGTGACAAAACGTGCTATAGAGCAAAATAATATGATGACGCAGTTTATGAGAGGGAGAAACGAGATGAATAACGAAAAGATAGTTGAAAAGATTCTAGTGAATGGAAGTTTGAACTATATTTAAAAAGGGCAGGGGTACGGGTTTTCTGCCTGTGGAAACTAATTTTATAAGACTAGAAACCGTTATAACTACTTATTTAATGATGCACAATATTAAATTAACGTTAAAATTTTTCAACAGGTTAACTTATTCCTACTTTGTCTATCTGTCAGTCAAATATGATGCGTGGCACACGTCCAAAACTATCAGAAAAACTACACTTAGCGCAAGACGGCTATAGACGTCACCATTTGAGGATGTTCCGTTTATCCAACCCAAGATTCATTTGTGGTTGAGGTCGAGAATTACCCCTAACCCAGGGACATTGTACAATGGTAATATTGGTATGTGTACACACGGCGACACATCAAGCTATACATTTCCAGTACAACATGGCCTCGCTTTGTACAGATTTCCCGTACAATGAGAGATACGCATAAACTGGTACTGTTTAACTTGACTGGTCGTCTTGCGTTCATTAGTCTCAGACAGAGTGGCATAATACTTATTTTCTTTCCGTTTCCCTTCCAGGGAATGTACAGTCCAATTAGCATGAAAAAAGCGGAATAATATAGGGTAGATTTCAATAGCGAAGGGTCAACTTTTGTAAGAGGTAAGCCGGAGTACATACCTTTAATGTGATTTTATTATTTGTCTATAAAATAATGACTGCGCCATATTTCAAAGGGAAACCGGTAGGACTCGAGTTGTATGGAACCTTCGCCACTGGTACATTTTTGGTTGAACTTTTTAGATTGGATAAACAGAATAGCGAGCAACATCTGACGTCTATAGCCGCTGTTACGAGTGACATAATCGTCGACGAACACTATATGAGTGGTCGAGTTATGCCGTGGAGTGGGGAGTAGGTACTGGTACTGGTAGTGGTAGTGGTAGTGGTATTCACAAGCTGCGTCATCGTGTGTGTGAGATAGTTACGTGTGCGGCGCGGAGTCGGGCGACAGCGGGCGGTAGTGGCCGACGCGCTCGCACACGCCGCCTGCCGTGCGTACAGGTACCACATGTATCATATCATACTGACAACATCACAACCCTACCTAGCTTTGTGAACCCGATATCAGACGCTCCACTCGACTGCCTGTTCATTTTTGAAGTTATGACACTGATAAAAATTACATAGGAATGAACGCTCAACTGTTTTTTCATTCAATACTCCGATCATCCCGTAGGTGAGTGTAAGATGTCGAATGGAAGGCAAAAATCAACTAAAATTGAAGCGTCTGATATTGGTTTGAAAAAGTAAATGTAACCAATTTTATGGATTTGTATAGCCCAGTTATCTGCTATCTATTTATTTATCTTCTCAGTCTCAAAACGATCTGAGCTGTATTGAGAGCAAAAAAAAGTCTTTAAGGATGTTTATAACATGCATTTTGATCTGCTATGGATATTTTATACATAGAATACTTATGAGGAAGACGATCCCGTAAAGCATCTGTTTTCACATGTTAGTGGACCCATGATGACAATAATTGGAACTTAAATTCAGTGAAAATTAAGTATTTACTCCATAAAATTGGTTCAATTTCAATAAGATGATATCAGATTTTCCTGTAATATCTTTCTCAATTTTCGATAGCTAGCTCAGCCAATATATCAAAATAACCCATAACTGCCGACTTCTAGCTCTATGGAATAGTTTAATATCTGTTTCATAAATTCTGTACCAATGTGTGTATATAATAAACGCCCAATTTGTCTTATCAGTGCTGTGAAGTTGTCGATAGATTAATCACTATCTAGATTTCAATATTCATTAATGATATCTGCTTAATTACAAGTCCCATGTTACACACAGAAAGTGGTTTATTGATGGCGATAGATTTTTGGTAT
Source organism: Eugnorisma glareosa (assembly GCA_947578425.1). NCBI lineage: Eukaryota > Metazoa > Arthropoda > Insecta > Lepidoptera > Noctuidae > Eugnorisma > Eugnorisma glareosa. The sequence goes on from OX387976.1 coordinate 2,867,138, forward strand.
CAACGCATTAGTGGACAACAGATAATAATATACTTTCGAAGTAATCATAAACATTAATATGTTTACATTAAGCCCTTTTTAATATTGAATTTTCTGCTACTACATTGCACGCAGTTTTATGATGATTTTAGAACCCATACTATGAAATAGGCCTCATCTCGTATTCCTCGACAAAAAGAACTTTTTGAATTAGGCTAAGTGTTATTAGTGATTGTGACTGTACGTGGACACAAACATCTTACTAAAGAATATAAGTTTCAATCGGCTGAACTACCTTCGATTCAAACTGATACCTATGCAATATCTTAATCTTTACTGCCATGATAATTAAGACTATATTTCGACATCTATCGGCATCAATACCACATGTTAACATGTTAGCCGTCACCAACATCAAAAGGGGAACACAGTTGCCTTCCTGCTTTACTGAAACTTCGCTATTCATAGTCAACGAGATGTTTACGTTAAATTTTCTAGAAGCACCAGGATTTTACGGAAAACGTACGAATTAAGACCCCTCCGACAGATCTAAACGTTACTCTACTAGGTATTATGTACTGTACAACTAATGATTTATGTCGTCAATGCCAGTACTCTTGAGAAATGGTTTATTTTAATGAAATAATCGCATTAGAATACATTTGGCAACTTCTTCATCAATATTGAGCTTGTAAACTCGTCTTGACTTCGCAGTACAGATCAGTTTTAATTCTTATATTGGCACTGTTATAGTATGTGCACATACACATGACTATATGTCTGTATCATGCTCAGAAACAGGGCTCATCATTTTCTTAGAGACCATTCTAGTTTCTGTCTACAAATTAGAGTAATTTCCGAAAAATAGCGATTATTTAATTAAAATCAACAAAATAACAATGTACTGGCACAAAAGAACACTAAGAAATTCGTTATCGGTATAAGAGATCAACGCACGGGACGTCTGCCCGCCTCCCCGTTAAAAGGTATACTAAATCTGTTTAGTAAATATAAACGTGTTTTATTTATTACATAAACTATGAAACCATGTATCACTAACTTCGTGTTCGTGCAATGTGTGTTTGGTATAGGTATAGCATGGATTTTGAAAAAAAAAATAACTAGAAATAAATTGTTTTTTACATAATATTAAGATGGTCTACCAGTCGAGTGTCATTATTTTTTGACTGTGAATAAAATTGATACAGCACCAGTCAAGTTTTGGCAATAGGCCAATTTTTGGCAATAACACATTATTCTGTCTTTGAGTCTTGCTGAAGTCAAGTAAAAAAGACAGGGTGAAATTAAATTAGCTAGCGAAACTCCGCAAACGTTTATGATATCGATATTTAACATGATAAACAATTATATCGTTTAAATATTTTTTTTTATGTAAATAGTTTCGATAAAATAATTTTTTCAACAGCCGTGTATGTCCCACTACTGGGCAAAGGCCTCGCCCATAATCCTCCCAGGTGCTCTTCTCCTAAGCCGTCTCGAACCAGCCTTCGTGATGCGCGTCTAGATCATCTCGCCACTTCTTTCTAAGCCGGCCTCGACGGCGCATTATTCTGTATTATTTTATCATCTTTAAATATCAATATCTATGACGTCTGCGGAGTAACACTACCTAATTAAATTGAACCTAGTATAGTACCCATTATCACTGAACCAACCATCACATTTCACGAACACTTCTATAAATCGCGTTGAACGCTCAGCGTCCACACTACCTATAATCAACAAGTACCGCGAACAATTATCACTTCATTCATACAAAGACTAAGAGCGAAACGCTTTTGAGTTCAAAACTAACTTTTATTTAGCACATACTAACAATAGTACAAAATCCGAAGTTTATTCACGAGACTTACGACTGTATTTAGCCTTCTATATGAGAAAACTGTGGCTATTATAAATTGTTTATTTTCAACTGTCCTTTGGCGAAAACAGCGCCTATTTATTTAATGTTCTGAATCAACATAGACCGTAACTTCCGTACATTCTGACCGCGAGTGAGTGAGCGAAAATCAATGATTCCCATTTCACTCTGTAACTAAAAAGTTCTTTGTCACTATCAGACCGCGGACTGTGAGTAATCGCTAGTGAAAATCACTTTTTTTAATGTTCTGATCCACTTCGTATTCGCACTTGTAACTGGCTAATGCTACTGTATGATATACACTGTGATTTTTAAACTACGGCGTTGGCTTCGCGGACATCTTACGTGAAAATTTCAGTTCACTCCCTAACCCAAAAGTTCCGTATGCACTAGACTTCGTTCCTATCCCTCTTCTTCCGTGTATCAGAAGCGAATTTTCCGCTATTCTCTCCAAGAAGCGCCCACAACTCCGTGGGGTAGTCTTGCGTGCGGAGAGTTAACGTGAAACAACGCGGGCGAGTGAGAAACCTCTATCAAAAACCACTTTATCAAAGTTCCGATTCACAGTCTAACACTAAACTTCGTCCCTATCCTTCTTCCTCCGCGTATCGGAGGCGAACTTCCCGCTGAAGTCCCGCCACGACGCCCGCATGTCCCCGAGCGAGCGGCGCGGGACGTGCGGGACGAGCGGGACGTGCGGGACGTGCGGGGCGAGCGGGACGCGCGGGGCGTGCGGGACGGGCGGGACGCGAGGCTCACCCGAGTCCCAGTGCGCGTCGGGCGACTGCTCGTCGGGCTCGCTGCAGCACGACGACGATGACGACACGGGCGGAGACTCTCGGACTGGGTGCCCGCTGAATGTTGACGACGATGGCATCTTCTGTATTATTAGCTCCACCTGGAATGTTACGAGACTGTTAGTCTGGAACTCCCAAATAGTCAAGAATTTATAACATGGAGGAAACAATGTCAATGCCCATTTCGGAGCTTAATTACTGTTAGCCTGCGTTCGTTGCTAAGCAAAGGCCTCTCGACCTATTCTCGTGACTACAATCTTAAATCTCAAAGGAACCGACTGTTCAAGGAGTTGCTGATGCATTAACTACCAGTTCTTCGTGAATCAGGGCCGATATGTAGCATACCCAACAGAAATAATCATAGGACAACTGCGCAGCATTAAAACCATATTCATCACCCATTTACGACATAAATGACGGACTTTTTCAAGTGAAAAAGATTCTTTTCCTTACCTTTTCGATGTCAAATAAAAAGGTAAGGAAAAGAGGGCATATATTTTAGAAAAATGGTGGCTGTCTGCTAAGAATTCTCACTATTATTCTAAGAATTTTGTTGAGCAGAATTGTTGGTCATCCTGCACAGGAGCCACGTAGTGGAATACACCCTCTCATAGAGAGCAGGCCTGTGTCCCAGCATTGGGAACATTGTAGGCTGAATTGTCTATGGTTTACCTTGAAGTCTGGGCTGTAGTGTTTATGCTGTTTGTCCTTGTGCGCCTCGTCCAACTGCCACTTGTTCAGCGTCAGCTTAAACGTCTCCAGGTTCGGACCTGCAATGTTAATAGAATATCGTGATATTATTGTATGCTCAATACGTAACTTTTGGATGTTTACATAAATACAGATTCTAATCATAAAATTTCAATTTAGACTGGCAGTATCATCTTGCACGACATATTTACGAAAAGCTTAGCACAATGATGTTTACAAGGTAAACAGTTTTGTTCTCCAGTCAGCAACAGGTTCTTTTTGTATCAATTTGATTATACTTAAGGTCGTTAATAGATTAATTTTATTTAATAATGTTATCGTCCTAATTAAATTCTGCTATGTAAAGTGATGGCCTGAAACACAGGTTTAAAAAAACCTAGATTGGGCAGGTCGCTACTAACATCTGAATTGAACTATGATTACTTGCAACTGTTGAATATATTTTAGTTATAATTTATTTATAAGCACTAATTTAACCATTGTATAAAATAATACTACTGCGCTTATATGTAAACTTTTTGTAATACTATTTAAAAATAAATTATTCTTATTGAAGAAGTAGGAATTCATAAAAAAAAAAAAGCAAAACATGAAACATGAGGTACTTTTTTTGCTAATCAAATATTTCTTGACCATAGAATACATTAGAAAGTACGCAAAGGAATACTAACTGTCATCCAAGGCGGGTACTCTCTCAGCTCCGACGCCCGCAGCCACGAAGAAGGTGTTAAACCAGAAGTGGAACAGCTTCTCTTTCCGCATCTTCATCTTGGGCTTGTTGTAGACGTCCACCCGCACGTCGCCGTACAGCGGCGTGCAGTGCGTGAGGTGCACGCGGATGGCGGCCTCGTCCTTGCGCACGTCGTGGCAGCCGGACGGGGTCTGCGGGCCGGTGAGCGTGTGAGGTAGGGCTTACACTGATGTTTTGTGCCCTTAATACTAATAGCAATGGCGGTCATTGACTTAGCTGCTATTTTTATTATGATACTAGCTTATGCCCGCGGCTTCGCCCGCGTGGAGTTCGTAATTGTCCTACGGGATCGTACTACTAGGATAAAAAGGTATCTTGTGTTTATCCAAGTTATAAACTATCTGTGTGGGCATCTAAATCTGGTTAAGATTTGGCATGAAAGAATAACTAACAAAGATCCATTCATCTATACATCCTCACAAACTTTCGCATTATACTATGAGTAGGAAGTAGGATTCTAGTACAGAAACATGACGGCGAAATGTGGGTTACAATGCACCTCTGTCATATTGGAATGGGCAATTGCTGGCTTTGCTACCCAAATGTTAAAAATAGCTATCAGTGGCATAATAGGCTTACATGATATTTGTTAATTCCTCAATCATACTTAAATGGTTGAACTCCAATAAAAATTGGAATGAGATGAAGTATGGATGACCTAGATTTACTAATAATACACTTGACATGCGTAAGAGTTTCCCTAAGCGGTGGTCGAGTTTGCTTTTCTTTTTTATATAACTTCAAAAAGGTGGAGGTTCTCAATTTTAACTGTGAGTTTTTAAATTATGATTTGAAGTTGCCTTTTACTTCTTCCTCACCTTCGATGTGGCAGTCGTTGGAAGTTTCACACTTGCCCAGAAGTAACCTATTTCTCGGGACTTGAAGACTCCCAGGTTATAGCTACCATGGAACAGATTCCGGCAGGCAGGGAGTTCCACTCCTTAGAGGTACGTGCAACGCAATAAACTGGAGTTCGCGTGAAATAAAAATTCAACTAGGTTATATGTAATTGTAATAACTTTATAATTCTAACTTAAGTTTTTGTTGAATGGTAACTTAAGTAAATAATAGTGTATAGAAGACATTGCAGACTGTTACCGAATTCATGACATCAGTTTTCGTATAGATATCCACAACACAATACTCAAGAAATGGAGAGCGGTGGGAACGGCCACGAGTTGTGTGAACCTAAACAGGCGCTTTTCTTTGTGTAACCTGCTTCATCACCACCGCTCTCCACCAAAAAATCGAAGACATACGACATTTGCCAACCCTCACTGGCGTGTGGATTACAGCCTACACATAGAGAGGAGGGCTGTTTCGTCGCGGCGGGTGGGTAGGAGTACACAAGCTACAGGTACCTTGAAGGAGGGCTGCGCCTGCGACACGGTGAGCTCGGGCGAGCACGTGTTCCCGTTGAGCGAGGGCGGCGGACACATGACCAGCTCGCGGATGTGCTCGCGTGTGGTGGGTTATAGCCTACACTCATAGAGAGGAGGCGGGGTCACTATAAGCTACAGGTACCTTGAAGGAGGGCTGCGCCTGCGACACGGTGAGCTCGGGCGAGCACGTGTTCCCGTTGAGCGAGGGCGGCGGACACATGACCAGCTCGCGGATGTGCTCGCGTGTGGTGGGTTATAGCCTACACTCATAGAGAGGAGGCGGGGTCACTATAAGCTACAGGTACCTTGAAGGAGGGCTGCGCCTGCGACACGGTGAGCTCGGGCGAGCACGTGTTCCCGTTGAGCGAGGGCGGCGGACACATGACCAGCTCGCGGATGTGCACGCGCGTGGCCGAGTACTGCAGCCCCGACGTTATCAGCGCCGCGTAGTACTCCACGTAGCGGCGCTGCGACGGGATCGTTACGCCTGGAATGTACAAGAGATGGTGTGAGAGGATATTTTATACGAAATTAAAATTTTAAATACATTTATCTATTCCAATATTAAAAAGAGGTAAAATTTGTTTTAAATTTGTTTCTAACTTTGTATGTAGGAGTTAATCTCCGGAACAAATGATCCAATTCTAAAAATTCTTTCACTGGCAGAAACCTTCATTATTCGTGGGTGTTATAGGCTACAAATTATATTTATACTAGCGACCCGCCCCGGCTACGCACGGGTGCAATGTTATACATATAAACCTTCCTCTTGAACCACTTTAAAAAAAAAACCGCATCAAAATCCGTTGCGTAGTTTTAAACATCTAAGCATACATAGAGACAGACAGCAAGAAGCGACTTTATTTTATACTATGTAATGATCATGTATATTAGCAGAGCTATCACAATTTTTGCGAGTGAAGTCGCGGTTTATATACTGCGTGGCTGGGTCTGCTGGGTCAAGTATGAATCGCACAGGAGATGCTTGGAACGTGAGGATAAAACTTTTTTTCAATTCAGCCATTAAATGGGTTAAAAGTATTTTTGCCGATGGGAAAACCCATCGGGCACACAGCTAGTCTCTAATGTATTAGTAATACATATTGTATGGATATTGAAAACCCCAACACAATGAATGTAGCATCATCATCGGGTTGCTACATTGAACTTCCATTTTATTAGTAACAAAACGTAAGTTTCGAAAGCATGTTGCAATCTTAAACGTATTTGTTAAAAGAGATAGTGCCTGTCTGTCCTTTATCATCCATAGCACCTTCCACAAAATCTCAGACCAGTGCAATAAACCTATCCTTTGTCGGTAGGACGGTACTTCACTTTTGATGCCGAATTTGTTTACACAATCTCGAAGACTATCTTGATACAGGTATGCCTGTTATCTTTGGTGTCAATAGTCAGACGATTCGTCAAAACTAAGTGCGTCAGTGCAACTTTTATGTATGATCTCACGACTGCACATGATCGAGATCAATATCGCAGCATATCGGAAGTCTTTTGACAGTTAAACACACATTTCCTTTTAACACCACTTTTTCCCAGAAATAAACTATCTAAGAACACGATCAGATACAATGATAATCACAACAAAGCATTAAAATGAAGAATTTTTTAATGCATTTACATATTATACATCCGGTAGAAAATGGACAGTCAGTTCCGCTCCTCATAAACCAGAAGTGCGTTAGTCATATCTTGAAGAAGACAGTTTAAGAAGTATGAAGTTACGGACCTCTTTTACAGCCTAACCGAATGCAGCTGAATAGTACGAGTATTCACATGGAGCAACTGGGTATCAACTCAATTACTGGGTAAGGCGCGTTAGTAAAGCAGGGGGTTTACTATGCCGTGGAAAGAGACAGAGCTATACAGGTCGTCCAGCGCCATCTCTTTCCCACACTGGAATTACTCCTGCTTTAAGACGTCATGGTAGGCCACCTGGTCGGCAAACTTTTGAGCTTCTGACTACTTTAAACAACTGTCAAAGATCTTTGAATGACAGCCGCACCTTAACGTGCCTTCAGAGGCACGCTCATACTTCCTAATCGCTTCTTGTCTTATACCAATATTATAAAGAGGTAAAATTGGTTTTTATGGAGTAATCTCCGGAATGAATGATCCAATTCCAAAAAATAATTCACTGGCAGAAAGCTAGATTTTTCGTGGGTATCATTAAATAGTATAAAACAAAGTCGCTTCCCGGTGTCTGTCCCTCTGTATGCTTAGATCTTTAAAACTACGCAACGGATTTTGATGCGGTTTTTTTATTAGATAGATTCAAGAAGGTTATAGAAGGTTTATATGTATAACATTGCACCCTTGCGAAGTTGGGGCGGGTCGCTAGTCAATTATAATTATGTCATGCATAATAGCCGATCTATCACACTTTTTGCGGACAAAGTCGCGAGCGTAATGCCAGTAGTCTATAAAATCGACACGAAACTCTCATCGAAACCGAAAAAAGACTGTCGCACATCCAAAACCTCCCTTTATCGACGATTCTAAATGAAATGCACCTGCAGTACTATAAATATCAGTGTAAGATAGCAACACCAGACGGCCGGCAATCGATACACGTGCTGTATACAAATTACACAAATTATAAAGTGTCATTTTGCATAGTAAATGTGCGCCGACTGCTCGGCAAGTACATCGGAGTTATTGAAGAGTTCTGACATGTGACACGTGAGCCTTTATGAAAGTATATCGGGCTTAGTAAGTTGAGTTTTGATATTTTGATTTGATATGTATGACTGCATCGTTAGTTGCAAGCACGACTGCTGAGCATGAGATCCTGGGTTCGATTCCCGAGTCGGGCAAAGTGATATTAGGTTTTTCCATCAGGAATTTCTCAGTACCAGCTACGGTGTCTGGATTTGCGCACAGTTGATGGCAATATGCTCGCCCCTATTACATGGACACTTATGGTGGAAGCGTCAGGGTGGCCCGCGACATTCAAATTGTCTTACGTTTTTTGCAATTTGCAAATCAGTGTCAGGTTGTATGTTGATTGATGTCGTGCTACTGGCGCGACTCATTTTTTATCAACATACAACCTGACACTGACCTGCAAATTGCAAAAAACGTAAGAAAATTTGAATTTCGGGGGCCACCCTGGCTCTTGCACCTTAAATATAATTGACGAAAGATGGGTGTACTATTAGGTACAGCTCTACCTGATGATGTACATCTACGTGATTTTATGTTATGTATGAAAACAAATAGGAATAATACGTCGAAGTGATAGTCGACCGACCGACAGACCGTCACGTGACCGTCGACGCTGCCACCTGTCTTACCATGAAGGGGTACCGGTATGGTGTCGACCAGACACTGGGTTCTCGTTTCGTCTTTTTGTTTACTTTATGTTCTCCTTATTAATTGAGAGGGTTGTTTTGTTTATAATATCCAAAAGTAAAAGAAGCGACGAATATATTTTTCTTTCAGGCTTTTATTTCTATTCTTCCATAAAAAAACAACAGCAAAACAAAACAGTTTGACTTTAACAACTCGGAAGGAAACTTCAGTAGTTTCTCCATAAAACGTTTATAAAAAATGCATTCTTGCATCCTCGGAGTACAAAGCGAAAAAAAAAGTTCGTTAGTGATGTTACAAAATACCTTTCTCATCGTGGGTTCTCTTCGTGCCGTAGAACTTGAGGGCTTCGTCCGCGGACGCTTTCTGTCGGCTGTATAGTAGGTAGCAACACACCATTGTGCCTGCAACACAAAAACATTATAATTTTATACTACGGCCCAACTTTTGTGTATTTCTTTGGAAGTAAAAAGTCAGGAACTTTCTTTCCCTTTGATTGTTATGTGGGCGGTGAGTATTTAGTTCGGTTGTTGACTTTTACTTGAAGAAGCATTGTATATCTTATCTTCAGTTTTATCGGAATGTTGAGTTTAGATTCTAAGAGTCTAGAACAGATTATTGGTACCTAACATTAATAAAACCTATAGAAGATGTCTGAGCCTCACACAAAAAACTATTTCAAAACTCGCATGACCAATAACATTTCCTTTAAATAATATGTCGATGGAGAATCGAATTGGTCCAAATAACCGAGGATTGTGGAGCAAACACGGCTCATTTCACGTCCACGCAGCAATCCTACACTTTTTATATCCCTTCGGGGCTGCCCACAAAAAGGAGGCGGTTTGAAATGGACCTTTTTTAAATTTACGACTTCGGCGTGAAAGCCGGTACGGTGGTAATACGACCAATTATGGCGTGTAAAGAAATTTCGCAATTACGCCTTTGAGGTTTCGTCTCATTTTTGTTCGTGCAACAATGCCAGCCCGGCCATCCGTTTCTATAGGCAATAACGCGGCACGTGTAATTTGTTGCTTTAACCTTTGTTACCGAAAACGTTCTGGGACCTATTATACTAACTTTTATCTGTCTGGAATGATATTAGTACGTAATAATTTATTCTTTTGATATTTTAATGTGCGATGTAGCGATACATATTAACAAATGAGTGCACGCAAAAAAGGTCACGTTTGTCGTCGCATAATGGAGTCGTTGTGATGCTAAAATTGGACAGCAACCCCTTTGGAGTTTTTGCTTCAAAGTTTATTGCGGGAACCGGAGAAAGTGTCAACTTAATGTTGGAATCCGCTGCAGGGCTTCTTTGTCGGTGTCGAGGGCAGGATATCATTAATGCTTGCACAAAACTGACTATTACCTTTTGGAGTCAATGGGAGCTATTAAAAGATGCCTCACATGGGGACACCTGGTCCTTAACTTTCTTCGCTTTGTTGTTATTTTCCATTTTTGAATTATTAATATTTCGAAAGGAAAATGTAACTGCGTGCTTTGTTCGGATGGTTGCCGTCATAGGTCTTACCCGTCCGTCCCTTGCCAGCTTTACAGTGCACAGCGGCAACATTCTTGGAGTCTGCTGACAGCCAATTGTGGACGTCTTCGCAGAACGGCTGTATCAGCTCAATGTTCGGCGGCGTGTGGTCTTCTAACGCATATCGTGCCACCTGGAATTAGAAAGAGAGAATTAAAAAACTTTGCAACCCTCAAAATATTCTTTAAGCGTGGTCGTCTCACGCTGTACTGCCAGATGAATCTATCGCGATGGCGAATATACGTTTCCCATTCGAGGATCTTGTCAGAGGCAATTTAGGATTTAAATCCTTGGGTGTTAAATATGGCTCATGAGTTCCAGAAAGACGACCTTGCCTTAAAACCTTGACGGTCTAATTCCTGTTCGCTGATATTCTACAAATACTGCGATCACATTTAAATTTGCTTATGGTAATGATAGTATATCCTCACGACAATTCAATTAAGCATTCTCCTGAAAGGCTGGTGTAGTTTGTTCATGTGTGCCTCTCCAGATGACATCTAAGACTGGAAGACCTGATGAACTGTTGAAAGCGGCTTAGGCTGGATGCAGAAGGCAGCTGAATCGGGTGTTGATGAGGTTATTGGACGAAGTCTATGTTGAGCAGTAGATTGAGATATTGACGCTGGTGGTAAAAGAAAAATATATCATGTATTCTGTGCCTAATTTTCGATTAGTCGATGTAGGGAATAGTTGTATATCTTGTAGTACGCGTGCTGGCAATTCGTCACTAGGTACCTAAAAGCTTTTTATAAACGGGGAAGTAGTTTTTTCTGTTAAGTATTTCTGCCAAATTGTGTATGTGTACCCATGGAAACTGTCTTTGGAGCGTTTTCTTGACAGCAACTAACGACATGCTAAATAAAATTTTGCTTCTTATTTCACAGTTTTCAACTGTTTCTTTTTTTGTGCAAAGAATTTGAATTATTTCAGAACTTTGGACACTTTATTAATGTTGTGGTGCTTTAGCTTGTCATATGGGAAGCGTGCTTGGATCGCCTCCAAATTTCAAATAATCTGCATGCAATGAATTTTTATTTACTGTCGGAGTAACCTGCACTGATATAATTTTGAAGAAGGGCTATTTGTAGAGATGTTTATAAATTAATTTATTGATTCTGCGCTACGTTGGTTTTCAGACATGTGGCAAAAAAACGAAGCCAGAAACTGAACTAGATGTAAGAAGTAAGCCGGAGTACATATCTTTAATGTGAGTAAATTATTTGTGTATAGAATACCGACTGTGCCATTTTTCAAAGGGAAGCCGGTAGGAATCGAGTTGTAAATTATGACAGTCATCATCATCATAGCCTACAGCAGTCCACTGCTGGACAAAGACCTCCTCAATCGCACGCCACTCAACTCGATTCTCAGCAACTCTCATCCAGTTGCTACCAGTCACCTTGCGAAGATCGTCACTCCACCGAGCCTGAGGGTGTGCCGAAAGTTATGACACTAACTGCTCTTAAGCCCGGTTTAGATGCGTGGAACGAGTTCAGTTTAATTTTGTGTAATTGGCCCTTACTCTCGTTCAAGAACAATCTCTCTGTTCGACACTGAGTTTGTCTCCAAAATAAATTTTACACGACCTCTTACGAGCTTAATTCTAAACTATACTACATAGTTACTTCGGTAAGCCTTTTAGGCCTTGTAAAAGTATTAGGAAAAGAAAATTGTAGGACACTAACCCTAGAGTAAAACCTAATTAGGCTCTCGGAGTTAAAAGCTGCGACCTTCTAAAGAAGATAAAGTTAAAAGTAGATAAAAGTATGTAGCGGCACTACAAAGAGTACTACAGCAACATAGAACAAAAAGTACTACAGCGCCATCTATGACACAGACGATGAACTAACCATCGAAATACATCTAAATCCTACATCGCACACACAAGTAAAGTATATCCGAGACTTTAAACTATAAAGAAGAACCCGACATCCACAACAACTGTCGGGCAGCGGCCCACCAGACACAACACCTGTCTGGTTGGAGGATCCTGCCTCTTCTATGGGGGATGAATAACTTTACACCCTGTGCTCCATACCCCCTAAAAGTACTACAATAAAAAAATATCTTTCAAAGTTCTGCTTACTGTTCAAAAGAAGCTCGACTGCAGAAATAAACCCTTCTGAAACCGTCTCATCATTCCAGACCATTAGTAATAGTGCTGATAGCAATTATTTCGGTCATATACGGATTCCTTGACGTCTGCATAGGGTGGACAATACCACATCTTGCTAGTAATTACTATTTGATTTTTAACGTATATTCACCCTTTATTATTCGGAATTCTAGATTGGGATAAAAAGCCCGAGGTCAACGAACGCTACTACGTCTATACACCCACAAGGTAACTTTAGATTAGATTCTTCTACGTATGTATAACGAAATCGCTCCAGAATAATTGCTACCAAGATGTATTTGTAATTTATTAACGATATTGTTTCTAAAAAAAAGTTAAGGAAAACATCGTGAGGAAACCGGCATTTGCAGGAATTACCATATATTTGAAAAATGGATGACCACCCATTGCATACCGAGTTTCCTCCGTGCGTCGGAAAACACGTTAAGCCGTTGGTCCCGGCTGTCATTTGTAGATCTTTGACAGTCGTTCGTTACAGGTAATCAGTGGCCCAAAAAAGTCTGACAACCAGTCTTATCAAGGGGTATCGTATTACCCAATACTAACTGGGTTGTGGAGGTCAGATAGGCAGTCGCTCCATGTAAAATACTGGTATTCAGCTGCATCCGGTTAGACTGGAAGCCTACCCCAATATAGTTGGGAACAGGCTAGGCAGATGATACCAGATATTTGCACGTGGACGAGGCAAAAGGAGTATGTAAGGATGGTAGCAGGTGGCTTTCTGTGGTTTCTGCCTACCCTCATGTGAAAAAGGCGTGAGCTTATGTATGAGACATCCAACAACCCGCACTAGGCCCGCGTGGAGTGCTGTTCACTCTCTTCCTCTTGAAGAGAGAATTCTTGTGTCCCAGCGGAGCGAACGATACAGGGCTGGTTATAATGAAGGTATTGACTTCAGGGGCAGCAGCACTCAAAATAGCGCTATCTCATCAAGAAATTAGTAATTAATTCAGTAGAAACGCGGCATTACAAAACGATTAAAATAAATAAGTCTTAATTCCTTAATAATACGTCACGATTTTCAACAATATACCAGCCTTACATCTACAGAAACACCCAAAACCTACAGAACGAGGTTCATTTTTGGGTATAAAACCTATAAATTAGTATTAACTCCAATTTTGGCAATAATCGCTTTACACAGCGTCAGGACCACACAACATGACGCCGACATGATTAGATAAGTTACTACGTTCTATGTTTTTCTTCTATACCTAAATCATTATGGAAATACTGACAATTGATAAATGTAACAAGGAAAATGGGTCGCATATGACGTCAAATAAGTGTTGCACGCGATATTTTGCCAATATTATACAATACATATTCGTTTATTCCATTTTTATGCTGCTCTGAAAGTGTCAGTGGACGTGTGAAATTGATGATAACCCATATTTGTCACACAAGTTAAATTATCCTGTCATATTGTATTATCTTGTTTAGATTTGTGTCAGTCCGAAAATATGAAAGGAGGACTGGGTAAAAGTAGCGCTGAAATTCACAAGCTTGTGTCTGCAGTACTTAGTAATTTTGTTCGTCAAACCAATCAGGGGCCTTAGTCTGCTATTGCAATAGTGTCAGAATGGTCTATCATTGATTTAATAAGGCCCCGTGCAGACGAATTACCCTTTGTACGCACGTCAAACGAGTTTCGAACGCACGTCAAACGAGTTTCGAACGCGCTTCAATACGCCGTGGGCTGGGGCCTTATTAAATAAATTATAGACCATTCTGACACTATTGCAATAGCAGACTAAGGCCCCTGGTCCTATTATCTATTCGTCAACCCAAGTTTTTTTTTTCCCTCTTGATCTACGGACTTCAGGAGCTTAGGAGTCGCCAACATTTTATACACAATAGTCTACACCGCACCACAACTTACTCCCGATAACTTTATCCAGGCACAAGTTTATCAGCAACTAGAATAAGCAATACGAAGCCTTGAGTCGAAAACTATGACGACATAGGTACTCAGTCGCGATACAAATGTGCCCTGCACCCTGATGTATTTAGACGATAGGTACTTAACACAAGCATTTCAGTAACCAAACTAAAAATTATAAGAGACTGGCAGTTTCATAGTGCATTTATTTATTTAATTTTTCGAAAGATCCTGGCAACATTGAAATCACCATAACCCGTTCGCTGCTGCGTCCTTGCCTATATTACACTCGCGTTAAATTATGAACAGACAGGTTAAAGTGAAGAAGGAAATACTTATCACAATCATTCTGATTGCACAGCCACACCCACTGATACTAATGGCGTGAAGATAGGACACGTTTAGTCTTCGATATAAATTATCAAGACTTAAGTCAGTCTAAAGAGGTTAACATTATCAGTGAAATTGGTCGTGTTACATAAGATACTTAAAATGACGTAGATAATTATATTATTTTAATGGATGTAATTGATGTTTTAGCGCTGTGTAAATTATGATAATTTATAAAGGTAGCTTCGAGAAGGTTTTTTTTTCTTGGAGTATCTCAATTAAATAAGACTGTTCTTTGACGTTTTCCATGTTCTAAGTGTACCGTACGATAAGACGTCGCCTTTGCATGTAGTTTCAGTGTGCTTAGCCTTTATGTAGTATTTAAGTCGATGTGCTAAGTCCCTAAGTAGCCTATAAAGTTCTTGTATGATGTTGCTGGCAGCTACTACTGAACGCGTAAAACTAAACTAGTCTGATTCTGATACTCGGGCGCCGTCAGCAACAGTGTTATTTTGAGTGAAATCAAAATAGAATATCTAAAGAAAGCTTAGTTCATAAATCAGAATAAAAATATTTTTTACAAGAAACTAAAAATTATTAATATTTTTTCCGTTATTAGTCTACATTATAAATGTGATATTTTTTCCACTCAAGGAAATTGTCAACTAGACTAATTCTGTATATAATAATCGTTATAATATCGGCGTATCGCATTATCGGAACTATTAAGATGCAAAATTACAGTGTCATTTTATATAAATTATGATAATTTTATTAAAGCACGCAATCAACGGTTGGGCAATCCTGTCCGAATAAAAAATGAAAATAGCAGACTTGTAAAATATGATATTAGTGTACTCCTTGATACATTTGATAACCTATTTATTTTAATAAATTCAATAGATGCAGGTTATTTTATCATACTAAAATCCAATTTATATTTTCTACACACACCTAATACTCACGCTCACTAGTTAACGTCAAGATAAGCATAGTAAAATATGGCTTTAATAAAAGTCATAATAAATGTTAAATTATGAAAAGATTAAAAAAAGAAAGTGGCTTCATAATCTCTTCGATACCACCCAGAAATACCTAATATTCTCTGCTTATAAATAACTATTATATTGATACGATAAAATGAAAGATTACTGATAAAAATAAGCGGAGGACACAAATGGAGCATCACATTTTCTCTGTGGGAGCTACAAACAGTTTTTTTACAAAGTGTCTAAATCCTAACAGTCTAACCGGTTTATGTTACCTGAAAATAGGAAAAAATCTTATTATCTTAAAAAATAATATCAAATTTT
Organism: Eugnorisma glareosa; assembly: GCA_947578425.1. NCBI lineage: Eukaryota > Metazoa > Arthropoda > Insecta > Lepidoptera > Noctuidae > Eugnorisma > Eugnorisma glareosa. The sequence goes on from OX387976.1 coordinate 2,883,181, forward strand.
AACAGACTACAACAAAAAATCAAACCTTTCAAGACACGTCACAATTTATAGGATAACAATACAAAATATTCCTAAATGGGCATCATTAAGCAAATTGCAGTTCTATCTTGCCGAGACATCACCCATTTAGCTGCAAAACGTCAGTTGAATTACAAACGTCCTGCCGCAAAAACGTCAATTGCACCCGAGATACCAAACTAAAACGCTGAAATTGTACCGAGTATCAATTATAACTGGTCAGCACAAAAAATAACAATGACGTTTATCTAAAAGTCATTACATCAAATGACTGGGAGGCTGACATACGTACACTACAACCAAATTACCTGTGCGAGCGGGAAAACACGCAATTGATATAAATGTACCAAGTTTGACGTTTCGATTCAAATTTTCTTGACAAGCAACGCCACTTTGAACTGCACACTTATAGTGGTCATACTAAAGTCTAGGTTGTTAGACTATCATGTTGTAATTATAGCGATTACATACCCAGATATAAAAATCCTAGGATCAGACTTGTCAGTTAAAATAAGAAGCTAAAAGATGACAGACAGACAGGCTAAGCTAAGACAAATTACACGAACACATGGCGGTCATTCTAAGCTATATTATGACTTCATTTTTATTTCAGCTGTTCCTGTGATACGTACATTGTATCGATCAATACGATGTTACTTGTGTATTGAGTGGCATGTATTGTCAATCAAGTGTCAATTTATTTATTAATATCATATCCTAGATCACTCATCGATAGACAGTTGAACCCCTGGCTTAGAAACGTGAAATGAATAATATAAAATGACAGGAATGTTGTTCTTTAGGATTAAATGACTACTTTTGCAGCAGGAATGTTCATTTGTATTAATCAATAGCGCGACATTCCAAGTAATAATACCAGCTTGATGTTAACTGCAGGGCAATACAGATCCAGGGTTGCGGGACTGTTCGAGAGAGATACCGCGGCCCCGGAACACAAAGGGCAAAGAAAGGAACATGGATGGGTTTTAGTCAGTAAAAGTCTGACACTCCCTCCTACTCAGCCCAGAGCGGGAGGAGTTAGTTGACGATTTCCCAATCCAAAAAAAAAAAAAAGGCAATACAGATTAGGCTGATTGGCTACTTCAGACATCATCAATATCAGTGATGTCCAAGATAAACTTGGAAATTCCATGTGTACAAAACCAATATTATACTTATATTTCAGGTGTGTCATTTTTAAATTAATTGCTATAACCCGATGTAGGTACTCCACCTTAAAACTTTCACGTGGAAATCGATATTGTATCGATCCGTGAAATGCGCTAATCATATTCTTTATTTTATCAATATATCGACACTAAAATGTCAATGCTCCGATGCGATTTCTTATCAGACCGATATAAGAGAAATGTACATATTATGTACCGCCGGTAGGTATATAATGTCGTGGTGGTGACTGAACCCAGAATACCGATTACGAAGGACCTACCCGTAACCAACTAACCACAATTGGTAGGTGAAGTAGTGTCATACAATGAATTTTCCTGAAATTCTAATTTGGATTTGTAGTGCGCACTGCGCGTGTCTGTATGTGCTAGCGTCAATCCAGAGTGATCGTGACGTGATTCATGTATTGAAACTAAATTAACTTTACGGATTTAAATTTTCCGATTCTAATTCCTCATACCATTTATGGTCAATCAATGGGTTTGTCATTAATCGGTATTGGAAACCGATGGCATCTCGTTGTAAACATCAACTTGTGTTTTGGTAACAGAAATGCCTCAAGTCATGGCCCAGATACTGAATACGCAAACTCTGTGTAAAGATGCAACGTACTGTACTTACAATAAACGTTGAACACTTTACATGGTCTCATAAAACAAAAAAATGACTTCATTTAAACCTTTCCCCGTATAGCAACAACGTAAAATACAAATAAAAAATCAAACAACATAATCTGATAAAAACTAGAATAGATTTTATGATACGATAAATAAACATTTCTATTTCCTTGAAAACTGAACGTTTTTAGTGGAAACTGCGCGATCCATTCTGTGATACGCGTTATCAGTGAACAACTGATAGCGGGTGTAGGCAGGGCGTCGGTGGCGACATCTAGTCTAGCACTCCGACACACGGCTGCGTCAAAGACTAGCCGAGACAGTCTAAACATAGTCTAAACGTATTCTGCCTACGCGGCCGTTTATCCGACTGATTGACACAATCACAACTCGCCACGATAATGATCGCATAGTCCAAATACACAAAGTAATATACTAATGGAATGTTCCGTTTGAGGTGTTAGTGTTACTAATTTGTGCTGCACGTTTATTTTGGGCGGTTCATCATTTTCCTTACGCTCCACGTGTGTAAAGGACGTGTCAAGGACTTCGGTTGATGAGAAATTATTTGAGACTCAAGTTCTGAACTAATTATTTACTTGACGACCTTACATAGTTGGTACATGTTCCTCCTAATGAGCTTCACGAGCTCAGACATCCAGTAAGACGTTTGACATTCTACACGCTCATGAAGTTTCATAATTATTGTCGTCAACTTTGAACCTAACTAATACACGATTTGATGGTTTCGCCAAAATACTTTCAAACTTCCTACAACTAAGATATTTCACGAGCGAGGAAAATGTCAGTTACGCCAACATTGGATGGCCCTAATTACGTCGTGTCCATAAATCAAGATTATACACTTGGCTCCCTTTCAGGTACAAACAGTTTAGCCTATAATCTATGTGTACACCATGCTTTATGGAAATTGATTATGTTTTTCGTTCTTTATTTCAGAGATATACAGAGCAGACTTTAATTCTACGAGGCATTCTCTACCATTCAACCTTAGGACTGCATTGTGATACACATTCATGAATCTCATGATGGCATTACGTTAATGCCAAAACTATCCAACAGTGAAAATATGTTTTCTCTTCATATCGGTCCTTCGGTTAATTACTTTCGTGCAGAAGGACCAAAATTAATATTTTTAGTTCAATTATCAACCGAATAAAAAAAACTCATTAGCAAACGAGCAGAACTATACATTATCAACGATGACAGTAAATCCTGGATCAAAGATCACAAGCAATGGATTGGTACTTGGTACTATATCTATAGATCAGATACATTTTAGTCATGGCGGTTTAACGTTATCTAGAATCGAAGACAACGATCGTTTTAAAGAGGCAAGTGGTGTTCTATGCTATACAATTATAATAAAGGGTTTGACAAGACCCCCCATAAAAAGCCGAAAGCCACTTGTTCTTCCGTAATTGCGATATTTTCTTAACAATCTTTGTTCTTTAACGTACCTGGGAACTTTCTAGTTACGGAGATATTGGGGGTCAAAGTTTTTTTTTAAATACATTTATTTAATGTAAGAACTTTACTATAAACACCTCCACGACCCCCGTACTATTCACTCCATCCATCAGCACAATGTTTTTGAGTGCGTTACATTGATTCCTACCGTAAAACGTGATTTTTCACCCTACAAAAAAATGTCGTTTCCCAGCAATATTTTTTGCGTAAAGTTACTGTTACAGAATGCTTGGTTGACGAAGAAGATTCAACTAGATTCGATAGATAGGTAAGGTACACCTTTCTCACGTAAAGAAACCAGCACCTCAAGCTACTACAATCTGTCAAAATTTAATAGATATCATATATATAATATTATCTCTCTTTTTCGGATAGCTTGATGTGCTAGAGTCTGTACATATACACGTAAAAGCGTAAAACGTGGTCCTCAATCCTGATTAAGAGGATACATTATGCTTGACTAGCCATTTAGAAAACGACAGATAAACCGCAGATTGACGAATCCTTACACAGATAGTAACAATCTAACAGCTAATGGGCAACATTAACTAATTGCCAAAATATCATTAAAAACCTTTCATTGTCTCAGTTCCATCGTTTCGTTTCAAGTTAATGATACCCTCTCATTTCAAATAAGAGAGATCCGTAATCAGATGGAGTACGGGGGTACAAAGATATTCGTTATCTAGCACCACCAAGCGGGGTCGTCGCCCCTCATTAGTGTTGTATTTCAGATTAATTACGGTCTCAATTAAAATAATGCTTTTTATCATTACGTGGAGAATTTCCTTATAAACTTGGCTGGTATTGCAATGGCAATGTAGTCGCCATTTACGATAACTATTTATATGTATAGAGAAGTTGAGAATAGCTATTTCTAAGCTCGGTATTTATTGAGTCTAATTGCAGGTCCAGCGTCAGCGCACGCCAGGTTTTGACGTTAAATGATGCTGATTCTATAAGTTATACGGATTTTGGATATTGAGAGAAGATAGATTTGACAGCGAAAATTACAATTACAAATTGGAATCATAAATAGCAAATGGCTTGTATATGAGGCTGATCGGATTTAAATAACAATCACAATTCACAACTTACCGACGAAAACTAGGTGATAATTCAATTCAGGCAATCAGAACTGAGGCAAAATATGCTAATGGTATAGTAGTACTACACGATGTTATAATGTTTATCATATTTATGAAAGAAAGTATACTCGGCCATAAATCAGACGTACAATTATAAATTACATCGATATTCACTAAAGACTAGCATAATAAGGATAATCAGCCTATAAAAGAAAGCACAGGCTGTTTGCCGTGCCTCCATGTCACACTGTTGCACGTGCTAAGTCGCCAATTCCTCGCACTCTGGCCGCGCTTTATGATCTCTTGGATTCTAATCCAACAGACGATTTGTTTGCGGATGGATGGACGAAGATATTATTGGCATGTCAGAAGTATTGTGAAAGGAATTTATGAAAGTGTGAACCTTTACTTTGTTATTTTGTTTATTTTAATTGTATGTTTAACTCTTTGAGTTCTTTTTTAGTTACTATAATTGGTTTAACAGCCGTTGTAATTAAATAAAAATAAATAAATAAAGTTCCCACTGCTGGGACACACGGCCTCCTCTCTATGAGAGGAAATGGGCTATAATCCACCACGCGGGCCCAGTGCGGGTTGGTAGATGTCTCATCTCATGTCTTCGAATTTTTGGTTCTAGGACATGCCGGTGTCCTCACGATGTTTTCCTTCACCGTATTTGAACGTATTGAGAGCAGTGGTGATGAAATAAATTACACAAAGTAATGCGCCTGCCTGGGTTCGAACCCACAGCTTACTGTTCGTAAGTCGGGGCGCCACCACTGGGCCACCGCTGCTCTCACTAAAGACTAATTCATATTAATTACCAAATGTCACAAACTCACACAAAAGAAAATTACAAGTAAAGGTAAATATGGGTGACCCATTTACCTCACCCCATTGTAAATACCTACGCTTAACACATAATATTACCTAAGACATAAATTACCTAAAACTTGACGCAACTGACACAAATATACGCGAATGACGCATCTTGCCATTTAACACGTCTATGGCTGGCACGCATTGTTCTATAATAAATAACGTATTGAACTTACTAGCACGTTAACTCTGTCTGTGACATTTTTAGACTATATACATAAAATGCGTGTGTTGGTAGGATGACGTCACTATGACCCGTATAGCTGCCAAATCCCCCGTGCATAAGGTACCCTAGCATTTGTTGGGGAATTGTAAACGTTGATAAACGTCGGAATAAAATCAACTTTATGGATGATCCAGTTTATTGTTTAATCTTTGTTTAAATGTTTGGAGCCCTCTGTAGTGCTCGTAAAACGCGAGCGAATTAAATAAATAAAGAAATAAAACAAAGAGAATAAAATGTAAATACAACGTGGACGTAGTGAGCTCTGCTACAGGAAGAGTCTACTGAAAGTTTCAATTGTGAACACGGAGTTATTAGAGCTTTTGTTGATGGCATAAAGACCAAAATTGCTTTGAGAAATTTATGACTACTGTTGCTAAGGCGTCGTCTATGTGCTCTAGCCTAGTCTAATATAGCTTTACGAGATAACAAATTCCTAAACATGAAGCCACTGACACATTTACCAAGAATCTAAAGTCGGTACATAAATCTACAGAATAACCAGTAAGTATTGCCTCAGTACGACGTCAAACAATATTGAATATTGACTAGTACCGTGCCGTTTGACGACAAAGTAGCCTTTAGAACCGGCTAGGAGTTATGCACAGGTGTTTCTGGAGGTCACTGTAGCGAGAATCTTAGCAGTCAGCTGTGAAAGACCTTAGGATTATTGTACTATGTGTACGTAGTTACGTACGTCTTTTAGCGGCCGCTTCCTTTTTAATGTATGGTTAGATTTGGAATCACCTTGTAGACTGTTGCTAGGTGTTGATGGCGAGTGTATGATACAAAAGCAGAGCTTTTTTTTCATAACTGCTTTTCTTAGTACAGATTTTTTAATGATGCGAGTAGGCTGTGCCAACAAAATTGATTCGATAGCTTACACGTGTAACACAGCACACAACAGATAGTTTCGCAAATAGCTACCATCCAAGCCATAAAAACGCATTCAAAAACGTCTCTGGCATTTCGATAATTAGGTGAAATGAATTACTATAACGAAAAGGAAGATAATTATTGTAAGTTTATTTCGGTACTCTCGTGCCACTCCCACATTAGAAATTGGCAGAATACGCCGTCAATGTCGAGTTTCTCATACCGACCACCATAAAAAACCTAACCTTACGTCTTTCCCGTTTAATCGTACCGTTTTCCTAGGAATTCAAATAATGCAAAATATTTACAATTCCGTTTAAAAAAATAACTTCCTTCCTTCCTTTAAACATAGTTTATGTTTGTATTGTTTGTAAAGTTATCGTCGAATAACATTCAATCACGGTTTTGGTATACTATTTTAATTCAGACAACAAGACGTTCAAATTGCTTGCTCCATGTGCCGCGGTTTCGTGGTGTGAGAAAACATGTTCCATAGTAACAACAGAACGTACATTGAATCTTGTGCCAAAATGGATCAATAATTGTCGAAAAATTAGTCCCTTTAAAATTGTGCATCATTTTATACTTCCGCGAATTGTTAGCTATCGTATGTAATTCTTCTGAAAACCTAAAGTATTTGAGGAAAACCATACCGTGGTGTTAAAACAGCTGATACATGTGTTAAGTTATTTAGAGATACTGTTAAAATTATATATAAACAGCAACACTGTTGTTTTACAAATTGTTGAAGGTACTGACATCATAGTCAAGTAATTAATAGTAATTTTTATAGGAATTTCGGCTTTATTTTTTGGCAATACAGGGGGTGAAATCGAACGGATACTTTTGAGAGCAGTTGATGTATGATTCGTGTAAGAGCACACGTACGCAAGGTGTGAGTCATAAGCGTGACTTCGAACACGCCACCTATTCATAATCATATTTGTGTTGTCACAGCTTGCAGCAGATAACGCTTCAACCAACAATTATGTAAGAGTTAACCCCTCACTGCTGCCTGGTGACATTGGCTGTAGTAAAACTTGAAATGTTTGCACAGCGTCGTAGGTACACCCAAAGGCAATCGAATGGACGTTATCTTGACAGCAGCGTTGAGGCAAATGCACCCAATTGAACATTTTCTGGGAAATAACACGGCACAATATTGGAATGTCAGCTTCAATCATAGGTTTAATTAGTACTCGAATAGAGGAAACGAAGAGAAATAACAATTTTGATGAGGCATTAATTGGCTATGGACTAAACTTTACGTAACCCAATTTTGACAACTAGTGAACAGCCATCGTGATGCTAAAAGCAGCAGGCTATTTAGTGATTTTCTGTTAAACCACAGGAAGAACCATATTTTTTAACGTAATGTCAATTTGTACACACCAAGAAACCTTCATAAATCTGTTAACTTTGGTGCACAGCATTGTTTGCATTTCTAACGATAATTCAACATGCGCACTCATTTGCAAATAAAAAACGTTTAATGCATCTCTTCGTACAGCACTGCGAATTACGAGTGCATTTACGAGTGCATGTCATGTAAAATTGTATAAACATTTTAAAAAAAATATCAAAACGAATACACATTATAATAATTCATGTGTGCAGTGTGGTCTTTTGATCCGCAAGCCGTTGGTCCTTTGTTACATTGCGAGGGTTAACTGAGTGGGAACGGTTACTATGCAGTCATGGAGCAGGGGATCGCCATTGATGGGGATTTGTGCAACAATATTGCATTCAAGAACTTGTTACTATTTAACCTTGGGAACAATGGATACATGGTCGATATCCAAAACTCGACTTTGCCGGAGTTTATAAAATGTATCGTTGAGAGCATAGGGAAATCAATTTGTAATCACATATAGTTGATTAATTTATCAGCCCTGTGGAATAGACATTTTGTGCTACACCCAAGACTTGCGAAGCTGTAAAACCAAAATCTGCAATATTGTTTTAGTTATGACTCTGGCCACGTCAAAGAAATCTAGGCGTAAGTAGTATGTAAAATATGCTAGATATAGTACAGTCACCTTCCGTACATAAAGGATATAAAACAGATATAACAGTCGCTCGGCGGTCTTGATAACCTAGATATAGTGCGAACACCAGTCATTTGATTTTCTTCCAATAGGAATCAATCACATCGCTTTAATTGCAACGTTCTTATGAATAATTTCACTGGTTAGAAAGGGTTAATGGTTATTCAAAATCGAGTCACCCTCCAGCCGTTTTTTTTTAAATTTTTTTTCAAAGAAAAATCAAATGAAACATCCTTAAAGATCGTTGCTAAATGGATAATGCAAAATCTTATCCTTACAGAGACTGAAAGGAAATTCACAAAAAACGTCGTAAAATAACCTAATTAAAATTAGGGGAGATTTTTGTCGTTGACCCAAAAAGGGTAATTAAATAATGAAAAGATTCAATTTAAATATTTACCAAGGTGACTGCATTGACATTGTTTCACCTTAAGGTTTGTTATCAAAACGAAATTGTAACTGTAGTCGTTAAAACACCATTTCTTAAAAATGTTGAATTTGCAAGTTATGACTACGATCGATATTTAACCAAATTGGTCATTGGTAGTTGACCTATCTCATATTCCAAATAATGTAGATGTGTTCAAACATATTGGAATAGTTCAAGCCCAAAACAAATAAAGTTTCCGTTCTCAAATCGTCGGTTTCAAATTTAGGGAACAATGTCATCACAACAAAGCAAAACGTACAAGGAGTTCAGGACCCTCGGTGGCAGAATGTCATTAATTTCTAACAATACAGTAACGAAACACTACAAACAACAATTTACGTGTAAACGTCTCGAATCACTCCAAGATTTACGTAATTGTATGTAAGAGTGTATTCCAATTACTGAACCCTACCTTATACATAATTCCGACATTAGGAACAGGAATGAATAAGGAAAGGAGGTCGAATGACGAATCAAGTCAATGATTCCTTGAGTCATTGAGCCGGTAAAACCATGGGGATATCTAATGACGGTGACGTAGACTACAGTATTCAGGAAATCCTTCATATAACAGCCTTCATGCCGGTGACAAATAAGCAGGATTTAATCTCTATTTACTTTGAGCACTCAATCAAATCCAGATTGTTTAAAAGCTCTCGTGGCGAAATCTGGGTGTTGAGTACGGTATGATTTGTAAAACCAGTCAACCTAAATTCGGAAATTTGATAAAGGGCTAAATTCTAATTTATTTTTCCGGTGAGGGAAATACTACTTGGAAATTCCGGAAATCTGGATGTATAAACATAAACCTCTTTGAGCCTATATTTAATCTTTGGAAAGTGGTTAGCGGTCCAAGCATTCTCATAAGGACCAAGGTGGATGTCAAGAAGGAAATCCGAAGAGTAATTCGCCAAGTTACCACATTAAAAATTCTAATATTCATTAGATACACAAGTGTGTCAATAAAAAAAAATCTTGTACTCACCCTTTCGTGGAATTTGCTCGAATCATAAGACCTCTCCGAGCAGAGGTTGTATATCTTATAGTGGTCCTTGTGCATCTTCTCTAGAAACCTGTACACTTCGTCTATGTGATTCCTGTATACTCCTTCTAACTTCTCGGCGGGGAAGCCCATCGCTATCAGCCTGTCTGTGATATCTGTACAATGTGGCGTTAAGGAAAAATTCATCAATAATCGATCGTAACATTATAATAATATAGATTATTTTTGATTTGTTGTTTGGATGGATGTGATTACAGTGTTGTGGCTATTTGGAGACCAGTCAAGACGAAAGCCTTACAATAACTTCATAGATTTGCTACAGGAAATTACAAAGGTTTTTGGTAACATATTCAAATTAATTAAGAGCGTCAACGTCGTACAGCATTTCATACAAAATTTCAAGCCATTTTTTTCCGAAATTACTGAACCGATTTTTATGAAATTTGAGAGGAATTTTCGAAATGTCTTTAAAAAAAATGGAAATTTCTGTTTCTATGGAAGATCTAAAATCCATTTTTTTTAAAGACATTTCGAAAAGTTCTCTCTCAAAATTTTAAACACATACCCTGCTTTTGCGTATGAAGTTTAATTAAACTCGGTTCAGTCATTTCGGAAAAAAATTACTTGAAAGTTTGTATGAAATGCTGAACGACTTTCAACGCTCTTAAGGATTAAATTAGTAACCACTACTTATCGTGTCCATACAAAAACTTTCGTTACAATATTAATATTTTAAACCTAAGATCGATGTTGTGTGTGGCATAAAAAAACACTTAAATAATCCTGATGAAAGGTATTAGATCGTTATCAGACATACAGTGTCAGATATACATAGGATGAAAGATCTGGCATAGATAGCAAAACAGTGTGCGGAAAATGTAATGGAAATCACAGAGAATATAAAATTAGGTACATCCTTAAATATTGAATTTATGTATGAATTGTTCATAATGTACCCGGTAATTTATAGTGAAAGAAATAAATGATAGCTTTAGGCTTAATACGAGCTTGTCCAGGATTTTCCCAAACTACTAACTAGTTCAGAACTACTAGCTACTCTTATAGATATATCACCGTTATGCGACCACGCCCATATTTTGGATCCTTTACTTCGGTTTGGCAAACTGGACTATCGGCACATTTACGGCATTCAAAAGCTATCAGTGTCAATATTCCATAGCAATTATGACACTGACGTGTCTTGAACGCGGTTTAGCTGATCGCGTTCAATTTAATTGATGAAATTCGATGTTAGTAACCTAAACCTAGCCAGAATGGCATGAGTTACCATTGAGAGATCCGCAAGATCCCGCGATATTCAAATTTCTTACGTTATTTTGCATATGGCGGCGCTGTTTTAATTGTAGATTTTCGCAGGCTTCATCGAAAGAATCACTATTATAAAAGACTGTGTGTCCTCGCGTCCCGATTGACAGGCCAACAACAAAGAAACAAGGATCCCAAATCCGCTTTCTCGTCACGCATGCGCCATCGTATCAGTATTCTTTCGCTATCCACATATGTCATGTATATGTTCCGAGGCTCTAACCGTAATGCAACAGTCATTGCACTCAGCTTAACATCAACGTGAATAAAATATTTAGCGTGTCAGTTATTTGCGTACATATTTAACAATGGCAGAACAAGGTTGCGATGTATGTGATTACTGGCCAAAGTACATAAATCTTAATATGAATGTGTTGATTTTGGATTACGTGTGCGAGTGCGGCGGACCTTGCCGAAATTGTGTTGATACATAAACGATTCAAAGTTACCCTAGTCTGAAATTGGTTTGCTGAACCTTTCCGCTCGAATGAGCATTAACAAATAGTACTAATCAAATACCTATATCCGTTAGTGGGAGACTGGCAAATAAGATCGGGAGGTCATCTAAGTATTTTTTCTAGAGTGGATTTACATCAAGAACTTCTAACTTCCCCGTACGAAGACCTTCCTTTTTATCGACAGAGAGCTTCCCAGTTGCTGACAGATAAATTGGATCGAAGATGGCTAGTATAAGAAGATACGGAGTCTTGTATCTTTTGGAAGGAAAACAACAGAAGAGGTCTAATCTGTATTTGATCGCCAAAAAGTGCAAATGCGACAGTTTTCCTCCTTGATGTTACACAGTCACATGGACCACAGACAGCAGTTAGGTCTAATAACATCGTCCTGGATTTAGTTTTGTATGTACCAGCGGCTTATATTGTTTACTTGAGGTCCTTGAGCCGTGACTTAGGCGATCAAAATAAAGTCGTCGAATAGAATAGTCGTCTAGATATCACCAATTTTCTCCCGAAATGAATTCATGTAAATCTCGGAATCTCTTAAATCCATAAAGGAATCACTAAGACGCGTTGATCTAAAATCATCCTTTGCATGACCTACATTGACAAACCTTGGATCTTTATTTAAACAGCATTTGATTGAAGTACCTCCACATGGCAATAGCCTGTATACAATTCTTCCTTAAATAGATTCTTAATTAAAGAGATTCTATCGCAGAAGTTGCGTCACTGCGCTGGTCGAACTTATTCGGCGATGGCCGAGTGGCGTTAGGCTAACGGTATCGTTGCCATGGCAACGGCTGATAGGGCCAACGTACTATGGTAATACAATAACATACTTATGCGATCAGATAGTTCTTTAGGGACAATGAAGCGTTTGTGTTTGGTAAGTGGCATAAAGAGAGCCAGTTTTGTTTGATTTAGATACGTTTTTCAAAAGTTTCAAAAGGGCTATCCATGATTTCTTTTTTTTTTCACATTGTAGTGAATTTGCGGACAGTCAACCTCGAATCAACAGTTTCGTGTCCCATGCCATTGATAACATTACTAGGCAGCTTCAACCCCCATTTAGTCTCATAAATTACGTCACAAATTCAATAACTATTAGTGACAATTATAACGACATAGTGAATTGACGAAAACCACAGTCGAAACGTCAACGTGTGACGTCACACGTCACGTACAAATATAGAAAGGTTTTTTTATGCTATCAGTAATGGGCGAAGGCACGGACGATGGACCGTGTTGGTATAGGTGACCGCAAATGTATGTATTACGGTTAAATTTACTCGCAGCACTACGATAAAAAGGTAAATAAGCATTTACCAGACTGCATATAATCATGTTTTGATAGGAATATATTATAATAAGCCAACATAAAGGTCCATGACCCATTTATGTCTATAGCCTCTAAGTTTACTCGATTGCGGAATCGACCAACACAAGCCTCGAACACGAGAAAAATAAAATTTTAATATTAAACGCGAAATAATCGATATTGTTAGTTTTATTTCAATGAGAAAACAGAATACATTCATAAAAATGCATTTACGGATTGGTTGGCCGCAATAAAATATTTTAAAGGAGAAAATGCGAGTATCGTGACTTAAGGCAAAGGTCAGACAAAGCAGGTGCAAGCTAATTGCAAAGTATGATTATATTAACGCACAAGCGAAGCAAATGAAGCAAGGGCATAATGCAAACTCAATGTCGCTATTGGAACGTACCAAGGAGTTTGTAGCAAGAAGTGAGACCTCAATGCTCGGCTAGATTTAGTACTCACTACGAGATACGTGCATGTGTCCAACTGGACGACTTACAGCAACGTATAATTTGTATCCTTCATCTTTTTACGCAGTTTACTTTTAGCAAACTGCGTTAGCATAATAATGTAAGTAAGTAAGGCTACCAGATTCTACGGAGGTCGCGCTGGCCCACGCCGAGGTCAGCTCGACTGCTAGGCCTAACGCAGTCAAAGACAAACAGCAAGAAATAACTGCATAAGTTGAACTTGTTTCGTTCATAGACTGTTTATTCAACTTACTTTGTAGGATTATACATACACAACTCGTAAACTAAACATCTTTTGTTGCTATGCTCCGAAAAATGTTGGTTCACAAAAAAGTTCACACACGCCACTGGCACATAAGATAGGTCAAACGATGAAGCTACGAAGAGAAATCAAATAAGCAAGGAGACCCAAAATACAACGAAACAAATCTCCAACTTTACAATTAAAGAGAAAAATATGAAATCCATTCAGAACTCCAATTTAAACTTCCATGAATATAATTCAAATTTAGATAGCAAGTCGACGCGGCAAGTGGTTTCAACTTTCAACCTCGTGATCGTTCAAATGAGATGTGAGCCTTGACTGGTCGCTGACCGAGACTCCTCAGAGATACATCGACGTAAATGGATATCTGAGGAATAACTTACGAACGGAAATGAGTAATACGAACTCGGAGAGAGAAATAAGAAAAATGAGAAATGTAGCTCAATTTGTGATGAGCTTATAGTCCCACTTTAGGGTCATCTATCCTTTGAGCGAAAACTCAGAGATGAGCTATTAATCTCTTCGCCGTGTTTCAAAGTAAAATTTTCCTGGAACGAGTTATGTTAATGAAGAGATTAAACTACGATGGTTAAGACAAAACATTAGTAGCGCAGATTTCAACATCTCAATGCCTTTCCTGGGTTGGCCAATATATTATACCAAATAAGGGAGAATAGATCTTCCTTTTTTCAAAATTTGTCGCGGGAAAATCTAGAAAACGCGAATTAGTATGCCAGCCAGCACAGTAACACAGGGGCAGCGTTCGCAGCATTCGTCAGTTCTCTAAGCGACTGCTAAAAAAACGACAAGACACCGCTAAAAACACGTAATATCAGATTACAACACTAAGATAACGCTAGGCGTAATAGTGAGTGACGGGTTAACTTATAAGCGCGCGGCGATTGCAAAACAAAACATTTGTTGTACGCGACTAAAATATTAAATGAACCTGCAATTTTTCACGGCTACTGTACGCGTACCGTGTGACTATGCAACTTTTCACCAGACAGACTTACTGAACAGACCTTGGAAGCTTCGGCCTGTCTAAGAGACGTAGTGTCAAAACTTTACCGAATGATTTTTGATTATCGTAAAATCGATTACAATAAAACCTGAAATTAAATCAGTTTCTTGCGAAGGAGAAAGAACGGCATAATATGACTTTTGAATAAGAAGCAGTCTTGCCAGAAATTTCGAGGTTTATTACAGAATTGTGCAGTCAGTTAATGTTCATGTTTTTAGTAGACATTGAAAAAGAAGACCTATTGGAGCATGGGACTAGTTTAAGATCTGGACGTGAACGAATGAGGCAAATGCAACTTCGCGCCAAAACGCTTTAATGATTTATTTAGAGACTAAATTACGCAGGTGGACATGCCTAAGGCGGAGTAAAGGATGTAATTATAATTTTTGTTACTACTCACCTCCGCTCCGCCGTAAGTAGGAATGATGCTATACACGTCGCATAAATAAAACAGAAACTGCCAACAGTTAAATTAATTGCTGTAATAATATACACTGATAGCAATAATTGCATACATTGTTACAGTCACTGAAGATGGTGGTCATTATGAAAAAACAAGAAATATTCCAAACAAAAAAACAAACACGACGAGTGAAAACGAACGAAGCGATATGGTCGACGAATAAAAAAACGAGAATCATTTACGTAATTGCTTGTTGCTATGGCAGAGCACAGTGTACAACGCAAATGAGTTCAAACATTTGATCTAACGCAGCGTAACATTAGTACCACAGATACGTGCACTACATGAACACGCACGGTTAAGTCTTCAACAATAAATCCCCCTTTTCGAATAAGCTTCTACTATTGAACCGGCTTAGGGAGCAATAACCTAAAGAAATCCAATTACACAAAGGAGCTCAACGCTGACATGTGAAAAAAGATTATCTACCATTTGCAGACTGCATTGAATTATGCATGCAAGTTACCATAGCGTTCATATGAATCACCCCAGGTGACCTAGATGTAGACAGCTCAATAAGTGTTTAAATAATGCAATGGAAGACGTTCGGTTTGTCGTCAAATGCGGAAATTTTCAATCGATCGTCTGGCCGCAACACAAAGTCGTTGTCTTGCAAATCTATATTCATAATGATATTGTCGAGTCCTCATCAGGTTGTTCACTTCATATTTACTTTTTAGAATCTTTGAAAAATATGTCAAGACTTAAAGATGAAAAAATCTTCCAAGGTTCCGTCGTGAGCGTGACTGAACAAATGGCCCAAAAACGCACTCAGCAGTGGAATCAAAACGTTCGCTCCAACAACTTCATCCATAATCAGCTTCATTTACAGTCATTAGTTAGTCGAAACACGAGCCCATCCTTTGGGAGCAGCGACAGAATTTTGTCGCCGGAATATCATGGCAAAAACACCATTGACTTAACACGAAAATGAAGCGGCCAAAAGTCAAGATGAGACTTTAATTAAGTCATTAAATCATGACACGGGTGACGGGACCCTGAGGGCATCACCACAGAATTATAAAATAAGATTATACAAAATGCCAAACATGACAAATTGCGTTAAACGAAAGTGTACAAACATGAAGGTGTGTTTAAATGAGTTAACAATTCGTTTCTGACTTGGTTAACTGTTGACTTGGAGCTCAGACAGCTAGATACGAATGAGTAAGTTTCGTAACGAAGTATTTACGAATGCTAATTATTATTGGTTATGATTTCTGAACAATACAATTTAATTAATCACGCGAAGTAATTACCATAAAAGATTGAAGTGGTCATCAAGTTTGATCTATTCTTCTTTGCAGCAAATCAAACTAAAAGTAGCAACATGATTATTACTATCCGAACAAAGGCAAATGAAATGGAATGAAAATCCAGTCCTAGAATAAAGCAATATAGCCTATGAAGTTGGCTTCGGATTAAATAAGAAAATAGGAAAATGCAGAATATTGAATCTGAAAACCAAAGTGAACTAGTAAGTTAAATATTCGTGCAACCTTCCGGTCGATTTCATCAACAATCTAATCCATTACGGGACCCTGGCGGATTTGGTAAAATTTTCGACAGCCAAACTAGATTATCTATCCTGTACAACTTTTATTATTTATTCTTTTTTGTCTGTTGCTAAGCAAGTTTTTTTGCAAGCATCGAGGAAGCTCTTCGATATACGTAAGTGGGTAGTTATTCAATCAGTCTGTCTTGTTGCTAGGTTGCGAATCTGCATTTGGCATGTTTTGCCGTTAAGATTTAACTTGGAAGTTTGTACGCAGTTGAGAGATTTAGACTCATTATCAACTTTGACCCGCAATCAGCTCAATTCTTGACTTCAATTACGTAAATCAGCACACGATTCCGCCGAGTAGATAATCTTGTTAGAAGCAATTATCGTCATTGCATGTGGGCAATGATGTTTTATATAAGTACACGTATTTCAGATGGCCGTTAATAAACACGTTTTATAGTATCTAAGCCTAGTAGGCGAGGTTCTGTTGAAGGAAAACGTGGTGATAATATCAGGTTGTCAGACATATACCTATTTATGGAACTGTTTGACGATAAAGTAACACAATTAAAGGAAATTAACTCTAATAATTACGCGCGTGTAAACAAAATTGTCCTAGTTTATTGTAACAGTCAAAATTTGTGCGTTTGTCCTGAGTATTTAACTTTAACGAAATCCTAGCTGCTTTACATAAGTTGGGCAGGATAAAGGCTTCATTGATATTTTAAGACCAAATCTATGGATACTTAACATTGTACAATATACGCCTTTTGCTTTGAATATAAACATGTACCTTAAAAAGTATATAAACATTTGTAACAAAGAAAGACGTTACTAACAATGGCCGTAGCAACCATCGTTATAGACCTATAGATCTTTATCGAGTAGGTACTATTTGAAGGCCATGGGAACTCTATGCGTGACGTCGTTATCTCGGTTAAAAATAAAAACCAAAGGGAATCCGTACCTCTGACAGGAAAACGACATATACGTGCTTAGACAAAGACAGCATAAAAAAAAAAGAAATAATTGGCACGCAACATCTCCACAGACGATGAGCGTCTTTATCTAATTTTGTTTTAAAATATCGTTCGCCTAAAAAAAATAAAGCAAACGGCGGGCAGTCTATGGGCTAAAAGTTAATTAAAAAGGGGTTCAGAGTCCAGTTATGGAAATGAAGCATTGTTGCTATGCACGTTTAACTCGTCATATAATTTCACTGCCACATCTTTTGACTGACGACCTTGGGCTTAACAAGTTAAACGATGCTTTACGAACCGGAAGAATTGTTTTTTTTTTTTACATTTTCTGGGCGAAAGGTCTACGATATCAACACAGTTGAACTTAAAAATATCAAATTGCTTTGTTTAGATCAGTCAGGTCGAGAGATTTGATTTTGCTGGCAAAATTCTCAACCGATTTACCGATTACGAAATATGACGACGAATAAGATTTTGACCAAAGGATACTGACAAATAGTAGTCTAAACTTAAAATTATTTATAAGATCGTTGACATTATTTTACAGCCTCAGCAGGTGGAATTTGGTAATGTTATGAGCATGAATATTAAAAAGAGCCAGAGTAAGGTTACGATGAATGGATTGTCTCAAGAATGAAATGGCTCGAAGATTAGAGAAGACAATAATTCGCAGGTCCCAAATAAATTGCTGATCTATCAATTTGTTTAAAACATATTTAGAGTTATCCTTTCATTCGTTTTTCACAAAACTGAACTGAATTGCTATGTCTGAACGAGTATCTATTTTAAAATTAAACCTGAATAGGGAAAACGTCGGTCTATATTTTCACGGTCGTCGGTCACTATTCCGCTAGTATTATTTACCGCCTACAATGTTGTAGATATGATAAAGTTTTAGGTAAATCTCCCAAAAATAGAATGTTTCTGTTATGACTTTTATGGTTTATGTTGATTTAATTAGTTGCTTCATACTTTGTTATCTAAATTAGTAATAAATGTAGTTGGATGCTTTGACTAAGAGCCTTCTTCGCTACTAATAGTAGTCCATAAAAAGTGCATCAGACCATCTGTATTTTGCCACATAGAATGGAATTCATTCCCAATATTAAATTTCGCGGCGATGACGCCTAGACACTTCATTACGATTTTATTACGAGCATAGAACTTGAGTGCAAATTATCCCGAATGTGTTTATGTCTCGCAACAGTCGACGGTCTACCAAATGGATTAACTCGAATATACAAAACACAATATGGGCCAATTTTAGTGCATCGCATCACGTGCAATATTATTTTTACGCCGTGCCGTTACTTATAATGTCAAGTACGAAACGCTGTTGAAACAATCGAGCGGTTAAAAACCTTTTTTTATTGTTAACAGCCATTGTTAATAATGCAGACCTTTGTTGTATGCTAACGCTTTGGGATTAGGTAGTTACATTGATTTTTTACAATTGCATATTATAAGTCAATGACCCCGCACCAGGCGTTAGGCGCAGACCTTTGTAATTTCAACCAGTGACCATTAATGTTTTTGAATTATTATGAAAACGGAATATATTCATTTGTATCGTTATTCAGGACGCCATATTAGTTTGTCGTCCCCTAATTTGATGATCGTTAAACTTTTTTGTGTGATTAAAATAATTCGTTAAGGGCAACTAGACTTGTGAAGCGAAACGATGCGACGCTGTAAATTGTTGATACATAAACTGTCACTTACGGCATATCTTCCGTGATTGTCTGTAATTTTGAGCTCCCGATATTTCGACGCTGTTGCAAGCGCCATGATCGCGGGTTGACTGGAGAATGCGGGTGGATGGAAAATAAGTTGTTAATAGCAGACAAATCTGTCTACCCTCTTTCTTTGTCCTTTGTTACGCGCACTACTGGAACTCATCACTAAGACAATCACTGAAGATATCCCGTAAGTAACAGTTTATGTGTAAGTGTAAACCGTAAAAGTTTAAAACAGTGTTGATACGTATTTAATATTTATAGAATGTCTTTCATTTTGGTAATATAAGCTAGTAAACATAAATCCAGCACAATGTATGTGTGTGTTTCCATGCGTGATAATGTTCACTAATACATATGACAGATAAAATAGTAAATAAGCATTGCTCTCATAGCTCGGCAGCTGATACGCAATTTTTCACAAATCACTGCACACCACAGCTATAGTACCAACATAACAGAGATCTAGTGCTTGATAAAACAGAAGGATTCCGTTGTAGGTCCGTTCAGTGACTAATAATTACATACATTGTAACAAAACGACGCAGCAAGAAACACGGGCTTACGACGTATTTTAGTCAAATAGATGTTAGCAGATTATCTGCGAAAGTGATTGGTCATTATAAAGGCAAGAAGCCACATGCAAAGCACAATCTACACTAATATTATAAAGAGGAAAGATTTGTATTTTTGTGTGTATGTTTGTAATGAATAAACTCAAAAACTACTGCGCCGATTAAAAAAAATCTTTCACCATTAGAAAGCTACATTCACCCTGAGTAACATAGGCCTACCCTAACATAGGCATACCCGTGCTAAGCCGGGACGGGCGGCTAGTTGATAATAAATCAATAGTAGGTGTTTATTTATACAGAGATATAAGCACATAAGCACGGTTCACGTCATCGCAATCAATAAAGTATACTTATCGTTCACATTATAAGAGCTTTTTTACATCGTACTATTTGTTATGCGCACTAATTACAAATTGCAGATAATTTTAAATATTCTGTTCGGGGCAAATATTCATTCAATTATTCCTTGAACCAAGCAGTGTAAGGCATTTATACGACATCGCTCTGAGAGCGGATTCCACTAATGAAGAAAGCGACCAGCACATCTAACCAGTGCTTACAGTCAGTGTCAATATGACACAGACAGAAATAAAAATAAAGGAGATTCTTAGAGGTCTAAGTTAGTCGAGGTAGATACATCGGCACTGTTTCCATATATTTATTGAGGTGCCCGTTAGATCAAAGTGTTCTTAACGTAATCTATAGCTTGAAATCACATCGCCTCGCCACACAGTGCAGTCACAGCATGCCAAATTTTATTAAAATCATAGCAGAAAGCGAAACTACGTTCAATGTAACACGTGTTCATATGTCCTAAAAAGCTAGCCATAAAATCAGGCATAATACATAGACATAATGAAACACTCGTTTCAGATCTGATACAGCTAAATTAGTAAGCGGTGTTTTGTTGTAATTTGTTTTTAATTGTAGATAATTATGTGTTCAGCCTTGGTTTCACTACTTCATTTTTAGGATTCCTTGCGAATAATTGTTGCGTTTATGTTATGTAGGATTTGTCTGACAAATCACTAGATTTGTTAATCTGTTATCTTAATTATGAAGCCCATTAAAACATGAATTAAGTGTCACTAAATTAAAGTATAAAGTTGACGACAGCTTTTATTTCTTGCAGCCAAAAGATATACATTTATTTTCATTCTATTGAATAACCTGATCTCAGAAAATGCATTCACGAACGAAAGCTAAAACCAACCTATCAACTTCTTGGTACTACACCTACATTTTTTAATAGCGAGCATTTTTTATACAGAACCCACATTATTATGAGCATAGATGCTTGTCAAGTTTTTTATAAAGCTCAGCTCACAAGGTAACTTCTAAATTAAGAACGGTTTAATGATACCTTTTGGAATCAATTGAGTATTATGCTGTTGCCAAGCGGAGTGGCGACCGAAGGTCATTTTAGAAGTTTGCTTTAAATCAGCGCTCCGAGATTTTTTATTTTATATTATGGTTCTTTCTTTTCAAGTTTTAGCGTGGCTTTAATGCTAGTTGATTTGCGTCGTAAAAAATGGTACTTTCGGAGTTTTTTTTACTTTCGAGATTAAACGTAAATGACGTAAATCTACTGTAGATAAATGATTACGTGCTGTGCATATTATTTAACGTTGTAGAGCGTCTTACTACTTAATGGGTTTGGAAGAAAACGGATTTCCTGAACTTTTCAGATAAACCGAAGAAAAGTTACGATTTACGAAGTATGAATGTGGAAAATGCAATGAATTAAACATTCACGACGAACTGAATTGATGGCTGTTTTTCTGAAATATCACATCTTTTACAGCTGAGTAATGCATTTGGTGTCTAATGGCTGAACTTTGAATGTTAGAGTCAGCGTAAGACTTACGCAAAACGTAAAAGGAAGAAAATGAAACTTTATCATCTGGATTAAGTACGTACTTTTGGACATCTGTGTAACATAGTCTTTTTAGTAAAGACTTTACAGGATTTTCCCGATCAAGAAGACCAAGGATGGGGTTCGCAAATAATTTCCAATATTCGACTTTTCCGAGGTACTAACTCAAACAAGAGCTCTACGAGACGATTTTCTATGCGATTACGTTTTTCAGTATCTCAATTACAGACGGAAACTAAATCCATAATAGGTATCGTCTTGATTACTCTCCTTTAGTAATTCTTTGTAAATATTTTGGCATAAAATGGCATCTGCGTAATCAAAAAATATGAGAATCAAAACATACTAATATTTATTCCATACCTAGTACAATACAGCTAGGAATGAATAAATTATGTAAATTGCAAATATAATACACAACACAACATTAAACATATTCATTAAAGAAAAAAATAAAACATTGAATTATATTCAGCTAATAATATGCAACTTGTATCAATGATTTAATGCTTAGTTTTAAACTTTATAATATTATCATTTGATGACCATATATACGCAAAAAATGAAGCTGGTTGGTTGGTAACTGATCATTATTTTATTAACTGTTGATTTAAGACATTTAAATGGAGGAGACCTTTCAAACTTTAGCATTTAGTATTTTCTGAATTCTATCAATAGTGATTTTTGTAAGAGATCACAAGATTAATAACACTTTAGTCTAATCACAGTATAATAAACATTTATAATAAAAATATATGGTTTTGATGGTCATTCATAAAAGGCTAAAAAGCAGATCATTAGATATGGCAAACTATATTTTTCAATTAACATTTCCAGATAGGCATCTCAATCGAAAAAAGCAATAAAATAAACAAACCTAATCAATCTGATAGAAGTTTGGAATCATAAACACAAGTAAAGTATTGGCATAATAAAAAATAATGCAATCACACTGATAGTACAACTGATATAGATCCTATGCTAGGTTTGTGTGCAGGTGAATGACCTGAATATTATGAACAGTGGTATTAAATGAATATACATACTGTTTATACTTAAAAAGTAGGTTGGATATCAGTTGCCTCAAAGTATTTTGCAAATGATTAAAATTAATTTAGGATAATCAGAACTGTTATTTTAAATATTTGTTTAAGAGTGGTAGGTAAAGCTGATATGAAGAGCAATTCCTCACTCTTTTTGAGTACTATTAAAAACCTTTGGACAGCGCTTTAACATGACAATGGTTCAAGATTGATACACTTAAACATTAGACCTTAAGAAGTTTTTAGCTTTATTGTAAACTAGCTATTGCCCGCGGCTTTATTCCCGTTTTGGTATGAAATCCCTAAAATCGAATATCCCACATGCACGTTGGAAATAGGCTATGGCACTCGGGGATAATGTAGCTTCCTATTAGTGAAAGAATTTTCAAAATCGGTTCAGTAGATATAGAGATTACCCCCTACAACCTCACAAATTTTACCCCTTTTTGTTTTCATTGCATTTTCATAGAAATTGATAATTGATTTTAAGTATTGGATTTGATATGTACGCTTCAACGAAAGACATGGATGGACTTGCTATACCTATTGTATTTGTTTGGAACACCCCTGTACAAGCCCCATAAAGTTTTTTTTTTTTTTTAATTTTTGTTTAAATGAAGATTATGGAAAGCAAATAGAACATGAAGTATTGGGACATATTAACATCATCTGCCAAGCCTTTTCCCAATAAAGTTGGGGTTGGCTTCCAGTCTAACCCGATGCAGTAGAATACTAGTATATTATATGAGGACATACCATTACATAAATATACAAAGCTATCCCTAAAAACATAGTATGTACCAAAGGCAAATAAAGCTACATATTATGTGTGGTATAAAGTTGAAACATCTAAGTAATTTGAAGTTCAACAACACTGAAATGACACCCTCATATTCATATTTCCATTACATTTTGATGACCAAAAACTCTTGTGTTTGATTGCTGTTTTATGTATCTTTGCATGATAAAGACAATGCTAGGTTAATGGAAGCCAACAATAAATTAGTGTATTCTATCCCAACATGCTTGGCCATCATAACCATCTCGAATTAAAACTTGAGACAGAGACATTGGCCATAGACTTTAGTATGCTGGATAGATAGAAAATTTGCTTAGTTGGAGTAATCAATGGATAAGTCAACAGTAAAAGGTACAGGTTAATTTACAGACCCACACTAATATACCCATGGTGGGGCCACCCGCTCCCAAAGGGGCTTGTGTCGTGCAGTGGGAACTTTTTTCCGCTGATTATGTTACAATAGTGAGAACCCTTGTATATCTTCTAAATGGCAGTGATCTTTTTTTCTAAGCAAATTGGTTTTTTCCAAACACTTTGGCATTGAAGTCCTACCTGATTTATACTCAAATGGTGTTCAAAATGGAGTTCAGAAACCACAGTAGTGAGTGTATACTTTGAAATATGGTTTATACATTGCATACTTCCTTCTTTGTTTTCCCTTTTGAGGTATACAGACATAAATTATCCTGTTGTTTATATAAACCTGTGTTTTCTTTTATTACATATTCCTTGTAAAAATATACCAATCTCTACTGCATTATATCATTATCAATTTACAAAACTATAGTAATAGTTTATATTGGTCAGATATTCTGATAAAAGCTCAGTTTTGAGATACCTCTACAAACTAATTTAATGATGATAATTTTATGAAAACATTCCTATTTAACACACATTCCATTAAGGAAAACTTTTCATCGAATGCTATACATTTTTTGGGATAGTAGGTCCAGCTCAGAACATTAATGGTGGGCTCCGATAAGCACCAACTTGTTATAAAACCATTAAAAGTTTCAAGCAAAAAATACACTAAACCACCATACAATCAACTTATAAATCTTCAAACATTACTATATTTGCATAAAAGTTAGTATAGTGAGCAAATTTTTTCAAACCAGTATTTGAAGCAAGCTCGCCTCACTTTACAACAAAAAATCTAACCAAGAACAGCAACAGTTTAGATATTTTCACACATCTAATGTAATCAGATGAAAACCCATAGATATTTTAATTCCATACACTCAACACCACTCTACAATGATTATCAGATAGTTTCTATGTACACAGACGTAATATGTATGTACTACAAGCCTATATATACAACGTTATAGGTTATATATCTTGTTGCCATGCGAGATTTCATTGCTCTCTCGTTAGATAATTGTCGCGTTGCGAACGAAAATTAACTCGTGGTTGCATTTAAAATCGTGTTTCCGATATATTTATGCATTTTCAACACAATTACATTGTTTAATTCGCAGCAAAACCAACGTTTTGCGAGTACGTGCATGTAAGGAGACCTTGTAACCCTAATAGGACCTGTCAGATCACTTTATAGGCATGTAGGACTCTACAGCTACATTTGTAAACTACCTATTCTCATTCCCTAACTATTCAGCCAGAAAATACCATCAACTTTATCAGCAGAAATATAGAAATGTAATTTATAGGTTATAAATTGAGTGCCCTTGACAAAACTAAAAGGATGGTCAAGTCAGGTTATCACGCTAATTCCAAGGTGATTTTACGAGGATAAATGAAACCGTATCGGGAACATTGGCCTAATGAAATCTCAAGGCACAATTTGATCACAAGGACTCACCGACACACAACATCGATCTCGGTTGGCGAGAGCGGATCGCGGCACACAACACTAGAGCACATAAAAGGATACAGGCTAAGTCCAGGTTGAATCCGTCCTTGATGTAGCGCTTCCGGCGCTTGCTCACGATGCCCTTGATAGGGTTTGTCATCTTGATATTGGACATGGAGTTAGCCATGGCTGTCAGTTGCTCGACGCGGCGCGGCAGCAGCTCTGCCGCTGCAGTGCCCTTAGCGGGCCCGCCCGCTCCCGGCACCGACCGCTTCTCTGGTGCCTTCCGCTCTCGGCGCCGGCAGCTCACACAAATCCCCATAAAATAACCTCCGCCGCGCAGAACGTGCCCCGCTCATCGGGCCGGCGGCGGAGCGCGAGCGGCCTGACACCGGAGGCCGCGACCGGCGCTCAGCTCGCGCCCGCCATGCCTCGCGCTGCACGCGCCTCGCCTCGCTGCCTTGCCTCCAGCCGAGCCTCGGCTCCGACCAGCACCAAGCACTTCCACACCGCACCGCCAGACCGAAAGCACCGTACACTTGATACACTATAGCATAGCTCCACGCCCGGCACCGAACGCGTTCAAATCTCGCTTTACGAGCGATGAAAAAAATATCTCGCGCGAATGGCGTCCATCCTGCGTTTGCACTAGTACACGGACGAAGAGAAACAGTTGCACAAGAAAGAAAGATGGTTATGGCCGAAAGTGTACTGCGTGTCTCTTTCGCACTACCGCAGTCCGCGCTCGTACGATAAAGATAACACACAACCTTAATTTCTAGTGGTGGCTAGCTAGCTCTCTTTGTTCATTACTGGTCCCATATAAGTACGCAAGGTGGCGCTGATAGTATTGAAGTTACCGCCACTTTTCAAATGGAAGCACCATGAACTACCATGATAACCGTATTTTTATAAAATACTCACTCGGTAAAAGTTGAAAATGTATCTTGATTATTTCGAAGTAAATGTTAGCTCGTGTCTACAATATACAATTAATAAAATAATGGTCTATTTATGTTTCGCAAGTCTTTCATTATCACGACAGATGGCGGTGTTGTAGCATAGTGTAGAAGCATAGACACGGCGAGCGCGGTAACTTTAAAAAGAATTCGGAAAAAAGGATTTGAATAATTAAATTAATAAAAACATCCATGTTGATTATTTACATTTTGATTTATGTTAAATAATATATTTTTATTTTGAATTATATATTGTACTGATTCATACCAGTACAATAAAAAATATTACAATCGGATGAAGTCTTCATCCGATTGTCGTGCCGCCTAAGTTTTACAAAATTGCCTGAATTTTATAGGAACCCCAGTTTCTGCAACAACTACAATAATTGTGTAATAGGCACAGACATTATCCTTTCATATAAGTTAAAGGAAAATTGAACAACAGCAGTAGGTAAATAGTAAATTGGTATACCTATTCAATAGAAAAAAGCTACATTTCTAAGAATGTGATATTGAATGCAACACAGGTACAATAAATTATTGTGGTGACTAGTGTTACTGATTTGCATAAGTATTTATTCACTATGCAGCTATGTAAATAATATTCGAAACACCTTGTGTTTAACTTTGTAGGTACTTACTTATTTTGTGATTTCACATTTCACTTATTTTGTGAGTTTTATGGCAGTGACGCACTTTGATCTCTTTGTAAACTTTTCATACATCTTGTGGCATCAGTGCAGTAGTGGTCCACTTCTATAATCGTTACATTCGCCGCAGTTACTTCGCTAGCTATCCATTTATCATACCCACTATGAATTCAAAATTAATGTTCAATTTATAGCTAAGTATAAGTAGTCCAAATAATATTTCACGTCCATTCTAATTGGACGCAAAACTATAAAATGTAGTATGTTATCTTCAAAACGCATCACGGCTCAGTAGTTTTAAGTATGCCATTTAATAGATAGATGCGTTGATAAAATGCTTTGCTAATTGGGGGTCCAGCTTCCGTTAACACTAGTGTGTTTATTTATAAAATAAAATTATTATTTTTAACCTAAGTGACTGGCAAGAATTTGTTAACACAGTATAGGTAACTGGTAAATGGTGTAAGCAGGTAACTCCGTGACGCAACTCAACCAGTGTTGGTTTAGGACATTTTCTAAGAAACCACACACAACTCGTGGACTCACAGTCAGACACTCGAGTTTTGCCTCAGTGCAAGTTATTTGCATTGAACAAGACTATTTGCTCGATTACTTTGAGAGCATTGACGCATTACCCAATTTCAAATATTTATTGTTATATTATCCACACCCACATAATAATATCTGTAGGTACGAATTTACTGTATCTATTATAGTGGCATAGATAATTGGTAGCGAGTAGACAGCTTGTTGCCACCCGGTCCGCGCACATGCATTGCACGAAGTTTGACGATACATATTAGGGTTGCCACGTACGCGAAACCATTGTTAAACAAATGAAGGACTCTGATAACTATTTGATAGCTTAAAATACAACACACGGTGAATTATAATGTTATCGGCGTCTATTAAGGATTTTGAGCTGGTTTTGGTTTTGGTTACCGTGACCGTAATTTTAATGAGCGATTAGAAAAGTGGGTTCTTTTCAATTGTTTCTAAAATGGGTTAGATTTTAACTAGAAAGTTATTCATGGCCCGCTATTCATTTTGTTAATTTTTACCGAGTACGGTGAAGTCTAAAAGCACGGTAACGTTTCTTACTAACTTCTATCATGGAATTGGCTGTTGGACATACAATTAGGTAAACTTATCAGCCGAAACAGTCATGTTTGACGTCCCAATTACTTAGATAGCAAATTATCGTTTTATCCATTATCTACATTTTATTAATTTTATTTACAAAATGTGATGTAAGCTACAACCCTACTTATTGTTAGGAGTTATCAGATTCTAAGAACTGCCATTGATGACTATGCAGTTAGAATTAAGATTTCATATCTACGTTTTCAGTTTTTTTGTGTAATGTAGACCGGTGGCATTTTTTATTAGCGTTTGTTGAGGTGGTAACAACTGTTTATTGTAATTTAGTTGAATGTCCAAAACCTATGTTTTGGAACAATGTGTGTATAATTTTAACCATTTCAATACGTTTTTTTTTTAAAAAAAAATCCTATTGAAATCATGACATGATTGAAATTAGAAAACCACGTTCTGAGGTCAGATTTCAGAACGTGGTTTTCTTCTAAAAAGCAAAAAACAGCCGAAGTTCGGTACCCATCGAAGAAAAAAGAAATTGCGATTGTTTGGTTTCATGTTGATTTTCAAACCGGCCAGTAGGTCTTACCCTGGGGCTTTGGGGGGGGGGGGGTTCAACCATTGAGTGAAACACTATTAGGAGCAAGGAGTCATTTTGTCGATTTAGGTATAAAAGCCAATTAATTGAAAAAAGTTACGGTTCAAGAGAGAGCGTAGCGACCTCGTAAAATTGAGCACCCAGTTCGAATTTGATAGGTTTTCTTATTGTCTATTAATACAGAAATTGTGTCAGTTTGAAGAGAAAAACCGAAAAGAACGTAAGATGTCAGAGCGAGCTCGAAAATGTTTGCACTACAAAACCCTATGTAGTGAGATTTTCTTTTGACTATTCGTACAGGAGTTATGTAAGTACATAAACGGCTAGAGCAGAAAACTTTTGAGAATTAAGAGAATACAAGAGCGAGCGAAGCGAGCTCGAAAATTGCCTCCTTCCTCTGATAAATTAGATTATTTTCGTTCATTCTTACAGGAATGAGAATAGGAGGAACTCTGTAAACGTAATGCAAAATTGAAACAGTACAGAAAGTATTAGCGAGCAAAGCAAGCTGGAAAATTTTAGCACCTCTCCATGGATTAACTTAGGTACTGTTTGTTAATTTGAACAGAAATGAGAATAGGAGAAACTGTCAACTTTTGCAGAATTGAGCTATTTTAGGTTTATTAACAAGTTAACGTAACGAGCGATCCGGGGTGGTTATGACGCCTATTACCACCCCCTTGGATTCGCTCTTGTCTTGGTACTAATCAAATGTAGAGCGACAGGAGAGAGCTTCAAAATTTTAGCATTCTGCCTCGGATAAGTTAGTTAGTTTATCTTGTTCAACGATTAAGCAGATAGTTAAAAATTATAAAATTGCTATTTTAAGAAGATTTTGGGGTTGTGACCCCCTGGGAACGCGCCTGGCTGTTAGTTAATTTAATGACAGCGCTGCTGTCGTCTCCGTTTGGGCGTACCAGCCTCTTCTGTTCACCGACCAAATCTAACTAAAGAGATACTATCGTACCCAATGACGTCATTTTTCTTTTTAACTCACGACCTTCTGGTCACTATATTCCTAATCAAGATTAACCGATTAGTCCACATTTTGGCAACCCTATAGGCTACAACAGTCTGGCTGGTCGCACCTTGCCGATATCGATGTACAGATAAAATGCGCTCAGTGACAGATGATTCATATGCCTAAGCAATTAGTGATGACCTTGTGAGTAACGAAGTGGAATAATTCATCATCCGCTGTAGGCATTTACAGTTTACAGCGTAATGATTGTGAAATGACGACAGATGAGACGAGTAGAATAGAAACTACCGACTCAATAGATGTTCCATACTATGTTCTTATTCATAACAAAGAGCAAGTGTTAATACTTCATAGAAAAGAGGACCTTGAGTGCTTCAACTTCGAGCTTACACGTGCTGCATATTCCTTTGTGTGTCTCATACCCGTCGGGTACCAGATAGTCCTGCATAAGTTGTGCCGATTGTGGTACAATACCAGGTGATCAATTAAACTTTTATCTGTATAAATATTCGTAATTATTTTTGATTGCCGCATTTTAACAGGTGTTGCAGAAATTCAGTTGCGTCTAGCAAAGCTGGACAAAGAAAAGAAACAGGTACCTTTGTCATCATCGAGAATAGTCTGAATCATCGGTCTTTAATCCATGGTTAGACAAGTGCGCGTTCCATGTAGCATCACGTTTAAAAATGTTCAGCACCTTTGCTAACCTTCAACGGATTTCGTGGCCCAAATGCGACTTTGTCGAGTCCTCTATAAAATAGGGACACGAGGCCATTCTAGTCGAGTAGGTACTATATATATCTAATCAATAATTTATTAAAAAGGTGAAGTACCCTACTGAATGGTTATCACAAGCTATCACCACTCCAAAGTCATAGGAAGGAGAAAGTCTAAGGATCGAAGCACTTAATAAATAATTGTCTAATAAATAATTGTCGTGTAGTGTAATAGATAATTGTCTAGGTCTAGACTTTATTCAAGAGAATCTAGTTAGGTTGGAGATGATAACCCAGTACCTAGGCATGAATGATAGTTGAATGCAGTTTCACAAATGTGACATGGCGTAACGTTTACTTATATGGGAAAAACATTGTGAAAGAGGGGTAGAGAATTTCACAATGATTGCATTATATTATAAGGTATCATTTTATGATTGGCTTTATCGGCATGTCCGGAGGAGTCCGGATTTACTGTTCTGTTGTAGGTTGACGCACACGTGAAGATGGTCTCATCATCAGATTGGAATTTTTGTTAAAATCGGACCCTAGTAGAAACTGTTTGCTTTCCCGACTATCGTACTTTTTAGACAAAGATTGAAAATAAGTAGCTGCCTGAATAAATTTCCTTTAATATATACCTAAGTATTTATGCACGTTTGAAAGCAGTGTTAATAATGTAATAGTATTAAAATGAATTACTTATAGCAAAGCACCCGTTTGATTGGGAACCTTTGCCATAAATCGGGTCATTACCACTATGCTTCCACATTTATTATGCGAACCGCCAGTCTGTGGAATTCACTATCGGCTTCTCTGTTTCCTGATCATTATAATCTGGATCTATTCAAAATACGAGTGAATCGGTTTCTTCTGGGCAAGCGTGCTACCTACCTAGACCGCGTCGTCGCTTCACATCAGGCGAGTTGTGGTTGCGGCCAAACGCAATAAGCCTATACAATATGTTAAAAAAAATCCTGTCCGATCCGAAAGGGGCATATAGGTATACCAATGAGATTGTTAAATAGAATAAGAAACATAAAATATTTATGAAAGTAAAATATTATTGACTTTTAAAATGCATGATTTTTGTCCCACCGTTTCCGTTCTTTAAATTCGCACAATCTTTTAAAACGTGACAAGACCATCTTCGGCATGTATGTTCGATCATCCATTGTTTTTTTTATGACGTCACTACCCGAGTAGCGACCATAGACATAGAGAATGGACTAAGCGTTAGCCTCCAAAAAGTGTCCACTCAGTAGAAATACGATGATGCGGCCAATACCTGGGGCAAACCATGGCCGCTCCATTGCTTTGCCACTCTCGCACTTCATGGTCAATTTTATTTGACATTTGGCTAGGAAAGGCTCAGTCCATGCTCTATGGTAGCGACCGCTCGCGCCCCGTATGTTGCCATGTTATCGGTTTTTTTTTTACTTGTTCTCCAAAAAGGATTACATAATTAAATAGAATCTTATCTCGAAACCTAATTTTACTCTAACATATTGTATAGTAAAATAAAAAAACCGCCAAATCGGCATGTCCGTAGAACCAACATTTGAAGAAATGGCCAAAACTCTGGAAGGATATAACTGACGGAAGTCAAGAGCCTTCGCTCAGCAGTTGCATCATGCAGCTTAGGCCGGGGTGTCCTCCAGGGAAGTAACACAACAGTTGGAGTATTACTACTCGATCATGTCGCCTTGAGTTGGTCTAGCGGGAGTAGAGTTCGTAACTTCGTACGGAGTTTCAATAGAATTAGAGATCAGTAACCACAGACATTAACTGTACCGAAGTAGTTATCTACATAGATTTCAGGTAAGTAGTAGGTACAAATGGTTTATCAATTCAAGTGAGCTAGGCATATATCTTTTGCCTGTACAGTTTCACCCGCGTGGAGGTTAGATATTATCCCACGGTTAGTTACGTACTACAGGGATAAAACGTAGGTACCCAATGCCCAAGTTCTTAATTGAGATCATGGTCTATTAGTATCCGCAACATAAATATATAATAGCATCAGGCTGTATGTTCAATGAATAGCATTGTACCAACCACCAACAGAGCCTTTAGGTACATATCGCACTACATACCTATAACACTGTCAAATGGCAGTTTATCAGGCCTGGGAACTGTTTATCAACGGCTGCACGCTCAGTACATACTTACAACGATGTAAGTACACAGCAACACGATAAATGATATTACCATTTGCTCGTACCTTTGGAGGGATTATTTACTCATTGTTGAAGGTAAACTGGCATACTTAGTGCCATAGCCAGTATACCTACAAATTTTTTAAAGATTTATGTACCTACTAGAGCCTCCACATGCATACCTGTCAATCTTGTATTTAAGGCAAGGGCAAGATATGAGTTGTCTGCCAGATATGTAAACCGAAACATAGTGTCACTATCGGGCAATGCTGAAACAGGCTATCGGTTTTTAAACTGGGGGCTTACAATTTGATATAGTTATGTATCTAATTAGGCTCTTAGGTACTAGAAGCTGCCTATCATACCGTAAATTCGTCCATTTTCAGAGAAACAGAGAAATATTTTTCAGCATCAAGGAATCAAGGATTTCATTTGAACATGCTTAATTGTAAAAATACATTACATTTCATTGCATTGAAGATACGATATCTACCTCGTGGTCTTTCTCCAAATATTAACAACCATAATAAAATCTAGTTAAACATATATTATATTATAGGTACGAGTATACCTATGTAAACTTGCCTACTGAATATAGGTTACAGAAAAAGGTGTGGCATGTCTAACTTTTTTTTTACCGAAGCCTGCTCTGATGTAGTTCATTGATGACTCTGCCCCTGGAGGGTAAAATGTAGTGCTGTTTCACAAACGCACTTAACGTCTTCCCTTGCGTGTCCCGTTGTTTGATCTTCACAGGAACTCGTGAACGCTTCTGAAGTCGTCAAACTCTTCTCTCAGTTCTGGGCCATATTTAATATTGCCATCGACACGCTACGAAGAAGACTGGAGAATTCTGAAGCTGCAGCCTTAGCAGTGGGATTAACATACAGTACTTTTGCAGTTAGGGATTTTACCTATACCTAATTTTGCTTTCCTGCCAAATTACAGTGATCTATAAGTACTCTAGTTCCAAAGGTTGCTGCTGCCAGAAGTACAATAACTATTAAAGAACTGTACCTAGCAGTGGATAACTACGTACCTACCATAATACTGTGTGAGATCGTAAAAGCTGCATGTTGCATCATTCCCTATCAACCGGTGATAAAGATTTGGCTTATTTTCGTCGAGCTGTTCGATATTTTAGTTCTATTAGAGTAGGTCGGTGGCAGCAAACTTTGGGCACAGAGGGAAAGATAGGAGAAATAACACTAGAGTTTGCAACACTTCACATCCATAATAAGCTGCTATTGTGTTGAGGATTGCCCACTTTACGACATTGTAGTTTCATCTTCCCACTTATTCTTTATACCACCCAAGTAACACAGAAAGCATTCTAACAAACGAATACCAAACTGGTGTAGAACTTAAGGTCCTTATAAACTCATAAATAAGTTCACCGAGTATCTTGACGCTTTATATTGGTATTTCAAAACCATTATGATGCTTTACACTGTACAACGGTTGGATAATAGCATATCAAAATGCTTTTGTAAACCCTTTAGTTTTAGTGCAGCAAACCACAACGCAGCTGAACGGCTTCCAGCAGTTTTTAGTGCATTTGGAATTACAATAGCATTTTAAGTAGTAAATAAATGCTTAATGCCGTTTAACAGCACAAATATGAACCATTATAATGCCACGTAAATCCGCTATACAACTTTCAGCTGTTTTTAGTGCCTTAGGTTCTACAATAGCATTTTTAAGTAGTAAGATAATGCCTAATGCTGTTTAAAAGCTTAAACTTTTACCGTTATAATGCTCCGTAAAACCGTTATACAGCTTTGAGCTGTCTTAAGTGCCCTTTGTTGTGTAATAGCACTTTTGAGTGGTAAGTAAAAGCCTAGTATTGTTGAACAGCATAAACGTGAATCAATGTAATGCTTGCGTTTTTTAAGATCAACTTACCTGTGTGGTACAGCTAGCAGCTCTTTAATCAAATATACGTGAGTTATTGTAATGCGTAAAACTGTTTATACATTCATTTTACTGTAATCGTAGAACCTTTTGTCGGACATATTGGGTAAAAGCACATATTAAATGATCAATAAAACAACAGCAATTTTTATGGTTGATTTTTATTTTCATTACTTCTTGATTTTGAACTATTGTCGTCCAGGGTGCAAACGTGCCTGTGTCATTCGCGTCTGTGTCTGAATGTTCTTCCATGATTGATAATTCAGCTTCGGCAAGCTCATATGTTCAAATATTGTTCATTTTAAAATAGCACTCCTATAGTGTCCATTCTTTTTATCGGGCTTGGATTGCTCATCTTTCATTAATTTGTACTGTGTCTTTTTAGGCGGCCACCACAATTTACCATTTTCTTCCCACAAAGACTACCTCGTATTGTTTTTCCGTTCTCTCTATCGTCTGTTCCATTTTGTACGGCATTGTATGGTTGGTTTAAAAATCACTGAAAATAAGAAAACAATATTTTTTAAAAACATCACACATAAAAAATATATTATTGCGTTTTCTGAAAAGTTTGGCCATTTTAAAGTGTACTACACTACACCGGGTATGAAATAAATAACGGTCCTTTCTATAAAATAATTACGGAAAAATATCTTAATGACGCCTTTTTATCAACTTGGCAAACGAATCAAATTGTATAAATTCTGAAATGGGTTTTATTGTTTTGCTCAAGGATCCCCAAAATTGCGTTCAAGTAATGGCACTACTTCAGTCTACATCAAAACTACTGGTATACCGGTGAACCCATATAGACCTACTTTATAGACAATGCCACTACAGTGGTTAATCAAAAGCCTTCTCTCTTGCCTCTGGCTTAATAATGGTTCACGTGTGAGTATTTATACAGCTGGCAGCATTAATTAGCCTTGTTAAGGGCTCACCGGCTTGCTATACCCCGACACCATTTTGTAAATATTTTATAACCAAAAAAATTTTCATTCGGACCTATTTATGAAAGCAAAAGATCTTTAACATAATGATATAACTTGATTTAATACTGCCCAACCAATACTATTATTTTAATTAAGCAAAATTCGTTCTATACTAGGAATACACAATTGTTTTGATGATTTCACACATATTTTAATATGACATTTTCTATCAAAACCACAAAATATCGAAGGCGCGTGAAAATTTTCAATGAAACTTATATAGACATTTACAGTAAACTACATTGCGAATAATATTTGAAGGCATGAAGTAACAAAAGAGTCAAAAACTTACCCAGTAAATTTGTTTTGATGCAAACAAATATGGTGGCACTCACTCAGTTTTGACAGTCTTCGTCCATATTATATTCCACGTTAATTGTATTATGACATTTGTGCCGTGGTATTAGAGATGTTTTTGCAATGATGTAGGGTTTATTTAAGTTCTAACTGTGAACACTTAAAAAGCTCCAATCATTCTTTTACTACATTCAAATGCTAGTCTAATGCTTTTGTAATGCAAACAACATCTTCATTATCAATAATATTGCTAGTATAATGCTTCTGTAATGCCATTGGTACGTTCTTTGGCCACAATAATGCTAATATAATGCGCCT
This sequence comes from Eugnorisma glareosa, assembly GCA_947578425.1. Classification (NCBI taxonomy): domain Eukaryota; kingdom Metazoa; phylum Arthropoda; class Insecta; order Lepidoptera; family Noctuidae; genus Eugnorisma; species Eugnorisma glareosa. Next base: position 2,919,378 of record OX387976.1, read on the forward strand.
GTAATGCAACTAAACAACTATTGTGAACATATGTAGGATCTAAAGCCGTATAATTTGTGCCCAAATAAGCATTACAGTAGCCGTATAAACGTTTGTAATGCTACTATAGAACTAACTCAAAATGCGAAAACGATACAGAAATGCTGTAAGTCGGCCGTTATACTGCTTTGATGTGTTACTTGGGCAGTGACATGAAGAAGTAGGTATACTCGTACGTCTCTATGTTGAAGCCTTATACAAGGGCTCGCACTAAGGGACCTATTACATCGACCTATGAGTATACCTTACAGTCGGTAGACAAGCATTATAGTCAATGCAAGCAAACTAACAAAGCGTGCAGTCTTCACAGCGTCTGTACCTATGTATATTTGCATAGTCTGTGTTGTTCCTGTCATAAACACCTAATATTGACTCAATCCGAGCACATAGAAGCCTTATTATCCCACAATCAACGAGCACCAGTGTGCATATTATTATCACTTGTTATCAGGAGGTGGAGACATTACCATCGGACAGATAAGGCTCAGTCGTTAGACAGACGGGTGCGGTGATAAGATAATATGGCGTCTTCTCGACTCGTGGTGCAATGAGAAAATGTACTCCTGTGTATGAAAAAGTTCGGCTAGCACGAAAAGCTGTGTTTACTCGCTTGCTGCTAAATCCAGCTACTTCAGTAATGACAGAACTCTTTGGAGGGGAACGAAGTACCTACTACAAAGCAGTGTTCATGTGTTCTGCCTTAGCCTCAGTATGATAACGTAATTTTAGCTTCTCTGGGGTGGCAGCGCTGCACCTGTACTCATTGTTAATGTCCATAACTGGCGATACAAACCCTCACCATCAAATTGCATGGTCCGCTTGATTACCAAGCAATAACATAAAAGGGGGTCAGTTATTTCACAAGCTAATAATACCTTACTGAAGTTATGAGATTAATTGCTGACAAATGATATTCAGTTTGGACTTTGCCATTTTTTAGGCGACAAATAAACAACATGTTAAATTGAGTTTCAGTCGAAGAACTTGCGATATTAATAATTTAGTCTCATTCGACATTAAATTTAACTATATATATAGTTAAATTTGTAATATGGATTCCTACTTGCACCAGCCATCAAAGACGGCAAACGCCATACTACTACAACTCTAAAAGAGTTCCTTTTTTTATTAGTAGTCAGTGAACAAATAAGAAATTAGTTGGTAGGTACCCCGATTACTTATGTGCAGCAATGAATTTATGTTTCCTAATAACGTTCTCGTTAAGTCGCCAATGGTGGTATCATCTAAGCAGTGGTCAGTGGTTTACAAGTCATGAGCGATAAACGGGAGCGGAGTTATGTAGTGAATTAGATGTGTGAAAGCTACGAAACTTTGCAATAGGGATTACTGGCTTTTTCTTTTTACAATATAGGCCTACTCTTGACCTCGATCACACCTGGTGGAAAGCGATATATGAGGTCTATAATGGAACGAGCGTACACGTTGAAGGCAGGCGGGTTAAAGGTGGCAGGGAACACAGTTGCCGGCAGGGACAGGCTTGTCGTTAACTACCGATGTTAGGATCAATTTGGATATTAGCATCCGTGGACTTTAAACGTACGTAGCTTTCAGTTTGACTAACTGAAGGTTTTCAATCTATACTAATATTATAAAGAGGTAAAATTTGTTTGTAAGTTTGTATGTAGGGGGTCTCTAGATCTTATGAACCGATTTAAAATACTTTCACTAATAGGAAGCTACACTATCCCCGAGTGCCATAGGCTATATTTACAACGTGCCCGTGGGACAATTTCCGACAAAAACGCGAGCGAAGCCGCGGGCAATAGCTAGTTATTTATATAGGTAGTCATCATTTTTGATAACACTTTTTTGGACCTACTCCAGTCAGGTCTACACAGCTATCTATACCTACTGAAGATTACATCTACATGTCGTAACTTGGACCACAACACAAAAAAAGATAGTAAAATATAATCTACTGCTTCAAATCAGGAATAATTAAGAAAAGCTCTTTAATAACGACACGCTTAATATATATTTCCTAAACTATTTTCACTTTTGTTTTGTTATAAGTTTTTAACTACTTATTGTAACAATAATTTATTTGCAATCGGAAACTGAATTTAATATGGTAGGTGTAATTAAATGCATTTCCTGCTAATACGTGTCATTGCTCCCAGATTAATAATGTTATTTGAAAATTAAAATAATTTGGTATAAATTACTTATTTATTTTATCTTCTTTAGTTGCGTACTGCAACACAATTGTAATGTTTTGAGTAAACGTTGTGTTTGTGGTAACGCACCCATGATTTTAAAAAAGGTACGTTTTGCTGAAAAAATAAATTAATTTACTTAATAAATCTTCAACGTAATTTCAGTGATATTTTTATCATATACTTAAGTACCTACCTACTTATGTACTAGGTATTATTCTTGTGTCAATATGAGTAATCTTACACGTGGCACGCGGTTCCCATGCATTATGTTGTGTACATACACTTTTATCGGTTTTCTTGATATGTATGTAATACCTATATAATGTCTGCAGAACTTGGGTAGATCCGTACCTTATTATTATTCTTCTGAAACGCCCGGTCTTTACTTAAGTGCTGCTATTTTATGCTGAATAGTTACAAAGTACATATCAAGTACGTATTTATAGTACTAGCTGTTGCCCGCGGCTTCGCTCGCTTTTTAGTCGGAAATTATCCCACAGGCACGTTGTAAATATAGCCTATGGTACTCGGGGGTAATGAAGCTTCCCATTAGTGAAAAAAATGTCAAAATCGGTTCAATAGATCCAGAGATTACCCCCTACATACAGACTTACAAACAAATTTTACTTTTTTATAATTTTTAGGTACAGTCAGCAAAGTTCGCAATTGAACACTTTTCAATCTTATTTCTATAGGTTTAGAGGTGAAAAGTGGTCGACCACTAACTTTGTTCTGAGAATATAGCAGCATAGTTACAAAGGTAAAGACCTCGTTGTGCTTATCACTACTGACAAATTTTTAACACGTGTATGTGACAGTCGACCTAAGGGTGATGAAGTAATTACGAACCAACATACAGTACTTACCACCTGTTTAATTTGTCAGTCTGTTTGTCTATCAAGACCCTTTTTCTCATGATTGCGTGAATTTCACAAGGGAGTCAAAACCGGGTACCTACTTCCCTTTGACCTGAAATCACGATGCAAAAACCAAGGCCTTACAGCAACAAAGATTGAAAAAAAATAAAAAAAGTTGAAAATTAAAGGGTTTCCCCATAAATACATAGTTGAATATTTTTTTTTTTTTTTTTACATATTTGTACGGAACTCTTCGTCCGCGAGTCCGACTCACACTTGGCCGGTTTTTAATTAATCAATGCTATTCTTTTGTTTATTTATTTCTTTCTATTATTGTACACCCTAGGAGGAGGCGAGGTAGCTACAACATACTCCTATGTTGTAGCTACCTCGCCGTCCGTCCGTTTTATGACGACAGGCCGTGTCGACGGCGCGTTCGTGTTCCACGCGCGCTTCAAAGAGATGTCATCAAATGGAAGGGGTCGATGCCTGCCGGTGCTGCGGGACTGTTCGAAAGAGATACCGTGGCCCCGGAACACAAAGGGAAAAGAAGGAACATGGACGTTTTAGATTAGTCAGTACAAGTCTAACACTCCCTTCCGCTCCGCCCAGAGCGAGATGGATCATTTGATGATTTTCCACAAGAAAAAAACAGGATATGTTATAGAGGTATTGTTTTAAATGTTTACCGCTTTTATTTGTGAACCACTTACATCAACAATAAATTTAATCGTACTGGGCGACCGGTTTTCCCAGATATGAGCTAGGTATATTGGGAACATTTATTTTTTCTATTTTATATAGATCGATTATTCGCTTCCAGAAAACCCTATATTGCAATTAACTTTAATCGATATGGTTAGCGCCGTTTTCGAGAACGTGATTGGTCATCCACAGGGTGTAACAGGACCCTTCACGAAGCCGGCAACCAAGCGATATGTACATCAAACTAAGTATCTTTACCCAAAAATTATTGATGGGAAACGACTTTTTTTGGGGCTGAAAAATTACGTTTTACGGCGGTAGGTACAATGTAACGCACTCAAAACATTGTGCTGATGGATGGATTGAATAATACGGAGGTCGTGGAGGTGTTTAAAGTAAAAAACCTTATATTAAAAACATGTATTAAAAAAAAAAAACTTATGAAAAAGTTGGAACTTTGACCCCCAATATCTCCGTAACTACAAGGTTCCCAGGTAGGTATGGTCTAGAACAAAAAAGTTATGCAATGACGGGGAGAACAAGTCCCTTCCGGCTTCGCCCTATAAACATCTATACAAATAAATAAAATTGAAGTGTTTGTTTGTAATTTCAAAATAATAGCTTTTTACTGAATGCAAATGAAAACTTATACGGCACATAAAACAAAAACACATTTTTATAAATTTTTGTCTGTCTGTTTGTTCCGGCTAATCTCCGGCTCTTTGAAACGGCTGGGCCGATTATGACGTGACTTTTACTGCCAGATAGCTGATGTTTTAAGGTCTAACATAGGCTACTTTTATTTTAAAAATTAATTAGGGTTCCGTGCAAAAAAAATGAAATTGTTGACAAAATCCGATTCAAAAATGAAAGTAATCTTTTCACGCGAACGTAGGATTCCATTAAATAACCTGCTTTAAATATTGTAAAAATAAGTCTTGGCTTTATAGCTTATCCAAGCCTGCTGATACGCTGTAGCTTAAATAGGCTTTGTATAATATAGAGCATTGTGTCTATCCCTCATACCTGTATAAGCGAATCTTTCAATAACTCGTCGTGCCGGGTGCTTTGAATGTGAAGTTCCTAGAAATAGGAATGAGAACGTCAGACGCCCTAACTAGAAGAAAGAAAATAAACAAATTTAACCCAGATTAAGGTACACATTGCTCGGTAAATCCAACAATGTCCTTCAAAAAGGTCAGGTGCGAACTTATGTATGCGGACGTGTCGCGCGTGTATGCCCCATATATTGTGTGCATATAGACGCGGCTCCATATAATATACAGGGTCCTATTAAAATAGATGGCCAAATTGTAACACGGCGTTCAGTAGGTATGTACGTCTAACCAAAGATATACCTACAAGCAAAAAAAATACTGATTAGTGTTTTTTTTTTTTACCTAATGGATGTGTTTATTCTAGTGCCGCCGTCAATTTAGTATTTTAGGTCAAAATAAAATCACTTTAATCAGTGTTTTTTTTGCTTCGATATCATTGGTTAGACGTACTGAACGCTCCGTTATTATTGAGACCTTATTATACTATCTGTGTGCTAAATTTCATCCAAATCCGTTCAGTAGTTTTTGCGTGAAAGAGTAACACATCCATCCATCCTCACAAACTTTCGCTTTTGTAATATTAGTGAGGTTTCTTGATAGAGCGGCAACAGATATACACAATCTTTAAAAATTTCAACTGTCTACCTATTACGGATCATGAGAAACAGCCCGCTGACAAACGGACGGACGGAGGAGCGGACAGCGGAGGCTTCGTAATATCCGTCGTAAAAAGGTCCCCTTCGATTCAACCCTCCATTTCACCCTCTTACAGGTGGAATTTCGGAAATCCCTTTCATTGACACACTCTCCACAAAGAACACACCCTCCGAACCAGCGGTTTAGGCTGTACGTTGATATATCAGTCAGTCAGTCGGGACTTTGAATTTTATATTTGGGGGATGATTTTGGAAAACTGTGATACACGTTTCTTATAATTTTAACTGGAGAGTATATACACAAATTTTCAAGTCAATCGGCCCCGAGAATAAAAAGTTTCACAGAACATTCAAACCCCCTTTTCAGCCTCTTAGAGGTTGAATTTCGAAAAATCCTTCCTTAGTCCTTGTCTACATTATTAAGGGAACCTCTGTGCAGTATGTCAGCTTTCTAGATCCAAGGGTTTGGGGCTGGGCGTTGATGAATCAGTCAGTCAGTCAGGAATTCTCTTTTTATTTATAAAAATATAGATTGTGGTCATCGATGACTATTATTGATCGAAGATTGTGGTCAAGATTGAGCCATTCTTGATTAACCTTTTGAACGCCATAGTGACATACGTGACAAGCAAGCGCGTGCGCTGTACGCCAAACGACACAAATATGTGACAAAATGGTAACTGAAATTGTTGCTTGGCGTGGAGGCCACGCGCGTGCGTTTATGCTCTTTAAATATCTGAAGTTTACAATATGCTATTTATTATACGTCATGAAATAATTTTTTTATGAAGTTCTTGGTACTTTAAAGTATAAAATAAAATTAATGACAGGACCTTACTCCCGAGTGGCGCCATCTGGTGAGCTTAAGAACTATATATAGCTCATTTGTTTGGAAGTCGGCGCAGTATGATTTCTTGTTCCATACTTATCCATTAGTAAAAAAAAACACCATCAAACAATTTATATAAAATTGTATTTAAAACTTAAGCTTAGATTCATGTAAAGTCAATAGCTTATCGACTTCCTGTGATCTATCCTTCAACGTCACCATTTCCTCATCAGACAAAACATCACTCTTCTTGCCAACGTTCTTGATCAGGAAGTGTTGTATGAAGAGCCGTATGCTCTCCCTGAACATATGGAGTTTGGGCGGCTTCGAGATGCGGTTGAAGACTTCCAGTGACGACTGGAAGTCGGTGTTCATGATGATGGACAGGAGAATTTGGCGCATGAAGCGGACTGTGTGCTTGTTTAGTTCCGAGAATTGGATTACCTGCGGACAAAAGAAAATGTCAAAATCACGTGTTAGTGTTTGTGGTCGCACTCCTCCGAAACAGCTCGAACGATTTTTATGATTTTTTTATATATATATATGTTATACATATATAAAAAAATCATAAAAATCGTTCGAGCTGTTTCGGAGGACACACTAATACACTAATAATATATGTTATATTATTAGTGTATATATATATTTTTTTTTTTAATCTATATTTGGTAGGTACGAGAATAGGTCATAAAGTATATTTCAGACTGTTAGGTGATTAGGGGATGATAGGGTAAAAAAGGTGCATTGCAATGCCGGGCACAGCTAGTAGTTTATAGAAAGTACAAGTAGATAGAGTAAGGTTTTTGTTCACAAGTGGGGTAATTATAAGCGATTGATTGAGTGGTATGAACAGTTGCCATCAGATATATCGTAGCGGGCGCGGCACTCAATTTCGGAGCAGCATTACTTTTCAATAAATGCTAAAAAAAAAAAATATAGCAATGCGAGGGCGCTAGCTACGTTTGCAAGTTGTTTTGATTTTTTTTTACGTTTAGTTCGAATAATTGTACAAAATGAATAAATGGTATGAAAACCTATAAATTGTTTTTTCTTTTTACCTTCTTAGTTCTAACTATTAAAACTGGTATGAAAATTAAATTAGCTTCCGCACTTACTTACGGCGTTCAAACGAAGATAAGGAGATTACCTTTATTTTTTAAACAACAAAAAACAGTAAATTCATTCGATAATTGTTTTACTTTATTAATTTTAGTTGTACTTAAGTAATGTTCCGACATTCGGAACAAATATTCCGAAAAAAAAAAAAATTGTCGTAAGGAAGTCTCCACTTTTGTTTCTGTTCTATGAACTTTAGACACATTAGCTCTACCTATTCCGATCACTGACCATCATATTCTGCCTAGCCTTTTCTCAACTTCGTTGGCGTCGGCTTTCAGTCTAACCGTACCTAGCTTAATTAATACCAGTAATTTGCTTAAGCGACTGTTTTAATCACATACAATTGTCTTAATTCCTTCAAAAATTTAAGTTGATTCATACCTTTAACACAGAAAGTGGCAGTCCCTTCTCCATGATGAGATGTATCAGGAACTGCGCCAAGTTCGTCATGCTCTGCTTAGATATTGTATCCAGCTCTTTTATCTTGTCCCATACTGAGAACTGGATTGATAGCTGGAATATGAAACATAACAATATTATTATTTCAAACAATTAAATCTGTCTTCTCGCATCCTTGGGTTTTCGGCTTTATTATTTGTGTATGTTACCTATAATTGAACATGCTACTCAATTTTGAACCTTTAGCAGTTAGTTAAAGTAGTAAATATTGCATAACATTTGTCATAACATACGTTATATGCTTGCCATTCAACTTTGAACCTTACGTACTTGATATTTGCGGTCAGTATCGCATAGCTTCTGCCCCAACACAGCATAGTACGGATTGTAAGTCTTCTCTTGAAGACAGCACGCTAACAGGACGTGCACGATCTCCCTCTCTTGTTGTCCTTTTAGACCCAAGTGTTGAAGTTTCTCGAATGCGTCCATATAGTCCTGGGGAATATGTACAAATATACATTGATATTTTTTTTGGGTGCGTAGCGACATCTATGATACAATATACGAACTAAAGTTCTATATCGCGCAAGCAAAGTTACCCGTGAGATTACTCTGACAACAGGGATCATACCTTGGTCGAAGGATCCTCTCTAGTCTTAGATGATGAGGAACTTTACAAGTTGTTCCTCATGCCTTTAAAGGTGGTAAAGAAGCAGGTGATCGCTTGAAGAGAGTCATCTGCAAGGGAACTATGTGTTGCTACTGTATAAACAAAGCTTAAATAACGAATGTGCCAGTAATTGTTTAGGCACCTTAACCATCAACCCGGAACACAGCAACACTGCTCCAAGGGCGGATCCAGCTTTCATGTCAAGGGGGGGTCACATAGTTGTGATCTAGTCATGAGAGGCTCGAATTCGATTACAATAATAATTCAAATTAAGAAGAAAGCGTTTTATTAAATTTAATAAATACAATTTTAAATTTATAAAAAATTATGTCAAAATATATAATCACTTTATCATTTTTTCTCTTATGTCTTTAGTAATTTTTGTAACGTGTAACGACTTTTGTAACGGCTACGAGAATGAAGATTGAAGCATCTAGACATAGAGCATGGACTGAGCCTTCCATTCCAACCAAATACAATGATGTTATTATAATAAAACCTCATTGGCCAAATGTCAAATAAAATTGACCATGAAATGCGAGAGACACAGCAATGGAGCGGTCATGGTTTGCCCCAGGTATTGGCCGCATCATCGCTCTGACTGTTTCTACAGAGTGGTCACTTTTGGGAGGCTAACGCTCTGTCCATTTTCTTTGAAGGAGTTTAGATTAGTTTAGTCCATAGACATAGAGCATGGGCTGTGCCTTCCCCATCCAAATGTCAAATAAAATTGACCATGAAGTGCGAGAGAGACAAAACAATGGAGCGGCCACGGTTTGCCCCAGGTATTGGCCGCTTCATCGGTCTGTCCCTTTTTACAGAGTGGTCAATTTTTGGAGACGTTAGACATAAGCCGGGTAATCGGTTATCCACTAGAAGCAAACTTGGGTCGAGCAGCCTCGACTTGAAGCAAACATCCTCAGTTTGAGGCTGCTCGCTCTAGAGGCAAAGACTCGAGGCACGTTGTGGATCAGCTCGAGGCGAGTCGCCATAGCTTGGTCCGCAACGTGCGCAGTTTAAAGCCAAAACGCGATGGCACCAGACGCGCGTTGAGTAGCTGCTGATTTAATAATAGCAATATAAATTTAAAAAAGAGGAAGCAATAAAAAGCTATACTGAAGAGGAAACATCGATCGGATCCTAGAGAAAACGGTGAACCTCATATAATTTTATCAGTTTAACAGCAGTTTCGTTGTCCATTGCGATCCGAGGCGACACGCTCGTCTCCTTTGAGCACGGCAAAAAAACCAACAAAATATGGCTCAACCCGCGGCGACGAATTTGCCTCGTGTCGCGGCGTGCCTCAGGTTGAGCAGCGTCTCCACTTGCGCGGCCTTGGAGCGAGGCAGTCGCTCGACCCGGGGCTGCCTCTAGTAGATACCAAGCTTTAGACAGAACCATAACAGAGCGCCGGGCGCGGGTGTCACCACAGAGCATCTTATATAGGTGTCACTGTCACGACATGACAGATCGGATGACAAGAAGTGCGGCCAAACTGCGCGGTAGGATCTATTCACAATTAACGATCTGGTGCATTATAGGTACTACAATACATGTTTATTTATATTAACAGCATACCCATCGTAGTCGTAATGTAGTTGTATTATGCGTTCGTTCGCGAATGTATTTGCCCTCATACAAAGTATGTATTGTATTTTTAACAATGAGATTAAAATAAAATGCTTATGCTATGCTTATGCAATTTATAAAAAACACACAATGCAATTTATATAAACAACACAGAAAATATTAAAATTATAATTATATAGGATCCGCCCTTGCACTGCTCAGCAGTCAGCTGTACTCTGTTGCTATGCTACTACTTTTGCCACCTCATTGCTCTATTGGACTATCTCCTAATACGATTTGGGCATAGGCCTTCGGGCCTTTTATCAAGTTAGGAGTTCCAGTCCGATCCAGCCACCTTTTAAGGGCATCTGCTTCGCTTATGATTTGAAAATGGAGAAAAAAAACCTCTGCCTGCGCGCCAGTTCCAGATGCTTCTGGTTGGTAGACGGCACCACTTTGTTAGTAGTCTTAATCTTCTACAAATAAGAAAAAAAATCTTACCTCAGCCGCCATAATAACGCAGAAGATGCTCCGTCTAACATCGGTGTTCATCCTCTGCTTGCGAGCCAGTTCTAGAAGCTTCTGATCGGTAGATGGCAGCACTTTGGTGGTGGGCTTCTCTTCAGGTCGCGTCATGTTGCCTTCCCATGCTGAGCCTACCACCCACCACTTGCCGCGTTCGTCAGCTAGAATTGAATATGATAGATTTATTATTAAAAAAAATAAGTAGTTAGGCCCGGATTCCGCGAAAGCGGAGAGGAGGAGATTCAAGATTCGACCAATCACAGGCGCCGAGAGACGCTATGTATATTTCAACCAATGTGATTGGTCGGTTTTCGCACGTCATCTCCCCGTTCCGGGCGAGTGAAACTCGAGTACACGACATATTTACGCCATTTATTTGCGACATATTTGACTTCCCTTCAACGTCAATTCTTTTTCGAAGTTAAGGCACTCGAAAATGAAAGTTGATTAGCTTTGCTTCAGATAAAATCAGAGGCTTGTTCCGATCGCATCCGTCAATCCTATTCAATTTGAAGGATTTTAAACAGACTTCTAAAAAGGAGGAGGTTCTCGATTCAGCTGTTTATTTTTTAATGTTAGTTCCCTCACTAGAGTAACAACTCATGTATGTACCTACATTCAATGCAAATAAATTATTTCTATTCACACAATTCCGTGATTACTGAGGTCCGATGTACGTGATTCTTTTTCATTTGCAATTAATTTATCACCGCGCAAGTTTGCTTGCGCGCGGATTTTTTTGCCGGTAGGTACGGTAAATAACTGACCGGATAAGGAACACCACACTGCGCTCCAGAACGCAAATTGCTGACGTAGCTTATACAGTGGCGAGACTAAAATGGGACTGGGCAGGCCATGTCTGCACAGCTGTGGGCCCGAATATCGCAAGACTGGAGCCCCGAGACAGCTAGACGGGTTCGCGGCAGACCGAAGAGATGATGACGGGACGTCTTGGATGGCTTCCTCGCGAATTGGCGAGAAGCACACCATCGTGATAAGTGGAACGAATGGGGAGTGGCCTTTACTCAGGAGTGGGAAAATAAAGGCTAATTTTAAAAAAAACTAAAAAACCTCTGTCTTGGAGTTCCTACATAATCAATACTTCTGAATTCATACCATAATCCTAGGCGTCCTTTTATGATAAACAGACATTTATAGCGAGATTTCTGTCTCTGAAGCAGTGATTACTATTTTCAAAATAATTATATTATACCAACTTCATTTCTATTGCTGATAGTTGACAAATCTTACTGGTTTTCTAACGGCCGTTTTCTATGACTTACTTACGTATAACGGTTAGTTAATATGCCTTACTCTAGTAGCTATCGGTGTTTCTATAAACAAAGTTAGGAGGGTTAATAAGAAAGAAAGAAAGAAGAAAGAAAAAGTATTTATTACCCCGCACAGGACAAAACATCAAACAAAAAAATGGTTACATTTACAGTAGTTACAACAAAAATTATAAAAGTTTAATAAAACTAAAACTGATAGTTGATGTTTCTTTAACTGTTTATCTGAGATAGCAACTTTCCGCTAACTGTTAGCAAGTTATTGAAAACGGCCGTAAAAGACAACTAACTACCGGTTTGTCAGCCTTTTCGTAGTATACGAATGGCACTTTCACATACCTTTCAATAGATCCTCGAGCCTAATATTAAGCGGTGTGATGTAGTTCCCTTTCCGGACGACGCTTCTGGTCATCTTCTTGAGGTGTTCGCAGTACGTCGGGTCGTAGTTAGGAATCTTCGTCAAATTGTTGTTCTTCACAGCCATAAGGACTTCTAATAAGAACTTTATACGGGACCTGTGAGCATTTTAAAAAGTTGTAGTAAGATAAAGCACTTAGCAAAAAACACACACCGAGTGACTGACTGATTTAGTACTCCGGCATCAATACAGATGACACATCATCATCATCATCATCATTTCAGCCGAAAGACGTCCACTGCTGGACATAAGCCTCCCCCACGTGTCGCCACATTGACCGGTCCCGTGCGTCGCTTCACTAGGTCATCGGTCCACCTAGTGGGAGGCCTTCTAACGCAACGTCCTCTGGTATGCGGTCGCCACTCCAGAACTTTTCGGCCCTATCGGCCATCCGTTACTTAAGACACATCGAGTTACAAATCTCGATATGTGAGCTAAAAAAGTTTAGCTTTATTTGTCGTACTCATAAGAGATGAAAGGGAAGAGACGAATGCGTTTGCGTTCCGACAATAACGCGGGCGAAGCCATGTGCAACCTACACAATCAAGGGTGTAACAAGACCCTCAACGAAGCCTAAAGACACTTGTTCTCCCCGTCATTGCGATCATTTTTTTGTTCTAGATCATACCTGGGAACCCCTAATTACGGAGATATGGTCTGGACGGTCAAAGGTCCAACATTTTCACAAGTTTTTTTTAAATACATGTTTTTAATGTGAGATTTTTACTTAAAACACCTCCACGACTTCCGTAGTATTCAATCCATCCATCAGCGCAATGTTTTGAGTGCGTTACATAGAGTCCTACCGTAATTGATACCGTGATTTTTCACCGCAAAAAAAAAGTTGTTTCCCAGCAATAATTTTTGCGTAAAGTTATACTTAGTTTGATGTATGTACAGATGCTTGGTTGACGGCTTCGTTAAGGGTCTTGTTACACCCTGTATATTGATGTGGATGACAATTGGGTATATGCAAGAAATACAAAACTTTTTTTATTTCTTAAAATGCCTTGTATTGGACCATAAAAACATTGTGGTACACTTGTTTAATTCTCTAATCACTTATTTTACAATTTAATATTTTATTTAGCGTGTTTTAGGTGAAACGGAACGCAAACACAAAACGCATCGATTCCGGTAGTGACGTCAAAATCCATGTGTCAAAGAAACACTTTTAATTGAAAAGTACTTAAAGTTTCACTAAGATTTTACTATAATATTGTTATTGCAATTTTTGCTTAAATAAAGCACTTACATTTTAGTAAAACTAATCTACTAAGGGCAAAAATTAGATTTAAACAAGGCAGATAGAGGTAAGTGACATCAAAGTCCTGACATGAATGGCCGCGATAGTCATGGACGTTTGAACTGTCGTAGAAAATTGCAGGAGTTTAATTTTATTTTTGTGCGACAAGCAGTTTTTGAAATTAACTTTTAATTATTTTCTTGGGTTGATAGTACTGCATATTAATGATTTAAGTGAAAAAAAAATTACATGCATATTCCCTATTAAGCTGAAGTGTTTCTAAATCTAACAGAAGAAGAGACACTTGAATCTAAAGTTGGCCAGTCATCAACATTCGCCTGCCCATATCCCAATTCATTTGTGGTCAGCGCAGCATGTCTTTTTCTTCCATACTTCTCTATCTATTACTCGTCATCTCGACACTCACCTCCTTTCTAGCCATATCATCCTTCACACAGTCCATCTATCGGTACATTCATACTCAACATTTTCCTCATTCCTCTGCATCAAACTCAAACACAAACTCAAAGCATTTATTTCAATTAGACCATTACAGGCACTTTTGAAAGTCAAACTAAAAAAAAAAGCTAAGCTACAGTCACAGTCACAAGGCATAATAACTTGAGAAAGTACTGTAGTTGCACATTCCAAAGCGTAGATCTCTATGGAGAAGAATGAGCAAGAAACTCCATGGACACTCTTTTTAATCAAAATATTGTTACAAAATCTTGGTTACATCATTTACGTTGAGATTATACATATATGTGAACACGCACATCACATGTCCATACCACGATAATCGATTACCACACCACTTTTCAGTCACTGGCACCACTTTCAGCCTTCCTCTTATGTGCTCATTCCTCACGAGGCTAAGAAGCCACAGAAATAACGCAACTTTTTTATCTTGTTACATTATTTTTTTTGTAGTTACGAAACTTGCCGAAACCATGGTTATATTATCATTAACACAAGGAACTGGATATTTACCATGTTCACTGTTGGTTTTGAGTTGACAAATGAGTGAGACTCTGGTCTACACAATGGACAATGGTCTACCCTCTTTACTCAGTACCGCCACCACTGTCACTCGCAACTCGATTCTGTTCTCGACATACGAAACTCACTATGACCCGATTTGTCTGCTCATAAACACCCACCCGCAATAACTTCAGTTTATCCGTAATCATCGTGCTCGCAACAGCGCCGAAATATCGGGAACTCAAAATAAACAGTAAACTGGTAAATATCACGTTTCTAGCGTTCATGATAATTTTAGTGACCATGACAGTTTAAAAATATATACCACGGTTATAGTCTACTCTAGCCTTGTTGGTTTGGTAGCAGTTATGGAGTTGAATATAATTATTATAATTATCTCTCTCACCCAGTAGCCGAATCCTCAGTCAACTTAGCGACCCGTCCCTGCGTATCATGTATAAAGTTCTTCAAAGCCAGCGGTTCCTCCTTGCGTAGTACGCCGCCGACGCTCCGGAGTGCAACCAGTACGCATTCTATGTTCTTCTCTGATATCGAGTCCAGGAGGCGGGTTAGAATGTCGTACAGAAGAGACGCTTGGTAGATCTTGAATGAAAATTAAGGCTTTTTAATATCGAAACGAAAGACTTGAAAGATTAGCATACTTCCGAAAATTTGGACTTTGCAGTGATATTGTACGTATGCCCAAGATGAATCTAATCACCTTATGGACTATTTTCGCTTGTAGTATCGGCCGCTATAGAAGCGCTTAACTTTCTCCTCCTTGGTCCTTTTTTGATTTATTTCTATTAGTCAAAAAAGGGTGGTCAAACATCTGTGATCATTAACAGAGCCTGAGAATTTTTTTAAAACAAAAGATAATGTAAAAAGGTTGCATTTTTTTTAAGGGTGGTGAGCTGGTTTGGATATCGTGTGCACGGGATTTTGTTTTAAAAGTGAGAAGATTCATCTTGGGGTACATAATTATGTGTAGGTATGTCAAAAAAGGCAGATTATATCAAGATCACACAGGCAGACGCGCACTCTAGTCACAAAAAAGACAAAAAAAAGATAGTACGAATCTATGTATTTCAAAAAGCAGCAAATACTTCGATATAATATTCTTACTACCATTGACTTCTACATTCTACTTACCCGCACAGGGTCCACTTGGTGAATTATGACCCACTCCTTCTCATAGAGAGGAAGCCTGTGTTCCAGCAGGTAAGCTACATTTATGGATAAGCTGCATTCAACGAGTCGCAGTATTGGCGAAAGGGGGGCGCCCGTCATGTTCAAAACCCAACCGTCATTGATACGGACTGACGCCAAGTTAAACAAATAACATATTGACTCCGAAAGTGTTTTCAAATATGAATAAAGGGTGTAACAAGACCCATAACGAAGCCGAAAGGCACTTGTTCTCCTCGTCATTGCATTTTTTCGTTCTACAGTCAAGATCTAGACCATACCTGGGAACCTTCTGGTTACGTTGAAC
Source organism: Eugnorisma glareosa (assembly GCA_947578425.1). Classification (NCBI taxonomy): domain Eukaryota; kingdom Metazoa; phylum Arthropoda; class Insecta; order Lepidoptera; family Noctuidae; genus Eugnorisma; species Eugnorisma glareosa. The sequence goes on from OX387976.1 coordinate 2,935,413, forward strand.
GCAAATATTGGGGGCCAAAACATTTTCACAATTTATTTTTATATTCATTTATTTATTTATTTTGTTTCGAGTCCGTAACATTGTGTCCTACCGTAAAATGTGACTGGTAGAAAATGCCCAAGGCACAAGGTCCGCCTTTGTACTGCTTTTACTTGTGCATAAAGTTTTAATAATAAAAAAATAAATAAAATTTGATTTCTCACCCCAATAAAAGTCGTTTCCCAGCAATAATTTTTGTGTAAAGCTACTTAGTTTGATGTACAGAATGCTTGGTTGACGGTTTCGTTAAGGGTATTGTTACACCCTGTAGAGTTGCATATTTTCTGTAATACATACCTTAAAACTATACAAATGTGCCAAGCACGATACTAAGTTGTCAAGAGTTTTGTCTGCTACAGGCTGTGGCGTCTCCATCATGTTGTCAAACTTTTTGACCAGATCCTGTAGGAAATGGGCACCTGAAACAAACTATTGTTAGTACAATACATACAGAAAATAATTAAAAGAAACAGTTGCGTGAAGATGAGTTACAACTCTCACGACCTACTGTCACTGAGTTAAAGCTGTGTTCACTGAGTTTATACTATTAGACTACGGGCAAGAACTTACCGATTTCAGAGCCAACATTAGCATGTAACACTTATACAAAACCTGCATGTTCAGCAACAATCCTATCATGCGTACGTGAGGATGATATGGTTGCAACCAACCACAACTGAGTTAAATCTGTTACTGAGTTTATATTACAAGACTACACGCTACAACTTACCTCTCTTAGAGCTAACATTACCATGTAATACCAACACAAGAGCTGCATATTCAGCAGGCATTCTATCAGATATCCTGGAGAGTGACATAGTTGCATCCAACCACAACTGAGTTAAATCTGTGTTCACTGAGTTTATACTGCATTGCTAGACCATAAGGTAAAACTTACCGATTTCGGAGCCAACATTAGCGTGTAACACTGACACAAGAGCTGCATGTTCAGCAACCATCCTATCGGGTGTATTTGAGGGTGATACGGTCGCATCCAACCACAACTGAGTTAATGCTGTGTTCACTGAGTTTCTGCTGTTGGATTGGTAAAGGTTCTCTATTGATGTGCACGCCCAGTGGAGGTTTGTGCCGGCTAGTTTGTTAAGGACACCTGAAACAGGATTAAAAACATGTTTTGAAAAGTATTTGCTAAGAGAACTACTCAGCATTGAATTAAATAAAGCTGCAGAATTTTTTAATAACCTGTACTGTCACACTGCTGGGCTAAGGCCTGCAGCATAAAGTAGTTAAATAAATTGTATTATAGTATTTTATGTTTATTTTTGAAGTATCTAACCCTAATCTTGCACCTGCATCACCCTAAGGTTGACTGGTAGAAAATGCCTCAGGCGTTAACTCCGCCTTTGTGTAAAAAGATTTGATAAATAAACTGGGACCAGTATTTTTGGACGGAAAACTCCCATGTTATTTTGGCCGTACTGAAACATAATACTACAAGAAGATGTAATAGAACTTTTACTTTTGATTTGTCTTTTCAATTGTAGTAGTTGTTTGTCTGAACTTGAGTCCTTGTTTCTGAGGTGTGGTGGAACATATACGACTTTTTCATCCTGTAAGAAGAAACAAGTAATTAAAACATAACACCTCAGATTACAGTCAAAGTCAAAGTTTTTTATTTGCTAAACATACATTTGCTTTAAAAAGGTGTAAATATAAAATTATAAGGTCACTATGTTTTACCGTCAACGGCCAAGTTACAAAGAAACAAACAAATTTAATACAATCCAATTTTTGTTAAAAGGTGCAGCTATCTACCAAAGGTACATTATTTCTTAGTAATATTTATTACAGAGTTGATTGATTTGGATTATTTAAAGGAAATCAATTTATAGTGTCACTCATAGTAAATCACACCACCTACCTTAATAATATTCCCATCTTTATCCCTCTTTCTTCCGTAAATATCTTCCCAAACATCAGGTTTTTTTTCCTTCTGCACAACAGGTTCACCTTCTTCATCAAATGTATCACCTTCATCATCATCACCAGACAGATGTGATATTTCATCATCACTGAATACTTTAGACAAATCATCTTCTGAAATGATTTTCTCTTTTTTGTTAGGCTTTATTTCTAGCTTTGTGTCTTTTTTAATGGTTTTGTTGATCTCTTGCTTCGTTGTTTTCTGTTTGGAATTTACTTTTGAGGTTTTTGTTGGTTTTTCTGTAACAGAGATAGTATGAATTAAATTTAAAAATTACAAGCAGTCATAGTATAGTGGTGTAACTGTCGGACTACCAAGTCATAACAGTCAGATCTCGAGTTCGAACCTAAGACACGCACCTCTGATTTTTCGGATTCATGTGCGTATTGTATAATTATCAGTTGCTTCGGTGATGGATAACATCGTGCAGAAACCAAACCTGCATGCCTGAGAGATTATTTCTCGACGGCATGTAAAGCCAAGTCAGAGGCCCATGGATGGCATAAAAACTGTGACACCAGGTTAGGCACTAACTACACGAAAAAGAATAAGAAAAAAATAATCAATTAATTAAGATTTGGTTTCCTTTTTATTTAATTAAAGTTAACCAAATACTCCACTAACAGCCCTAGAGTTTAGTTTAAATTTACCTACCATGTTTATAAGCACCCGCCTGCTGTTGTATACAGTATACGTGCTTGTGCCAAAGATGTGGCCAAAGGCAAGGCCAGGTTATGATTCACCCTAACAGAATATTTCTAATATTAATCTAATATTTCAAACAGAATATTGGCATGTACTAGCTATGCGAGAGTCACTTATCTTCCGCCGGATGTTATGAAAACTGTGGTTGTGCCATTATAAAGATAAAACTGGCTTGATTTCGCTGATAAAAGTAACTATAGGCCCATTTCTAAAGCTACAGTTACAGCAAGGGCGAGTAACGGTTTGCTTTAAACAGTTAATTAAATATACAGAGCGTCCCACGGCTATGCCACACAGAAGGAAAGTACCTTAAACATTGTATGTATATAGGAAATTTTACTGAAAGATTTCATTTAGATTAGAAAATAATTTGAAATGCGTATAAAAGATTCGACTGTTTATTAGTAATAAAAATGTACAGACAAATTGTAGACACCAGACACTGGAATGCAGAGAAGTATCTGAGCCCGCTGCCAGCAGTCACTCCATAATAATTATGTCTGTCCAGTACAGATATTTGATCACACCTTAATGTTTTAATTGAAAACATTTACCTTGAAAATTAAATACCAAATCATACCTTCAGGTGGTTCTTCTTCATCTTCACTCACATCACTCTCTCCTTCGCTTATAGCTTCCTCTTCTTCACTCCCATTATCACCTTCACTCAAATCTTCATCTAATTCTTCTTCACTGCCTATTTCATCATCTATATCCGATGCAATCTGTTCATCAGATTCATTGTCATCATTTTTGGGCAGTTTTCCTCGATTCTTTTTATCTTTATTTTCTTTGCCTGTGACTGCTGCTAGGTCTTCATCAAAGTCTGAATCACCTTCAACTTCAGCTAGATGCTTCTCGGCCGCTACTATCTGTTCTGTTGTTGATTTGTCACATATTTCTAGTAAATCTGATTTCGAGTTAAGGTTTTTATTTATGTTTCATTTTATGTTCTGTATGATTTAAACCTAGTTTAAGATTTGAGTATTTGATTATAGAACTACTTATACTTTAATTACAGTGTTTCCCTCCACTTAATGTAGTTTTAAATTTCAATTACTCAATTCAGAAACTGGCAATTAGATTTTAATATAAAGCTTGTGTATTTACTTTTTGACTATTCAAAAGTAAAAACTCTTTAGCTATGGACCTATTTCGTAAAATAGAAACTTGTGTACCCTTTCTATCAACCTTACATTATTCCTACTTCTACTGAAACAAACTTCCAGATACTGTTAAACAAAAGATATAAATCCTATTCTATACTTTGCATAAAAAGACTACACAGTAAGTAAGTTAGTTTTAATATTTTTTTAAGATAAAAAAGGGTGCCAAGAGACATAGTACGAAAAACAGTGGGAAACTAAATAATAATAAAAAAAAGATACAATCAAGTCCATCCTCAGTAAAGAATTTGTTCTTGTTCCTTAATTTGTTCAATCCCAGCTCCTTTTCCAGTCTCTTTATATTCCGCTCTTCCTCTTTATTTGCTTGCTGTAACAATTTTTTTCTCTGTCGCTCTATAGCGATTTTGAGTTCATTTTCGATGTTCGATTCTCTCAGGCGTTCTTCTTTCAGATGGGCTAGTGTTGAGTCGTGTTTAACTATCTGGGATGATGAAACAATAAGTTTACTTATACGTAATGTTCGTATTGATATATCTATTACTTAGCCTAGAATTGTCCCACTGCAGAGCAAAGGCCATCTCACACTGAGCATTGATCACAACCCCTGCTGAAGGTGGGTTGGCGATATCAGAAATTCAGACTTTTACATGGTGAATTCAGTATATCATAACATGATGACCTGGGGGCCTAAAATGGCTGCTTTATCAGAATCATAATACAAATCATGTTAAAAACGTAAAACTCTTAAAATGGATTTCGTGTTCATAACCATAAAGACCATTTTAAGAATTTAACATTTTTAACGTGATTCATATAATGATTCTGATAAAGCTTCCATTTTAGGCCCCCAGTACATACAAGAAATTATTTCAGGAACGTTATGAGAATCCTTTGATTTGTTTGATTTCCTCTTAAGCAATATGCAATGTATAGTAACCGTGGCAAATGGCAAACATACGTAGCGAATGGCAAGCGCGACGATGAGTTCGATGAACTCTGTAGCTAGGCAGGAAGGGAACAGTTGATTTCACATGTTGTTTGTTGGAGTATTTCAACATCCATTGTTAGTTTTTTGTTTTTTTTAGCTGGATTATTTACATAAATGAAGTGCTGCATACAGAAAATGTAATTTTACAGTGAAAAAAATCCAGTGGGATATGATCACTACATAGTATAGTGTGTCCCTATGTATGCTTAGATCTTTAAAACTACGCAATGGATTTTGATGACATAGCACCCGAGCGAAGCCAGGGCAGGTCGCTAGTTTAAAATAAAGAGCTGCATGCACCCTGTCAGTATGCGGAGGGCTGACCCTTACACTTTGTAATTAATAAGTCCCCATAGAGGTAGTTTTACATTAATACAACAAATAAGTGTAAAAGTGTGAAGTAATTCACTTATTTGTTGGAAAATTTTAAATTATTTTGTTACAAAATAACGTGGTCTCGTTGGATTAGTGATTACTTGTTTTTAGCAGCAGGAGGGCCAAATATTCTAACAGAATCCTTCGTATTGTATGTCATGTCATGTTATGCTTCACAAAGTGCCTCTAATGGCACCTAATCACAGTACAGGTGAAGGGGGATGACACCGGTTTATTATATGGATACTTTACGGAACTTTTTCAATAAGTTCTTATGAATTGTCACAAATAAATATAATGCTCTGTGATAGATGTACTCAGCCATCATTGTACACAGCAGACAGATCATCACTCATCAACAAAACTTCCTAAAACTTATGGTGATAAAAACGTCTCTTTCAGCCATTTCGTTTTTCATAGTTATATGTCATTTTATTTACCATCGCACGAGCTGCTGGTGCATTTGCAGGTTTGACATCGCCACCGAGTACGGATACATTTTTCTTCAAATAATGATCCTGACGATTTGTTTTCTTTTGCTTTCGTTTTAGTTTGCGTAATAATTTCCTCGTATTTTCAAACTTAGGACGTACACTAGGTTTATTTTTCTTTATCTTCATTTCTATATCAAATTCTTCTCATTCACTATGAATTTAAAACCAAAAAAATAAGCTTATTTAGAGGTTAAATAAACAATGTTTTTTTTTTTTTTCGTTCGCCTTTAAAAAGGCAGGCATCGATCTATAGAGTTATAGACCATTCAGCCTAAACACTGAAAAGTACAGTTCACAGAGTACATTATTGGTACAGTTGACACTGACATGAGATCATAGAGTGTAATACAGTATATTTAGGCTGCATTCCGAATTACGCTGTAATCGCTTTGAGCGTCCATAAACCCGTTCCGTATTACCGTGAGCGCGATATTGACGTCCCTTGAATCGTCATAGATGACGTCATGACATGCGCCATCTTGCGATTACACCGACCATGCCCCAAATAAATATCACCGTGAGCGCTGTCAAAAATGACAGTTCTGTTCACAGGTTGTGTTGTTTTGCTAAGGTGGAAACGCAAGAGTTGCCCGCGAAATTTAAATTTTCTTACGATTAGCAGATCAGAGTAAAGTTGTATGTTGCTGAAAATAACAATCGCACCAGTAACACGTAGGAAGTTACAGAATTATAATCATTCAAATCATCAATACAACCCTCCAAGTTCATTTAACCCCATTGAGTGACTTTTTCATGAAATAGTTATTGTATGGGGTTAATTGAACTTGGAGGGTTGTATATGTGCAGCAGAGTCAACCAACATATCACCCATTTTCAAAAATAGGTCTTGTCAAAGGTTTTGGTTTGGGGTTATGTTCACTGTGAACGCGTTCACGAGCGTTCCAAATTTATGACAGCTCTCAGCTGTCATAATCGTGATATCTAAAACGGAACGCAAAATATAGATGTGAGCGCTGTGAGTGATTATTTTGTAATTCGGAATGCAGCCCTTGGATGCTCTGGGGTGCGTTTAAGGTGGATGCGCAAGGGTAGCCCGCGAAATTTAAACGTGTTACTGGCGCGATTTATATTTTCATTAACGTACAATCTGATACTGACCTGGAAATTGCAATAATCGTAAGAAAATTTAAATTTCGCGGGCTACCCTTGCGCATCCACCTTAAGTAAGCCGGCGAAAGGAGATGTTTGATTTTGGGCCACCACTATGTACACTACATAGATAAATAGGAAAAAAATAGGGGAATTTCATAAAAATACTAAAAAAATAATTTGAAGAAAGGTACAGTGGTAGAAAAATGATCATTTGAAAAGTTTTTTAATATAATAACCCTATTTGTAGGGCAGCTATGTCAGTTGTGTTTAACATGAAGTTTGAGGACTTGCGACAGATTTAAGAAGTGACGTTTTTGAGTCTTTCTTTGCTTTGAGTTTGGATCTGTAGTCTTATTTTATCGAAACCGAAACTCAAGATTTTCGAAATTCGTATTGTTTTTTTTTTATCGCAGGTATTACGATACACGTCAATCAAATGTCATTGTCAAAATGTAATTTTTCACTTGCTGCTGATCTGATCCACCATGTTTAATTTTATGTTGTGTTGCTCTCCTTGGCCAAGTTAATTTGAATGTACTTAGAAACGAAGTGAAATTAAAGAAAATTAACAATAAAAAACGGTTACTGTAATACATAGCGATATTTACATATAGTGTACATAGTGCTGGCCCAGGCTCCATACATTTCTGGAACATCTCCTCGCCGGATAAAAATTAAACTAGCGAGGGCTCCTAAACGGAGTCAATCGGTCTAGATCAATGTTGACTGTCAAATTGTCAATTGACAGCTCAGCTTGTATATCATTCTGCCCCTTTCGTCTACAACAATTTGCATTCTAAGTAATCATAACTTCACCCATAATCCACAAATAAATTTCACGGAGACGATGATTAGGTACTGGATAAATATTCGTTTCTAGGGCGCAAATCTAGCAAATAAAACTACAGACAGCTCAATGTCAATGTCAATCTGACAGCAGAATAAAATTTAGCGAGGTAAAAAGGTCGCTAAAATTTATCCTAGTCAGGCGAAAGCGAAAACTTACACCAGCGGACGACCGTGAACGGGGCAGATTAAATTTTAGTCAGTTTAATTTTTCACCTCGCGGTGTGCTTGAACGGGGTGTTTGACGTATAATCAGTTTAAACTGATTATTAGACCGATGACTTCGTTCAGCGAGCCCTCGCTAGTTTAATTTAAATCCGGCGAAAATTTCGCCCGCTTACTTAAACGCACCCCTGTGGTATAGTAATTATTATCAATATGTGATCATTAACGCCCAAGAACGCCATTATTATCACCAAGACATTTTTAGTGGTGATGGATAGTCGTTTTTTTATAAAAAGAATAAATTTTGCAACGATTCTCACAGCTAAAATTCTCGTTCTCTCTAGTTATCTAAATAATGCATTGCTTAAATTTAAGGTGGTTGCGTCAGGGTAGCCCGCGTAATTCAAATTTTGTTACGTTTTTTGCAATTTGCAGGTTGTCAGGTTGTATGTTGATGAAAAATGAGTCGCACCAGTAAGTAACACGTATGTAGTTACAGAATAATAATCATTAAAATCATCAATACAACCATTTAATTTAAAATCATCAAATTGAATGACTTAATAAACGATTGACATAATTTTAAAATAACTTACTTTTACATTTCCTATGTACATTATATACAGACTACAAATATAACTAAAATAATGCTAAAAAGAAGACTAAAACTAAGTTCCTACATATATACAACGACGACAATAGGACACTTAGGCGTCAAAGTACTCCTCCCCATCGATGTCATCCGGAAACGTGCCCAGAAGACTGACAGCATTGCCACGTTGAATGGCAATGCTAATTCTTTGACCAAAGAAAGAGCCAGCCCTCTGGTCACGCAAAGTGTCGACCAGTCGGCGAGATATTTCCTTAAAAAGGAGACGTGCACTCGGGCCCCATGACCCGAGCGTTTCGACCCCAAACGGCTCAAAACTGTAGTTACCTATCGGTAACTACAGTATTTGCGCCGCTTGAGGATTTCAACAGCCGCAGCAGCAGCGCCCGCACAGCCCGCCGTGCTTGCAACGTGAGATGGCGCAAGGGTGTCGACACAGGTTGCGTCCCACACCAAAGGCCTACCCACCTTCCAAGGCACCAACGTCATGCCGTCTGGTCTCTTCCCATCGCACGTACCAAGCCGTTTGGTTCTAATACCGCTGGTACGCCGGCGCTGGCAAGGGCTCGACGAATAACGTCGTTAATGCTTGCGTGCCGTGCAATGCGACCTGCGCTCCTGTAGCAGGACAGGCCATGGTGTCCGAGGCTGTCGACAGGTTCACCGCAGTGACACCGATGCGGAGAAACACAAGGTGCGCCTAAGCGTAGACTCATAGCGACACGGAACGATGTGTCGTCCATCATAGTTCCAATGGTGGGTGACGGAAGTTGTCGCGACGTCTGCCAGTATATATTATGATTCTACTATTTAAAGGGATCATGTGGTACTGGAGTATTATGTTGATCTCTTCTGAGGGTGTAACCTTAGGCAGACGTAGCGAAAGAGAAAAAAATATTGTGTGTAACTTTTACCTGGGTTTATTTTATCTGCTTCGCTTGTTTAGTTCTTTATGGGGAAAGAGCACGGTACGCAGAGCACAAGACTTGAACACAGGAGGCACACACTCGTATAGGCTTTAAGGTCAAGCATACCTTCAGATGACGGTGGATATGATTAAGGCATTCTCACCGCATCTTTCATCATCAACAAAAGGCTTTAAGGTCAAGCATACCTTTAGATGACGGTGGACATGATTAGGGCATTCTCACCGCATCTTTCATCATCAACAAAAGGCTTTAAGGTCAAGCATACCTTTAGATGACGGTGGACATGATTAGGGCATTCTCACCGCATCTTTCATCATCAACAAAAGGCTTTAAGGTCAAGCATACCTTTAGATGACGGTGGACATGATTAGGGCATTCTCACCGCATCATTTATCATCAACAAAAGGCTTTAAGGTCAAGCATACCTTTAGATGACGGTGGACATGATTAGGGCATTCTCACCGCATCATTTATCTATCATACTAATTGAGATCTCAAGAAGCTTCAGTTATAATATAAAACTACAACATACAAAGTTAGCAAACCTCATTGGTTTACATGTAATCATTATACAGTATTTCGGTATCTCAACACTGGGTTCAGTGAATAACATAAATTAGTACTTCTACTTCTCTACTGAGTTGTTTGACACCAAACATCAAAACGAGGGGTGAAAGGCTATTTGGTTTAAGCGACATTTTTGCAACTTTACAGGAGAGCCACTTAAAGTTTAAAATTTCCGAAAAAAAATCATAACAAAAAAACTTCTTCAGCTATTGGAATGGAGTAAACCTAATTTAAATTAATTTGAAAACGTCAAGGTGTTGATGCTTATACCATATAAAACGGACCTTTAATTAAGAAGATAAATGTCGCTTAATACGAATTGCCTTAAGCCACTATTTTTCAGGGAACGGAAAAAAGATTTAAGTGACTTCATAACTACAATTGGCTACAGGAAAAAAATACTAAGCGACTCTGCAGTATATTTTCAGAATAAGCCAAACAGCATGAAGTGACGCAGCCCAAAATTAACTGTAGCAAGCTATTTATCTCACCTGCCAATTGAGATTAAATTGACTGACTGGCTAATTCACATAAGTAACATAATAGTATTGAAAATGTGATGTTGGATGTAACATTTTAAGCGTCTAAATCAGTCAATGGCTGTTGAAACAACCTGAATATACCGCTATCACCGAAAATTTCAGGTGCTGATATCGAATAAATAAAGAAATACACAGAATCCGTTCAAGTATTTATTAAGTCACGTAATAATAATAAAGTAGAACTCTTGTACGAAACGTCTCAATGTAGGAATATCAATATTTTTATTTATTATCATCTTTCAGTCTTAATCAACCATCAGTTAAAATAAGTATTACTCGCTTATTCATATTTAACAATATAAGGCGTAAATCTGCATATTTTAACACCATCCTATCCATCACATTTGTCACCCTTATGACGATGAGATAACAATCACAAGTTTTTTGTAGCTATATTCTGCTTAGTCACTTTTACACATTTGGCAGGAACTGTCAATGACAAATTGACAAAGAAGAAAATAGCTATAGAATAAATATTTTTATGAATTACACCACACACATTACACACTGTGGTGTATAATGTGTGTGGTGTAATTTACCTTAGTATAATAATCATGTAAAATCAGTCTCAATGTAGGAACATCAACTATAATTATAATTAACTTTTAGTACAAACAACAAAACTTCTAGCAATTATATAAAATACAATCAATGCTTGTTAATAAAATGCAATAAAAAAAACGAAAAAGTATTTAGTTATCATTTTCTTCGACTGTATCCTCTACATCAGTATCGAGTAGAACGTCTTTGGAATTGCAGTATTGCAGATTTAAATATTCTTTATGAAATATCTTGGGTACAACGACTGTGTCACATAATTTCTTTAGATTCATGTATTTGGTTTTGGTAATCGGCAAACTTGAATTATATCTACGATTGATAGCTCTAGGTTTCGCAATAATTTGTATAGTATCTTCCGGTGCACTATCTTTCATTGAAAATTTTACTTTCATCTGATTTGTATGAGATTTCTTAAATGTTGCTGTACGGATTTTACTTATCTTACCTACAAGGTTTCCCTTAAAATATTTATCAGACATATCATCAAAATTTAAGAAATCCTCATGTGTCAGATTTTCAACATTATAAGGTGCCGGTTCTTTTCTTGCTAGCTGGCATATTGTAGCCCATTGCGATGGAGCCCATACTGTAATATTACGAACGGATTGTTCTATTGTAGAATGTATGCTATCTACTGACATTTCCGTGTGACCAGGGAAAAGGTAATTTATTTGAATTGCTTCTAAATTGGTCGATTGCAATAAAGCATTGTGTATTGCTGCAAGGACTATTTTATTTTTGTTTTGTCCAGGGCAAGAATCTGAATACAAGATCAAAAATTTAATGTCGCCCCGAGAATCAACATTCTGTATGTACTTCTGTATAATAGTGGCAATTTCATTTGCACCCCTCTTTGCTTCAGATTCTCCCCAGATAAAACAAAAACCGTTCCTTGTGATGCTTTCGTAGAAACATAAATTAAAAACAGCATACTTTCTAGAATAAAACAGTAACATATTATTGCAATTTGAAAAAATGTTTCAAATTCCATCAGTTCATTTTACCGTCTGTTTTAAGAGTCATTCATTTAAAAAAATAATAGGACCAAAATGTTTTAACGAACATGCAAAATAGCTAAAACAAAACGGCTATTTAGTTTAAGAAGCACCCTAGGTAGAAAATAGATGCAGTTGAAAGAGCTTAAGCGACACTCCATGTCGTATTTTGTTGACGGACAAATGATTTAAGCGACATCGCGACATGTAAATCGTGGATATCAAAATGATTTAAGTCACATGTTAATAAAAAATAGAAACAAGAAAAACGCTTTAACCGATATTGAATCTTTTTTCTGAGAAAGGCCTACTGATTTATGTCTCGGTTCTTTAAATCATTGTATAGTTCAAGTACACTAGTAATAAATTAATGCAAAAACGACGTCAGATAATACACTGCCACTTTGGAAACAACCCAAAAATAGAGTTGTTTGAAGCGCCAAAAAAGTGCTCAGATTTAAATGAATCCGGCATCATCCGACGGAGAAAAAATTGCTGATTCCGAATATGTATATAACTCAATATCGCCCAAGATGTCGCTTAAACCAAATAGCCTTTCACCCCTCGAAAAGGTGTGCATATTCCACTCCTGGAATAAATTCAATTGTTGTTCGAGCTAACGCCTGCTCGTTTGGAATGAGCAAGAATCAACGTTGCGTGCTAATTAGATTGTAATTAGATGTAAGGATTTTATGTACTTTCTTTTCATTTTTTCTTCCATTTTGTTCTTCATCAAGGCAATACATGTTTGACTAAATATCTGCAATTTTTGGAGTTTCTTTGAAGAGTCACCTAAAATTCCCCCACATTTTGGTCCATTACCGAGCCGGATTGGTAATCACATGAAGATTTGCTAAAAATCAGTGGATTTGCATAAATATTACCCGGGAGATATGCCGACGAGGTTATAAGCCGGCAACGTGACTGTGAACAAAGGACTTCAAGCTAATTTACGGTGTTAAGAATATTAGAGTTAAAATATCATCACCCAACACTCGTTCAGGTAGTATTTAACCATAATTAAGGATTTAAAAAGGTTAGTGTTTTTATTCCTGAATATTGTTTTATGTTACTTATTTACCTTGATACATTGTGAATAGTTTCTAGTACTTATCATTTGTTTAGTGATACTTATTTTGCAAATACGATTATACGTTCTTTCCAAATAATATATTGAAAAGTTCAGTAGATATTTTGCTACATTTATAATTGTATAGCAGTATTTTAGATCTATTCATAGTCAATAGTTACCTATTAGTGCGTAGATTGGTGTTAGATGATATTACAAGTCTTAGTTAGTCTTTATTCAGTTATTTATACCGTATTAGTCAATTTAGTTACCTATTCATTTGTTATTTATATTGCATAAAGTTGGACGATAGGTAATGAGGTGTTCAAGTTTCGAGGAATTTATGTAGCTTATATCAAAGTCTAAATTAAAAATCCCAATTTCTATTCACTTCATGTTTACAACAGGTAGAAGTCAATATTTATAGTGTTAACATCTTTGTTATATTGTTTAATTACAATATTAGCTAGACGTAAGTTCCTACGACGTTCCTATCGTAAGTTATTTCAGTATTGCATAAAAGTATACCTTAAGTTGTTATTGTACAAATTCCAGGTTGACTACATTCGATTCCCAGTATGTCCGAAGAAAGAGAACTTGTTAAAAAACGAGGAAGCATAAAGGGACGCTTAACTGTATTTATCAGTTACCTTGATGCATCCAGCGACAAGGAGTTGACCAGCTGTGAGGTCAAGGAATTGCAGTTACGGATTGGAAGAATCGAGGCCTTGTATGAGCAATACGATGAGGTACAGTTGCGATTGGAATGTCTGGTAGATGATTTAAAAGCTCAAGTCTCTGAGCGTACTGAATTCGATTCACAGTATTACAAGGCACTGGCTAGAGCACAGGAGCTGTTATGTAAGTATAACAGCGATAATGAGTCCATAAGTAGTGCAAAATGTACCCGAATTGGTCAACGTAAGCCTGTTAAGTTACCCACGATTCAGTTACCTAAATTTAATGGGAGTTTTAGCAATTGGTTGGAGTTCCGCGACACTTTTACTAGCCTCATTCACTGTAACGATGAAATTGATCAAATTAACAAATTCCATTATTTACGAGCGTCTCTGGAAGGATCTGCTGCTGTTGTAATCCATGGGATTGAGTTTTCCGCAAGTAATTACGATACAGCTTGGAAGTTAATTTGTGATCGCTTCGATAACAAAAGAATGTTAGTTCAAAATCATGTGTCGTCCATTTATTATTTGAATGCTATTACAAAGGAATCCTCTGTTGCGTTGAAGGCATTGATTGATCAACTTAATAAAAATCTCCGTGCGTTGGAAGCGTTAGATGAGCCCATCAAGTATTGGGACACTTTATTAATATTCATGGTAACTCAGAAGCTCGATCGGTCAACTTATCGTGAGTGGGAGGAGCACAAAGGTCGTATAGACAAGGATAGCACAATAACATTTGCTGCACTCATTCAATTTACTCGCTTTCGCGCTGACTTATTAGAAACATTAGAAACAGCACGAAATAGCACTAATCCCACTCCCGGTAAGCCTAGTTCTCATTCTAGTAAGATGAAATCTATGGTTGTAGCACAAGATTCTAATTCCAGCACCGAATTAAGTAAGTTGTGCCCGCACTGTAAAGCAGATCACGTGTTAAGTAGTTGTTCACAATTCCTTTCACTTAGCACCGACGCCCGACTCAAATTAATACCTAACTATAAAGTGTGTTATAACTGTTTTCATGCAGGTCATTTTGCTAACCGATGCAAAAAGCCGGGATGCAAGATATGTAAACGCCGACATAATACTTTGATTCATTCGTCGGAGAATAAAGGTACGGCGAATTCTAGCAATAATGATAACAAATCAAATGGTAGCTCGTCCCATTCCGCAGCAACGTCATCACCCACTGACGCCGTGGCTAGCACTAATTTGAGTGCAAATAATTTAACTTTGTCTGCGGATCTCAGTTCGCTAAGTAGTGAGCGTAAACAAAGCGCTGTGTTATTGTCCACCGCTCTTATCAAGTTATGTGATCAGAATGATCGTGAGCACGTAGTGCGGGCCCTGCTTGATAGCGGTAGTACGTCGTGTTTTATGACGGAACGGTTATGTGCACGGCTTAACTTAAAAACTAGTCAGATAAATGGATCGGTCTATGGCATTAATAACGTAAGTTCTCGCGTAGGCAAAACATGTCATGTAAAAATGACGTCATTAGATAATAGTTATGTTGCTAAGTTTTATTGTTTTGTTTTGCCATCATTAACGACTGTTGTGCCTTGTCGTGAAGTCGACATTTCAGACCTGAATATTCCAGATAATATCTGTTTGGCTGACCCTAACTTTTACAGGCCTTCAGAGGTAGATGTCTTAATAGGAGCGGATCTCTTCTGGGACTTGGTTGGTTCACAGAGAATTAGACTAGGAGTAGGTAAGCCCGTGTTGTGTGAAACGCTGTTAGGCTGGATTGTTTCTGGCCCTGTTACCTATAATAATGGTAAATTATTGTCGAATAATATTTCGTGCAATTTAACTCATACTGATTCCCTCAGTAACGGTGATTTAAATAAAATTCGCACCGATTTAGAGAAATTCTGGAATCTAGAAGAGATTAGTTCACAATCCTCGCAATATTTACCCGAGGAAAAGTTGTGTGAAGAGCATTTTGTCAAGAATACGACACGTTTAGACAGCGGACATTTTTGTGTTCGTATTCCTGTTAAGCAAAATCCTTCTATTTTAGGAGAATCTTTCAAAAGGGCTTCTAAGTGTCTATATTCTTTAGAACGCAGACTAAAGTCCAAGCCAGAGTTTGGTAAATTATATCGCGACTTCATGTCTGAATATGAGACTTTGGGACATATGACCGAAAATAAAAATAATAATAGTCCCAGTGGATATTTCATACCACACCACGGGGTACTGCGTGAATGTAGCACAACCACCAAACTTCGTGTTGTTTTTAATGCAAGTTGTGTTACTTCGTCAGGGGTGTCATTCAATGACGTGCAGATGGTGGGTCCTACAGTGCAGGACGATCTTATATCTATACTTCTTCGGTTTAGACAACACAAATTCGTCTTATCAGCTGATGTTGCGAAAATGTATAGATGTATATACGTCCACCCATCTGATAGGTACCTCCAACAGGTTCTGTGGCGTGATAATGCATGCGATCCTGTCAAGGTTTTCAAATTGAATACCGTCACATATGGTACGGCTAGTGCACCATTTCTTGCTACACGTTGCCTCAAGCAAATAGGGATGGATTATCAATCCAATGACACTAAGATCTCTTCGCGTTCAATGGGTGAGTCATCCTCAAGTAGCAGAAATAAGATTGCTGACGTCATTATGCATGATTTTTACGTTGATGACCTCTTGACAGGAAGTGATGATTTGAATGAGGTTATGTTTATCCGCACGGAGGTCACCAACGCACTAGCATCTGCTTGCATGCCGCTTAGAAAGTGGAGATCCAACGTCCCTAGCTTAGTCTCCGGAGCTTCTCAGTCGTCATTAGATTTAGAAATGGGATCTAATGAACCTAATAAGTTGTTAGGGCTTAACTGGTATTCTAGTTCCGACGAATTTGGGTTTTCAAGTTTAACGTTACCCTCTAAGGATTCTGTTACAAAGCGTGATGTACTTTCTGCCATAGCACGTATTTTTGACCCCCTAGGACTTTTATCTCCTTGCGTAGTCACAATGAAAATGTTTCTACAACAAATGTGGTTAGACAAGCTGTCGTGGGATGAGCCATTATCCCCGCCACTTAATACTAGTTGGAATGCTATTGTCAAAGCATTGCCGCTCATCAATAACTATCGTGTTCCACGGCACGTTATATGTGATGCACATAATATACTGGAACTACATGTATTCACAGACGCATCTGAGCGTGCGTATGGTGCGTGCGTCTATGTACGTAGTGCCAATGATGAGGGTGAGTACATGGTTCGTCTCTTAGCTGCTAAAAGTCGAGTGGCGCCGGTTAAGCCGACCACCATTCCAAGATTGGAATTGTGTGGCGCAGTAGTCGGAGCTCGTTTATGCGAGAAGGTTGTGAGCTCAATGAGACTAAAGTTTTGTCATGTTTATTGCTGGACTGACTCCACTGTCGTGTTGGGATGGTTGCAGATGCTACCTTCTAAGCTTCAGCCATTTGTGCGCAATCGCGTTGCTGAAGTTTTAGACAAGACAGGGCACTGGACTTGGCGACACATCCCAACCGCCAAGAACCCTGCAGACCTAATATCACGAGGCGTGGATATTAGTAAACTGCAATCTTTGGACTTGTGGTGGAGTGGTCCCAGTTTTTTGAAGCAAGTCCAGTCTCATTGGCCGTCTCAAAAAAAACCATTAGAGTCAGACAAGCTGCCTGAAACTCGGCCTCGCGCTTTATTGAGCGCCAGTGTTAGTACTAATAATCATTGTGATGCAATCATCGATTTTAATCGTTTTTCTAGTTATTTAAGGTTAATCCGTAGTGTAGCAACCGTTTTAAGATTTATAAAATTGTGTAGGAAGCTTCCTTCTCCCAGTTTTCTATCACAAATCGAGTTGCAGGATGCACTAAATATTATAATAATTAGAAGTCAGACTGAATCATTTCCCGAGTACAATTTACTCATTAGTAATCAGAAGTTGCCTCATAAAAGCGCCCTAATAAAATTTAACGTATTTTTAGATGATAATAAAATCATGCGTGTCGGAGGTCGCTTAGCAAATTCAACTTTTTCTTTTGATAAAAAGCACCCTATTCTTTTACAGTCCACTCATAAATTTACGAAATTACTATTCGAATTTGAACATATAAAGCTTATGCATGCAGGCCCTCAGTTATTGCTGGCTTCAATCAGGGATTCATATTGGCCTATAGGCGGACGAAGCCTAGCAAAGAGCTGTTATCGTAATTGCGTGCGTTGTTGTCGCATGTCGGGTAGAACAGTTACTCCTTTAATGGGTAATTTACCGCAGCAGCGTCTCCTTCCAGGCGGTTATCCTTTTGAAAGCACTGGTGTGGATTATGCTGGTCCCATCATGGCTGCTAGTAGGCAGGGTCGGGGATGTAGGCTGGTAAAAGTGTACATAGCCATTTTTGTGTGCTTCACCACCAAGGCTATACATTTAGAGCTGGTGAGTGACTTAACCAGCAATAAGTATTTACTAGCTTTATTTAGATTTATCGCGCGACGCGGAAAACCCAGTGACATCTACTCCGACAACGGTACCTCTTTCGTTGGTGCCTGCAACGAACTTTCGAATTTTCTTAAATCTAATTGCAATTCCTTGGGCGAGCAATTGGCTAATGACGGAATTAAATTTCATTTTATACCCGCGTATACTCCTCATTTTGGCGGACTCTGGGAAGCGGGTGTAAAATCAACTAAATATCATCTCAGGCGAGTGTTGGGAAATTGTCACTTAACCTTCGAAGAACTTAACACCACGTTAGTCCAGATTGAGGCGATATTAAATTCACGTCCACTGACGCCGCTGTCATCCGATCCAGCGGATTGCACACCACTGACTCCGGGTCATATTCTTGTTGGTCGACCACTGACATCACCCCCGCAGCAAGATTTACAGAACCACTCCACTGCTTCATTGTCTCGTTTCCAACGAATCGAGCAGCTACGCCAGCATTTTTGGGCTCGTTGGAGTAAGGAATTTGTGTCCGAGCTGCAGCAAAGAACAAAGTGGCATACCAGCAAAGATATGCTCAAGTTGGGTTCTTTGGTCATCATAAAGGAGGACCATCTTCCTCCTCTTAAATGGAGATTGGGGAGAGTCGTCGCCGTTCACCCGGGATCAGATGGAATTGTTCGTGTGGCAGACGTCAAAACATCCACTGGAATCGTCAGAAGAGCATTCAATAGGATTTGCCCACTACCCGTTGATTCTGCGCTTGGTTGAAAGCGCCTCTGCAGCTTCCAACGTCCGGGGGCATGTTCGAGCTAACGCCTGCTCGTTTGGAATGAGCAAGAATCAACGTTGCGTGCTAATTAGATTGTAATTAGATGTAAGGATTTTATGTACTTTCTTGTCATTTTTTCTTCCATTTTGTTCTTCATCAAGGCAATACATGTTTGACTAAATATCTGCAATTTTTGGAGTTTCTTTGAAGAGTCACCTAAAATTCCCCCACAATTGTACTCATTAGTTTACAAGGATCTCATACCCATAAACACAAATCTTTTATCAGTATTCTATAACCAGGAATATTAATTAATCTTAAAACATTAAATACTCAGCTTTCAATCCAGAGATCGCTCTAACTCCGATACTCGTACTAACTCACTTTGATAAACACGGCTTCTAACTAAAACTTTAGCTAAATACCTAAGTAAACATAAACAAGACAAGACAAAATACTGGTTCTTACCGGATGGGACTGATTTGACAGGTTCGCACGTATTGCAAAGTTATTGTTGTAATGTTGCCATGTCTAATTATTGTTGTATTTACATTCGCGGATTATCTTTTCTAAGGTCCGCGACAGAAGTGCCTGAAGCCACAAACCCGACTCCCATTCTCCCACGGCCAGCAGACGGGCACGTTCCACAGTATTGATAGACGTATTTAAAAGGGTATTCCGTATAATACTGCAGAGCGGCACGTCCCACTGTCTCTGGGAGGACAGGTTGTCGGGCAAATCCGTATTGGGACAAGCCATTTTCCAAGCGTTTAACGCATCGGTCAAATACGGCAACACAAAATCAACCAGTGAGGATGACAAAATGTCCCTGGTTAATTTTTCGGTACCGTAGACCGAGGAGAGGAAGGCTGGTAAACTTATACTTGAAATTTTGCGGACGCCGAGACCACCCAAGCGAATGGGGAGTGTGGCTTGCTGCCAGGCTTGGTCGTCCAGGGTCACATTAAATATTGAAGTTAGAGTGTTCCTAATAATTTGGTCTACTTTGTCTAAAAGCTGTGGATGTTTCCAAAGATGAGAGGAGCGAAGGCTATACGTGAATTTTGGTCCAAAACAACAGTATCGAATAAGTGTGAAGGCCGAATGAATGTTAATTTTGAAAAGTCTCTCTGAAACATCATTGAAATTTTGAATTTTTTCTTCAATGAATGATGGAAAAGATTCGTCAAATATTGGTGACCCTTGGAGGTGAAGAGAATTTTTCCAGTAATTTTGATATCTGGTGCTAACGAGTTAAATTTAGAAATGGTAGTCTGTCTGTCAGTGGTTTCAGGAAGGTAAATTTCGCACTTCGAAAGGTTAAGGTAAGGTAAGAAAGATTTAGTTCCATTGGCCTAGCAATGGAACTAAATCTTTCTTTTAAAAAAGTTAAATATTTTAGGACTGTGTTCACATCACCTCCCAGGGTTCCATCATCCAAATACCATACGTTGAAATTAGAATTTAGCTGCCGAATAATTGGATTAATTGCTAAACTAAAAATGACTGGCCCAAGAGGGTCACCCTGTTGGCATCCAACGGCTGATTCCAAAAGGTTGTCTTTATAGAGTAATTTTGAGGGGTTCCTGTAGCATTGGTAAAGAAAACTGTAAACTTTGGGTATTTCTTTTTGAACCTCTGTCAACAAGGTGTCCCTGTTTACGGAATTGAATGCATTTTTTATGTCAACCTTAAGGATGACCTCACCCTTATCACTGTGAAGGTAAGTGGAAAGTGCGTGTACCGCAGCCTCACAGCCCCCTTTGGACCCGAAGCCAAGCTGTAGGGGCTGGAATTTGCTGGCCAGTGTTTCACTGTAAAAGGCGCAGCAAATTTTGGCTGCGATACGACGGTAAGTTGACCCTACGGCAATGGGACGAATGCCGCCATCCTTCTTGCGCAGGGCACACAGATTGGCCCCGTACAAAATATCGACGACGGCTTCATTCACAAATGAAGACTTAATTGATTTAAAATCATCAAATTGAATGACTTTCACATGAAATAGTTACTGATTTTGGTTAAATGAACATATGAACATATGGGTTTTTAAAACCCCTGACCCATGTTAAACCATGTAACCCATGTTACCAATGCATGTGCTCCAATATTTAATGCGTCAGCTGACGGTCTTTCCACCGCTACCCACGCACGCAGCCGATTGTTGCTATCGTACTTTCAATTATTTAAAGAATTAATTTCATTCGGCGTACTATAACTTTTCTTTTTACAAGTTCATGCGAGCAGCTGTCGCATAGTCCCCCCTCCACCATGCACCTGACGATTTTTTTTTCAGCTCAGTAAAAAGTGAATTATCTACGAAAAATGTTTCAGCAGGCGTACTATGACTTATTTATTTTTCACACTTCCGTAACCCTGACCACCCACACTTAGGGTGCGTCAGCTGACGCTTGATGCAGTTATTAGTTAATAGAGATCTATTCAAAAGATGTAAATCGATCGGCGTAAAAACACTACTTAGAATGCAACGCTACCTCCCGGACTAGTCCGCTTAAAGCCGCGGCCACAGAGGACTTTTTTTATATAGGCAGCCACGGCGCTGGTTGTAGCAAACACACTATCGTGCGCGTATCTAGCGTACTAGATGTAATCGAACGAATTAAATGAGAGTACGTATGTTATTTATATAAAAACTAGCTGTTGCTGCTGATGTGTTGCAATGCAGTTTTTCCTACCTTCTACCGACCCACTACTTACCCATTACCAACCCACTACCTACCTACTACCTACTTATTTCACAACTGTAAAAAGTAACAGGCTGGCATGAAATCAAGGTGGTATTGTATTTTATAGCGGGCTGGTGTCCGCAACTCCAGTTCTGGATGTTAATAATAATTTTCTGTAAAAAGTACCAGGCTTTCATGAATTCAATGTGGTATTTTAACAGTTAACGATGAATTTCCAGCTTATTTCAGTAAAATACCAATACTGTAAACTTTTAATCACTGCCTATAGTAAGTAAATGAAGTTTTATTATTGTATTGACCGTATTTCATTGATGTATCCGCATTTACATAAATTAAAAGTGTTTAAAGAAATATAAAGAAGTGTATGGCACAGCGCCTTGTTTGCTGTGGTGAAGGTGCAGGGGGCTCTTCACTGTCCAGCATCTCCACCACCACTTCTGCCACGGTGGGGATATCTTCAGTCACCAAATAAATTTAATAAACATGAACATTAGTTTTTGTTTTTAAATGTTAATAAAAAGGCAGTGCTTTGAATATCAAAATGTGTGCTCACCTCCATAGGTTCTGCCACTCCTGGCAAACGCTCCACCATCTCCACTCCAAAAATTGGATGGGATTTTCCTCCAAAGGGCTAGGGCTGGGCTAGGACCCCCACCAGTCCAAGCCCTATATTTTTTTAAGCGGAGTGCTTTCACCTTGACGTCTGATTTCCAGTCATGCCAACTCTGAAATACAAGTAGCTAAGGTTACCCAAGCTCCAAGAGGTATTGCTGTTATATGTTATTAAACAATTTTCATTTCCAAAACAAATTAGTACGGAAAAATGGTTAAAAGAAGGTATCTTATTGTTAAATAAGATACCTTCTTTTAACCATTTTTCTGGGGTCTTTGTAGCCCTAGACGAGACCCCAACATATTTAATTATTCTGCTAGCTGAACTAGCAGAATAATGCTTTGAGCGGGCTGCGTCAGGGTTTGAGATACGGCCCCGAGCAAAGTCGTTATGGCCTTGCATGAAAGCAAACATTTTCTGCCGCTGCTCGACAGACACTCTTTTCTGAAACAATGCATTTTCACGTGTTATTGCTTGACAATGAGCAAATAGCAAGAATTGTGTAATACCCGATATCAAATACAACAATTTTTCCTATAAATATAAAGTTATGAAAAAGAAAACTACAGTTTACGGTTTACCCTTCCTACGAGCGAAGATATCACTTCAAATTTCAAACACTTTTTCCGCGCTTTGCCAGTTTGACAGACGGTTGTTTACAAAGCAGGTTTATTCGAAATAAAATTTATTTTGGTTAATAATAAAATCATTTTGTATCGTTTGTTGTCTATTAAGTTACTACCTGTATATTTCCTATTTAAACGAAACGAAATATTCAAATAAACCAATTTTATTTACTACTTTAAATTTTCTACCACGATCATCTATTTACTACCATTTTGTAGCGTTCTCCATAAACACAACGGTCTATCGGATAGAAAAAAAACGTATCCGTTCGGATCTGTGAATAGCGTTTTGACAGTTCTTCGGCTCGAAAATGAGATTGTCGAATACGGTTCCTTACCGACACGAAAACGTATCGAATAGTTTAGAATACCCCTGTTAATTATAATTTTCCGCGCGACTTTCTGCGTGATAATATATAGCTTAAATGTTGAACATGCCTGTAAGGAATATTTTTGCAAAAGGAGATGTTTGATTTTGGGCCACCACTATGTACACTACATAGATAAATATGAAAAAAATAGGGGAATTTCATAAAAATACTAAAAAAATAATTTGAAGAAGGGTACAGTGGTACAAAAATTATCATTTGGAAAGTTTTTTAAATAAAATAACCCTATTTTTAGGGCAGCCATGACAATTGTGTTTGACGTGATGTTTGACGACTTTGACAGCTTTAAGAAGTGACGTTTTTTGAGTTTGGATCTGTAAGTCTTATTTTATCGAAACCGAAACCCAAGATTTTCGAAATTCGTATTGTGATTTTTTATCGCAGGTATTACGGTGCACGTCAATCAAATGGTATTGTCAAAATGTCATTTTTCGCATGCTGCTGATCTGATTCACCATGTTTAATTTTATTTTGTGTTGCTCTCCATGGCCAAGCTAATTTGAATGTACTTTGAAACGAAGTGAAATTAATGAAAATTAACAATAAAAAACGGTTGCTGTAATACATAGCGATATTTACATATAGTGTACATAGTGCTGGCCCAGGCTCCATACATTTCTGGAACATCTCCTTTGAACAGAATCTATGCCGTAGTTTTTACGTGATTCGCGTTCAAACGAACAGACAACCAACGATTTTATTATTTATTTATGTATACATATATGTATAGGGTGACTGGTAATTAGTGAACGATACTTAAACACGAGATTCTACTCATGATAACAAACAAGTTTCCCAAAGAAACTTTTTTTTAAACTCATAAAATTAAATAATTTTATCACAATAACACAACAGCTGTAAGTATGAAATTCCCACGCGCGCGCTTTTAACCTATCAACTGGTAGCCGCGATTTCGGTATGGAATCCCCACTATGGTAAATATTCCGATATGATCGAAAAGGTACAGAGAAAATTTTTAAAGGCCATGCATTTTCGTTGCCATCGTACCTATGCATCCTACAATGACCTTTTGCGGAAGTATAACCTGCAAAGTTTAAAGTCCAGACGAATTATGTTGGAAACAATGTTCTTGTTTGATCTGTGTAATACTTATGACTGTATTGATATTCGCAACAAAATCAGCTACGTAGTACCCAGAACAACTATATGCCGTGGGGTGCGCGCCAGACCTTTATTTGCAGTAAGTTCCTGTCGCACAAACGCGGGCTTGCGAGCGCCCTTACGCCGCCTTACCAGCCAATATAATAAGATCTTTGAAGACATCGACTTCTTCTTTGTCTCTGCTCAAAAATTTAGAAATCTTACCAACAAAATAATTTTAGAATATAATAGTTAGTTTAGTTATTTATATTATTTGCTCATTATCTCTCTCTTTTTTTTTTTTTTTTGTTGTTTGCATGCCTGTCTATGTGTAAGTTCATTTTTAACTGTTTTTCTGTATTAAAATATTAGAATAGCGCATTTTTAAATATAACTTTTAAATATGTTGTGGAAAATGTCGTAGGTTATACATTTATAAACTTTATATATTTATAACATAATGTAAGATTTTAATGTATAACTGTTTATTTTCCCGAATAAATAATAAAAAAAAAAAAAAAATAATATTGTTAGGGCGAAACGTGTAACAAACTAGTACTACTAAATAACAGCATGAGGTGATCTGCTGGCAATAGAAATCACCATAGATAAAGAGTACCTATAGTTTATGGTTATGACATTTACATAGTATATCTATGTAATCTGTGGCGTTTGCCGGCATAGTGTACTACACGAAATGTAAAGTATTTAAAGTTCACTAAGTATCTAGTGCAAAGTAAAGTGATTTGTGTTTGATGGAGGCTACCAGCATAGTGGCGGCTCATCTGAGAGAAATATAAGCTAAGTGGTAGCACTAGACAATAGTGTAGAGGTTCCCCACCTAAATGATTCTAGATTTCCTAACATATCTAAGGGTTTCTGATGCTCTTGGAAATCGGTTACATTAAGAGGTTAATTGGTAGTCTTGGCTACGGTTTCCTCTTTAATATGAGGTATTTCGATCTGGCGAAAACCTCGGACTGGGCGTAAGGCCGTGATCAGTCCGTTAGGAGACCTTCGGTGCTTCAATATGTAGTCTCCCAAACACAATTGGCATACCTACTTTTGGTTATGTACTAAGAGGGTATAAAGTACATACAACAGCGATATATTATGAGAATGGTTCTGTGGTGCACACAGTTAGGGAAGGATGTTAATTGGCAGACTTGGCTGCGGTTTTCTCCTCAATACCCAACAAGCTACGATGACTTGTATCTCTATGTTAAGGGTTTGGTTTCCGCACTTAGTCCTTAAAGTGGACCATTGTACGTGGACTTGTATCTCGTAGAGCATGTAACTGAATTTAGTCATGGGCAGTGTGTGTGTGTAACATTCCTGTGCTGTGACTTCACAATTAAGACACCAGAAACGTTTATGTATGTATATCACAATGTATAAAATGGTGGGAATCAATTTAATTTTAACTACAGATGGCGAGCTGAATCATGGTGCGAGCTAGTAAGAACTAAAGCCGATTTATGCGAAGCAAATCTCCCAAATATTGAAGATTCTTCTCGGAACAAATCCCAGGTACAGATAAATCTCCATTCACAACAATAATTAATTAATCACATATCGCACGCGTCGCTGCGTTGCGTCGGTCTGGGACGGGGCGGCGAGCCTAGCCAGCTCGTGCGTCCCGGTTCGGTGGATAGCGTGGCGCCGCCGCCGCGGCGCGGCGACATGGAACAAACTCGATCGTGTCAACGCGGCTCAAAGTATTAACAGACGTTCGAATATGGTGCGCTCCGCACCATGACCTTGGTGTGCTCCGGACCACATTCGATGGTATGTTCAGCGGTCCGCCGCACATTATTATTATTATTGACGGTGCGCTCGGTTCGATGATTCTTCCACAGGATTTGGTACAATCCGCACCTAGTTCGATCGTGTGGCCGAACCACCGCACCGTTCAACGCTTTAGTCGCAATTCTACCTCCGAGTGAGACACGTTTTTAACGGCGTTAGAACAAGAAGCCGTGAATATTACGGAAAAATATTACGGATTCACAAAAAGGGACCCTACTACACTTAAAAACCAATTTTGCAATAGTACTCTTCACTATAAAAACAGTTACTTAATGTCCATTAAAATTTACAACCACATTCCGAAACCAATAAGAGAGTCACCACTTCATTTTTTTAAAAACAAGTTGAAATCATGGCTACTTCAAAAGACTTTTTCTCAGTAAAAGAATTTCTTGAAGATATTAAATATAATAGGTAGATACTGGATATTGTTATACACTTTTTTATGTTTTTATTTTATTTTTTTATTATATCCAAGGTTAATGTTAATGTTGTGTTTTATATTTTATGTATTAGATTATAAAGAGTTTAGACATTTAGTTTTGTTGCTTTATTCTAATAGAGTGTAAAATTTTAGTGTTTTCAAGTGTAAATAATGTTAATATTCGTATGCCGTGTCTAGCGGCGGATATGTCCTGAACTATGCTATTTCTATTTAACAACTTTGTGCCTACCGTATCCTACGAATAAATGTCTTTGTCTTTGAAAAAATATTAGTTGTGGAAGTATTAGAACTTTACTAAGATTTTCCGTGGTTGTGGGATTCGTCTCACACAAGTTTTACAGCAACAAAGATGCCCGCAATCAAGCGTTGGAAATAATTTTAGAAAAATGGAAAACGGATTACCCACTTGCCACCGCGTAGAGGACAAAAAATGAAAAAAAGAAAAAAAATTAACATCTTAGAGCTGCATATAAATCTTCATCATCAAGGTCTTTTATAAGTCGCATATGACTATATGACTGTGTCTTTTAAATAGAATTTTGCCCATTCTTTTTTTTTTTTGTTTTCTCTTCTTTTCGATGGGTGTAGTAGCTACGACGCGACGGTTGCGGCAACTAATGCGATTTTGGCTTGTTTGGATAAGTTGGAGGCATGCACTGTCTAGTAGCACGGAAAGCATTGGACCGTCTTTGATGCGGTGCGGTGGTGTGGCGTGTCGAGCGCACCGTACTGCAGGGTTATTCTAAACTATTCGATACGTTTTCGTGTCGGTAGGGAACCGCATTCGACAATCACATTTCCGAGCCAAAGAACTGTCAAAACGCTATTCACAGATCCGAACGGATGCATTTTTTTCTATCCGTTAGAACGTTGTGTTTATGGGAAACGCTACAAAATGGTAGTAAAGAGATGACCGTGGTAGAAAATTTAAAGCAGTAAATAAAATTGGTTTATTTGAATATTTCGTTCCGTTTAAACAGGGAATATACAGCTAGTAACTTAATACGCAGACGATAATGATTAAAAATTAACTTTATTTCGAATAAACCTGCTTTGTAAACAGCCGCCTGTCAAACTGGCAAAGCGCGGAAAAAGTGTTTTGAATTTGAAGTGATATCTTCGTAAGGAAGGGTAAACCGTAAACTGTAGTTTACTTTTTTCATAACTTTATATCTGAAGGAAAAATGGTTGTGTAAGTATTTGATATCAGTATTACATAATTCTTGCTATTTGCTCATTGTCAAGCAATAACACGTGAAAATGCATTAATTCAGAAAAGAGTGTCTGTCGAACAGCGGCAGAAAATATTAGCAGAATAATTAAATATGTTGGGGTCTCGTCTAGGGCTACAAAGACCCCAGAAAAATGGTTAAAGGTATCTTATTGTTAATCCGTACTAATTTGTTTTGGAAATGAAAATTGTTTAATAGCATATAACAGCAATACCTCTTGGAGCTTGGGTAATCTTACCTACTTGTA
The DNA here is from genome assembly GCA_947578425.1 of Eugnorisma glareosa. Lineage (NCBI taxonomy): Eukaryota > Metazoa > Arthropoda > Insecta > Lepidoptera > Noctuidae > Eugnorisma > Eugnorisma glareosa. The sequence continues at coordinate 2,963,539 of OX387976.1, forward strand.
TTTCAGAGTTGGTATGACTGGAAATCAGACGTCAAGGCGAAAGCACTCCGCTTAAAAAAATATAGGCTGGGACAAAAATAATATGATAATGGATAATATGTTACATGTAAATAAAAATTACTTTTTACTTTTGTCTAATGTGTTGCCTTTTATTTACTTCAAAAGGAAATTGAATTCACTTGCAAAGTACTTGAGGCACGTTAAATGGTATAGTGGTCTCCGCAATAGCCCTGGAAATCGATGGCTGACTTAAACTAATGCAGGCATCCCTACCGTCTGCTTTTCTGGTAACTTCCTTGGCCATAGAAGTGTGGGGCCAAGGTGTTAATCTATAAACCGATTGAAACCGCGGGTCGGCAAAAAGATTCATTTTATTCTTTATGGCTCTATGAAGAGACAACGTCTCCTGCCTCTGTTGTCCTGCGGCACGCCGACGGTCTCTGGCTCGCACAATCAAATACTCCATCTACCAAAATACCAAATAATGTAAACTAAAATCTAGAACGAATATCACATTTCTTTAAACACTTTTAATTTATGTAAATGCGGATACATCAATGAAATAGGTCAATACAATAATAAAACTTCATTTACTTACTTCAGGCAGGGCTTAAAAAGTTTACAGTATTGGTATTTCACTGAAATAAGCTGGAAATTCTTCGTTTATTTTTGTTCGATAGGACTCCCGATAGCAAAGATTCGAGTCTTCATAGCGAATTTGAACTGTCAAAATCATTCGGTTTCGGATTTGTGAATTGCGTTTGGAGGACATCTTCGATATCTTAGACGTTCGATTCGGTACGGAATCGAATCGAATGATTCTGAATAAATCCTGGTCCGTCGGTTCGGACGCACCATATTCGAACGTCTGTTACTTTTAATGCTTTAAATGTGCTGAAAAGTTCATTGTGTTGCTATTTAGTGGACTGTTAAACAAATACATTTTAGACGCTATGTTTATTTTCCCTTTTATTTAATTGTCTCAATCTTTTACGAGAATTGGAACAACACCGGTCTGTCAAATTGTCTATGATGAAAATTCACAAAAGCATGACGGCTATTACCTTTTTGTGAAGAAATTCTATAATTAATAATCAATCGACCAGCACACGGGTTTTAACGTCTACTTCGTAGTTTATTTGTGATAAGTTACTTATTTCTCTAACGGCATGATGGTGGAAGGGTCAGCGTTTACGCGGAACGATGTGTTCCAAATGGCTATACGCGTTGCTTTTGTGTCTGCGGTGACTTATTTCTCAATAAAATGGCTCGTGAACCAAATAGATCCAACATCCAAGAGTCGGAAGAAGGCGGAGGAGCGAGCCCGTGAGCAGTTACGCAAGTAAGTATTGATCGATTCTTTTACGTCATAACATAGAATTTTAAACGCATTTTTCTCTAATTTGCTATTAGAATCCACTCGGAATTTGTATTGTAACTGTTCTTAGCTAATTAGACTGTGATTCTAACTACTTTTAACTCTGGGTGATGGTTAACCTACATTTCATCTCTGAAATGTTTCCTTACATTTCATTTCATTTTATTTGGTATCTGAACTAATCATGATAATCAAGCTCATCATAAAGTCTCGGCGTTAGGGTTTAATTTGAGATCACAAGATTACGAGATAACAAAATGAACTAGAAACTATCCCACTCCTACATTATTTTGCTTAATTACTCATTGTCACCCATTCATTCACATTCACTAATGCTCTGGCAATTTATGAAAATATTTGGTTTCCATTACATAAATAAACTGGTGTCTTCTTACTTTCCCAACAATGCTAGTGAGAACACACTTTGAAAAAGATCTATTGGAATGAATTAACCTTTCCCGCCTTTATAAAAAGATTTTCCGTCCACACCAGATACATTAAAGGTTATTTTCATGAAAATAACATTAGTTATTTACTATTGTTTTGTATTGTATAGCGGGCTGGTGTCCGCAACTCCACGTCTAAGTGCGTATTTTGCGTGCGGGTGGGAAATCTATTCAATCCACCCTAACTCCCCGAGAAAGGCCAGCAGCGCCTTGATGTTGCTGGTAATCTTGCAGGAGTACCTGGGTTACCGAAGTACTTTGCCCTGTATGTTGCAACCCCTGGGCAGTAGTTGCAACCCCTAGTTATTTACTATTAGGGATTACGATTATTTTAACAAAAAACAATGAAATTAACTGAGGCCCATATTACTTAAACATCACTCAAGACTGAAGCATTAACTAAAATTAGTTTCAACTGAATGGCTTCAATCTAGTTGTAAGTAATGCTTGAGAGTGGCATTCTGTAATATGAACCATGGGTACAATTAAATGAAACCATACAGTATGAAAATACACCATGTTGTTTTTATGTTATTTGTATCTTAAGAGTGTGGGATCCTGCATGCTGTGGAATTACAATCCCCAGTCACTCTACCCTGCCAAATGGTGTCATTTGTTTTCAATATCTACATTTTGATTTGCCACCATAAACATTTTAAATGAAACTATACTTAAATGTATGTTAAAACTAATTCATAAAGTTCAGTCCCTCATGTATATTTAGGCCTCATAATCACTATAATTATAATCAGACTGTTTCAATTCTAAGACCAATGTCCAAGTCAATGTATTTGGTGGATATATTATGCACCAATTATATTAAAAATAAAATGAGTCAATCCAATGATTTAATGGATTGAAGAACTCTTCATCATCATGAGAAACATAAAGTCTTTTGAAATATTTGTGTTTGTTTGTATTTAGTTCTCTCAAAAGACATGAGTTTTGTGCCATGTATTTTGTGTGTATGTTTAATAGGCTTCCAACCAATCAGATTGAAGCATCAAACGCAGCAGGTGCAAAACCTACGTCTCATTGAGGGTCTACTTTGCATTGTTCTCTACATGTGGCTGTTTTTATTAAGACGTGGCTTTAATCTTATTATTCAACTGCAGATGCTTTATTACAAAATGTACATGATTGATATTTACCTGGCAGACAATTATGAAACACATAACACCCAATATACAATTAAAAATAATGTAATAAAAAAAGTTATTTTGTTAAAAAAGTAAAATGTAATAAAGTTAAAGTTATTTTGTTAAATATTATTACTAAAATCTGTAAATAAATAATTTCTGTGTACTACCATGAGTGCATAGCAAATCCAGTGTTTTTTCATTTTATGTGCAGAAGAATCTATGCAGATGTACATAATGGCATAAGGCATTCTCTACCAGTCAACCTTAATAAATAAAATTCTCAATTTTCAGCTCAATGAAACCTGAGTTACTAGCTACTTAAAGTACTTCAGTTATAGAACAGCAATAATGATGATAATAATTAATTCATAAGATATCATATAATATTCTGTGGAATTAGATAGAATTGTATAAAGCATTACATCATTAAAATTTATTGACCAAATGAACAAGATTAAGATATTTCCGGCTGAAATTGTTTAGTCTTTCAGTATTTGGTAACTGGCATATGCAAAAAATCTGACAAACTTACACTCCCAACTTTTTAAACACTCAAACATAAACAAAACAAAAATTTGGCATGCATCTGCAGTTAACAATGTAAATAAGTCAAGCTTGGTAGTTGCATGAGTGTGGTGTCCTGTCCACATATTATTATGTGTATACAAAGATGGCCACTGTATAGACCGTGCATGTGTTAAGGATGTCTTGCAGAGCCGGGCTGGGCAACAAGCACTCCATCGCGCTGGACAAGCTGACTGACCATGAGATGATCATCGCTTCACAGTTGGTGGTGCCTGATGAGATCAATGTGAGTATATTATTTGAATTTAGAGTGAATACACACTTATTTTTTATAGTGTGCCTAACCTGGTGTCTAGAGTTTTTAAGGCGCCCATGGGCCTCTGACTTGGCTTTACATGCCGTCAAGAAATATCTTTTAGGCAGCTGGTTTCCTCACGATGTTTTTCTTCACCGAAGCAAGTGATAATTATACAATACACTCATGAATCCAAAAAATCAGAGGCCTTGGGTTCGAAATTGAGACCTTTGACTTGTCAGTCCGATGGTCCCACCACTAGGCTATCACTACCACAAATACTGAGAGAGACTGTGTACACACTGACATCGTAGATGGGGTCGTTGCTAAATTATAGCGACCGCGCGCTTCGATTAGAGGTTAAGCTTTACTTCAAGATACGCCGATGACCTTGAGTGGCACACTAACATGAGACTGACGCGTTCTCGTTACGTTACGGGTGGTTGCTTGAATTAAAATTTGTATTATCTATACATCTATATCAATACAAATAAATAAAACTGAAGTGTCTGTTTGTAATATCAAAATAACAGCTTTTTACTTAATGCTTATGAGAATATATACGGCACTAATAACAAAAACACATTTAAAAAAAAAATTGTCTGCCTGCCTGTCTCTGTTTGTTTGTTCCGGCTAATATCTGAAACGGCTGGACCGATTGATGATGATTTGATGACGCGACTTTGACTGGCAGATAGCTGATGGTATAAGGTCTAACTTAGGGCACTTTTATTTTAGAAAAAAAAAATAGGGTTCCGTGAAAAAAAATTAAAACCCTTGAAATTGTTAACAAAATCTGATTCAAAGCGAAGTAATTCTTTTACGCGAACGAAGGTCGTGGGTAGCCGCCAGTTTGAAATAAATGATATTTATGTAGAGGTAATAATCTTAAAAAAATTGAGCACGGGAATTCTCGTATTTTTAAATTGCCTATCTTTAGTGTAACAATCGATTAGAACGCATATCTTGTTATCGCGATATTGCGGACTAATAGACGTTTGAAAAGGATTTTTTATTCATTCATACATAATAATATATAATATAACGCCTGCATTCCCCGAAGGGTTAGGCATAGGTGTACATAATAGTACACCCACATTTCGCCAGTTATGTTTAAAATATGTAATAGAGGGCGAGCCTATTGCCATCAACCGGTCACAAATCCAGACTGTGGCTGCCACTGAGAAATACCTGATGGAAAAACCCAACTCATAGAATTTGTAGGTTTTCAGTATTTTGAGTTGAGAAAACCGATTTGGCAGCTCTTTAATCCCGCTTCATGTTAACCTTGCCGAGGTCGGTCCGTGGACATAACGAGAATTCCCTCCGTGCCACGGAATGCACGTTAAGCCGTTGGTCTCGGCTGTCATCTGTAGATCTTTGCCAGTCGTTACGACTAGTTAGTGGAAAGTCTGACAACTAGTATTACCAAGGGGTACCGTATTACTCAGTAACTGAGTTCTAGAGGTCAGATAGCCAGTCACTCAATGTAAAATACTGGAATTCCACCGTAACATAGACTGTTTTGGTCCAGTGGACCAGGCAGATGATGATGACCCACTGATTTCGTCCTCTTTCCATTCTATAAAAATATTGGAAGTACTTTCGACTCCAAATATCCATGATCTAGGTTAGGGGTTGGACATAGAAGACTTTTTGTCCGGGAGTGCGTTTCCGTTCCGACAATAACGCGAGCGAAGCCATGTGCAACCTACATAATAATGGGTGTAACAAGACCCTCAACGAAGCCTAAAGGCACTTGTTCTCCCCGTCATTGCGATCATTTTTTTGTTCTAGATCATACCTGGGAACCCCTAATTACGGAGATATGGTCTGGACGGTCAAAGGTCCAACATTTTCACAAGTTTTTTTAAATACATGTTTTTAATGTGAGATTTTTACTTAAAACTCCTCCACGACTTCCGTAGTATTCAATCCATCCATCAGCGCAATGTTTTGGGTGCGTTACATAGAGTCCTACCGTAAAACGTGATTTCCCACCCCAAAAAAAAAGTTGTTTCCCAGCAATAATTTTTGCGTAAAGTTATACTTAGTTTGATGTATGTACAGATGCTTGGTTGACGGCTTCGTTAAGGGTCTTGTTACACCCTGTATATTGATATGGAAGACAATTCACTAGGGCATTAAGTACTATTACTTTATTATTTACAAATCGCTAGGTTTGTTGTGAGACATGCATCAATCAACAGATCATTTTGAAATAATTTCGTTACGTGAATGAATGGCCCATTGTTCCAACGCTTCATGATAATTAGGTTTTAAATTGTGTAATGAAAATGAAAAGTCCATGGTAATTCCAATGAAACCCTCATTTCTTCAGGTGATGAAAATCTTTGTCCACGCAATTTATTCTTTATTTTAGGGAAAGCATAGAAATCATTAGGGCTTAGGTCGGGGCTGTACGGCGGATGGTCTAATAATTCTATGTTTTCTTGCTTTAAAAACTCTTTTGTTCTGTGCGCGGTGTGAGAACTCGCATTGTCGTGATGGAGGATGATGCGGCGGTTGCAGTTCTCTTTACCCTCATTTTATTTTAACTGTGAATGGAAGCCTGAATGAATTGCTATTTAAGTTTACTTTAGATGTTGGTCTAGTCTGAATCGGTCCACAGGTTCGGGTTGAGGCAATTGGGGTTTCCTAGCTTGAATCCTGTATTAATCCTTTATTGCATTTTAATGAAAAACCGGCCAAGTGCGAGTCGGACCCGCGCATGAAGGGTTCCGTACTATCGTAGTAGACGAGCCCCCTTTAATTTTTAATTTATTTGGAATGAACGAATCCTCTTTGTGTTCTATGAACATAAATAAGATAGTCAAAATACAAAAAAATAAACATACACTTGGCCTATAATTGCCATTGTCGTCTCATGTTTATGATTGCTTGTGAATTATAAATGGAAATCACTTGACTAAAGAGCATATAATATCTGAATACATCACTAAATAGTATAAAACAAAATCGCTTCCCGCTGTCTGTCCCTATGTACCTATGCATAGATCTTTAAAACTACGGAACGGATTTTGATGCGGTTTTTTAAAATAGATAGAGTGATTCAAGAGGAAGGTTCATGTATAACATTGCACCCGTGCGAAGCCGGGGTGGGTCGCTAGTATATACATAAAAGGCATAATTGATGATTGTCAGTCGTACATTTTCATGACGAACAACCGACAATCGACAATAATAATATTTTCCCGATTGGCCCTTCAAAATGATTGTGTCAAAGTTTAAACTAATTATTGAAACCAAATATGTATGTCCTAGTACTACTAATACCTACCATATGTATGTCCTAGTACTACTAATACCTACCTTTTTTTCTTTTTTTTTACCGGTAGGAAATCATCAAATAACCCCTCCCGCTCTGGGCTGAGCAGGAGGGAGTGTCAGACTTTTACTGACTAAAACCCATCCATGTTCTTTCCTTTGCCCTTTGTGTTCCAGGGCCGCGGTATCTCTTTCGAACAGTCCCGAACCCTGGCAGGCATCGGTCCTTTCGGACCCCTTCCTGTTTGCTGACTCTCTTTGAGGCGCGCGTGGAACACGAACGCGCCGTCGACACGGCCTGTCGTCATAAGACGGACGGACGGCGAGCTAGCCCATAGCTCACCGTCCACAGGCCCGCCACGCCCGGTGCGTCTCCCGCGGCGGCTGGGACGTGAGGTTCTCTCCCTCTCACGTTCCGCCACCTCCTACGCTAGCATGACTGCTTCGCAGAAGGAGGTGACGGCGTCCCATTCCGTCTCGCTCCGGACCATGGATTGAACCAAGGCCGGAAGCGAGAGGTCGCCGCCGCCGATCGCCGCTACGACGACACGGCGGTGCTCCGCCCACGCGGGGCAGATCTCCACCGTGTGCTCCACCGTGTCCTCCGGTCGATCCTCACAATGGTAGCACCCGGGCGTTTCCTCCCGGGGCCCGTAACACCGCCTCTTAGATTCTTGTATCAGTATTACCTTATCTTCACTTCAGTGTGACAAAGGGATGGAGCTATAGGTACAGGACGTCTAGTGCTGTCTCTGTCCCACACTTAATTAAAAAAATCAGGTTATGGTAGGCCACCTATTTCGTAGTAGGCCGCCAAAGGCCACAATAATAAATCTCAATGAAAAGTGGCCCAAAATCACGCGACTAGGACTTTATAAAAAATTATTGTTTTATTGCTACGTAAGTTATTTTAAACATGAATTTCGTGTGGGTAACGTAAGCGGGCGTTCACATGGCGCTGTCCGACATGACATTTTACATTTTAAAGTTGGGATCACACGTCAATAGCCCAATATTCATATAGTTAAAAACAAATGCAATATGGAACTGCCATGTGATCTTAAAATTATGCTGCAAAATATCGTACAGATCAACGCGTGTGAACGGGGCCTAAGGTTCCATTTTAATTTATTTTTCTGGATTTATAAAATAATAATACTTTAGAGATCGGCCCGCAGTATATCAAATTGGAGCCTATACATCATTAGCAAAATTGGGAAATCTGCAGACTGCAGAAATTAGGTCGCGGCGCAGCCGCGGTGCAATGCCTTCACCTGCACGCCTGCGCTAAAACCTTTCTCCTTTTACATCGATCAGATACAGCAGCATTCGTCCTACGAATATCTAGATTTATCTAACCACCTCCGCCCCGATGCTGCGATATTACGACCACGGCATTCGTAATGACTAGTCGATGTCAATTAAATTTCGCGAGTAATTTTAAAATGAATTGGTTCTCTTGAATTTTAATTTCGGGAATAGAGTTGAGAAGAAGAATACCGGGAATAACGCTTAGTTTTCCTTTTTTCGTGCAATGATGGTTCGATTTCGAAGCATGGTGCAACGAGGGATTGCCGTCTATCCTCCATCTTTGATTCCGCCATTAGGTAACTGCGTGAAACCTACACCGCTCATACGGTACGTTCTACTCTTTTTAAGATTATTTCTTCTTTGTGTAGGTGAACTGGAAGGATATAGCGGGTTTGGACCACCTGATCCAGGAGCTTCGCGAGACTGTTATCCTGCCAATCCAGAAGCGAGAGCTGTTCGCTGACAGCAGGTTGACGCAGCCGCCTAAAGGTGTGCTGCTGCACGGACCCCCAGGTACGTATTTTTTACTATAATTGTCAAAATTGACCACGATTTTATAATCGATCGGTGACGTAATATATTTTGACTTTGAACATGCTCTTACAAAGTTACAATCGATCGATTACGTAATTTGTTTAGGACCACGCTGTTACCTGTATCGATCAGTAACGTAATATTTTTTGCTTGGACCATACATACATACTTTTATAAATCGATTGGTTACGTAGGTATAAATTTTTCACTTGGACCATACTCTGGTGATCGATCTATTAAGTCCTAAACGTACATACTGTTTAATTGAGATGACTGAGATAGATGTGTCGTCTTTGGGCTAGTCAAAGGGCGAATGCCAGCTCCTGCGACCCGAGACCACACCAAAAATCAAAACTAACGCCGCCATTTTGTTTTTTAAATGCACATCACAATGTCATGTGGAAAATATGACCGCCATCTTGTTTTTTCAATGCATTTTACAAAACAAATTCTTTTCTGCTGTTCTTTTTGCATTTATTTCGTTTCGGGTTTTCATTTTTATATCTCGCGACAAGCTTTTATATCATAATATAAATTGTATAATGTAATAAAATGATGGGTTTGATTTAAATAAAAGTTTATATCTTTTTAGAGCATATAAATAAAAGCTTTTTTTACTAATGCTTTTTTACATCATTATTATCCTATATCGTCCCACTGCAGGGCAAAAGCTTCCTTTTTAAATCCTCTTTATTTTTATCTGTTGTTTATTTCTTTTCCAGGTTGTGGCAAGACCCTCATAGCTAAAGCGACGGCGAAGGAAGCGAACATGAGTTTCATAAACCTAGACGTATCCTTACTGACTGACAAATGGTACGGCGAGACGCAGAAGTTGGCCGCCGCGGTGTTCAGTCTCGCAGTCAAGTTGCAGCCTTGCATCGTGTTCATAGGTATTTTATTTATTCTTTACTAGCTTTTGGTCGCAGCTTCGCTCCCGTTATGTATTTATTCACGGGTACGTTTTCAATGTAGCCTATGACACTTGGGGATAATGTAGCTTCCCGCTAGTGAAATAATTTTCGGAATCGGTTCAGTAGCTCCGTAGATTACCCCATACATACACTTACAAACAAATTTGACCTCTTTATAATATTAGTATAGTTAAAAAAAAACATTAATGAAGTCATTTTGATTGCAATCTTTGAAGCAACGGTTGAAATGGCGATAATAGGAGCGTTTATGTTTTTAAATCCCCAGCAAACCAATTTTGTCAAGATTTAAAGCACATTTCGCCAGATGACAGTAATTAAAGTGCAGTAGATGTTATCTCACTGTCTTTTTTCGTTTGATGTTATTAAAGGTGACTTATGTTTTAGGTATGTCTAGAAAATGTGCAGCCACTAAGGTTCTAGAATGACTAAGATAAAGTTTCCTAAATTAACATCAGTAGCCGAATACAATATGAACCTACGACAAGATTTGCCTAGTGCCCTTACTGCTACGACACTTTTATTAAATTGTGACCATAGCTATGCGTTTGACCGTATCTTCTTTAACAGACGAGATCGAGTCCTTCCTGCGCACACGCACACAGCACGACCACGAAGCGACCGCCATGATGAAGACGCAGTTCATGTCACTCTGGGACGGACTCATCACGGAGCCGACTTGCACGGTCATCATTATGGGTGAGTCGATCACTTTGACTTATGATGAAGACGCAGTTCATGTCGCTGTGAGACGGACTCATAATTCCAGATTTTTTTAATAAATTAACAAGTGTACCAAATTGTTTCTATGACCCAAATGCAATTTATTTGCGTATTGTCTTATACAGGGTGTGGCGTAAATAGTGGTCCACCGTTAAGGATTCGATGTACCAGATAGTTTACTATAACTTAGTAAAATTTTAACCATTTGTAACCAAGGGTTCCTGAATTATTATTTTGTTTCTATTTTTATACGAAATTTCTATCTTTGGTTACAAATTCGGTTGTAGATTAAAAAAAAAAAACATAATTTTCTTACTTTGATTTCTGTTAATAACTGCTGAATACTAGAGCTATCGTGGAAACATGTTGTTTTTTATGTAATATTAGAGCTTTTGAAGAAATAGTAAGTTCTTCTCTATTTTTACTTTTATTTTTAACATATCATGAAAATTCAAGAGATTTTTTTGTAAAAAAAATTTACTACACTGGATGTGCCCATTCATTTAAAAATATGCCTAAATTAAAGTAAAAATAGAGAAGAACTTACTATTCCTTCAAAAGCTCTAATATTACATAAAAAACAACATGTTTCCACGATAGCTCTAGTATTCAGCAGTTATTAACAGAAATCAAAGTAAGAAAATTATGTTTTTTTTTTTTAATCTACAACCGAATTTGTAACCAAAGATAGAAATTTCGTATAAAAATAGAAACAAAATAATAATTCAGGAACCCTTGGTTACAAATGGTTAAAATTGTACTAAGTTATAGTAAACTATCTGGTACATCGAATCCTTAACGGTGGACCACTATTTACGCCACACCCTGTATAAGGTCCTATTAAAATAGATGGACAAATTTTAACACAGCGTTCAGTACGTTTAACCAATGATATTCAAGCAAAAAAAAAAACACTGATTAAAGTGATTTTATTTTGACCTAATCTATGTGTTTATTCTTGAGTGCCGCCGGCAATTTATTATTTTAAAATAAAAATCCCTTTAATCAGTGTTTTTTTTGCTTGGATATCATTATATAAGAGAATACGCAAATCAATTTTTTATTTCTTAAATATGAAAGCATATTGCATACATGACCTTGTATTTGCTACATTCTGACATTGTATTTGTTACATTCTGACGTAGTATTTGCTACATTCTGGCATTGTATTTGCTACGTTCTGACATTGTATTTGCTACATTCTGACATTGTATTTGCTTCATTCAAACCTTATATTTGCTACATTCTGACATTGTATTTGCTACATTCAAACCTTATATTTGCTACATTCTGACATTGTATTTGCTACATTTTGCTGACCTTGTATTTATTACGTTATGATTTTGTATCTGCTTAATTATGATCTGGTATTTAGTATGTTACCTTCTATTTCTTATATTATGATCTTGTATAGGTACCGAAAGCCAATGTTTTAAGCACCATCATTCAAGAATAAGCACCACTTGAAGATTATGTCTGTCGAATTCCTTTTGAGAGCAAAACGCCTCTAGGTTCCTCTCGAATTAGGAACTAGGCAGACACTTGCATTGGTAAAGAAGATTCCTCAAAAAGAACAATTTGCAATTAATGTATCATTCTGTTTTTGATCATGTTTGATTCAGGGTTCGTAATTATCAAGATTTTTATTTTCTTTGGTAATTATCATGATAATTAATTATCAACGCTGAAGTTTAATTATAATCGGTTCAGTCATTTCGAAATATAAGGACTAGCAAGTTTGTATGAAATGCCGTTAGTCGTAAACAGTCTTTAATCTTTAAAAGCATAGGTTAATGTAGGGATATTATATTTTTATGTAAGGATATTATCTTTTTTTGTATTTATTTGTGTTAATATAAGTTTAATTTTTTTGCCTCTGTCACATAGGTTCTCGTGTAGCTGATGGCCTAAAATTTAAACTTTTACCTCATAATTATGGATAATGTCGTCTCGCTCACTCTCAGCAACGCAACATGCGAAATCTGTTCTTCTTCAATTTGTACTCTATACATCCTCTTTTTTTCAGCATTTACTCCAAATACTCGTTGTATTTAACAATTTGTTTACAATGTTCGTAGGTGCGACGAATCGGCCGCAAGATTTGGACAAGGCCATCCAGCGTCGGATGCCGGCCACGTTCCACGTGCCCATGCCCAATGAGATGCAGCGCGAGAGGATCCTGCAGCTCATACTGCGCTCTGAACCGGTTGCCACTGATGTGAGTACCATCATTCTTCTGCCCTTATCCCAATACATTTGCGGTCGGCGCAGCGTGTCTTCTTCTTCCATACTTCTCTATTACTCGTTATCTCATCAGACACCTCTTTTAGTGCCAGGTGATGGATTTCACACAGTCCATCCATCGTTTGTTTGGTCTTCCTCTACTCTTATAGCCATCCACATTCATACTCAAAACTTTCTTCACGACATATTCCTCATTCCTCCTCACCACATGCCCATACCACGATAACCGATTACCACGCAAATTTTCAGTCACCGGCGCTACTTTCAGACTTCCTCTTATGTACTCATTTCTTATTTTATCCATTCGCGTTACACCACACATCCCCCTTAGCATTCTCATCTCAGCCACATGCAAATGCTTCATTTATCCCTTTTGTGGCCCAACATTCTGATCCATACAAGACAGCAGATGAGTGATGTGAGTATCCTTAGCTTTAAAATTGATCATAGCATTAGCAGCCTGTAATGTTTTTGCTTCTGGGACACATACATTTTCTTGGTGCATATCACATGTCTTCTTATTTTGGTTCTAGTACATGCTAGTTTCCTCATTTATTTATTTATTTAAACTTCATGAACAATAGTGGTACATAGGCGGACTTAATGCCAGAAGGCATTCTCTACCAGTCAATCCTTGATTTAAATAAGAAAACATTCTGGTAGGGTACAAATATATATATAAAAAAATAACTTCTTGCTTTAGAAAATTTATATAAGTAAGTAAGTATTGATACTAATACACATATTCTCATGATGTTGTCGGTTAGTTCACCACGTCACCACGCAATATAACAAAAGTTGACCAAATAACAATGCGTAAATTTGTCAACAGATTGATTTCAAGAAGCTAGCGGGTTCCACGGAAGGTTTCTCTGGGTCGGACCTACACGAGCTGTGTCGACAGGCCGCCGTGTACCGCGTCAGAGATCTCGCCAGAGACGAGATGGCTAGAGAACTCAACAAGGTAGGCATGCCTACTTTAAACTAAGACTACAGTAAATCAAAAGACAGCTTATCTCGCAAAAGTAGAGAAAGAAGTTGCGCAAAAAATATTTGATAAAATATCTCGGGCCGAGATCTATAAAGGCTAGATAGCACCTTTGACTAAGAATTATTCCTGTCACTGTTACACAATTGTCTAACTATTATGTCTAAGGCAAAGCACACGATTCTGGAAGATGAAAAAGAAAACAGATTGTCACCTAAATATTTCTTGCGCCCAATTCACAATTACACAGACAATCCGGTCTTGAACAAACACTAACTGTTTATATTAAAAAGAAAAAATATTGCACAATTAAGACACACTGTAAAATAAATACGGATACATCTTTTTCAGGAAAACACGACTGAAACAGCGAATTCAGGCGAAGATTCAGACGACGAGTTCGTGGATGCAGTCCGTCCAATCACGATGGATGACCTGCGCCTGTCCCTCAGCAAGCTGAAGGAGTCCAAGATCCAGTGCGGCACTCTCGCGCCCTCCATGCGGATAGAACTCGACTAGCAACCAGACACGTCTAGCGATCTTGTCGATGTTACTGACGAGATGATGGAGGCCATTTTTAAAAAGTGTAAAGAACCTCTTTCGTAAAATGTCGATGGAAAACGAATATGTTTTTGTAGTTGGTCTTAGACTGTTTGCACATCGCCGCGTCTCTGTTATGATTCTAATAAGTAGTTAGGTAAAATGTTACCTTTTTTGCATTGTCTTTAGAACGAAAACTGAAATTGGGACATAAAGGTCAGATTCTTTGAAGTTGGAGCCAACCATGTGAAAGTAAAGTTATGATATGGCTAACATAAACAGCTAATGACTTTGGCTAAGCGTTATTCCTATCACTGTCGCACAACTGTGCGAGAACAAGTGCGAGATAGAGACAGCAACATATCTAAGCCAAGACACGTAATCAATCGACTCTTAACATGCACAAGAACATATTCAGTACCTGAAACTACGAACGACCTAACAAATTTAAGTCATTCGACTTTCGTCATTATTACGTTGACTATACGTTCTAAAATCAATTGACTCTAAGATCGCTAGACAAAATAAAATCGTTATTTATATTTAGATAAGATCTGCCTAGGTCTATGGCTGTGCCTAGGCTGAATCTAGTCTTAAATAAGAGGGTAGTGCTGGGCTAAGTGGAGTGGATAGATGGAAACGTGATTAAGGTATAGTATGCTTATACGTATTAAAATGTGATATTAAAATAACTTTAAAATGTTATATTTTAATTGGTGCTCCTGATTTAATTTTTATTATTTGATGCGGGTATCTAGGAAACTTCTAGACTCTTTCCTCTATAAATCAGACTTTTACTGCAACTACGTGTAATACGTGCATGGGTATAATTATAAATACGCTGCGTGCATAAACCTTCTTAAACTAGTTCACAAGTTTTGTGATATTACTATACATTCTAATGTCTCTCATCAGTGACAAAATTTACCTTAAAGTCGTTGGGACAAGTTACAATTTAATCCGTCTTGTAATTAAAAAACAATTAACGTAGGTAATTTTCATGTTTTTGCAATGAGGGCTATCGTTTTTGAGCTCACCAGATGGCGCCACTGTCGAGTAAGGTCCTGTCAAAAAATCTATTTTATTCTTTACAGTACCAATAACTCCATAAAATCTTTATTTGTATTACGTATAACAACATAGTATAGTATATATTTACAATATTCTCCCTAAAATTAGCAAGCATGAAACATTTAAAAATCATTTTACCTCCAAGTACTGACAAATAAGATTCTAATTTTCTACTTAAAAACTTCAAGTATATAATTAATCAGGAATAACTCTATCTAGACCACAATCGTGAATATTTGTAAAAATACTTTATAAAAAAGCACGCAACGCGCGAACAATCAATGACATCTGACATTTCGTTGCCCCCGCGCTACACTAGCGCCGCTAGCGGCGAGTTCATACGCGATAGCCCCCATTGTGTCTGCACCGCAATTTTCAGGAACACATTTGTTAATAAGCCCAATTCCACCTCTCTCGAATTGACACAATTTATCAGATTGTTTATACCGAGGTGAAAACATTACCCAGGCGGTAGTGACGTGGCTACCCAAGGTGCACCGGACGCTCATGTGAGCCCTCGTGCGAGCGGGAAATTCTTGATGCGAGGTTTTTTTTATGCACTTGAATTTCGACTCCCTGCTTAGCGCCGAAAGTTTAAATTCCAATGTGCGCTCTGGTGCTCTCTGTTCAATACCGAGAGATGATGACCTAAGCTTGTATCTACCCACTCCAACTAGTTTCTGCGTACCATTGTATTTAATTCCGTTACCATAGATATTGTAAATTGTTATGTTGTACATATTCGAGTGTTCCGACAGTCGATAATCAACCCTATTTGTTTAGTTATAACGTTGGATTTAGATCAAATCATTCTGTATTTATTTTAAGGCATATCGGATCTTAGGAACGATCGCGTGTTAGACCAAAACTGCCTAATACGAAGCTCTAATGAAATAACATTTGTGGGATAAGCAGAAAGGGTAAATAATGATGTCTTTAAAACAAATACATAATAAAACGTTTTGGCGTAGTGTAGTATATAGTTAGTTAAAAACAATTTCCTGTGACTTATTGTGTTATTTGGGAACATTTGAAAATTTGGAATGTATTGTGTGAACGAAGATGAAAAAATTCGGAACTTTATCTTTGCGTTAACATTGAAAATTGCTAAGCAGGTCTTGGCGTTTGAGACAAATTGATATTAGTAACTAATAGTTTGTACCTATGTTTTCTCAGTTTCCCTTCTTTTCTCTGTACTTTTGTATGAATGAAGAGATAGTTCCAAATTAGATACATCTCAAATGATTGCACAGTGGTTCTGTAAAAATGTCGGTATTGTATGAGTGCGATTGTGTCGTCTCTTTCTTTTGAAATTTGACGCAATAAGTGCGAGAGGGATAAAAGAATATTTGAACATAATATTAATATTAAAAAGGCTTGTCATGTAGATATGGGGTCTGATATGAAACTTGATATAGCTTCACTGAAACTATTATATTTCTATCAATGTAAAACATAAAACATCGATGGCGGAAATTTAAAATCCTGATGTATTTGCAACGTTTGGCGCACTGCAAAAAAAAAAGAGCTACGTAATAACAGTTGCTCAGGTCGATCTTCAGGTTAAGCCGCGCTTATCTAGGTTGGTCCGTGGATGGGTGACCACCAAATATACCGAGTTTCCTCCGTGCCTCAGAGAGCACGTTAAACCGTAGGTCCCAGCTGTCAATTGTAGATCCTTGGCAGTCGTTGAGTAGTCAAGTGGCCGGAAACAAGTCTTACCAAGGGGTATCGTATTACCCAGTACTAACTGGGGTTCAACTGCATCTGGTTAGACTGGAAGCAGACCCCAACATAGTGCATAGTTGGGAAAAGGCTAGGCACATGATGATGGCTCACTGCCAAAAGTTGAAACCACAACAGCAAGCTCAATCTCCCTTTCCACTTTTCAAATGACCGCCGTCGACATGTTTCACATCCCGGAGAATTTCGTTCTATCGAATCATCGTGCGAGACACGGTGTATCCAAATATAAATCATAATAAATATTTACCAAATGAAAATGGTTACCGGACTAAAGATATATAATGGTAAACGACGAGAATTACGATGATTTATTCTACTTTCAAAGAAAGTGCAATAATCAATTAGTGTTGTCGTATTTATTATACTTTCGTTTGTTTTAGAGATGTTAAATGCAGTGGAGTCGAAAGAATCCGTTATGGCCTCTTTAAGCAGATGACGTTTTCAGCAACCAATCCGGTGCGCGCTAAGTGTGACGTAGTCACGGCTCATTGGCTGATGCACCTTTAAATAAAAAATGGTGGATATGTAGCAAGCGAAGATTTGCTAACTCAGATTAATACTTCAGCGTAACTGCCTAAAACATGAACCGCGTTGTATAAAATCCTAATCTTCTATCTCTGTAAACAATCGTGTATTAGAAAGAGAGAGGGTTATTTCGACTCTTTGCATCTTACAGCTCGGAAGGAAATAAACAAAGATATTTTAAAACATATTCGTAGTTTACGTGTCTACTTTGCCGGCAAAAAGAGACAAAAAAAATTGGCAACTCTAAAATCTTTATTAAATAAGTATTTAAAGATTGTTCAATTCACAGATGAAAGTTACAAAATATATTTATTGATTGTTAAAAATGTAGATACGCTTATCGATTTTATGGTAGATGCTGATAGATATGATGGCGAGAGGAATATCGTTTGTATGTTCTGAATGTTAAGGTTGAAATTGGTTTGGCCAATGGATGGATGGAAAATAAACGTTCAACCGAACTTGCCCGAACATATCTATTTATCTATTGGCATCTGAGCACTATGTACTAGAATGGATGTATGTATATTAGGTGTATTTTGAAGATGGGAGAATTCCGGTGGGGTAAACAAGAAAGGAGCCAAATCAAATCAAGGCATAGCAACACTAGATGCATACCTGACCCCCCGGTTTTGCTCCTAACTGTGTGCATTTTATTCGGCTTTTTACATTAGTTTGTAGTTTTTTGTATTGTGTATTAGCAGGGTTAGGCTCGGGCTGTGTCGATAAATTGTTGATTTATTGTATAACGTTATTTTGTCGATATCGCTTTGTATACTATATTGTTGTAAAAAAGCGTGATTTTGTAACTGAAATTGATAGATGGGTGTTGGTGGTAACACAATCTTATCATTAGGCCTAACTATTAGGCCACATCTAATTTTGAAGAATATCATTTCAGTGCTAATCCTAAGTTATGCAGCAAGTCGAATAGGGTTGCCCCATCACTATCTATTGGTTAATAAAAAAGTTACAAAGTTTCGGTTTTTAAGTTCTCTAGATTTTGCACAAAAAGCAATAAAAAGCTGGTGATTTTAACTAATTATAATTAAATAAACAGTGATTGATAGTAGGTTATTTTTGGTTATACAGAAATAAGTTTCCTTGTGTCCGTTAAAACAGATTTTTTTTCGTTTTAATTTTTATCGTACTATATTTTGTTTCTTAATGTATATTGTTACTATTTGTTCGTTGATGCGGTTTAACTGCATAGAAGCAATTGTTAATGACCGTAACGGACAATGTTCAAAGAACATAATTGTCAAAGATGTTTTTCATGCATGTAAGACGCAGACTAATTAGTGTTAATGTCCCTTTGACTTATCAAACTTGTTCGTCAAATTCAGACGGCCCAGTGAACTGTGACAGGATAATTGGTGACCAGTCATATTTTGTCGAATCTCATACAACATTTGAGACCATAAACGCTGAAATTTACGGCAGGCATGGTCATAAAACGACCGAGTAGGATGGTAAAAATTTAGTACGGGATTCAAAAAACACTTTACTAAGTTTTGTGTCCTCTCGCTCCCACATTTCATGACCAAGCCTTTCACGAACTTCAGCATTTAGTATGCCTACTCTTGTCATAGTTGTGTTGTCTCATATAAGTGACAAATATTTGACTAAAGTGTTGTAATTTCTTTTGGTCTTTTCAATGTACTCGATAACTTTTTGATGTTTTTTTTTTGCGTTACACAGCTTTGTTGTTATTATTGCCACGGAAGAAATAGTAACTGGAACTTATTTATTGTGTAAATAAAAACAATAAATTAAATAGAAAATCTTTGTTTTTTATTCAAATATTGTACAAACTATTCTCTCTTATACTTCCATTCCCTTAAAGTCTAGTCATTCGATATCACTGATTACACTTGTGCAAATAAAATCACCTTTAGTACTACTCATAAACATGATATCTATGTCAGATTGTTGCCACTGATGTACGGTTGAATGACAACGACAATACACAACACACACTTCACAGATCTTTGCTTTCTTTTTCATTAAAAACAATACATTCTTAAAGTAGTAGAACATAAGCATTATATACATTAGGTACATAGATTCTTTACGAGACCAATTGTCAGATACGAGGTACCTTACAAGATAAAGTAAATTCCGAACTAACTAAATAGTAAATACATACACACATTGTAATTCTAAGTAAAAAATGAGCACTCTTTGGGATTCTTGACCTTTGTAATTGGTCGTTTTGGTCATCGGTGATATAAAATCTGAAAAAGAAAAACATGAATTATTACACGATTTTTTATAAATACAGAATTCAGATACAGCGAAATATGTAAGTCTTTATTATATATTTTATTATATATCTTTATGATATTGGTGACAAATCATCCCTGACACGACGCTTCACATACATAAAGGCATTTTTCTGAGAGAAGCGATGTCACGTCACTAATGAACGAATGACACATTTTGGATTCGTAATCAATCGCGTGAGAATGCCGTAAGTATCACACGAAGAATCCATTGACAATTTACGTTTTTCTGTTTAAATATCACAGATCTACATCATTATTCTATTAAGAAAGATAGATGACAAACTTGTCTAAAACTAGGTACTGGCTGTAATTTTATGCTTATAGTTCAAATAGAATAGAAATAATTTATTTGCATTTGAAAACTGGTATAGTGGTAATGCAAGCAAAGGAAAATAAATTTGGGCCTCCCCAAGGATATATTCTTAGTCCACTTCTATTTCCCATCTAAATAACCGTACGTGGTACCTTATTGTCTTGTAGTTAGGTCTCGTGAAAACCATTTGCTCAGCAGTGGAAGAACCAGGGGTCCATTCCACGTTTATCTGTTTTACCGCCATTTCTTACCTTCTTATATCTTCGTCGCTTCGCCTTCTTGCTGGTTTTCTTTCGTTTGTGTCGGTTCATGTATTTCTTCCGCGATGGGTCGCCGTACGACGGCCGGACGTCGTGTATCTCGTTTGTCAATATTAGCAGTCTCAGGATATCTAGAAATATGTGAATGGTTTTAAAATTACCCTTTAATATTTCTATTATAAGGGTTAGTAAAACGTTAATAGTTTTCTATGACTTACATACAATAAGCTTGATAAAACTGTACCTACTAACGGTCTGTGTCAGCGTGCAAAATGTATCATCGGTATATCATACTGTGCGAAGGCAGAAAATAATATTTTCTAGCGTTTCTTCTATCTAAACCTTATTCCACGACACTAGGGTCGATAGTCTTATGTATTGGACTACACTTGATATTATGTTGTATTTTTTGTTAAGGGAGTTGGTACGGGCAGCAATAGATGTAGCTCAACGTTTCGGAATTTTAATTATTTGACTCAAGCTATTATTTTTAATGTTTCAGAAGATTATTCTTTAAAAGAAGAAGAGAGAGGAGGAGGAGGAGGAAGGGGTTTTTTTTTGAAGAGGAGGTATTGAAGAGTTAGGGAGAGGAGGTATTGAAGAGTCTTTAATACCTTGTTAGTAACGAGTAATATCTAACAAGTTTTTATTGAAAAGACTGCTTTGAAAGATTAGTGTTAATCTACTTCTGATGCTGACTGTACTATTACTTTGTGAACTTCTGTTCCTGAATTTGTAAGATTGCAGATGCAAATGGACTTTCTTTAAGGTGGATGCGCAAGGGTAGCCCGCGAAATTTAAATTTTCTTACGTTTATTGCAATTTGCAGGTAAGTGTCAGGTTGTATGTTGATGAAAATATAAATCGCGCCAGTAACACGTATGGAGTTACAGAATTATAATCATTCAAGTCATCAATACAGCCCTGCGAGTTCGTATAACCCCATTCAATAGCTATTTCATGCAAAAGTCACTCAATGGGGTTAAATGAACATGGAGGGTTGTATTGACGATTTGAATGATTATAATTCTGTAACTCCTAACCAACTAATTACTGGCGCGATTCATATTTTCATCAACATACAACCTGACACTGACCTGCAAATTGCAATAAACGTAAGAAAAATTGAATTTCGCGGGCTACCCTTGCGCTTACAGCTTAATCAAAAACTGGTACTGCATGATTCAGTTCCGGTGTGGCATTGTAAAAGTCTAAAATCGTTGGAATTCATCATATGAATTCATCTCGTGTACCTAGGTATTCCAATACTTATAAATATTCTAGTGTTTGCACCACGGTCATGGTGACTAAATAGTTTAAGGTATTAAAACACAAATTGCGACATAAAGTCATCATTTTATTTAAAAAAAAAAACAACTCGTAATGTGATCAGACTCCTAATGACCTTTCTTTAATAATTTAGGTAGGTATCTATTTTAATGATTTATTGAAGGGAGAATAATCACAAAAGAAATAATTATGTACAAAATGTTAGTATATTATTTACAAGTACTGGTAACAAAGTTACAATTATGGCATCAAAAATTCCAAGCTAGTAGGCATTTGGTTTTTCACAAACTTAGAGATCGCATGGAAAATCTGCCTATACAATGTGTAACAGAATAAACGCACAACCTCTTAAGGGGTCATTGTACTCATCATTATGAACAACTTTTACTATGGGACCAATCCCGAAATCGCGAAAAAAAAAACAGCTGTTCAGTACATTTTGTCGAATTATGCGCACAGAAATGTATAGGGCAGTCGACTTTTTTTTCGCGATTTCAGTGTTGGTCCCATAGTGAAAGTTATTCATAATGATGAGTACAATGACCCCGTAAGAGGTTGTGCGTTTATTCTGTTACACATTGTATATACTGATTTATCTTCTTATATTTTTGGCTCATTGACTAGAGTTAAAGTCTCATTTATTTCAGTAGATATTTTACCAAAGTCTCGTTAAAACGAAGTGTTTCTTTGTATTTACATAGAGGATCTAAAACCAGCACTAACAGAAAAGCTTTACCGTCATATTTTACTTTTTAAACATATTTTCCTCACCTCCATTCAGGTTGGCGATAGGTACTTCAACTGGGATATCATCAGGTCCTTCAGTATTTGAAGAGACATCTCCTTCAATAGATATATCTGAACAAGAGAAGAAGTTCTCTTGGTTGCCGCACCCGAGGCCTTGTGTTCCATTGTCGCATACTCCCCAGTTGTTGCCAGCTGTGTACTTCCATTGCAAGACACAGTGGTCACAGACCAGGTTGGAGGGAATTCTATAGTTGAGTTTGTACGTTCCACTACCTTGTTTAGGATAGTATTTCGTTTCCCCATCCTCTGTTTCTACGAGGTTACGATCGAAGCATTCCTGGGTGTTGTCGTAGGGGTCATTGCATATCCTGAACTCCCAGAAGCCTTGGTGGTAGGCGCTGATGTAGATGTTAATTGTGATGACGTCACCGGGCGCGTAATTTGCCACGATGATTCCTTTGCCGTACTTGCCGCCTAGCTCGTGAGCGCGGGGGGTTGAGCTGTCGTAGGGATCGCCGCAGATGCCGCATCTGGAAAAATTGCTTTGTTGAAACTGTTTCACGCTGATTCTCCTGGATTTGATACTTAGCAACATCGTCAACTATTTAGCTGTCCGTTAACAAACAGTTCTCCATACCTACAATCACCATAAACCATAAGTTACGAAGAAGTCACGAACGTAACGACTCATCGAATTATTTATTTGACTGGACGGTTCAAATAGGACCAGATGGTAGGCCATCTGGTCCGTCTGGCTGTCTGGACGTCATGGTAGGCCATGACGTCTTAAAGCAGAAGTAATTCCAGTGTGAGAAAGAGATGGCGCTAGACGACCTGGATAGCTCTCTCCTGCCCACACTGGAATTACTCCTGCTTTAAGATGTCGCAGTAACACCCCCTGTTCCTAAACTTTGCTAGCATTAATAGGCGTGACCCTACTATAGTGATGGTACTCTTCAATCAGAAGTAGCACCTACTTAACGAACTCATTAAATTTTGTTAGTTATTTTACTAATACTTAGAAAAATAATCAACGGTCCAGAATAAACATATCACCGTAAGTTTGACCAGCTTACGCTAAACTTGTACTTATTCTATAGATGTATTTTACTTACTTGCCACCGTTAACGGACCACTGATGGTAGAACCCTCCGCAGTTGAGACCGTCATCGTCGTAGTTGGGTTCCGCGTTGTATCCGACGCGCCAGATCGAGGCTCGGTTGGGCGGGTCCATAAGGCGGCCGTGGCCGTGCGCGTACGCAGCCAAGCACGCCAGCGTGATCAGTGCACTCCACGCCATCTGGGGGAAGAATGTTACGTCAAACGCGTCAGAATACTTAAATGGTAAGATTACGGTTAGATTATTTTAAATGGTTTAGATAGGAATTTTATTGGAATCGAAAGGTTTATTGATAATTTCTATAGAAATGTATTTTTTTAAGCAAAAAAATCTTTCATGTGTATGCTTTGTGTAATTTTCAAACGATATCCCCCAAGATATTTCAGGACCGTAAAATGAAATTGTTTATCTCATGACACATAGGGTCCCTTTCAAAAAGAAGGTTATCCACCTATTTAAATTATAGATGTGATTCTAATATGTTTACAGGAACATCAATAAAACTATCATAGCAAAACTCACTAAGTCCCCACAAAATCAATTCAAATCCATTTAATAATGGGACTTAAACAATAAATATTGACAAATTAAATCCACCTGTAAGCTCTTATAACTGTTATCAGTGATATCAAACGACTGAAATAAGTGTTGTAATTTACTCATTGACAAGACAATGGATAAATACTCGAGTGCGACGAAAACATAAATGAGAATGAGGCCTTTTCATTTCTTTGTTATTAGATAAAGAAAATACTTAATAAGTAAGTCCTTTTGTTATTATTCAACAATACGATACGAGACAACAACCCGATGACTCCTATAAGGGTATTTCCAGCGTAGACATACTCTGATCCAAAAATATTTGATGGAAATGGTATATGGCATTTCAAACAAACATTAAACTCATTTGTTTTCAAAATGACTGAACCGATTTTAATGAAACTTCTTCGTCTAAAAAGTTGACAGAGAACATTTTCGAAATATCTTTAAAAAAAAAAAGATAATTGGAAATTTCTGTTTCTATGGAAAATCTAAAATTGGTCTAATTTAGCTGTAACACAATTTTTCGAAAATGTTCTCTTTCAAATTTTTAGACCTATGTATCTTGCTTATGCGTATGAAGTTTCATTAAAATCGGTTCAGTCATTTCGAAAACAAATGAGTTCAAAGTTTATATGAAATGCTGTAAGTTGTTAATTAACGCTCTTATTTCAGAGAACTTATATGAAGAAAGACTACTGTTTTTCTAAGCTTATTTACATACGCTCCTAAACTTACAGGTACTTTCAGGTGTTAATTTTTCAGTCCTCAATTGCTATTAAGAAATTTTCAGGCACTAACACAATTATTAAAAAAAAGTTTATATAATTCAAAATTCTTATTATAAAAATGTAGGTCCTACCAATATTACGGAACAAATATTTATATTAAATTCCCTTCTCAATGTCCCATTTAAAAAAAAAAAACTTTACTTACAGCCAAATTATTAAAGTATTCAAAAGAGCTTTCTAAAAATCAATGTAAATCGCGACACAGTATTAGAACCAACTGAGGAGAACCCTTCACGTCTTCAATATATACAGTGACAACAAGTCTTCACCGGAAAACCTTATCATCTACAATCAGATAGGTAGTTTCGAGTGCACTAGCTAACTATTTATCATAAAAAAAACATAAAGGGCGGCTCTTTGAAGTTCAATCAGAGCTGTAAAGATTAACAATTGGATTTTCTAATACTTTGTGTAAGTCACACTCTTTTGTGCTAGGATTTCATTAACCGGATTTCGGTTAGCTTGGTCGACTTTGGTAAATGAGTCATTGATGAAAATCTAAGGAATGTTTTGATGTGAAGGTATAACATTTATTTTTCAATACACTTTCTCGGAAACTGGTTCCTATCGCACTACGATTAGGTTCAACATGCAATGTATTTCACACTCGTGGATTTTTATTAATTTTCCGCACACGTGCGGAAATAAAAAAATCCACAGATAACTATACTTATACTAAGTCCAAATGGGTTCAATGACTATAGTTGGCGGTGATTGTTTTTTATTAATCTCTGAAAAGAGATATGTGTCTTTACGGCGTAAATATTTTTTGAGTATTTAAATTGTGTTTTTAAATAGAATATCATAGATAAACATGATTATTTAAAACAAATATTTACTTTTATGAACAAATTAACATTTATTTGGGTTCTAAATGAAAAAATATTTGAATTTTCTATTTTTCATATTAGGCTGTTTAGCGGCTTCATTCCTTTGCTTCTCCTTCAACCTGGCAAAAGCAAAGCGCGGAAAAACAAGCAAATTCAATCATAGTTTCCTAATAACAAAATGACAAATATACTTTTCGTTCTATTATTTTATTTCTTCGAAAGTTTATTGAAGTTTATTGGTTGACTGGTAGAGAATGCCTTATGTGTTAATGCCTATACTCGTGTAAAGTAAAAAATGATTTGTAAATAAGTGTAAACAAGACGTATGACACGTGGGTACAACAATACTTTTGTAATTTTGATAAGGTACTATATTTTGAATCAACACTTCATAATCAGTTTAGTTTTGCCAGCGTTCAATTAAGTATACCTAAGCTATGTCGATACTGATAATAGATCAAGCATTTTGTACCCTGTAACTGTTTGTCAAGACCATAGGAATGAAGTCTGAACAACATAAGGACTGGCTTTTCATAACAAACCGCGGCGGCAAATCGAAATGACAGTAGCTGTACGAAACCGCATCCAAGATGGCGACATTGCCGTTTTCATAGAACTAGGCTTTACCACTGCTGTTTGCAGTCGTCTTCTTATTTTGTTATACCCGAAAGTTTGGGAAAAATATAAACTACACTAGCACCTGCTAGCTAGCTCGCAGAACGAATGGCCGATGGGGCCGAAAAGTACTGGAGTGGCGACCGCAAACCGGAAGACGTTGCGTTGGAAGGCCTCCCACCAAGTGGATCGATGGTTGCGGGGAGCCGCTGGATGCGATGGATCCGCATCTTTTAGCTGAAATGATGATGACACCTACTACATCAGTAGCAACTAGGAATTTAACGCAAAAAGGAACCATTTCAATCACTCATGATGACGTTAATCGATTCATAAAACTTTATGCTTCAATAATGTTACTGTTTATTGAGTTCAACGTCGCGTCGTTTATTTGTGGCTGTAAATAATACTACCTACATTTCCTTTGCAATTGCTTTTTCCAGTAATTTCTTATCGTATGGAAAAAACATCGAATGACGCGCTTGATTGGATGTTTCACCATATTTGCTTCGTAACGTGAAAATCTTGAAATAAACACGAATCTAAAGAGTTGAGGCTCAACTCTGACATGCGACATGCAGGAACTTACAGTATTTCTGGTGGCTGTGATGTCATTACCTATACCTATAGACAAAAGCCATTAGTAAAAGTTTAATATGCTAAAAGTAATCCAAAATACTCTAGGTAGGTACCTTTCAGGTTCTGAAAGCTTTAATGAAAGCTGTAATCAATGCTGGTCATCAGACAGGTCATTCAAACTAGACAATGGAATTTGAGGTCCTGACAAGTAACATGAAAGACGACAGGAAATGAGTAGGTACCTACAGCTGTCAGAGATGAAAGCATGTTGTAGGGATCTATGGGGGACTGGGACGTAGGGGCTGCACCGACCGCGACCTCAGAGTTAAGAATGATAAAACGGTAAAAACTTTCAACTCTTCTATCTCGACTATCTCTTCTATTCTCTTCTCTTTATTTTCTCTTCTTCCTGGCCCTGCAGTCTCGACATAGATAGCGATCGTAAAACAACCGAATTCTGTCGCAAGGCCATAACGATGCGGATTTAAGGTGGACGCGAGCCGGACGCGACCCGCCGGAATGTGCTTCCACTTTAAATCCGTATCGTTACAACTTTGCAACCAAATTCGGTTGTTTTGTGATCGCTATTTAAGCAGAGACTGCAGAGCCGGGATGTGTACGTATTACTTAAAAATTGGATTTTAAGATCTGTTAAGAAATTATTTGATTGATTGTTGATTAATTATAGGTAAGTAATAGTGTGTAAAACTACGCATCAATTTCGCAATAGATAATATCTATGAGATACTGTGTTGAGGAAGGACCTAAATCATTTTTATTGGAGGTATCATAAAATAAATATATTATCTTTTAAATTCTAAAAAGTTTTATGATCCGTGAAATACTTATTATTGTTGTTTTACGCAGGCAACTATGATTTCTGATTACCTACTTACCTATTGATAATTTTGTTGTAATTGCGTGTTAACACGTATATACATTCTACATACCTACTATTAAAAACAAGCTCTGGAAGACGGTAATAGATAACACAATTAATTTGTTAGAGTGCCATTCACTTACAGTTTTTGCTTCTTGCGATTCGGCCTCCACTGTTAATAATTTATTTATTGTAACCATTTTATCAATATTTCGTAATGCATCTGGCCATTCATGATCAAAATAACTACAGATAGCCATATAAGTTTTCTTTTATTTTTCTATAACTTTTTTGTAGTTGGTGGTGGTTTTACTTTTATTTTTATCGCGATCAGCATAGGGACATTTTAATATTATGTTTTGTTTTTGTAAATAGTTCTTATTTAAACTTTTTACCCGACTGAGGACGGTAATGCGTTTATTAGCCTTTGTTTTGGCGCTCTAGAGACCAAACGCGTGGGCCGATTTTTATTTACACCAATCGATTTGTTCTAATCTTCCGAGTGTCACTAAAGATATGACCTAATCAAAATTCAGTATGGTAACAACCAGACGCCATATTGTGAAAAATAAAATGATTTAATTTTGGTTATTCGAAATGACAAATCATATAATAACCCTCCCTTTGGGTTTCGCCGCAGTCGGGTAAAAAGTGCAAAAATCAAGAAGTTACATCGTGTGTGAAAGCTTTCACATCATTCAACTCAAAAGCTGGCAATAATCATAAAGAAATTACGTGTACATCGCAAATAAAAAATGTAGCGACCTGAACAGCTCTATAGCTTGCTTTATTCAAGTTCTAGAGGGTGCAGTTAGTTGTGCACGCCGGGCAGACGAGAAGGTGTGCTGACAGCATGTATACTGTGTAGGGGCTCCACACTCGCATTGTGTTCAAGATGGGTCTCTACTTCTCTAGGCCTTAGCTAGATTGGATCAGTTCAAAGATTTCCATATTGGCCACTGCAGTTCGTGAGCTCCAATTACACGTAGACGTTAAAACAAATACTGTATTATCTAAATAATAGTAATTGTTCAATGTTACCTTTGGACATTGACTCTGCACTCGGCCTGGCTGACGCGCGGCCCAGTTAAAAGAATGATTTGGTTGCATCTTACACGCATAGGACACATAGATTTTGTATAATAGTGTGTGTTAAGAAAAAGTAGTATATAAGCAGAACATTATATAAATAAATCAGATTTGAATTTTATATTGTCTCATTTAGCCATCTTCGGATCAGTCCCGTGAGTCTGCGGGATTGGCAGTGAGTTTACCCTTCCCGAACCTAGTATTCCTGTCTACTTTCTGTATGTAACCTTAGGTCGCACGGTGCAGACATCCTGAACTTATTTATATATTTATTTATCACATACTAGGTATATGGTATATGAAATCAACAACCATGAAAGACCTAGGAGTCACATTTGACCGAAAGCGCACCTTCCACGATCATATGTTCATTGTAGCCAAACAATCCTACCAAAGGTTAGGTTTTGTTTTACGTAATTGCCGTGACTTTCGCACCGCTCATGCCGTCAAAATAATATTTAATGCCCTCGTACGTAGTAGGCTAGAAACCAGCTCTTGCGTTTGGAATCCGCACGAAAGTACCTACGCACTTTTGTTAGAAAAGGTTCAAAAAGTATTCCCTAGGTACCTTTATAAACAAAAACACCACTACTACTACTACGGTACTATCCTTACCTTTATCCGACTAAATTTTTACCGGGTTGCCTTGGATACAACTCGCTAGAGGTAAGGCGAGCTCGAGATCAGCTCACAATGGCCTGTAAGACGCTCTGTGGCTCTATTGACGCTCCTGATCTTTTTAATTTGCTGGCGCGCTTCTTTGTTCCGGACAATTACTGCCGGGGCAGAAAGCACAGGCTGTTTGCCGTGCCTCCATGTCACACTGTTGCACGTGCTAAGTCGCCAATTCCTCGCACTCTGGCCGCGCTTAATGATCTCTTGGATTCTAATCCAACAGACGATCTGTTTGCGGATGCATGGACGAAGATTTTATTGGCATGTCAGAAGTATTGTGAAAGGAATTTATGAAAGTGAGAACCTTTACTTTGTTATTTTGTTTATTTTTATTGTATGTATAACTCTTTTAGTTCTTTTTTAGTTTCTATAATTGGTTTAACAGCCGTTGTAATTAAATAAAATAAATAAATAAATGGTAGGTTAGGGCTGTAGGGCTTATAGGGCTTAGGGTCGTAGGGACTGTTAGGCTTGTAGGTCTTTGTAGGTTCCCTTAGCTTACCATATACTTTCATGTACCGTCGCACCCTTGACAGTATTGCGGGCTTTTTTTTTTTTTTTTTACCGATGGGAAATCATCAAATAACCCCTCCCGCTCTGGGCTGAGCAGGAGGGAGTGTCAGACTTCTACTGACTAAAACCCATCCATGTTCCTTCCTTTGCCCTTTGTGTTCCAGGCCGCGGTATCTCTTTCGAACAGTCCCGCAACCCTGGCAGGCGTCGGCCCTTACGGACCCCTTCCTGTTTGCTGACTCTCTTTGAGGCGCGCGTGGAACACGAACGCGCCGTCGACACGGCCTGTTGTCATAAGACGGACGGACGGCGAGCTAGCCCATACCTCACCGTCCACAGGCCCGCGTCTACGGTGGCCGGGGGCCACCACGTGGCCCCCGACGCCCGGTGCGTCTCCCGCGGCGGCTGGGACGTGAGGTTCTCTCCCTCTCACGTCCCGCCACCTCCTTCGCTAGCATGACTGCTTCGCAGAAGGAGGTGACGGCGTCCCATTCCGTCTCGCTCCGGACCATGGATTGAACCAGGGCCGGACGCGAGAGGTCGCCGCCGCCGATCGCCGCTACGAGGACACGGCGTTGCTCCGCCCAAGCGGAGCAGACCTGCACAGTGTGCTCCACCGTGTCCTCCGGTCGATCCTCGCAGTGGTGACACCCGGGCGTTTCCTCCCGCCCGATTAGGTGCAGGAACCTCCCGAAACAAGTATTGCGGCCTTACGTGACGTTAGTTAAGGGTGGATGTACAGTAATAAAATGAGATACCAAATTTTTTCCTGTTCTTCAAACATTATATATTGCATTATTCTATTTATCTACACACAAAATAATAGCTTTTTACTGAATGCATATGAAAATATATACGGCACTTATAAACACATTTCTTTCAATTTTTGTCTGTCTGTCTGTCTGTTTTCCGGCTAATTTCTGAAACGGCTGGACCGATTTTGACGGGATCTTTATTGACAGATAGCTGATGTTATAAGGTCTTACTTGGGCTCCTCTTTTTTCGAAAAATAATTAGAGTTCCGTGTAAATAATTAAAGCCCTTGAAATTGGTAACAAAATCCGATTCAAAAAGTAAAGTAATAATTTTTTTAAAACAATTTCACGCGAACGAATGTCGCGGGCAACTGCTAGTAATTCAATAAAAACGTATTTATGAATGTATGTACCGGTTAAATACCTTAGGGCATGTAAACACGCCAATGTATCCTTATCCGATTTAGATCGAAATCTAATCGGTTAACAACACTTGTGATAACAACTTATCAGTTGACTGATTATATCGATGATTGATACCGGGTCTCTTTACAAGTAGGTGCTTGCCATTTAGGAGATATAAATAGACTTTCGTCATCAGATAATATAACATTAGTTAAAGATAGGTTAGGATTAGGACCCGCCCCTCCGTCGCGCGTCGTTGTTCTTCCATGCTTCGCACGGTTTAGAAAAAAACATTTACCTATATTTATTTATTATTATTATTATATTCTTTTTTCCTTTATTCAATTATATACATTTATAAATTACATTTTTAAATATTTCTAAACAAATTAATATTAAAAAAACATTTAAAAATATAAAAAATAGTGGTTCGCCGGTATCGGGAGCAGGGTCCAAGCTACCGGTGGTTAGGGCTCCAGAGACAGGAACCTCCTCACAATGCGAGCATTATCGAGGAGTATTGCCTTCTGAATCAGGCCCTTGATCCAACCGCCTAAGGAGAGCCTCGAGAGATGTTCGTAGAGGCTTTTGGCCATAAGGCCATTGGCCGTCACAACAATCGGCACAATGATAGCCGAGTTCACATTCCACATGTCGACAACCTCGTGTGCTAAGTCGAGATATTTCATTTGTTTCTCTTTCTCAGCTTTCACGAGGTTCTCGTCATGCGGGATGGTAACATCGAATATCATTACGCGGCGCGCTGATCGGTCTATCACCACTATGTCAGGCTTATTGGCGACAATAGTCCTGTCAGTGATGATAGACCGATCCCAGTACAGCGTGACATGGTCTTTCTCGAGAACTGGGTCGAGCACATACTTGTAGTACGGTACCTCAGATTCCACAAGTTTATATTTCAAGGCAAGTAGCTGGTGAATAATCCTGGCTACTTGGTTATGCCTGTGCAAGTACTCGCCGTTAGCCAGACGAGAACAACCAGAAATAATATGTCTGATGGACTCACCCGGACGGTGGCATGCCCGACACACGTCAACCGTCCCGTCCTTCATAATATATTTCCGGTAGTTCTCGTCTGGCTAACGGGAAATTATATTATTTTATTATTATTATATTAGTATTTTATTTTTATTTATTTAATATTTTTATTTATTGGTATAGTATTATTGGGGTCCTCTGAAGCGGCCACGAAAAGTGACTAATATAGATTGCGACCTTTGCAATGTGCATACTACATAAAAATATAGATGTAGATATACATAGATGAAAAATGTAGATCTAGATGTAAATCTAGATAAAAATTACAGTCGTGGGGGCTCTTTGTAAACAGGAAACCGAAAGTACACGTGTATGTATTCAATTCCAGCCATAGTTTTTTTTTTTTTGCGATTGTAGATGATCTATAGGTAGATATTGAAATATGTCCAAGTATCGATTATATATGCTCAGGAAACATTCGATTCATCAAGCGAAGTCAATCACATACTTCCCTTGTCATAAATCTTTTTAATTATCTTTAGCGGAAGATAATCAAGAACACTAAACTTTTTTGTTTCATATTATGACTATCCTACATTATTCATTTACTGAGACTGTTCTATATTTTTTGCAATTTGAACCGTTTGCGAATGGAAAGGTAATGCAGTACTTTTAGGGCAAGTTTGACTTGTATTTTACCGAATTAAGTGTGCAAATGACTGGATAAAGTGATTCGTCAGTTGTTCGGAAAAGCAAGGTATTACAAAATTAACATATTTATTCCTCGACTGCATGAGTTATGTCAATTTAAATACAAAGGGTAATACACACAAAGGGCGTGAGTCACAGGAGAAACGAATGACCATGACTACACTACATGCAAATATTTTGATTTCACCATAGATTTTATTGATGAAGGGACGAGCTGGACAAAAACAATGACCAGTGGTCCAGCCTTGCAGCCTTTTTCCAGCCGCGGGATGATTGATGTAGGCGAACAGGAGCAGTAAAAGTTATTAACATTAACCCTAGTACCCACTGTCTTTCCAGTCAACAAAATAAATGAGAAAATATCTTGTGATTGTGACTGAATTAAAATTAAATTATTTATTCTGCAAATAGGATTCGGAACAGATTAAAAAAAAAAGCGCACTTAAAAAAGCAATAGAACTCAGTGACCAATGAACAAACTATAATCCGTTTTGATAACAATCCTAGGAACTGATTAGTTACCAAATCAACAACTAATAATATACGAATGATTGAATATAGAATTTGTCAGAAATTGCATATTTTTCCGAGAAGTACCTAGCGCGAAAAAGTTTAATTAAGATCCAATTACCTAGTAGATGGCCATGTCTTCAGAGATCATAGCATAATCAGCCTTTAATGTTCCTGGGACACTCGGCCTCCTCTCTATGAGAGGGAATGGGCTATAATCCACCATGCGGGCCCAATGCGGGTTGGTAGATGTCACATGTCTTCGAATTTTTGGTTCTAAGACATGCCGGTTTCCTCACGATGTTTTCCTTCACCGTTTTGAGAGCAGTGGTGATTGGTAAGTCGGGGCCGCCACCACTGGGCCACCACTGCTCTCAGAGATCATATCGTGAAACTATTTGTTTTTGTGTTTTTATTTTACACTGCTCTCAGAGATTATATCGTGAAACTATTTGTTTTTGTGTTTTTATTTTATTATAATATAGTCTCTTATCAACCGGTTCCATAAATCCATACTTTGTGTGAACTTAGAAGTCATATTGAAAGTCATAGTTTCAATGGTTTATCCAATGTAGCTTTTCTAAAGGGTAGAAAACTACATCCCGATCGAGCTAATCTGCACCTCATTGTAATGAGGTCGGGGTCATCGTAGCAAGGTGCAAACTTAACTCATCCGAGTTGTAAGTTCAATTACTTTGAAGCAAGTATCTATTCTCTACAACTTAATAATAGTATTTCACGAAATAATGATGTCCTTTAAAATTAAATTAAAGTAAAACTTAAATGTGGTCAAGTAATTTTCCATTATATTAAATTGTTTTTTTGTCTGGTCTATGCTGAAGACAACATACAATTTGGCCTCCCTTGCGTGGTGTCGCCTTGTTTCGCAGAGAGAAATTTCATAGAATCTCTTTCATAGAACTAGGAGAAAAAAAATATATAAAACGAAATTCCATTTAACTGTTGTAACTATAACAGTGTACAACCCCCTTGCGTTTTACAAGGAATAATTTGTCTAATTAAAAAAAATACCTTTAAATGTAAATGTTCTTACTTACGTTTGTAAATAATTTTAAACTAACATAAAACCATTTTCTAAAACCAAAGCGCACTATTTATTAGAAAACCACAAATATTTTCTTGAGATTTAAACTCATATTTTTTTACAAAACACCACTGTACACGTAAGAAACTGTTTAAAAAAACACTCTAACCACAGATCGAAAATAGTTTCTGTTTTCAAATAAAACCGCGGGAAATAGATTATTAAATTCAAATAATTTGTACTAATGGCCGCACCCGGTGTAGGCTGCGTTAAACTGAAGCAAAATGCCGACAATTTTTAACGCTCTTTCGAATCAAATAGATTTGCTTTTACTTTCTCTTAAAATGTGGTTATAACCGTAGGACGACAGTGCGTTATAAATTGACATTAAACGGAAACAAAGCGCATTGTGGCGGGAAATTAACTTATTTGTACTTTGTGGTTTTTATAAATAAATATGAAATGAGGTTATCTGTGCGGCCTATATAAGGTCTTTGACCTGTTGTGTCCTGATTAGTAATTTCAATTTTTTTTTACATAGGAATGGGTAACCGCAAAATTAAATGTGGATATTCCCTTTGTTAGTAATTCCATTGTAAAAATAGATAAATACTTAGTTTGAGTGCGTCATTAGTAATAACAGCTCAAAAATAAAATATAAGCAAAAGTGCAATAAAAACTCATGACACATTCGACAATGATTGTAAGTGATTATTAATTTAGACCAAATTGGTACCTACGTATGGCGTACTATAACCTTATTAGAAGAAGAAAAGACAAACCTAAATCAATGAGGCGAATAACCAAGCCTAGTCATCTTCTATAATCTCTACACTAGTAAACTCAAACTCAAAGCATTTATTTCAATTAGACCATTACAGGCACTTTTGAAAGTCAAACAAAAAAAAAAGCTAAGCTACAGTCACAGTCACAAGGCATAATAACTTGAGAAAGTACTGTAGTTGCACATTCCAAAGCGTAGATCTCTATGGCGAAGAATGAGCAAGAAACGTCATGGACACTTTTTAATCAAAATATTGTTACAAAATCTTGGTTACATCATTCACGTTGAGATTATACATATGTGAGAACGATGTAGACAGACGAAGACGAAGTACTCAAAGCATTTATTTCAAAGCATTTTTAATAGATACGTGGTACCTATACGGAGGTAAAGTTTGTAAGAGGAGATAATCTCTACACTACACAACCGATTTCAAAAACTCTTGCACCTAATTAGAATGAATCTTCAGGGCGGACGTATAAGTTCTGTATCATTTTGACAAAAGCTAATATATACGGTCTATCTATTCATACACGAAATCTCTTAAGGGGTCATTGTACTCATCATTATTAACAACTTTTACTATGGGACCAACCTCGAAATCGAGGGAAAAAAAACAGCTGTTCCCTACAATATGATCTCATTATAACTCGTCAAAATGTACTGACTCATAGTCATAGTCCATGACTGAGTCATAGTCTATATTTACAACGTGCCCGCCGTGGGATAATTTCCGACCAAACACACAACAGCTAGTCCTTTATAAATTGAATTCGAATGGTCCAAAGGCTCTCTTTTTGACGGATTTTGTAAATTAACTTCCAACTTAGTTTACCTTCTTCTTCTCGAATCGATGACTCAGACTTTGTCCGACCAATACGTAGCCAAAATTTCTCCCTAGTCAGGACTGAGAACTGCAGTGGCCGTTATGGTAATAATCTTTGAACCAACTAAAGAAATGTTATTAGTATGTATATTTAGATTAAGGTATTTATCTATGGGTCTTTGTAACCTGAAATAAATGGTTTATTTATTATTAAAGGCTCAAGTTGATGGGTTCATAGGGTGTAATTGGCTCATCTCGGACACAATGCGAGTGTGGAGGACCAACACAAGATATGCCCCACCTTCTCTTCTTATCCTGCCTGCAATGCACAACTCATTGCACCCTTCGGGACTTGAAGGAGGCAAACAACAGAGCTGTCCAGGTTGCTACGTATTTAGTTGCTACGTACTTAGTTTAAGTTAGTTTTTGCAACCAAGTCTTGTGAATCTTCGATGAAGAAACGCACTGTAGTGTCTTCATCTTATAGTTAATGTGGTAAATTCAGATTTACCGCTCAACATCGCAGCGACCGTAAAATCTGACCTCTGCGACCTTAAGGGAAATCAGATTATATCGACACAATAAGTACTTCGTTTACGTTTGTATGCTTAGATGATTTGGCCTTGAGAGGATGAGTGAAAGGTGAAACAAGAGGTATTTACAAGTCAGAGGTACTCTGACCTTGAAGTTGATGTTCATCAGAGAGGCCATGTGGTTAGTACTCGAAACCTGCGAGCGTGTATGACCAGATGGATGAACATGAACGAAACAAAAGGAGAGGATCGTACTAGGTGGCGTTTCGAGTTTCTGCCTGTTTCTGTCATGGGAAAAAAAACGTGAGTTTATGTATGTACGGTTTACATAAATATCTATGGTGAGTCCATTATCGCGTCCGCGTACAATCCGCGATTAACTTATTGATATTCCGACCAGGTGGCTAGAAAACAGTTACAATCTCCATAATAAGGTGGCTGCCCCAACAATTGGCTCTTAAAATAATGTTATTAAAATGTCATTGTACTCGGCTACGTGCTACGAGAACCTGGGGCGTAGCCAATGTGCGTAGCGGAGACAACGAAGCGTAGATTATAAATTTCTTTTTTACCAATGCCCGTCGAAAAAGGGCATTTTATTCATCCATAATATTGAATGAAACTCTCTTTACTCACTGAGTGAATACAAACATTTTGAATCGATAACAGTGAATAGAACTCTCTTTTACTCACTGAGTGAATAAAAACATTTTGAATTTGGAACAAGCACAAATTATGAACAACAAATAAATAAAAATTGCCGACAAGACTAGAAAACTGAATTTCGAAAATTGTTCTAATTTCACTATAAATCTATAATTGAATCCTTTGTTCTCTTTTTATATTATCGATTATATAATAATATGTGATAAAGACTCATCTACCTAGACTTATCCCAACTTGATTGGGGTCGGCTTCCAGTCTAATCGGATACAGTTGAATATCACTATTTTACATGGTACGACTGCCTATCTGACCCAGAACACAACCTAGTTAGTAGTGGGTGGGTAATACGGTACCCTTGGTAAGACTGGTTGTCAGACTTTCGGGCCACTGACTTCTTGTAACGACTGTCAAAGAACTATATATGACAGCAAAGGCTTTACGTACTTTCCTAGGCACGGAGGAAATTCGGTATGTAATGAATTAGTGGTCACCCATCCATAGACCGACTTTGGTAAGCCCAGATTAACCTTGAAGATCGACTCGAGTGGCTGTTACCCACGAGAACTGTAGTTCTATTTATTTTCTCGCAGTCAATGGTAAAAAGTAGAGTACACAACTCGTGAAAAAATAAATCACCTCGGTTCTTGTAGCGCTCGCTCCGCTCAGGATTCTACTCTAGAATCCTTCGCTGCTCTCGGGATCCAACTTAGTCCGTCGAATTAAATTACCTTTTTTTTCACTTGTTGTAATAAATCGAGTAGTTAATGACCACGAATGAAATGCTATTAAAGCGTATAAAATGATGATCAACGCATATTAAATTGATTTTCTTTGTGCTATGCTAAAGATTATTATCCTTTTACATATTGAAGCGTACGTAATATTTTATCTTGGTCAAAAAATAGGCAATAAAGATACAGCTTCAGGGGAAAAATGTAGCAGACATTTCAACTGATTACAGACACTTCACTCCACAGTATGTTTTATTTTCCAGTTTTTTTTTAATCAATTTTGTGTCCACATCCAAGCGACTGAATGAAAAGAAAGTGTAGCTTCAAATGCTCTCTCAGTCTCAAATACTGGTGCAGTTACCCTGCTCACGGATTGCTAGTTGAAATGATTGAAAGTGCTCTGCTAGCAGCCCGCGAGCTCCTAATGCATACGGTTTACTGACCGATACTCCTACAGTCCTAGATGGAATACCAAACAGGCTAATGGGATTAAAACTACAATATCTAGAGACTTTAGTCTTATATTACCATAAGTAACGTAGTTTCGTAGAACTAGAGCGAGTCCGAATTTGTTTATTAACTGTCTTTTTACCCGACTGCGATGAAGCCCAAAAGAAGGGTTATTTTCAGATGGTATATTTATTAGAGTACTCAATTAGAATACTTCCATTCGATAATAAGCTAAATAATATTGCTCCTATTTAGTTCGATACTTAGTTAACTGTTAGAAATGATGCCTAAACCGAACTAAGATGGGTTCTTTACTTCTTTGCTAAAAGCTTTACGAAGGTTTATTTTTAACGAGCGTTGATTGGTTTCACCTGTAACTATGTAAAAATTCTTAGAAATTAAATTTTACCCACTTTCCGATTTCCGATTGAGCTGAAATTTTGTATAAGTACATGTTTAGTTTGGATGACAATTCATGGTTAGCTAAGTGCATAAGCATAATCAGCCTTTAATGTTCTCACTGCTGGGACACTCGGCCTTCTCTCAATGAGAGGGAATGGGCTATAATCCACCACGTGGGGCCAGTGCGGGTTGGTAGATTTCACATGTCTTCGAATTTTTGGTTCTAGGGCATGCCAGTTTCCTCACGATGTTTTCCTTCACCGGTTTGGGAGCAGTGGTGATGAAATAAATTACACAATGGAATGCGCCTGCCTGGGTTCGAACCCACGACTTACTGTTCGTAAGTCGGGGCCGCCACCACTGGGCCACCGCTGCTCCCCTGCTGTCAGCTAAGTGACATCATTCTAAATCAATACAATTTGGCGGATTCCCAAAGATGGCGGTTTACTTTTTATGCATTCCCAAGATATGGGTAACAAATAAAAGGGTTTGCTGAGAAGAATAAGAGAAAGCGTTTTTTTTTTAACCACTATTGTTGTAACAAAACCCTTAACGAAGCTGAAAGGCACTTGCTCTCCCCGTCAATGCGATCTTTTTTTTTGTTCTAGACCAGGGATTCCCAAAGTGGTCGATATCGACCCCTTGGGGTCGATATCGGTTTCCTAGGGGTCGACATAAACGAAAACTGATTATGGGGGTCGACGAGGTCTAAAAATCGACCCCTATTAAATTAACACAAGTTCTTATTTAAAACTTTCAAGATAGGTAGGTAGGTACTGTATTGTTTATGTTGTGTTACGTGTACTAAGAATAATTAATATTTATGTAGGAAATAGCATTGTTGTAGTAATATAAAGCCTCAAGTTCGTACAAGATGAAAAACTCGGCAAGTCAGTGTGGACAAGTTTGTGCAAGATAATGAGTTCGAGCGTACGTCTTTCAGGCGCGTTTTGACTTGCTCTCTATTTGACGCTTGCGCGATTTAACACGAACGAATTCATGATCAAGTTGCAAGTCCAAACATGTTCCTGATATTTTACTATTTAACGAGGTTGCACTTAGGTTGAAAGTTCATTTGCGTTTTGAAATTCGTTGGAGCTTGAACGATAATAACTCATATAAGTACTCATTTATTTCAAGAGATTACAAAGTTATTACATAGCTAAATTAAGTGAAGTAAAATGACTGAAAAAGAATTTACAAAATGCTGAGCTCCCTACGCGAGTTAATAGCGTAACCACACAATATCTGCAGTTTATGAAAAATTAACAGGGTAAGTACCAAACAGTTTTTATCCGGCACAGCGCATCAGCATTGCCCCACTGCACACTGTGTGATAGTGATCAGTTGAGCTATCTGTAGATTGTTTGCAACAGTTTGCAGTTGCCTCAGTTGTTTCAATTGTAAAAATTTACCAGTAAATTTAACAGTTTATTAGGTATTGTTTTTAATTTAGGTACTTAGTTTCTTATTTTTTTATTTGCAGGATTACTGAGAGTTTTATGATGGCGGACACGAAAAAAAAATGCAGACAATACAGTTTGGACTACTTGAAGTTCG
The DNA here is from genome assembly GCA_947578425.1 of Eugnorisma glareosa. Classification (NCBI taxonomy): domain Eukaryota; kingdom Metazoa; phylum Arthropoda; class Insecta; order Lepidoptera; family Noctuidae; genus Eugnorisma; species Eugnorisma glareosa. Next base: position 3,004,131 of record OX387976.1, read on the forward strand.
GATTTATTGCATCTCCATCAAATCAACACTTGCCGATGTGTCTCATATGTGAAAAAGTATTCAGTAACGATGCCATGAAGCCTTCAAAAATGGATGACCACTTATCGAGAGTACATGCTGACAAAAAAAGTAAGCCCTTGACATTTTTTCAAGCACTTAAAGAAAAACTAGACAAAAGGCCATCCATAAGATCGATGTTTGCGTCATCATCTATTAAAGACGATGATGGTTTACGAGCGTCCTATAATATATCTTTACTAATAGCGAAGTCGGGGAAACCCCACACAATTGGAGAGCAGCTTATCTTACCAGCCATTGCGGAGGTCCTTAACAATGTATTGCACAAACCCGCACATGATATTTTAAAGAGAATACCTTTGAGCAATAACACCGTTCAGAGACGCATAGACGAGATGGGACGCGATGTGGAAAACATTTTATGCAAGTTCTTACAGACCAACAGATTCTCTCTCCAGTTGGACGAGTCTACATTACCCGGCAATGAAGCTCTGTTGTTAGGATATGTTCGATATATCAAAGATGAAAATATGTGCCAAGAACTGCTTTTTGCTACATATTTAGAGACTGATACCAGAGCAGAATCAATTTTTCAGGCCGTGGAACATTTTTTTACTGACAAAGCTATTCCATGGAAGAACATTGTTTCTGTTGCGACTGATGGTGCACCGTCTATGGTTGGTCGTCATCGTGGTTTTATAGCTCACTTAAAGCGACAACTGCCTGATGTACTGGTCATTCACTGCGTGATTCACAGGCAGCATTTAGTAGCAAAAAAGCTGAGTCCTAGATTGCATAAGTCTTTACAATATGTAATAAATGCTATCAACAAGATTCGAAGCAATTCTTTGAACTCTCGGTTATTTGCTCAGCTACCTATGTGAGGAAAACGACGAAGTCTTTACTCGATTACTTCTTCACACTGAAGTTCGCTGGCTATCAAGAGGCTCTTGCTTAGAAAGATTTTCAGCCGTTTTTGAATCTGTGTTGGAGTTTTTACAAGAAAAAGATCCGAATTTGAAAGAAAATCTGAACAATTGTAAAACAGATATTTATTACTTGACTGATATCTTTGGAATGTTCAACAAAGTTAATTTGCAGCTGCAGGGTGACGATCTTAACTTGATTAAAACAAAATCAATAATATCGGCCTTCGTGGGTAAACTAATCCTTTATAAACAAAATTTAGGCAGAAAAGAATATTCGCAGTTTCTGCATTTGTCAAAATTACCAGAAACGCTTCAAGATGATGACATTTTATTATATGTCACTCACTTGGACGCATTACACAAGGATTTTACGGAGAGGTTTGAGGATCTTTTAAATTTACAAATTCCTCAATGGATAATAAATCCGTACAATACCACAGCCATAGAAGAAGCCAATGTGATAATGCAAGAAGAGTTGATTACCATCAGCACAGACGAAGAGCTTAAGCAGAAGTTCAACCAAGGCTATCAGAAGTTCTGGTTGCAACGCAACATTGAAACACAGTATCCTACATTGTGGAACATTGCTGAAAAATACCTTATCGCTTTTCCATCATCATACCTAGTTGAAAAAAGCTTCAGTGTGGTAACAAACATTTTGACGAAACAAAGAAACCGTTTGAAAATCAACGAACGTGGAGATTTAAGGCTGCAACTCACCAATATTGAACCGGATGTAGCTAGATTGGTAGATAGTCACCAGGTTCATCCATCACACTGAATGTTTTATTTTCTCTTTGCGAATTAATACTTTTTTAAATATAATTTCCTACCTACTTAAAATTCTTTAAGTACCTAATTTGTAATAATCGTTATAAATTAAACTTGATATTTACTGAATTGTATGTCTTTTTATTTTGTTAAATTTTGATACGAAAATGAAGTCAATTTTACTCACTTAACCAAGTGCAAAGTTTTCCAATTGGTACCTTAGTACCTAGGTATTTTGTGTCAATAGGAAAAAACTAAAGTTAGGCCCCCTTATTCATAATAGTCTGCTAACTTAAAGCATTGCTAATTCTCACTCTGTCTTCTTCTATTGACCTAAGTCAGAATGAAAAATAACACACTGTAGCAGCTGTTTTAAGTTAGCGGACCATTATGAATAAGGGGGTTGATCTTAAAAGTAGGTAATTTGGCCATGGGGGTCTGAGGTAACAGTTCATTTTGGAAAAGGGGTCACTTGTCCAAAATAGTTTGGGGATCCCTGTTCTAGACCATACCTGGGAACCTAGTTCCTTCTTCTCTAGTACCTTCTAGTTACGGAGATATAGGAGAATATCTCCGTAACTAGGTCAGTTCCAACTTTATCACAAGTTTTTTTTTAAATATATGTTTTTAATGTACCACATTTTTACTTTAAACACCTCCACGACCCCTGTACTATTCAATCCATCCATCAGCACAATGTTTTGAGTCCTTTACATTGAGTCTTACCGTAGAAGATGATTTTTCAGCCAAAAAAAAAGTCGTTTCACAGCACAGTTTTACACAGTTTTTAAAAGTGATAGTGGATAAGCCTGATTGTCCGTTCCTGGGGCACTGGACCCGTATGCACAGCTGCAGGTCTGGTGCAGCGGGAAGCGGACTTAGTTATAGGTATAGGTTTTTAAATTAGTTTATTTTACTTCATTTTATTAAGAAATTTATTTAAATTTTAATTTAATTTAATTTATATGGAAAATGTTACCAACATAGTTGATAAGTGGTACTTACATGAATCATTTGTGTTCGATTTAAAATAAAAAAATAAATAAAAAACAGCAATAATTTTTGCGTAAAGTTACCTAGTTTGATATACATAATGCTTGGTTGACGGCTTCGTGAAGGGTCTTGTTACACCCTGCATTATCTATTAAAAACTCAGCATCTACTGGAGTCACAAAAAAATGAAAGTAACAAAAGTTATACTTACATTTTTATGGTACGAGTATTATATCCAAATTACACTAGTTCTATTTTCTAAGGAATGTTGTGACCGACCGCACAATTGTGTACTAACTTGATGCAAGTAATCTCTTTCTTTAAGTACTACTTTTGTGGAAGGTCTAAGGTCCCAAAAATGCGTTTGCGTAAGACTTTTAAGCGTTTGGCGGAAAAGCGTGACGACATATTATACTGCATTAGATGATTGGACATACGAACAAATGTGTGATACATCTTATTTAAATTCCTAATTTTTATTTCAGACCAATGGATCCATATTGGTTTATAGTATTAACTTGTATTGTATAGCGGGCTGGTGTCCGCAACTCGCGTCTAAGCGCGTATTTTGCGTGCGGTAGTATGAACTTTTAAAAGGACCCATTAAAATACATGGACAAATTTTAACACGGAGTTCAATACGTCTAACCAATGATATCCAAGCAAAAAAACCCTGATTAAAGTGATTTTATTTTTACCTAAATTATGAAATTGTCGGCAGCACTCTAGAATAAACACATCCATTAGGTCAAAACAAAATCACTTTAATCAGTGTTTGTTGTGAGAACTCTACGTTACGAGAACGCTACGTTGTGTGTGAACGCTGTGTTAAAATTTGTCCATCTATTTTAATGGGACCTTGTATAGTAAATAATAAGTAACAACAACTTAAAAATATTGGATAATGGTTAGCTTGGTTATTGTACACAGTTATAAAATTACTCGTCGAGCGTCCGATATAGATTTTACCATGAGAAATAATGACGAACTTTGATATATTCCCTTAATTATGGGGACCTCCACTGTTCACACTTCACTTGCCCTGTGAAACTAGTCCGCTGAAGCGACGGAACACCACGTCCTGTGGGCAAAGGTCTTCCTCCATCACGAGGGAAATAAAACAATTCAGTACTCGCACCACGAACGCCATCAGCCTCCTATTGTTTAGGACATCAAACAGGCCTCCTCTCTAAGAACAATGAACTGATTATTTTGCCATAACAAGCCGTTGGTCCCGGCTGTCTGACAACCAGTCTCACCAAGGGGTATCGTATTACCCAGTACTAAATGGGTTGTAGAGGTCAGATAGGCGGTCGCTCCTTGTAAAATACTAGTATTCAGATGCATCCAGATAGACTGGAAGCCGACTTAACACAAAGGGCGATGAAGGAACATGGATGGGTTTTAGTCAGTAAAAGCCTGATACTCCCTCCTGCTCCGCCCAGAGCGGGAGGAGTCATTTGATGCTTTCCCATCCGACAAAAAAAAAGGCGTAATAAAATATGCTATGCACGTACTATGTGGTTATGAATAACAGGACTGTTGTACAACAGTTCATCAAAGTGTTGCATACAGTCGACAAGTGACTCAATGAATATACTTTTTACCCGATTACGGCAGGATCGGTCATAAAACTGCTCATGTGCGTAGGTATGTGAGTAAGTTTGTTTATGTAGAATTTGGTGATGTTTCGTCTTCATCAGGAAATCGTACGATAGTAATGTAGGCAAGTGAATCAGACTTTCGAGATAAGTAAGCGTTCGATCGTCAACCGGCATGTTCCATCCGTGTCCTAGAACTAAAATTTGGAAGATGCGACATCCACTAATCGGCACTGGTGGATATGAGGCCGACTACCGTAAAACGGGTGTATAGAAAATTAGAAACGGAGGAGTAAATTGAGACAAAACTTTGAAAGGGATTTTAACATCGAATTAATATGATATGCTACCAACAAGTAATCTATTTTATTTGTTTAATTTTACAAAGACCTTTTTAGCAACATACCATAATTAATTCAACATTAAGGCAGTTGTCCTATCGCCAACGATGAGCGAGAAGCGAGTAGAACTAGACACTAGAAACGCTTTGGCGAGCAGGGAGAAACGAGTGTAGTTCCGATATTTTGTCGCTGGGCTATAAGCGAGTGTGTGAGTGCGACAGGCGATTCGCACCACTCGCTCAGGGCGGCTAGTCCTGCGCGACATTGTACGCGCTGTGCACGTGTTCCCGTCAACCCGTCAACAATGATAGTTCTATCTGAATTCATACTATGTGCACTCAGATCCGCTCTCTAGGTAGAAATGACCGCTGGTAGGTCTCTTGTGTTTTGACCGCTAAGCGGGCATCGCTGACCAAGTTTCGCTGAGTGAGTATTATCTTTGATAGCTTTTGTCGTTGCTACTCACCCCATTTTACCCGGTACCTCTCACACAGGTCACAAGTGTCCTAGCAGCTGGAACGTAGGCTGTAGACCCTTCACGAAGCCGACTTATCTTGGATGTACTGGTCAACCGTCTCTGGATTTTCTCTATAAGTGTACAGTTTTGTGTACGCGCTTGACCCCTTGACTCCTCCCACTCTGGGCGCAGCGGAAGGGAGTGTCAGACTTTTACTCACTAAAACACATCCATGTTCCTTCTTTTGCCCTTCGGGGCCGCGGTATATCTTTCGAACAGTCCCGCAGCACTGGTAGGCATCGGTCCTTTCGGACGTCACCCTTTGAGGCGCGCGTGGAACACTAACGCGACGTCGACTTCATAAGACGGATGTACGGTGAGCTGGCCCATTACTCACTGCCCACAGCCCGCGCCTATGGTGGCTGGGAGCCACCACGTGACCCCCGACGCCCAGAGCGTGTCCCGCGGCGGCTGGGACGTGAGGCTCTCTTCCTCTCACGTTGCGCTACTTCCTTCGCTAGCATGACTGCTTCGCAGAAGGAGGCGGCGGCGTCCGATTCCCTCTCGCTCCGGACCATGAATTGAATCAGAGCCGGACGCGAGAAGTCGCCGCCGCCTATCGCCGCATGAGAACATGATGGGGGTGGACCACCGCCGTGTCCTCCGCCCAAGCGGAGCAGACCTCCACGGTGTGCTCCATCGTGTCCTCCGGTCGACCATCGGAATGGAAACCATGTCCGGTGATGACCTGCGTCAGGCGGAAGGTGAGGGCAGCGGAGTTACCCTCCGGCGTGGTGCCTCCACGCGCCACTCGTGCAGGCGCGCGAGGACTATCGCCTCCAGATCCCATGGCGGCAATCCGGCAAGGAGGCTCGCCGCCTCGCCGGAGATCGTGCGGTACCCCCGGACTAGCCTTACGGCTACCATATTTTGGGGCGCGTTATGGTAGTGGGCGGACACATTACATTGGAGACTTGGTCCCTCCAATTTGACGGTCACGGCTCCCCGCCTCAAGGAACGCGCACACACCGGGGAACGCGTCCACACCGTTCTTGGAGATAGCTTCTTCTGAGGAAAACACATTGGGGCTTGATATCTTTTATGTAGCTGTGCTACCGTCTCGTCCTGCAGATAAAAATGATTTCCCTGAAGCTTATAAATCCGGTTCTGTTATATTAGGGAACTGGGTAGTGCAGTAGCAAATGTAAACGACCTAATAAAAAAACAACTCTTTTATTATCATAGGAGTTCCTTGCCATAATTTTAGGTAAATAAGTTAAATAATAAAATCACAACTTAACGAATACTTAAAATTAACTCGAACGTCGCTCGTCAATTTTGAAATTTAGAATTTAGTCACATAACCCACCTGGTATTAATACCGAAACATTCCATAAGGTTGACGTCGTAAGCAATTCACTTATTTCTATGGCAGGTAAAATGGACTCAAAAATTACTTTAAAAAAAAATTTAAATACCAACGTGGATCACCAAACGAAACAAATTAGATAAAAATGTTGTTGCACGTACATAACATAATATAAAGACAATACTAACTTTTGAATTAAACGGTCGACTAGTAAGAAGTTCCGTTCTAACTTTTTAAATAACATCATTTATTTCATTATTATTTGTACGTGAATCGAACTTCTTACCACCCGATACAACATTTTTTCAGAAATAATTTTACGCATTTTTTTGTAAAAATATTAATGTACAATTATTAATTAATGGCGTGACGTAGGGTTTCCAAGACAACTTAAACTTTTAGGTTCAATTTTTACATTTCTACTCCTTTCTATTTACATGTTTCAAGAGAACCGTACAACTAGTAATTAAGCGTGAAAAACGATTCTAATTATCAACTTTTACCTAAACATACATCACAGATAGAGATATAAAAAGAACTAAGACCTATTTGGCGTGTTAGTTGCATCAGATATGGACAGCATTGTTGTGGAGTGTCTGGGAGTCGTGGGACAAAAAACTAAATAACAACTGACGTCGCATCAAAACATAAATTTGTTTTTCTGCATTTTAAATCAATACGGATAATTATCATATAATGAAGCATTGGAAGAAATAAGAAAATCGAAATATTATACAAAACGAAATTACAAACTAATCGAGCAAGGAAAGAAGACGAAAAAAACAATAGAGAACGAATCGAGTTTTGCTCCGTTCAGAGGCTAATAAAGTTCATTCGAAAAAACTGGCAAGCACTTACATATTAAATTGATAATCTTATGTATTATAAGTTCTGATAACGTCACTGACATTTGTTTAAAAAATAATGTTCTATTTGACTAGAGGTTGCTTAATTTAAATCTATTCATAGTATCGACCAGTTTCAGAATCGTACTAGACAGAATGATGATCGCATGTTTTACGTGAGTAACCATCTTTTGGACGACCTCGTCGTTGAAACAAATAAATATATAAATAAAAAATGTTTAAACAAAAAAATAATACTCGAAAAATTTAAATGGCGAAAGAGTTCCTCATGTCAGGAAGATTTTTACCAGAGCCTCACCAAAAGATATACTGAACATTGTGCCGTTTCACTTTTTATCATCTACACTTGTTTTAGGATCGATTTTCTTATAATCCTCGTGTTTGGCCTCGGCACTGTTGTTCTCAGAATCTTTCTCATCCTTCTTGTTGTTGTTGTTGTTACTTTGAGATTCGACGACATCCTGGGACTTGGACTTGGTTTCCCATTTGGTTTGAAACTCTTCGTTCAACATTTTCTCAAATTCATTCGAAATTTTATTAACGTTCTTTTTCATCGTCGTATCTGGACAGCTCTGAAAATAAAGAACATCGTTGCATTTAACAAAAACTCTTCAATCCTTAGGATTTACTCGTACAGTCGTACCAAGACTTGAGTACATTTTTTAACTATGTTTTATACGTACATAAAGTCATGCTTTTCTCTCATGGCGAGGCAGAAACTACAGAATGCCACCTTCTAAGATCCTTGCATACTCCTTTTGCTTCGTGCACGAGAATAACTAACTAATATTTAGTAAGTTACCTTTAGGTAAAGTCGCACATTGTTGAAAATTCGTCTAAAATCTTGTACGACCTGCTCATATTCATTATAAGATGAATTCTTGAGTTTAGTCGATATATCATGGAGACACATTGGATATTTTACAACTTCGTAGAATCTTGGAGCCTGGAAATATAAGAAAATATGTTAGAGCAGGTTCTAAGACATTATTCTTAATACATACAAGCGTACAAAATCCAAAATAAATACCAACCACTTTTATGTCCATATCATGTTGAATAAAAGCAGCTTCGTTGATTTGAGATAAATTGGAAACAATTGCCTCAAATTTCTTAACTGTATTAGCTGGCAGAGGCTTCTTTTTCTTAGGGTGATACCACATTCCTGATACAGCAACTTTAGGTTTTCCACCTGATTTTTTATGATTCTCATCTCGTACATAATTGCCGGATTGGTCAAAGTTAGGACAACGAGTATTCTCCTTTTTATCCTCTTCATTTCTACAGTCGGGAACATCTAATGGTTCGTCAGGATCAAGTAATTTGGTTTCAGAATCCAGCAGTTTAACTGTATCATCTGTAAAAATTGATTGATCTTGATTCTTGTTTAGAATATAGTCATTTTTAGTTGGTTGTTGATTCCATACACAAGTTAGATCTTTGGACATAAAATGATTAAGCCCGGCAGACCACGCGTCATTTTGCTCCATGCTGAGTTTGACTTGTTTCACTTCTTCAGAGAACTCGTCACTAGCGCTTAGACCCAACGCGTCATATAATCGGGCCGTATCTGACTTAGAACCCTCATGAATGAAATCCATTAGTTTGGGTGCAGACTGTTTGGCCGCTTCCCAAGCGCGGTCTGATGTCATCGAACTTAGGAGATCAAGCGAGTCTGCTGCCCTCATATCCAAGCAGGGAATCCCATGTCGAGGCATCATCTTCTGATCTTCTCCAAACATATCATCTGTGCGTCTGGACATCAAACAGGGCCACGATTCAAGGTTGTACTTCGGCTGTGGTGCTAATGTGACAGGCGGAAACGGAACTTTCATTTTTAGTGCTATGTCGTCTCCCACAGCGTTGTCGTACACCGCATCCTGAGCGGTGCTTTGTACAAATGGAGAAATTGGATCTGCAGGCTTTATAGGCACCTTGTAGCTGCCTGGCTTCATATAAACTTTTGACATTTCATGAAACTCATCGTTTTCTAGGTCTAGGAATTGTACGGGGCCAGAGATAATGTTTGAAATCGTCACAACATTTGATGGGATTTGAATGTTGTGAGTTTGATGAGTTAAAAAATCGCTAGGTTCTTTTTGGACCATCTGACCCCATGCCGCAAAAAAATCGGCCTCTTCCTTTGTATCGCCACAGCTGTTGTTCTTCTGGACATAACAGCCCCTCATCTCGGCTGCCGCTGCCATACTCGGTATCAATGTCTTTTCTACATGACTCAAAGGAATCATTTTAGCTTTCAACTCCATGTCTCTACGTTGCAACAAATCACATGGCATATTTCCTAAAAGCGGTTGACCTGGTGCTTTACCGAGTTCTGCATCCATTTTATGTTTCAATTGAGTGTACAGTTCTCGTTGCTCCGCATGGCACATGCCTTCAAGAGCGCGAAAATCTGGAACATTAGTGATAGTCCATGATTGGCGTGGCTTTGACTCTCGGACGCTGCACGGATCACATTTGTACGGTGTCTTCTGGTAGCTGTCTAATTCAGTTTGGTCGTTCAAAGGGTAGAAGTTATGAGAGTTTGGTGGCGGTACGACAGGATACTTCTTATATGTGACTCCCGATCGTGCAGGCCATGGACCTTCGTTGAAGCTCTGGGATGCTGCTTGTGATTGGTTCTGTACCCATGGCGGTTGAACTGCGTTGAATGGCTGCGGAGAAGCATTGACAGGCCTCGGAGTACTAGCATGCGATTTAGCTGGTTGGAATTTATTCTGATTTTGATTCCTTGGTGCGGCCGAGTTGGTAGAATAGTAATTGTGTGTAAAACTTTTCTGTTCCATAGTAAAACCATGATCAAGGCACTTAAATGTTTTATAGATGTGAGTCAACATTTCTTTGGTAACAGCCTGCCATTGCACAAAACATTCTCTAATGTTAGGGCTGTAGTATTTATTCTCGATTCTCGAAAATGTGTCGTGCTTCTCACTGAGTAGTTCTTTGACACCTTTCCAGCCATCTAAAATTCTGACAAAGGAGAAAATAAAGTTTTTAATAACCCACGGTATGCCTTGAGAATGAAGATTAGCAACAGCGCTGTCTGGTTTTTGTACGTTAGATCTAGTTTTTGCGCAAATGGAGTGTATATTCTTAAAACACGGTCTATTGTGATGAGCTATTGCGATGTTTTCAGCATCAGTACAGGCTTCCACAGCCAGTTGAACGATTTGATTTGGGATTTGATCATGTATTACAATCTTATCTAGCGCAGTGAGCAAAACTTCTGATGATACGGAAGGCTTATTCTTGTCTTCATCCTGATTAGTTTGTTTCTGATATTGATTCTGCTTTTGTTTGTTGGAATCGGCTCGCGAGTCAGGTATGTTACACAGCTCAGACACCATTCTCTCTCCTTCGACAAAGAAATCGAGGCTAGTAGTGGACTCGGAAGTTAAGTTCCTTTCCTTCCGCTGTCGGTCTACTTCAGAGTTATCCTTGTACCTCTCATGATATCGAGGGTCGTTATTATAGGAGTTGCGTTTATCTTGACTTTTAACTATTTTCTTCTTCGCACCAGTGCCGATGGGTTCTTGGTTGGAGATAGACCAGGAGCTCTGAGACCGTCTGTCGCTGTCCGATCGACCTCCTATCATGCCAGGACCGCTGTAGTTGGGTGAAGATGGATCAAAAACAAGGCCAACGAGAGGGGAATTAGGCGGTGAACTGAAAGTCGGGGCCGATGGGTTGTTATATCTGGAAATAATGGTGGAATTTAACTTTTATTTCATGTACCTAGGACTCCGTGAACTGGACGTTTATACCTTGGGTTCTGGTACTGCTGGCTGGACGCGGTGGCTTCGTAAATGCCGGTCGCCACGCGGCAGTAAGTTGCCATATTCTGGTCGGACAAATCTTTGCTGGAACATCCTGAAACCGTGAAAAGAAAATTCAGGAAAACAGAATTTAGAATCGAACCACCAAGTGAATGAGCGTACAGTTTACATCTTTAAAAAAATCAAATGTTTCTTTTGAGTAAAATTGTAAGCATCAATATTTAAGGTGTTCAGGGTCGCCACAATCTATACGGTAGTATTTGATGAACAATACCGATGAGAATTACTACACATATTTTGCAAACTCCGATCTCGACTTAACTCAACATCGACCACAGCTGATTCATGTTTAAGTTGGTTCGGCACAATTCAAGCTAACCCAAGTCCTTATAGAAGTTCTTCATCTACGTACCATAGCTCTTTTGTTGCATCACGGCGTACTGATGCTGGGTTTGGTAGCCGTCGCTCTGGTGCGACATCCCCCGATCTCGCGCCCCATCGGGACCTCCGTCCCGATACTCCCCCGTCTTGCTCGAGACGCCGCCACCATACTCTTGCATTGGGCTCGCAAATTTCTACAAAAGTTAATTAAAGGTGGAGGTTTGAAAAGCTATTCCTAAAGGCTTATAAATTATACAGGGTGTAAACAGACCCTTCAGGAAGCCGTCAAATTATTCCTGGGAAACGTTTTTTGGGGTGATAAATTACGTTTTACGGTAGGACTTAATGTCACAACATTGTGCTGATGGATGGATTAAATAGTACGGGGGTCGTGGAGGTGTTTTAAGTAAAAATGTAACATTAAAAAACATGTAAGGATTTTTAAAAAAACTTGGGAAAAAGTTGGAACTTTGACCCTCAATATCAGTAACTAGAAGGTCCCAGGTATGGTCTAGAACTAATAAAAAATCGCAATGACGGGGAGAACAAGTGTTTTTCGGGGGTCTTGTTACACACTCTATTACGCTCGAAGTGGAACAACAGCTGTAACTTAGGCACTTTATGTTAACAACCCCAGGGTTCTGTTCCTCCATTTTTATTTTGCATTTAAATGGGTCGCGCCTGCTTCCAACTTTTATTTAATTTCAAATGTGCTTGATACTTTTTGATTTAGTTCCAACATTTCAGTTTAGTAATGTAAAAGATTTCGCCAAAACTTTTTACCCGACTGCAGCGAAGCCCACTTAATTAACATCGTTCGATATCTTCATTTTTCACATACCTATGTATGTAGGCGTATGATTGTCGCCATATTGAATTTTGAATACTGTCATATCGATAAGTGAGACTCGGAAGACTAATCGATTGACGTAAGAATCATCAAATCTGCCGACGTGTTTGGTCTCTAGAGCCCCCAAAGAAACAAACATACATAGGCTCTCTAGAGCGCCACAAAGGGACAAACATACATAGGCTGATAAACATATTACCCTCTTTTAGGTCGCGCAGTCAGGTAAAAAGAAGTGATAGCTTTCGACTCCATTAGATTAGGCAGCTCTGGCCAGTGCAATGATCTAGAGTTGACTGGCGCTACTTTGAAGTGTTCATTGTCTGTATGACGCCGCTAACATGAGATAGAGGTGAGACTGAGGGTTCTGATATTAATACCCGCGGAACTATTCTAGAAAGTTAAACTAAACCAGGAAATTTGAATCTTCTGTGGCGTGACGCCTAAGAAGTAACGACTAGATGAACCTTAAAAATGTGACTGGGGCAGACAGGGCGGCGTGGTGAGGAGGCGTAGCTTGGGACAGGCCTAGGTCTAGCAATGACGACAGGTTGAGTTGATTGATTGAAAACATCTATGTTTTCTTTTAAATAATAAATTGGATAACACTTTTTCATATTTTTGTGCAACATTATTATTAAATTAGATCCCATAAATGGGATCGTGATTTCACGAAAAAGTAAGACACGGCACGATAAAAGTTTTACATTTAAAATAACTAATTGTTTAATTTTATTTTATGAGTAATGGTTAAATAATAAAATGTTATAGAACACCTGCCATCTTGATGTCAATATGGCGGGTGTATCTTAATTTCGAAATAATTTCGTTCTGATGGAGGTACAGATTTTTTAGAGCTAGGTACAAAATAGTATGTTTTAGTTTAATTTTTTTGGTAATTGGTATAATTCGATTCGCAATGGTACACCCGCTATTTTGACTCTCACCTAGCGATCGCGCGCTCTAGCTAGTAAAGTGCATACTCATCACAACAGTGTAAGTAGTGTAACCTATCCGTCCGACACCAGTTCACTCGGAGTGGTCGCGATGACCCAGATACTGTTTGTGCGAAACATGTTTCATCATCATAACATTTGTTAAGGCGAAGACATCTTTTACCGACATGGCTTCGCAAACGCAGAAAATAAAACTAATTACTAATCTGAAACATGAGCTGTTTAAGTATTACAGCGAAAACAAGACATGGCGAGACCCATTATACAAAATAGCAACATTGTACCAGACTATCAATTTGGTTTAGAGAAAAACATTCAACTATAGATCAGGTTCGAATTACAACAGTAATTGGAAAAGCTCTTGAACATAGGAATGTATGTACACACGGCTACACGTACACATCAAGCTATACATTTCCAGTTTATGCTGATCTCGCATTGTATAGGGTTTCCGTACAATGCGAGGTAATGACAGCTGGCTCAAGCACCTGAAACAGAGAGAGCATCCGACCACGGTATGCAGTCAAGTTGCTTTCCCCCTCAGTAGCCCCATAATATGCGCGCATGACGTTCTCATTTATGGACTGGGTCCATCGCATGCGCGACACATTTACACAAGAATTGGAATAAAAAGTGGAGGATCAAGTTGAAAGAAACAAAATCAATTCACATTGACTTCACTAATAAGAAATCAGAATACAACCCAGTGTACATAAACAACAAAAGTGTACCGTACGAAAACACTGTTAAATATCTTGGAATGACCTTAGACGCAAAGCTTCGCTGGAAAGCACATGTCAAAAAGAAACGAGAAGAATTAGAAAATCGTTACAGAAGCATGCACTGCGGTGGAACTCGGAAGGCATTCCGTGTTGTCAGTTCCTAACAAAATCCTACGCTACAAATCAGCATTTATGCCAGTATGAACGTATGGTATACAACTATGGGGTTGCGCCAAAGAAACCAATGTAGGAATTATACAAAAAATCCAGAACAAAGTACTCAAGAACATCGTTAACGCGCCACAGTACATAAGAATTAACGACATCCATCGGGACCTGATTATAGAGATCATAAACAGTATAATCCAAAAATATGCTGAAGCTGATGAACATTGGTCTTATCATCATGTTAATGTCGAGGCCATGCAGCTCCTCGATAACACGGACTTAGAAGGTTCAAAAGGACTAAGCCTTTTGAGTTGTGTAGTGTTATCTATTTGTGAGTTTACCGAAATATAGTACCGTGTAATATAGTACCTACCTAGCTATTTATATGGACACGAAGTGACTTCGCCAAAACGGACGCTAAGTAAACGCAATGGACGTGCTCTTTTTTTTTACCTATTGGCAATCACCAAATAACCCCTCCCGCTCTGGGCTGAGCAGGAGGGAGCGTCAGACTTTTACTGACTAAAACCCATCCATATATGTTCCTTCCTTTGCCCTTTGTGTTCCAGGGCCGCGGTATCTCTTTCGAACAGTCCCGCAACCCTGGCAGGTATCGGTCCTTACGGACCCCTCCCTGTTTGCTGACTCTCTTTGAGGCGCGCGTGGAACACGAACACGCCGTCGACACGGCCTGTCTAGCCTAGCTAGCCCTGGCTAGCTAGCCCTAGCCTGGCTAGCCCATAGCTCACCGTCCGCAGGCCCGATGGACGTGCTCTTACATTTAATTTTACTTTTAGCAAATTAAGTTAAAACTGTAACACGTTACAGTGTGAATCGTTAGGAGCCATCGGATTAAAATAGCTTATTAGCCATATTAGGCTAGATTGTAATATAAAAAACCAAAAAAAAAAAAACGCCGTCCTGAACAAACCAAGAACGAAAACATGTTCTTCCTACGAAGGTTGATAATGATCAGCAAAGATTTCTCATTTTTTCCAAAATAATCTTGTTTGATTTTAGACGTAATTTTATTTAATCGAGTATGACATAAAGAGAATAATCTCACCTAGATCTAGTAGGTGTCCGTCGCCGATATCATAAAATGACTATTTTTTAAGAAAAATACTACTTTTTGCACTTTATTCCTGCTACAGCCGTTAATATCGAGGAAATACTACTTTACAGTGGCCACGAATTTTACATAACTTCAGCGTTGGTTAGTTTTAGATTGTAAATGCTTAAAAATATAATTTTATTGGACTCACCGATTTGTATGCACCCTTTTCCTTCCCTGGAGGTCTTCAATCTCTCAATACATATTATAATAAAATATAATACCTATGTGAACGTCAAAGTATTCGTGTCTATTTTGTACAACAATTATCTTTTATTCTTACGTATTAACCAGTATGATTTAACACGATTTGGATGATTCCAGTGTTTCAACTATTGCTTATTTTCTAGATTTCTGAGAATTGAACATTTAAATTCATTATATTTTTTATTCACTAGCTTCGAAGTGAGTTGGAAAATGTATGACTTGCCAAATAATTGAAACCAACCATATGATTTCGTTCATTTGTTTCTTGACGTTTTCTATTTTTGTTTTTCTGAATCGGAAACAAGTGGCCATATGTTTACATGGGAACTCCGTGCAGTTCCGTATCGTTCGTTTTGGTTAGAAACAGTGTCATTCTGCGATATTATAACTTGTGGCATAATTAAAATTATATGATCCTTATGTAACACTCGCTAATAACTTCATCGTTGCGTTGACAAAGAAAACTATCTAAATTATCATCTGTGTACAATTTTCTTGGAGCATGTAGCTTGCTCACGCTACAGTCATGCTTATGGTCACCGTCTAAATGAACCATCCTTTCCGTGGCTGTTGTAAGATTCTGTCAAGACTCAAGATCGATCTTTAAGAACCCCTCTGAGAAGAATCTTTCCACTTCTAACATTTTTAGGTATGTCCATGGAACTAATAAGTAGGTACCTACTATGTCAAAAGCAAGTCGGTACGATGTATCTATAGACCGAGAATGGCCGTAAACGGACTAAGAAACAATAAAAGGCCAACAAGTCTGTGAAAGTTCGATTTATTAGGAGAAACACCGTTTCATAGATTGTTGCATTAAATTAGAAAACCACTAAAGGCACTGATACACCGCAGCATTCTCTTGCAACAGCACAACGTGCATTCACCACTTTTAACCATTGTAGAACTTGATTAACGAAGCATTTTAAATGTAATGATACATTCGCTAGAATACTTTTGACAAGTAAATGCTGAGATGTATAAGCGCTTTTAAATGATTACATTATTAACAGATAATTTTTCCGACGTTGTACATAAGAGCAGTGGTCACAAGAAGGACGGTAGTGGCTGCGGTCTCTTGGGCACCGTTGCAGAGGTCTGTGAGACAGGAGCACACTTCCTGCCTACCCCCGTACCCGGCACGGTGGTAGCACTGGCCCTGGAACATGTAGACATAAGAGAATCTATTATCGGAAATTCACACCTGTCGATCAGAAAATTGTGTTTCAACGGACTTTGAGTGCTCGAGGGACGTTGAAAGGGGGTCGTCGTTGGTATTTTTTTTTTTATTTTTTTTTGACAAATCATATTGGCAGCAGTAGTATCATAGACTAAATAATAATCGATCTATGGTCACCCCCGATATGTTTAAAAAGGCGAAGCTGACTGCACTATTTGTTTGGGTATTTGAGTCTGATGCACAGAGCATCATATATATATGAGCTCTGATTATTCACCATCAATCAAATTGATCCTTATCGATTTCGACGCATATTGAAACGGAATTTTTCAAAGTAGAAAATAACTGCCGAATGTATCGAACTAGTTCCACGCAGATGGTATTGAGGGGTTGTGCAATACTTTGCTGAAAACGTTACCTCTAGATGGCGCAAAGTGTATTTTCTTTTCACCGATTGGTCGCTTTTCATTCAAGATAACTTCGAAAAGTGACGAAACTTAGCGCTCGCCGCGAAACTATTCTAACGAAAAAAAGCACCTTATACTTGGTCTCATCCCAGCCACAGCTCCTGATAACCCTGTTCTCCGGCAGCCTCCCATTCACTCCATAATCCACATGCTGCACGATCTTGCGGCACAGGGTGTGGGTGACGCCACGGTCGTGGTCCGAGCAGTTCCTCTTGAGGTTTTCTGGCAGCTTGGCGTCCAGGCACATCGAGTTCGTGGCACTGTTGCATTCATAGCACATTATCGTTGACCCTGGAACGATGGCGGAGAATTTTATTGTAAGATGAAAGGTATATGACTGTATGTAATGAAAGGTAATGCCAGAAATATGACAAATCGTCATTGTATTATTCGCAACCGGTGTGCGTTTGCAGAGAGTAAAATAAGTAAGTATATGTTTATAGTAAGTATATGGCTGGCATGACGTCTTAAAGCAGGAGTGTTTCCAGTGTGGGAAAGAGACAGAGCTATACAGGTCGTCTAGCGCCATCTCATTCCCACACTGGAACTACTCCTGGTTTTAGACGTCATGGTAAGCCACCAGATGTGTGAACGTTGACGAAACAAAAGAAGTATGTAAAGATCGTAGCAGCTGGCGACCGTAGCGTCTGCCAACTCCAATCGGAAAAATTCTTGAATGAAACATACGTTTGCAAGACGTATTTTCCTTACAACCAGATTTATGAACACTTAAGTTTTGAATTACTAAATAAATACACATTTTACTAGACTGACTCGCAGCAACACGACGGCTCCGATCTATTTTACACCATTATAAAACCGCACTGAAAGTGATCCAATTTCATTGATTTCCTTTGCTTTCGTTCTCATCGCCACCTAGCCTAGCTGACGTAATGCTCCAACGCGTTCTTAACTGTAATTGCTTGTGACCTTGTCAACCCTTTTGGTAGCAAGTCTCGTAAGGTTTTCGCTGAGTACCGCTGTTATGACTGTCTTTTCTTACAACTCCTAAAATGAATAGGATCCCTTTTCGTGCTCTCACCCACGTGAAGGTGCGGTCAAACCGACAGGACAGAACTACGGACTCTGGACTTTGACAGATGACGACTGGATGGTTTTCACAATCCGAGCCTTAGAAGATACAAAAAAATGGTTAAGCATGTAGGTCGATGTGGCGACGCTTGGGTTGGGTCTTATCCAGTCGTGGACATTTACCGTCTGCAATGATGGCGACAATGATGAATGAAAGTTCATCAGTGTAAACATCTTCTATTATTCTTTACACTGTAGGTAGTATCTCGTAAAACAACACAATTACTAAGGATATCGAAAACCCCTTTTCATACGTACCCCTTTCAATAGTCACTAGGACAAAAATAGAAACAAAATTCGACAGTACATACCATCGATCAATAATAAACAAAATGTGCCCATGAAACAGGATAAAGTTTTATTTGCTAGACGCCCTAGATATTCGAGGAGCTTGCCTAACGTACACAGAGCAATTTAAAAATACACCACTCTGTACCGATCGGTTCAGTACCTACCTCGTAATAAAATTGCTACAATTCTAACAAAACGTAATGGTACGCCAATTTGCGGTTTGACGTCGGGTGACTTGGTTAACGAAAAATGGGGAGTTTCCATTTTGTTATAAAGAATTTTTCAGTGGAAGTTATGTAATTGGGATTGGTAGGAACGATTTCTAATCTGCTGATAACAACCGGTCATTAAGCTATCTTCACCATTATCTTCCTGGCCTTGTCTCCATGTTACTTGGGGTCGGCGCAACTCCCCTGTCAATCGTCACGCTATCATTTACTCCTTTTTCCTTCATACAATTCCGCACACAATCCATCCATCGTTTCCTTGGCCTTCCTCTCCCTCTCCCTCTCCATCCATCAACATTTATATTCATCACGCTTTTAATCACATGCGATTCATCCCTCCTCATCCCATGCCCAAGACGTCGATTCCCTTTCAACCTTTCTGTAACTAGCAACTTGCAAACATCCTTTATTATACTCATTCCTTATTTCATCCATTCTTGTCACACCAGCCATCCACCTCAACATTCTCGTCTCCGCTACATGCAATCTTTTTTCATTCATTGGCATCTATTTTGCCATCCAACTTGTGAGTCAACTTGAGTTGCGCATACCAGCCCGTTATACAATACAAATACGACTATACTGTTTATAGAGGAATTTAGCAGACACAGAATACATAATAGTTGCTAAAACTGAACGTTTTAAGACGTATACCAAAAAAAAAAACAATTTTTTTAACCGACTTCTGAAAACAAATCCAGCCAGGTCCCTTAGCCATGTTGAGAGCTTATTAAAAAAAAAAGTTCCTTTAAGAGTGCAAAAAAAATTGTAAAGAATACAAAATAATTTGTCACATTACTTAAAATATTTCAGAGTAACTTTTTCAAATGTCTCGATTTGGAAATGGCATAAACTGTTATAAATTCAAGTTTTAATGGCGAAAACTAAGCCATAGGTGATTCCAAGACGTGACATGTTGAGTTCAGCTAGTTCAATATACTGCGGCTGGCCAATGTCCTTTGCCGATCAATCGAAACCTATGGGAATATAGTCCTCGGACAGCAACAAACCAACATCAACTTTATTGTTACGAGGTTGTAGATATTTACCCACCACACTGTGATATTTACAGTGACACAAAACAGATGTTAAATAAACTGAAAAGACTGTACGAATGGAAAATGAAATTCTAGCGAAAAATCTCGGAATCTAAATTGAAAATCACAACTATCCATGCTTTCAAAATCAGTACAAACTTACTTAATTATAATCACTTACAAAAACGCTAGTCTTTTGACTTCATTTATCTCCTCATAGTTCAAGGGACAGAGGACAGTAACCTTAACCAGAACCACTATACTTCCGTTGCTTCGTGGAAAACACTTCGTACCTATTTATATCGACGGATAGAAACAGTTATAGTCATACGTTCCGGTGACTACATATGTACGTTGCTACTTTACCCCATAAAGGGCCCACCAAAGGGTCAAGTTGAAACATATTTGGTAAGTTCTTTAAGTAAGATTTAAGTTAAAACTTAGCTAAATAAATACATTATTGCTATGAAAGGAAATCAAACTGAGACCCTGTCACCATCCACAAACATAATTAAATAATGAAGCAATAAAATAAATGTAACTAACCGTAATGAAAAAGTCCACAGAGAACCATAAAGCCGAAACAAACACCCGCCATGACGCAGCCCCAGGGTAGCAACCACAGCTTGCTATCAGGTACACGCCACTTCTGACTTTGAGAGGGAGCATCAAT
The DNA here is from genome assembly GCA_947578425.1 of Eugnorisma glareosa. Lineage (NCBI taxonomy): Eukaryota > Metazoa > Arthropoda > Insecta > Lepidoptera > Noctuidae > Eugnorisma > Eugnorisma glareosa. The sequence continues at coordinate 3,024,635 of OX387976.1, forward strand.
GGCGCAAGGTTGGAACCAGTGCAACCCGCCTTACTTTTGTAACAGGATGAGCCTCATTGAACACAACAACGGAACCCGCCAATTCAGACTGTTAGGTGATTTTATTGGGTCAGACTAGATTACGAAAATAAATCGAGCCAATTGTCATGATCAATCTGATAGATTTTACTCTGTGATTTGATTTGATTTGACTGTTGTTGAAGATCTAAACGATGATGAAAGAGACGTAGTACGAAATGAAAAACAAGATCATGAAAAACTTTTAATATACATTCGCAAATTACAAACACAACAATGAAGCGTCGCTAAACAAAATGTACAATGATTGCGGCTTTGGTAACTTCACCAATGCTATCTGCATTGCCCGTAATATAAACTCTGTTCCTCTGTACATGAAGTTCATCCTCGTACTTATGCGTCTAGGTGTGAATCGTGCGATTATCGTCTATTTACATAGATTTGCTAAATTCATTAACGTGTTAACGCCACACATATTCATCTATAGCAACACGTATTCATACAAATAAATTACAAACATCTATACAATATGTACTTGCTAAATCTACTTTAACATCTAAATCTATCAGCTCATTGATTTTGCCGACTATATTAGCGCTCTCAAAATAGTAAGCCTCAATAGTTTACGAAACAATTATAGTTTCTTTGGTACGTACGAGTATTTCTAATCATTTTCGCAAGATAGCTTAACATCATTTTCTTTTTGTTCTAGCATATGTTACAAAAATTCTTAATTTGGCAGTGGGTGTTTAAGACAAGCTTTTTAGGAACCCAGTTGTGCTTGTTCTGCTTTTTAATGATCTTACTTCGAAACTTCATGATATGTTCTCCTAGTTACACTAATTTGTGGTACTGATGCTAATTGACGTTTGGCGAGGTGGTGTCAACTAGAACTTCAGTAGTGCGAAGGTGATGAGCATGAGGAAGGTGGCCCCGACTGGGAGGGAAGCGGCGTTGCACCCGTCCTCCAGGCACGAGCATACTTCTTGTCGGCCACCGAAACCTGAGCGCTGGTAGCAGCGACCCTGGGGAAGACGAATTCAAAGTTATCTTCACGGCAAATGTGACGATCATTTCGTGTTTAATTTATAACGCTAACAAGCTTGCCAACGACAAATAGGCCGCTCTGGTCCATCTGGTGGAAAGGCTTGAATATGGAGGAACTCTTTCTCAATCAGTTCTTCTACTAACTAGTACTCATTGGCAGAAACACAACCATTTTCAAGTAGAAAAATATCATGTTCGATACACTGACTGTGAAAGTATTTTTGTGCTAGTGTCACGATGTATTTATAATACGTATGTTCTAACACTTCAAAATTAGCAGACTGTTGTTAATTTGTTAATCTAGTTTGTGCTACGCCAAAGAGCTTTGTATGGAGTATGTCAATATCAGTAGGTAATTTGCATATCGTTAGAATCAGTAAACGAAACCAAATTACGTATAGTGTGTGCTCTTAATTATTTGTTCTGAACGTACGTTAATTAAGTCCACGGAAGTTTGGCATGCTTGGAACATCGACCTTTCCGTTGGAAATTAGTCTATCAAGAGTGCTAATTATTGCTTTTGAAGTATAGAAATAGTATGTGTAAGAATTTCAGGTTGGTTAATTCCCGTATTTGCTAAAACTAGAATTAGATTTAGAATTTTCAACGCTCAGCTCAGTGCCGAGAGCTTAAGTTCCAACACGCCCGCTTATGTGGAGACATCATATTCATCACGGAACCAAATGCGAGTCGGTCACGTCCTTATTTAGACATTTATTTAGGTGTCACCTTCAAGGGTCTAAGAATCTCATAATTCTTTTGCCCTTATCCCAATTCATTTGGGGTTAGTGCAGCATTTCTTTTTCTTCCATACTTCTCTATTATTTGTCATCTCAGTAGTCATCTCCTTGCTAGCCATATCATCCTTCACACAGTCCATCCATCGTTTCTTTGGTCTTTTTTACAGAAGAATCTAGAGTTGCGATTCCAAAAACTATTCTGTTCTTCTCACCTTGTAACTGCTGTCATCCCAACCACATCCCCTGATGACCCTGCTATCTGGGGGCATGCCGTTCATCTCGAACTCCACGACTTGCGATATCTTCCTGCACATGGTGTCCTTGGGTCCACACGGCTGCCGCAGGGAGTCTGGCAGCGCCTTCATCAGACACCGCGAATCATTGTGGCTGTTGCATTGGTAGCATGTGATTGCTATGCCTGCGGGTAGAAAATATCGTAAAGTTAGCTATTTTAATGTACATTATAAATGAGAACAGTTCTATTGCCTTTAACTTATAAAATGCTGAGCATATATGACTTCTAATTGGTTCTAATGAACGGTCTTAAGAGCTTATGAGCTACTTTTGGCAGACTTGGTTAATGGCGATCGCAGTTTCTTATAATTCCTAATCAGTCTATAATGTTCTCACTGCTGGGGCAAAGACCTCCTCTCTATGAGATGGAGTGGGCTGTAATCCCATTCACCACGGTGCGCATTTTTAGATGATGTTTTTATAATTAGGGACTGCCACTTGTGACGATATCTCATAGTTGCCTTTTACGACAGCTACGACGTGGGACAAGTCGGTAAGTTCTATATATCATATAAGTACACATACATGGTCTCCATGAATACCATATTATGTCAAATATTTATGTGATAAAAAAACAATGTAATATGATTGGAATTTAGCCCAGCTGTTTTAATTATCTCAATGATCTCATCGTAATGAAGGATACTATAGAAGTATAGAATATTGAGGGACTGACTTGTTCGTTTAGCTTGCCACGCGTGATCTCTACGGGCGTCAGTTAGACCTTTGGGATGAAAATGGGAAGATATGCGATCAAACTGTTTAATGGCATTACAATAAAGGTTTTAATCCTTTACTTTGAAAATTACATTACTTGTCAATATCTCAATATTAGTTTGTTGAAATGAACAAGAGATGGATGGATTTTGTGAATAAAAATATATGGCTTGAAAGGGCGTGATTTTGGAGATGCTATTAAAAAGTAAGGAAGAAGAAGTCATGCTGCGGCAACTCCAACTTTGTTTGGAAAGGAGCTGGAGGATGATTGAGTTATTTTGACACTGAAACATTCACAAGCTCTTAAATGGATACCTAAAACGGATCTAAATCCTCATTTTCAAAGAAGAAACATCGAAAGAATTTCTCTTTGAATTTAAACTGACCAAAACATGAAAACTAAAACTTTGAAACGAAATACATTCTACTGTCACTGTTGTAAATTTTAATAAAACGGCCAGAAGTACCAAACTGATATGAGCAAGAGAAGGAAGTGAACAATTGTTGAGCTGAATACTTGGTCCATACGAGTTCAATCTACACCCACGCATCTCGCTGATACCATTCAAGTTTCATTCAATCATGGTACAGGATGTTGTGAAAGATTTCTCGACGACATTACGATGACAAGAAACATTCACTTTTACATAACATACTATCGTATAGCAATAGTTAGATGGCCGCGCTTTTCACCATACAAATTATAGGTATAAAACGTAGGTACTTTTTTTTTTTTTTTTTTTTTTTTTTTTTTTTTTTTTTTTATCGATGGGAAATCATCAAATGACCCCTCCCGCTCTGGGCTGAGCAGGAGGGAGTGTCAGACTTGTACTGACTAAAACCCATCCATGTTCCTTCCTTTGCCCTTTGTGTTCCAGGGCCGCGGTATCTCTTTCGAACAGTCCCGCAACCCTGGCAGGCGTCGGCCCTTACGGACCCCTTCCTGTTTGCTGACTCTCTTTGAGGCGCGCGTGGAACACGAACGCGCCGTCGACACGGCCTGTCGTCATAAGACGGACGGACGGCGAGCTAGCCCATAGCTCACCGTCCACAGGCCCGCGTCTACGGTGGCCGGGAGCCACCACGTGGCCCCCGACGCCCGGTGCGTCTCCCGCGGCGGCTGGGACGTGAGATTCTCTCCCTCTCACGTCCCGCCACCTCCTTCGCTAGCATGACTGCTTCGCAGAAGGAGGTGACGGCGTCCCATTCCGTCTCGCTCCGGACCATGGATTGAACCAGGGCCGGACGCGAGAGGTCGCCGCCGCCGATCGCCGCTACGAGGACACGGCGTTGCTCCGCCCAAGCGGAGCAGACCTGCACAGTGTGCTCCACCGTGTCCTCCGGTCGATCCTCGCAGTGGTGACACCCGGGCGTTTCCTCCCGCCCGATTAGGTGCAGGAACCTCCCGAAACAACCATGTCCGGTGAGGACCTGCGTCAGGCGGAAGGTGAGGGCGCCGTGGCGCCTCTCCAGCCACTCCTCAAAGAGGGGACTTACCGCCATTATAGTGGCGTGCCCTGCACGGGGTTGCGACAGTCGCTCTCTCCATGTCGCCATGAGATCACGCCGGAAGTCTGTCCGCTGAGCGACAATTTGCCGCGGCAGCGGAGTTTCCCCCCGGCGTAGTGCCTCCACGCGCCACTCGTGCAGGCGCGCGAGGACTATCGCCTCCAGATCCCATGGCGGCAATCCGGCAAGGAGGCTCGCCGCCTCGCCGGAGATCGTGCGGTACCCCCGGATTAGCCTTACGGCTACCACCCTTTGGGGCGCGTTCAGATAATGGGCGGCTCGCCGCCTCAAAGAACGCGCCCACACCGGGGCCCCGTAAAGGGCCATGGACCGCACGACCCCCGCGTAGAGCCTCCGGCAGGAGGCGTTTGGACCCCCCAGGTTGGGCAAGAGCCGCCTGAAGGCAGCCCCGGCCCGTTCCAGTTTGGGGGCCAAACGTCGGAAATGCTCCACGAAGTTCCACCGGCTGTCGAGGACGAGACCTAGATACTTCAACGTCGGCTCGACGCCGATGGGAACTCCTCCCACCATGAGCATGGATCCCGACGGTGGCGCATTCCGAGGCCCATGAAAGCACATGGCCTCGGACTTGTGCAGCGCCACCTCGAGACCCAATTGCCGGATCCTCTCTGCGACTATCGCAACCCCGCGAGTCATCAGCTCGGCCGCCGCCTCGTGCGACCTCCCTTGCGCCAGCACCAGCGTGTCGTCAGCGTAGCAAACTACGCTGACGCCGTCAGGGAGGTCGGCGCGCAGCACCCAGTCGTAACCGATGTTCCACAAGGGCGGCCCCAGAACCGATCCCTGTGGAACACCGCACGACATCTCTCGCCGGTTCCACTCTCCGCTGCAACCAGGGTAGATGACGTACCTGTCCGTCAGGTAGTCCCCGACCACACGACGAAGGTAGGTCGGCACCCGGTGATACCGGAGTGCCTCCCTAATGCAGCTCCAGGGCATGGAGTTGAAGGCGTTGGCGATGTCGAGAGACACCGCCAAGACCACCCCACCCCGGGACACCGCATCCCCCGTCGTGAGGGCTCTCACGCGCATGATGGCGTCCACCGTCGAGCGCCCCCTGCGGAAACCAAACTGGTGTTCCGCAAGATCCGGCCCAATCCCCGCCAGGTGCCCGGCGAGGCGGTTGGCAATTACTCTTTCGAAGAGTTTGCCCACCTCGTCGAGCAACACAATGGGCCGGAATGCGGACGGAGAGTCCGCAGGGCGCCCCGGCTTCCGGATGAGGACCAGCTTCCCCGTCTTCCAACGAAGCGGGAACTGGCCTCTCTCCAAGCATGCGCTTAGGAGCCCCTCCAGTCGGGGCCCGAGAGCCTGCAAGGCCAGGACCCAGGCTTTGCCAGGTAAGCCGTCGGGTCCCGGGGCGGCAGTTTTGGCCTTAAGCCTGCCTACCGCCACTCTCAGGTCTACCCCAGTCACCTCTGGAATGTCGTCATCGTCCTCAGTGTGGTCCGCTTCCGGCACCGCAATTGGCGGAGCCATGGGCGGGGGAGTATGTTCCCCTCGCGAAGGGAACAGAGCGCTCACCACGTCCTCCACGAGCTCAGGCCGGAGACTCTGCGTCAGCGGAGGGGCCCTGGTGCGGAGTTTATCCCGCACCATCTTATAAGGGCGCCCCCACGGATCTCTGTCGAGAGTCTCCAGCATCTCCTCGCGGGCCACATCCTTGGCCCGCAGGACAGCCTCTTGGAGGGCGGTCTTCGCCGCTCTGTATCCCTCATACAGCTCCGCCTCAATGGCTGCCGCATTCGGAGGGCGAATGCGGAGCCTGCGATGCCTGGCGTACAGGTGTCGCGCGGCGACGCACGCCTCGCGCAGAGACGTCAGCTCTCGCGACCACCAGTACACCTGACGCCGGGCGCTTTCTGACCGAACCCGGGGCATTGCCACGTCACATATATCGGACATGGCCTCCTGGAACCAACCCGCCTCATTGTTCACGTCGGCAGGCCTGACCGGTGATGTCACCCAGGCCTGCACGATCGAGGCTTCCAGGAGGAGCTCCCGGTCCAGCTGCTTCAGCGCCCATCGCGGACCACTCGGGGTCTGTAGGACCGGCGCGCTTGGGGTCTGGGCGGAGACGTCGAACCGGATATACCAACAACCATTGGACTCACTGTCATCATTTGAAGACAGTCTGTCTTTTTAAAACATGCTGTCTCCATGCTTTTCTTTCTTTTTCTTCATTATTGTGTGGTTGGTGCCTGGGGTGTCAGAGTTTTTGGGTCAAACACGTATGAAAAAATGTTCAGGTTACATAAATTCCAGATTTACATTAGAGCGTGTTTATATTTTTATTATTTAAGATTTATGTTGTGCCGCATACTATATTCGATCTTATTTTGTTTATATGAATAAAATAATTAATTAACTGCTTTCGTTCATACCAAAATGTCTGCTACAGTAGACTGTTCGGATGCTTAGCACCTCAGTTTGTTAAATGTTTAAAAATATTTTAGAAACAATAATGTAAATGTATGTAAAAATTAAACAACTTTTCATAAAGGGTGTAATAAGACCCTTAACGAAGCCGAAAGCCACTTATTTTCCCCGTCATTGCGATCATTTTTATTTACTAGACTAAGTTGCGGAGATATTGGGGGTCAAAGTTTCAACTTTTTCACAACTTTTTTTCTAAATACATGTTTTTGGCGTAAGATTTTTATTGTAAACACAAATATTTTCGAACGCACCCAATATATTTATTGGGTTATGTTGGCATCACTGCTTCCTAATTCGTTCATTCGTTCGTTCGTGATTTTTATAAATGGCATCTGCGTTGGTGCAAAAATATTGATATTAAAAGGGTAGGCAAGTAGATAATTAAAAATGATATAAATCGGAAGCGGTTTTGTGCATTAGGGAAAAGTTTGCAAAATACATGATTTCATTCTAACCTCAAAACATTTTAAGATATCTTTTTTTTTACTCTATGTCTATCCTGTAGACATCTTTTAACACCAGACAACCGTCCTTTCCTGTAAAATTTCTACAAGAAAAAGATGTCCATTCTGTGCGCAATTTTTTATTATTTTTTAATTTCCAAAATACTTGAGTTATCACATTATTCTGTCTTGTAACGAAATTGTTTTTATTCTGATTATTATAAATTAAGTTCTGTAAACAAATCATAATAATTTGATTAATAATATACAAGGTTTACGTTTATATCTATAGACAATTAGGTCTTTTCTGTGGCCTTATAAAAATGAAAATTGTTATTTTTCGAGAGAATGTGTAAGAATGATCTATGTCGATATTATTAAGAATTATACGAGACTATTACACGAATAGAGGCTGATTTTCAAACTCATATGAAAGTTTTATTTTTTTGGAATGAAGAATTTTATAAAGTCAAGCCATGGGCGGCATAAAAGGGTCAACAAAGTTTGACCCTTTTATGCCACCCATGGCTAGACTTTACATGTCGTCGAGAAAAATCTCTCAGGCATGCTGGTTTCCTCACGATGTTTTCCTTTACTGAAGCAAATGATAATTGTACAATACCTACGCACAAGAATCTTACTGTTGTGTGTTATGATATAATGATGATATAATAATATGTGGCTAGCTATGTTTATTGCGACGTCAAATGCTTTCTTCAGATATTCAAGGGTACAGTTGATGAGGTTCCAAAATTGCCTAAGTGTGCTATGACCTTAAACTGTTTTGTATTTATCGTATCGAAATACATATTTATCCCCCTCAAAGCCACCTGTCTGACATATTTAAGTCATTCCCATGGGGGTAGGCAGGACCTGCAGATAGTCTTGGATTCATAAATACTCTGTACCGTGAGTTACAAAGCTGGCAAACAAATAAGTATAGTAAACTTTACGGCTCTACAAACGTACTCATAAAAATGTGTACAATTAGTTAATCTACCGCCTGCAGATCATACGCACACATATTTCCCGTCGTCCTACTTTTTCTATCGATTTATGTAACAACAGATAGCTACATATTTCCATTTATAAAGTATGAGCGAATTAACTGGACTTTAGGTTAAGAAAATATGTTTAATGCCCGAATTTTAAAGCGACTTGGCTTGCGAAAAATAATAATAAGTGTTTATTTCTCACCACAAGCCAAAAAATACAAACAATATTTACACATAAGCAGTTAGCCAACGATTTTTGGTTGTGGATCGCTGGTGCCTGTGGTAGGTAGTAACACCTGTAATACAGGTCACCAGGTCCCCACCTGTTTAAATTTACACATTTGATAGCTTACATCTGGTATCGCAGCAAATAACAAAAGTTTCAAACAATTAGTGAGCTTATTAAAATTAAAAACGTAATGTATGTTATGTAAATAAAAAAATATTATTTAAAAATATTGCTTCTACGCCGTAGACCTTGGGGTCTACGAGATTTTGGTCCGCGTAGCAAATAAACTAACTTTAACTTTAACTTTTTTCTAACTTCTTTCTTTTTGAACTAAAAAGAGCTGAGATTATGACACAAAGTAGAGCAGTATCATTCTCAAGAAGCTAAACGACGAAGGCATTTCAATAATATCACGCCTGTATTGTGCACGAGTAGGCAGAGGCATCTTAACATCCTCACTTTTTCACTTTTGTCAACTAGACAAAGAAAGAAGTCTGAAATATTCAGAAACGAGAGAGTTGATGGCCTAGCTTCAGGAGATTCAAGGTCATTTTTGTATTAAACACTTATATAAGGTCCCATTAAAATAGATGGACAAATTTTAACACATCGTTCAGTACGTCTAACCAAAGATATCCAAGCAAAAAAAACACTGATTAAAGTGATTTTATTTTGACCTAAAACAATAAATAGCCGGCGGCACTCTAGAATAAACACATCCATTACATCAAAATAAAATCACTTTAATCAGTGTTTTTTTTGCTTGGATATCTTTGGTTAGACGTACTGAACGCTGTGTTAATAAGTAAATTTGTCCATCTATTTTAGTGGGACCTTATATAAATCATAAACATTTTTAAAGCTATACACAGTGCTCGTTCATTTCGATGCGCCAACATCAATATCACAAATGCTGATCCCCCTGTATAAACATTCTCGGTACCTACGTCTATATTTGTGTACGATCTTATAAAAACATAAACTGTAAGATAGTTTCAAACATGAATACTTTATTTGTAGGTTAGTGGCTGAAAGAAAATGTGTGAATATAAAATCTTTAGTTCACGAAATAAAAGAAGTATCGTGCATGGCAACGATCCTTGCATACTTCGCAACCGCGTTCTGTGGTTTCTGCCAAAGTTTGGAAAAATACGTAAGTATATGCATGTAAAATCCTTCGTGAAAAATTCTAAATCCACCCCGAAATCGAAACCGAAAAGAGCGCCCTTTTTTCGAAATCGTAAGCTAATCTAATCAATTGTAAGCTAAATTGTAAAGGACATTTAATCTATGTAAAGCTAACAAAAACTTTGGCAAAGAGAATTGTCTTAAGAATCAGCTGATTGTCTCTCCACGCTAGAATTATCTCGTGTAAAGTTTATTGGGATTCTTGTGTTCAGTGCCATAATATCTTTCAGTTTAAGTGCACTAGGTATTGTAAATCCAAGAATTCTTTGAAAAACACTAACGAACACGTTTTTATATTAAAGTAAAACTATTTAGTGATGAAAATTGTAAGTAGGTATTACTTACTTAACTTAGGTATCACTTATACGTCTCCCATAGACTAGGACCACATGGTATTGAACGACACAATAAATACTACAATAGCCATTGACAAACTATGCGTGTTGTTTGACTTCCTGTGTGTGAATAGATAGATTGACATGAAGTGACGCACATTATAGACGCAAACCTTCAGAAAATAATAGATTTTACTGAATAACAAAATAAAGTATAAAAAAATAAAAATAGAAGAAAATATGATTAAGAAAGCTTGAGAAAAAGTTAAGAAGGACCAAGAAATTTCCCGCAACTGAAAATGATCGTGAGACGTGAACTAGAGTGAGGGGTGGCTTAATTCAATAAAGCACAAACCTTGTTGTAGCAAACTGCAAATTACCGCCAAAAAGCAAATTAAAACGAGCGCCATTTTGTTTAAGTTAGTACAGGTAACCGCCGGTTCTAGTCGCTGCGATCCGCACACGGTTGCGATCGGCGGCCCACTGAATATTCACACCACGCTAGATGCTATATCTACTATAAATGTGCACCGCTTATTCAATTGCTCTAATACCTTAACAAAGTATATTGTTGAGTATCGGCAATTCTTCGTTTAGAACAGATTGTCGTTCGGATAGGGGCTGAAAATTCATTGTAGCAATGTTACCAACGAGTTTTTACTAGTTTAAGATTATTGCGGTTGTCAAGGTTGGTCGTAAGATCATGTACGATAGAGGAAGTTTGCGTGATTACCTGTAATTCTGTTGTTTATTATAACCCAAGACATGTGGGGCTTATACCATGTAAAGAATCGATCGCTACTATTAAGGTAAAAGTATTTTCAGCGACAGCTTCAAAGAGTTTTTTCAGTAAGCAGAGCTTTTTATTGGGGACGCAAAAATTACAAGAGATTAATCTTTAATACTTACAGTAGAAACTGTGACTTAAACGTAGTAATTAACTCGTATTTTTAATTTTTACAAAAACTGGTTTCTTAGGTAGAGGAGAATGATGTTTCAATGAAAATATCTTACGCGAAAAATACAGTGGATAGAGAAGTTTCTGTAAACTCTTAAAGATTGATATTCCCAATAAAAAATTGGGAAATTGCGGAACAAAAATAAACTTTGGCGTCGAAAGGCTATTTCCAGCGATAGCAACAGTTTTTTTTAAAGAATTTAATAGAATTAGCATTTTTTTTAACTTTAACGAAACAATTATTTAATTTGATGTCAATATTTTTAATAATTTTAAGAAAACCTGTAAAATAAATGCCATTCGCATCTTAGTCACATGTCTTCGCAATTACATATTATTTTCAACCTTAGTGGTGACAATAGTTTACGCGGTCTAGTAGCGATTAAAATCGTAGTCAGTCCGCGCCTTAAATTGTGTTCTAACTGAAAATAAACCTAATATTTTAATGCTTTCCTTCTTGACACAAGGTCCAACAGGTCCCTAGATTTTCTTATGTTACGACAACCGACTAGTTGACCACTTATAGACCTACGGCGCTGACGGTCATCCATCATGCATTCAGGAGCAGTTCATTGTACAGGACCATACAATAGCTCACGAGGCCGGGACTACCAATGAATGGAATGTAGACTAATCTTATTTATATTGTGCCTTCTTTATAACTGAGTTTTAGAAGGCATGTGGAGGTGTATCGCTTTAGCACTTTGTTTTGAATATACAGGGTGTTACAAGACCCTTAACGAAGCCGTCAACCAAGCATTATGTACATCAAACCAAGTAACTTTACGCAAACAATATTGCTAGGAAACGACATTTTTTTTTGGGGTGAAAAATCACCTTTTACGGTAGGACTCAATGTAACGGACTCTAAACATTGTGCTAATGGATGGATTGAATAGCATGGGGGTCGTGGAGGTGTTTAAATTATTTTAAATTTACTCTTAGCTTTGTCAGCGCATACGCATACATTAACTTTTCTACCACGATTGCTACCAATAAAATGAGAACATACAGTAATGTGCAGCTATACTTATTAGGGCATCGGAAACCGGCCATTTTTCGGGACCGGGCGTTTCAGTTTTTACATTAATTTATAATATAATATGATTTTGCTCTATTTATTAATTAACAATTACAAGGGTTATAATATTGACCAGGGGTTCGACCAAATGGTGGAAATCTTCAGTGAGGACGCGGAGCGTTTTTTCAAAATGCGGCCGTACGGAGTTACTTATGGATCATCGCTTGTTCCGCTTTTTTCAGGCTTTTGTCCATGCAGTGGGAACGTTGCTTGTAACAGTGGTGCACAAGCCTCTTATTTGTGAGAGAAGGGCATGAACTACCAGTCGATCGGGTCCAGTACGCAGGTTTGTGGATGGCTTATTGATGCTTTGAATTAAATTCCAATGGTACTACTAACTACCTACCTGTCATGCGAATACAGAGAGCTCCTTTTAAGATCTTATTTATATTTTTCTACTTCTAATTATCTACCAGTCAACTTTTGGGTGATGCAGAGACAAGCAGTAGTAGGTCGAGCATCATCAGCATCTGCGTAGCCTTTTCCCTACTAAATTGGGGTCGGCTTCCAGTCTAACCAGATGCTGCTGAATACACTGGTATTCAGGTCAGATAGGCAGTCACTCCATGTAAGATACTGATCTTACCTGGAGCGATTGCCTATCTGACCTCCACCAAAACCCAGATAGTACTGGGTAATACGATACCCTTTGGTAAGACTGGTTGTCAGACTTTTTGGGCCACTGACTACCCTTAACGACTGTCAAAGATATTCAGATGACATCCGGGAACAACGGCTTAACGTGTTTTCCGAGGCACGGAGGAAACTCGGTATTTGGCGGTCACCCATCCACAGACCAACCTAGGCAAGCGCGGCTTAACCTAAAGATCGACCGAGCGGCTGTTATTATTTAGCCACGAGCTCCTCTCGGTAGGTGAACCTATGGATATCTGAAAATAATTGCATCTTATTTCTTTATTTTCTTCATTTTTCCAATCCCTACTCGATAAATCTCCCCATCCTTACATAAGATGTTAACAGTAAGGTGTAACAAAGCATAGACACGATAGATTTGCCCGTCTATTATGTCCTCCTCCGTTCGTCCGCGATGCTCACTTAACGTTGATCGTATCCTGCGCACACGCAAGCGACATACTGGACTCTGGATTATTTGTTGTGCCACTTTTGTACAACGGTGTTGGTGTTGTTTGTTAGAAAATTGGCGATATTTTTAGTATGATAAATCGATCCAATTTCTCTTCTCAATTCTCTTCTCTTCTCAATTCCTCTCTCGAATTTCTCTTTTCTTTCTACAGCTATGCTATTCAAGGTGTAATATAAAGGGTGTAACAAGACCCTTAACGAAGTCGAAAGGCTCTTGTTCTCCCCGTCATTACGATATTTTTTTTGTTAAGACCATATCTGGGAACCTTCAAGTTACGGAGATAATGGGGGTGAAAGTTCCAATTTTTTCAGTTTTTTTTTTAATACATGGTTTTAATGTAACATTTTTACTTTAAACACCTCCGCGACCCCCGTACTATTCAATCCATCCATCAGCACAATGTTCCGTCCGTTACGTTGAGTCCTACCGTAAAACGTGATTTATCACCCAAAAAAAAAAAGTCGTTTCCCAGCAATAATTTTTGTGTAAAGTTACTTAGTTTGATGATGCTTTGTTGACGGATTCGTGGAGGGTCCCTTTACACCCTGTATCAAACGCAAGCCCTCTCGCCTAGTGTCTCGGCGCATGAAACTGAAAAAAAAATGTTCCAAGCGTTCTTGAACTTCGCAAAAATCTGATCAACTTTTGCATGGGAGAGCTAAAAAAACGGTATGAATTTCCAAAAGTCATAGAACAAAAGTGGTTCAGTTTCATGGTCTGAGTCACCACACGAGAGGTCCTGCGTTTATTCTGTTACTGAAGCCTGTCTATAAATGAAGCTCATAAAAAGAAACTACCTACTTATTTATTTATTTATTTCACACACTTCAAGCACGAAGTACAGAGGCGGACTTAATGCCATTGGCATTTTCTACCAGGCAACCTTTGGGTGATGCAGAGACAAACAGTGGAAGGTGGCTACTTCTTTTTGATATCGACCAAATTGCTAGGTTGAACCAAAACAGGGGGGCTCTTCGTGACGAATAAATTAATGGGGGCAGGTTTACAACTTAATTGACCTTTTTTGTATAGGCAGTAGAAACTAGATAACCCTGTTGCTGCGGCACAAAGCGAATCGTAATGAAAGTGCAGACCAAATTAGAATACTAATTAATATACCTCGAACTTGTCAAAGTCAGAGGCTTTTAGTGTAAACGTTGACTAATGTTACTGTGATGACTTCGTCATAGATATTTTTTTTTAATATTTCTATGGACTTCGTGTACTATTCAATTAACCACCTAAGTCTTTAGATTATTTAGTAGTAAAACTTACTGGTCCTGGGTTCGATTCCCTGGTCAGGCAAAGTGTTATTGGTTTTTCCATCAGAATTTTTTCGGGATTTGAACATAACTTGTGATATGTGGGTGTACTATTAGGTACACCTCTGCCTAACACTTAGGGGACTACAGGCGTCATGTTATGTCATATTAAACTTATTACAAGCATGCTATATGATAGCATGGAAGTCGCAACCGGTGTAAAACAAATTGTACGTGCTTATATGGAAAAGCAGTGGGGCCAACGGGAACAACTTAATTTTTTTTAATCAATTTCCGTTGGCATCACTGTCCCCGTCCCACTGGTGGGGCCAACGGGATCAATTTTTAATCATTTTATCAATTCCCGTTGACCTCATCACCCGTCGTCCCGCTGGTGGGGTCAACGGGAATAATACTTAATTATTTTAATTAATTCCCGCTGACCCCACCAGTGGGGCGACGGGCAGTGGGCTCAACGGAAATACACATATATGTAAAGCTCGTAGCAGGTGGCGTGATATATAATACATACATATCGTCATGTTCACATAGAGTTCAAGGTTCATCATACAGTTTTAGATAGCTATCTGTCTGTAGCAAAGTGGCTAAAAATAGATTTAGCTTCCATGACTATTCGTAGAATGAAAAACTTCCCAGTTAGTAACTTGAAAATCTACGTTGTTTTTTTATTCAAAGCTTTTACTTATTTACAATTTAACTTGCAATGTTTGTTATCTCTAACCGATTACCTGAAATTTTTGTTAAGTTTGAATAACAATGCATGGTTAGCTAAGTGACATCATCTATACTATGCTAATATTAAAAGAGGTAAAGTTTGTGAGGTTGTAGGGGGTAATCTCTGGATCTACTGAACCGATTTTGAAAATTCTTTCACTAATAGGAAGCTACATTATCCCCTAGTGCCATAGTCTAGATTTACAACGCGCCCGTGGGATAATTTCAGGACTTTCAAAATACAGAAGTAAACTATAAAAAAAACATTTATTTTTTGTGTCGTTCGGTTTGTTCCGGCTTATCTCCAAAACGGCTGGACCGATTTTGACGGGACTTTTACTGGTAGATAGTTGATGTTATAAGGTCTAACTTGGGCTTGGGGTGTAACTTTTAATTTAGAATAAGAATTAGGGTTCCGTGCAAAAAATTAAAACCCTTGAAATTAATAACAAAATCCGATTTAAAAAGAACGCGAACGAAGGTGAACGAGGGCAAAAGCTTGTATACAATATACGGTGAACCGATATAAATTGGCTTATTAAACTCAGCTAATTAAAATTAATACTCTAATCTGGCAGTGTATGTGTATAAGTACAAATTAAAAGAGTCGTAACTTGTTGTTGTGGCTTTTAGAGTTAATGAAGCACAGCAGACGTAAAGGCAACATAATCAAATAGTGTGAGTGCTGTTTTTGTTCGCGTCGATTTCGAAGCCAAGTTGTGGCTTACACGTGGTAGGTAACCGAGGTACTTACGTTGTATTATTCCCTGATTTTCAGGAATTCCTCCACCAACAATTTCTTCATCTTAAATACTCGTAAAGGCCTAAACTCACGCATTTTTCCCATCGGGGTAAGCAGTAACTACAGAACGTCACCTGCTACGATCCTTATAATGGGTGTCTAAGTACCCTTAACGAAGCCGAAAGGCGCTTGTTTTCCCCGTCATTGCGATAATTTTTTTGTTCTATACCATACCTGGGAACTTTTTAGTTCCGGACATATTGGGGGTCAAAGTTCCAACTTTTTCACTTTTTTTTTTTTGTTATAACTTTACTTTAAATAACTCCACGACCCCCGTACTATTCAATGTATCCATCAGCACAAGGTTTTGTGCGCGTTACATTGAGTCCTATCGTAAAACGTGATTTTCTATCCCAAAAAAAAAGTCGTTTCTCGGCAATAATAATTTTTGCGTAGAATTACTTAGTTTGATTTACAGAATTCTTGTTTGACGACTTCGTGAAGGGTTCGTTTATACCTTGTGTGTTTCTCTCGACTCCAGATCACCACCTGTGGCCCCGGAACACAAAGGGCAAAAGAAGGAACATGGATGGGTTTTAGTCAGAACAAGTCTGACCCTACGCTAAGTCCAGGACCCTACGCTCGCAATTGCAAAAGGTTATCTGATTCCTGTGTCGAGTTCGTCCTGCGGGTGTACCACTTGTCACGTAGCGTAGGTACTGCGCTGGAGCAGACGACACAATTGCGCGGACGCGCATCCGCCGTCGCCCCTCACCTCGCGCCTTCGTTTCGCTACACCTCACCTATTTGTCACATGTTCACGACTTTAACTGCAAGAGGTGAGTTGAGAGGCTGGCCAAAGTGGAATTACGATTATCGAAAGCTCAAAAATGCGTTAGATTTTGATAACCTAACGAAAAGCTTTTATCCATGCTGTTGAAAGACGTAGTAGAAGTAATATAAGAAAGACTTTTAATTGCCCTTTGTGCTCTTGCAGCTACCGATTTTTTTTTGCTTGGACAGGTTATTAAGTAAGAGTCAAATTTCAGACTTGTGAAGGTTAAGTAGGGACTTCTGGTTTTAGTCATTTGTTAGCGTAGCTTCATATTTGTTTATGGGTCAAATCGGCAACTTTATTGCGACGTTACACACAGTTTGTAATCACGCTTAACCTTTTACCAACTTTATTAGGGTCGGGACTGTTGTGAATACCAGTATTTTACATAGAGCGAATGCCTATCTGACCACCATAACCCAGTTAGTACACCTTGGTAAGACTACAGTCACAATCGCTTGTAATCACCAAAATTATATCTGGTCTTTAAAAGATCCTGTGTCCTTTGAATTTGTTTCGGTGTTTTTTCACAGAGGAGTCGGATAAAAACGCCGACCTCATCTAGTATCCATCAAAGTATTTTCTTTTTAGACCCGTAAAAGTGTTTCTGAAACAATATTTATCATTGTTTATAGTTATACTTTCCAGTAACAATCTAAATATTCTGCTAATCAATAAATTAAGTCCAAGTGTCCATTACGTGATGAATGGAGAGTGACAGGTAGGAGATAAGGCTACTGTAGACAATGGTCTAGGACTCTACGGTACTCGTATTACCTCATATCCGTAACTCATTAACTTATTACGGGCAGAGTTATCGCACGCTATGTGTTTCCGTCATTCCGTAGGTATTACGTGGGTTATGGCTAGTGCTGTTCTAAACACACTGAGGAAACCGGCATATCGTAGAAACAATAAATCGAAAATTATGCAGGTCAACATTTTATTTTATTGAATATTGGCGCTTAGTACTTAGTAAGCTTGTTTTCCTAATTTTATTGTTTTTGTGCATGTGGTGTTTACATATAAGTAATTGTTGCGCTGTAAGTTAATTTTAAGAATGAATTATGTCGCTGTATCCAGTGTGGACAATTGTTGGTAGACCTAATATAATAAATAAATAAACACACTAGCATTCCGAACACAAAATCTTTCGGATAGCGATAGATAAGTGTGTTACGCTATTAGGGTGTTGATCCACCAACTTGTATTGGCCGCTTGGCGGATACGTAGTACGGACCTACGACCTTTTCACAAAGATAAAGCCTAACCCTCAGCATTCGCGCTCTTCTCTCCTCTCTACTTATTTAAAAAATTTGCTGTGCCCGACAGTGCCCATAATTATTTCATTTTTTTTTTAAAATTTACCACCTTAAGTATACATTATGGATCTACCAGGGCTGCGGGACTGTTCGAAAGAGATAGGTACCGCGGCCCTGGAACACAAAGGGCAAAAGAAGGAACATGGATGGGTTTTAGTCAGTACAAGTCTGATACTACCTTCCACTTCGCCCAGAGTGGGAGGGGGGTCATCTGATGATAAAACATCCGAAAAAAAAAGAGTGTTCATTATGGATAGCCATTAATAATCGTTTTGAGATTTGATTAGAAACATTGTACGCTTACTATGCTGTCTTGCCCTTTTTGAATACCCAGTTCAACTGACTTTCTTCATACATTCACATTTAGTAAGATAGAAGGACAAATATAGGTACACACCCATACTGATTTAATAGAAAGATACTATCTGAGTGTGAGCTCCTTGTTCTACGTAAATAACGAGACTGGAATGAGGGAGTGGCGTGGTCACGCGAAGCTGGATTCATTGGGTTATTAACTAATAGGACGTGTCCTACTGATTACTGATTGGAAACTATCAAGAGGTCTTTTTGAAGGATCTCGGCCGAAGAAGAGTATTTCTATTTTTTCCGCCAAACTTTCGGTTTAAAAGCATAGTCTCAGAGATGACAATGTACCTACGATGACTCTGGTATTGTCATGGCGGATACATTTGCGTTTACCATTCAAAAGTATACAGTTTCTTGGAACATTGACCCACAAGGTTTAACCATGAATTCCTGTATTAAAAAAACACACTTTGAGTAGCCATATTTGCTCCATGGCATTATGCTGAATTGCTGACCGATACTCAAGATTCATCACTGGTGCCCGGAATCTTGGTGCACATTCATTTACCCAAGTTTCAAAGAGCTACAAGAAAACGGCAACCGCAAATATCTAAGTATACACAGAATAATATTGGCGAGCCGTAAACATATCGTATTTAGCGTGAACTAGTAAAGTGTATAAATCATAAATTCTATAAATATTCGTCCAGTTTTCTCGGTGGTGACGCGGCCTAGAGTTACGTTAGCAACCGTATTATGTGAACTATGGAATTGGTTCATGGTGGTTTCAGGCCCCGTTCACGACCACGATCCTTACGTACTTACGCATGTAAATGTTCCTAAATTACCACAGGCTGATAACATTTTATATTAGCATTAAGTTCTGTTTTCCTTTTACGACGCAACTTTTCTTCGGCAAGTCGTCAATCGCATCTCGGTGACTTGAGGGCTTACTTCATTGCCAGGGTTGCGGGACTGTTCGAAAGAGATACAAAACAAAGGGCAAAAGAAGGAACATGGATGGGTTTTCATTTGATGATTTTCAATCCGTAAAAAAAAAGAAGAAGGGCTTATGTCATTCTCTCTACAACTTATTTTTTTATAAGCAGTTCCAGTTGCGAGACGCGTGTCGCTTTAGCGTAGTGCGTGGCCAAGAGGTTAAGGAGATAAACTTGCCCTCCGGTCCTTGGTAACCGGGTAACCGGTACGGATTGGTACCGCTATCGGAGTCTAGTGGGTAAAATAACACATGCTGTTAACTTTCTTTCGTGTGCCGGAAAGTAAACCAAAGGGGGGCCGTGCTTTTCAAAACGGTTCACTGTTCATCGCCCTTGTTGATAAAGAATCAGGAGAGCTGTTGAGTTTGTTGAGCAGCTGATTGTATGTAGCACGAGATTAGGGAACATCCTCCTGATGTTGGTAGTCAAAGATGGTCACATTTGTAACCCGTTAATCGATAAAAATGAGCTATATTCAAATAGATTCCTCGTAATCGAACAAACTCACTCTGTAGCTCCCGTCCCATGGATCTAGGGGTTTGTAACCTATAGACAGCTAGGATTACAAATTTATTGGTAAATAGCTTGTTGTTATCGATTTCAACTAGGTTTAAGGTCCACAAAAATGGACCTTCTGCTTTGCAATTTACAGTAGATTTTCAAAAGTTCATTGCATGGAAAGGCAAGGGAGATTTGTGATCATCAACAGGATGGGTCAACGTTATCAAATAAGAACCGTCTCATAAGATTAACCATCACCACTGCTCTCAATATGGTGAAGGAAAACATCGTGAGGAAACAGGCATGTCCAAGAACTAAAAATTCGGAGACATGTGACATCTACCAATCCGCACTGAGCACGCGAGGTGAATTATAGTCCATTCCTCCTCATAGAGAGGAGGCCGTGTGTCCCAGCAGTGGGAACATTATAGGCCGATTATCCTTATGCTTGTGCATAAGATGAAACGTTCGTAGCTAACGCGTAGCACTATATATTTGGGCTCTACGGTAATGAACTTTTTATAGCACTTTCTTTTTTGGGTTTTTATGCACTGGATAATTACCTCTAATTAGTTTTACTGTTAGTATGCCTTATTTAGTTGTGTATTATTGAAACAAGCCGTGTGTTCAACAACGTTCTCATAAAAAAAAAACGGTCAAGTGTGAGTCGGACTGCGCGAGTCCGACTACTACTCTACCGAGGGTTCCGTATAAACTAGTAGGTATTTTGTTATTATACTACATATTTACGGCTTTCAGATTTTTTCCTTTACATGCGCTGGAAGAAGCAATGTCTTACACATTGCTTCTTGCCAAATTTCATAATCCTAGGTCAACGGGAAGTACCCCATAAATTTTGATTCCCTTGAGATTGTCGAAATATACGTTTTCTGTGGCATAAACGGCCGTATCTTTTTTTACGTTCACTTATAAATTTTATTTTTCACAGCTTCAAGGGAATGTAGTCTTAAGTATATGGGTTTAATTTCAACTCGATACCTCCACGCGTTTCCGAGATAAAAGGTCTTGAAAGAGAACGGATAGACAGACAGTCAGACGGACAACAAACCGATCGATAAGGGTTCCGTATTTCCTTTTGAGGTACGGAACTCTAAAAATGACGCACTTCCAAATAACTTCTCTTCCATAATATAACTTGGGGATGAATTTTCAAAAAGCCTTTCAAGAACGAGTGTGGACTGTGGTGATAGAAAAGTCGTAACCATAGGTCGTTGGCTTGCATTAGTACAATTACTTACTCACTATACAGTATGTTAACGCACTCTTCAAGAAGCCGTGAACCAAGCATTCTGTACTCGTACATCAAACAAGTAAAAGGTTTTTTTTTTTAGTGTGATAAAACACGTTTTAAGGTAGGTCTCAATCAATGCGACGCACTCAAAACATTGCGCTGTTGGATACATTGAATACAAGATACCTGGAGGTATATAAAGTAAAGTTATTATAACAAATACATACAAAACATGTATTGAAAAAAAAAAACGTGTGAAAAAGTTTGGACTTAGACCCCCAATATCTTCGTAACTAGACTAAATTACTAAAAGGTATATAGGAAAGGCGGAGATCAAAAAATAAATATCGCAATGACGGGAGGAACAAGACTACCTCCCGTCATTGCGATATTTTTTTACCACTTGGCTTAGTATTTTTTTTACCACTTAGTACCACTTGGCTTCATTAAGAGGTACACTAGTCGGTCGTACTTCGTATACAAAACAAACAAACGTAGTATAGCGATTACTCCACTGTTTGATGGTGTACTTTCAAAATAGAAAATTAAATCGATTTATCTCATCATTCCTGTATGGAAACAAAAAAGTAAAAAAAAACATTTATTTTTTTCCAATTTTCATTTATGTCGGAGACGGTCATTGGTACGGGCTTAAAATGAATCACAGGTACACGGTGGTGACATCACGCAATCTACTTACAAGGCTACCCACACCACAGTGTCACTTGTTACAGAGTCAAGATGGTAAACTCTGAGCCAGGACGACAGTCAGTCAGTGTCTGATCGCGGCCGAGTTAAGACCTCTTGGAACTGTACCCGATTCATTGTGCCCCGTGTTATTTTGCTAAGTTGTAATCTCAACTAATTCGTTAGTTTTGCTAGAAACAATGTATCGCTCAGTGTTCCGACAAATATATGTTTATTTTACTTTTTTGGTTCCATGTAGCCCTGTGGCTAGATAATGATGAGACAAATTAATATCATCTTTTATTTTGAACGTACACCATCCAACAGTGGAGTAATCGCCATACTACGTTTGTATGGAAGTATACCCTTTATTGTACAGCAGTGCTTGTTTTCTCTCCTTATGTACGTTTTTGCTCTAATCAATGCTTGTCATAGCTATCAATATACATAAGTATCGCCACCTATGTCTGCCGCCCTTAGGGTTGCCAACTTTTTTTGAAAAAAATAACGTATTACATGTTTTAAGTAGGAAAAAATAAAGTATTTGGAAGAAAAAAAAAAGTACTATCTAAGAGAAAAAATATTGTTTATTTATTCTCTCGAGAACATACTTTTGCGTGCTTCTAGCACACGCTAACTAACAGTGGCAGCAGTTTTTATTGTATATCTTTACAATCCCAATTTAGTATTAAATAAACAAGTAACTCGATTGTTTTATTAATATAATAGATGATATGTTCTTCTCTTCTCGCCATTTTAAATTAATTCCTGAAAAAAATGTAAATAAATTTCTATAGTTTCGTGATCCTGTTGGTCATTTTCTTTCAATTCTTGTCACTTAAACTTTTAAAATAACTGCTTAAAGGTCCCCAATTAAGTATAACTCATCAATACAACCCTTTATATTCATTTAACTCCATTGAATGACATTTTCATGAAATAGTTATTGAATGGGATTAAATGAACTTGCGAGGGTTGTATTGATGGTTTTAATGATTATAATTCTGTAACTACTTATGTGTTACGGACGCGAATCATAGTTTCATCTACATACAACCTGACACTGACCTGCTAATTGCAAAAAAACGTAAGAAAATTGAATTTCGCGGGCTACTCTGGCGCTTTCACCTTAGAAGTAGCGATATTAGTTCAGAAATTATCCTTAAAAGTGTTTAATTTTACGGATCACAGTAAAGATTGAAATTAGAGTATTTTCACATACTTTATTTTTATGCAGAAGTATAAAGTGCTTATATTTAAGTAAGATACGTTATTATAAAGTATAGTTGGCAACCCTAGCCGCCCTAGTAGCTTGCCGACTACTGAGGTTTCTTTTTAATATTACCTACGAGTACTATTGTCAATCAATCGTCCATACTTACATAATAGGGAAATTGCATGCACCGTTCTACTTTTAACCGGCTTCAAAAAAGGAGGAGGTTAGGCAGAGCGGGAGGAGTTATTTGATGATTTCCCATCCGAAAAAAAATATATCAAGTCGACTGTTTTTAGGGTTCCGTACATCACAAGGTAAAAAAATGAACCCTTATAAGATCACTCTCTTGTCAGTCTGTTCGTGTGTCACCACCGATTTTCTCAGGAACGGGTGGACCTAGCAAGTTGAAATTTATACCAGATACTGGAGAAAAATCAAACTCCTGAGCCAACAAAAAAAAAGTACCTTAATTAAAAAGTAAAAAGATATGGCCAAATTTAGATTTTCGCGAAAATTTGTAAGTACCTTAATTTTCATTTTATTTCTCCGTATTTTCCCTTTAGTTGTGCTGTAAGACCTTGCTTTTAACCAAAATTGACAATTCTAGGTCAACCGGAAGTACCCTATAGGTTTTGGGTCGAAAACCTATATGGTAGTTGACCTAGAGCAAGGCCTTACAGCACAATTATAGTAAAATTTCAAAAAAGTTAAAAATTAAAGTAAGTGTTTTTTTTTAGATAATGCAGATTTTACACAATCCAGTTACTACTACGTAAAACGATACCCCTTGGTAAGACTGGTTGCTAAAGTTCAGTATCAATGGACAGCCGAACCAACGGTTAAACATGCTTTCGGGGGCAAGAAAGGGTCTCGTTAAATAATGAACGGTTACCCATCCATTCACCGACTTCGACAATCATTGCTTAACCTTGAAGATAGACCTGTGCTGCTATTATAGGTGGGCACGAGACCCTCCACGTGTGCATCCTCTATGTGTGCGACGGCAGTGCGTGCACTATTTCCGCTCAAGGCGTGCGTCCGTAAGATACACATTGTTGAGCTTATTGAGAGCAATGGCTAAGGATGCGGCTGATTGAGATGCACTCAACTATCGGCTTCCCTCTCACGACCTGCAGCATTCACGGGGTGACATGTAGGCCATTTTATTTATTCTTATTAAGTATTCTTACTTCTTACTTTAGCTAAAACCAAAGAACTTTGGTTTTTTGCGCAAAAGTTGTTAACGTTGCCAATAGACCCATGATTTGTAAAGGATTTCGCCGATGAACTACTAACCATAGAGTATAGTAACTAATATAGCTACTAACCCACCTTAGAGATACGTAACTTGGAGACAGAGATACCCTTAAAATATAATTAAAAAACATTTGTTCGATCATGGGTGTTGCATTCAAATCATCAATACAGCTCTCCGAGTTCATATAATCACATTTAATAGCTATTTCATGAAAAAGTCACTCTTTGAGATTATATGAACTTGGAGGGTTGTATTGATGATTTGAATGATTATAATTCTGTAACTCCATACGTGTTAATGGCGCGATTCATATTTTCATCAACATACAACCTGATACTGACCTGCAAATTGCAATAAAAGTAAGAAAATTTAAATTTCGCGGGCTACCCTTGCGCATCCACCTTAAATCATCATCTAGCCTCTTCTACACTAATATTATAAAGAGGAAAGATTTGTATTTTTGTGTGTATGTTTGTAATGAATAAATTAAAAAACAACTGCGCCGATTTCAAAAATTCTTTCACCATTAGAAAGCTACATTCACCCTGAGTAACATAGGCACCCGTGCGAAGCCGGACCGGCCGCTAGTTACTAATAAAATTACACGGTTTGTTCTTTCCACCCCAACCGAATGCAGCTGAATGCCAGTATGGCGGTGGTTGGTGTTGCACCACACCAGTACACAAATGAGATATAAAATTAATGTGGGTAGTTATGACAAGCAAAACAGTCTACCTCTGAAACGTGTTAAATTAATAAGCTCACAAGGGTTTTGGTGACATAATTTCTTTAGTTGGTGAAAAACATAACAACCGACTTCGTTTTACAGAACGAATTCCTATTGGAAATCCATAGGTTTCCCTCACAAAAACAGTCAGAGACGTCACCCACCAGGAGTTTATGCTCGTTGTGATATTTTTCTTTGAGCAATGCAGGTACACACAATGAACATAATTCACCTACTTAGCGTAAGCATTAGTCATAAAACATGTGCAGACGCAGTCAACGCGACTCAACAGAGACTTGGTGCAACTTGATACTTCCTCTTACATTCGTCATTTTGAAATGTCCTTTCTTCTTAGCTTTAAATCCAGGTCAAAATAACTTGTGCCTAATTTTTAAATTGTCTTTTAGTCTTAGGGATGCCTTTTTTAATGCAAAGAGATTCAAAAATGAATCTTCATCATCAACAACCCGACTTGACCGAATGCTGGGTATAGGACTCAATTGGCTAGCGCCCAGTCCCAAAGTAGAATTGAATATCAGAAATACAAATGATAAGCAGCATTTATGAAACAAAAATGTACGTAGGTACAAGTAGTTCCTCAAGAAACCAGAAAGCCTTACGAGTAAAATCAGTTTATTCAAGAATATACCACCAAAGTACACCAGTATCTTTATTAATGTTTCCTTGCAACCCTGAGTACCTTTCTACCGCGAGGATTAGATCCGAACTTATCCAGTTGCCTCCTTTGTGTCTCACAGCCCCGGATCTAGGGGGGGGCAAGCCGGGGTACCCGCCCCGGGCGGCAGTTTCAGGGGGCGCCAGAATCATAATATAGTTTGATTGAAAACACAAAACTTGCTCCAAAAAGCGCCTAGGAAGCCTAGTCGGATCCTCCTTCTGCGAAGCAGTCATGCTAGCGATGGAGGTGGCGGGACGTGAGAGGGAGAGGGCCTCACGTCCCAGCCGCCGCGAGAGACACCCTGGGCGTCAGTGGCCACGTGGTGGTTCCCGGCCACCGTAGGCGCGGGCCTGTGACTGTGGACCGTGAGTAATGGACTAGCTCGCCGTCCGTCCGCCTATGTCCTAGTTCGACGGCGAGTGCACGCCTGAAACAGGTGTCAGCAAACGGGAAGGGGTCCGAAAGGACTGATGCCTGCCAGGGTTGAGGGGCTGTTCGAAAGAGATACCGCGGCCCTGGAACACAAAGGGCAAAAGGAGGAACATTTAGTCAGTACAAGTCTGACACTCCCTTCCGCTCCGCCCAGAGTGGGACCTCCTTTGAGGATTTCCCATCCGAAAAAAAACCCTGGTTGGATCTAGGTAAATGAAAAAAAACGGCCAAATGCGAGTCGTACTCACTCGCACACAGCACAGGTTCCGTAGCACCAAACAAAATATTTTTACATTCAACAGCAAAACCAAATTTGTTTTTCATAGTATGTTCATGAAAAACAAAGTTACTGCTGCAGTTTGATGAAAAACTCCTATATCTCAAAAACTAAACATCAAATCTAATTCAAACCAATTTTCGTTGAAAGTTTTTTTTACGTTCTACAATCCTGCATTTTTTTAAATTAATTTTAAATCCTACTCTTACTTTAGAAATTAGACGGGGGGCACACATTTTACCACGGAACCTTAATGTAATTTTCACGGATAGGATTGATGTTTTTTTTTTTTAGTTTCAGATCCATAGTCTTTTTTTTTTTTGTATAGAAATCATAAAGCGGTTCACAGAATACATCTACCTACCAAGTTTCAACTTTGTAGTCCTAATATAGTTTCGGAATAAAGTGGCTGTGACATACGTACGGAAAACAGACAGAGAGACATGACGGATCTATAAGGGTTGCGTTTTTTATCATTCGGCAACGGAAACCAAAAAAGGCGAATCCGAGAGAGGGGCGCCAGTATCAAGTTTCTGCCCCGGTTCGAAAAAATCGTAGATCCGGGACTGGTGTCTCAACCAGTCTCAATCACCGACCGACTTATAAAACTCAAGTTAAATGAACGAGAAGACAGTTTGTAAGAGATCCTTGAAGAAGAAGAACGAATTTAACTAAATATAAAACTAATATTTTTATTTAAACAACGTATTTTACAAAGTGAATTAAAATAATAGATGCTTGGCGCCGTTTGAAAAAAGTGGTTATAAACTTTAGCTTGCAACGTATTGCGTTGACTATTCTGACAGGCGCTTATCAAATTTGATAAATATGGCTGTAACACGAATTGTTAATATTGTACTGAGTGTGTTGCTGCCCATAATGTTTTCAAACACAAGTGAGTACACTTTGATGATAATAGTCTTTAACGCTAAACGTTTTTCGACCTCCGGCTCCATTACGTTGAGTGGGCAATTGGGCATGCAAACATTTTTAACCACAACTTCTCTGTCCGTAATAATTCATTGTCTTAATGTTTTTTGCTAATACCATAGTTTTTTTTTATCAACAAACCATACAACTGTTCAGTATTAAAACTACCTAAAAATGCTGAAGGCAATTTGTCTTTCTTTTGTAATACGACCAATTATCCCGTATAATTTTAAATAAAAGCCACATCTGATTTCTTTTTTTCTTAATACTCAAACACAACTAAACTTAGCCCTAAGCGATCTAATTTAATGTCCTAATTCCCAGGTGAAGCAATAAAGTGCTTCGACTGCAACAGTAAGAACAACTCAGCCTGTCTCGAGATGCACATTCGGAAGATGCACCTCATCATACCAATCGTGGACTGCACCGAAACCATGGGCAATGCCATAGACAAGAAGGAGTTCTTCTGCAGGAAGATTACACAGACAAGTAAGTGTTCCATAGAGTTTAGACGAGATGAGACGGAGACCACTCTTTGTATGAAAGGTGTGATTTTAAGGCGTGATGTAAATTCAAAAGATATTTGTCCCTTTGGGTTGCTGAAACCATGATTCATAGGAGTCCATAGTAATCTACTATTACCACTACAAGTGGGAACGGGATATGAGAAATCAATGTTTTTGTACGCACAAGTATATGCTGATTCATTCATAGACAATAATTGGCTAGTTTTGAGAGCAGAATGGTGGGCCTATAGTGATGTGATAATTAAATAATAGCGTGACTATCAGTGCGTGTTGACGTCCCTATTCTGATAGTGATTCAGTATAGCTGGAGTTTTTCCGAGTTCGATTTGATTTACTATTTATTTAGATTACTTTCTTTACTTTGGCAACATTCTAATGATGCTTTTTTATGTTCCTTTAATACTTTCTAGCGGGTTGTTCACAGAGTTGTTTTTACGGACAATTTTATGGGAGCTCTCACAAAATACAACCGCTATACACATCTCATTTATCCCAATAGTTTTTATCAAAACTGTTTGAAAACAATAAACCAAATAGCTCTGAGTGTCCTTATTCTGTGGTCCCTTACAGAAGTTCCCAAGTCTGACAACCAGGCTTGATAATGGAGGTCAGATACCAGCCGCCACACTATTCCCAATCCTGAGGAGGTCAGATAGGTGTTCTAAATACGTTCCTACATACTGGTATTCAGCTACATCCGATTAGACTGGAAGTCTCTAATTCTGTGTTCTCCTTCCAGTTTTAGATCCAGAACACACTCCTGAGGTCCGCATCACGCGCGGCTGCGGTTGGGTTAAGCACAAGCGCGAATGCTACAAGGCAGACAACATGGACCACCTAGAAACCGTCTGCCAATGCTTCGGGGACCTCTGCAATGCGGCAACATCGCTCGAATACGTCAAAGTGACAGTTCTAACAATAATTGCCACTCTTTTCACTGCGTTTAAAAGCTGGCGGGGGTATGTTTGAAAGAAGAACGTTTCTTTGATTTTAGATTAAATTGGGACGATAAAATACTTGTGATTTAATGTGTGTGTATGGAGGACTATAGAATTGTACATAATTATAATTACTAATAGTTTCAATAAGTGCAGAGGTACATATACAAATACAATCCGTGATAGGCTCATGTCTCATCATGGCGTCTCTGTGTGAGCAGATACCTTTCGCCCTGGTTTTTACTGATTGCTTTGCCAGTGGTACAGTGATAATCCGGAAGAATTCATCTTCTGCTTACATTCTCATTATCAACACAATGCAATATGTGAGTTTAAATTATGTTTTATCGAGTTTATTTATGTAGTTTTTTAATTGCAAGCCAAGGGTTATCGTCTTCATATGTTACCTCAGATACTTACGATATTCTATTTTAACAAGTAATAATATATAATATAAATAATTAAGAAATAAAGTACAGTTAATGCTATCTGTCGGTTTGTTTAATGATGTCTCCATATTTCTGAAGAGTAGGCTAATCACCCTATCAACTTAAGATTGCAAATTTTAAAAAATGTTATGCCAGTGACAGAAAAGTTGAAAAGACAACAAGATAAGGATGAAGCGCATTAAAAGAACTTACGAATTTAAACGTTAACATGATGAAGTAGAGGAAAGTCCAACAAAATAATGATTGATTGTAAGAAATGATATGAAAGAGTTGGGAGTGAATGAAGACAATGAAAGCGTGACTGTGGACAGAAGAAAATAATTATATTGCGCCGACCGGACCCCAAGAAACATGGGACAAGAGCAGGAAGATATTCTGATAACTATCCGATCTGCTTATTCAGGGAGAGGAACTAATTCTGCAGGGAGAATCCGAGACTACAAGTGTAGAATAAGTATAACTTTTCTCGTCTCCAATAGTGTTGAGAATGTGACCGTGGCGTCATTTGGCTCCCGATAACACAGAATAAGTCCGCGTGTCACAACTTTATAGCTAAAGTATTATTGTAAACAGTTAGTGGCCGACTGTCCGGGGTAAAACTCGCCATTTTAACTGATTGTGTTTAATTACTATTGGAAAATAGTTTTTCAAAATGTTGAAGGAGTATTCAAAATATTTGCTCGTTTTCGCGTTCTGTTTTAGATATGGTAAGTTTTATTTTTTCTGTACTTTCTTTAGTTTACCTCAAATTTGAAATACTTTCTTTTACTGATGTGACAAACATCTTCTCAAGTCATACAACATATAGAATTTGTCATATCTGACTTGTCATATTCAGTAATTGGAGACAGTAGCGAGTAAGATTTCGATTATTATCGAAAACCAGTAGTTCTTGCGAGTAATAATGATTTGTAAAATCGTACAAAAACTAAGACTGTTTATATCACTGAGTTTTGTAAAAGTTAAGTGTATCTTCCCCTATTAACTTTGCTGGAATTTAATCGTTGAACACTGCAAGTTGAAATAGAGTGTCAGCAGTTGTCTCAACAGCGGAGAGGAGTGTCTCAATCAATGTGATATAGTGATATTTTTCCACGACACTCACGACAGATGCTGATTGACTCTGAAAAGACGTAAAATGTTGTATTGTCGCCTCTGCCGCGTTTTGGTTTTATTAATTAATCTTTGCTACTTAGTTTTAAAACCAGTCCTAACACCTGTTCTCCCTCCCCTCCAGCCGCCTCAATCCGCTGCTTCGACTGCAACAGCCAGAACAACTCGATGTGCCTGGACCCCACCATCTACGACAAGGAGACGCTGAACAACTTCCTGCATATAGCGGAGTGCGGCAATGGAATCTACTCCGCCAACAACGACTTCTTCTGCAGGAAGATTGTGCAGACCAGTAAGAAACTCACGCCTATTATCTCAAAAGGGTTAGATAGATTAACATATTTGCCAGAAAAATGGTATTTTACAGATTTTATAAAATCCACAATAGATCTTCATATTCCGCCTACTAAATTTGGCATGCAATTTTGCGACATTAACAATGATTCAAATTTAAAACAAATTAATTAAACTCCAATGTCAAAAAAAAATAAGTACTAAATCAAGAGTAAGTACTAAAACATAATAAGTACTAAAACAAATAAGTACTAAAACAAGTTAAAGTTTGGCGAGTTTAGAATTAAGGAACACCTCTGTACTATAATTTCTTTAAATAATAATAAAAAATAAAAAGAGTTGTCTACATTATCAAATTTTACAGATCGTAAGGCAGAGGTTGTACCTAATAGTATTCCGCCAGATATGTCTAAGTCCCATGTAGAGGGGGCGAGCCTGTTGCCATCAACCGTGCTCAAATGCGCGGCTGCTACTGACCATGTAGTTAAGTTATTAAGAAAGCCATGTCTTGTGTAAAAGCACAACTGGTGAAATGTGGATGTACTAGGGTATACCTCAAGGGAAATGGAATTCCCATGTTTGCAAATCATTTGTGTATTTAGGTGTTAGTTCCTGGAGGAAACTATTGATATCAACCGGAAATAATCTAGACTCCTGGACTGCTACTGAAAAAATCCTGAAAAATCCTATAACGCTTTGCCCCACCTAGGAATCGCACCCAAGACGTCATGCTCAACAGTAAGCCCTTACGACCACTATAATCGAAATCATCATCTTTCTGTCCTTGTGCCATTGTTACTTGGGGTCGGCGCCACATATTTTCTTCCACGATCTTCATGTGACCACAGTCAGGCTATCGTTTACTTCACTACCTTTTCTTTTATATTTTTTTTTAGAATCAATCATTCTTTTCTTTGGCCTTCAACTTGTATTAACATTTATATTCGTATATAAATCATTTACTCCTTTTTGTTTCACATCATTCCTCTCACACAATCCATCCATCGTTTTCTTGGTCTACCTGCCCCTCCCCATCCCTCAACATTTATTCATCACTCTTTTAGTCACATGCGATTCGTCCCTCTCGATCACATGCCACTAGAAATAATCGAAACATTGGTCATCAATAAGCTGCTCGCGGACTTATTTCGACTAGGCTTAACCAATCAATGACGGTACTACGGTAGATTATCCCATCCGATATTCATTATTCACTTTATAAACAATTAAATAGTTACTTGAGGGCCGCAACTGAATAGACATAGAATTAATTAATAGTAGTATTAGTTAATTCATTGAAGGCAAACGCGTAGGAACTCGTAGTAACGAAGTTAAGGTACCATTTGCCATTGCCACTAGAGTTGCCAACTAAATTTTGTAATAACGTATCCTACTTTATTTTTGGTAAATATACTTTACTAGCGACCCGCCCCGGCTTCGCACGGGTCAATGTTATACATATAAACCTTCCTCTTGAATCACTCTATCTATTAAAAAAAACCGCATCAAAATCCGTTGCGTAGTTTCAAAGATTTAAGCATACAAAGGGACATAGGGACAGAGAAAGCGACTTTGTTTTATACTATGTAGTGATACTTTTGCATAAAAATAAAGTATATGAAAATACT
Organism: Eugnorisma glareosa; assembly: GCA_947578425.1. NCBI lineage: Eukaryota > Metazoa > Arthropoda > Insecta > Lepidoptera > Noctuidae > Eugnorisma > Eugnorisma glareosa. The sequence goes on from OX387976.1 coordinate 3,056,862, forward strand.
GTATTTTCTTTTCTTTTTCTATATTCGTAAAATGAAAAAACTTATATGGATAATTACTGTCATTCAATGAGGTTGAATGAACTTAGAGGGTTGTATTGATTGATGACTTGTATTTAATTTTAAGTAAAGTAAAGGGAATGCTGTAACCATAGCAGATTTCTATACGAACGGAATTAGAAGAATGAAAAACTGTTTATTAAATCAAAAAATGATTGCAACGAGTTGAAAAATCGCCAGAAATTGTCATGACATTTTTTGGAAAAAAAAAACAGTTGCTATTGCCAAATGGAAAATATGTATGTTTAAAAATGAATCTGATAGCCTACCATATGTAAGGGGATTCCGTGTGTAAGGGGATTCTAATAACAGATCAGGAACTCAAGCCAACCTCACCTGCACGTGGTACACCCTGCTTTTGACCAACGAGGCTCCGAGACCAACGCGACCCGCCAACACGCACTGGACCAGCGAGGCGGGATATGGTCAAAACCCCCCATAGATGGAAAGCACAACGTGTCCCCAAGTGCCCTGCGACTCCAGCTGCTCTGCTGATGTTGACGGGCGTCGGCTCAGTACTGGAGTCAGGGGCGAGGTGAATCTCCGTCTCCGGGCGAGATCGATTGACCGTCAAACGACTCAGGCTAAAGTTTTAAGGAACTCCGATTTGCTCAACGTACAATGTTCGCACGCTTATGAGGGATGAGCGCCGTATAGAATTGGAAAACCCTCTTAGAAACGTCAATTGGGACATTATAGGTTTGGCAGGAGTTAGGAGACAAGGAGAACATACAGATGAGCGAGATAATTCTGTGTTCTTCTACTTTGGAGAGACTAATGTGAAGCCCATTAGTCTGTCCAAAGTAGAAGAACACAGCGTTGGATGGATTCGCTAAAAAGTGGAAGAATAACATAATCAAGTTCATTGGGTACTCAGAACAAATAGCAGTTCTCAAATTCCGCATTTCACCCAAACATTCACTAACTACACCTTACAACTGCAACTACGTCAGCATATACATACGAGGATGTGGAAGACTTCTACGATCTCCTAAATAAAGCCTGCGAAGAAAACCGCGGAACCTGGAATATGATCATTGGTGATATCAATGCAAAAATTTGACCACGACAAGAGCAAGATGATGAAACCACTATAGGTCTTCATGGGTCAGGAATACGCAACGAACGTGGTGTACGGTTATTTCAATTTGCATTCGGACAAAGCATTTTTGTTGCCAAATAGTCTATTCAGTAAAAAACCCCAGCGCCGGTGGACCTGGATATCACCCAATAATTTTGTGAAGAATGTAATAGATTATATATTAACTTCCGACACACAGATTACAAAAGACGTAAGCGTCATTGATAAAATTAAATATAGCTCAGATTACAGACCTTTGCGGGCAAAAATCTACTTTAATTTTAAAATTCACCGTGCAGTAACCTTCAAAACACCTGTCAAAAGACTTAATAAAGAAACTCTTATTAATAATTATGAATCCTACAATTTAGAACTTTCGAACCACTTTAAAACTCTAGACATAAATGTGACAGATGTAGAAGAGCAATATGACAGGATAGTTGGTGGAATTAGAAAAAGCAGTAGTACTCGTAGCATAAAAACGAACGGGAACACAAAGCTTTCAACAAATACATGTTGCTTACTTGAACAGAGAAACGTGAATGGTATAGGATCAGAACAGCATAGATTAATAGATAAACAGGTTAAGAAAACTATTAAAACAGATCTCAGAAATTGAAATACCTACTTAGTCAAAGTAGCACTAGAAAAACAACGTTCGTTAAGAGTAGCAAAACAGGGAATCTCTCGAACCAAACTCTGGATCAATAGCTTAATAGACACGCAGGGAATAAAACATCATAACAGGCAAAAAATCATAAACATAGCACAGTATTCTACACCTCTCTTTATTCAGATAATTGGAGCCAAAAATTAGATACAGCTGCCCAGAGGATATGCCTCCCATAACGGGATACGAAGTAGACAGAGTGCTCAAAACATTGCACTGGGCTCTTATCATAAGAGCCCTGGCGAAGATGGCGTTACCACCGGCCCTTAAGAGCGGCCAACCCGTCATTATTTTCATACAAACGCTCGTACGTGATTATGCAGTTGTTATACATCTATCTTTGATTTTTTTGAACTAATAGGTATTTTGTGCACTATAACTAGGTTTCTATGGGAGCAAAAAATAAAAAATTGTAGAAACAAATTCAGTAAAAGCCTCCAAAAATGGCTGTTTTGCACAAATTTTACCTGAACTTTGGCCGTTTATAATGAACTCATAAAGTCTAAAAGTAAAGAAATCATTACGATAGAAACCTTACACATGTAATGGAGATTCTTAATGACAATTTTTTATTTCACACACTTGTAAGACTTATTCAAAAACACGTATTTCCTGGAACAAGTTTAAGAAATTTCCGAACACTACTTTTCGTTCAATGTCATCGCGTTAGGCGGTATGAGGTGCGCGCGAGACGCGTTGTGCGGGGTCTAGGCGGGGTAAGACAGGGGAGTTGAAAGAAAATCGCCGCTGTGGCTCTGGATGAAACAACAAGCTTTTCGACCATGCTCGCATTGACGATAGACGCGTCGGGAAGGACCCTCTTAAATTAGGATCTGCCACACTGCTCCGTCACTTAACCAACCCATTCAATGCAATCTTAAAGGCAGGTAAACTCCCATGCCAAATGTGCCACTCGAATATTGTTCTTCTTCTTATGAAAGGCGATAAGTGCAAAACCTTGCTGAAACATGGACAACGCAAGGCACTCCGATGGTAATATATGCTTACCAAACCTTAGTTTTGCTGACGATATTGTGCTTTTTGCTTCTGAACTGCAGCTCAACTGCAACAAATGCTCCAAGACCTGAGCACTGCAAGCCTTGAGGTTGGATTGACGATGAATCAGCCAAATACTAACGTCCTGAACAATGCCATTAAATATAGGGTCGAGGTCGATGGGTAGGAAATACACTATAAGGTACTAGGTATAAATAAGGAGAAGAAGAAAACACAAAAAATAATACTAATACGTATTTATTTATTCCTAAAATAACAAAGTAACCCGCAAAGTAGACGTTTCTAAATTACTATTAAACCGTTACATATAGATTATAAGATTATAAGTAGTAACTAATTAATATACTAACTGAATATTAGTACAAATGTGCATTATAGAATATGTTCACTACACCATATAAAATTAGGTTATATGAAATTATATAAATAATTCTTAATATCATTTCATCGTTATATTAAAAAAAAGTATATTAAATGAAATTAGGTCATGTGATCATTAGAATTTTTGTTATTATTTCAAACGTTACACACCCACAATTTACAGACCTGTTTAGATGTAGTCTTATGAAACAAATTAAAACAAAACATACCAAGTGCTTGATCCTTTCCATTGCCGTTCCATTCTTATCCAAACACCCTGCATAGGTCGCCAGGGGCTCTGCCCACACACGTTTTTGCCCTGTGAAAATCTATATATAATAAAAAATCTTGTTTGGTTGAACTCAATGTAAAATTTTTGATTGTTTGTCTGCCTATCTTAGATTCGTTCGTTCATTAATCGCAACAGCAACTGCGCCACCACAAGCTTCTTCTTCTTTCCTCAAATCTTCTTCATTCTTCTTCCAGTTCTCCGCAAAGGCTTCGAGCCTGAGGTCCGTGTGACCCGCAGCTGTGGCTGGGTGCGACACCACAAGCCTTGCTACAAGGCTGACAATGAGGACCACCTCGAGACCGTCTGCCAGTGCTTCGACAACGAGTGCAACTCTGCTGCCTCGCTGAAAAGTGTGGTCGTGATGGTTGTTGGTCTACTGGGGGTGAAGATGTACCTGTGATTAAATATGACAGTTTTATTTTGTTTGGTTGTTTTATTTAGCTGTTTCCGAAATATAGACAGATGTACCTTATTACCTGAGAAATAAAGCATGTTCTGACACTCTACCGGGTATATCAGAATAAGCGTAGGTAATACATCTTAAGTGGTGATTGTAACCATAAAACAGGACAAATTTTCGTAAGGTAATCGGAAGGCGTCGGAAAACAAATTGTCCTCTTCATAGAAATTTTGTACGGGAAGTCCGAACATTTTTTTCCGACCCAGTTTCCTTGCGAAATTTGTGTGTGCTTGTGAGGCATTGCATTTATTCTGTTACACCCGTTTAAAGGTAAATCCACGCCAAAGTTACTTTTTGTGTGGGTCAACGGTTGGCAAGAAGTTAAAACAAAAGTGAGAGAAAGTTTATGTTGCATAATTTATATTGTTCAAGATAAAGTAACTTAGATGTGAATCAATGTGACATCACAGTTCACGACTCATAATATTTAAAGACAAAATAATGTTAAACAAAATATGCAGAATTAAGGATAAATCTGCAAACAAGTTCTAACATACAAGGAAATTGGCTTTCCTATATATTTATCTAGGCAAGTAACGCCGAACTTAAAAAAGCTCGATTTATCTAACTTGTAGATAATAGCTCAAAACTCGGCTTGCCTATAGCGTTGCCTGCAAGCGCGTAAAAGAGTGCAAAGATTCATTTTAAAGCTGTGCTTAATTTAGTTGAGTTCTAAAAGCACTGCTGTGATGCGGACGGAAAACTTGGTGGAACTCGGACGAAGTTTCTTTTAAAGAACAATGACTAGGAATATAATTAGGCAATAACCGTTGAATATCCAATGAATGAATTAGATTAATACACTAAGTACATAAATGCCAATGCCACCGTTATGTACAAACAATAGGTATTGTGTAAAGCGCATTGTCTGTTCAGCAAACTCAGGTACAAAGCATAAACAATAATTATCTGACCATTACAAAAAAGCGGAAACGCGGTCAGACGGGGTAACTTCCTGTCACAATTTAGACCTCATTGCATTGTAAATTAAGTACCACTGACTAATGTAATTACTGATGTAGCCTCTGATGACATTGGCTCAGTGTGTGAACTGATAAACTTTGGATCGCACCAGTAATCGCCAGCGGTATGAAGACCGTGACATTGCTGGGCCAATGTCAGCGAATACCTACTTTATTATAACAGAAACCTGATAAAAAAACTAAACTATCACAAAATCTTAGGCCTTAGTTGTTGAAACGAATTCTGTTAAATTATGATATAATTTGTTTGAATTTAATTAAAACAAAAATCATTCACCGAATTTTATTAAAAACTTGTGTACAGCGCCATCTATGAGCACAGAGGCATACTTCACAATCACACGACGCGACGGTTAGGTAAGTGCTCGATGTCGTATATAGATGACGCTTAACCAAACATAATTAATTACGACCTATTATTCGGGGTTTCTTTTACTTTTACTTTCCGATCTCTATGAAATAGACAAAACATTACACATGAAACAAGTAAATTATGATTAACGATTATTTGAAAGGTTACGACAAAGTACAAGCTGCAGAAATACTTTTTACAATATTTAGAATTATCTTGGTTATCTATTGCAGTGTTTTACTTTACTAGAATAATTGATAAAAATGACAATTCAAATCTGGAATGAAGTTTTTCTAATAATATCGGCACGTTGCCAAATTTTACAGATAGTGATGAATAATTTGATAAACTATCTTAAGTCAGGTTGGCCGAGTGGTCTAAGGCGCCAGATTTAAGCTCTGGTTCCCGAGAGGGAGCGTGGGTTCGAACCCCACACCTGACAAATTAATGGTATCTTCACAGATACTTTTTGTTTGTTTTGATAACATTATTTCTTAAAATCTGCCAAGATAATCATTGAAAAGGGTCCTTGAAACGTTTCAAGCGCATTGATTAGATTGCCATGCTTCTGAAGTGAGTCATCGGTATTTCGTTGACTTGAAATGATAATGCTTGTGTGTGGCAAAAAATCCGCCTCGTTACTTAGCAGGAGTTCGATTTATATAACAAAATCCTTAGGACAAAATTCACAGACAATACTTTAATTTACTGTGTTGTTCATGCGAAAAAAGACCTTACTTTATGCAAATAATGTTCATATTCCAGCTGCGAAAGTGAATAAGAGTTTTAAGCTAATACGAATCATAGATATTCAAATAGTTATGAACTAATAATTAGATTTCACATCAAGCGATAAACTGTAAACAAAGAAAAACCTTGGTTTTGCTTGTTTGTCTTACTAATTAAATTAGTTTTACAAAAACTATCCCAGAGTAAAATGGCTGTATGACACCTAGACGGACCGCCAGACAGACAGACAGACATGACGAAATATACATAAGAGTTCCGTTTTGCCATTTATTTATAGAACCTTAGAACTTTCATGATTGGATACAATACAATAATTATAGGTCCATAATGAAAATTGAAATGGTTATTAATCGATTTTAGTTTCAAATACCAATTAGGTATAGTTCGTTGTCGTGCGCTCCTAACCAGTAACCTTGGACTATGTATAAGGTAAAAGCTATGGGAAGGTTAATGCGTCGATCCCATCCCCTTTCACCTTTCTCTCACCACCCCTTGGCATGGCCCCTGGGGTTGAGGGATGAGTGAGGAGACACTATGTTTTTATGGAAGTAGGATAGGCTTTGCAGTTCCTAGAAAGTATTGAAAGTAGATAGAAAACATGTTAATGGTACGCACGTCGACCAATCAAGCCATAAAAAAACCAGTTTATGCGGAGCTCTCATTGGACGGGAAACCTCTAGAAAGCGAAGCCATGTTATACTTGAAATGTATTGGTTGATGTGTCCGCGTGTGTATTGGTGAAAAACAAAACAGCAAGACTAGTGGTACCGCTGTGAGTGTACCTATTTGCTGAAAAACAAACTGCAAGACTGTATGTATTATAGACCGCAGTCTCAAGGTCCTTGGCTAGATCCTGGAAAAGATCCAGATGATACCTGTATGAAAGACCTACATTTATAAGTACTCAATTTATCGTCATAACTATTTCGTTTTAGGTAATCAGTTTAAACAAGGCACAGATATAATACAAGGTGTAACATAATAAACACAAGCCCTCTCGTACAATATCTCTTGCAAACAAGGTCATCGTTGAAGATTCTTCGCTTTTCCCAAGAGGGTAAACAGAAACTAAAGATCGCTTTATGCTTTACAAGACGACCCAGCATCCTTTTTTACAAAGCCTTCCACTCAAATCAACCACATTTTTTTTTGTTTTGAAGGGACCTCTCGCAGCGCAACAACTCTCTGAGGTTGATGCTGCTTAACCGGGCAATCCTATGGTGGCCAAAAATTACTTTAAGGCCCCCAGCCAGGACTTAAAAACTAAGGATTTACACATTAAATGAACGATCACTAACGGCACCCCCTGTGGGGTTCGGGCCTAGGCTTAGTGCGTCATTGAGGGGAGGGCAGCTAGGGTCAGGCTGGGTCGAATTATTTAATGGGGAATTTAACGTTACATGCTCAGCGGCGCGAGCTGGCTCGTCGAGCAAGGGTCGGGCGGTGGTATTACGGGGTGTCGCGGTGGGCCTCGGCGGCGGCGGCGGGCCCGTAGTCGCGGTCGGTATCTGTTTTTGTTCTTACGTATTGTACTAGTTTCCCTACAGCTCTCTTGAAGGAGGGTGATGGGGTCGTCGGGTTCGAGGAGGGTAAGACGGGGTCTCCTAATCCTACTTATATTAGAGGGGACATATCGGGCGGCCGGGCCGGTGAGATTAGCGGGTTGGAGTGTTTGTGTGTGCTCTTGACCTACACTCATATACTACTGGCTATTACTAGAACAACACCAGCCTACTAATCTAATAATATCAAACAAACGCGACCACGCTACTGCGCAACATTACTTGCAATGTTATGTAAACAAACTCATCGGAAAGTTACTCGAATGCGCTGGAACACTCCTTATCATCCAACTCAACATCATCAAGCGAAAATTAACCTTAAACTTGTTGTCTAAAGTTTTTTTCAGCTTAACAGATGGTAGGATTATTTTGGATCTCACAGGCACAGCAATTTGATTCAGTATTTACTCACACATGTAAGAGATCTAATGTGTGTGTTTTGCGTATTATGTGTGTAAGGTTGAAGTGTGCGTGTGTCCTCAGAGAATATGGTGACGACGGCAATGTTTTGCTGTCGGCTAAATAAATAAAAATAATGACAAAAGTGGACTATCTTGAAGTATTTAAAATGTAACAAACGGTGTAAGAGACATTTTGACACAATAATTTACCCAGGCTTCAAATGACAAGGACCCACATTTAAAAACTAAGTATTCTGCGATACAGGTTCACCGTGCAGTAGCGAAGGTTCAATTTTTGTAAGAGGTAAGCCGGAGTACATATCTTTAATGTGATTTTATTATTAGGATGTAAAATACTGACTGCGCCAATTATCGAAGGGAAGCCGGCAATCGAGTTGTATGGTACCTTCGCCACTGTCACCGTGTAGATATTGCTCTTTTAATTAGTACCTATTCCAACACTAGTGGTTCAAGAACCATTTAGTTTACTGAATCCCTCTTAAAAGTTTGTCATTTCATGATGTCCGTTGTACCTTGTATGAATGTAGTTATTAAGTTATTTATATTGCAAATAAACTTGCTCGCCCCTCCTATATTTTCACTACGAAAAGATGGATCTCGAAAACGGATGTAGGTAAGTTATAAAATCGGCTACCGACTTCGACTACCTACTTCGTATCTACACACTGACCTTATCAATAGCGATGTCTTTCAAAAAGGTCAGATGCGTATTACTAGCACCAGTACTATACAGAGTGGTAAATTAGTTACTTACCGGCAAAAATTAAGGGGTCATTCTATCCGTAATAGATGGTACAAATTGAATACGACTTTTAAGCGAAAGTGGTATACACTTTCGCTTAAAACTCGTATTCAATTTGTACAACTGTTTAAAAGCAGACCACTTCGAGATATTAATGAATTTTTCAATACAGTTGTTATACATGGCGAACTTTCAGAGGGTTAATGATTCTAAAATTAAATCTTTTGCATAGGCATTCTGTTACGCGGTCGTGCCTTTTTTTACGAGCTCGATCATTACTTCTGCAGTTAAGTTTTGATTTGTTTTTTACTATTTCCCACAACTGTATTGAAAAACGTCGTGTGATACACGGGTGACTTGACTAGGTTATTGCAAAAATGTGTCATTAAAAACCCCCGCCGTCGGCTCGGGCTTGTCAATGACATATCGTTTGCAATAACCTACTTTTCATTTCCACTCCTGTATCACAATGAACTATTTTTTTTTTCATAAATCACCACTCTTTCATTTGTGAGAGCAGCATGCGGTGTTCACTAGCTCGCTTCTGCTTACCCCTAGGGAAAAGGTGTTTGTGTATGTATGTAAGACATGACATGACGGAAAGACCCCGTTTAAAAGCCAACAAACCAAAACGCACCATGCACAGATGTGTCAAGTGTTAAATTACTAATGAGGGCTATCGTTTTTGAGCTCACCAGATGGCCCTCTTGTCGCTTATGGTCATGTCAATATTTCTATTTTATACTTGAAAGTATCAATAACTTCATGAGAAGTTTATTTTATTACGTATAACAACATAGTGTAAACTTCAGATACATTTATTTACAATATTTTCCCTAAAATTAACAATATTTTTTTTTTGGACGCCTGTACTGTCCCGCTCCTGGGCAAAGGCCTCCCCCGTTCCTTCCACTTTTCCCGATGTAGCGCCTCTTCTTGCCATTTAACGAGAAAGTCATCCAAGGCGTCCCGCCATCTTCTCCTTGGTCTGCCGCGACCCCGTCTAGCTGTCTCAGGGCTCCAGTCTCGTGATGTGCGGGCCCACAGCTTTGCCGGCATCCGGCAGACATGGCCTGCCCAGTCCCACTTTAGTTTGGCAGCTTTATGAGCTACGTCAGCAATTGATGAAACAAACATGAACAATTTAAAAATGAGGTTACCTCCAAGTCTAACAAATAAGATCCTAAGTTGTTACATAAAATCTTCAAGTCATAATTAATCAGGAATGGCTCAATCTAGACCACAATCGTGAAAATTAGTAAAAATTACGTGATAAAAAAGCACGCAACGCGTGAACTTTCTATGACATCTGACATTTCGGTGACCTCGCGCTACACTAGCGCCTCTAGCGGTGAATTCACACGCGATAGCCCCCATTACGTTTTTACTGATATTCGTCAATTGGGTACCTACCGACAAGGATGACAAAGCTACTGTCGCAAACATGCGGTTTATGACTCGATCGCGTGTTTTCAATTTGTGCCTACTTACTGGGAAAACAATAATATTTCCATGTTCGAACATGGCAAATGGCAATCTGGGGTTGGATGCCAAGGGTCGGGTAAAGTATTATTTCTTTTCCCTCAGAAATTTATCAGTAGCAGACTGGAGCTTGGTTTTGGGACCGATTGATGGCAATAGGCTCAACCCCTATAGCATGGGTCGGCGAAAAGTGGGTGGACAAGGTGCAGTGCACCTCTTCTTATCCCTTCGGGCATTGCAGGCGTGACATTACGTCTGTGATCTAATGTATATTAAGTACAATACCTACCTCTAACACGTAGGCAGTACAAGGTACATCTTAATTCTTATCTTACTATTATTATAAATGCGAATGCTTATGATGATGAATGGATGGATTAGATGGATGTTTGTTGTTACTCTTTCACCCAAAAACTACACAAATAGTTTATTATATAACGTGTAAGAATAAACGCAAAACCTCACTCATCATTCTGAACAACTTTCATAATGGGACCAAAACTGAAATCAAACCAAAACTGAAAAAAAATTGTGCTATACTCGACAAAATGTACTGAACGGCTGATTTTCTTTTCGCGGTCTCTGGGTTGGTCCCATAGTGAAAGTTGTTCATAATGATGAGTAATATGAGGTTTTGCGTTTATTTGGTTACAAGTTGTATGGGATTTTGACCTGTTTGTCCCGGTAGTACGATCCTGTGGGACAATTTCCGAACTCCACGCGGGTGAAGTAGCGGGCATAAGAGCGTTGTAAGAGTTATTTATAATAACCCTTTTTTTTTTTTTTTTCGGATGGGATATCATCAGATAACACCTCCCGCTCTGGACCGAGCAGGAGGGAGTGTCAGACTTTTACTGACTAAAACCCATCCATGTTCCTTCCTTTGCAATTTGTGTTCCAGGGCCGCGGTATCTCTTTCGAACAGTCCCGCAACCCTGGCAGGCATCGGTCCTTTGAGACCCCTTCCTGTTTGCTGACTCTCTTTGAGGCGCGCGTGGAACAGGAACGCGCCGTCGACACGGCCTGTCGTTATAAGACGGATGGACGGCGAGTAAGCCCATTACTCACCGTCCACAGGCCCGCGCCTACGGTGGCCGGGAGCCACCACGTGGCCCCCGACGCCATGGGCGTCTCCCGCGGCGGCTGAGACATGAGGCTTTCTCCCTCTCACGTCCCGCCACCTCCTTCACTAGCATGACTGCTTCGCAGAAGGAGGTGACGGCGTCCCATTCCCTCTCGCTCCGGACCATCGCCGCCGCCGATTGCCGCTACGAGGACACGACGGTGCTCCGCCCAAGCGGAGCAGACCTGCACAGTGTGCTCCACCGTGTCCTCCGGTCAATTTATAATAATCTTGCAATATAACTTTATTTGTCATTCATTATCATAGATTATTTTGTTATTGTCTACTTCACATGGTTACAGAATTAGGTATTTTTTTGTTTTTGTAAGTGCAAGTTAATTACATGTATCTCTGTTTACATGCATTTCATTCTATCTTATCTTATTTTGATACGAATCACAAAGTTTAATCCTACCTACCTGTCTAAAAACTTCAGAAATTTTCCTGAATTAAAAATTATGCAAGGCTTGTTTTTGTTATCGTCATAAATAACCTACTCTTCCAATACTAAAACACTTACAAGTACTCTACCAAAAAAAAAAACCAATTAAGTTTAGTAAGTACTTATTTTTACCGTAGAAACACACACAGACGAACAGACACAAACCAGATACAAAACACGCATACCTATGTGTTGCAGATTGTTTATTTAGCAAATAATTACTGATAATGACAGCACATCAGCTGACTGAGGCAATAACACCCAAATATGTACATCGCTATGTATAGCGTTATACATAGAAGGTAGGTATTACAATGTAAAGCCTGAAGGTCATGACGTATTCTCGCCATAGCCGCAAAACCATCGGCTTTTCTATATTTAGAGATGATGAAATTATTTTACCCAGAACGTTGTGTAAAGTTCAATGTAAACAGTTATTGTTTTCAGGTTTATAAAGAGCTGTAAACAAAATATGTTCGCTGTTTATCGAGTAATAAACATGTGTTTTTCATAATGGAACATAAACATGTTATGAAAGTAGCAGAATTAAATAAAATACAAAGAGACATCATGTGTTTTTCTGATTTATTGCAGATTCCCCGATATTTATTTTCATGAAATATTTTGAAGTATTGTGTCTGGAATGGCAGTCTTACTAACTTGGTTGTGGAGGTCAGATAGGGAGTCGCTCCATGTAAAATACTGGTATTCAGCTGCATCCGGTTGGACTGGAAGCCGACCAGAAAAGAGAGAGGAGAGGTATCGAAAAGGCTATGCCGATGGATGTGTCTGGCATGACAATGCATCGTGATACCTCTGGTACGTTTTTCAGATCGACCATTCATCACCAGATAAGCAGACTTCTGATTTTATCCAACCAATATCATAAAAATTGTTTTGCCTAAAGTTACAATAATTTAGGCATTTTAATTTACACTTAGATATCACACAAGGCGGAACAAAGATTCGTTTTTAATTAATTTGATCCCCTAATCAGTTTAACCTTTATTATAATTATCTGCCTAGCCTTTTCCCAACTATGTTAGGGTCGGCTGCCAGTCTAGCCGGATGCAGCTGAATATCAGTTTAACCTTATAAGTATTAAATTGTTCACACAAAAAACTATGTCAGCAATTCGGCACACAATTCTCGTTATCTTCACGTTTTACTACAGAGAGGGGGTCACTAGTACTATTGGTTATATCTATACAGCTGCCTAGTATACACGTGAGTGCTCGGTGATAGACTGAAACGTGACCATTGTGTGTAGGTAGGTGGATAAGCATAGCGACTACCTATTATTTCTTGGTTACTTAATGCAATAACCAACTAAACGTACTCATAATCGCTATAGTTACAGAAATTCTAGTAAACATTGTGCTACGACCTCAACTTTTTTCTGAGGATATTGACGAAATTAATACATACACAAAGAATGGATACAAAGAAAGAAGTACATAGATAAATTAGGGGAACACGTACCTATACACAATTTTTTCCGATGATATTGACACATGACTATAGGCACCACAGTGACACAACTAAAAAGTATATCGATATGGTCTTAATAACTATTTTATTTTTTAAGAATATTTACATAATTATCTATAAATAAACTAAAGATAATAATAAAATATGTACAGAAAAGGAGTAAAGCATTATGGGGCGTCAAATATTCGTCAACATCGCTGTCAGTCAAAACTTCAACAGGAATAGTGCCCATCAGAAGGCTGTCAGCATTGCCAAGTTAGATGGCAATGCTGATTATTTGTCCGTAAATTAGGCCAGCCCTCTGATAACGGGAAGAGTCGACCAACCGCTTGGTGATGTCCCGAAAGGCTAGGTGGGCACTCAGACCCTAGTATTTCAACCCCAAACGGCTCGAACAATTCCTAATAATCAGGTTACTGTAAATACAGATGCTATACAAATACAAATGCTAGCGTGCGTGCTATCCGACCTGCGCTCTTACTGCAGGGACGGTCATGGTGTCTGAGGCTGTCGACTGCTTCACTACATTGACAGTGGTGTGGAGCCCCGCAAGGAGTACATTAAGGAAACACATGCCCATTCATATCTGCACGAATAGGTATACCTTTATCGGGTTTTTACTGCACAACAATATTAATCGTCACTCGTCAGTATCGGTAGAGTAATCGATGGTATTACGTCATAATAACCCGCCTGCCAAAGAAGGGTTATGTTTTTCGCTCGTATCTTGTATGTTTCTTTGTATATTTCTTTATTACCTCGTATCTTCCAAACGGCTGGATGGATTTCGACAGTTAAGGTATCGTTACATTCGTCTTAGAAACCCAAGTGTCCTTGGCGTTTGTAAAAAAAAAACAAAATACGTAATATTAAGAAATACGTTAATAAAAAGGTATCAAAATGAACGAAATTAAAAGGGGATTCTAAATATATAAATTAGGTATATGTTTAAATATATAGGAATAATAAAGACCCCTAACGAAGCTGTAAGGCACTTGTTCTACCCGTCATTTTTTTTTTGTTCTGGGCCATACCTGGGAACCTTCCAGTTACGGAGATATTGGGGGTCAAGATTCGAACTTTTTCACATCATCTTAAACCATGTCACGTAATCATAAACATTGGAATTTTCATTATGTAGAGCGTTACAAAGAATGTATAACTTGGTCTTTAACAGCTCAGCATGCAATCCGAATGTGTAAACAACGATCACTAGATGCGTGCCAGAGCAGCATAACGTCCCTTACAAATATCAAAGTTAGTAAATATTAATAGTACAAAAGGTTGTACAATGTATCTTATTTCTTACTTATATTATAAATGCGGTAGTTTGTGAGGTTGGATGGATGGGTGTTTGTTACTCTATCACGCAAAAACAACGGAACAGATTTTCGGCACAAAAATTGTTGATAACCTGTATTATACGTTTTTTTATCCCGGTAGCACGATCCTGTAGGACAATTACATCCACGCGGGCGCAGTCGCGGGCATAAACTAGTAAATAATAATCTCTACAAGCAATACAACATGTATGTTTACATAGCATGTACCTTCTGCGCGTTACTTCTCGATAGTTTGACACCTCATTATCTGATATTATCGATTATTGATTGGAATGGGACGATACTTATCTTTGTGTACTTAGTATTATATGGAATTGTGTAATGGCAGATATTATTAGGTATCGTATTGATGCGTCTGCAAGGTCGCCGTCAGGTGAAATAGGACTTTGAACCCGACCGAAGGCATAACTTTTTGAATAGCAACTCACCATTTCGGTGCCTAGCCTGTACCCTAAATTGTCGGGGTTGGTTGCAGTATTACAGAATAGTTCTTTATTTGCACAGAAAGTAGGTACAAGTTAAAGATGGTAAAGTTTAAAATGATCCTTATACTAACTACCTTATCTAAGGCATGCAAACAGTTTAAGGTATAATAATGAAGACTCAGATCAAAAATCCCATTAGAATATTCATCATCTCATAATTATGATGATTATTCGTCTTAGATTAGAATATTGTTTGTCCAATTGTAATGGATCCTGACTAATGTTTCAAGTTTGGCTCCAGGACCTCGTTCGAAAATAATTCAAATAATCTTTTGCTCCAACAAACCCAAAGTACTTAGTAACTAATCTAATAACTAAAGAAAAAAACAAAAGACTCAAAACAATTTATTCTAGAGAATATGTACATAATACTTTTATCAATACTATTGCCGAAAATAAATCTTGCTACGAGGCCTACGGCGTAGCACAGAAACCTCCATTATTTTAATCTAGACTCCATTTTGTTTCCAACACGCCATAGCCAAGCCAGACGGGTAGGGCTTCGCAATATCGATTATATGTATCTACACAACAGACACTTGTCATTTGCAGGCGGGTGGGCAGATGTGTAGGTGTAGCGTGACTGCCTACTGAAAACATTTCCATTGTTATGACAATATGAAAATGGTTTTGTAAATAAAAGGTAGATTAAGTTTATTTACCAAACATAATAGTATAATATTGCTACAATTTATTTACATTATAGAAAGAAAGGTAAACAAGATTCTTTCTTGACAAATGTCAAACATTTTCGGTACTTAACAATAATAGCCTTGCTAAAGGAAGCGAGTTTGTTTAAGCTCCTTCTTTGCAATTAATAAACCATTTCTTGGTCCCAAAGATCTGAGAAACAAAGGTAGATATAGACATTACAATATATATAGGGTGTAACAAGACCCTTAGCGAAGCCGAAAGGCACTTCTTCTCCCCGTCATTCATGCGATCATTTTTTTGTTCTAGACCATACCTGGGAACCTTCTAGTTAGTAGTTACGAAGATAATATTGGGTGTCAAAGTTCCAACCTTTTAACAAGTATTTTTTTATAAACATGTTTTTAATGTAAGATTTTTACTTTAAAAACCTCCATCACCCCCCGTACTATTCAATCTATCCATCAGCACAATGTTTTGAGTACGTTACATTGAGTACTACCGTAAAACGTGGTTTTTCACCCCAAAAAAAAGGTGGTTTCCCAGCAATTATTTTACGTAAAGTTAGGTACTTAGTTTGATGTTGTACATAATGCTTAGTAGACAGCTTCGTTAAGGGTCTTGTTACACCCTGTATATATATAATGTCTATCTATTCACACACGAAATCTCTTAAGGGGTCATTGTACTCATCATTATGAACAACTTTTACTACCAACCAACCTCAAAATCGCGAAAAAAAAAAGCTGTTCATTACATTTTGACGAGTTAAAGCAGTATCCAGCAGCTGATTTTTTTTTCGCGATTTCGAGATTGGTCCCATAGCAAAAGTTATTCATAATGATGAGTACAATGACCCCTTAAGAGATTTCGTGTATGAATAGATAGACCTTATATACAGTCTTCGTTTATATTATATTATGTAGAAAACATTAGCAGTCAAAGCCCAGTGGACATCTACAGGCCGAAAACATGAAGATGACTCTACTAAGTACAACACCAGTGTTTTATGGTCTTTGAAGTCTTAGAGATGGACTTCGAGTTGAGCTGGAATTAAGTGTAGTTGGGCGTTATAAGTTACTGCGTTGTATGCACAGGTTGTATGTTATTTTAACGTGACTAATCTTTATTTCTTTGTCGTGTGGTTAGTGCCTAATCTGGTGTCAGAGTTTTGATGCCACCAGGTCTTTACATGCCGTCGAGAAATATCTCTCAGACAAGCTGGTTTCCTCACGACGTTTTCATTCACCGAAGCGAAGTGATAATTATACAATACGCACTGAAAAATCAGAGATAAGCACGTATCTTGGGTTCGAAATCGAGACCTATGAGGTAATCCGACGGTCACACTACTAGGCTATCAGCCTATCACTGCTTGTGACTAATTAAAGTTAGCTTAAAATAGAAATCCATTAACTGCCGCGGTACTTACATCGCACCAGGGTACTTTGGAGGTTAACAGTTGTCCTTTTCAGTGTGGCGGACCTATCATACAAGCCGAAAAGCCCGGCTGGCCTTATAATCAAACTCAACAAATAAAAAAAAAAACATTCTTAGGTTTCTTTATGGATTTCGGCTGGTGCTAACGCTTTCTCTTTCACACCCGCTAGCTTGCATCTGGCTTCTGACCTCTCACTTTCTCCTAGCATATTTTTAATACATCCGTAGGTACTTATTTGGAGATATTGTACTGAATTTATTTTTTCACACTTCAAATCTAATTACAGAAATAGTTTGTAGAAATAATTAATTGATTTCGATATACTGCCTAGATGCAGCTATTTTACATTTATTGTTAAGTATTATAAGCCCACGTGTTGGTGTCACATTATTGTGAGTGCAATTTCTAATCAAAACTAATGTATTTGAATAGTACTTAGATAATATTTTCTAGTCGATAATTCGTGAGGTAGGTAATGCATTTTAGTCACTGTGTTTGTAGAAATAAGGTTTGTTAAAGCATCATAATAATTCTTTGCCAAACGGTTTTGAATAGATCCCTAACACCGCACCAGTCACTCTGTCTAGACTAGCGTAATTATGTAACATGACATAACACCACGCCTGTAGTCCCCGAAGGGTTAGGCAGAGCTGTACCTAATAGTACACTCACATTTCGCCAGTTATGTTTAATAGGGAGCGAGCGTATTGCCATCAACCGGGCCCAAGTCCAGACTCCGTAGCTGCTACTGAGAAATTCCTGAAGGATAAACCCAATTATACTTTGCCCGACCTGGGAATCGAACCCAGGACCTCATGCTCAGCAGTTCCGCTTGCAACCACTAGAGATCGACGAGGCAGTCATGTAACAACATTTAACAGAAACCCACACCTATTTTTCCCTACGAGTTAGGCTGATTTGTACCTATATCTATACTAATATTATAAAGAGGTAAAGTTTGTAAGTTTGTATGTAGGGGGTAATCTCTGGATCTACTGAATCGATTTTGAAAACACTTTCACTAATAGAAAGCTACATTATCTGCGAGTGTCATAGGCTATATTTACAACCGTGTGATAGTTTCTGACCAAAACACGAGCGAAGCCGCGGGCAACTGCTATATAGTTTCCCTATATACTCGTAGGACTATGTATACTTGCCCTGTTATCACAGCGTGTCTGTTTTACGTAGGTATCAATTGCTCATATATTAAAGTGGCACCACAGGCGTACATCGTCAGCGTTAACCCTATTCTCTATATTTTAATAGGTACGTTTTAAATAAGTTACGTCAATTTAGGTAGTTTCGTTCTAGAGACTTCTGGCGGTAACATAGGCAGGTCTGTTATTATTACAGTTTATCTCCAATTCCAAGCAGCCGAAGTCGCCGGCTAAGCCGAATGTTTACGTGTTTCATGGGAATTCCCACACACAGACACCCACCATATAAAAACACTCCCATACACAGATGTGTGGGTTTTGTTTTGACGCGCAGCGTTCGCACACAGGCAAACACGACACACACAATCACGGATAACCTACAAATAAGCACACAACACAAACGTGCACGTTTTCCGTTGTGTCAATATTTTATGACGCACGCGTGTGCGGGAGGGGAGCGGGCGCGCGCGGGGCGAGGCAAAATGGAATGAACGGTTTATATAGGGCGCGCGGACGCAGATAAAACCAGTTTGATTCGCGAAGTAAACAAACAAACACCTTCGAAAAAGCATCACAATTTGTTACTCCGGCTGTGGCCAAGTATGGGTACGTTGAACTTTATTATTTTTACTATCGTAGCATTGACCTTCTATTATTTAACCTAGATATCTTCATCCATCCTAAAATATCAAGCAATTTCCCACATAACTTCCGATGGTTTCCGGATCTTTCCGGAATTTCAAAACACCCCATATTTTCAAATGTTACTTTGACCTTTTACAAGACCCACTTGTCACTTTATCAGCTGTTTATTGGATTAATCTCCCCCACTGCAAGTGCACCGATAGTCTCATACATTCCTATTTATTTTGTTACTACTGCTCGTCATTCAATTTATTCTCTGTTTCATTTATTTGTCTGTAACCAACCTGCATTGGGGCCCGCGTGTTGGATTTTATAGCCCACTCCCTTTTAATGAGAGGACGGCGATGACTCTGCAGTAGGAACATTATAGGCTCATTTATGTTACTTATTTGCTTCAATTAAATTATATACTTTGGCCTAATAAACCTTATCTTAAATAATTTCGTGGCATAGTATCGCCCGGTTTCCTATAATCTAAACTGGGGTATTTATATGATTTCGCTGTGAAAAGCAATGGGGGAAAACCGCGTTTGATAGGTATTAAAACAATTATTTTAGGGAATTGGCAAGCCAGTCACTTCTCTTTTGATGTTTTACCTTTTAGTATATTATTTGGTGTTTGGCTTCTACTTAAGCCAGCCATCAGTACTACAATATAAAATGGAGACAAGAAAGAAATAGAGCACCTATTAATCTAATTAAAATTTAATAGTTAATTTGTTTAATACGGTTCTAAATTGCTGAGATTCCTATAATTAATTTAAAAATAATAAAAAGCACTGAGTAAATAAAATTATGATTAAAGATTAATCTGTACAATTTTTTTCCTAAATTTTACAAAAGTTTTTGAGATAAATACCAGTTTTCTTCAAAAAAAGGTGGCAAGCTTCTACTCTAAAGTATTGTTTCTATATTTATAATTAGTATACTCCATTTATACCTAAAACTATCTCCATCATCATTAAAAGACACGAAAAGTCGTTCTCATTAAAGAAATGACATATTACTTTATGGTGCTATGCGTCATTAGGGTAGGTACACATAATAGCGTCCTCGCGTGTCGCAGTCTAGACTAATTGAGTTAACTTATATTGTCTGACCTTAGTCTAGGAAGTGAGACACTCCCTTTATTGCTGGAGTTCTTTTTACTTTTAAATGGATTAAAGAATTTTTGCAGACTATTTCTATCTATTTTTGGTATTTCCAAATCTATGTTCTTCTTTACCTTTAGACCTACATCTTTATCTTTAAAAGATTACATATTGTATTCTTTGCAAAAAAAAAGTGTAATCTTCTAATTTTAAATCGTCTACCTCCAAGCACGTGTTTTCTATCATGTCTGTTTCCACACACGTTCATGGAAAACATTTCTCCGACTTTAGATCTCACCCAAAATAAATGGCAAAAGGTCAAGTCAAAATAATTGGCTAAATAAGAAACGACTTCAACCATTCCTGGCTTTTCGTCATGTTTGCAAAACATACAGATTCCAGTGACGTAGTCGTTAGTCATTTTAGTTATGTCCTCTCTTCCGACATATGACCGTGATCGGTGAGTCATCCGGTTTCTCGTTACGGTTTTGTTTGCGATGTTCGTCACTGTACCCAATTAGCATACTAGCAATTCTCGGAGGCTGGCCTCTATAATTATGACGTAGATTATGCTTCTTGTGTAATATAGTCTGATACCCAGGAGTATTTAGGCAGAACAGTCACTGTCGATGGGTATATAAACATTATATAGTGGTGACGCAACTCTCAGCTTTATCGTCTTTCATTGACAACACGTAGGGGAATTTCGGTTAGTGGGCAGTTGTTAATGTTATTGACGTAGCATATTTCTTCTTGGTTTCTATTTGTAACTGAAAACAAAATGCTTTTCCATTCATCTACAATCACGATTCGCCATTTTTTTTTCTCGCAGCGCAACAGCTCTCGGAGGTTGATGCTGCTTAGTGCTTTATGTACCAAAATTTTGAACTGTCAATTTCTTTGTTCCAGAAATGTTAAATATAAAACCGTTAAGTAAGGATTTAGAGTGGTCTCTGGACGCGTCTGCACCTGCAGGCATGGAGGCCACTGGTGCGGGCGGGCCCGGAGCGGCCGCCGCACCTGTAGCATGCACTTCGAGCGAGGAGCGCGCCTTACGCCGCGTTGTGGGTCGTTGGGGCACCGAGTGGTTGAGCTGACTCGGCTCCGATGCACGCGCCGCCGGCAGCTGGCCTGCCGACCACCCCCTCCCACCTCCCAGGTGGGGGGCCCCCCGCCCCGCCCTGCGCCTCACCCTCGCACAATACGAGGACCTGGTCGCTAAGGCGGAGGCGCTGTTGAGCCGTCTCGTCGTCTCGGAAAATTATGACTCCATCAACAACTTTATTTCCCTGTACGATGCCTACATGGCAGCCCCAGACGCAACTCTTCAGGAGTACTTCCCGAAGTACAACCCGCCCATCCGTCCCCACAAGCATACGTGTGTCGGTCTGGCCATGGAAGTCGAGAAACTGCTGAAAGGGTTGGAGAAAGACTTCCCTGGCATCTCAAAGTCAATGATGATCGTATCGTGTGACGAGAACATCCAAGATCTAGTGGACTACGCTACATCAAGTCCTGGACCCCAAGGGTTCCTGATCGAGAATGAGAAAGACCACGTTATGCTTGCTATCAACGTGAAGGTTGACGGAAGGCCTGGCATGTTCCTGTCAGACCTGGGCTACCACATCGCTCGCGTCGTCACTGTGATGGCTGATCGTTGCTACCCTCATACTGGTAAGTTTTACACTATTATCATTTCAACCTTTACAATATCTTCACCACTATCTTAGTCCAACCGTTTCCTAACATCATTATTGTCCCACAGGCTGGTTCACCCAATCGGACGAGCCTCACTGCCGCAAGGAGTACAACTACCAGTTCAACACAATGAACAGCAACTACATCGAGTGGCACGAGCGCGAGACCCGAGGAACCACCGTGAAGGAGCGCCTGTCACTGATCTACGTCGCGAAGGCATATCTGACAGCTGTCAGTGTCACTGAGAAGAGGAACATCGTTTGGGACTTGAGGTTGGTATTCATGATGATCATGAACATCACTCAATAGTGATGTTTCTTTTATAGAATAGCTTAGCTTGATTTCCTGTCTCTGCAGATGATACAGAATTTGGTTATGTATTATCTAATGATTTGACAATTTTGAGTACGTACCTTAAGTACGCCTTTATTTGTACCTATCGTCTTTATATTGCGTATGATGAGCATATATCCGCCAATCGATATCCTTAAGATTACAATAATTGGTACCTACATGATATAATACATGTAGGTAATATTCGTTTTTGATAAAATTGTGGAAAGAACTATTAAGTGCAAGAAGTATTTGCAAATAGGTTTAAGTATGCAGGTATAGGCACATATGTTATAACCTGATGTGTCAACAGCAATGATGCCTCGTGATTTATGATAGGTACATATAACTACAATCACACATGCAATAAATGATATCTGTATGATATCAGTCAGTCAAACTACTCAAAAAACAATAGTCTGTACCCTATCTACAAGATAACAATTATCTTGTTAACACTGTAAAGAGCTTGGATTTTATTGTTATGACAACAAAACAAAGATGTGCAGGTGAGCTAAGCTTTGCATAGCAACACACGCCTCTAGGTATCCCCCCAGTTTTCGTCACGGTAGGGAGGCAGCCATACTACATCTACGCCTGTAATGCCCGAAGAGTTAGGCAGAGGTAAACTCAATTATAGTACACCCACATTTCGCTAGTTATTTTTAAGTCTCATGTAATAAGAGCCTATTGCCACCAACCGGGCACAAATCCAAACTCCGAGCTACAAGTAAGAAATTCCAGATGGAAAAACATAATAACACTTTTTCCGGCCCGGATATTGAAACTAGGACCTTGTGCTCAATAGCAGCACTATCGATCACTCGACCTACGAGGAAGCTATACCCATTAAGGAAATAACTAGGGCACACAGCATGTCTCACATTATCGTACGTTACAGATCCAAATAGTTACAATATTAAAAATCTGGTTGTTTTCATGACAGTCTGATTAACATAGTAGGTACCAGGAAATCATGAGTGGTTAGTAATAGTTAGATAGAACTGTATGAATCACGATGCAATGTATCTAACACAACGTGATTCACGCAAAACTAATCTTCGGCAAATAAACTCGATTCTGCAATTTTATTATGATAGCGAATGGGTTTTTGCCATTATTTGATTAGATAGCTAAGCAAGTAATAGCAATTTATGGTTAAGAGTTATTGAGACTAAAATGTAGTGAGAGATTTGGCCGGTTTCATCAACAGTCGTCAAAATCTCAATGTATTCCTAAATAAATCGAGAACGATTCAGCGTTGAGTGTTGATAATTCAGCAGTACAACATGAAAAACAAACTGAAAATCGTCTGGAAATTGACCCAACTCACATGGATATAAGAAACGACGATAAATATATATAGACATACACATATAGACTCTTAGGTAGATATACGATACTTGCTATCGCTATGGGCTCTAGAGTATTTCCTGTCCCAATGACGTCAAACGATATAAATTTATGTCGTCTATCCTCCATATTTTATGCCAAAGTGTTTTTATACTACCGTTTCAGTTATTGAATTCAAATTATGTTCTCTGTTCTGCTTTCACACTGAAATAGGTAGCACTAGGTATACAGAGCCTAAGCCCGATATCTTGAAACGTCACTTAGTTCCCACTGCGCACTGTGACTTGGACATGTTCACGTCTTTATCTTGCCCGTGTAGTTTGACAACTGTTCGAAAGAGTAACGCTTAGTACGAACATAGTAATGTTTATAGATTTCGACCACACACACAGCCACAAATTCTATTAAATTTTATTTTTGTCTAACCCATTATATTTCTGTTATTTCCAGGAGTTTACTCGCCAGGGATCCCAAGGGTCGTCTGACCGCCGGTATCTACTTCCCCATTAAGAAGAAGGACCAACAGTTCACCATGTTCTTCGATGGTAACAACGGAAAGCTAAGGAAGAAACTCACGTTCGAAACATTCTCGAAATTGGAAAAGGTAATTAAGACGTAATAATTTAAAACTTAGTGGCTTCATGTTTTGCCCTAAAATTTACGAAGAAATAGAATATATTAACCTTTTTCCTTATTAACATTTCCCAACTACAAATGTTAAGGAAAAACGTTAATTGAAATTAGTTATGCGTTCAATGTAAAGGGTTTCGAACGAGTTACAGGATTATGCCTAATGTTTTAGTCACAATTAGATTCTAGACTGATTTTTTTACGAGAATGGTAGATTTCGTTCAATGGTTTCCAGAAAATTATAGCCTATATTTTACCAGAGCACTTTATTCCACATATTTCAACAACATTTATATCCCAACGAAAGTAATAATATTCCCGCAATCAAGGCCATCTTACACATGGACGTCACTAGTCTGGGCGTTTTGCCAGAATCGTGTTATGGAATTTCACGTTCCAGATTTTATGGAATTGAGATTTTGTCTGAACCTTCAGCGCCATCTAGTGCGCTTACGTTCAAGACGTTCAAACTCAACTGAAAAACTTTGTAGCTCTTATAATTCAAGATTCAACATAAATCAACTGCCAACATTCTGGATATCTGCCAATATTTTGACATTTAATTCTTGTATAGTCAAATCGTACTGAAAAATATTTTCACCTTTTCAATTCGCACCATTTCACCCGAAAGCGTCCACCGCTGGACATACGCCTTCTACCTAATTAGGGCCGGCTTCCAAACTTATCAGATCTAGCTCAACACCAGTATTTTACATAGAGTAACTGCAGAACTGACATCCATAACCCATGCAGTTACTAATACGGTACCCCAAATATCGCGACAAATAGCCAATACCTAACCTAAATTCATCTTTTTTCCAGATTCCCGATGAGGTAGTAGATGAGGTGGAACAGTGTAACGACCAGCTCCGTCTGCGCGATGGTGAACTCCTGTCCATCCTGAATAAGCTGTCTACCATCATGGCAGACGCGGAGTACATGGTGGAGCTCGTGGATATCAACGACAAAATCGTGCAACTTTCTGCTGGAAACTAAACCCACATTTAGGACATAAGATCTTTTAGAAATCATCAACTTTCTGCCCTTGTTCCTTAGTAACTTGGGGTCGACGCAAAACACGTTTTTTCAACAAGGTCTACAGAATATCATAATAAAATTAGACCTTTGTGAATTGATGGAGTTCTAATTTGGTTTCTTTGCACATATTTTTGGATTTTAACATCGTAGTTATTTAACTAATCGTTTTAAAATTTAATATCGATTAAAAAACTAGGCTTAGATTAGAGTTCCGGGCAATTAGTATTTTAGAAACTCGTAGAGCTCATTAATATTGGATATGACATTTTCATTTTTATTACTTCTTTCTTCATCTATTTTTCCTTGTATTCATTGAAATTACTTGACTTTGGCCTTACGTCAGACACAAGGCTGTATGATTTAAGACCTTTACCTATAAAAGCGATCATTTAAAATTTCATCTATGACATTATTTCTTTTTTTTCCTCTTTCTCACACGGATAATGTATTCGATGTTTTTAAAATTCGATTAGATTCAATTTGTATACAAATGGGTTGACCATTACATAATCATTCATTTAATCCTGTTCATATAGTACATCATTTTGGTGTTAGATGTAGACACGTAGTTGTGACGTAGATTGAAGTACTGCGACACGTATGACGAGACACGGCTCAACATGGGATATTAAAAAAAAATAGAAAAACGTTTTCGTTTTATTTCTAACAAACCTACACTACTTTTAATAGACTTCTTCTCTGGTCGAGCTCCTTAAGGTCATGAGTGACGAGGACTGAGGAGTGAAGAATTGTAGCCTAGTGCTGGACTGACTGAGCAGCGGTGGCCTGTGAGCAGCGGGTGCCTGTGGTGGTGGCCCCTACTTACGAACAGTAAGTCGTGGGTTCGAACCCAGGCAGGCGCATTACTTTGTGTAATTTATTTCATCACCACTACTCTCAAAACGGTGATGGAAAACATCGTGAGGAAACCGGCATGTCCTAGAACCAAAAAAAATCGAAGACATGTGACTTCTACCAACCTGCACTGGGCCCGCGTGGTGGATTATAGCCCATTCCCTACCATAGAGAGGAGGCCGTGTGTCCCAGCAGTGGGAACATTATAGACTGATTATTGCCATCGACAAGCTGGGAATTAAGAAGAAGAAGAATCTGAAGTTTCTTGCTTCCAACTTAGGCACTTCGCAGTAGGAGCTATGTTGATCTTCGAGTTACCTGCAACTAGGTAGTAGCAGGTTGCCAGTGATGTTCGTAAACCGGTGTTTATGAAATGACGTTTTTCATACAATGTCAAGAAACTGCGCAAACCTAGACTACGTTCAAACAGACAACCGTTATGGGAAACCTTTTAATAAGTAATAATAATAAAGGAAAATAAATAATAATAATATATAATAATAATAAGTTTACAATTCATCATCTGACATTCTGACTAAAGTTTCCCAACTATGTTGGGGTCGGCTTACAGAAGTTACAGACGAACCGGATACAGCCAAGTACTAGTCTTTTAAAAGGAGCAACTGCCTATCTGGCCTCCACAACCCAGTTAGTACTGGGTAATATCATACCCCTTGGTAAGAATGGTTGCCAGACATTCGGGACATCGACTACCTGTTACGACTGTCAAAAATCTACAAATGATAGCCGGGACCAAAACGCCTTAACGTGCTTTCCGAGGCACGGAGGAAACTCGGGTATGTAATGGGTGGTCACCCATCCACGGACGAACCCAGGCACAAAGACACGAGCGGCTCTTATTATTTAGCCGTGGCTAGCTCCTAAAAAGTTTACAAGTATGGCAACGAAAGGAGCTATGTAGGCGCAGGTCCTGAAAGTCGACAGGAGAGACACAAAGGTTGGGCCTGTGTCTCAGCAGCAAACGTAGAATTCGAGACACAATAGGTTTTAAATTGTATCTATATTCTCGGCATACAAAAGGTTAATGGCTGATGAAGTAATAAATCGCCGAGGTCGTGATGGCCCAAAGGTTAAGGCCTCGCCTCTCATGCATGAGGTTGTTTGTTAAATTCCGGGCAACTTGAACCAATGTGACTTGGGAAGGAAAACATCGTGAGGAAACCTGGTCTTATAGAAGTCTGAAATCGCCAAGCCGTCTTGAGCAAGCGTGGTGATCAATGCTCGTGCCTTCCAGTGGCGAAGGTTCCATACAACTCCATTCTTGCCGGCTTCCCTTTGAAAAATGGCGCAGTCAGTATTTAATAGACAAATAATTTACTCACATTAAAGATATGTACTCTACCTCTTACAAAAGTTGACCCTTCGCTACTGGTGCCTTCTCTGTTGATAAGAAGCCTTTGCCCAGCAGTGGGACAGTGATAGGCTGGTATTATTATTATAATGTTTTTTAAATTTGACTGAGAAAACTGCAGATTTTATCTAGATAGTCTGACATTATCAAACAACAGCAAACAAATACACTTCTACCTGTAACCTACCTATTCGAGGCATACACGCGTGATATTATATTTGTTTTTCAAAACAAAATCCCTCCAACACAAAAAAAAAAGAAACCTCTTTTTAGTCATAGCACATTATTGGCGTTGCCTACGAAGATGCTACGAGGCTACGGGTCGTCTACGACTAGGTCTACGAACGTAGAGGGTCTACGGCGTAGGACTTAAGGGCCTATTTTAATTATTTTTTAACCTTTGCCGTTTTCACTTTTATTCGTATTACAACTTAGTTTTGTCGTTATACTACAGTATGTTATTATGAATAATTGAGTCAGATCGGTAATTTAATCCTTCTAGGTTTTTAATGCTATATTTAGTCAGAATCTCATCTCAGTTAAAGGTTTTTTTTTATTCGTTTAACACATCTAACTCTGGAAGCTGGAAGGTAGGTGTACGATTAAGCTTTGTTGCCCTGCTAGCTTATAAGATTGTTACAGAAGAGAACTTGACCTTATTTATAAAATAATCCGGAACTTATGAAAATAAAAATAAAAATACAGTGAGGCCAGCGGGAACAATTTTTAATTATTTTATCAATTCCCGTTGATCCCACTCCCTGTGGCCTCACTGGTGGGGTCAACGGGAACAATTTTTAATTACTCTAATCAATTCCCGCTGACCCCACCAGTGGGGCCACTGGCGGTGGGGTCAACGGGACACCTATGAAAGGTAGTGTTTCTTTTAGTCAGCATGACACTTTATGATAGATTCAGTCCAATTGATATTATAGACAAGTCTTCATATTTCGACAGTAAGCATTACATTTCATTAGGTACGAATTGAAATGCTCTTCACAACGACATTCACCAGCTAGTACCATAGTTCTCCAGCCACACTAGCATTAGAATATCAATAGTTTTGGTTTTGTTTTTTTTTGACATGTTAAGGCAAGTCAGAGGCCCATTGGCAGCTTAAAAACTCTGACACCAAGTTAAGCACTAACCACACGATAAAGAAGAAGAAGAAATAATAGAATAATACCATTTTAATTAGGTGCGAACGACATCTACATTGCGTTCGGTACAAAACTGTAGAACTTAATTATAGCTAGCCGTAATTAGAAATGGTACTGCGTTATATCAACAGAGGGCACTTTACACTCACAACGTCTCGAGTTTTTACGCAAATCTTTCTTTACCATAACCTCCTAGAATTAAAAAAAAACACATTGATTTTTTCAATAACCCTGCCTGACAAAAAAAAACATCCGAAGAACAGCACGGCCTCCTACAATGGACACTAAAGAACGAAGAGCAGATTAATTAATTGCATGTTGACGATGACAAGTTCTATTATCGTATCATACTCGTATTTTATCTATAATCAGCATATAGTTAATGATATCCATAATGCTAGGCAAATGTGGGCCTATCCCAGTTATACTGATGACGAATCGGGAACATCAAAATTAAATAAAAAAAACCATTTGTTTTCTTTTGATGACGAATCGGGACTTCTTGTATGGAAAAAAATTTGGTGACTAATCGGAACAGTGACAAGTCGGTAAAATGAGGACACCAAAAACTTTAATCTGTTCACCCGGGTGATATCACTCAGGTGAAAAAAGTGGAATAAACCGGGCATAAGCCTTATAAACGTCCCTTTGTGCCTATTAGCCTTGATTTGTTCTGTCTCCTGGTGTTATGGAGGGAAGTGGAAATTATGTGTGTGTTCCTACTCCTCCGTTATTCTTTCTCTGATTAATTTCGTTGCGGGATACAAGACAGTTAAATTGTTTCACTGGGACTTCATCGAACTTCATTAACTCGTCGCTTTTCTGGTGGTCGCGACTGTTGATTCTGGCTTTCAGGAGTTGTTGTGGTTTGAAAATAGTGTGTCAGGCTTGTCCTAATAAAAAAAAGTATAATCAGCACTTTAACTTGCCCACTGCTAGGAAATACATAGGCCTCTGTAACGGGAATTTGAAGGGTTTAGTGGACATGTCTTCGATCGTTTTCTGGTACAGTCTGTCAAATTACTTTAATAGATTTTCAACTTTATCGCATTACATTCAAGTTTGATAGAGAAAATGTATCAGTTTCGTATATCTTGATGTGCTGGCGCATGTTCCTTCACGATGTTTTCCTTCACTGCTTTAAGAGCAGTCGATGGTGAAATAAATACCACAAAGTAAAATGTCTGCCTGGCTTAGAACACACCTACTAGTAACAGTACTTTCAGACAAGCCTAAAAGCTTGCCCTTATATCCTACTATACTACTCTACATGATGTTGGGGTTTCTGAACAGTCTGCTTCACTTATAGGGTAGCCGTATTGTTGGCGGCCCCTACGCACGCCACTGCGCACCTACCTAGTTCTAGAACACTTAGTAATTAAGATTTATTAGTCTTAGGACTCATTTACGGACAAGCAGCGCGTTGCGCGGCGCGTTGAGCGGCGCGGCCCGCTTTAAATTCAAACATATGGAAATGTATGAGAGCGTTTACGGAGAAGCGATTTACGCGCGTTTGCTTGCACTGCATGCGGCGCCCGCTGCGTCGCCCGCGGCGGTGCCCGCGGCGGCCCCCGCTGCCGTCACCCGCTGCGGCGAACGTGGCGGTGCCCGCGGCGGCCCCCGCTGCCGTCGCCCGCTGCGGCGAACGCGGCGGTGCCCGCGGCGGCACACGCGCTTATAGTCCGGGAGGTACTGTTGCAAATGA
Source organism: Eugnorisma glareosa (assembly GCA_947578425.1). Taxonomy (NCBI): domain Eukaryota; kingdom Metazoa; phylum Arthropoda; class Insecta; order Lepidoptera; family Noctuidae; genus Eugnorisma; species Eugnorisma glareosa. Next base: position 3,087,108 of record OX387976.1, read on the forward strand.
AAAAGTCATAGTAAGTCGGCTGAAATTGACATAGATAGTTGATCTTATAAGACTTATAAGAGAACCGACCGTTAGCTGCTCAAGTAGCGTGGGTTTGGGTGTGGGGGGTTACGGAAGTTGTAAAAATATACTATCTATGTAAAAAGTTTCAGCCGGCGTACTATGACTTAATTCTTGTATTTTTTTACAACTTCCATAACCAACACCCAAAACCACCGCTACTTGAGTAGCTAACGGTCGATTCTCTTATTAGTCATATAAGATCAACTATCTATGTCAATTTCAGCCGGCTTACTATGACTTTTTCATTTGCAACGGTACCTCCCAGACTATAAGCACGTGTTCCACCGCGGGCACCGCCGCGTTCCCCGCCGCGGGCGACGCAGCCAGCGCCGCCGTGGGCGACGCGGCGGGCGACGCGGCGGTCAACGTGGCGGCCACCGCTGCTCCTCACGCACCGCACCACGCGCCGCGTCTCCGTAAACAACATCATACATTGCCATATGTTTGTGTTTCGTGCGGTCACGCGGGCCGCTGCACGCGTCGCCTCTCCATAAGCGGAAAAAACGCTCAAAGCGCCGCGCGACGCGCCGCTCAACGCGCTGCCCGACGCGCCGCGTCTCCATAAATGAGCACTTAGAATACCTTAAACTTTTGAATACCGCGAGCAAAATTTTGTACGTAACAGTAAGAAAAGTAAAATAATGATTAAATATGTTCGACACTAGATTTTGTAGTCGAAGGTGAAGCAGCAAGGTTGAGGTCGACCGCCGTCTGCCCAAGTGCCCAGGGTCACCTTAACTCGCTTGCTAACGCTGTCTCTTTTAATCTCGTTGCTGTTCTTCTGTTTTAGATATTGTGTCGCAAGCGCGACTGCTGAGCATGAGGTCCTGAGTTCGATTCCCGGGTCGGGCAAAGTGCTATTGGGTTTATCTATCAGGATTTTTTCAGCAGCAGCCACGGAGTCTAGAATTCTGACCGGTTGATGGTAATAGGCTCGCCCCCTATTAGGGGGGGACCTCTCAAAACGTGGGTGCACCTCTGCTTAACCCTTCGGGGATTACAGGCGTGACGTTATGTTATGTCAATGGCCATTTTTTTTTCAGTATCCTTAAATGTCCCACTGCTGGGCAAAGGCCTCCCCCATATCCTTCCAGGTAATCTTCTCCTGCGCCACCTCGAATCAGCCCTCCACATGCGCGTCTAGATCATCTCGCCAATAGCCTTATTTAAATAAAATAAGAAAGATTTTTTTCGTAAACAAAAACTTACCTAAATAAACGATATGCCTTTTGAATAAGTTTATCTGATTTCTACGAACACCCAATACTTCTCGTAAACCGTTGCCTAACTGTGTTTACTGCCGTTTTCAAAGCATCACGTGTCTACTGCGGACCTCGTGGGATTCAGTCACGCGTCCTCGTCACAATCATTTGCATTAAATAATAACGATATTCGTCACATCTGGAGCTCTATAGCAAGACAACTATTGTTTAGACTCTCTACGTTTCAAACTTGTCAATATTTAGCGACTTTTTTATATGAAGTCGCATTTATACGATACTAGCGACCCGCCCCGGCTTCGCACGGGTGCAATGGTACACATATAAACCTTCCTCTTGAATCACTCTATCTATTAAAAAAACCGCATCAAAATCCGTTGCGTAGTTTTAAAGATCTAAGCATACATAGGGACAGACAGACTGCGGGAAACGACTTTGTTTTATACTACGAGTGAAGTGAATGCGTTAATTAAGTGCTGCCAGTTCTATTAAAGGTTAAATTATTACCTTCGCTAGACCTATTAATTATTAACAACGTTACAAACATTAACGATTAATTTAATTAAGCGACCTGTTTGGCTGAGGTCATTATAAAACCAATCTATACAAATATTAAAAAGAAGTAAAGTTTGTGAGTTTGTGAGGTTGTAGGGGGTAATCTCTGGATCTGCTGAACCGATTTTGAAAATTCTTTCACTAATAGGAAGCTACATTATCACCGAGTGCCATAGGCTATATTTACAACGTGCCCGTGAGATAATTTCCGATCAAAACGCCGCGGACAACAGCTAGTAATAATTATAGAGGCGCAACCACATAGTTGCAAAATAAAAATGCCTCGTTGTTTCCTGATGTACTTAAGGACTACCCGTGCTTGATTTACACACCATTCAGAAAGTTAAGTGCCCATTTCTCTAACACTTGTTTTCATATTGTGACCTCTCGTTGAATAATCATTAATCACGTAAAAGAAACTTGATATACTATACATTCTTTCAGTTATTTTTATGATATTAACGGCAAACCAGCCTACGCCCCACCTGATGTGAAGTGGTCACCATCTGTTAGGGACACCTGCAATACTGCAATACTAGAAGCATCGCAGATGTGTTGTCACCCCAGAGCCAATTAGTTTACTTTAAAATATCTCACGTGTCAGATTTGCAGTAGTCAAGCTACAACAAATCCCAAGCATCTGATTCACAGTTGTATACTAACAACGAAGCTAACTGGCCGCACGTGCGAGCGTCACGCGTCGACATTTGCGCAACTCTTGATGTAACATCTGCGTGACGTCACATATGAAACATACCATATTATTATATTATTCACACAGCTGTATACGAGGATAAACATGATTGGTATGGAGAAGACATGCCTTCTGCGCATGCGCAATCGAGGCATCGGGTTTGGAAGTGACGTAGGCAGTGACTCAGAGTTGTGCAAGAGTTTTTATGGATAAAGAATTTACGAGAAATATCTTGCGATGTGATTAGGGTTGATAGGTGATGGATGATGAAATATTTTTACGTCAATCTAAAGATTTTTACTACGTCTATATCGCTTGCACATAATTATGTTTAACTTTTGAGTGTTAACCAAAAGGCAGTATAATTTATTTTTCGGCTAACTTATTTTCATCTCGCAAAAATGCTCGCAAAGGACAAACTTCAGCCAGAAAAATGGAAACACAAGCCCACAATGGCAATGCCTTTCGTTTTTAACCCCCGACGCAAGAACAGGAGAGTTATAAGTTTGATCACTATGTCTGTCTCTGGCATCGTAGCTCTTAAACGAGTGAACCGATTTGGATACAGTTTTTCTATTTATTTGAAAGCTAGTTTCTTGGCAATGGTTCTTAGATATGTTTTATGAAAATCGGTGCACCCAGTTACTAGATATGGGAGATGAAAGTGGGTATGAAAAACCATATATTTTCAAATATACCTAAGTGGGATATCAAATGAAAGCGCATGATGTGTATACTATATTACAATTAGACATGTTTTATCAAAATGTGCAGCCATTTAATAGTTCGGGGTTTTTAAAATTTAAAATTTAATGATTATTACAGCAACAGTCATTGAGACATTTACTTTTTACGCATACGATTTTTTCTAAAGTACGGAACAAAATGCTTCATATCGTGGGGGTGTAAACGCTGGAAGTTAGAGATCTCAATAATAAAGGCATTCGATTAAGTATTTGATTGGTTATTGAATACAGTTACTTCTTCTTAGCGTGTCGATGGCAAAAAGTTCAAATGTGTTTAGCCCAAAACTCAGCCACGCGAACCCCGCTCACTGATGCAGTGAGTAGGTCATCAGGTGCGCAGGTGATAGGGCATGCGGTGCAAGATAAAAGGTGGGCCATTGTCTGTGGGGAGACGCCGCATACGCACTTGAGGTCTGAGCCGTCCATGAAATGGGTTCGAAGCCTGTACAGTTACTTGATAATAACAGACAGGATAACGATGCAACCTGTTCTCTAGACGCAATCTCAGAACACCCGCTGCGTGGGAGGGGTTTCCCCCAGCGTACACGTGTAGTTAGGTACTCAGGTACCTATATACAAGTAAATACCGGTACGAGTACCACCACCATGGGATTTCCACGGGGTGGAAGGGACATCGACGCGATAACGGTTACCATGTATTCAGTACATCACTACATGGAAATTTAACATCGGTTATTTAAAAAAAAAAAACAGCTGTTCCATAGATTTTGTTTTTTTAGGATACAGCTTTTCCTGGGGTGAAAAATCGCGTTTTGCGATAGGACTCAATGTAACGCACTCAAAACATATGGGTCGTGGAGGTGTTTAAAGTAAAAATCTAACATTAAAAACATGTATTTAAAAAGAAACTTGTGAAGAAGTTGGAGCTTTGACCCCCAATATGTCCGTAACTAGAAGGTTCCCAGTTAAGGTTTAGAACAAAAAATGATCGCAATGTCAGGGAGAACAAGTGCCTTTCGGCTTCGTTAAGGGTCTTGTTACACCCTTTATTACGATAACAATAAGATCGGCTCGTGGTAACAGCCGGCACGCAGATTTATAACTAGCATGCGGTAGGGGACCCGGTTTTGGTCCCATACTTAAAACCCCGGAAAAACCGGGTTTCACTATGGGACCGAAGCGGGTAGACCGGTAGTACGATCCCGTGGGACAATTCTCGAACTCCACACGGGTGAAGCCACGGGCTTGAACTAGTACTGATCTTCAGTTGAGAAAAAACTAGGTAGATTGTGAGTCGTAACATACTCACAGCTCTTTGTTTTAATAACATATATATATATATATATATATATATGCAGCTGATTTGTGATAATAATCTCGAATATTTACCAAACAAATCTTGTAATTTTCCCAAAAACACGAGACATCCATCCATACGTTTAGGATTTTTCCATGTCCTGTACGTTGACAATGTTACAAAACAATGTCCGTGCTAAAGCGAATTACTAGCCCTCTTATTAATAAACACGGAATCTCATGTCCAGTTGGTGACTAACCCATAAAATTACACCAGGAATAACAAAGGAATAACCATACATTTTCAAAGGTTTAAACTTGGAATAACTTTATTCTGTGTTTATTAATAGGAGGGAAAATGTTTAAGTCAAGAGATTAGCTTGAGGGTCTACTGGTCTTTTGCACAAGTGGATAAAGAAAAACTTGAAAATAAATACTTCAATCAGGACTCAGGTGTTTATAAGTCTGTAAGATATGAATTTGCAATGTTTATATAGTTATTACTTTGCCATAAATCTCGTTTATCGCTAATCTGTTTCTACTATTATTTACCGGGAGACTATATCATAGGTACCTGCCTAGGAAACTCGACCCAGCTTATCAAAACTTTTCGCGAATGCTAGTCTTATTCGACCTTTCTACATGGCAAACCCTTCTCAGACTAGCTTCCAGACGACAGGAAATTACTAAATCAGACTGAACAAGGGTACAATTTAAATGCTCTATGTATAATTCATTCCTATACTTCTCCTATACGTGTGTGGGTCTGTCTACCATGGGGTGGTTAGCTACCGTTAGGGTGTGCGATCGTTAAGACTAATTTATGAGAGGGTATCGGATGCAGACAATGCAGTACCCTACATATCGCTAGACGACACATGCCGGTTGGATACAGCCATACATCACCAATGTATTATACTCGTAGCAACTTTTTCGACTTCTGTTTTACTTGATTGTTTTTATGAACATTATTTTGAAACCGTATAGGTTAATCATGAAATAGGTATTGTCTCAAAGTTGCTGTCGTTTTTCCAAGAGAAAATCGCTCTTGGATCTTGCCAAGCGTATGTTGTAGAGAAATGAGGTTGCCAGGGATTTGGGTATACCACAAAATCAAGGGAGGTGTCGAATATTTCAATCTGTTACGTCTTTTTACTGAAAAGATATCGACTTCTCAAAAATACTACAATTTATTCAGTTATGTGTTGTCAGATTCGTGCTCGTGAAACGTGGAAAAGCATAACAGCTAGGGGGACTTTATACAGGCTGTTTCATTACAGCAATAAACAAAGCCTTTATTTATTCATTGTTATTGTTGACATTAAGAAAAATTACGTTGCATCATGAAAAAAGCCTCTAATAAAGTAACTGCGCCATTAGTTGAAACAAAAGATAGTCACGTTGTGTTCACACGTGATAACGACACCACGAGGCGATACAAAGAGGTCCGATACCAATTAAATTAGCCATCTGCTAAACAAACCCATTAGTGTTCATTTATCTTATTAGAAAACAATAATGCATGATGTTGTCGGGGCATCGACAGCTGCGTGGTCCTTCTAGCGCTGGCGGGGAGGGCGCTGTCGCATCATCTGCCTAGCCTTTTCTCGACTATCTTGGGGTCGGATTCCTGCCTTATTAGATGCAGATACCAGTATTTTACATGGTGCGACTGCCAGCGATCTGTCCTCCACAATCCAGGAACTGGGCAATATGTCAGTTATCCTTGGTAAGACTGATTGCCAGACTTTCTAACATTTTTAAAGTTAACCATGGAAATTGTGTTAAAAACCAAGTTTGCGGCATTTGTTCCGATTCTTCACGCGCCTAAAGAAGCATGTCCAGCTTTATCAGTTTAATGTCATGCTGCAGTTCACAGCGCGACGCGTGGTCAACGCCGCCGAGTCAGCTGGCAAGATGGAGGCGGGGCGCGGCGCGCATGCGCCGTTGTCATGACGCCGACAGATGTATTGTTGTGGACTGTAGCTGTAGCTGTCATTTAAAAACGTTAAATTGAATAACCGTTATTGAGTATCGACCCAACAGGGTTTTGCCTGCTAAAACGAAACGTTGATGTCATAACATTGAGGTAAATTTTTAAAATACTTTCGTGACATCACCAATTCCTCATTGACTTTAATTCTGTCTTTTGGTGAAATTGAGGAAGACCAAGGAAACGATGAATTTATTGTGTGAGGACTGATTTCAAACAAAAAGGAGTAAATGATAGCATGACGGTTAGTAGAGGACAATGGAAGAAAAAACGTGTTGCGCCGACCTTCCAAGTGACGATGATGAGGTCCTTTAGTGAAATGCGCTTGAGTAGATTAGTTTTAAAGCCTCAATCTTTGCTCATTCTGCTTAATGGTGCGATCATGAATGTGCACCTGATTGAACGTGGCGTTCTAGCTGCGAATAATTGTGTATCGTTAGATATAGGAATGTGAAATAATTAAGCATTGATAATTAAGCCAATGGTAATGATGTAACGTCAAATTTCCAGGAGAAAACGAATTAGTTGTTACTATAAGTCAAATCATCATTAGCATCTGATGTAACCATAGACATAGAGAATGGACTAAGCGTGAGCCTCCAAAAAGTGACCACTCTGTAGAAACAGACAGAGCGATGATGCGGACAAAAACCCGGGGCAAACCATGGCCGATCCATTGCTTTGCCTCTCGCGGTTCATGGTCAATTTTATTTGACATGTGGCTAGGAAAGGCTCAGTCCATGCTCTATGTCTATGGATATAACAGTGTTACAGTGACGCACTTCAAATAAAGACTCGAAAATAACGCCTTAATAAAATAACCGTTTTAATATCAGCTTTGCACAACACTACACCTGTTAACGCAAATATATTAACGAGGGCACGGCGGTGCTCAACGATCAGTCTGTCTGTGGTGTTTGTCGTGGACACGCGGTTGGATAGAGCGCGCCTTGTGGCTGCGAACTGTTTTCGTTTTTTTATTTGGCTTCTAGCCGTTGTATGGGTAAGTCTAATTAATGAAATACTCCTTTTTTCATTGATTTAAGTGTTTTAATTCAAAAATTCAGTGATTGAAGCAGCATTTTAGGACAAAGAGCGTGTACATGTTGTATATATCTGTGTAAATGTCAGTTGATAGGCTGTATACAAACGTAAACAAAGCACCGTATGGTGTTCCTTATCCAAATCGAAATGCGTAATGATGTGGCTCAAACAAAAGAAGCTGAAAACTAGTTATTAACGGTGTAACGATAAAAGTGAAAACAGTGTTCATGATTTTATTTTTATTGTTTTTCGTTAGTGATGTGACGTGTCGGAAATTCCGCGAATTGGAATTACTAAGATATTCTTCATAAATACTGGCTATTACGGGAATTATCTGCAAGTATATTATTTTCAAAGACTGGCTTCTATTGGTAATTTTAAAATTATTTAAATTTTAATTTCTAACCATTATATAAACTATCTTTGTTTTTATTTAATTGTACAATGGTCTTATCGATTTTATTTCACCAGTTGGTAATGTTTCAAAATAAAACACCGTAACTATTAATAATTGATTAGGTTTTCACTTTGTCCTTAACAATGGAGACATGTAGGTAATGACTTTAATGTGAGTCCTATTGTCGTATATATGTCATTATATTTTTTGTATAACTTTCCCCTTACCTACATGACGAATCAACTTACGTCAATGTGCCTCATTGTGTCAATAGTACGAGTACTATTTTTCCTTTTAGAATTATATTCACACTTCATATTAAACTTACTGCAAGATTCTTTTAAAACCTGAGTATTTATTGCTGAAATCCTTTCGCAATTATTTATCGAAGACTGAACATGACTGCGTTTATTTTGAAAGATCTATCACAAAAAAAAAAAAAAAACATACAGATGGCGATCCCACCACATAATATAATAAGTTAATATTTCTTAGCTACATTGGAGACTGATATAGCTAGCCATTAAAAACATTTGTTACTTTCTGTAGTTGCATTCTGTTACTCACTACATGGCATAAAAAAAAATGCCAATTAGGCATAAAAAAAAATTCACCAGCTGTTTTATAAACGTTAGAGATCAGATAGACTTACCTACAGGAGTAAGCAAACAAATCAAGGTAAATAAAACCGGCCAAATGCGAGTCGAACTCGTGCATGAAGGGTTCCGTACCTCTATTTATTTATTATTTGTTGTTATACTCGTAGTTGCAAAAGAATTACACATTCTGTGAAAATTTCAACCGTCTGCCTATCACGGATCATGAGTTACAGCCCGTTGAAAGAGAGTCAGACGGACGGACAGCGGAGGCTTAAGAATAGGATCCCCATAAAATAACTCCTCCCGCTCTGGGCGGAGCAGGAGGGAATGTCAGACTTTTACTGACTAAAACCCATCCATGTTCCTTCATCGCCCACATGTCTTTGAGGCGCGCGTGGAACCCTACAACCCTACCCTTCGGGTACAGAACGCTATCAACATGTTTATTTTGAAATGGTGTTTTTTAACCCAGTCTGTTACAATTAGGAACTAGGTCTACCATCGATATTCGGAACAGTTTTTACCGCTATTACCTAATATAGATGAAGTAAAGAGAACCTTCAATACAAAAAAGGTTTTGCGTTTCTCCTGCAATAACACTTTGAGGAATAAAATCCGCGTTACAAGCAGTCAACAAAGGCCCTCATGTAGGTGTTTGAATGCAATTTGCAGAGAAACTCGACCCAGTTTAGTTTACGTTGTCTCTGCACGCAAACCATAACGGGCAGATTGTTGTTAGGGCGTTCTTCTGAAGTTTATGTTTCAAAAACTTGGAAACCTGTCAATTTTTTGAAACATACGAGTAAGAGAGAGTTTCCCAGAGTTTTCAGATAAAGATTAGATTTTGAAGAAAATCTAATCTTTAAGAGAGAAGTCTCTTTCAAAATATGTAGCTTAAATTGTCTCACCACTGAGCCAAGGCCCCGTTGTACCTTTCCCACTATCCAGGCAAACATTCTGATTCTGGGGCCCTACTGAACATTCCTGTTAGAAAAACCCAATAACACTTCCCGTCCTGGGAAGAGTCAGAAGCTTAGAAGTAAGACTTGAGACCAACGAGGCAGTTTAGGTGTTTGATAAGAGTCAAGAACTAATATTGTTTCTCTATTAAATTGCAGCAAATTCCCATTACTTAAAGCCAGGTGGATACAGATTAAGCATCCAAATCGAAACAGAACAATCCTGCCACAATACCTTCCAGACATCTCAATAAAAGAGACTTCAAAAGAAACTGTTTTGTTTCACATATCCTAAGCGTTGAGCAGTTCCCTGAAACGCGTAATAAAATAGTTTTTATGTCAGCAGTAATGAACAGTCGGTTATTGTTCACGATAAACGCCTCCGGATGACGCAGCGACGACGTGTCGTTGTCTGAAAGGTCAGACGCCTACGCACTCGTTGGTAATATACCAATTGCCACCCCCTTTCAACCCTCGGGAATTGGACTTCAATATTCTGATAACCCACTCTAATATATCAAACATTTCGCTAGTACCCCAAAGGGGTAAGCAGTGCTGTGATACTCCCACGTTTCAACAATTTTGTTACTATTACCACGTTGTACGGAACGAGTCTATTGAAATATTCAGAATGTCAAAAATCTACTCCGAAGATTTTCAATACACATTAGATAAAATAAAATTAATGTATATACCCTTTAAAAGGATAGATTACAAAAGTCAAAGATATACCAATAAAAATCAAAGGTTTTCCCCAATATTTTCCCCACGAGATACATAATTAGTACCGAAATTGGATAAAAGCCGCGTAATTGCGTCGTTTCGGAAAATGTCTATTTAATTGCTTGTTTGTATTTTCCTTGAACATTACCCGCACGGTGTGTGGCTGACGACAGGCATATAATGTTCAACAATATTGCAGTAAACAGTTGCATGCAAAGTCAACCAAGGGTTTCCCAGTTCCCTAGACGTCTAGTTATTTATTTGTATTGCCTTAAAAGCAATGACGTTATAGAGGAAGATATCGCACCAGCGCGCGCAAATTGTTGCAGACAAATTCAGACAATTGTCGTAATTTAAGTACTTTAAGCGCGAATGGCTATCTGGTTCTGTATCATACGTTCCGTATTATCTATCGCAGTCGTAACAACACAACGATATTTGAACGCCGCTCATTTAGAATATTTTTTCTGTATAAGACCATTACAAGTTGCATACAAAACAAAACCATTCCCTTCTTCGTTCTACTTTAGAATGTAATTGCAATACCGATATACCTACACACAAGGGCTTTCGAATTGTTCTTCAAAAAAAAAAAAGTATCTGCATCAGTTTTCGCTTTCAGTGAGATACGAATACTGAAACAGAATTTCAATGAAAATTGCCAGTATAAGTTGAAAGAAAACGTTTAATAAATGAATGAGAAGATTTGTTTTTCTAATATTTTATCTCCTTTTATTTTCCTCGTGCTGAACTCGGCTTGCACGTTTCGGGCCGTATGTATAGTGTTGTACAAACACCCTGTCCTCTCAGTGTCGTATCCATAGTCCTGTACTTACGTACAATCGTACATTGCCGTAACGTGATTCAGGAAGGCCGCAGCTGCAATCACGTGCGGCAAAATTTAGCGCACTGCAGCCGGTTGCGAACTTGTACGACCTCGTCCGAACGCCTATCGCTTCCAACCTGCCTTTGTAAATGAGGTTTCATAGCGAGGACAGTAAATAGACGAAAGTGTTTGTTGTAGTTTGTCAATTAGAAATAATCAAATAAATAAATACCAGTTTGATTTAAATCTTGTTAGTCTGTTGGCTGATGTATTTGGACAGTAGGAAAACATATGACTGATATTTTGTGGGTAGCCTTTAGGAGGAGATTTACAATGAAGAGTCTTCTATCTTCTACCTATGTAATGTACAGGAGGTACAGTTGTAGACAATAGTCTTCATCGTACAAAATCTATACATCTATACATATAAATAAAATTCAAGTGTCTGTTTGTAATATCAAAATATAAACGGCACTTATAACAAAAACATTTTTTTTTGTCTGTCTCTTTGTCTGTTTTTTCCGGCTAATCTGCGAAATGGCTGGACCAATTTTACTGGCAGATAGCTGATGTTATAAGGAGTAACTAAGGCTACTTTTATTTTAGAATAATAACTAGGGTGCCGTGCAAAAAAAACACTTGAAATAGATAACAAAATCCGATTGAAAGAGGGAAGTAATATTTTTTTAAATCATAATAAAAGCTTGTACAAATAAGAACTGTTCGCAATATCATAAAGCACAACCTGTGGAAGGACATAAATTTTAATTCATTTCTTACAAAAAACAGACAATAATAATTAAGGTCGTAAACTTTTTTGTCAAGATCACAACTAGTCTGCACGTCCCTCTTTGGTATGATAACCTACTTGCTCAAGGCCCATCCTTTCCTTTTCGCTACTAAGCAAGCGTTGCGTCCTTTCACGAGTTATTGCGTGCTCTATATCATTATAATGCGAAGGTAATACCGAAACATTGATATATTGCAAGCAATTTCTTCAGGAGGTCGCTCTATTTAATGGAACAGTATGTAAGGGAGCCTGAAAAATCTTTACCTGCATCAATTTATTCAGGAGTTCGTAACTTTATTTTTAATGCATGAGGGGAGTTATCCATGCTCCAGCCATCATCCCCAAAGCGTACCCACTACCCACCTATAGAATATAGGACCAGTCTTTTATTTTTACCACTGTTATTCCGATCAGCCCCCGTATTCACAAACGCTTTGATTCGATTTCGATTCGAGATATCTTACGTCTATCTTTTTTTGTCATTTATTTATTTAAATTGTGTTTGATACATTACATATATCATAATTAATAGTGTTCAAATAATTCTTAAGTAACATGCAATACTAAAAAACATGCAGCAATAATTAAAAACAAAACATAAAAGATTACAAAAATACATGATTATCAACAATAAATAGCATAATTGACAAACAACTACCGGAAATATATTATGAAGGACGGGACGGTTGACGTGTGTCGGGCATGCCACCGTCCGGGTGAGTCCATCAGACATATTATTTCTGGTTGTTCTCGTCTGGCTAACGGCGAGTACTTGCACAGGCATAACCAAGTAGCCAGGATTATCCACCAGCAACTTGCCTTGAAATATAAACTTGTGGAATCAGAGGTACCGTACTACAAGTATGTGCCCGACCCAGTTCTCGAGAAAGACCATGTCACGCTGTACTGGGATCGGTCTATCATCACTGACAGGACTATTGTCGCCAATAAGCCTGACATAGTGGTGATAGACCGATCAGCGCGCCGCGTAATGATAATCGATGTTACCATTCCGCATGACGAAAACCTCGTGAAAGCTGAGAAGGAGAAACAAATAAAATATCTCGACTTGGCACACGAGGTTGTCGACATGTGGAATGTGAACTCGGCTATCATTGTGCCGATTGTCGTGACGGCCAATGGCCTTATGGCCAAGAGCCTCGGCGACCACCTTTCGAGGCTCTCCTTAGGCGGTTGGATCAAGGGCCTGATTCAGAAGGCAGTACTCCTCGATACGGCTCGCATTGTGAGGAGGTTCCTGTCTCTGGAGCCCTAACCACCGGTAGCTTGGACCCTGCTCCCGATACCGGCGGACCACTATTTTTTATATTTTTAAATGTTTTTTCGATCAATCAATCAATCAAAACTTTATTTGCTTTGAATGTAGGTACAGGTATAAGATGTTGTACATAAATTAATGAGATCGGCTACAGTCTACCTTACGGCATGCAAATGATTACATAAATTAAAATAATAATAATATCAAAACAATGTCAACAAAACAGAAAGCAAAGTGAATTCAATCTACCTTACTGCGTGCAAATTATTACATAAATTAAAATATTAATAAAATCAAAACAATGTCAACAAAACAGATATTAAAGTGAAGTCAAATAATATTATAGGCAGGTACTTAAATAAGTCTTACATAGTCAAATTTGTAATAATCATAATATAAATAAATTCAAATCATTTAAAAAGTCTTTCACCGCAAAAACAGAAATTAAAGTAAAGTCAAATAATATTATAGTCAGAAATAAGTCTTACATGGTCAAATTTGTAATTAAAAACAATCATAATATAAATAAATTCAAATCATTTAAAAAGTCTTTCACCGAGTAATAACATTTGCCTAAAAGTAGTGCAGTTAGCTTAGATTTAAAAACGTTTACCGAACAATCCTTAAAACCATGAGGTATTTTATTATAAATGACAGGACCCATTGTCATAATACTTTTCCTTAACAGTGCTGTTTTGTAATTACCAGAATGTAGTAAGTTCTTGTATTGGGATCTCAATATAAGAACACGCAATGGCCCCTCCATTGCGTGTTCTTATATTGACCAGTGACGGAAATAAGTTTAGATTAGTTTTTACAAAAATTGCAACCTCCAATATATACAGACATGGAAAAGTCAGTATCCTCAGAGACCGAAACACAGGTTCACAGTTTTTAATATTAATTTGTTTAGAAATATTTAAAAATGTAATTTATATGTATATATATGAATAAAGGAAATAATAATAGCATAACAATAAATATATTATATTATAACAATAAATAGCATTTTTTTTACAGAAAATTTTGCATATATTACAGTTCGTCTACTGAGTACAAATTTCTATCCAACAGAAATGCTTTTAGCTTAGCCATAAAAGAGCAAGTGTAAAACAAGATTTTTAAGTCCGCTGGCAGTCTATTAAATGTTTGCACAGCAGCATTACGTAAGTGTGTGCGAGGACAGTGACGACACTGACGACTTCCCGAATCGAAATTGAATCGAAGCGTTTGTAAATACGGGGGCTGATCCTCTGACTTTAAAGGACAGATTGTGGGACAATTTTTTTACCATCGGTAAACATTTACCTGAAGGATAGATATGGCGGTTTTGACAGCTTTTGTACTAATAAATACGTCTATCATACTTTTATTCTTCAGATGACAGTAATCTGGCTATCGAACATCGTCATCCTAAGCCCGACTTCACTCACAGCTGGGTATAGGCCTCTCTCTCTGCTTGCGCCCAGCTCCACGCTCTTGTGCCAGCCTCATCCACCTTATTCCCGCAATGGAAACAATGTCGTCTGCCCATCTCGCCGCCGGACGACCTACACTTCTCTTTCCATTCCTTGGACGCCACTTGGTCAAAGCTTTACTCCACTTGCCATCACCGCGCCTAGCTAGCGAATAATCAGCCCTTAACTGCGTACTTCTTTTCTTTTTTTTTCTTATATGATATCAACAAATAACCCGTTCCGCTCTGGGCTCTGGGCTGAGCAGGAGGGAGTGTCAGAGTTTTACTGACTAAAACCCATCCATGTTCCTTCCTTTGCCCTTTGTATTCCAGGGCCGCGGTATCTCTTTCGAACAGTCCCGCAACCCTGGCAGGCAAACTAGGTACTTACCTCTCATAGTAACCAAATTAATACAGGTGTCTTTACACGTGAGATTTGCAGAAATGACGCAATTTTATCTGCCTGTCGGTATCTGTAGCAATATAATGATGAACAATAAATTGATTTAGGGAAAGATAAAGATATTTATAGCTTAGCAAATTGACTATCTCTTTTTATTAACCACGATAATAAGATAAGATAATAATATAAGCCAAAAAAAAGATAAAATTGAATGGAATTCCCCTTAACTATATCTAAAGCTGACGTCATAAATTGGATGGGTATTTTGCAACACGCCTGGATTGAACATTAAATCTATACATTTATAGATACAAATAAATAAAATTGAAATGTCTATTTGTAATATCAAAATAACAGCTTTTTACTGAATGCAAATGAAAATATTTACGGCACATAAAAAAAGATACATTTTTATCAATTTTTGTCTGTCTGTTAGTTCTGGATAATCTCCGAACTGGCAGATAGCTGATGTTATATGGTCTTATAACATGGACTACTTTTTTTTTAATAATTAGGGTCCCGTGAAAAAAATTCAAACTCATGAAATTAGTAAAAAACTCCGATTCAAAAAGTGAAGTAATATTTTTTTATACCAATTTCACGCGAACAAATATCACGGGCAACAGCTATAGTGGATCATAAAATCGTAATTAAGTTCACGATGACACACACTTTATGACATTATTAAAAGTAACAGATGCATAAGCTATTTTGGAAACGATCTCTCGATTTAAAAAATACCTAATTTACTCTTTTGATAGATTATAATATTTACAACTCTATCTTTGCGGCCGCCTTGCCCGCTTATGTGGCTAGGCCTTGGCTACAACTACAACCATTTTGAATAGTTCAAGTTTACTCATGATAAAGGTTTGAAAGAAGTCAAAAAAACCTCTCTTTGCCTTTCCTAGCATAGTAAGTAGTTTCAATAAACAAGTAATTCTTTAGTCGTAATTATCTACAAATGAATCACGTTACAAAGACTGCACGCCTACAAACCGGCAATACTTCGAAGAAAAAAAGAAACAATCTAACTACCCACAGTTTTGTTTACACTGAAACACTCGTGAGTAACTGAGAGTTTTCAGTGATTCAACATTTTTCTGGTCTGAATCATTGCTTGTGTTAACAAAACACTCACACCGACTTCGAAATATTTGTTCCTCGTTAAGGTGGAAGGAAGCCCAAGGGTAGTCCGCGAAATTCAAATTTTCTTACGTTTTCACAATTTGCAGGTCAGTGTCAGGTTGTATGTTGAGAAAAAATGAGTCGCGCCAGTAACACGTCTGTAGTTACAGAATGATAATAATTAAAATCATCAATACAACCCTCTAAGTTCATATAACCCTATTCTGTAACTATTTCATGAAAAAGTCATTCAATGGGGTTAAATGAACCTAAAGGGTTGTATTGATGATTTTAATGATTATAATTCTATAACTATATGTGTCTCATTTTTCATCAATATACAACCTGACAACCGTTATCTTGTAGTTGGTCTGGTGGTCGCTAGCACTACAGCTGAGCATGTCGTCTGTAGTTCGATTCCCAGGTCGGGCGAAGTGATATTGAGTTTTGATTCTGGAATTTCTCAGTAGCAGCTGGATAGGCTCGCCCCGAAATACACATGACGCCCTAAACATGACGGGTGAAATGTGGGCGTATTATGGTACACCTCTGCCTAATCCTTCGGGGAATGCAGGCGTTATGTTGTTGAACATAGGTTTCGATACCTAAGTAGTTGTTTATTAACTCTAGTTTATAACCCACAACACGGCGCTATATTCAGTCTGCTATTTCATAATTGTAAACTTTTCATTTAGTTAATACATTATCAGAACCCTGACCTGTGACATACCAAGGTAGAAGCCTTAGTTAAAGGTACCCCTATCGATCGTTTATGTTCAATGTTACTTCAGCAATTACCATTTAGTTCATTATCTCCATGACCCATTAATTATTTAGTTCTCAGTTGCTATGTCCATTGTTGTCTTGCTTGCTTTTCGGAAAAAGGAATAGACCAGACCAATTTTCGCTGGCACTTGAGGAGCCAAAATATCTAAAATACCTGTAAATTAAGATAAGTAAGATGCTAGACCACTATAACTTCGTATTCTTGAGGAACTGGTTGTAGGATGGATGGATTTTCTTTCTCCTGGCGAATGTTTTTATTCCTCTATTACATAGACAGTATAATGCGTGTAAGAGCGGGTTAACAAGCCGAAAGGCACTTATTGTTCTCCACGTCATTGCCTTCTTTTTTTTGTTCTGGACCCTTTCCCTTCCCCCTGAAACCTTTCCCAGGCATTGCCTTCTAGCTATGGGGGATATTTAAGGTCAAACTTTTTTAGTATTTTTTTTTAACAGAATATTTTAATGTTATAACTTTACTTCAGATACCTTCATTATCATCCCTGACAATTAAATGCATCCATCAGCACAATGTTTTGAATGTGTTGCATTGAGTCCGTGAGTGTTAACCGTCATTTTTCACCCCAAAAATAACGTTGTTTGTTTATCGTTTCCCAGCAATATGTTTTGCGTAGAGTTACTTAGTATGATGTAGGAATTGGTTGATGAATTAACCACGAAGTAAAATTATCACCTTATGTCAACGCTGTCTGGGCTGTGTGCCTAGTGGGCGAAAGTAATCGTAAGAAGCCATACAATAATGTGGCATGTGGTATACATATAGTTTTCATCGTATAGGCCCCCCTCATTACCCACAGATTGGCCATCATTGGCCGAAGGGCCGGGGCTATTGGCCAAGTTGACCCAATAAAAAGGAGAATGGAGAATGTATTTTGTACTGGCGCTGCGGCTTCATTTATTATAATAATTGGCTATTCTGGCGGGGAAAATGGAGCAGTGGGAAATAAAGTATATAACAATTAACTCTATTTTATTAGAATTAGTGTTGGTCTGGTATACGATATCCGTGCTACCAAGGCGCATTTCATGGCAGACGCTATTTTAAAAGAAGAAAATTGTAAGACTGAATAGAGAATTGTAATACTGAATTTCGAGCAATCTTTGACATGTCCCTAACACATCAATCAGTCACTTTCAAAGCCACCTTTATCTTTTGTACCAGTCTAAACAATATTAAGATTGACGCGCGCCATTTTTTCCAAATTATCGGAATAAAAAGGTCTGAAGTTCGTAACCTTTTGATCTCCAGACAATTTAGGTTGACATTAAGATAGACTATGTATGAAAGTGCTGTTGATCCCATTGTGTAATACATAAAAACATTTAACCTTTCAAACGAGGGAATGAACTTTTACTTCGAGGTTCAACTTTGCATTGACCTACTAATAAAACAATTTCAATTTTCTAGAAAAGTTTTTGTTTATAAATTGACTAACTTGTATTGTCCGTTAGTTATATTTCGACGAAAATATACGACAATGGATAGCTATGTGACAAAGACTCGTACATCAACCCAACAACGTCAGAAAACTCTCGAGCTGGTGATTCATTTATGAGTAACAAAGTTAATGACAGGAAACATTGATGTGAACTCAAACTGGGACAATGTATGGACGATGTGTTAAATATTTTCGTTTTCCTGAGGAATTCCGAGCATTTCCGATTGGCATGGCAATGCCAGTTCATGGCCGGAGCGGATTGGAACAGACCACTTTGTTCTTGCACCACGGTCGGCGCGAGCGCATGGCTACAACGTCACAGAGTGGTATATTTAGAACTTCAATGTTAACGTTAATGGGTGGTGAAGAGTTCGACTCGAGTGTTGGAAGTTCACAAATCAAGGATGCCTGAACTTTAACCTCTACCGAACAAAGAGCTCAGTATCCTTTGTAAATAATCAGATATTTCAGACTTCCACTTGTAAATATTGACAGCATCACATCTGCGAATTGATTAACTGAACTTCTACGATACCTAATGTTTGTTTGTTTTCCTTAAAACAAAAGATAAATATCAGATCTTTGATATTGCAGATCTGACAGCTTACAATATTACTAAAAAGAATGTGAAGATCTGCCATATTTGGTTGTGGTACAAAGATTAGCGTTAGGATGGGTGCTAATAAGATTATTAATACAACTTTTATTTAGAACAGAATCCATAGGTTATAATGTAATTAAAAGTTAATTCGTTTTCTACAATGATGCGTAGGGAATGACTGGCTGGTGCCAAACAACGAATGTTTTGATCTTATTTGATGCAGCTCATCTTCTCGAACAATGACGTATTGAAAAAAAAAACATAACATGAGTGCCAACGAGTTGTCATCAATAACAACTAAGCGTAATAATTAATTAATTAATGATACTTAATAGGTGGCATCATTAGCTTATCTCAATTAAAAGATTAGTAATGTAGGTCAAGAACAAGACACAGATTTCATTGTGGTCTCATTATCTTTCAATACAGAAAAAGAGAACAAACACATTTCCTATATCGAAAGATAATGAGACCTATAGAAAATGCTGACGTGATGATTGACAAAACTAACCATCACCTACCAACAAATCATACGAAACTCGAAACGTAGACCTGGGGAGAGGACTTGGTCCTGATTGTCCAACAGGATAATCATCATCATCATCAGCCTACTGCAGTCCTCTGCTGGACATAGGCCTCCCCAATCGCACGCCACTCAACTCGATTCTCAGCAGCTCTCATCCAGTTGTTACCAGCCACCCTGCGAAGATCGTCGCTCCACCGAGCCTGAGGGAGTCCCACCTTACTTTTACCGATTCGCGGTCTCCACTCAAGAACACGTCTACCCCAACGGTCATCGGTTCTACGGCTAATATGACCGGCCCATTGCCACTTCAGCTTGCTTATTCTGTAAGCTATGTCGACAACTCTGGTTCTCTGTCGGATTACCTCGTTCCGAATGCGATCCCTCAGAGAAACTCCAAGCATAGCCCGTTCCATAGCTCGCTGAGCGACTTTAAATTTATGGACCAGCCGCACCGTGAGTGTCCACGTTTCGGCTCCGTAAGTCATAACAGGCAGGACGCACTGATTGAAGACCTTAGTCTTTAGGCTTTGTGGAATACGTGACGAGAATACCCGGCGAAGCTTCCCAAATGCTGCCCAGCCCAGCTGAATTCTTCTGTTGGCCTCCCTCTCAAAGTTGTTCTTACCAAATTGCAGAGTTTGCCCGAGGTAAACATATTCTCGAAGAACCTCGAGAGGACCTCCATTGACAACAATAGGTCCTGGGGTGACGTGTTTTTTGAACATAACCTGGATTTTGTCCAAGTTCACCCTGAGACCAATGCGTATTGAAGAATCAACTAGGCCGTCCAGCATCTGCTGCAAGTCGTGCAGCGTAGACATACATAACAGGATAATACTGGATACGAAAATCTGAAAAAAATATATATGTTATTGTTTTCTATTTTCCAATATAAGCGAGCCGTTTGCCGTAGTCTGTCTTCCGATCCAGGTGGCCTACCATGACGTCTTATAGTAGGAGTAATTCCAGTGTGAGAAAGAGATGGCGCTAGACGACCTGCATAGCTTTGTCTCTTTCCCACACGGTAACCCCCCGTTTCCTTTACATTGTGCCTTCTGTAAAGATTCATCATGCTACCCAAAACATTTGTTACACGTGTGCTAGCCGTGGCTTTGCGCTCCCTCACCGATAGTTTGGGTTTAGAATTAAACCGATTAGGTTCGACTCGTGTTATCCGCATCCGCATCACACGTGTGATGACGTGTGCCGATTAAATTGCACATGCTTCGCCGGTTATTTCAAACGTCACGGATATCTGGACCATTATTATAACTGAAGAATCTTCAAAGCTAAATTAACATTCTTGAATCATCTTAACAGTTCGTAATAACCCACTGTTGGGCATATTTATGTAGGTCTTCTGAAAACAGGTGATAACTCAGTGAGTACCAATATTTCTGTCGTATCGTATCACCTATCAAACGAGATCATGTTCATACTTGACAATGATTGATAATACGGTTCGTCCTATTACGATAACACACTGACATGAAGATGAGACTAGGTATTTTTACTCATATGCGCAACAAATATAGGATTACGCAGAATTCATTATCATGATTTTTTTTTGAGAATTATTTTTGTTTTGAATGAAGCATCGATCGTAAACCGTGATCATGAAACAGACGCCAAATACTGTTTATTCCGATCAATGCCAGCATTTACAATATCGAAACATGTGCACGCATCTTGTCTTAACATAGCTAACAACTATACGGTTCGTATTTATAACTGGATTTGTTGTACTTTTCTAATTCAAATAATGCTAATCTCTCATTAATTTTATTCCAGAGCGTGAAAAACCATCATCAGTGTTGTTAGAGAAGCAGCGTGAGGCGCTCGTCAAGAGCGTCGAGGTCGCTACGGATCGAGGCCGGGATGAAGGCCTGTATGAGAGGGCGGCGGAGGCCGAGCCGGCCGGGCCCGGCGTGGGCCGGTGGGGCGCCGAGTGGCCGAGTTGACTCAGCTCGGGGGCGGAGCCCTCGGCCGACGCCGGCGGGCCGGCGGGCGGGCCGGGGCACCGGACAGAAGACGTGACCCGGCCGGGTCGGGACCTGACCAAACCGCCGCTGCCGCGCGCGCGCTGGGGCCCGGCGCGGCGCCCGCTCGCTCTGTCCATCGCGCGCCACGAGGAGCTCGCCACGCGCGCCGAGGCCGTGCTGCGCCGCCTGCTGCTCACTGACAACTACGACTCCGTCAGCAACTTCATCTCGCTGTTCGAAGCGTGGGAGCGCGAAGGGGACCCTCTCGGCCAGGTGTACGACCGGTACTCGCCGCCGATCCGCGCGCGCAAGCACACGTGCGTGGGCCTCGGACTCGAGCTGGTGCGGCGCTGGCGTGGCCTGGAGCGGGACTTCCCCGGCATCAACCGCGCCACGGCGCTGCTGTCGTGCGAAGAGGCGGTGGTGGACGTGCGCGAGTACGTGACGTGCGGCGATGGGCCGGGTGCCGTGCTGTCCGCGGAGAAGGAGCACGTCATGGTGGGCATACAGATCCGCGTGGATGGCCGGCCTGGCGTCATGCTGGCCGACCCCGGCTACCACGTGCCTAGAATCGTCACCGTCATGCAGGACCGGAATTATCCACACACCGGTGAGTTACACCAACACCTTCTAAAAACTTAATTTTCTAGAAACCATGAATCCAAAGGCACATGGAAAATATCATAATATAAGTACCAACTTCTAAACTTGTTGTTCTCTCCAGGTTGGTTCGTACAATCAGATGAGCCGCACTGCCGCAAGGAGTACAGCTACTCGTTCAACGTGCTGAACGCAGGCTACATCGAGTGGCACGAGCGTGAGACCCGCGGCGAGGCCATTAAGTGCCAAACGTCGCTGGTCTTCGCAGCCAGGCCTTACCTCGACGGGGTCAACGTCACCGAGAGGAGGAACCTCGTCTACAACTTTAGGTGAAAATTGCATTAAGTATTTCATATTCTGTAAATCGTTTCTCCTACCCTACTTTATTGCCTTAACTATTTTGGAAGCATCCTCATCATCCGTTCACTTCACTTGCCCTTATCATCTAGGTATAGGTATCCCAATTATTCAGTGCGGCATGTCTTCGTCTTCCCTACTCCTCTTTTAGTCGTCCTGTCAGAAGTCAGCCCTCTTCTAGCTTTAAAATGCAGAGTCCTATTTTTTATGGCCAATTACTAATGACTCCTGAGTTACACGCGAATTGATCAGCCAGCAGTCCCCATTTGCTTAGAAATTAATCAGATGCCAGAACATAGACTAGAACAAATCAAAAACTAATTGTTTAAGTTATCATTGTCATTATCTGTCTGTCCCATCAATCTTCTAACGAGTCTAGCAGGTCTTTGCTTTTGTTGGCTACATTCCAACATAGACTACATAAGTGGTCCTATAATTTCCCGTGCCATTTGTGGCTACATTTAAAATTTTCCAGCTGTGAGTTTTCTTTTTGACTTACTAGTTTTATCTAATGGGTTTTCCTGGTTTCTAAGGCTTATAGAACTTTGGGTTGATTCTATGGGTACTTTATCACATTTTAATTACGATTGTCTGACTGACTAATTCTTCTAAGACGCATAGACAATTATGACTAATTTCCCCGTTCCTTATTTCAGGAGTCTCCTCTCCCGCGATCAGAAGGGCCACCTGATAGCCGGCCTGTACTTTCCGGTGGGGGCCACCATCAAGGACGCACAGTTCACGCTCTTCCTCAACAACGGGCCGGACAAGCGGAAGACCAAGTACAAATTTAGCACCTTCGCTGATCCAAATAACGTGAGTACCCATCGACTGGAGCTAGTAGATACAAAGTCGGTCCTCCACTAATAGGTATGGAGAGGTTTGCCAGCATTTGTTTTACGAGCATCGTGGCCGTGGGTAGAAGTGGATGGTCTCGCCTACATTGTCGGTATGCTAGGAAATTACAATGGAAGTAATCGCATGTAGTCTTGACCAAGGATCTTCGTCTTGTTTCTAGTTAAGATTATCAAGAGACGTCTACCGCAGATACCTCGTTAAAATCGGATGAGATAAGGCAAAAAGTTAGGCCCAGTCCCACCTTCCGAAGGTAAGTTTTAGGATAAACAGTTTGGCAGACTAGCAGTTAACATCTTTAGATGCATGCTAATAATTATCACACGCTCCGAACTCGTACCTACCTATAGGTACAATCGGCCTCATATATCACTTGGATCAGTGCACTATATGTTTTATTCTGTTCAAATAATCATCTGTTATCGAATCTTAAACATAACCGCCGTGACCGGCCGTGAAGGTTACGTAGCTACTCTAAATAAATGATAGCCTTCCGGTCGCAAGCGATCACTTGAGCTACCTGAGATTCTCAGCTGTAGAACATTGCAGAAACAATGGGAGCTAAATTCGTGTAAACAAAGCTAGGTAACGATTTAAATTTAACCTTTGACTACATTGTGGGACGTGTGAGGATGTTTTGAAAGAACGCACGTGTACCTACCGAGCGTGGAAAAATATTGAATATTTCGTTTCGCTGGCACGTGAGGAGCCAAAATATCTAAAGTACTTACCTATAAATTAAGATAATTATATAAGATGTTAGATCACTCTATCTTCGTATTCTTTAATGGTACACCACACAGAACTGCGGGTGTCACGTCACGGTTCACCGTATCACCCTAATTTCACTACATAATTTACATTTGATATATGGAAGTGGTAAGAGGATGATATTCTTTCTCCTGGCGAATTTTCTTATTTCTCTATTACACGAACTGTTTACTGCGTTTAAGAGCACACATAAAGAAGCTGAATGGCACTTGTTCTCCCCGTTATTGCGATATTTTTTTTATTCCATAATCTAGACCATACCTTCCAGTTACGGAGATATTCGGGGTCAAAGTTCCAACTTTCGATGCATACGGCACTCTGACTGTTAATTTAAAATTCCAATGTTTATTTATCGCCTCAAGGCATTATAAGGGATTTCCCTTCGCAACATTGAACATTGTAATCTGTGTCTTCTTAGACTAGCTACGTATGATTTATGTTGGGTAAAGATAAAATGCCTTGCCGTGCCGTCCCGTGTGTGCTGGCCTTTAGCAACTGCGGCCTTAGCCTCGACGGCCCTATAATCAAGGCCCATTATACAGCACTTACGTACCGACTGGAACCTCTCATTTCTAGTATTTGTCTTCGATTTTCAAATGCTAGCCGCAAGCCCACCTTATTAGTTATTAGCATAGTTAAAGAGTTGATTACACTCTCTGGTACGGTAATCATAGTGAATTATTTTAAATGGCCTTGCAGTAATGCTATATTTAAAGCAGACCTAGTTGTATAGTAGGATAAGATCATAATCCCGAAACCATAACAACTAAGAGCACAAAACTTAGTTTTTCAAATAACAACGCTCTTCTTTGATCCACAGATTCCAGACGCCATATCAGAAGAAATCCAGCTCTGCAACGCCAAGATGAATTACGAACAAGGCGAGCTGCAGACCATCATCTGCCAGCTTGCCCAAGTGATGGCCAACCAGGCCTTCATCGACCAAATGCTGAAAATCAACGAGGATATCTGCCGCATGTGTCTCTGACAGCGAAATGGCGTCCACAACAAAATGGCGGACGCCAGTAAAGAAGGCAGCCAAGCCGATACAACTTTAAAAGAATCTTAATAATTTTGTAATTCTAATTTTGTATTTTATTCGATTTTGAATATTATCTATTATTGGGGTAAAGGTTTTTTTATTACTTTGTCGTAGTTGCTAAGATTGTGGTTAAATTAATAACGTTTAATTTGGAATTGGGTTATTGGTTTTTCATTTAATTGCTTAACTTTCTTAATGAACTCTTATTATTTTATGTAAGTTTTATTTTTTGCGGACCCTGTCATACCTATTTTCCCATTGAATATCGATATCAGTCTTAATAAAATGTGGCTACATTTTTCCATGATACCTCTGGAACAAAGCAAGCAGCAACCCACCAGCCATCTTATTGCAGCCAGAATAAATACCACTTTTTAGCGTTCCGTATTCGAAGGGTAATCAATGGTACCGTACTACTAAGCCTCCGCTGTCCGTCCGTCCGTCCATCTGTCAGCGGGCTGTATCTCATGATCCGTAATAGGTAGATAGTTGACATTTCCACAGAGTATATTTCTGTTGCCGCTATAACAACAAATAATAAAAATAAATTAAAGGGGGCTACTACAGCCCTACGATGTTTCGGAACCCTTCATGCGCCAGTCCGACTCGCACTTGGCCGGTTTTTTAATGTGAAAGGCCTGTACATAGTACACACGACTACACATCAAGCTATACATTTCCAGTATAAGCTGACCTCGCAGTGTACGGAAATCATATACAATGCGAGATCAGCGTAAACTGGAAATGTATAGCTTGATGTGTAGCCGTGTGTACAAATGGAGACCTAGGCAGCTGAGGAATTCTTATAGTTATTCGTAAAGCTTCAGGACTCGACGGTTTCAGAGATTACCTAAGAGTACTCTTAAAACATTATATTACGATAAAAATGAACATACAATAACTTATTATGTAGTTTTGAAAGTATGTTACACAGTAAGGGTGCATGAAATGAAACCCTTACATAAGAGAATTCACTACTTTATTATCTCACACAAGTCATAAATTGGTTCTTTACAACTAACATCAATAATATGTCTAAAAATAGTTTATTACGTCTAAATAAAAATGGGAGAAAAATCTAAAAAATGGGAGAAAAATAAAACAAAAGAAATAAATAAAAATAATTACTTTATTTGAAGGAATGAGCGATTTGAAAGCGTCCAGCACCGTCCAAACTTTGTGCAGAACAAAATGATATGATATAAAAACAAAATGATATTATATCATAGAAAAACAAAAAAAAAAGTGGGAAACGGAGGTAAAATACAGTCATGAGCCATTAAGACCTGTCACATTTGACACATGATAATCTACTTGTCTATTGAATTTCGTTACTTCTGTTAGCTGCATATAACATGGTTTTCAACATGTCCCAATGGCAGATGGACCTTAGTCTAAATATAATCTTATAATAATATTTTGTGAACTAATGCCTGCCAACAGAAATCAATATTTGATCTGTTTGAACAGACTTCTAAGATCTATGGAAACTGTTGATATTGTATTTAAATAATGAAAAGTTATACTGAAATCGACAAATAAATAAATGGACAACTTAGTACATATTTATCAGTCCATTTCTATAACTATTTTACACTTAACAAATTTTCCGGAATACTTATAAGTACTTACAAATACTAATGAGTTTATAATTAAACATTATCTTATTCACGATATCAGAACTTTTCGAGGAAAGCTATTTCTTATAATAAGAGTGCATTATGTGTGTTCCTAAAAGAATAACTACGGAACTTAACCCAAGGCCAGTTTTCGAAAGTATTGAGACCGAAGTAATTTGTATTATAATCAAAATTTTGGTGATGTCAGAAAAACGGATATTATACGAAGATTAATCTACTTATTATATAAATCTTGTGTGAGCAGTGGCGTCGCTAGAAAACATTGTATTTATCATAACTGACATAGTTCATAATCAAAAGCTGGTATCCGATGACTGGTGTCAAAAACTTGGGGCATATAGTCAGATGCCTAGTAACGCCACTGAGTGTGATACAGGTTATTTTTATCTTGTTTTTTTTTAGTTTAGACTATTTCTAATATACAGAAAGATTGTCAGGTGGGCGGGTACAGCGTATGGAATGTTGGACAAAGCACACATAGCCACGACCCGATAATTTGTTATTATTGAACTATTTAATGCTACTACAAGGAATCAACGTGAAAATCAAACAAAT
Organism: Eugnorisma glareosa; assembly: GCA_947578425.1. NCBI lineage: Eukaryota > Metazoa > Arthropoda > Insecta > Lepidoptera > Noctuidae > Eugnorisma > Eugnorisma glareosa. The sequence goes on from OX387976.1 coordinate 3,114,412, forward strand.
TAAGCTAAGGGCATGATCTAAGAGCGTTCAAATGCCCACAAAGTCGAGTAGTTTATTCAGAAAACGAATATATATCCGCCATATTTGATTCGGGCGCCATTTTCAGAATTTCCCGCCATTGCATCGTGGTTAACATGTGCAGAGTCCAATCAAATGAGGTTTAACTCCGAGTGGCGCGGGCATCATCAACATGAAATATTATGTATGTCCTACAATTTAATACATTTCACTAATGTCTACGTCCCAATTCATTAGACGAAAATAAAGTTCATTACAAGGCGACGTATCACGAGTCCTTTTGTTGCGGCAGCGGCTTGCGAACAAATAAAATGAACGGAGAAACAGATCAATAGAATTAATTAGACATCTTTAAGCAATCATCTTTTAGTAAGAGAATATTCTAGGTTTGGCAAGACACCTTCAAGACCACGAAAATACCGCTAAACACATTTTGGCAATAAATACGCGGAGATTCCCGTTCAGTTTTATTTACTCGCCAGATAGAGGTTACACAATATAAATCAGGAAAAACCTAACAAACTTTAAGTCAAGTAACGTCTAAAAAATAATCATCAACGCACTAAGAAATAATTCTACAGATAGAATGAAAAATAAATTGATATGTAGAGAATAGTCTGCATATTCCGTGCAAAATGACATTATTAGGCATTCTTTATTTCGTTCTAAATAAAACTAAACACAGCGAAAACTCAATCATAATATACTACTTAAAAGGTACAAAATCTGTTTGATCTGAAAAAAAAATGATTTACAAAATGCGACAATACATTGCGTTAAAAGGAAGTAACTTTGTCACTCAACAAAGAAAAGTCAATTTGAAGAAACCAAGAGAACACAACGTAAACAGAAATCATAAGAATTCGAAAAAAAAAATACTTGTCAAAAGTTGTCCATCAAACAATACAAATGTATTACTATGGTGCTGATTCTTTTGAACACCAATTAAAAGTCAAATTCTCTCGGTGTCCATTTGTACCGTTACATGGCTTTATCTTTTGTTGTTCTATGATTTTGCCAACGTCAAGATACGGGATATCACTGCTTATCTATAAAGATGAAGTCACTGATGCTATAAACAGCTTCTACAGAAACCAAACTGAGAGTTCTCATATTGTGTGGAATTAAAAAAAAAAAAGTAAGTTTCATCAAGCGTGTTTGTGAATTTACAACGTTCAGTTCGTCGTCGAAAGTTGAATTTTCAATATCACGCTAAAATACTCTTGCTACATTATTTCCACCGAAGCACAGTTTAAATTTTTATTTCGATTGATGAACAACAGTATCATTACCGATGTCAAGGAAAATAAAGAGAATGTGTAACCAAATGTATCCCAGTCGCCGCTACCGCCATCTGTGGGTCAGTTTAGTTGTCAGCGGGCGAGTGTCGGTGGGCCGTGTGCGCGGGCTGCGGTGCGGCGTGCGGCGCGTGCGCGGCGTGCGCGTGCGCGGCGTGTGCGTGCGCGGCGTGCGCGTGCGGCGCCTGCGCGTGCGCGGGCTGCGGCGGGCCGTGCGCGGCGTGCGCCTTGTGCTGCTTGTGTCTGTGGGCGCGCTGCGGGTGCGAGCTGCCGTACACCTCGCGCACCGACGGGCTGCAAACATACGGCACACGTTATTTGAAATATGATAGTAGGCGAGCGTTTTAGGAGATTTACGTTGAAGTTCAAAAATGTCATGATGCTCAACTTAATTACCCGACAGCAAAGGAAGGGTTATTTGAATAAATGACTTTTGATTGTAAACGTGATTTTAAAATTTTTACGATTTTATAAGTCACGTGGAAAACAAAATTTTTGTCACTTGTGAGTTGCATGGTTAATTTTGATCTGAGGCTTAACAAACGAAATTTACTCGATAAACGGTAGTAATTTGATTGTAGATTTTCCAGAACTAATTATTTAACTATGGATTGCGGTTTTAGTGAAGGTAAAATATTGTTTATCGATGTGTCATTGAATTATTATGAATTAAAATAGTACTTTACTCCGTGTAAAACACTTTTGTTAAATCTTTATTTTATAGCAAGGAGGTTTATTTTACATCACTACATAGTATATAACAAAGTCGCTTCCCGCTGTCTGTCTGTCCCTATGTACGCTTAGATCTTTAAAACTACGCAACGGATTTTGATGCGTTTTTTAATAGATAGAGTGATTCAAGAGGAAGCTTTATATGTATAACAGTGCACCTGTGCGAAGCCGGGGCGGGTCGCTAGTTTGCAATAATAGACTTTATTACGCATAACTAGAGATCGGATATTCGGATTCTTATTTACCTAAAGCACATTTATCCCGGCAAAGGGTACAAAAGTGTGGAAGCGGCTTTCTTATGTTTTCCCATTTCACGGGATTCATTAAAAATATATAAATTTGTAAAAAAATACTATGTAAAACTCGTAAAATATTACTTCAATTTTAAAATTATTTTGCTAAATAACTGAACTTAAATTTTGCTGCTGAATATTCAAATAGCGTTAAATATAAAATATGACTGGGCTTATAAACAATTATTATTTTAATAGTCGAACTCTCACTCCGTACTAGTCAACACTCGAAACTTTAGGTAAATATGCATCCGAATATCCGATCTCATTTTTCTGTCAAACGGACTTTTTGGTAGTTTACCGACACACGTCTTTTCTTACAAAAAAACGTGAGTGACTTGCAAGAATAAAAGCAAAATAATTTCTTGCAAAGGTTGACCTTTCACGACCTCTGATGTTAGATATTTACAGTATTTTTCAAATTTTAGTTGAAGTTTTTTGTAAATTCTTGCCTAATGTTTACAGGAATTCTCAACTCAAATATTTCGAAAACCATATCCAAAAAAATCATGCATGTAGATTGTAAAACAATGATTACGATAACTAATTAAAAATATTTCTACTTCACAAATATTTACACATTTCTTCATTCATTCTGTTTCTTAAACTTATCAATAAAATTATAATTTTCATGCAAGAATATTGAAGACCAATGTTTAAAAAAAATTACCACATGCTTAAAATTGGAAACCATAGACAGCCAATAATTACATAAAAATTAACCATAATAGCAAACTATATAGCAATAATAATAATAGCCACAAATATAATTATATTTAATATGTTTTTACGAGTTTAATAGTAGTAACGCCTCCTCGACAATCTGGAACTGTTCGGAAAAATTTGGAATAAGTTTTTGAAAACTATTTTTTGAAGTAGGACGTAATTTATTCCCCAGAAATGTTTTATTATATTACTGTGAACTTATTAACCAGCATTTTATAAAGGTAAAGTTCCAAAGCCGAATGCAACAACAAACTGTAGTGGCAAAACTGCATTAAGAGACCGCAGTTGAGGACTGGTTTCTATATCACTCTTTAAAAACAGCAACAGGCGGTAATATCGATATTTACCGAAAAGAGTTACACAAACCCGTCATTGAGCAGCTTTGCCACAGCGTTTTGCGTTCGCCTTTGTAATTGCACCGTAACTCAAAATCCCCCACTAATTTAATGTGTACAAAGGTGCACTGGTGTTTTCACAACTAAGGTCTAGTTTTAGTGCTACGTTTTTCAGGGTTTTAAGAAGCCGACAATTGCCATATATATATAGCAACCTAACGATCATTGCTCTTAGTAATGGAGCATATAGTCACTGGCCTTACGAGCGACTTAGAACTTTTGAAAATAAATACACAAAAGCCGTTCTTTCCAAAACATTCCTGAATATTTTAATACCAAGTTAGTGTACCTTCGTAAATGCCAAAAGAGTGTTGATAAAATTTACCTGGAGGATAACGTGAGAGGACTGGCGGTTGATCTGATTGGTCGACGGGAGGAAGGCCGCTGTGAGCCGCTGTGACGACGCCCAGAGCCCTCACTACTTGTACTGCAATAGATACCATGCGTGCTAACTACCCAAAGAGGCGGGTACATTGATACTCATACTTTTTTTAAAGTAAAAGTAGGAGTTTCTATTCAAGGGGGATTTCATTCTTATGTCAATTGGCATGCGATATTTTTTTCTGTAACTTTGACGTATTGCCACTGCATTACGTTTAAGAGGGGAAGAGAAATTTTAATTTTACTTTCTGTCTTGCTTCCAGTAAATCTTCAGAAAAACACGATAATAATATAAAGATGATAATTATGTATTTACATTATGGAAGTTTGAAGTGCAAAATACAGTAACCATTTTTGTCATGAATTTCCAATCATAGGACATTGTGTTACTTGTGCTTGCAAATGACAGTGTCAAAAATCTACATTTCTAAAACAGCTCTTAAATACAGTTTTATTTTGTAATGCTGTGCATTTTATGAATTGTGGCATATTTACGTGTCATCAATATAACCGCCTCTTTACAAATAAAAATAATAATGAAAAATAAATACAAATATAGAAAAATAAGCCAAAGTAAACCAAAGAAATAGGCACACATACATGCTCTACTACATGGATATAGCTGTGAACTACAAGTAATTATATAATGTGCTTATAATTAACACTACTTATGGAAATAGAGCCTGACATCTGTCTAATTTGCCAATTTTTTATGTATAAGACACAGATTACACAAAAGGCTATCGAAGTGACCAAACTAATGGACTTTGAACTAACTTGAACCGCTCAAAAAGAGCTTAGGAAATATAGGGCACAATTTTACTGCCCAGTTTTATTATTTTTTTATTTTATTTTTATTGCTCATACCGTGCAATTAAATTATGCCCATGTTTCCTCGTAATTAGATTTCGAGTTTCTAGATTTATGGTCTATGTCAGCCATTCCATTCATCAATTGTAAAATTGCAGCCATTGGTTACATGTTAGGAATACTTATTCTTATTGACAATGAGTGAACAATTGAACATTGAAACTTATATTTTTTATCTTCCAATGCCACTTGCATGTAATACAGGCTGTCGCTTTGCATCCTGGTCAAATTCAAGGAGGTATATATACTAATAATTCTCGACCTGAATCGATCGTAAAAGGGTCGGTTTATTTTTTATTTTTTACGGAAATCGGTAAGCGTAAACCACCCCCTAGTTTCCATACTTTCCATAATTATATTGAAAGTATAGTATATGTGAATATGTCATAGTATATGTGAAATAAACGTTTGCGTTTGTGTGTGTGACGGCGCGTTTATAGGGCTAGGAACAGACGGGCTGCGTTTTAATACGGGTGGTTTACACTTACCCTAAAAAACCAACCCTTTTTGTTATCGATTGGGGTCGAGAATCACTAGTATAGATGCCTCCTTGAATTTGACCAGGATGCAAAGCGACAGCCTGTATAGTTATCAATGGAGTTATTTCTATTACCAAAGGCCCAGGGTATAATCTAACCAGAAATGCATCTTATTTTATTCTCATAATTTCATGGCTAGTATGACACATTTTTGTGCACCACAATTTATAGATACTTAGTTAGAAAGAACCAAATAGTTGCTACTGATTTTTTCAAAGAGTGCAATCTGAATGTATCACATTTTACAAAAATAAAAATAATTCTTTACGATCAAGTGAAGCATGATACTATACTACCGATCAATACACAACCCTATAGCTTTACAGTAAGGATGTACTCACTTGGGCACAGTTATAGCGGGGGCGGGTGGAGCGGGCAGGGCGAGGCGCTGCGGCTCGCGCCGGGCGGCCTGGATGGCGGGCCGGCCGCCGCGACTGGTGGCCGATGACGATTTGTATTGGAACTCCCTGTAATAGTAAGCAAGGCATAGTCAGTAAGGTAAATGCAGCGACACATGATACGACAACCGTCGAGCAGTACTGTAGCCCACTAGACACAACATCCATCTGGTTGGAAGATCCTCCCTTTTCTTTGGAAAACTTGACACCCTGTTCCTCGTCTCTGAAAATGTATATCCTCTTCATTCTTTCTTTATGTTCAATGTTAGGGTTTTGGTTTCCGCACTTAGTCCTTACAGTGGACCATTGTTGTACGAGTATTCTTTCTTTATCGTGTGGTTAGTGTCTAACCTGCAGTGGCGATGGTTTAATACAACTCGATTCCTACCGGCTTCCCTTTGAAAAATGGCAGTCAGTATTCTATAGACAAAGAAAATAATCACATTCAAGATATGTACTCCTTATCTCTCACAAAAATGTATGCACCCTTCGCTACTGCTGACCTGGTATACATTTTTATGCCGCCCATGGGCCTCTGAATTGGCTTTACATGCTGTCGAGAAAGATCTCTCAGGTATCTCGGTTTCCTCACGAAGTTTTCATTCACCGAAGCAAATGATAGTTATATAATACGCACATGAATCCTACAAATCAGAAGTGCGTGTCTTGGGTTCGAACTTGAGACCTATGGTAATCCGACGGTACCACCCGAAGGCAATCTTATCCTTGGGTTGGGTTTGGCTTTATCTTTATCCTTGGGTTTGGTCAATCCCGTAGAACTTTACCCACCTATATCTCTTTGTTACAGGAGGTTGAAGTGGGTAAAGTTAGAATTAGAAAAGTGTGGCGCAAGACTTGGACAGGATTAGACGATGATATTCGACGTAAGGACAAAACCTAACCATTGCTATGAAAACGCACTTAAATTGTTGCATGTTGTGTAAGTATTCGTTTCATAAGTATCATTCCACTAGAGTATATTTCTTCATACTAAACTTGGAACGTTTCTCAACATGAAATGTAAAAATAGAAAAATAATGAATCACACAATGCAAGATAATCACCGCTGTTCTTGGTGAGGACCCCTGGGAACTTCGATGGATAGCTCCGATGAACATTGATCTTTGTTTAGCATCTCCCGTAAGTAATGTCCTTGTTTTGATCAAAGTGAACCTTATCAATGGAGACATAAAGTGCACAATCACCTATCGAAGTCCTCGGCCTCCTCCTCTTCCAAATTAATGAACTCCTGACGTTCTTCGCGGTCGCCTGTGTAGTAGTTCTGTTCGCGCTCGATCAAGTGAGCCCTCTCGCCGATGTGGTGGCCTGGAAAAGGGAAATGTTTTTATTAAAACGTGAATAAACAAAAGTAGATTCAGCAAAGAGTTTTAAAATACTATAGAGAACCAATCGTCAAAATCGGTCGCACCGTTTCTGAGATTAGCCGGAACAAACAGGCAGAAATAAAAAATAAAAAAACTTTTTTTTTTATTTAAGTAAGTAGTAAGTATCGTAACTTTCATATAAAAATAACAGTATTTTACATTCAGTAAAATACTGTTATTTTTTACCAAATTGAAATTGAAATGTATTCAATCTTATTTGTTTATGTATATTACAAAAAGAATTACCTAAATCAATATTTTCAAATAGCTAAAACCTTACATGACCACAATCACGTTTCTCACATTTTTTTACCTTTAGAAACAAAAGTTTCCTCTCAATGAAAAGTATATTCACAAAAGAATTCACATTTTCAGAAAACATTTCATGTCAAATGAACAAAGGGCAGCCGTACCAAACTCAGAGTTTTACCTGTTGCGACAAAGAAAAGTTTTCCCTTGTGTTTCGACAACGTATAATACGTATAATTTGCAACTTTGGAGTCGCACGTGGCTGGGGTGCCTAGGGTTGCCAGCCTCGTGACAATGGTCCTTCCTCATTTATTTAACTGTAACTAAGCTTGACGACAAAATACTTTATTTCTAACAAGCGAACCGCCCCGGCTTCACACGGGTGCAATGTTATATTTTCCTCTTGAATGAGTCTATCTATTAAAAAAAACCGCATCAAAATCCGTGGCGGAGTTTTAAAGATCTAAGCATACATAGGGACAGAGGGAAGCGACTGTACTGACTGTCTGTGTGTGACTTTGTTTTATACTATGAGTCAACCAAATCAAAGCATTTATTTCAAGTAGGCTAGTCACAGGCACTTTTGAACTGTCGAAACAAAGATAACAATGAAATGTAGCTACAGTCCCAGTCACAAGGCATAAAAACTGTGAAAGTACTGTAATTGCCCATTCCCTAGCGTAGTAGTAACTCCATGGACACTCTTTTAAATCAGCATATTGTTACAAAACCTTGGTTACATCATTAATATTGAGATGGTACATTATGTGAGAACGATGTAGCAAGATGTGCACGTTAAAAGTGTCCATAGTAAAAACAAAAAAGACAATTAAAAAATTAAACATAATTAATTCAAATAAACCGTGGCAGCTAAAAGATGAAAAATCCCAACTGACAGCGCCCGTTCATGAACAGACGCATGGATCAGCACCATTCAACTCAACCATTGTGAAGGGAACTAAATGACGGTGGCGCGTGGGTCGGACCCACGCGCCACCATCAGCGAGACATTTGAGTGAGCATGACGTGTGTGATAGTGATGTAGTGATTTCCTACCATCATCTGCCTCGCCTTTTCCCAACTATTTTGGGGTAGGCTTTCTAGTTAAACCGGATGCAGCTAAATACCAGTATTTAACATGGAGCGACTGCCTATCAGACCTCCTCAACCCAGTTAGTAGTGAGTACCTCCTGATACCTCCTGGTAAGACGACTTTCGGGCAATCTACAAATGACAACCGCGACCAACGGCTTAACGTCCTTTCGAGGTGTAACTCGGTATGTATACTGGATGGTCACCCATCCACGGACCGTCCTTGGCAATCCCGGCTTAACCTTGAAGGTTGACCCGTGCCGCTCTTATTATTTAGCTATGAGCAGTTATGTTCAAGTCCCATGCGAGCCGAGCTTATATCCATCAAGCTCATAGCATACGTAAGAACTTCACGGAACCTCATTTTTACTAGCTAATACCGATACGTGGCTTTGCTTATGTTATAACCATAATTGTGTGCGTTGAGTAGTTAGTTACTCCTCTGCTTTTAAGTGCACTCAACGACAATTAAGTACTGCATAATGTGCTTACCTGTAAGAGGTTGATACACTTGTCTGTGACTCTATTGCATGTGTCTCGTATAGTATGTTGGTGAGCCAAATAAATAAAGTATGTCTTGCAGTATGGAATTTCATACAATGAATCCCGAACGCTCGAGTTGAGCTGATCCCGTGCAAGCTGAGCCTTTATTATTAATTGACTTGGGTCTAGTGGTCGTAAGCGCTACTTCTAAGCAATTGAGCATGAGGTCTTGGTTTCGATTCCAGCCAAGATCGGGCAAAGTGTTATTGGATTCTCTATCAGGAAGTCTTGATTTGTGCCTGTTTGTTGTCGGCAATAGACTCGCCCCTATTACATTTCATAATCGATCGATAAATTAAATTACAATTCAATCGATACCAGGTGTTTGAATCGCACGCTCGATGCAGGTGTGTTAGCGACGACCACTAGATCAATAAGGTCAGTTAGCAACGAGTATCTAACTTTGGTTCCGTATGGTGTCGGACGTAAAGAATAGCACCATCCCATATCTTCCCGTGGGTGTCGTAAGAGGCGACTAAGGGACTTACCAGACAATGGGCAGCAGCGTTTTCTGTGTTTTTGAAACAACCGTACTGCGATCGCCAACACGCCTGCCAAGCGTGGCGATTATGGCAAAACCCCCCTTATGATGAGCGCAACACAAAGATGGCCCCTAGTACCCGGCAGCCCGTCTACCCTCGACTATGGTAGCGGTCGAGGTGACGGCGTGGCAAGGGGTGCGAAGAATCTCCGGAAGGGATCCGGCTGCCTATACCGACGACTTGACCTGGCAACATATAACACGCGTACACTCCGGACCGACGAGAAGATAACGGAACTCGAAGAGGAATTGAGTAGGCTGCGATGGAATGTTGTGGGATTATCTGAAGTCCGAAGAGAGGGGGAGGACACGATAATCCTGAAATCCGGTAACCTGCTCTATTTCCGAGAGGGTGACCGGCAGTGCCAGGGTGGTGTTGGGTTTATCGTCGTGAATAACGTGGTGAAGATCGAGAGTGTGTCGAACAGGGTGGCGTACCTTATACTCAGAATATCCTCGGGGTATTCGCTGAAGGTCATACAGGTCTACGTCCCGACCTCGGCACACCCCGACGACGAAGTGGAGACCATGTATGAGGATATCTCTAAAGCCATGCATGGTTTCAATACTCACTTGACCGTTGTCATGGGGGACTTCAATGCGAAACTGGGCAAACGAGACGGGGATGAGCTGCAGGTGGGGCAATTTGGGGTTGAACGTCGGAATCACCGGGTTCACCAACTGGCTAGTTTTATGGAGAAGGAGGGCCTCTATATGATGATCTCCTTCTTCAAAAAGCGTGAGCACAGGAAGTGGACCTGGCAGAGCCCCGATGGTGCAACTAAAAATGAGATTGACTTCATCATGTCAACCAAGAAGCAAATGTTTAATGATGTCTCTGTGATCAATTCGGTGAAAACCGGGAGCGATCACCGCATGGTAAGAGGCACATTGAACATCAATATCAAGCTTGAAAGGTCTCGACTGATGAAGTCTACGCTCCGTCCTGCACAGATCCAGATCCAAAACCCCGAGAGCTTTCAGCTTGAACTCCAGAACCGTTTCGAGTGCCTAGGAAGCTCAGTGGACGAATAAATGAAGTGGCAGTGGGCAGGGCACATTGCTCGCAGAACGGATGGCCGATGGAGCCGAAAAGTTCTGGAGTGGCGACCGCGAACCGGTGGACCGATGACCTGGTGAAGGTTGCGGGGATCCGCTGGATGTGAGTTGCACGGGACCGGTCAGTGTGGTGACACTTGGGGGAGGCCTATGTCCAACAGTGGACGTCTTTCGGCTGAAATGATGATGATGATCTAACTTTGTGGGAGTAAAATATTAGTTTGATGAGATTGTGGTATATTATTAAGAGTAAGATAGAGCAACCATGCATCTTGATCTGATAAAAGTACGCCAAATGCTCTGATTTTGACATAGGTAATGAAAACGTAAGCTTATGGTACGTTTCATCAAAAGGGGGATTAAAGATGGTGTGTGTGGGTAGAGTGAATGAGTGATTGTGGTGTGGTGAGTGAGTGAGTGTGGTGTGGTGTGGTGTGTGTGTGAGTGGTGTGGTGTAACCTACAGTTTGGTACATTAAAAAACCACTTAAGATGCGAATAACGTGGCCACACAATGGGACCAAGTATGTACGAAAGAAAACGAAGACCTTAAGATTCAACACGTGGCTGGAGTAAGCCAACTACGTAACAGTAGCCTTAATAATTTATACATATCTGGCGCGCCTAAATAACAAGGCAGAATAATAATAATTCTGACAATTCATCGTAAAAACGTAACAAGAAAAGTTCCACGTGTTTCATATTAAAAACCACTGAAATAGTTGACTGGTCGTCAGTCAAGTGTCACTTCTCTACATAATTACACGAAGCATCTGTCTGTTCGGACATTTTCTGTGAGACGGGTTTAAATGTGGATCAAAATGTTAATTACTACTTACTGAAAACATGATGTAAGCATTTTCTCATAAATAGTCGCAGGCACAAAAAAAAACAAAGACATATGACATCTACCTCGCACTGGGCGAGCGTAGTGTATTATGACCCACGGTATCAAACGAGAGGAGTGCCGTTACCAGCAGTACGAATGTCCTACTAATACTTTTATGTTATACCCAAGGTTGAAATGAAATGAAATATTAAGGCAAGAAAAAAATACAAATCCAACATTACTATCGACCCACCCCTGCTTTGCACGTCGCCTCCTATCGGGTCCAGAACTATCCTATCTTTCGAGCTGAAACAAAAATTTAAGATACACATTCACAAAATTTAATAAAAATCGGTTGGGTTGTTCCCGAGCTTAGCGAGTACGAACATAATGATTTTCATGATTGATTGTACACAGACCCATAAAAATACCATCAGCATCAATACTACAGTAGTCATTGCGAGTGGATAAAACATTATTTGAGTACGTACGACCATAAAAGTCGAATGAAGAGACGATTCGACAACGAAGTAACGAACATACTCATACAAAACGATGGAAAATTTTGAAACATTTGTTTGTATGAACGTTTACACTAAACAGAGTAATTAGTGGCCGGAGATCCCATACAAAGCAACCGACCATAATACGCTTAATGCCGGAAATATGGCCGAAAATATCTGCTAATAATCTCATAGTAACCTCGACTACTCTCCAACTGAATTTTCTGTAGTGCAAGTACGTAATCATGCTGTTCGATTTGCGATGTAAATTATTTATAAGTAAATGCTACAGTCAACGCTCGCAGTTCTAGTATAACAGCGCGTTTACAAACCAGCGTGAGCAAACACTACCCTAACACGCATTACTAGACAGATTTGGGGCTTGGGGCTTCCGCCACTTCAGCCCAGCTGAAACACTAAGAAGTGGCGAAGGGCGGGTGTTTTGGGGAACTGTCGTGTTCAAAAACTGAGGATTCTTACCCCAATTTATATAAATACATTTTGATTTCGTCTTATCTATCCTGTTTCCCTCCAAAAATCCTTGATAATTCCATTCATTCAAGCTATACACGCAAAATTCCCCAGACACGCAAAAAAAATTCGCCCACATTTATTTTAGTCGCGATCAAAGTATACACAAACACATTAGTTTACCGAATAAACAGAAGAAAAAAAAGGATTGCGTCATCTACGTTTATTAGTAGAGAGAAGAATGACTTCAGTCGGACGTGCGGAGGTGCAGCTGGAATAATACAGGTGAATACTAGTTGGGAGCAGAAAATCCAACCAATAAACAAAATAAGCGCCCGATGGCCCAATGATCTGGGAGGAGGGGGAGGCTTCGTTTTTCTACAACGAATTTCACCAGGATTGACAAGAAGCTTTTCAATAGGTCATATCACTCCAGTACATTTTTAACTTTTCCGCTGATAAAATGTCACTTTATCTAGGCCTTCTGCTGAAGGTCGCAGAAATCCACAGGACAGGATCGGTTGTAATGGCGAAGCTTAGAATATCAGACGACGTCTTTCGGTTGACATAACAGGAAATAGAAATGGCGGAGGAAAGCTTGATGCCGGAGGCAATCTAGGCGTAGCAGAGACGACCTCGTCTACCAGTAAACTAGGACAAATTAAGGAACCGTTGAACTTCCTAGATTTCCCAAAGGATGACCTTAATTGCATGGCATAGTGCCAGTGGATGATAAAAGCGATTATACGTTACGATCGACAGTTAAACGACGATGAGACCTCAAAATCTTCTCTTCCGTAACTGGTACAGACGCCAGTACATCAAGCTACTCTGTCAAATATCCCCAATCAACCTTGAATCTAATGCTTTAGCGATAAAGTTGAAAACCTATTAAAGAACTTTGATTTTAGTTGCTTGATGTGCTGGATGGCTGGTATACAAAATACCAGCCTATTGAAGCAGCCCTGCTCTTAACTTAGTCTAGCTAGTTTTGTTTTTATATTTTGAGTGAAGTGGGCCCGTGCCTCGGAAAGCACGTTAAGCCGTTGGTCCAGGCTGTCAATTGTAGATCTTTGACAATCGTTACAGGTAGTCAGTAGCCTGAAAGTCTGACAACCAGTCTTACTAAGGGATATCGTATTACCCAGTACTGGGCTGTGGAGCACAGATAGGCAGTCGCTCCATGTAAAATATTGGTATTCAGCTACAGCCGGTTAGACAGAAAAGGCAGGCAGATGATAATTTTGTGGGAAGTAGGACTTCTTCAAATTTTTGTCGAGTGTTACGGCCTACAGGTGAAAACATTTGGCGCGAGGATGATACTTTGCGCGCCAGAATGCACGCCTGACTATGTATTAACTGTTCCGGTTCCTAGCTTTATTTTTAACTAGTTTTAGCACGAAGTTCCGCCCACGTGGAGGTTAGAAATGATCCCCCAGGCACTTACTCCCGGGATAAAAAAAATCATATGACCTAACCCAAGTCATGTTTTTTTTTCTATCAATTTAATTCAAATCCGTACAGCCTTAGGCGTGAAAAGGTAACAGACAGACATAATCACTTTCGAATATTAGTAGGGAAATCTGGTTTTAGTGGAATAACTACAATTTCACTCAATATTGGCCCTAGTGCCATTAGAATCAATAAACTACGTAGGCCGCAGCATTGCAAATGAAATATTTATACCCAATGCATATCTAGCGAATATGGATCGATAGAAAAGGTCTGGCGGGCGACTGGTAACCTAGTTGTTTAGCCTACTTCTCAGTCGATGATGATGAATGATAATGATGATCAAGTTTGTTGCGCCGCTTCGTCTTTCCAGTTGAAATACTAGGATGTGATGAAGAGAGCGAGCGGAAGTTGGGTGCTTTAGGGTCATATGTTTTTAGATAATTCTAAGCCTCATTTGAAATAACAATTTTATTATAGGTCATTCCATTATTGTGTATTCTAAGTCAACTATGGACGTGACTTATAAAAGAAAATCTTAGAATAAATTCGGCGTTTGCTGGAAATCTATCCAATGTATAACATACAACGCCAATGTAGTAATTATGTAGTGTACCTACTATCATTTTTAGAATCTAAGTTTCCCCTAATGGCCGCAGAATCACAATAGATTAATAATATGAATTACGTTACAATTCGTGAAATGGTCAAAAAGTGACAATCTTTACATCTATACAAATAAAGAAAATGTTGAAATGTCTGTTTGTAATATCAAAACAGCTTTTTAATGTATGCAAATGAAAATACACAGGGTGAATTTTTGAAGTGCGCTTCGATGGCCAAATCTGAAACTATGAGGAATAGCGAACAATACTCAAAGGAGTCTCGAACCCGATTTTGATGAAAACTAAAACTTCATCTTTAGATTTTTTTAAATCAATATTCCTAGCCAGGAATCGAACCCATTGATTTCGGAAGAAACACACACTGTATTATTACACCATTCGATAGTCTCGCTAATAAGGATAAAATTCTGGGTAATGATGACATACTTACATAAAAAATGTGTTTTTGTTCTAAGTACCGTATTTATGTATTATCATTTGCATTCAGTAAAAAGCTGTTATTTTGATATAACAAACAGACACTTCAAATTATTTGTTTTGATGTATATATCTATACAAGTACACTAAATAATTACAAAATTATCAAGAGTATTGAACTAGCGACTAGGCCATCCATCAACCGTATTATTAGAATAGAACTCGACATACGATAAATTTATTTCACAGTTCTGAAGCGTGGGTGACTAACATTCGAAAATTAGCTAGTCCGGACTAATGTCGGAGTGATTAGCAACATAGTGTTCATTTTTAGAATAATGCTGAACTGAAATATCTTGAACATTAGGTATTTATTTCAGGTAACAAATTATTTTTAATTCTTTGGCTCGTTTGTATGTCTATAGTATTATTTCGACGAACTAATTTATATTGGCTCACTTTTTCAGTAGCGCGCATTAAATTTTAACTACCTACTTAAGTACAGCATATTAATATGTTACAGTTGTTATGTACGTACTTATTTACCAAATACACGAAATACCTACTCTGAACATTTCTTCGAAATAGGAAAATGCGATTTAAAATATTGTAATTTATTATTCATAATTTCGCAATCGCGTCATAATGAAACCACAAGACTTACCGCGTTTTTTTCCTTTACAATATGTAGGATACCTACTGTTAATAAACCTAATAATTTATTGACATTTAATTTCAACAAAGTTTCTCAGTCCCACTTGTTAAAAGGATGAACCCTTACTTTTTCTTTCTTTATTATGCTTTTGAATGCCACTGTCACTTATACGTGACAAGCAAGCGCGTGCCCTGTACGCCAAACGACACAAATATGTGACAAAACGGTGAGTAGGTGAAATTCTGGCTTGGCGTGGAGGACACGTGGTTTTGCTCTAGCGTTCAAAAGGAAACTACACGTTTAAAACGTCCAAATTCGGAAAAGGAGGCGCTACCATCATTTTTAACATACATGAGAAAACAGTAGGTATTCCTATTTACAAAAACCTTAACCCACCAGTAGCAATTAATCTTTTCCGCATCGTTAATTGATCATTCAAATAAGCAATAGACGTCACCGAACAAAAAGGTAAAGTTGCACATTTATCGACTCGGAATCGGCTTCAGCCGATCAGAAAGAGTTTTATGTCCATACAATAAAAACGAATAGTCCGACGCTGTGTCTAGTCGCGTCTTTCAAACCGTATCGTAACAGGACCCTTCAGGAAGTCGCAAACCAAGCATTATATACATCAAACTAAGTAACTTTAAGCAAAAATTATTGCTGGGAAAGAACTTTTTTTTCGGGTGAAAAATCATGTTGTACGGTATGACTCAATGTACTCAAAACATTGTGGTCGTGGAGGTGTTTAAAGTAGACACCTTACATTAAAAACATGTACTAGAAGGTTCCCAGGTATGGTCTCGAACAAAAAAAATACTGCAATGATGGGGAGAACAAGTGCCCTTCGTTAACGGTCTTGTTACACACTTTATACCTGAGGGGATGTTATAAAAAAAATGAGAGCAGGCTGATAATGTCTTTTTCACCTTAATAGCATAAACATATTGCTGTTTTTGATCGGCTTACGCTGATGTCGCGTCGATATGTGCGATCACTCCCTCACCCTCACCATCCTACAGCACTCCAATGCTGGACATAGGCCTCTTCAATCGCACGCAACCCCAACTCGATTCTCGGCAACTCTCATCAAGTTGCTACCAGCCACCCTGCGAAGATCATCGCTCCACCGAGCCTGAGGGCGTCCCAACGAGACCAGCTCTCGATAGAGTCAAAAGCCTCCTCAAAATCCCCAAATGCAAGTCACAGCCGCCGATTATACTCTTCAGACTTCTGTATAATCTGTCGCACTGTGTGAATGTGGTCTATGGTGCTGTATCCTCCTCGAAACTCGGCCTGCTCCGGTGGCTGGAATTTATGGAGTCTTCGTGCTAGACGATTCGTGACGATTCTTGAAAACAGCTTATACACGTGGCTAAGGAGCGAAATGGGTCTGTAATTTTTTAATAGGGTCTTGTTCCCCTTTGAAGGAAAGAACGACCACGCTCCTCTACGCTTCTGGAGTTCTCCCAGAGAACAGGACCAAGTTGAAGAGCTCCCGAAGCTCTCTTAATACAGGACTTCCTCCCGCTTTCAGAAGCTCAGTCGTTATCCCGTCCTTACCAGGGGCTTTTCCATTCTTAAGATGTTTAACTAACTGACTTCTGGTCACTCCTTAATACCACTAAATACAAGACAAAAACAGTAGGAAGCTCACCTATAGCCATCTTCTTAGTGCCCGTGCGCGAATCTTGCATTGTCTTGCAAGTTTCCTTGATGCCATGCGGCCCAATCTTTGTGCTGCTGGTTGAGCTGTATACCTGAGAGAGGAATATTTAGTTACGTCAGGCGATAAAGGTTTTATTAACTTACAATTTTAGTGTAATGTAGTGTCATAGCTGCTTGGGCACGTGTGTCATGTGTGCCTTTCATTTTTAAGAAGTGATTACACCTTTTAGATATTTTCCATTTCAATTTATTTACTAAAATAATGTATGTAGGCTTGTGTGCGCTCAACTTGAAAATAGAACTTACCATTACCATTTATAGGGAGATTTACTATAAGTCTGATTGAAACCAATAGTTAGCACAGCATACAGCATAGTTACACTAAGAGCCCTCGCACACGACACGGCCGCGACAATGACTTTTGGTCGCAGAAGCTCCGCAAGAAAGTTTGGTTGCAAGACCGAGCAGTTTTGTTCAAGATAGCGGCCGGGAAGCCAAAAGTCATGGTCGTGGCTGCGTAGTACCCGAGGTCCCTTAATGATTTGCTAAATCCAAATCGAAGATAGTGAAATTAGTTCTTACAACTTAGAACCTCCAAGTGTAAAAAAATCAGACATTTGTATAAACTATAATTAAACCCTTTATTCAAACCAGAATAATAATAACAGGTTTTAGGATACAGTATGTTGTTAATAACCAGTTATAAAAGTTATATGCAAAGGGGTCTCTCCTTCCATTCTTCAGGTTTGAGTACAAGTACATTCTGAGTAACCTGTCAAGCGATTGCCTACAATCCGCCGTCTCCTCAAAGGAGTTCCAGGGTTTTAACAAGGACAGCATTTTTATATTTATGCTAAAATATTTTAATTATGATTGCCGATACTTTTTGTCAAAAGATGAAAGGTTTCCATAACATAACTATTTAGTTCTTTTTTAATAATTTTATAATATTTACTTTTCATAATTTAAATTTATTATGAAACGAAATTTTAGAGTTCATAATCATTGTCACAGTGAACAATTTTTCAGAATAAATAACAACAAACCTGTGGTTTACCGCCTGGTCCACTGGACATGACGACCGTGCTGCTGCTGTAAGAGCTACCCGGAATGTGATGCATGTTGCTAGCATCCATATCTGCTGTGAATCAATGATTTACATAGAATACCCCTATTGTATCACATAAGCTACAATTAAACCAGTGGCACTGTTTATTGATGTCTGTGACAGTTTACAAATTATGAAAGTATCTATACTAATATTATAAATAGGTAAAATTTGTATGTAGGGGTAATCTCTGGATCTGCTGAACCGATTTTGAAAATCCTTGCACCAATAGGAAGCTACATTAACCCCGAGTGCCATAGGCTATATTTACAACGTGCCCTTGGGATAATTTCATACCTAAATAGCGGGCAATAGCTAGTAATTTATATATTTGATAAACTACAGTTCCACCATTGTTATTGTGACCTGTTTTCCAAAGCCATTAAATTTGTTTTGTTACATTTAGTAGTCAATATTAATGGAAATTCAAAGTCTGACAACCAGTCTTACCAAGGGGTATCGTATTACCCAATACTAACAGGGATGTAGAGCTCGATAGGATAGATTAATATTCAGCTGCATCCGATTGGACTGGAAGCCGACCCCACAGTAAAAGGCTTGGCAGATGATGATTAATGTAAATTCATAAAAATTGCATGTTAGCACCACTATTTAGCAGTTTTAAATTCTTATGCTCCATAGACACCACTAACCATGCAGTTTCATAGATTTTGGCTCTAGTTATTGTTTATGTCCAAGAACTTGAATTGAATCGTAAAACTATCAGTTTGTTCTGCTTGAATTCCTTGACTTAGTATAACCGCTGCCTCAGGTTAGATTTATTATCAGCGGGATGTGGTTAGACTGCACATCAATTGATAATTAAAACACCATGGACAAGGATACCACTGTGTTGAAAACAGTCCTGTTAATTTCTGAGAAGTTTCAATTTTGCACAATCAAAAAGCATTTTACTGTGCCTTATTTAGTCCAATGTTTCATTTCACGCAGCTGTTAAATGTAATGTATAAAACAATGCTGACAATAAGTGTCTGATATGAATTTAGGTAGTGCAATCTTAAAAATATTGATTCCTTTGTTTGCTGCACTTCTTCTACAAGTGAGAGGGGTTTCTGTAAACCAGTGTCAACATGAGTTCATAACAAGGGTACTCACCACCAAAGAGTCTGTTCAGATTAGGCATCTGAGGCATGAAAGGCATCATCGCATTGCCGTGGCGCGGGCCCATGATAGCCAGTGGCCCATCGCCCCCCAGCATGCCGAAAGGGTCCGAGAACAACGAGTTCATCATGTTGTTCATGTGGCGCATGTGCCTCATGTGATTCATGTGAGACCTACAAAATTTAACGTCGTATCAAACACCATGTCAAGAAAAGATGGAGGAATTGTGCAAGATATGACATGAAAATGGAGTAAATTATAACGTAACGGTTGATAAGAGAGAATGGAACCCAAGTAACATGGGACAAGGACAGGAAGATCATGATGACAAAACACCATGTCAAAAATCAAATGAAATCAGTCAATGTTTTGGTCGAATCCGAACACAAATCCCTATCACAAAGCATTGTCCGGAAGTATAAACTAGCAAAATATAACATTAAGATTTTAACTGAATACTAAGAATTGCTATTGATGATTGATGGATTATCACTAAACTTACCCGAAAAACGGATCATCCTCCACGTCGCCCATCAAAGATCCGAAGAGAGACATGGTTCTACAAATCTGCACTCACAGGTCTGGATTCACTGAGTCGAATCACTGTCACCAAAAATGTTTATAGTGCACTGGTTTAAATTAAATCGTAGCAGGATTATTCACGTCGAAATCTGTAATAAATTGCGGAGTCTCGCCAATTTCAACACATCAGAAAACAGCAACAGACTAACTACTTATTTTTTTTAGGACACAGATAATATATAAAGTATTATAAAGATATAGAGTAAAGAGTGTGTGAGTATTGATTTTTCCAAAGCGTTTTGTTGTTGTGTTGTGCTGGGTGGCGCTGCTTGCAAACAAAATGCAAAGCGTGTATTGTAGTAGGTAATTAGTTATAGTTCACTATTCCACCTCTAGATTGATGGAGAGACCCGGAAACTATAGTTTTACATAGATCTTTGCGTAGAATGAAACCCAACGCCTCCGTTTTATTTCTTCACTTTGAATAAATGTCTAGATGGAGCATCAAATGTGCGAAAATGTGGCAAAAAATATCAGCTAATTGTTGGCCTATAAGTTCGCACAGAGAGACATAGACGCACAGGTGCGTCTATTGTTTCTGTGCCCCGCGAGCACGCTGCCGCACGCACACATGTTTGAAATTGTTGCCTCCTTTTCTTTGTTTTCTTTGTTTTGATTGTAGGGCGACGCTCCATCTAGACATTATGTAATCAAAGTTTCTTCAATACTACACTCAGCGGCACGGAATGTGGCTCAAATATATACAAACCGTTAACAGGTGATTTTGATATCGCGTACATGGACCGAAAAAAAAGGTATTTTTTTCTAGGTCCATGATCGCGTATGAGAATTTTCAGTGTCAGTTTATCAGGACATTTGTTTTTGTTAATTTAGGAGGATAATTACAAATAAAAATCAAATGTTTAATTTCTGTAACACAGTTCGTTACTGGAAAGCACAAACACGGGTGAGTTAAAATTCGATACAAAATATTCGCGCATGTAATCTCTATTGTTTTATTTTTAACTTAGGCTGTAGTCATTTACGCTTCCAGATTTGGAACACAAAGCTATGGGGGTCACGCTTAGAACCATAGACATAGAAATTGGACTGAGCGCCCCATATAATCAGGTACAGTCTGACAAAAAAGTTTAGATGGTGGCGAATCGCGGAACTACATATTTCCTACCTAGCAATGCCACGTTTTCTGTCAAACTCGGCAATGTCATTGGCTTGTCACTGCTCAGGGTTGCCAGAAAGTCGTTAACAGCGCTCTAATTTTATCCATACTCTTTTTTGCCATACTGTTGCTCAGACAGAGAATTGGATTCTCTGTTTACGGGTATGATGTAAATATGGACGGAGAAGTGCGAGAGAGACAAGGCAAATATGCGGCCATTAGTTGTCTCTTTCTAGAGGTCTGATTGGTCGACGCATAGACATAGATAGAAAATCTATGTCTATGACAGGTCTACAGAAAAGAGACAGACAGGTATTGACCGCATCATCGCTCTGTCTCTTTCTACAGAATGGTCACTTTTTGGAGGCTAACGCTCTGTCGCTCCGCACCTCCGTGGGCTTAAATTACACTCTAGGGCAGCCTTTCCCAAAGTGGGCGATAACGCTTCCTTGTGGGCGCTGCAGGCCGTCGGGGGCAGTAAGAGACCCAGAAAAAAAATGGGGGCGTTGTGTATAGGCTTAGGGGGCATTAGTAATTTCATCTAGAAGGAGTCAAAACACCGACTGAGCTCTCGACTCTCGACTACAACTTGTGAACATCCACTAATACTAAGTTTTACAACAAAAAAAACCGTTTCTCTTTTCATTTTGATAAAATAAATCACATGCGTTTGGGCCACATTCCGTGCCGCTGAGTGTATTCAGCTGTTGCTCGGCTGACAAAATTTAGATTCCATCGACAATCAAAGATGCTGTTGCTTCAGCAGTCTTCCATCTTTGAAAGTGATTGGATTGAGTGCAGAAGTGTTCACGAGATTCACGATTCACATGCTCACATTACTCAGATCTGTGGTTAGGGACTTCGCGCACCGAGGCCACGACCACGACATTTGGCCGCAAAAGCTTCCACAAGGATGAAAGTTTGGTTGCACGACTAGGCCCGTTTTGTTCAGTATAGCGGGGTTATGCGACAAGTCGCGGACGTAGCCACATAGTACGCGAGGTCCCTTGGGAAGCCAGAAAATAAAAGCAGAAATTGAGATATTCATACATGGTTTAACTTTCCTTTACTTATTTTGAACGAATTACAATGCATTTACAATTTACCAGTCACAATTTACTTTACTGACCACCAAAACATTTTCACAACAATAAACAGTCTACTTAAGAATCGCTAATATCACTATAAAAACATACGAATCACTTTGAAATAACAAGTTTTTTAGAGACATTAAAATTCGCGCATGCTTTACTTAACTGCCGAAAAAAATTACACTTTATATTGGAAACGATATGGTCGAGGTTGCGGTGCAGGAGTGTCTCCATGGAAAGACCAAGCTGCTGTTGTGGTATACGCAGTATACTTCATGTCTTGCAAACCGTTTCGGACTTTAGAATTCTGTACAGGTGGCTGAAAACAACATTAAGTAAACATAATGCGATCTTTATACCATAATTTAGAGAATGAATTCTGAAAGGTATGTTAAAACATTAACATTACACTCGCATAAATGATTTATTTTTTTGGATAAACAGTTTTTTTAAATATTACCTTTTCAGCATTAGCAGCAGGAACATCTCCATGAACTGGTTTCTGCCCAGCTGCATAAGCAAGGTTATTCATAGCGTTGTTAGCATTGGTGTCGCCACCAATTCTCTCAACCGGAGCTTGGGGAGCAGCACTGCCGTGAGTAATATTAAGATGACCATCCGAATAAGAAGCTCCATTATCAGGGGGTCTAATATTCTGCTGTGTGTACGACTGGGATCCTTTATACTGATTATAGATTTGTTGCAACTGGCCTCTACTAGGAGTTCTACCAATAGGCCTATTGCCCATAAGAGAAGTTTTGCTGACAGTCGCCTTGACATTACTGTATCTACCCGCATCACCCCTTGGAATCGCCTGAGGAGAAAGAGTCTGCGGTAGGCTTGGCTCCGGAATACGATAGATATCTGCCGGCATCATATCTATTGGTTGACCTAAAGTGTTGTAACTTTGCTGTTTGAATTTGTTGAAGTGACTAGATGCCAACATATTTCTTGAAGTATCCGCCGGAAATATAGGCTCCTTAATCATTTGCTGTATAGCAGGAGGCGCTGATCCAGTCGGTGGGGAACCGTCCTGCCTGGCATTAGGGTTCTCTGAACCTTCATACACTGTTGGAAGTCCAGTAATAGGATTAATAATTTGTTGTTGTTGTTGATATTGTCGTTGGTACTGTTGCTGTTGAGTGGGTATTTGTTGTTGAGGAACTTGCTGCTGATTCATCGTCGGAGCACCTGTTACAGCAGTGTACACTTGCTGTGGTGGCTCTCGGTTATTTTGAACAGGCACCGCCGAGGCGTTAGCTGCTGGCGGCTCCGCATTTTGTTGACCAGGAGCCTGATTCGTAGGTGGCTGAGCAATATTTGCCATAGCTGCGTTTGTAGCATTTATAACAGGCTGCAATAATGGCGATTTAGCATCGAGTCCTTTACCATTGCTCATCATCATTTTCTGCATTGTATCCATAGCGGCTTTTTGTTGGTTAGCTGGATTCATCTGAATAGCTATAGCCATTGGGTCAAATCCTAAGTCCCCACCCTGCATCACACCAGGGAACATTTCGTTAAATTTAGCCATACCTGCACCGTGTTGGCCATAGCCAGGATTCTGAGCGTTCATCTGCGGTTGGACTGGACTCATAGCTTGCACTTGCTGGGAGCCTAGATTCATTTGACCAATTTGACCGTTCGTTGCACTTCCTTGCATATTCGTGTTCGCTCCGGCGTACATGCTTGGTTGAGACATGTGCTGCATATTCGGGTTCTGCATTGGAGCACCTGGATTAACTGGTCTCATGTCATTCATTTCCATATTATTATACTGTCCTGGATTGTTACCGGGCATGCCACCGTTATATTGTCCCATTCCAGGCGATTGCGGAGCATTATTACTTATCATAGCTCCTTGTGTACCGCCTTGATTTGTATTATTAGCTCTTTGAGCAGCCGAGTCACTCATCATCATATTTACTATATTAGGCCCCATTCCCGTCATAGGTGTGGGTTGGGCTATTTGCCCCATTTGCTGTTGGCTGTTTGGGTTACCCATGTTGGAATTACCAAAACGGACATTCGGTCCCCGGTGTTGATTCGGCATAGCATTTTGATTTGCCATAGATCCTCCAGGCATTTGATTTTGAGCCATGTTTCCCATTTGACCTCCCATAGCTCCTCCAGGAATTTGATTCAGAGCCATATTTCCCATTTGACCTCCCATAGCTCCTCCGGGCATTTGATTCTGAGCCATATTTCCCATTTGACCTCCCATAGCACCAGGAGCATTGGGATTACCCGACGACAAGCCCATCTGTGCTCCCATAGGATTGTTCATCATTGTATTAGCTGGCGATATAGATTTAAGGTCGTTATACACTTCCTTAACAACTGGCTGCATCAGATTATTATTCAAATAGTTGTAGGTATCAGCGTAGAGTTTGGGTGGGTTACAGAAACCACCTCCCATGCAATTTCGGTTGCCAGAGAATGGTTCCCCCGCTCCTGGTGCGTTATACCCGTGTCCACAGCTGTGGCCATGGCAACAGCCTCGCATGTATCCATCGTGCGCCGGGCTCATCATAGGTGCATTTTGAAAGCCACCGTTTTGGTTCGGTTGATTGGAACTTGAGAACATCTTACCCATACAACCGCTAGAAAAAGACAAAAAGAATGCAATCATTGTTTCCAAAATAATAAAATATTTTAAGAAGAGAGTCAAGTAATAAGCTAGGTAGGACTATTGATAACTTACCAATCAGCGCTCTGTAGTTGATTCACAACATGTCCTAACTCGTTTAAAATTTGCTGCTTATCCAAAGCCATTATAGTAACCAATCTTCCTCTTGATATTTGTACACTTTAAAATTTTAATAAATAAATCGGATTACTTGAATTTTCAATTAACTTGAATTTTGTACGTTACCAATGCTAACAATGACAAAAAGTGTTTTGTTTTTTCAAAGTTGAAAAGTAAAGATCTATTTTTAAAATTACTTCAAAAATCTCATCCTGTAAAATTAAAAGGAGTTCCGTTTCTCTTCGGTAAACCCAGCGTAAACCCGGATATATACGTCCGATTTTTCACACGATAGTGTACACACCAAATAAGGCCGTTAAGTAATCCACTCACAATCACAAAATCCTTAATTTTGAAAATATAAGTCTGCTGTGCCTCAATAATATACCTTTAAAAGATGCGTCCACTCGGCAATCTATATTAGTTAAGTGTAGAGTAACTCACGGAACAGATACGGGGAGAAGGGGGCGGGCAGCGGTAGCGGGTATGTGCTGTGACGTAGTGTGCGTGTGAATGATGTAGCTAGGTTGGATGCAGATTTGACCGATAGATATCGATAAAAAAAAAAATACGATAAAATTACTAGAAAATATTGTAGTGTGCATGCGTGTGAGTACCGTCGTCGTATAGCGTATTTAAAAAAATATCTGTGTATTTAGTAATGTATGGGACATTACTAAATACACAGATATTTTTTAATACTAAGCTACTAGGGCTGCATTCCGAATTACAAAATAATCACTCACAGCGCTCACATCTATATTTTGCGTTCCGTTTTAGATATCACGATTATGACAGCTGAGAGCTGTCATCAATTTGGAACGCTCGTGAACGCGTTCACAGTGAACATAACCCCGAACCAAAACCTTTGACAAGACCTATTTTTGAAAATGGATGATATGTTGGTTGACTCTGCTGCACATACAACACTCCAAGTTCAATTAACCCCATTCAATAACTATATTTCATGAAAAAGTCACTCGATGGGGTTAAATGAACTTGGAGGGTTGTATTGATGATTTGAATGATTATAATTCTGTAACTTCATACGTGTTACTGGTGCGATTGTTATTTTCAGCAACATACAACTTTACACTGATCTGCAAATCGTAAGAAAATTTAAATTTCGCGGGCAACTCTTGCGCTTCCACCTTAGCAAAACAACACAACCTGTGAACAGAACTGTCATTTTTGACAGCGCTCACGGTGATATTTATTTAGGGCATGGTCGGTGTAATCGCAAGATGGCGCATGTCATGACGTCATCGATGACGATTCAAGGGACATCAATATCGCGCTCAAGGTATTTCGGAACGGGTTTATGGACGCTCAAAGCGATTACAGCGTAATTCGGAATGCGGCCCTAGGTGTGTACAAGGGTTAATGTTTTCTGTCAAAACTGTTAGTGTCAATGTTCTGTCATGTCAATTTGTCAATTCAAATTGTCATCATCGCATCGTCATCGGTCACGTGATCACAATCACAGTGTTTCCACATTGAGGGGAAATTCCCCTTTTGAGGGGAAATTAGGGTCCAGAGGGGAAGAAAAAAAGGAAAGAGATGAACAGGGGCAATCGAGGGAAATCATGGGAAAAGCCTATCCAAATAAAAAAAACTTGTTTCAGTTATTTCTCATCGTTTGCGTTTCCAATTAAATATTTTTTGTTTTTTATTTGATAAATTTAACTCCGACATTCTAGTAAATAACTGTAATAGATGTTTGCGCATGATCTTATTTTGAATGTTGCAAAGTTACTGAAACACATACATCTATCTGTTTTTTGTTACGCGGCGTTGCCAAATATAAATAATACGGAGGTCAAATTACACAAAACACACACTTTGACACTTATCTTGTGTTATCGATAGTACTACCATATAATGTGACCAAATGATAAGTGACCGTTGAGCAGATTTTTACTACTAGTGCCAAAACTATAGCAGAATAATTTTTGAGGGGAAAAAGTCCCGAAAAGGGGAAATTTCAATTGAGGCGTGGGGAAAGGAAATCATTAAAGTGGAAACACTGAGTAGGATTCCAGCCGCTCAAGACTTGCTTGTTTCGTTGCTTGCTTGCGTTGTTTGTACAAAGAGTTGGACTTTGTCGCCCGATCGCCCCCTCGGTTGGTGTTGTGATAATATTTAGGATTATTAGTATTATCTGTAGATACGTCATTCCTTTTGGTTAGTTATCGACATAATATCAAAACCTTATTTCACTGTGAACGTAGCAGTCCGAGTCAGCTGTCGTCTTTGTCAAGAGGTAATTATAAACTTTCCAAAATGCCTAGAAAAGTGTTCGTTGTTGGCGTCGGTATGACGAAATTCATTAAGCCGAGCACTGGCCCCGACTACCCGGAGCTGGGCCAGGAGGCAGTTCTGGCCGCGCTGGCCGACGCCCGCATCAAGTACACGGACATCCAGCAGGCCGTGTGTGGCTACGTGTTCGGCGATTCCACCTGCGGCCAGCGCGTGCTGTACCAGGTCGGCATGACGGGCATCCCCATCTTCAACGTCAACAACAACTGCTCGACGGGCTCTAACGCACTCTACCTCGCTAAAAAACTTATCGAAGGTGGCATCTCAGATGTCATGTTAGCTGTAGGCTTCGAGAAAATGGCGCCCGGCGCACTCGCCTCCTCCGTGTTCAACGACAGAACGAACCCTCTGGACAGACACACCATCAAAATGGCCGATATGGCTGAATTAACAGGTGCTCCAATGACTGCTCAGTACTTTGGTAATGCTGCTACTGAGCACATGAAGAAGTATGGTACAACAGAGGTTCACCTTGCCAAGATTGCAGCAAAGAATCACAGGCACGGAGTCAAGAATCCACGAGCTCAGGGTAAGAGAGAGTACACTGTAGAGGAAGTATTAGCATCTAGAAGGATCTATGGTCCCTTGACAAAGCTGGAGTGCTGCCCTACAAGTGATGGAGCCGGCGCTGCTGTCCTCATGTCAGAGGAAGCCGTCATCCGTTATGGTCTGCAAGCGAAGGCCGTTGAGATTATTGGCATGGAAATGGCCACAGACACCCCAGCAGTATTTGAGGAGAACAGTTTGATGAAAGTTGCTGGTTTTGACATGACTGCATTGGCTGCTCAGCGTTTGTATCAAAGTACTGGTGTGTCACCGAAACAGGTTGATGTGGTAGAACTGCATGACTGTTTTGCTGCTAACGAGATGATCACATATGAAGGTCTGCAGCTATGTGGGGAGGGTGAGGCCGGCAAGTTTATTGATGCTGGTGACAACACATATGGTGGCCGAGTAGTCGTGAACCCAAGTGGAGGTTTGATAGCTAAGGGCCACCCTCTGGGAGCGACCGGGCTGGCTCAGTGTGCTGAACTGGTCTGGCAACTGCGAGGCGAGGCCGGAGACAGACAGGTTGGTTAAACAATAGGTTCTCTATGCTTTGGGGTAACTGTTCCATCAGGTGAAATGTGCCTACATGTGGTATGTTGCATTACACAACAGGTATTCCAAATTTTACTTTTTACTATAAATATTACATAACAATTAATTAGATAAATCCTTCTTTAATGATTTTAAATTTTAGTGCTAACATAGTGTTGTTTTTGAATAATTAAGAGTTTGGACTTTTGACCTGTTATTCCATAATGCTATCTGTGATAAGTTCTTGTATAATAGTCAAGCATTTTTGCATGTCAACCTATTGATAAGTTATCAATTATTTAATGCGTAATAAAACCTATATGTAACATACTTAGCTAGCTTAGCTCATAGTTTGGACTTAGATTCAACTAGTTTTGTTAGACTTTAAATCTTAGATAATTCACATGCCATCGCTTGCATCGCCACTTACTCAACTAGTTATCTACATTCGCTTTATGTATTCTAAGTGGTTTTTGAGTGGCCATAAGACACAAAAAGGTCCTATTGGTGGAGTTTGAACAATAAACATTGAGTGCGTTATTTCAAAGTTGATAATTATCTCTGATTCTGAAATGAACTGTAGTGCAAAAATAAGAATCTCTCATTTGAAAAACAAGTAATATGAGTACCATTAAAAGATAGGTGCATACATTGTAGGGAAATAAGATCACAACTTGTGGTTCTAAGATCACTAAAATCTGTAATACTTTCTAAACTTATGCAACATACAACACAGATAGCATTAGAAAGTTTCATCTAAAATATTACACATATTATTTTAGTACTTTCACTTGTATCTTACTCAGGAAAACATGAATGAGTCAATTTTGTTTTTGCAGTATTCTTTTTGGTCTAGTAAATGTTGGTAAATTTAATGGTTTCGGTGCTTATGTAGAGTGTTTATCTTGTTTGTTTTTGCTTTTTGATCATGTCTGTGATATTAGTCCCTATGTTATTGTCTTGACCCTTACTTCCATGGAATTATGTTACCATATTGAATATCAGGGTTCGAGGATATAATATCAATCGATATATATCCAATATATATCAAATGATATATTATGATATATATCAGTACAAAAATGGTTTAAACATTTTATATTATTAAGTAATTTTTGGCGTTTGTTACTGTATTTCTACTTCACAAAATGTAGGTGGCAGTGGAGTACGAGTTAAAACATACTCCCTAATATTAACTTCTAATCCATAAATGGCAACACTTGCGTCAGTCGTGTCAGAAAAATTTCGTTACGAAAAAGTTTTTTTTTTTGTTTATTCTATTATTTTTTACAAAGAAAGTTATTGACAAAGTGCAGAAACGATTTTACTTCATTTTTGAGTATTTATGAAGTAATCAATAATTTTTGTATTTATAGAATATAACTGTTTATTAAATGATGAATTTATTTATTTATTATGTTTATGAAACACATATGCAAATAGTATACACAAATAGTACAATAAAATAATCATATGGCTTTCATACAAAATGGATATATATCAAATTTGATATATATCGGATATATATCATAAATATCCGATATTTTGATATTTATAATAAATATCGGATATTTTCGAACCCTGTTGAATATTGTGCATGATGATGAATCATTTAGCATTAATTGTGAGAATGTTGCCAGTTTTTGGGCAGTTGGGCACAGTCCATGTTCATTTGAATTTTTTGGTATCCCATTTTTCCTTCCCCCTTTTTTTTAAGCACATCAATCTACAACAATCTGTCAAATTCCTTTAATAGATTTTCAACTTGATCGCTTAAGCATTGGGTTCAAGGTTGATTGGAAAAATTAAACAGTTTCGGGTAGCTTGATGTGCTGGCTGTCTGTACATTATGTATTAATTTATTGATGTTTCACTGTAAACATGGAGTCTTGATTAAAATGTACACTACAATATTTTATTCATTATCACACTTTCAAGATAGAGGCGTAATTGCTATCTAAATATTATTCCTCTTGAATGCTTATCATGTTTTCATATGGTCATTGCTCCCTTGCTCTGGTCATAATATTGTATGTTCTTGTTTGTATATTAGGTAGGTATGATGAGTAGGCCTGTACAGATTGGCTTACACCATGACTTTTAAGTCGTCTTACAAACGTGGTTCACTCAATGTATCCGACATATCATACCTGTAAGTGCGATTTTTTTTTACCATTAATTAGGTACAAAGACAAATAAATAATGGGAACATCCAAATACTCCGAATATTCCTAATGTCGATGTTCCGATTTTCAAAATTCCGAATTTCATAATACCTAACAATTATAATCTTTATTATTAAAAATCACAAAATTTATTTTACCGAAAGTCGTAAATACGATTTTTTAGTTTTCCGATTTTCATATGTTCGAAGAATCAAATGCTCGAAGTGTTCTCGGTCCGAAAAACGACATTCCGATTTTCAATACTTTGAATAAACTACTAAAATTAGGATCCTTTTTTTTTTTTCGGATGGGAAATCGTCAAATAACCCTCCCGCTCTGGGCTGAGCAGGAGGGAGTGTCAGACTTTTACTGACTAAAACCCATCCATGTTCCTTCCTTTGCCCTTTGTGTTCCAGGGCCGCGGTATCTCTTTCGAACAGTCCCGCAACCCTGGCAGGCATCGGTCCAATCGGACCCCTTCCTGTTTGCTGACTCTCTTTGAGGCGCGCGTGGAACACGAACGCGCCGTCGACACGTCGATAAGACGGACGGACGGCGAGCTAGCCCATAGCTCACCGGCCACATGCTCGCGCCTACGGTGGCCGAGGGCCACCACGTGGCCCCCGACGCCCGGTGCGTCTCCCGCGGCGGCTGAGACGTGAGGCTCTCTCCCTCTCACGTCCCGCCACCTCCTTCGCTAGCATGACTGCTTCGCAGAAGGAGGTGACGGCGTCCCATTCCCTCTCGCTCCGGACCATGGATTGAACCAGGGCCGGACGCGAGAGGTCGCCGCCGCCGATTGCCGCTAAAACTTAGGATCCTGAATCACTTTTCCGAATTTTATTTTATCGAAAACTATTGACATGTCTTTTTTGCTATGCATTATTTGACATATATTTTTAAAAAGTCAACATGTTGTGCTACAAAATTTAGTGACAGAAATGAATCGCTGCAAAACCGACTTCACGCAGTCTTGTCTGCCCTACCCTAGAGTGTAATATAAGCCCGCGTAGGCACGGAGGGGTGGGGCGGCCCGCGAGCTGAGGAGCAGCCGGCCAGCAAGCCGAAGCTGCGGTGGTGAGCGTTAAAACCGTCTGCGACGAGAAGCTCGCGTGGGGCCGCCCAAACCCCGCAGCGTCGGAGCCGTGACAGAAACAATGCTTGCTGCATGTTGCATGCCTGCCTGCTTGCATGTTGCATGCCTGCTTGCATGTTGCATGTCTGCTTGCATGCTGCAAATCCCTGTATTATTGATGAATCACTTCGGTTAGGTTAGGTAAGAACTGTGACTATTAAAGCGCGAAAGCGAGCAAGCTAAGCGTTTTTTTTCTGAATTATATTAATCGGTATTTTAATAATCGGAATTCGTATTTTTGATGTTTCGAATTATCATTAAGTTGGACTTGTTATTCGATCTATTGAAACTCGGTACCTTGAGAATAGTAATTATAAACGTTAGGAATCATAAAAATAGGAGTAATGATAAGTCGGAGTTGTTATATTCGGAATTTTGAACCATTCGGAATTGTGAAAATCGGTATTTTGAAATTCGTATTTGTGACTGACGGAATAAAGTTTTTCGTATTTATGTAGTGTACCCGTAAATAATACATAAGAATTATGAAACAACCAACTTATAATATTTAAGTGTCCAACGGTAGAACTTATTATCTGCTCAGCGCACGAGTCGAGTACCTAGATCATAGCTCGCAATAGAGATACCTAGTAAGATGACTAAAAAGTCATGTGTATTTCCAGCATTTTATGTTGTTTAGATAAATGTTACGTGTATATTAAAACATAATATCTTCTTTTGCGTCTTTTGACAATTTATTGTCTAACATTTTGATAAGGTTTATTCTCAACTCAAAAACATTATAGGTACATAATAATATCGATATTACATTATCGATATCTCCAAATATCAACTGATCCCCACTTATCATATCGCTAAATTATGTATGATAATGTGAAATATCTTTATGAGGTATGGTTTTATAATGAATGATGTACCTGATGTACCTTATCGCACCCCAATAGCTAAGGTGGCAAAAGATAGCGCTCCCTATCTTTTTTTATTTCAGATTGTTTACTGTTTGTCAGTAAGCATTCTTGTTTGGCATGATAATATGACATCTCTACTAGTCCCTGTTTTCCTTGTCTCGTATTTGTCTTTTACTTCTCCTTCACTTGAGGCAGCATCGAGTCGTAGCAGCGCCTCAGCTCAAAGCTGCTCATCTTGCCATGACCTTAAGTAATATTTTGCCGACAGACAGTGGCATCCTCAAAAATCCTCAGTTCGCTTCCAGTACTACTCCTTCTGAAGAATGCATAGGGCTGTATAGTTAGTATACAGCCCTATGCATTCGCCGCCGCCTTTATGGGCTTCGCCGCAGTCGGTAAACAGCTCAGCGCTCAGTTCAGTTTGTAGTTACTTCTGCGCACAAGGAAAAGGATTAAGTTCAATTCATAAATTGCGGAAAAGATAATAAGTAATGCAATTTCGAAATCCGAGACGTTGCTATAAGTAGGTTGTGCATAGCGGTTTTCCACAGCTCGCAAGCTAGATTTTCTCTTGTCTTCCTCATCCTCATGTCTGCCTTTATCCCCATTAATTGGGAGTTGGCACGATTTCTTCTATACCTGAGACATTGTAGTGGCAGTCTCAGTTCTTTAACCAGAATCTTCTTTCACACAGTGTCACAGCCTCTTTTCAAAATCTTTACAGGCACGGCAGGCAAGCACTGTCACAACTTAATATGTTTTGTGACTGCAGCTTCATCGTTTTTTTTGTAATTCTAAAGTGCCTGTAATGGTTCAATTGAAAAAATTAATAATTTCTGCACCTATTTCTGATTTGAAAAAACGGTATATAGAAGCTAAGTTTGTCTACTTGAAACTCAGCTCAGACTATTTAATTAAATAATTAATTATGATAATTACAAAAAAAGTATTCGTAATCCGCTTTTCCTTGAAGATAAAGTTGGTTTTGATTGCTTTTTTTAACTGAAAAATTCTTTCAGTTTTGTGATAGCTTCTTCAGAAGTTCGTTGCTTAGTTGAATATTTTATTTATTACTTTATACTTTGTTTCTTTAAGATCTGTCATAAAAACAAAATTACTTTTCCAATACCTTAGAACTGGTTTTGTGTGCGTCATCGGTTTCTCCTTGACCTTACGATATACATAACCCAACTTCATGGTATATGTTGTACCTATATTGACACTAAACTTGTAGACAATTGTTTAATTTTATCTCATTCTTGCCTTCATGTGGTATAACAATCGACGCATTATCGAAACGCTATGCGGTTGCTTCATACGTAGTTTTGTTTTGCCACTGGTATCATTTCAAAAGAAAATGGTTGAAAAACAGGTTTGTTAGAGATTCCTTTGCTCCAAGCCTTAATATAACACATTTGAAACTTCTATGTAGGTAATTTAATGTAATATGAATGGAGCTCATTAGATGATTATGTGTTTTTACCGAATTAAATACTTACTAACAAGTGGCTCCAAGATTGCGAAAAAGATGTTCTCCAACTTTATTTACAACTAGCTGTTGGCCACGGCTTCGCTCGCGTTTTTGTCCGAAATTATCTCACGGGCACGTTGTAAATATAGCCTATGGCACTCATAATGTAGCTTCCTATTAGTGAAAGAATTTTCAAAATCCAGATCCAGAGATTACCCCCCTACATACAAACACAAAGAAATTTTACGTCATAATAATATTATATTTACATTATCACACCTTGTGTGATACTAAAATCAATACAAATTTTGCATTCGCACGATTGTTCCTTCACGATTTATAATAATATGAAAATCACATTATTCTTATTTTTCCCAGTTCAACTATATTGTTTATCTAATTAGGTCGTAAACCTCAAAGGTTAAATGAGTTTTTTTATCATTGCTGCTCAGTGGCCTACATAAAAGTCCAACTCCCAATCAGCAAGTCTTGCGTTTAAATGCGCAAGAATCCGCAGGGTTTGGATTGCCATTTGACTAGTATTCTTCACCAATTCAGGTTTAAAATACTTTCAGTCTTCCTCTTACGTGTCGATGTCTGAACTTGTTTAAATTTCTGTGGCCTAGTATGTGGCCACGTAGGGCGCTCTTGAGAAAATTGTGAAATGCTGCATTGGATTGGGTTAGCAACGTTCAGCTGAGCACCAAAAGTAATAAATGTGATAGCACGCTCTGTCCCTTACAACCTTCAAATTTCCACCGTGGTTTTACAACATTTCATCAGCTAGTAATCCTCAATTGCTGGTATTTTGTTAATTGTCTTATCCGTTTTCAACATGGCGGCCACTAGATTATTGCGTGCTTATTAAAATAGATAATAGGATACAATTATACGTGGTTTAGTCAGTCTATTGGACTCTGACCTTTGAATGTGTGGTTTTAAGTCTATTTTCTCTAGTTATTTATAGCAGATAAGTTCTTTAATGGTTCTGGGTAGGTAGATAAATATTCGTCATCTTCGTGGTCAGTTCTCAACGCTAAAATTATGAATTCAGAACTTCAGAGACTCCTCAAAAGTAAACAAAAAATGAGAATTAATTATGAACTCAAGAATAAATGAACTTGGTTGGAAATCTACCGAGTTCCTGCTATACAGAAATTGATTATCGTCATCGCCAGCCTTCTATCGGACGTTTACCTGAACCCAGTTGTCACTATACAATGGAAATTCTGAATAGCGCATACCTACGCTGGTCAAAATATGAACATTGTAACTATGTTGTGAAGTGTTTTCCGCATATAAGCTTATGATGTTAACTTCGTGTTGCCTCACACAAATAGTAGAACGCGGTTTCCTTGACCCCACGTTGCCCGTTGATGAATGTAAACCGCAATTTAACTGTACGAGTAACTTGGTAATTTTGTATCGCGGCTTAAAATTTCAACACATCATTCATGTGGCTAAAATTTTGCCCTGGTAATTCTGGTAATAATCAAGCTCAAGAAAATGGAAAAGAAAAATAGAAGCAAGGCCGATGGAACATGGAAGATGTAACAGAACAGACGCCTTGCCTCGTACGCCTTCCAAAGATCTGGGACTCCAGGGTCCCCAGTAATGACGAAAACTAAAAAAATTGTAATAAACAAGAACGATTTGGGGAGACATTTGGTTTCGTTATTAATGGACTCAATTATGGAAAGTACAAACAATATCTAAATTATTGTCTTTCATATATGCCTGGGCCAGGCAGCCGCCTAATCAATTGCCCGACAGATCCAATCGGGAATTCTTGTTCTACGCAGAAATTTGTACCGCAACATATACATACTCTACTGAAGTGGATTCGTTCTTGTGAGATTGTATAAGTATTTGAGGCAACAAATACCGGTTGGGCCGATTGAGAATATGATTAATTTAGCTGACAATCTGGCACACCTACCTAAATACTCCATATTTTAGTTTGTTTGTGTTTAAGTCTGTTATCCCTTCACCTTTGGCTGTTCTTATCGTGTTGTTCCGCACCAATTTTATACAAAATGTATTCCAGCCTTTTCATACTTCTTTCTTTCATAGGTTTTAAATTTGATCTACTTCCTCTAAATTGGCTCTTCATGACTAGAGACCGGATTTTATGTAACATATAGTTGTCGAAGTAAAGACAATAAATGCCCGAAATATGCAACAAAAGTGCCAAAATATGCAACTTAAAATTAAAATGAGTACTGCTAAATAATGTTTTTAGCTTATTTACTACATTTTCGACTAGATCCTTGTTTTTTTGTGTTGCGAAAAGAGAGTTCTGGTGGCCTACCATGACGTCTTACCATTTGTAATTCCAGAGTGGGAAAGGCATGGCGCTAGACGACCTGCATAGCTCTGTCTCTTTCCCACACTGGAATTATACATAGAAACCCCTCTGTTCATAATGATTAGATCAGCCTTCTATGAATTTAATTATTTTTATAACTTGAATGCAATCGTTCTACATCCATTTGAAGGTGCTTTTTGAGTTTATCAATCACCTTTGGCAGATTTTTGCATTTTCCAATTACAAATAGATAAAAATAAAGAAAAATATGGTGATAAATACTACTTACCATAATATTATGCATTAAGCAAATATGCATTTGCATGTAACCTGGCGTCTAGACATGAGTCATGACATAGGGGCACTACTGGAACTACCAGTACTACAGTTTTGATGGAACATACTTGCTAAATATCCTTCAAACTGCTTTCTTATGTGCCATGTAATTCTAGAAGCTCTACTTACCCATACTATGCCGATAGATAACCCCAATAAATCAAAATTCAACTAGTAGGAACTCAATAAAATATGTGGAAGTATTACAAAAGACTCATTATAATGCGCAAACGCAGTCGGTTGAAGCATATTTTATGTAACCTTTAGGCCCAGACAATGACTTTGCGATTTGATACTTTTAATATTTTAACTTTGACAAAAGTAATATCGAAACCGGCCAAGTGTGAGTCGTACTCACACGCACACTGGGTTCCGTATCACCAAACAATATAATAAAAATATTTTGAACACTCATTCGTATGTTGTATTGTTTTACATTGAATCAACAGCAAAACTAAATTTGTTTTTGATAGTATGTTAATGAAAAACAAAGTTACTGCTGCAGTTTGATGAAAAATAAAATGAAAAAAATAAAATAAAATGTCCCATATCTCAAAAACTAAACATCAAATCTTATTTAAACTAATTATGGTTGAAAGTTTTATTTACGTTTATCTACATTTTTTCTGAATTTTCCTCCTCTTACTTTAAAAATTAGAGGGGGGGGGGACACATTGTAAAATCGTAAAGCGGTTCACAGAATACATCTACCTACTAAGTTTCAACTGTGTAGTCCTAATAGTTTCGGAATAAAGTGGCTGTGACATACAGACAGACATGTCGAATCTTTAAGGGTTCCGTTTTTTGCCATTCGGCTACAGAACCCTAAAAATGTAATCACATTACAAATGAATGAGTCCGACAAGATTATTGGACTAATTATTGCTCTTTGTTTAATATTTTTTTCGCAAATATTTCAACCTGTTTCAAAATGCATCCAAGTATATAGAAGAACAAGGAGACAACTTTGTTCCTATAGTTATACATACATAAACTAAGAGATTTGACCTCGTATTCAAACTTTGGTTTGTAGTAGCAAATATTTGAAGAGATATCGAGTTGCAAAGGAGGTCCCAGATTTGTTAGATGCATAATTATATGACCATCTTATTTGTTTGCATTTTGAACTTAAACATGTAGTGATGGCCTCAATAATGCTACAATAATTTATGACAAGTGCCAATTACTATCAATGTGTGAGAATCGTAATTTAATAGGCATCGTATTGTCCCACCTCCCATGTGTATGTGCATTTTGTTGAATTGATTGTCCATTCTCTGGTGTTCTGTTAGTTTGTATGACTCATTATATTTGTTTCTTGTCTTGTTTTAAAGTTGTGTTCTATGTACTCGGTTATGTTGCTATTGACGACTGAGGCTCTGAATTTCATCTGTGTATTCTCCAAGTACCTATAATTATTAATAGAGGTCCAGTCTCAGTTAAAGTGTTTGATTCGTTTCCAATGTCAGACGGTTTAATTTGATAAATAAGTGCAGAAATCCCTTTGTCAATAAATTATAGATTCTACAATTAATTCACAAAACTTTTTGTTCAAGGCATATGTTTTTTTTTTTTGAACATGAATAACCTTTGCTCCGATCACTAAACAGACAGTACATTATGCTTTCTGGTATCAAAATTTAGCAACCACGATTACTATTCGCTATTTCCCAACCTTTAACATCGAAAACGAACTCTTGACTTCCAATAGAAAAGTTAATGAATTTGTTAAACTTCATGACTAGTGTTTGTGCTCCAGTCATTGTTAGCAGACGTGTGTCGCTGGTCATTAATATTAAATGTGAATATCTTCAGGTGCCGCGCGCCAAGATCGGTCTGCAACACAACCTTGGACTCGGTGGAGCAGTCGTCGTCACCATGTACAAGAAGGGATTCGCCGACGTCACTCCCAGAGCGGTCGCCGCCGCCGGGAACCCCGAGGACTTCAAGGTCTTCAAATATATGAAGATTCTCGAAGACGCCATGGAGAATGACACCGACAACCTCATCGAAAAGGTACGAGGTATCTACGGATTTAAAGTGAAGAACGGCCCCAACGGTGCTGAAGGCTACTGGGTCATCAACGCCAAGGACGGCAAAGGCAAGGTATCGTACAACGGCTCAGAGAAACCCGACGTCACCTTCACCGTCAGCGACGAAGATGTCGTCGACCTCATTTCAGGAAAACTGAACCCACAGAAAGCTTTCTTCCAAGGCAAGATTAAGATCCAAGGCAACATGGGCCTAGCCATGAAATTGACGGATCTGCAAAGACAAGCCGCCGGCAGAATCGAGGCGATTCGCTCCAAACTGTAAACCTAAACCGGTTGTAAACTGGTATTAGTTTGTATTAATGTGGTTACGGACTTGAGGTAGGGGTATTTTTATACTAAATGGTCACACACAAATTGTATACTCGGCCAGATGTTGGAAGAAGCACAAAATGTCGGTCACATCAAGTCATGTTGTGCAATAAAGATTCAACTAAGTACATGCATATAGAGTAACGTGTTAAATTGTATTTATGGTTATCTGATCATTCCAAATGATATTTAAATGATAAAAGGCACTATTATTGTTATTAAATCAGATTTTTGTATAACTTATTTTTTTTTATTTCGCGCTCATTTTAATAACATAACATTACGCATGTAATCTTTGAAGGGTTAGGCAAAGGTATACTTCATACCTTCACAGTACACCCACAATTCGCCTGATAAGTTTATGTACTGTCCCATGAAATGCCACAATAGAACGAGATAATAACAATAGAAAATATTTTTCCTTAAAAACACCTCGCTATAAAGATCTGAATCTTTATTCACTTAAAATTTATTTATTCGAGGTCAACGGATTATCGTTGTGTAGGTTACATGAAGTAGGTACTCTACATTATAATACAGAAGTATGCAAGCGAACCAACACGATGAAATTGCACAAATAATAAAGAATAGGAAAGTTTTCAAATGTAAGAATTGTTGCCACAAGTACACTAAGCATGATAATAAAAGTATAAAGTGTAAATTGCTTTGAACAATCTTATCTTAACAATTATTTTATTACTTACTTATTTGAAGCTACAAGCGCCATCTATGTTCTTTCGAAATAAACAATTCCTAATGTTCACTAACCTTTACAAAAGATGGCGCTATTTACTTTACGGCAGTTGTTGGTTGCTATCACTAGGTGGCGCTAGTACATTTGTAACGTCCGATGCTAACGGAGAGATGTTAGGGTTGAAGCTCATAATATCAGCACGGGATCTTATTTTTCCATGATTCTATCTTTTTCCGTCGCTCAGAACCGTCATTTTCTAGAGTGAGAAACAGAGTGGGAGTGTTATCGCATGCGACAGAGTATAGGAGCTTGGAAAAATGCGATTCCGTGCTGATAGATGTGTCGCAACCCCTTAAAGCCACCCAAAGTGCAACGGAGAGGGTTATACTCGGAGTTTCCTTGCGTGATCGAATCAGAAATGAAGACATCTGCAAGAGAACCAAGGTTACTGACGTAGCCCAAAGAATTGCTAAAGTGGCAGTGAACAGGGCACATTGCTCGCAGAACATGGCCGATGGGGCCGAAAAATTCTGGAGTGGCGACCGGCGGCGAACCGGAAGACGTTGCGGTGGAAGGTCTCCCACTAGGTGGATCGATGATCTGGTGAAGGTTGTGGTGATCCGCTGGATGCGAGATTGGTCAATGTGGCGACGCTTGTGGGAGACATATGTGTCCAGCAGTGGACGTCTTTCGGCTGAAATGATGAGATGTGTCGTAACCCATATTGGATGATGCATTGATTTTCTAGGCAGCTGCCAGGTTGTTTTCTGGGGGCCTAAAATGGCTGCTTTATCAGAATCATAAAACGAAAAGAAAAAAAAAATCGTTATTATTAATTCACGTTAAATTTTTAACGTGATTCATATTATGATTCTGTTACAAGCTTCCATTTTAGGCCCCCTAAATAATGGTCTAATAAAATAACGTTATTTCAAAATAAAATAATGTGAAATAAAACATTTATATTGGAAATCATTTCATTTTATTGCTCCACAAGGTAGGTACTTATAAGCTTTTTTTATTTTCAAGTAAAAACACACTTACGAAACCACATGTTACGAACATGTGTGTGCATAACAGAACTTTATTTATTTATCATAATCTTATAACTTTAATCTATCAGGTACTTTACAATATACAATGATTTTTCCACTGTTCAGTATCAAGAAAAATGTTTTTGCATAATCCAAAAAACATACTTACAGGAATGTTTAGTTGGATTAGAGGTTTCAAGCAGCAACTTATATTTTTTCTGATATAAACACACAATTCATAATCAGGCCGTTTCTAGACATGTCGCCTTAGAATAATACAGTCGCAAATAATTATAAATCTGTTACAAACAATATATCTACTTCGTATCCCTGTAAATTATAGTGATTCATAAAAAAGACTACATTTCACCAGCTTCACCAATATAAAAAAAAAACAGAGTAAATGGGCAAGACAATCATGATTCAGGAGTTATATCGTTTGTAACTTTTGACAAATATGAGATTTTAATCTCATATATTTTATGTAAAAAGTCCGTTACTAACTATTGCGTATCAGGACATTGGTTTATGATGTAATCTCGTAAAAAAAATGGCGCCAATATCATTCACTTATTTAACTCTCGAGAAAGAAATAGCTAAGTAATTATAAAGTCACCACGGGTAATTATAGTGAAGATTTATAACAGGTAAATTACGTTATAATAAATACCGGAATACTAAGAAAAATATAATAATTAAAGAAATGAAAGAGATCTAACGTAGCTTTCAATGTTTACTGAGTTTACTGACATTCCTAGGAGCATCCACCGTGCACGTTACAACAAATATTGGCACAAAACAAAACAGCATTCAGTACTTTATTATTATGAATTAATGTTTTAAATCTTATTTTTAATTTATCCGTCTAGACATCTTCTCTTCAACTAGGAATGGCAGTAAATTGTTCAAACAGAAGGAGATACAGGTAACAAATTGCAAAGAGTAAGAAAGCAAATCGATTCAGCGCCATCTAGTGAAACAAATTACTATGCAAAAAAGCAATATATATTTTGGATACTTAGATTTTGCGACTTTCACAATAACGTATTTATAAAACTGATGTATAACAATCATACATGAGATCACAGGGTACGTGAATACCCTGGCAAATCACCAATTACGCGAGAAACTTTGTCTCATTCCCCTGCCTATAAGCCAAAGCTGCCAAAGAAAAGGAGACATAGTTTGAGCGAGTCAAGTATTTTATAGTTTACAACAGCCTGGCACCCATACATAGCTTCGTACCGTACAGTAAAACAAATATTTACATTATCATTACTCCCACTGTCTTTTGAGACATACTAACAAAATTAAAATAAATCTCTTTCGAAATGAAAAAGAATACAACCTACTGAGTGTGTCTTTAGAAATAGAATATATATATAGCCACGATAACTCCTTTAGCACCATCCTCATATTAAATTTTGCGATAATTAAGACAGTGAGAGTTTTCATTGAAACTTTTCCATCGATACAATAGAATATTACCTACGCTAATAATTAAAGCGTTATTTTAAGGTTAAAAATGGCTTAGCCACATTTATTTTTTGCATCTTTTTCTTTCCGCAAACTCAAAATAGATTTTCATTGAACTCTCTTTTAGAAAATAAAATAATAAGTAATTTAAAAACCAAAATATTCGCCAATAAATACTAAAATATATACAATTAATCACTAAGTTAGCCAAGCCAAAACATTGTAGCACCAAAATTATCCAACAACAGTACTGACAGAAAAGTTTCACAATATATATGAGGTACCTTATTATACAATATAATGACACGCAGTCCATTTCTAATGTACACTATTAAATGTTTAAAACAATAAGTTATTCTTATTACACTCGCTTACGGTACCTACTGAATAATATATATTAATAAGTAAATGGTAATTTATTTTTTCAAAGTGTCTCTGACTAGAGATATAACCTATGCTAAAACTGAAATCTTATTCTATAAAACTATCTACGTAACATAGCACTCTTCGAAGGAAAAAAATATCAAAAGGAAAATCGTTTCGATTTCATTTCTACAATTTGAGCTTAGCCAAAGTCACTTAGTGAAATCATATTTCACAACTCATTTTATTTGTTGTTTTTTTTTTTTATTTGAATCGACCCCGGCAATTATTAGCTAGCGATTGGAAAAACATTACTCTCCTACTCCGACGCAGTCGGGTAAATAAATAATATTCAAGTTAGATTGATTCAAGTCCGTCTTTCACAATATTTTATATAGTATCATTATGCTGCCAATTTTATCAAGCCATTTTATCAACAATTATCTTTTTAAATATTTCTCCAGTTCGCTAGCTAAAGAATATTAAGTAATTGGGGTTTATTTTTAAATAGTTGCCTCAAATCTGGTATGAAAATTATGACAATGATCGTCTTTATACAAAAGGAATTCAGAAAAAAATATTTCAAAGAATGGAATCAGCATTGTTAACTCCTTTTTTTTTCAAAGTATTTTATACTCAAAACTGTTTTCATTAATTCCATTTAAAAATCAACGAGTATATTGATAATTTATATGTTAATCCGATGTTTAATCAAAGAAGTTAAAAACCGCTAGATAATTTTAATGTTCGTACCAGATAAAAAAGAAATAACTCGAGG
Organism: Eugnorisma glareosa; assembly: GCA_947578425.1. Classification (NCBI taxonomy): domain Eukaryota; kingdom Metazoa; phylum Arthropoda; class Insecta; order Lepidoptera; family Noctuidae; genus Eugnorisma; species Eugnorisma glareosa. Next base: position 3,157,714 of record OX387976.1, read on the forward strand.
CGCCCATGAGGTCATAGCTTAAATCACACAAGTTCGAATGTTAATCATCCGACATTAGTGCCCGTAGACACAAGTTTAATACATAAATAATAATTGCTCAGTCACAAAAAATATGCACTAAATTAAAATGCACTGTTACTGGCAAAGGCTAAAACGCGTGGCTCAAATTTATTACAAAACGTATATAAATTACATTAAACATAAAAGTCCGTCAGCCGCATCTCGGTTATTGACAATACCTACATTACTTAATAATTCATTAAGTTTTTAAAAATATTTTAAAAACAGTTACTCGTGAAACTTTTGTTTACGACGTAAAAAAATCACAAGTTTTCAATAAATTAAAATGCTACGAAAAGACGCAAGTCTTGAAGAAAACTAAAGATATATCAAAGCTTGTGATGACCAAGTTAAAATTACAATAATCATTATTTTTAGTATCGACCGAATCAATTAGGAATTTAATTGACGGTGTGCCCCTCCCGGTGTTGTTGTAGATAGTCACACCATGGAGTTACAACAATGCCCATGTAATGTACAACACCGCTTCAGAACACCACCAAAGACCACTTGTTGACAACCAATCATTTTTTTTCTCTCGTTAATACAAAACCTAACACATTGATAAGAATCAGGCAGTGATTAATTCGCCATTTTAAAAATTATTGCTCGATAAAACAATTTGTAGAATCTAAATGAAAATCAGTGTCTTACATAGTTTTTCTTACTTTAGACCAATAAATTTTTATGTACAATGAGGTAGACTGCGGGAAACACCCTTTTAAAGATAATTTTGTTGGCCTGGACTCTACTCAAGTAGCCATAACTAATGAAATATGACATGCAGCTGTCCCACTAGCCGTAAGGTGTGATACAATACTACGTCAAGTTATTGAAAGAATAGTTATCATTCAGCTGTACTATTAGAGTGCAAACAGTGTGATAAAATCGCATATTATTGAAGCTGGAAGACTATCACTTTGAACCACAGAAGCCCAACTTCAAAATTAAAATTATTTGCATTAACCATTGTACACCATTCCTCATAGTGGGACAGAAGAATTAGAACAAAAATATTCCGTAGACCTGACACAACAAAATGTTTACGAGTTAATTTATTTATTAACATTACGAATGTGCCTCATTCCTACTACGATTGGCTTGTGTCTGTAAACGAATATAAACTTATTTTCACATGGTTTTCATACAACCTTTAACATATAAGAGGTATGATGCATGTATGTGATTGAAATATTATTACTATTTGGTATGGCTGAGGTTTTATACAGAGTTATTTATTCAAAAACGAAAGTCTCGACGGTAAGTAGATGTCGAGCAAATGTTGTAGGAGGCAGGTCGATATTACACCATCAAAAATGTTTAATGATTTACGTAATGGTTCTATTATATCGCGTGTAGAATGAGCTTTATAAGTAATAACATGATTATGAAGTGATTTATAGTGTAACACCGCCCACAGATCGTATCTACTTCTTACTATTCCGGAATATGAAGTTTATAATAAGTTTATGTACTGTACACAAGTAGAAGTAAACTTAAAACGCCGTTATTATTGCTTATTGCATGTACACAGATATTGCAAATAAATCTTAAAAATAACCCTGTATAAATTATGCTTATGGTTGTAGTTTTATAACTATTTTACTATATTATACGTGAGTATTTTGTTAATAAGGTATTGGAAAAGCAGAGTTGAGGTTATATGAAAAGGTAACAGACGTACCTCAGAATGGCACACGTTGAAGAGACTACAAGAAAAACTGTATATTGTACAAAAAAACTAATTTCATAAAACTGTACTTGATATGATTATGTACAACTATTTTTTATCTGCATCGTGCTACTGTATAATCTGTGGTAAAAACGATTCTCTCATCGAATCTGCACAGTGTGGCAACACCGAAATCGGTGGCGCCACATAAAATTATTCAAAACAGTATAAATAGAAAGAGGTCTCGATCGACTCGGTTCAAAAGATCAACAATATCCAAGTAGAGAAAAAAATATTTACACGGTGCCGCGTACGGGACGTACATTATGATCGGTTCAGCACCTCGTGGTTTTGTACTGTGTGTACCGTGGACACTGGACCCGCGATGTCACTGAGCGTTCATCGCGATCACTGTTAGCGCAACCTGGTGATGACGCGCGTAGGTCAACACGGCGGCGGCTCGGGCTCCTCGTGCGCGGGCGGCGGGGAGGGCGGGGAGGGACTGTCGCCCAGCCCCAGCTCGCGCCGCGCCAGCTCCGCCTCCCGCAGGTCCAGGCGCGCCTCCCGCCGCGCCAGCTCGGCCTCGCGCTCGTCCAGCAGGCGCGCGCGCTCGGCCAGGCGCGCCTCGGCATCCAGCAGACGCGCCGCGAGCTCGGAGTCGCAGTGCGGCGGCGGCGACGTGGAGGACGTGACGTCGTCGACGGGCGGCGTGAGCGGCTTGAGCGCTACGTTGGGCTGGTAGTCCCGCTCGAAGGAGGTGCAGTCGGCCACGCGCACCACGCGCTCGGGGTGTTGCAGCGCCGGCTCGCGCTTGTCCCACGGTCGGAAGGCGGACAGCGCGCGGTAGTGCAGCGCATACGGGTCTAGTAGGAGCGCGTACGTCGTGTAGTCCTCGCTGCGCACTTTCTTCGGAGGCGATTCCGGTGGCTCCGGCTTACACACCACTGTCTCCAACACCTGAAATTGAAAGAAACACTCATAAGAAGTTGTTAACAAATTTTCAATGAGCATCTTTCAGCGACAGAACCTCAGGGCTTATCAGCAGGCGATGTTGTATTACGCAGTTTTTTCCTGATCTATTTATCCCTGAGTTATTTATGATGAAACATTTCTTGGATAGTATAGACCACATTATTATAACGTAGGCAGTACACCTTCAAACAATCCTTTTCAAAATAAATCTAAAGAGAAAGAAATAGGAAGGAAATCCAAACACTGAAGGCGCCGCCGCTTCGCATAATTTCCAAGACTATTCAATAGCAGTAGATATGGCACAAATCACAAATAGAATTCATCGCGACTATCGTTGGAAGTATTGCTGTCTGCCACAGTTAGTACGTAAATACATTAATGTCAAAGGGTCACGTTACTGACGTCAATGGCTTATCTGAATACAGAGGAGGAAGGAGCGATGAGAACTGCTCTCATAACAAATTCGACGTCAATCTACGAGCAGATTCTTTGTAATTATCTATAACCTTATGACAGTGTCCGGAAGTTGGTATTGTTGAAAGTTTATAGGTGCTTGTGAACGGTATGATTGGTAATATGGTTGAGTCCTTTATGCCTAAGCATCAAGGGTTCTGCTCGGTTGCTAGTAGGCAAACAAAGGAACAGCATTCTGGACGTAGTTGAGTTCAGAATCAAGCCAGATACATTGCATAATAAAGGAGAATATTTACTCAACATCTACTGAGGCGGTTTAAAACCCATGTAATCTCATGGGCCCTAGAGCAAAGCACGTCATCTCGTTCGAATGAGCACAGCTAACCACATCGCTATCAGCAAAACACATTCGTCTTACATAACGCAGGTGCGAGGGGCGCGGGGTGCAGGGGGAGGGCAGACGGCGCGCGTCATCGCCGCCCCCGTGCGCCCCCCGCGCTGGGTGTGAGGCGCGGATGTAGGTCGTGGCCAGGCCGCAGACGACCCCCAGACGCCAACCTCGCCCAGCCCTGACGCACCAAACACTCGCACCCCACCAACAAATGCGTAAATGTTAGGCTGTTAAACGTTTTGTCTCGAAACATAATTATTAGAAAAAATTCAACAACAACTCGCTGCCTTTCCTTCTTTCGTATTTTTTTTTTAATGCTTCCTCTATTTTTTAATCAAAGCGATGCGCCGCCAAAACTATGCATCTATTCTGTTGATAGTTCGTTATCGAATTCCTTGTACGAATAACAATATGAAAAATGTGGGAGAAATAACATGCCGATACGTTATCAACATACTCATCATTCAATCTACAATTTTGTATTGTTTATTTGAAGACGCGATCGATTTAAGACCTTACTTCGAGGAAAATAAACAGCACATTACTATGTAACGTCTGCGTCAAAATGGCGTCAGGCGCGTTCAAAACACTGGCTCCAAAACAATGTACGTAATGAGAGAACGGCGGGGTTTCCGTCGAGACTCATCTGCGGAACGTGTGCTAAGATAGCTGATGTAAGTGGAGCTCCGTCGGCGCCCCCAGCCTGGCTCGTCACTCACTCGGAAGGGCCCGAGGTAGGTAGGTCAATGGGCTTTCTAGGCTCAGAGTAAGTTGGGCGCGTGGGCGCGGTCCAACTAACATATTTCGGCCTACTTGCAATTTAGCAACTGTTTTTCTGTCGGCACGTGCCTACATACGGCCTACGTTTCGTGCTATTAATACATTTTTCCTCTAACAACCCCAATGCCACACGTTTTAGTTTATAGTCAAAATAACTACGTAACTTATTTTGTCAGTAACCGGCTGATGTAGCGAAAAACTACGCGGACTCGTCAAGTAGAAGGTCACAGTAACTTTGGCATCTATTACATAGGTTAATGTTATGTTGCCATGCAAAAGCTTGCCAGTAAACTATGGCACAGTAAGCATTACACAATCTTATATATAAAAATCTCGTGTCACGGTGTTTGTGGTGGTCGCACTCCTCCGAAACGGCTTGACCAATTTTTATGATTTTTTTTCTGTATTTGGTAGACCATGAGAATAGATCCTAAAGTATATTTCACACCACTTGGTGATTAGGACGCGAGCGAAGCCGCGGGGAAAAGCTAGTTTTAATATAAAAGCATAATTTTGTTTTATTGGTTTTAAGTCACGTCAATTTATTGATAGAGCAACCTGAAACGAGCTCTTCGTGGAACGTGGAACAGACCAAAGGCTACAAAAAATCAATTCGAATGGCGTTTTTTAATAGTTTTTATTACGGCTTTGAAAGAACTATGCCTAAAATCCGACCCGCATTTACAAAGAGAGCAAAAATAAAGCTTGCCAGCCAGTGCAAACGGCCATCCCGAATTCCCGAAACCCGATAACTCATTTGCTTCCCCGTCGCTCCTGCTACGCATCTGTATACCTACATTATATGCTTTGCACGAGATAGCAGCTGATACATAACTCGTACGTTTTTCTATGTAATTCAGACCGGTTCAGTGTTTAAAGTTTACATGTCGGTGAAAATAGGCAATGAACTGTATTAAAATAATAAAACGGTCTGCTTTCCAGGGTTGCTCCGCGCACACTCAAAATTATATAAAGTTGTACAAGAATCTTTTGATGCGGGCAAAATTGGAACTGAAGCCGCCATCTTGATTTTTCAAAACAATTTCACAAAATGTTTACCAACATCGCCTCTTGTCAATGAATGTCAAACGTCAAAAGATGTGCGTTTTTTGACAGCCAATCCCGCTAGATAAATCAGACGTTCAGAGACGTGATCGTTGAATAAAACATTGGGATCGAACGAGTTTTTGAATTTCAAAATACCTCGTTTATTTTTTTTAGTATTTTCAACCCATTATTTAAACAAATGAGGTCAAATGGCCGTTCAAAAAAAGAAAAACGACAAAAATAATGTCGAGAATTTCTAGACTACGATAAAATGAAATAAGTTATTTCTATTTACATAATACAAGTAATTATAAAGTTGAACATAGAAATATTGATTGCTGAGTGCACATGCACTTGGTTGTGTACTTAGCTAATCACTGGTACTAATCAAATTGTAAACAAGCGGTTATTGATTAACTTCACGAGGGGCGGTAGACTCAACAAAGTTTACTGCCGATAAAAGAAAAAACCGTCCATAATAATATTATGAATGTTGACTTTAACTACTTCCAGAATACCTAATGAACGAACGACACTGAAATCTGAAATGTTCTAGCTTATTTAAAAAAAGTAAATTATGAGATTAGTTACGAATTACGATCTTCTTAGGGTGGCTGGTAGAAACTAGATGAGAGTTGCTGAGAATCGAGTTGAGTGGTTTGCGATTGAGGAGGCCTATGTCCAGCAGTGGACTGCTGTAGGCTAATGAAGATGATGTGAGTGTGTTTTATAGAATCCAGGTTATCGTTGATTAATCAAAGGTGTACTCGATACACGAGAATGCATGTGATACAAATTATCCAGAATCCAGATTTCCCTAAGTAATGAATACATAAATAATTACTGGGCCGTTTTATCTTTAAGCTGGATTCATTATTTCAGCAGTCTCCTCAAAAATAGGCGTAGTAAACTGAAAAAAACAATAGGTACTTATGTGTGCTTTGACTCGAAGGTAAACCGGCAGTAATCGGCTTCTTAGGTGACTTCGGGCCTGTTATGTATAACTATTGCAAACAGAAAGAGTAGTAAATAAGTTCCTACCTACTTTTTCATTCAGTATCTTATCTAGTCTGCCATGATAGACGCAGTTCCTAGATAGGTACTCATGTTGTTTGTGAGTTTTAGAACATAAGGATGTTGGCCAACATTGTTTTTGAATAACATGCGTAATTTCATTTATTATCTGCTGATAAAAACAGCCAGTAACCTCGCTTTGTTTTCCATCATAAATCAATAATCATCGTTTATTTCTAGGGCTCTCGGCGGCCTCTAGTGGACAGTGCTTTATCGTAATAATTCATTCTTAGACACGTAAACCAAACCGCGCCTTTTTTTTTTCTTTTTCCCATGGGGGTCCACAGAAACTTCAGAACGCCACCTGCTACGATCCTTACATACTCCTTTTGCTTCGTCCACATGAATACGTCTGGTCATACACGTTGCGAGTAAGCACCTGACCTACGCATCATTCAATTTTGTTCAGAACCTGCCAAAACCTATTTCAGTACCTATCAAAACCTACCCAGACTTCGATTTATGGTATACGCTATGACGAATTCCTAAAAACTGTCCTGGTAAAAAAAAGATTGCATGAAAAGCTAATTAGCTTGAATCTCAAAATAAGATTACCAAGAAGAAAAATAAAACCACGTTTTCTTCTACACCCAGTTGTGGCAACCCTATGCCACGATAGCCGTCAATGGACGACCAATTGTTTAGACAAGACGCGCAACTCAAGACACCGCCCCCGAACACTGAAACTATGAATCAACTTCATGGAAAACGTTGGAAAATCTCTGAAACTCGCGTGTTATTCATTGTGTAATCATTTCAGCATTCTTTGCGAGTGTTAGCAAGAGTTTTCGTACGAGAATAGCCTGTGCCGCGTGCCTCGGTGAGATTAGCTAGGCAGCAAGGTTGAGCTGGCTCCGCTTCTTAAACTGGTATTGAAAAGGTGGATAAGGCTGCATTTCCTCCAGAGATGTGCGAGGATGCGTAGAGCTTCTTTTTCACATAAAGCTAAGCTGGCTATGTGATTGGTTAGTTTTATGCACATCCTCGCACATATTCTCATGAAAGACAGTGTATTCTTTCTAAATCACCCAAAAGCGGTTTTTTGTAGCATTTTTTGGGAAGACCAATTGAGCTATTGTTAGAAAGTGGAGGTTTTTCTATCGCTTGGTTAGATTTGAATTGCACTAGACTTACAACGAAGCCCTAAGGAATGATTATATTGAAAATTCACCACTTATAGGGGTCAAATGGGGAATGAAAGTGTCTATTATGTTCATCATTTTTGCCCATGTGAATTCTCATCGGGCGTTTGGCTGGTTTACTATAATTTGACTTAACTTGACATAATTCGACTGTAGTTACGAACGCCATACGCTAGTCTGTTTACACGGCGCTCTTGAATGAGCTTGCTTACTTTTATTGTCTTACGTTGGGCTATTAAAGACGTTCAAATATTATCCAAGATAATGCTGACATTAGTTATTTATAGAACTGCTGTTTTTGTATTATTATGATGTTTATTTTTGCAAAATCCTCTGAAGGTCAGACAAGATGCGGAAAGACCGCCAAGCTGCACGAATTGGAAGATGTACTAATACATGCTATATGGACACCTGGTTCGACGTGGTGATGGCAGGTGGAGCAGAGCCCTAACGGCAGGTTGCCGAGAGATGTTGGATGGAACGTTGTTAGACAAACAGCCAGATCAGTGGATGACCCACAGAAGAACGCGGGAAGACCTGGAACTTGCGTACACTATGGAAATATGACACAAAAGCGAGCAGGCTTGAAGATCCGGGTGAATGAATGCAGTGGAAAATATGGCTGCGATTTCACAATAGACTGGTTAATTAATACAGCATCTAAGAATGTAACTTGTAACACTTGATTAAATGAATAATGCAGATACAATACTCATTTGAGCATGAGCTTTATTCTTGAGAGAGCTTGCATAAAAGGCAAAAAAGGAACATCTATTTCTTATTGAAAGAATCGTCAATACACGTCACTTTTGATATTATGTATGAGGCCGTTTCCTAAAAATAAATCGTCTGCAAATGTAAAGAGAAAGACCGCAAGATAAAATGATTTCTTTCCCCAAAACTCAGAGTTGGCCGTTTCCGAGTACTTATAAATAATTATGGAATTGAATTAAAAAGTTATTTCTACGTGACAAGCAATAAAATATATTTAGTTCGTGAATCGAATCGAATTTCCTATGAACTAATATTCATCACTCGAATTCGATTAGTATCACAGGGTCTAGAGAACAATGAGAAAGGGAGATGCTTTTGTCTAAAATTAATCAAAAATTCCGCAACAATTATTCTGCCCCATGTCCGCAAGACATGCAATTAAAAAATTAAAAAAAAAAAAATAGTTCTGTTAATTACTGTTTTTTCTGTTCTCCCTACATCGGAATTATTATGTAAAACAACGGTGAATTGATAAAATTTTAAAACCATAAACAAAAAATTCGGAAACATATTTTTAATGATGATAGCCCTAGGCAAAGACGCATAACTCAACGAGTTTTATGCTAATGCCGTATGATTAATAGTATCTTATAACGTAATGTGTTTATCTAGACAATTTATCTCTTTAAAGTATCTTTCCACTATCTACGACCTTCGCCTGTCATTGGTTTCCAGCAAATATTATGGAAATGTCTGGCTTTTGATAAATATGAAGCATGTTTTAATTGCCATTGTTAGTAGAGGCAAGCCTTTCTTATCTTTGGGGGGGTTAAATCTGTTAATTAATCAATAATGTTATGTTTGTTCAGGTAGTAACTACAATCGAACCTCTCAATAAGCGAACATCGATTTGATATGCAAAGATTAGATTTAAGATTGGTCAATTTCAGTAACTAAGATGGATGGCTGGTGTAAATAAGATTTAAGAAGGTATCCGTGGCAAGAATTCTCTATACTGAATTATTGATATAATGTCATTACAAGATTTCCTGAGGTCAATCTCAATTAAAACGCTAGTCATTTGACTAGCGTCTAAATTTATGAACAATCAAACAAGTGAACGGCGATTTTTGCATAGATTACATTTTATAGCTGAATTCTGTAGTCCCATCGGCGGATTTCACCAGTAAACCTAAACGAGAATAGCACAATCATCGAAAGGCGTAGAACAGTCAGTGTTCAAAGTAATTATGACAGAGCTCTTGAACTCGGTTTAGATATTGTGTTGATGGCGTCCAGGCCCTGCAGTCGACTGACGCGACCCGACGGATTCTCATCGTTATGACTTTGCGACCGAATTCGGTAGTTTTGCGATCGCTATCTACGTCAATACTGTAGGGCCAGTTCTGTTGGTGGAATTCGCCGTCTGAATTATGAACTGATAAAGGACGATACCAATAACTATTCAGTTATCATGTCGTCTAACTCCAAGGTGAATAGACGATATAATAAAGACTTCAGTAATAATAAAGCCTTTGTCAACCGTTATCTAGCCACTATTTGCGACGGTAGTTGCCATACGACTTAACCGATTTGTGAATATAAAACAATATATACGTCTAATCATGACAATTCATACAATGCTAAAGTAATTCTGTCTGTTACCTTTGTCTGAAAAACTGGCACATAGGTAGAACATGACCTGGGTTAGGACATAGGGTACTTTGGGGGTGGGGGGGCTCTGTTGTGGGGTATAATTACATCTAGTTATCTACTTTTTATCCCTGTGGTGAGTCCCAGGGCATTTCCTATTTGCACCCGGGCGAATCCTTGATCATAAGATAACATGTAATGTTTTTTTTTTTCAAGTAGTTACCATCAATATCAATGTAATGTCATGATTGTCATCAAATTGGTGCGTGTTTAGTCTTTGTTACAGTATAGGTACAGTGTGATCATCAGTGATCGCTTGTTCAGGGATTCTATTGATAAATTCTGTGAATATGTCTTTGCGTCAGATGTTACTTCGTGTAGGAGAGACAAGATTTACATCACATGATAAGCGAGATAGAAATAGAAGAAAGTTTTTTTTTTATAGGAATTTAATTAGGTAGATATTTATTGTGAAAAGCTGCTTATTTTGAAACAAATAAATTGGATTTTGTTACTTTGTCGCGAATATATTTGTAAACTACTGGTAGTCATCTGCATCCGGTTAGGCTGAAAGACAATCCTAAGACCCTAACATTTTGGGAGAAGGCTAGGGAAATGATACGAATTCCGCTGCTTTTAAAAGTGTTATCAAAACTAACATCTAGACAATCAAACGAGGAAAATATGATAGCTTCTTTATTTTCGCATGTTTTACAACCAGCCAACATTCTTTTATCTATAAGGCAGTGTTGCCATGACGACTGAGCAAAATTTCTGGCTGAACATGTAAAAATATCTATTACGCAAGCCGCCGACGCATCGCACCCAGGGGTGGAGGGGCTAGACGCCACCTTGGAACACCCCTCGACAGACCAAGGTCAACCAGCAGTCTACCAAACACTTGCTAACCTAAATCCAAGCATACACCCCAGTCTCAAGATTCAATTTCGAATACCACCCAAATAATAACCCTCCTCGTTCAATTTTGAGTCCTGTCTGTTTAGTGGAAGGTTGAATTTGGTTTATACTCAAACAGGGCGTGAATGTAGAGGTTGTAGTACTAGTGAAGTGTAGTCCAGCGGGCAATCAATGAGTTTCAGCCTTGTTGTATGAATTATGTATAGGAACGGGCCCGCTTACGTGACATTATAGTTGAGAACAAGCTCTGCGCCGTGTTGACGGAAACACACCGTGTCCTTTACGATGGTAGACTTCATACTTTTAAATACATTTATTAGTCAACATTGAGTCTGTCAAAGCTTTGATCCCTAATTCCTGACATAAAATATCCGATAAATATATATTTATGGACCAGGAAAAGCTCTTCTTTAATCGGCTGTTAAAATACAATACAAAGATATCATCAAAACATTATAACATTGCCATTAGTAAAAATTAAGTGTCATTATTATTCGGAAAGCGTTCATGACATCACTTTAATAAATAGTATTCAAAACCGATTTCCATTCGCCACACAGAGCCTATATAAATTATACAATTAGTGTTAAATTCGTACAGTTTACTCACATAACACGCGCAAATTCCGTACAACAAAGAATTCATGAAATCCGAACTCATTATTGGCCAAGGCAGAATCAAGGCTAACGATTTAAAAAAAAAACTAGATTCAAAACATCGCGTTTAGAGTTCCAATTTTAAATACTTAATTCATCAGTGCATTACCGTCACGAATTGTGCGGGCATAAAAAGTTAAGAACGTAATGGCGATGGCATTTTACTGTGAATTTTGAATTAATCTGAGAAACTGGTTTACGGTTATGGTCACCCTTCGTTTGTTATCTGCATCAGTGAACTAATGGTGATTTAGCGGCCGTGGACAATCGCCGTGAGAGCTTATAGCTACTCGATCTGACCAGTATTTTACGAAGGCAAACAAACAGAAACACACTGACTAAGTATTCGATAATACTGCCGAACTTATCTTATGTTAATTTGATAATATGCTGTTTTTTAAATAGTTCGCTAACTTTCTGCTTTTTCCAATTTAATACAGACCCAACCCCAATTCAATTTGGTACAACCATTCAATCTTAAAAATTAAATTATACCGTTACCATTCCAATTTCTTTTGTCTTTTCTCCAGTCAAAAAGTTTCGCAGAATCCGATTGAACTCTCAAATTACTCTTAATTTTAAGGTTTGCTTTTAAATAAGTAGAGTAAATTGATGATTGAGCATGAACAAATTCTAGGAATTGAAATTATATCAGCACCGATTGATTTTATCAGCCACTTTCCTTGGCGAATTTATTGCAAACTTCCTGTTTCCTTACAGGGAAATGAGTAAATGTAGTCCGGAATCATCGGAATTTACTGCCTACTGGTGGCCTACCATGACGTCTTAAAGCAGGAGTAATTCCGGTGCGGGAACGAGATGGCGCTAGACGAGCTGTATTGCTCTGTCTCTTTCCCACACTGGAATTACTCCTGCTTTAAGACGTCCTGGTAGGCCACCTGGTCTCGCTTCAAAGCGAAGAAAGCAAGCTACACCTGTAAAAGTATCAGATAAATTGTCAGTCTACTAGTTATCAAGAACGGATTACTCCGTCCATTACAATTATTAATCACAACGTAGTGTAAATGTGATACGATTAAAACCTAATGCTCGAACGCAAATGTCAAGACTTTCACATGGCCATAATGCACATTTTTTATAAATGCCACTCGTGCTGGGAACTGATATCGATCAATGTAATGGATTACAGGTTATAAATGATCGTGCGCTACCGGAATGACCCAAGAAGGATACTCGAATCTCTAATGTACATCCATATTAATAGGGAAGACCTTGGGAAAGACATAAGTGGCGCTATTACTAAAATAGAATACGTCAAGTGGCAGAACGATGCAAAATGTATAAAAATAGATTGATATACTTCCTTCTAGGAATATTAGCGCAGATATTTTTATTCGTTTATTAACCTCGGCACGCGAGTACGCTCGTTTTAATGGCCATCTGTTTTAAAGAATAGTCGACTAAATTAAGTTCGTTATGTAAAATGGTCACAATATGCGGTTTTGTTTTCAAGTGTACTGCCAATTTCGTACTATATTTATCAAAGTCTTACTGTCATGACTGTACTCAAATTAAAAGGCCGCTGCCAACGCCCTAATCAGGGTAAAACGTTCCTCGTCACACACACGACGCTCCTCGAAATGAATCCATACAAATTGCGACGTCCTATCATTGCCAAGTGTATACACTGTACGTATACAGTTGGCGCTGGCAACATGAAGAGAGGGCCGAGGGCCCAATCGTTCTCAGGAACCGATTACCAACTCTCGCGACCGGGGGCATCATCACGACACTTCTCGGAAAGGTAGCGAACAGCGAACAAATCATTGAGGAAACATCGTTATTAGGGTTTCACTTACTCGTGTAATTGAACTTTTTACACGACACTGATGTGTTAGGATCCGTAAAATCGTAAATGTCAACGGAATTTGTTTCGGTAAATGTCAGCGCGTTGCCCTGTTCGCTGAGGGTTTCAGATGCTTCAGATTAATTTGGTGTTAAATTCGTCCTACATTTAAAAGAAGACTTAAGATCTTGGCTTCCAACAGATCATAAATTCAAGAAACGTCCAGGATTCTGCAATAAAAATAATTATTTATGGTGGATTCATTCATAGCTCAGGTCAAAATCGGATTGACATTTTCTGAGAAATATAAGGAAGAGTACAACCAGTCATAGCGTGTCTAGTACATGAATACTAGATCATAACTAATGTGTTTTCCAATCTGATATATCACCTCACACCTTTTGGCGTCTTGCAACCGAAATAATTCTAGAACGGAAGATGACAGTCATCTAATTGAATACGTTTATTTCTATCACAGAAGCCGGTGAGTCAGCCAATCAGGAATTAGCAATAATAACTAGCAGCGCTGCGATTGGTGAGAGAACGAAAACAAAAATGAAGTTGAAACTTCCACGTGTCGGTTTAATTATCACCGTAAACTGAGACTGTCATGTCGCGTAAAAATTTTATAGTGCCGTATTTTGCATACGACTCCGGAGAATGTTAATCGTCTTGTTTTGATGTTCAGGCTGTTTCATACGTTGTCGTTGCGATGGCGCCATTTTGACGGATGTGTTCCTAGTTTGGAAAGGACGAGTAAATGGCAGTGTGACCTACGTTTGACAATGCAATTAAGTATATCAAATTACTACCAACAATAAATATAAAATATGAAGGCTCTATAAAATGCGAGGTTGTTAAATTCTTTTGTATACAAGCGGACCATTTAACGATTTTAATTAGAAACAGTCCATTGAAGGCAGCCGAAAATACATGTAAAACAAACGCATTGTAAGTAGCAGCAGAAGTTACATAGTATGTCATGAATAAGAAATGTAGTTGAAAATGAATACTTGTTTTTGTTAAGCCAATTTGTGAGTTTAGATTCGATAACATTAAAAATATTAATTATGAAAAACTTTAATACATATCTATAACTCAAGAAAAGAAGTATGCTGTTCATAATGCGAATTCAAGAAATAAGTATTTTTTATGGCGACGAAGTGTGAAACCGTCTCTTCGTTAATTTGTGAACACATTATTGTTGTTTATACTGTAGATATAGCTAGTGTTACCGGAACCATAGAGCTGCCAGTAGCGAAGGAGTTCGTGGTATTTTCTACTAGTAGCGTTGTTATGTGTGATAGCACTGATAGCCATATACTCACTAGTTTTCCCACGAAAACTCAAGAGTATGTATGTAACTAAGTACTACTTATTTTAGTTTTAGACTTGTATTTTATTAGTACTCGTTGGCCTTGGTTAGATGCTGTATAAATTAAGCTAAATATATATCTAAATAAATACCTACTAGCTAGACCGATGTGAAAATATTTAATTTTTTTAATTATGTAATGGGTCGTTATTCTTGAAGTGAAACAATTTCAATTATTTCAGATCGTGTGTTACACATGCGTGAACTTGAAAAATTGAAACGATACAAGGTCAGACTTTGTGTTTACAACGAAATGTAATTTCATAACAAATGTATGTTTTATCTAACCATGGGTAAATTTGTAACAGTAGGTACAAGGGCTAAATTTCACCAATTAAACTAAACGCGATCAGCACATATACGAGTACTTAAACCGTGTTCAACAGATGTCAGCGTCAATTTTCCACAAGAATGATGGATGACACACACAGCTCTTGAACACGGTTTAACGAGCTGACCACGTTAAGTTCAGTCAGTGTCTTTGGTGAAATTGACACTATAGAACACACCGCTACAAATCAAGCTATACATTTCCAGTATAAGCTGACCTCGCATTGTACGGAAATCCTATACAATGCGAGATCAGCATAAACTGGAAATGTATAGCTTGATGTGTAGCCGTGTGTACCTAAGCTATAACTTGCAAAGGCGGGAATATAAAATGATTTATTTAATCATAGTTTATCGTCCCTAGTAACACAAGAAAAGAAATAGATAGAAACATGTTATTATTTCAGTTATTTGTTCTGCGTAGAAAGTTAGAAACGAGATTTTCATCGATTTTTTTTTCTCTAGACCTGCCCAAAAGGCAAAAGGGAGCGTGTTCTTAGAATCAGTAGTCAGGTGAACGGCCGAACATATAAACCTAGCAACAATTTATTATTAGAATTTTCTTGGAGTTTTATTTATTATTCTGTTACCAGTACAGTATTTTGCGTCAATATTATTTTATAGGAATTCATCTCTAGAAATACCATAGACCATTCAATAGGCTGTTTTATTTTAAACATCGAATCATCTCCGAGACAAAAAAAAAACAGAAAAACAAAATACTTGAAATTTCTGTCCGATGACAATCATCATCATGGTGTATTTTCCTGCTACCTTCGATGATCTCAGAACCCATCACTTTGAAGAATTCGCGTTACCAATTAGTAAATATTTCGTTTCCCAACTTCCGTTGAAGAGTTGGTGATAAATAATCCTCTGGTCAGTTGCCAATACATATCACATGTGACAGGCAGAAAGAGTACTAGAAACTCCACCGTGTCAATACGGCTGCCGGATGTTTTTCTCACATTAACCGTAAGTTCCACAGATTTTGGGAACAAAGATTCTTCAAAAATGTCGCCGTTTTATCTCTTTCTTTGATGTATTGTTGTTTGAACTTATAATTTACTAACTAATATTCTCGTACAGGGCAATTTTATTTCGAATAATTTATAAGTCTGCATCCGTACTTAAAAACGCATTTACTGGTTCTGCAAAAATACGGTTGCTTACTTTGTATGGAATTTAAAGAATGCTCTGAAGTTCAAAAGCAAAACTTATACTTTATTAATTTATGTTATATTTAAAAATTTAATATTAAATATATTATATAAAACTTTATTCCAAGTTAAAAAAAAAGGTAAAATATTCTGGTTATGTGCAAGGTTAATGTTATTCATCACGGCCAATATTTCAATCAAAGAAATTGTTCGTGCCATCATACATTTCTCTTGCAAAGAATTTATATTGAGTCAGATAAAATTTTTACAAGCGTGTTAACAATATTTATTTAAATAACTGGGATGCCAAAACGTGCGAAATTAATTCATGAATTAAAACTGTAATGTGTTCGAGAATGTCATCCAAAAAAATTGTGAAATGTTTTATTTTGCGTCAAAAAGGCGCCACCTTCATACAGCCTTGAAGAGAAATATAAAATGGAATCTGTGAATGTGAACAGAAGTCAATGAACAAGAAATATCTATGATTTTCCCCATGGACACCCATTATTATCGACTCTAGTCAAGGGATCCGGCGTCGTCAGTGCGAACGGACGCATAGTAATGGACTGGATTAGATACATTGTTGCCAATTCCGGAATTTTTAGTCAGAAACTTTCCCTATTTAAGCATAAAACCTTCTGAGAATATATTCTGTGCACAAAAATTTATAGGTGGCCCCTCTTACAAAGAGGAGGCTTGTGTCTCAACAGTGGGAACATTGTAGATTTCGCTTGTGCTATGTGCATAGATTTGTCACTTTTTACCAGTTGAGTGTTCAGAACCTACTAAATTAGAATATCCAAAAAATGGGTTGTTCTTGTTTCGGATATTAGGTGTGGATTTCGATGGATACGTTTCAGCCAATAAATTACAGCACAGTTTTAGCAATCAGGCTAGTATTGAACATTTTTCCGAATGGCGTAAAATTCACAATGGTTGTCATTGTTTTTATTGCTGAGAATTCTGACATGACATTTTTCATGACTGAATTTAAAATTTGCCTTTAATTTTCAGATGAAAATTGAATGGTTCTTTTGACGCCTGGATGACAAGAGATCGCTGTTTACACACAAAATGTCAACCTATTTGTGAAATTTTGATCAGCACAATGACATTATGTATGACCACGTTTTGCCCCCATAAAAACCAATTATCTTTACCAATCTCAACAACCGTACATCACTACCCATTATTATAATTGTCTATTCATATTATTTTTTTCCGTAACGGCAACACAGTATACACTATACGTGTAGATTTCCTATCGAATCTTTTCACAACAATACGTCGAGCTTGTTTGAATTTCGAATGCAATTTAAATATTCTATTATGATACGGGAGGAGCGTTCAAAACACAACAGAGACAATGCTACTCTATACTTCTATAGGCTATGTGTGTGCACGTCAATGAACTCGACACTCTATGGTTTAGGTGTTTAGCGAATGACACAGAATGACATTATTGTCTCCTACACGTGGAAGCCATTTCCTGTGTGAATCTACGACTTGACACCAGGCAATGCATTGTAAGGTGATTGGCTAGATGACTAAAATCGTCGTCGTCTTGTGTAAGTTGTAACTAACTGTTTTATTTAGCTCGGAAACTTCGTGTTTCAATGGTACTAGTACTATATTGTATTGGTCTAAAATAGACTCAATCAAAAGAGAAGGTTTTCATTATTTTAATAACCAGTTTTTGCAGTCAATAGGGTTCTTTTTTTTTCTCTCGTTAGTCCGGTGAGAAAAAGTCGTTTCCTTTACCAAGTTCACAGGTAAACAGTAAGACGAAGCCAGTCAAAAGATTTTCCTTAACGACGACTTAGGCACACGTGCACGCTACCGACTCATAAAGTGATAAAGACAAAACCTTGTGCTGCGTCTAGCCTAGTGCCTAGACTCGTTTGTTTATTATGATAATTACTGCATTGTTTCACTGGCAAAACACTTCCCTTTTATTACACAAACAGGTAGGAATATGTTTTTAGTTCTTACACGAGCGGAGATGAATGACGAGTAAGGGAGTGTTTACACTGTCTTGTCGATGTGGAGAAAACGAAAAAGACGCCGAAAGACGAAGCGAGCGGCGCCGGCGCGGGCGGGCGCGTCGCTCGCTTCGTTTAGGTTCGGAGTTTCGGACGACGAGACTCAACAACGTGTCAGACTATTCGCTTTTATTGCATGGCTATAAACCCTATGTGAGCGGCTCGGTGAAGTGTGTTCACCCCTAAGAAAGAAGGCGACTTTACTATAGCTCCATCATGGGTACAATTAGAATTAAAAAGCCGTTTCATTAAGACCAAGGAAAATCTTAACGAAAAGAAATTAGCATAATCATTTTCTATTACTAAAGGGGAGTTTAAGTCAAATGTTTATTAACCCTGGCAGATTAACCATCACTGCCTTGTGAAGTGTGTTAAAAGTACCGAGCATAGCTATTAGAAACTATTGCTATTGGAAGATAAGTATGTTTTATTTTTTTTTATTTTTAATGCTACTCTTGTAATGAAAAAGCGTTTGACAGCTGTCAATGTGACAGCGTGAGTCATCCTAATGTCACCGTTAGTGCTGTGACAACGTGACAGTTGCGCAACACTATTGTGTGACCACCGCGACACGTGTTGCGGATAGCCGGGGACACACTGTCTAGACGAACAATAGGTATGTTAGATAACGTGTTTTATAATTGATTTTATACCTACTTGTTTATGTTCTACGTAATAGTTACACGCTTCCCAAATGAAAACAAAAATGAAAGTTTATGATACGGGATGTGAGATGCGAAGGCTTCAAACCATTCATAAAAGAATAGATCTGTGATTAATAATCTACTTTTACCTCTTCTGTATGATTATTAAATGTAGTCCTTCAGTTAGGTCTAACAAATCATGCTGCGAGAACGATGAATCCCAAAATTCGTGATAGTTGGGAGTTCAGAGAGCAGCGGTGGCCCAGTGGTGGCGGCCCCGACTTACGTACAGTAAGTCGCTGTCCCTACCCAGGCAGGCGCATTACTTTGTGTAAGTTATTTCATCACCACTGCTCTCAAAAACGGTGAAGGAAAACATCGTAAGGAAACCGGCATGTCCTATCCTAGAACCAAAAATTCGAAGACATGTGACATCTACCGACCCGCACTGGGCCCGCATGGTGGATTATAGCCCATTCCCTCTTTTAGAGAGGAGGCCGAGTGTCCCAGCAGTGGGACAAAAGGATTAAAGGCTGATTATGCTTATGCTTTGGGAGTTCATAAATTATAATCATTCATTCATGGAAGTTAGCGACAGTGAACATAATACTAAACATACATAATTATGAGTGTCCTCAAAGAGAACAATACGTTCTTGTTAAAGCAATCAATTAGATACACAGCTATCGTTGAACGGTTGAACACATCGACTTAGCTACCTAGCTACCGTTCAGAAGAAGTCCTGCACTAATTAAAGCAGCCAACCAGTCAGGCATAATAAACTTAATGTATGTACACGTTGTAGGTACATGTACAAGCTATACATGTATTGTAACGCCAGCGAGTCGTGATCGTGAATAGTTCACTGCACCGACTATAAATCCTTTCTTGGAAGAGGTCTGCTACGATCGACAGACAAATGCTAATCATGAAAATGGTTGGAAATCACTATTGTTTGACGTTTGAAATTCTTACAGTGATCACGACAAGGCAATCTACATATTGTGAGTTCAGTTGGATTCAGTATCTGTTTCTAATCATTTCAGGACACGAAGTTTGGTCCTTGGGTACGAATGAGCCATCGAAATTACTAATAATTAATAGACATTTGCTAAATGTCATTGGGACTATACGTTTTTATATGCAAAACAAATGTGTTTTAAAACCCAATTAACATTATTTCCCGGTTGTCATGTGAAGTTCCCGCATTTGAAATAAATAGGGGGTCGGCAACAGCTACAGGCCGTTAATGACGTAGGGCACAACGCTAATTGCCACAATTTCCAGGGCCCTGCCAAAAAATAGAAGGACATTAATAGAAATTACCCGCGTAAACAGAGCGCGAGCATCTACGCAAACCTTTTCTGAGTGACAGCTTTCAAACGTCAAAACGACAGGTTGGCAACATAAGAAAAAAAATATGTTCACAGCCAATTGTTGGAAAAGTAATAACTTTTGCTTGGAATTTATTTTGAGCGATATTATTAATTAGACGCGCTCTACAATTAAATCCATTGTTCTATGTATAAATAGTGAAAATTGTACCTCGTCATACGTTCGTGTGCCTATTATACTGAATTTCAGATGAAACTAACTGTGAAATTGGATATTTTCTGCATAACGATAAATTGGGCAATTATAATTTGAAAACAAAATATGTTTACTCGGCTGTCTAGCTAAGTAGGTAGTAAAACTCGTGACACAATTACTTTGTTTCTTAAAATGTTAACTCACATGATTTGAAGCAAAAATCTTTCTCACTAATAACTCACAAGCTTAGCTCGAGGAATAAGCAGTAAACCTAATTGATTAATAAATTCTTCATAGAACTCTCATAAAATAGTCATCAAAACGCAATAAGGAAAACTATTCCTGTCCCATAATATATTTTACAATATCTAACAGCTGATAAATGATAAAATTGGCGCCTCTTCCACATTGCTCGGATTCCTAACCACCAACTCACGGTAATGTAGTTCGATAGGATGAGATCAAGAGTAAGTTAAGTGAGTATAATGTTTACTATATACTAATAATTGGCAAGAGCACTTTCATTTTGCTAATGAATCAGAGTTTGTCGCGTGGCCGACGCGCAGGGAATCTTGCTATCTCCGGAATGTTGGCACCACTGCCAACCTGACACTAAAAATCTTTGAGCGGGAAAACGAGCTTCCACATAGCTCCAGAATTTGCCGAGATAGAAAGGGAATATTCTAGGACTACACGTCTTTCTTTCAAAAGTGTTTAGTGCTTGGTTTGGTTGTTTTGACTGATGAATGACATTGACAGGAGGTAAACATTTGTAAAATTATCTGTGGAAATTGTTTCGAAAAAACAAGATGGCGGGCGTCAGTTCCAATGGGGGCTATCGCGTGTGAATTCGCCGCTAGAGGCACTAGTGTAGCGCGAGGGCAACGAAATGTCAGATTTCATAGAAAGTTCATGCGTCGCGTGCTTTTTTATCACGTATTCTTACTAATATTCACGATTATGGTCTAGATTGAGCTATTCCTGATTAATTAAGACTTGAAGATTTTAAGTAGCAATTTAGGACCTTATTTGTTAGTACTTGGAGGTAAAAAGATTTTTTAAATATTTCGTGCTTGCTAATTTTAGGGAGAATACTTATTGTAAATATGTATCTGAAGTTTACACTATGTTGTTATACGCAATAAAAGAAACTTAATATGAAGTTATTGGTAATCTAAAGTATACAATAGAATTATTGGCAGAACCTTAGGCGACAGTGGCGCCATCTGGTGAGCTCAAAAACGATAGCCCTCATTAACACACGCCATAAATCAATATTATGTAGAGACCATGTTTTAAAGATTGTCTACATATTTTATGAGGTTTCGAATTCATATCATTCGTCAACAACAATAATGCTTGCCAAAACCTATGTGCAGAACGAGTTTCAATTCACCCAGCGATGAAAGATTATAATTGTTTACCATTCCTGATCTCTACCGCACAGGGCACAAGGAGAATTGCCATAATAGTCGCGGTTGCTTAATTGGCGATAGCATGAACTATGCTAGAAGTATTCGTGAGGGTTATTGGCAAAGAACTGAACAATCTATTGGTCGCCTCGTTCGATAACCACGTAAAGTGATAAGCTGATTTATTTATTCAAAGGTAAAGAAAGCATTCGGAAAGTAAGAATGTAACAATCACTGGGCAGAAGCAACATAGCAGTAGTAGAGAAGATTCTTTTGTTTCTCACATAGTACTCTAAATTGGATTCATTTTTTCTCTATGCATTTCCATCAAAACATATTTGGGGCCACTTGGGTTTAGTAAAACGGGTGTGACAAGACCCTTAACGAAGCCGAAAGACACTTGTTCTCCCCGCCATTGCGATATTTTTCTGTTCGAGACCATACCTGGGAACCTTCCAGTCACGGAGACATTGGGGGTCAAAGTTCCAACTTGTTCACAAGTATTTTTTTGAAATACTTGTTTTTATTGTAAAATTTTTACTTTAATCACCGCTCAATGTTTTAAGTACGTGACTTTGAGTCCTAGCGTATAAAAAGTGATTTTTCACTACAAAAAAAGAGTCGTTTCCCAGCAATCATTTTTGCGTAGAGTTACTTAGTTTGATGTACATAATACTTGGTTGACGGCTTCGTGAAGAGTCTTGTTACATCCTGTATGCAATAGTGCCTAGTGTGTTTCAGGAGTCAATGCATTGAATGTAATTCCTTAAACAATAAACTATTCTTATTCTTAATACAATCTAGCTTATTTTTGGTAACTGCAACGAGAAAACTACAGATTTCTACAGCTTTTTGTCTGCTAGCCAATATAATTCTGACATTTACAATTCCAAAACTTCTCGATTTGTAGTTGTACTTGAACATTTGGATGCGTGGCCATATTCAAAACCAACGTCGTCGCCATCTTATCTTCTCAATACAATCTGCACAGACAATTTCACAAATGTTTATTTACAGCGCTCTCCTCACAACTTGATTCTGGCGCGAAAAGATTTATACAGCACTATTGAACATCACTAGTTGTTGCCTGTTGGTATTCGGGTGCATAGTTTGGAATTTGGAAGCCACTATACTAGTTATTCCAGGAACCGTTGTGTTGTCACTTTGTCAGCAGTCGCGTGCTGGTACTCGCTGGGCGTCGGGTACGCCTCGGGTACTCAGTAAGTCAGTACTACTCGGGTAACGAACCGATCTGCGCATTTAGCGCCCGAGCCAAATACCCGCCATTCCTCAGCGATGACATATTTTTTATAGTTTCTTTTATTTTCGCACAGGAATTTGCGTTACATTACGAATAGTGGTAAACTTTGGATAATATGTATTTTGTTTTAAGGAACGATTGTCACTGACTTGCATATCGTTTCTCGACCTAGAGGCTAGCTCATCATTTATCTAGATTCTAAACCGCAACTCAAATGAGTGACTGGACTGACACTGCGTATCGGTCTGCATCAATCGGACGTAGGTACTCGTCTATTTACGATGATTCTTGTTCTAAAACTGAATTATAATTTCATCTGTGAAAAATAAAATATTGAATCAAAAACAAAAAAGAACTTCATGATAATTACTTCACTTTCCAAAGGCCCAAATCGCGTTGCGCGCGTCTTGCTACGCTGTGTCGCTACGCCAAAACGGCGTAGCACGGTCTTGCTACGACACTCTACGATCATACTGACTTCACGCATTTTGCGAAACTCAAGTCCATGATTTGTTTTCAGTCAGTGTTGTAAGTAGTGATAGTCTAGTGGTGTGACCGTTGGAATGCCAAGTCATAGGTCTCGAGTTCGAACCCAAGGCACGCACCTCTCGATTTTTCGGATTCATGTACTTAATGTATAAATTATCACTGTGCTTCGGTGAAGGAAAACATCGTGAGAAAACCAGCATGCCTGAGAGATATTTCTCGACGGCATGTAAAGCCAAGTCAGAGGCCCATGGGCGGCATAAAAACTCTGACACCAGGTTGGGCACTAACCACACGATAAAGAAGAAGTGTCACAAATATTTAGGTAGGTATACAGTTGGCTCGTGTAAGAACCCCAAACCGAATCATTGGCCTAAATCTGTCCGCATGTAAGATAAACCCCGTCTTTTATACTTACGTGGTCTTGTTCGTTCGAGGTCTTTGACTTGAACGAGAATCTGATAAATAATGTCTATCTTATCTAATCAGAGCTTTGTGGGTTTTTGTTGATCACAGATACATTGCAGTTTTATCTACTTAAATATGTCTAATTCTAATGTGTCATGAAGGACAACGGGGTCAATAGCCTTCGCAAAGTGGTTTTTATCTAATTACATTTTGAGAAATAAACTACCTACTTATTTATATTGTATGTGTGAAAACATAGCGTTGACAAAATAATTTCACAAAATGAGTCAAGTTCTACAATTTTCAACACTTCATTACACTGAAATATTCGAAAGTACACTCATACATTATCAATTCGCTTGTGAATTTATTTACCGACAATCAAAATCTCATTTAACTCACCGAATTGTTTCTTTGTCCGTCATGGGATCATTATCATTACGGGAAACGACTCTAAGAATAACATCTCATAGGTAGCACTATAAAAGTTGCCAGTCGAAACATTCATCACTAAATAATTAGTCATGGACTATCAACGTAAATCGTAAAATAGGAACGATCCCATTAAAACTGAAGATAATTCAGGTGGCAGAATGACTCATGTCGTTGGCCGCGTGTGCCAACACTAACATTAAAAAAACAAACACCTTCGCGCCATATTGTATAACTATTAATTTATTATTCTCCATTTATGTGACTATTAACTGCGTAATGAGGTTTTTTTCTGTAATTGATATCAGGTGTAGGATCTACTTGTTAAATAGGGCAAAATTACTCTCTTTATACACTATAAAGTTTATTTTTAACCAAGCTTAATTCATTTACATTGTTGACGGTTTATTTTGGCGCTCTTGACTTGTTGTAGTGTAAACCCGTTATAAAAGTAAATTACGAAACCACGTGTAAGTTTGTGGCTTCATTTATTAGTAAACAACTATCGCTTTTCATACACCAGCGACCAATTACTTCAGATCTCAACCCGATGCGATGTAAGGAGCAATTAAACTTTATGACTCCATATAATTATCTGCGAAGCTTACAATACAAGGTATGTATATGAAATCATCAAGTTATTTATGCTCAACACTGAGTCCGCTTGACATTTCATATTTCACCATAATCGTCCTCCAACAGAACATCACACTTTGATCTAAAACAGTATGCTTGCGAAACAAAAAGAAATAATCGCCATCGCGAATATAACAAATGGTTTTATTTCAAATCACCTGCTGTTCATCCATTACCTTTTACTCGGCAACTTGGAAGTTGGTGATAATGTGGTAAGGGGCAGTCCTTATGTCGTTGGGATAAAGGTTATATTGCGTGCAAAGATAGTGTGGTGAATGCGTGCATTTGTAATAATAGTAGTGTGAGCAGCTGGACGCTTGCCAATGCAGCGGGTAGCGACCCCGCGGGCCCGCACACACGGACGCGTTATGTCACACAATTATAAAACTTGTACACGTTTTATCGTGAACCCTAATTAAACGGCCTTTTGAAAAAAAAGTTGAATGGACCCGCCGTTTTTTGTTGACGGGATACTGCAAATGCGAAAAAGAAGGGGGGCAATGCCAAAGGGAGCACAGCCACATAGAGTTCAGCCGTCTGATGCTGTGTACTTCTCAAGATAATTTAATTGAATCCTTACTTTGTTCACGTATTAAATAATACTATACATATAGGCATGAATTGCTTTCCATTTTAATATAATCCAACTTTACTTGTTTGATTGATACCATTCTTTACCGAACCAACAACTTGTCAACGAAGTCCAACAAATTACTTTAAAGTAAAAGTCTTTTGAAATAAAAATCAACTAATACACCCATCAATGTTTTGATAATGAATGATCAAAACATTGATGGGTGTATTATGAACTATATGAACCCGTGAACTTAAGTTTCAAGTTCACATGAAACACTCCAACAAATTAAATTAGCGAGTAGCGCTAGCGACACATTATGCAAACTGAGTAGTCTTGATTTAGTGGCGTCTTGTAAAAGCGTAGATACAGGGAGGAGGAATACTCGGGCGTCTAATCAGGATTAACGTAAACAGGAATACTTAGGATGTAATTGAGTTCCTGAATTTGTATGGTACTTTTGGGGTTTAAATGGAGTATTTCCCTTAATAAAGGGTGTAACAAGACCCTTTACGAAGCCGAAAGGAACTTGTTCTCCCCGTCATTGCGATCTTTTTTTTGTACTAGACCATACCTTCTAGTTACGGAGAGATTGGGGGTCAAACCACATTTTTCACTTTAAACACCTCCACGACCCCCGTACTATTCAATCCATCCTTCAGCAGTGTTTTTCGTGCGTTACATTGAGTCCTACCGTAAGACGTGATTTTTTATCCCAAAAAAAAAGTCGTTTCCCAGCAATCATGTTTGCGTAAAGTAACTTATTTTGAAGTACATAATGCTTGGTTGACGGCTTCGTGAAGAGTCTATTTACACCCTGTATTATTGGTAATTGAACGGGGGATAATGACGAGGAAATTTTTGAGTATGAATGTGGATGGCTATCAGAGCAGGGGAAGACTAAAGAAACAATTGATGGACGTTCTGAAAGATGATATGGCTAGCAAGGGGGTGACGCATGACATACCGACTAATACAGAAGTATGGAAGAAAAAAACTTGGGATAAGAGCAGGGTCATGACCAGCAGGCAGGGCAGGGTCATGGGATGTGATGAGGGGGATTATTATTTTTAACTAAAAGATTGTTAACAGAAAGATACAAAGGTTATTTGAATGCGATTTTTAATGAATAGACATAAACACCATCTGCCGCTAGTTTAAGTATGTAGAAATCAATACGAAGTTTGATACACACCAGGCGTTTGTCTGGCCGATAAAATAACGTTCCTATAGGCATACAATATTTATTGATTGCATTACAAACAAATATTTCATTGCAGTCATAACATAAACGCGAGTTCTCTTCGCACATTCCCGCTTTCATAACAGCAGTAAGAGGTGCTGCTATGGGCTATGAAGCTGTCAGTATTTGTGCATTATTGCAGTCTTTAACAGCCAACTACGGCTTATGACTCTAGAAGCAACACATCATTTGAATTCGGCTTACGGCGGTACGATTTCACGGTTCGGTAATCTGCGTTTATTTTCGTTGGTGCTGCCGATTTCGGGTTCTTGTTTGGGTGGAAATATTGGTTGTGTGCATGAAGATTTGCTTCAGCAGTTAAGAATAATTAAGATTATTCATATTTTCAATTATTATCATTAAAATGTTCTTGATTAATTCAACATAATCATCATGTAGATACCTAAATTACTTTGTCGTGGTAGAGCGACTAAATTGACTTAGTTGATGCTGCAACAGCTTGATAATTTCTGAGTTACATATTAAATTATGAATCCTTTACAGGGAGTTAGTGTAAGCTAGTGAAACTAAAAAACCTAGTCCACTAGCTCCGATTTCCAGACTACTATTTCAAGACGCACTTATACCAACAAGACCTAAAGGTTCTTTGGCAGTAGACGTCGGAGGAAGGAGGAGGGGAAAATGGAGCATTGTGACAAACGACGGTGGTGGTCTTTGTGACGAAGACAACGACACACAAAGTTGGCATGGAAATACATATTTGCTGTTTGCTAAGATGTTTGTATAAAACAATAGATGTGGAAAAAACGAAATTATTTTTGGTAGTCTTAGACGACCAAAGTGCTAAAGTCAGAAAGAACCCAATTGGTCTCTCTGAATGGCAAGCGATATCGGAGCTCCATACAGAGCTGGACTCCTTGAATAAGAACTGGTCCTTAGTAAATCTAAATAGAAAGAAGGCCTTTGGCGAGATATGGCTTTTAAAAATAAAAGGCACTATTCGAGCTTTCTTAAAAGCAGACTACAGTTCAATACGCTGAATCCAAACAAAAAACCTAATTAAAAGAACAACAACAAACAATAGAATGTAGTACATGTTCATTAAACGTCTCCCGACACATGTAAGAGCTCAGAATACAGAACAGTAAACGAAGAAAGTGCAAATGTCTAAAATAACCGGCGGCGGCGGCGGGTAGACCGGCCTGCAGAAATGTCAAGTGGAATTAAGGCTACTGCGAATAGATGGCAATAAGAACAGGCGCGGTGCAGTACGGATTTATCCTGAA
This sequence comes from Eugnorisma glareosa, assembly GCA_947578425.1. Classification (NCBI taxonomy): domain Eukaryota; kingdom Metazoa; phylum Arthropoda; class Insecta; order Lepidoptera; family Noctuidae; genus Eugnorisma; species Eugnorisma glareosa. The sequence continues at coordinate 3,185,797 of OX387976.1, forward strand.
AGTGGTCCTACCAACGAGCTACGAAGAGTAGTAGAAAGCATTACAAAAGTGTATTGTGTACAGGGATTAATTGGAGTGTGATGTTTGCAAAAAGAACTCCTTTTCAAACTAATAGTCTAACCCCATATTTCGCCAGATATGTTTGTCCCATGTAAAGGGGGCGAAACCTATTGCCATCAACTGAGGATATATTCAGTCTAATAAAAAGCACTTTGCCCGTATCTAATGAATTCAATACATTCGTATCAACTCAATAATAATGGAGCACAGAGCCCACTGCGAGTACACATCTTCGGTATCGGGGTGTTATTGGGGCGTGATAGGCAGGTCGTAGGTCGGCGCGCGCGCAGGCTATTGAACTCGGCGCATACGTATACTACCACAACGCATAGAGGAGCAGAAGAACTGCTAACTCTGCGATCCTGACTAACTTTTGTTGTGTTCCTGGTGTTTTTTGGTTCCGCTTCCGCCATTTTGCCGTCCCAGCGTTTTGCATAAAACTACATTGGATAGTAAAAATTACTTAAGACAGCCCCCAAAACACCCACCCTTAGCCACTGCCTGGCGAAAACAAGGTAGTGGCGAAGAGCGAGTGTATGTATGTATTTTGACGTTCAAAAAACGTTGATCTTCAGCCTAATTTGAATAATCAATATTTTGCAATCATATTTAGTTTTAATTCCGCTCAAACTAGAACTAGGATTGTATATAGACTGCAGCACATGCAGTCCGCAAAATATGCAAGATGTCAACGCGGAGATAAAATATTTTAATAGTAGGGCTTTTGCAATATGTGCCGGGGTGATTGCGAGTAAGACGCATTTAGGAAACTTGGAGATAATAAATCTACACAACAGTATTTATTCATACTCAGTATTCAATTACACTGTTATTGAGGTTTCGAAGATTTTAGAACTAGGACTATGAATAGATCACCAACAGTTTTGAGAAATAACATTTCAATTAATCTTCTGGCTAATTAATTAAACCAATTAATAGCGCAATATGTGGTGTAAACAAGGCACCTACGTAATTATACATTAGGTATGTATAGCAAACACGATATCTCACCACAATACAGTAAATGGAACAGTATATAAATACTTTTAGTGTTTCTGATAATATTAGACGTGCATTTAAAGTTTTTATTTTTACGTTATCATTAAGTGTTTAATATTGTATAGTGTTTTTAATATTGTATTGCGGAAGTTCTAGAATCCTTTCAACTATTCTCAAATCGACGCCATTAGTTGTACCGCATCCAGTTTTTTAAGGACGATTTCAGGCTCGCTGCGTCTTGCTGCTAGAGCATGATACTCGTATATTATCATACTCGTATAGCTTATATCAACCCGGGACAGGAGATACCTTAACTATGGTCTACTGCCTCAAACGATGGCAGTTTCGTATGGAGGTGGCCAAGCACAAAAGAATCCAAGAAGAGGGAGCATGCTTTGCTTATATGATTTTCGTTTCTGCCAAATCACCTGATCTGATGATGACCTTAGCTGTTCTTGACCTCCATAATACATAGATCTAGGAGAGACCAATAATTGCTTTTAAGTTTCATCGTCAATATTTATTTATTTGCTGCCTAATCAATATATCTATACAATAAAGAGGTAAATTTTGTGAGGTTGTAGGGGGTAATCTCTGGATCTACTGAACCGATTTTGAAAATTCTTTCACTAATAGGAAGCTACATTATCCCCGAGTGACAGAGACTATTAGACAGGGTTTATTACAACGTGCCCGTGGGATAATTTCAGACCAAAACGCGAACGAAGCCGCGGGCAACAGCTAGTTACCGATATAAGCGTATTTAAAACTGGTATTTACGTACATTCAGGTACTTGAGAAGTTCTTTATCTAAAGGAAACAGAAGCGAACAGTGTCAGTCTTATCTGCATAGTAAGTAGTATTTGACAACTTGACAAATGTGATACTAATCATGATGGGTTATGGTGGTCCGTCTAGACATATTGTTTTGGCATTACTGACCTTCATCTCGAGACACTGATGTATTTGAGCAGGTCTTGCCGAGTTCGACCCCTGAATAGCCGATCATCCGTTTTACATACCGAGGATACTCCGAAAAGACTTCAAGGAGTTGGTTACATCCTCTGGCTGTCATTTGTAGGTCTTTTTGGCAGTAATAACTGCCAAAAAGACCTACAAATGACACCCAGACAGAACGAAAGAGTTATTACGGATGTAATAACTGCCAAAAAGACCTACAAATGACAGCCAGACAGAACCAACTCCTTGAAGTCTTTTCGGAGTATCCTCGGTATGTAAAACGGATGATCGGCTATTCAGGGGTCGAACTCGGCCCCTCGGCTTTTGGCTATCCAGCCAAAAGCCCGAAAGTTTGATGACCAGTCTTGCCAGTTACTAAGATAAGGAGGTCAGATAAGTAGTCAGTTGCATGGCATACGGTAAGACTCGAAGCCTACCCGAAACAAAGTTGCGGAAAGGCTAAGCAGGTGATGCTGACACGTGAAACGTTATTCAATTAATATCGATTCCTAAAACCCTCACTAATGAAATTCATTGTTTCAGAACTTTCCAGAACAAGGCGATTTTATTTGCGTCTGTTAACAAATTCAATATTGGGTATAATGGATTAAACATTAAATAGATCATTTTTGGAATACAATTCACAGGGAGGAAGGTATTTCGTTGCTATACGAGGAATCTAGAAAATTTAATTTCTTTAATGGAAGCTAATTTATAGCGCTTGCTATTAATACAAGTTATGCCTTTTCCCAAGTATGTCGGGGTTTCTGGGTAGTGGGCTCTTATGGGCAATTAATACCTCAACTTTATTAAAAACCCGCCAATGCGAGTCGGACTCGCGCACTAAGCGTTCCGTACCATTATATAAAAAAACACGTTTGTCGTATGGGTGCCCCCTTCAATATATAATTTATTCTGTTTTTAGAATTTGTTATTATAGCGGCAAAAGAAATACATCATCTGTGAAAATTTCAACTGTCTAGCTATGACGGTTCATGAGATAAAGCCTAGTGACAGACAGCCAGACAGTTCAGTCTTAGCAATAGGGGTCCCATTTTTACCCCTTGGGTACGAAAACCCAAAAACCATAGCTCGCCTCCACATCGTAAGGTATTTCTTTGACATTAGAAAATTGACAAGGGTGACGGTTCAGCTCAACTTTGTTTTCGATAACATTCATAAAAATCGGTTCAGCACTTTTGGAGATTAGCGTCAAGTCCAAAATCTATCTCCTAGCTTAATAACACTAATAACAATGCCATTAATTAATTATGTTATCCCTTAATTAATTACGAATTTCGTGGGTTTTTGATAAAGAAAAGGCTAGGTCTACAACTTTTGTAATTTATTGTTGTACCAAAGATTGTATCCAAATTCCAAAAGTCGGCCTTGGGTAGCACCACAATATAAATATGGATACTGTGGTAGCACCTTTCTGTTGAAATTCGTCTGTACTTCGCTAAGAAGAGAGATTCGGTCAATTTCCCTTTGCCCCTGACTATTCTGTAGCTTATTCCCAACAGTGGACCTTATGAGAATTAAAATCACAAAGGAAATAAATGATAACCTTATCGTACGTGGGAAGGACAAAGCTATCTTGCAAAAATGTACAAAAAATACACTGATAACAGGAAGGTCAACAAGTTTAACTATCTGTCTGACAAGATTAGCAACACTTGTGGATAGGTAGTACTTAGGTAACTACTCTAGATATGATAGATTCAGTCAGGTCGTAACAGTGTTAGTTCGTCTGAGAGGGAATTTTACCTATGAAACTGAATGTGATTAAACCACGACGTTCAGGAGCCGTCAGTGTCAACTGTATTGACAGTTGATGAATTGACACTGACAGCCATAGTCCTTATGACACTGACAGCTCATGAACGCAGTTTATATGGTGCAATGTGTGTAAACTAAACGGGAACACAGTTTCATTGGTTCTGTAATAAACCAATGAATAATTGGACAATTTGCGATTTGGACAATTTGAGAATTAGACAAATTGCGAATTGGACATTATGAGCCCGCTGGATATTTTGCGACTTGGACATAATGAGCCCAAAGGAAATTGTGCGTGTGAAATTCGTTCTCAAAGTATGTATAATTAAGTCGTAGTAAGGTATTATATTGTAAAGGTTGAGACACACTGTCTTCGTTATATTGCAGAAGAGTGACAAGAATTGAACTTGACTGCGAATCTCGACTAGAGAGGATTTGAAGGTGAATAAAAGAAAGTAACAATAGTTTACACTGTATTGGGCTTGGGAACGCTTCTGCTGAAGGCCGCTATACATGTTGAACTTTTTGAAATCAAGGAAGATAGTTGGTAAAGATTGATATGTCCAAACAGGATTTGGGTTTTTGTAGTAGGTACCTTTAGCGTTCATGTTATTGACCCATGCTTAGCAGTAGGTACCTATAGGTACCCGGCTGTCACTCACCGAATATGTTAGTTTCCCAGATCAGTATGGAACTTAAACACTACATAAACATGTCTGGCTAAATATTCAGAATGTTGAGTGTACAATTGATATTCAAAAGTATCTCTCACGTCTGTTTATTTTCAAACATTGTCTTCACACGTATGCACATTGTTTGAAAATAAACAGAGTCAATCAGCGATGCATGTTATGCAGTAGCCAGCTTGCGAACGCATCCTGCCGCCTCGCGATCAATATTCAGCCCGGGTACCCGGACACAGCGCGATCGCGTCTACACTTCAATAGAAACGCTATCTAGCAGCCGCCGGCGTATCGAATATAAATTACACAAAATTATAGTAGACGCATAAAATCCGCGGTACGTGCCGCCATCGCGCGTCGCCATTTTGAAATTCAAACGCTCATCGGCGCGGCGTGCGTTCTGAAACCCGGTGCGCCGACCCCGTGACCGCGCGCACATATTAATGCGTTGACCGCCCACGGTCACGCATTTACCGCCCGGGTTTATTGTGGCGCGCGCGACGTTTGAGCTCGACACTCGAGACGTTCTCGCCGGTCTGGTCGCAGCCGCCTGGCCCTCGTGGCAGCGACTCACCGCGCCGTTGTCGTCGGTATCGTCCGCCACAACGCCAACGCGGACGTTGCCGTCGCAGACACGTTTATTGTTTTCGGTTTACACTTTTTTTGGTGTTTACGAGTCAATGCGAGGTCGCCGCGCGTCCGTTTTGGATTTCGTTTCTTTTTATGACTTCATGCGTACCGATGTATCTGTTCTGTTCGCTCTTACTGGTCATTTCGACATGTTAATGCCCTTAGTTCAATGCAAATACTTGCCAAACACGTTTGGCTTCTTTTTCAATAAATAGAAATTCGATCTTATTACAATCGTAAACACCTACGGGGCTATCAATAACAGTAGGTAATCATGACCTAAATCTAAAGCAAAGGTTTAAAACGTACGTCTCTGTGTGTTAGGATTAAGATTAGATACAGGTAACTGCGTCGTTTAGGCTCCTAGGTTATAAAATTGAAGAAGTCACCTAGTTTTACAAACAGCAGGCAGGGCAGGTACTAAAATTCTAGACCCTACGACCTTCTGGAGTAATGACAGCTATAACATGAAATACGCCCGAATGACATGAAACTAAATACTACCACTATGCTAAATACAGTTTCGCAAAATAACATTTCGTAGGCAGAACTTATCGATCGTGCTCGCCGAGACGTGAATGTCGCACGATCTAGCCTTCCCTTCCTTGTCCCTTACCTTCACAATTAACTCTGCTACGTATAAGGAGCTACATTTACAACTATTTACACTTACCGACACGTGAGTTTTAATACTAATGCCTAAACAAAAGACACGTTAAATAAGTTAACGTTAATGCAGGTAAATCATTAAGCTGAACATACGACAGACGTCCACACACGGCAGACTGTAATTGTAAAATCAACAAAGCATTCAAAATTCAAAAACGGAATGCCACCCAATTCGTCAGCAATAGACCTTCGTGGTGGCAAGGCAGTCGGCGGTCGGCAAGCGCGGACCAAGGTCAACTTTACAACTGGGTCTGCGCCCATCATTGATTTCACGACGTGACGCAAGACGGCGACGCGCCGCCGCTTATGTCCGACACGGAACATGCATTATACAACTTTTTGCTTCCCCATAGACCGTAGGCGTTACGACATTAGACGCATTAACCATATGCTTGATTTGATGTCGGATAATGATACGTTTTTAGACGAAAACAATACGATACTATGTGTATACATAGTGCCCATTAGAAATGAGTTTGATACGTAGACTGTAATCTACTGAGCGCACGGTAGGGAACGTAATTACATATTAAAATCGATGATAGGAATCTAATTCGCGAGTGGTACTGGGAAACTGCCACTTTCTGCTCAGCCAATGATATTTATCTGATAAAGCTTTATTGACGTTTCGAGTAATATTGGATGTTCACAAGCCTCTCACTCACTCACTTTTACGTTATAGCTTGAGAACAACAAATAAACTAAAAATATCTCAAGTTCTCAACCGTCCAACTTGCTTGACACTGAATTTCATTCAACAAGTTGAATTAATAGCATTCCTAGGAACTACAGCGTTATTCAAACAAAAACCGAGCTGTATTTCTAGAAACCCTTTCATAAAGTCTGGAATAATGCAATGTATTCCGCAATTTGAGCTTAGATCACAAGAACCTCAAGTGTTTTCCCCGAAGCTTATGCTACTACAACGTTTGCCTTAGATTATTTCATGAATAAGAGAAAATACGCCAACATCGTAGTAGCGTAGCAGTAGCGAAGGGTCAATTTTTGTAAGAGGTAAGCCGGAGTACAAATATTTTATGTGATTTTATTATTTGCCTATAAAATACTGACTGTGCCATGCCATTTTTCAAAGGGAAGCCGGTAGGAATCGAGTTGTATGGAACCTTCGCCACTGTAGCGTAGTAACTGTCTAGCTATGCTTAAGAAGTTACAGAGCTCAGGCTCAGAGCATTATCTCATACCAAACTACTAATTAATATCCGTACAATTGGATTAGGTATTTACAGTAGAGGAATAACTGCCTCATAAGTCATAATATTGTATTTTTTGTTGAACTTCTTGCTTCGGATAAGTATACCATTTGATATTAATGTTCTACCTAGTAAAACTGTGGATTTAACTGACTGGACTGGGCAAAGGACTGTGGACTGTAACAAATTACATAGTTTCTTCAACTAAGTACGTATCCTAAGGTAAAAATGCGACTACGTTTTATAACAAATCCGTAAAAGAGTCATAATAACGCAGCATTTATATTCTGGGAGTTTTGTATCTAATTCAGTCACCCGGACCAATCACGTCGGCTGGATGGCTGGGATCACGCCGCCGCGCCGTGTCGGTTTAACATCTGGAGCTGTGCGGATCAAATGCGAGGGCTACGTTAACCTTCCAGTACCTTCGAAATTCTTGTTTTAAGAATTTTCTGCTGGTATGCTTCCTACTTCGTTTTTAATTTCTTACCCATTGTATGCGCAGCTGGGTTTCAGGTAATTTGATAAGACGACTTATCAATACGAAAGAAGATGTGAAGGTGGGTAATTCTCGAATATTTACCTGAAACAAAAGAAAACAAAAATTATTATAGTTTCAGGAAAGTCAGCAAAAGCTGAATGTTCATCTTTCCGGTGGAATTGTTATAATAACGTGCAATAAATTGTTTCTTACTGGTTTTTTTTTAGTATCAACACCCGACTATCGCTCATTTGTTTTTCTTGGAGAATTCGTGAAATTAACTAAAATAAAATTAATTGCTAACACACCACATACCACTTAAAAAATTAGTAGAAAAATTCAGTGATGCCTAAACGATTTATTGTTGAATCTGAGATTTGTTTTCAATTTGTAAGAGAATAAAAATTCAAGAATAAAAAAATTGGAACGTAAGCTCTGGCACGCTGCACTGCTGCCAAAAACAAAATTCGGCTTGGTCCAGTTCTGTCAAACGCGTCTCTGAAGTAATGGCCGCGTATTTTTGGTGGGAATACACAAATATCATTGGCTTCGTTAAGAAGAAATTATAGCCGTGAGGTTAACCTCGGCGACCAATCTTTTCATCCTATGATCAATTTGATTTATAACGATTTCGGTACGAAAGTACGTACCTACTTCAAAAAAATTATGTAAGACACATTTTGAAATCTCTTATTGCGTGATTTTAACAGCAGTTGAAAGAAGTTTTGCTGTTTGTATAGGTTTATGATATATCATAAAAGTCATCTATTTTCCTTTAAATCTTGCCAATATTACGATGAAAACCTCTAAATACATAGAAAGAGGCGTCAGAGCTTCAGCGGTATATAAAGCAACTAGGGGAGGTTCAACAAAAGATGAGTAACTTAAAACTTTCATGCACAGCGTTATGTAGATTGAAAGCACTCTAGTTTCCGCAAAGAGCCGGGAAATTGTGTAGACGAGACTTTTCTTATTTATTTTTGCTTTCCTGGATACTTTGTAGGGCTGCGGCTGTTGCTGCTATATAATTTCGCTGAAGCTGACATTTTGTTTTAGAGTACACCTTTGAGAAGAATGCTGACAGAATGACTTATTCATAAACATGAATGAAATCTTATTGATATACTCATACTCATTGATAGATAACATAATTCGTAGAATAAGACGCAAAAAAATAATTGCAAATCACTGTGTCGCAACGCAAACATTTGAAAACATATGAATAGTTTGAATAAATTATGAAATTTATTCAGAATAACAAGGATTCTTAATTCATTAAACATTTTGTAGTCTTTGAAGTGATGCAAATGTTTGTCGTGTACGATGGTATCCGGAATTATAATGAAATATTTTGTAAGTATCTGTGTTTAGAGAGCATTGTAGGCAGTTTGGTGACGTCCGTAGCTGCCTTGAAACCGTTTTATTCATCCATCTTGCTGAATGGTCCACATTTTTCAAGAGTATTACAATTTTCATACATTTTAGCTCGTGTAAAACTTTACCAGATTTCTTTAATCGTATAAACGCGTTAAGTAGTAAGACGTCGTCTATATCACAGCTACTTTTTAGTATTGTATCAATGAAGATATTGCAAGCCTTTATTGAAGTGTGTTAAAACTTATAACACGTCTTAAAAAATCACTGGTAAATAATGAATAACCCATATTTCAGTTGACATTGCAGTTGACAAGGGAAGATGACCACAGACAATTTAATTTTTTATTTGCTTCGTTGTTCTTAGGTTTTTAAAAGCTGAGCTGGTTTTTTTCTTTGGAGGTTTTACATGATATGCATGAGGGTCGTAGCAGGGGAGACATAGGTACATAAGGTTTGCAAACGCACCCTAAGCATATAGGGGTTCAGAATGGCTGCAGCAATTAACGCAGCGTACTTGAATGTTTGAAATTTAGAACTCGCTTGGGGGATGGAAGTACTTCAAAATAATGAGCATCGACTGTGCATAGAGGTAGTATAGAGAAGAATTTATGACGTATAGATTTTAACAGCTTCAGACGTGCCAGAGCCAAGGCATCATTATTTTGCACCGTAGAAAAGCAAGAAAATATGTTTCTAGTAAATCCACTACATTATACCCTAGAAACAAGGCCTTCTTGAGAGTTTTTATTTAGATGACAGCTAGCGCTGCATGCTTTAGTTAATGGTGATCAACTCAGCTTAACATCATTGCTGCATTGCATTCCACTCTAAGTCGAACTTCCTCTATTAAGTTTGGCCTGTCAATCAGTCCGGCTCTTAACTTAGCAAATCATCAAAGTAGGATTCCCTTTTCATGCTGTAGGCGAATTACTAGTACAGACAGATTGGCATTTTCACATGCCAAATCACTATAATTCTGAAAAATTTGTCAAAAATTTTCATTTTCCGATAAATCAGTGATCTATTTATAATTCAGTTGCATTATTTACTTGGTTCTAGTAAAATTCCTATAAAAGTTTTTTGTTTTCTAACCAATGTTTACCTACCTACCTACCTACTACTACCTACTACCTACTTACCTACTATATGTATAGTGCAAAACTAATAAAGCTATATTGTGCTACATTTGATTTTCGTAATCCATTGTTTTGGATTCTTGAAATCTAGGGAAGGTTAAGTGTACTACAATTTTTTGCCAAAAATAGCATAAAATATAATATGACATAATTTAGAAACACAGAGTTCTTTCCTGCACAATAGTTTAGCATTGTCCAATGTCCAAATTTCATAAAATAAATCACATTAAACTTGACGTCTACCGCGTCCACGTGTTAAACGATGTGATTAATAGGAACCTACATAGAAGAGTGTATTGTATACCTAACAGGAAAATATAGTACGTAGATATACCAAAATAGTCGCAAATAAACAGTAAAAAATATTTGGATACACCTTTAGCCACGGACTCTCACAGCGAGCGGTCTTGCGTCCGAGACCAATTTAGCTGCCATCATGTTTTAAGATCACATACATTGCGCCATTTCCTTCGCCATATCTAAATAACATCAGTGGAGAAACAGCGATGTACGCGATTTATTGACATGAATTCATCTTTTGAGAGCGCCATTCGCTTCGGCAGTTAACGTGTGACTAGTGGTACGACTTACGTTACGCTAGACGATGTAAACAGGGCAGTTAGAAAGGTACTTCGAGAAACGATTCTGACAGATACTTCGTTCGACGATCGGTACTTCGGGTTTTATCGGTTACACGTGGAAAATGTTAGCTGCAGAGTCTATACTAGAAAGCCCCGTTTAAAAACACATGATTCGTCATAACAATGTCTCACTTGACTTGTCTCAGTATCATAAATGTGGGCTATGATGTAGGTATCATGTAAAAGTCGAGGATTCTAAGTCATTCTGTGAAGAACACAAAATACAAGAACGGATGAAGGTGGAACTCAAATCAGTGATAATTCTAGAAACAAGCTGAAAGTAGATACAAACAGAATCACGAATTTGGAATTGGAATGGAACCAGATTTTCCTCGTTACACTTCAAAATCAAGTCAGGCCGCCATGATCTGTGCCGTGTATGTTGCAATATTTAAACTACGGCCCAAAATGTATCCGCCACACGATTTGCACGTTAGACGCAATTCTTACAGCCTTATGAGGCCGTTACCGCCATTTAAGACATAACTTACCAAGTAAGGACAAAATTATTCGGTTGGCCGTTTACATAAATATTTCACGACGTACACATTCAGTGTGTTTGAAACTTTTGGAACTACTGTCGCGCTTATTTCCATATGTGGAGTCGAGTTTACTCATAAATAGTAAGGCTCATGACGCTTATATGCAAGGCACATTTGTAAAATGCATTAGGAGGTGGTGATTGTCAGAGTCATACCAAAATGAGTCAACTTACAAGCGCCATTGAGCGGGTGATGAACTGATGACTTTACCACGTGCATTTCAAGAGCTCTGTTGTATTTAATTATAATTATTTTTATTCTAGAGCTTTGTTTTTGATTTAACTTTAATTTTAGCAGTCAGTATACACAAACTAATTGGGTGCGAGCGGCACACGAGGTCGACTTGTGCAAATTCAAGAGGTTCAAAACCACGTTTCGCAATTTAATTAACGATGTCAAAATAGATAGCGTTTAAAGCTAAATTGGAATTAATTACATAATGGTGATTTGGAACGCTGCAAGAGGTAGTACTGCAAATACATACTAGTAGAAGATTTAATCTCATATGATAAAAGTAGAAATCCAAAAAGCTAGACCAGCTCTAGAGGAAAATAGGGAACAATAACGTCACTCGTGTTACAATAGAAATATTTATTTTTAGACAAGATCAGGTTATAATCGAAAGTGAGATCTAAAAATCTAGAAGTGGCCTGATACCCAGACCATTTAAAAGAGAAGTCGGACAACTTTTTGTGCAAGATGGGACATTACACGATGTCTAAGACGAGTTTCGATGTCAAATGTAAGGATAAAAATAAAATAAGTGGAGGCTTTCAAGATACGGTGTAGGTATATCAAGTTGCGGCCTGACAACGCGGAGTTAAAAATAACATCAAACAATGCAAGGTTCGTTGCACCGGGTTGAGCTGAATTGACCAGCAGATATGTTTTGTGGTACAAGTTAATAATGACTGTCCGGATTTTTTTTTTGTAAATTAATTCCTTGAGGAAAAAACGTTTTGTGATTATTCTACTCACAACTTCATGAGGCAGATTGGAATAATTCTTATAATAGTCTCTCCTTGACCACCTTGCTGACCTTTGCTGCAACAGTTCAACTTAACCCCGAATTTATTCAATAGGAAACAAGTATCACAGCATCACTTCTTGTAATCTTGCCACTAATTAACAACGTAGATAGAATCTAGATAATTAAAATCTGCTATTCTATTTAACCTCCAAAATGTAACTACCGAAAACTGTTGTCTCTACCCGACGCTTTGCAAGGCCCAGCTAAACGAATAAATTCGGCAAGGTCATACAAATAAAGTTGTTTTAATTATTTTTATTTTTGTTCGTCACATTGTATGCATCGCGGTGCACTGAACTTTTGTTTCTTTATTGTATTTTATTATGCACTTGATGACTTCATTAATTTGTTAAATGATGAATTTTTATTTTTAGTGGTATCTACCTCAGGACCCTTTTCACCCGACTACGGCAAAGCCAAAGAACGGTTATAGTTTTAACAGGCTATGCATGTATGTTCATCTGTTCCCTCATATATGTACATATAACTCCTAAACTCCTCGCCAAAAGACACGAGGTATCTTTGTTAGGTTCACGATGGTCCAGGAACAGAGAAATTGTGAAGTGTGGTTTTCGTTTTTAGGTTATTACAAGTTTGGGACATTTTGCAAATGGACTGATGATTACACAATAACACATGAATGATCTTATAGAAGTACATATCTGGCTATGCTACGCATCCATCTGCAATCGAAATATGACAGAAAGACACATTGATTTAGTTCAAACAGTCAGTCATTCGAGTCTGGATTTTCGCCTGCCGCGGTTGATGGCTATCGGCTCGCCCCCTATTACACGAGATGATGGGATTTATACTGCAGACCTAATTTCTGAAAAAAAGAAACAAAATCTACACATCAAGAAAACAGGCTTTATGTAGTGTTAAACACGTTTGCAATATTTTTCTTTAAATTACGTATTATTTTTAAAAGAAAGACGATTTTCCCATGTTAAAATGTAAAATGTAGTCGGCATTCAGTAAGTTCGGTACTTTTTGCCCGATTGCCGTGCATTGTAAGAAGTGAATTGTGAATGCAGTTCAATCGCTATGTGGCTGGAATTATTCTGTAATGGCTCCAGTTCACAATACCCGATGCTCGACGCTGGACGCACTTCCACGACAATTGGTGCAACATTCAACAGTACTTTGTTGGACCTCTTTCTTGTTCACGAAATAATGATTGGTTAAACTTATACGTGGGTGTAAAAGTTTTTTTTTTTTAAGTTTACATTTAAAAGATGATTATACATTTAAGCTATTGATATCGAAATATACATTAAGCCTGTAATGAATAATCCCCGAAGTGTTAGGCAAAGGCTAATAGTTTACCCATATTTCGCCAGCTACGTGTAAGTCCAAAGTAGGTAATAAGGACTCCTCTATCCAGACTCCGTGGCTGCAAAGTTATAACTATAAGATACTTATTGATAGCCAAACAATAACATTACCAGATTTCATCTACATCTTGAACTTTTTTATGTGTTTTTTTCCGTGACATTAAAACCTTTTCTTTCTTCTTTATCCTTACTCGATAGTCCCCTTCTGACTGATAGTGAATAGTATTTCAGCCGTAGCCTCAAAGGTGAATGACCTTTAACAAGATACGACTGAAAAATATTACAGAGTGGAGATTTTATCACACCTACAGTTACTCTCTCAATAGGAACGGATTACATCCATTGACGATATGACAATAACATGACCAATACTGTATTATAGGCTATTACACGGGACTTAAACATAACTGATCAGGCAGGCACACCACTGCCTAACCCTTCGGGGATACACGCTTGATGTTATGTTTATGTTAAAACTTTTTATAAAAGTCACCCTGTATAATAGTGCTGCTGGGTTGGTACAAACAAACCGACCGCTCTTCAGGGCAATATAAAAAATACAATGATACCATAAATAAAGCAAAACAACATACATCCTGAATCCCATCCTCCCATCCCATACAAATCCATCACAGTTTACGTAAAAGTTTAATAGGTAAGAGAAGGTTGCGTCGCTCCCTCCCTGAGGTCATCGCCCTCTTAACAGCTGACGGGAAAGAGGTACGCCCCTCGGACAATGAACCTTCAGCCATATTATCTACAATTTATATAATATGATACTTGAATTTCCTCACACACATTTGAAAGGCTTTTAGCCGAGTTAATGGAGAAAATTGATATTTACGTCAATGAAATGTGAAAAGCGAAGTGGTGACAGGTAATGAGTTATTTAAATGAGGGGGCGTTAATTATCCCCTCAGGGAGAAACAATATGGAAATTAAAATGTAAGGCCATTCTGCAAAACGACACTGTAATGAGTCTTCCATTTTGGGAGAACGCGTGTAAGTCAACACCCGCAATGATTAATGCTCAAATGAAATTGGTTGAACCTTTATTTTGGATGACTGAGATGATTTTGGCCATCACTCGTTCACTATACACTTCCCAATATGTAATTAACAAAGATCACTTGCCAAGGATGACCTTTTTGTTCGTCCCCCAGACTTAAATACCTTTCTTGGCGGGAACTGTCAAATCAACCTGACATTTGACACATGTCACTCGTCAAAGATTTGACCAAAGAGTTTTTATGAACTCTTATTTAGTCACATTTATCTTATTTATCTCTAATAATTCAAAACAAATCTTACTCATATTTGAAAATCATGACGAGCATTTGGCAGGACACTTGATAAACGTTTCAGAAGTATCGTTAGTCATACAGGTCGTTAGACACAGTGACATGACATTATGAATCAGGAGCGACCACTTAAAATCCAGTGCGGAGCCGGGGAGCTCCTCATTCAACAACTCAAGGTACTGCGCAAGCGCAGAACTTTCGCTCCGATAATAATACTCTGTTATTTCCAACAGTCAAGACACTCTACGCGATAAAGTTATTCGTATTCAATGTCTGTTAGTTTGAATGGTAGTATTCGAAAAAATTAGAGCAATTCGACTTTTCCACTAGTAGTTTTTTTATTATGTAGATGAGAGACTGCGTAACGTGCGTATGTGTGTATTTAACGACCTACATTTTGCGCATTGCTAAAAGAACTAATATTCAAGGTCATTACCCCTGCCACAACAACAAACGTCTCAACCACATTATTACATTACAAAGCGAATTTGAAAACATTTAAATAAATAAGAGAAGAAACCTTTCTTGCACAAACAACTTTGTTCCAATACCGGTTGGTGTGTTCGCGTCTCGCTCGCGCCGGCGATGACTAATTGGTGCGAGCGAGACGGAGCGACAAGGTCACTGGTCAGCCGTTCTCCGTCAGACAGCGGGACGCGCGGGGCGGGGGCGTGCGCGGGCGCAGACGGCGCAACGACTGGCGGTGGCGGCGGCCGCGCTAGACGTGACGTCACTCACACCAGGTCACGAACGGACTTGCACGGAACCCCTCATGCGTAGGAAAACTGGATGCAATCACGACACGATAAAAAGCGTAATATGTAACTAAGTAGGTATCGAGCGTGAACGTCGCGGAAGACGTGACGGGAAGTATGGAATTAGCATGGCTTGACGAGCTGGCAGCTTGGCACCACAGCCGACACGTGCCGGGGCTGCGCTTATGAACTTAGTCAATCGTGATGGCTGATAATTACCGAGTACGTACTCATTAAATTACAAGTGGTTTAAGGCTGAAACCTAATGCAGCGTAAATTCCGCGACTCATTTTACGCGACTCACAGCTCAAAAAAATACGCTAGGATTAAGCTGTAAATTGAGGTAATTCACGTAATTCTTTATCGTCAGTATCCATTAACGGAAGAAGTTCATCATAATTATACACACACGCACATTTCTACTTCAAGAAATCAGATAGTATAATGGCAGAATTCTACTTTCTAGTATAACATTCGAACACGTTCTAGTACTCGTATAACATTCGAACACGTCAGATATATTTCCTGAAACTGGGGTGTTTCCCAAGGGTCCATAAAATAAAGATTGCCGAGGTAATTAACCTCATTCGTAGATTTTTTTCAGCTTCTATTCCAGCATGAAACTGCTTTTCCGCGAGTGTTATCATCAGTTCTGAAAGATTAATGGTAGTGAGTGGTGTTTAGAGCGTCAGGAGTGTTGCAAACACACAAACACAATATTGGTCATTTTACACTGCCCACTGGTTTTCCGTTAGTTTATTTACGTATGCGAGTGGGGAGCTGTTTGTCACCGCGCCAATTTTTATAATTAGGCAGTTGTCAAACTACGCTTGCCTTCAACGCGTTCGCATTGCGTAACAGTTTGTTTTAAGATTTAAATGCTGATCATTAATTTCCGAGTCAATCAGCCATTTAGCTTTCAAACACAAATAATCATCGGGAGCTTTGTGTTCGGTTCGGGTATTGTAAACATCTTTTATGTGTGTTCTGAGAAGATATTAATGGGAGAGAGGTTTCTTGGATATACACACTTCATACAAGTTCACACGTGGGGAATCTAATCTGTTCACCATTACCTGTCTGGTATTAGACAATTAGTACTTTGAAAGCATCTGTTTCATAGCATCTTAGTCTGGAACACTCAATGCACAACAGTTTATCAGCAACATGGCAGTTTAAAGCAACATTATAATACGTAACTCATTGCCAAACTAAAGAGACGCTGTGTAGTTAAAAAACAACCATAATTAGCAGGTTTTTTTTTCACGACTGTTAACAGAATCTCGTCAACAACGGTGTGAGAGAAACATGTGAAAAAAACAGCCGTGCCCTAGTCTAGTTGACCCAAATAGAGCGTTTCATCTCGCAGCTCGTAGGCTCCGATGCAAGTCATTTTCTCAATGTGTACACAAGCCACGAGAGATCATCGTCTCGAACCTTTTAACTTTGTCTTCAAAGTTCTGTGTAACTTCCAGCTACTTTCGCATTCTCTTTTCAAGCACTGGTCTTTTAATGTCGTTCACCTAGCGTCTGGGACAATTCAGTTTTTGCAGCCGCCATTTTTGTGTTCGCTTCATGTTTTTTTTTTGTTTTCTCTTGTTCTTGCCGCTCACACCAATTTAGTAGCGAATCATAAATATTTAACAAGAACTGCACAATTTAAATGTAAAAATAAGACAAGCTACATAGTAGTCTCGACATAATGGAAACCTGATGGCTCTTGAGGTGGATGTCTACAACGGGCGGTAGAAACTTTGTATATTACAATGTTTGGTATTAACCGTAGTTCAGGATCGGTAGTAAATATGACGGTGATGTAGGGTGAGCCTATTCGCTCGTCACTCGTATCCTGTACCTCCCACCCCACTCCCATTTAGAGAAACCGGGCCAGTGGGGGGAGGGGGCGACCCGGGAATAATAATTTTAGCTCGGCGCGGTGGCATGGAAATGAAAAATGTCATACTGCTCCCGACACACACCGTGTATAAATGCTTTCACCTGCGATGGGATAGCCCGATACGGTTGTGTGAAACTACCATAAAATAGCCCCATGATGTATTAGAGTAGGTTTTTCGATGAGTTATGTCGTTATATCACCGGCACGCTTTGTGTGAATTACGTCTGTTTATTTATTGTGTGTTCCAGAGGTTTGTCTGTTTGAATTGTATGGGTGAATTCCTTTGTGGTTTATAGGATTACTTGTACTCAAGTGGGATCGATCTCCTTGGACGCCGTACGTTTCCCTTTGTTGTATTATTTATCTGAAATGTGCTTATGATGAATCGTTCCAAATACCGAATCGGATTTATCTACAGAGGCATGTTTAAGTCCATTGTTCCAGTAAACAAACGGTGTATCCATTCTAAATCCTGTAACGGACGCAGCGCATTATCCTCTCGGTACAGGCTCCATTACGCGACGCTGTCATCTACTTGCATATCATCATTAGAATGCTGCCCATTGATCATGAACACGAAGGGTTCAAACAACTCGCTACTGTCACTGGCTCCGCATAAATTCACGCTCAATATCTTTGATAGAATGAGCAGTGCTTGAAGGAGAATCGTCGCCATCGACGGACCCATTTAACACTTTCAACGTTATCTCAAAGCTTTCGTCATTCATCCCTTCCATTTGTTTCAAGACAAAGATTTCGCTTGCTATTTGTTGAACGTTCTTTCATTCGTTCGTTCATTAGACCAAAGCTGTCGGTACGTACTTCGCAATAGCATTGTTGGGCTTATAAGGAGCAGTGTTGTGCTCACTACGGACAGACATTTTGTTCTAAAAGGTTTCACGTCACTAAGCAATACACATAAGTCTGAAGACTGGTAAAGATTGCCATTCATTGAAAGAAGTTTTTGAGAATATATCATAGACCAGAATGATTTCTATGAATACGTCTGTTCTTCAATTAGGATAGCGGAATCAAACATCAAACAACGTTAAAAAGAAGTAGTGTCTTCAGTCAATCAATCATTTATTTATTAACATACATTCAGTTGTCCACACATCACAGCAAAATCATCCGATAGTCGACAAATGAGCCTTCATGAAATACAAAGATAATTGTTACTAATCAATAAATAAGTTACGAAGAAATCACCTGTTAAAATATGTATTCGCACAACGAATCCATCAGGCAGTTTTCCCTTTGAAATTCGTGCAAATGGCAGACATTTTGGGAAAATATCAGCCGTTCGACCAGATATTGATGTCAGCGAATTGAAACGTAACTATAGACGTGGCGATAATCAACCTATTTGTATTCTAAGTACTGGAATAACAAAAGGGAAAACTCCTTTATTCAGGATATTCAAAGAAAAATGTGGGTACTTGAAAAATACTTAGCAAAGTTAAAAGTAATGGCTGTTAATGCTTCAGAAACACGAATAAATTGTAAGAAGGGTTGGCAATGAATAGGAACGTGGCTTCCCTGCTTATTATAAACGACTGAGACAGACTAAGAGACGCGTGAGTGATATTATGAGGCTTCAGTTATTATTTTTCTTTATAGAAGTACAGAACAATTAACTCTTTCTCTTGAAATAGGTAAACCTCAGATTGAAGTGTTCTGGCAACAAAAAAGAAGCAAGATGCTTCGAAAAATTAAATGAAAACCAAGTTTTTGTTGATAAAAATTGTAGAAACCGAAATACAATGCAGTTTTGTGATGCTCTTTTACAGACTTCACCTATCACTTTCATAAAAAAGCTACTTAAATGAACTGGAAAATAAATAAAAACGTGCATTCCTTTGTGTCGCGCTGAAAGCAGCCCCAGTTGGGCGGCAACAGGAGCACTCAAAAGGTTATTTTAACTTCGATTCACTGAATGAACACGATTTTCCCATTAAAATTGTTATTTTTCACGTGTGCCTGAACCATTAGTCGACGGTTTCAATGATGAAGAACGGTCTGAATATTGATGAAATATGCAGAACTGAAAAAGAGGCTTATTTTATACCTACTTACTACAGAGTACAGACATAATAATCAAAAAAAAATTAGTCCGCTACCACTATAAATCACTAAATGACTTTAGTCAATCTTTTGAAGGTGGCAGAGCAAGAGACAGAATGAGGTTTTAAATATTCGGGACAAAGACCATAATAATATTTAAAACATGATTAAGGACAAACAAAAATATTATCGGCCTAGGGTAATTTAGGAACAATCACATGTCACGGCACCATAATTATGAGACCGAAAAAAAAAAGATGCTGATACTGTTCCTAAATCATGTAAATATGAATTAGTGTTAAGGTCTATCTGTTAGATTCAAGATGACTCGATTCTAGTTTTTGTTTTACTTTCCATCGTGGTCTTTGTGGATTACAGTAAAGCGAGTCTTTTCAATCAACTTCGTCTTTCGCAGTCCACAGCGGGGCATATGCCTGTAGCTGTACCAAGCTGCGCCACAACACGGTGTTCGTTTTCTCAGCCATCCGCATCTTGTCTGCAGCCATTAAGTATATTTGTTACCGGCCAAACCCGATTTCAGGCCAAACTAGTTTGTGATAGGCCAAACCGGTTTACTGGTTTATCGTGTCAGGATACACTAACCCAAACAAAGCAATTACAATGCGCCCAACTTGGATGTTGCACCGGCCGCTACCGCAGAACCGCTCGCTCGGCTCGCGCGTTGTCCTTGTCACACGCGCGGTTGGTCAAAGACCGTTCTAACCTAACCTAACACAATTAGACGGGATGCTCTAAGATCGTTTTTTTAAGTTGAGCCCTTGTTTGGCCTAGGAAAAATGAGTTTAGCCGGAAATAAGGTTTGGCCAGTAACATATTATTCAATGTTCAATAAACTGACACTGATCACCCACCTCACTTCTGGTAAATTCAGATCCAATACGATAAATGTAAGATTAATTAAGAAAATATTTTTATCAAAGCAGGAGTGCACGGACAATAAACTCAGGTACCTTTTAACGACCTTAATTAGCGTCTGTGTCCAATTACTAAGGTTTATTAATTAATCATTCTCTTAAACATATTACCGACAAGAGTACAGTTTCGTGTAAGAATTACTGAGAACTATAAAAGCGAAACGATTACAAATAAGTCTTCGCACGATGGATGGCTAGACGTGAAGTTTACGACGGTTTGAAGTTTATTCGAATATTTTTATGCTAAACCTTAAAATATTTTTGTAAGTGTAGAATTGTTACTGTTAGCCTACATCCCACAGCTGGGCAAATGCCCCATCCCATGACTTCCAATTACTTCGATCCATATAATATCTATCAACGAATAATAATTCAACCATATTTAGACATCGCTACCCATCACATATGTGAACTAGTTAATCTATTTTTTCAACACAAGTTGTACTAAAATCTGCGTCTGCTCTAATGACAATCGCAGGTTTCAACTAAACCTTCCATTTAAATTGATGCTCTTGGAGCACAATTACCTGATTACTTTATACATATAAGACATTTTAAAACAAAATGCTATGAAAAAAATGGCCGTTCTAAATTGCGTGTCGAGAACCGGAGATGTGATTGCGTATTAGATTAAAGATTATTATGTTTCTTTGTTTGTAGATGAACCCATTTTGCAACGAAATTATTCTTCGCCTCGAGAAAACGAATTAAGACGCAACGATTAGTCACATTTTGGGTACCAAGTTTACGTTTAGTTTTACTATGTGCTACAGCAATAATAGTATGACCTACACCTAAATCATTTCATTTACACTGGTATTTGTTATTGCCTAGGCATCAATAAAGAGAGAAGTAACCATAAAATTATTATATAAACGGACGCCATTACTTAATTTGTCTGATTAATGTGGCTGGAGAAAGATTAGCCTCGTTTTCGAGAAATATCTGAAACACGGACATACAAAATGATCTAAATGAACCATCACCCAGCGACTGTAGCGCTAACGCCTCATTATTTCCACAATTGTACCTTTAAAAGATTCCGACGCATCCAAATTAACATAAATACGTAGTTTATGTTAATATCACTGTACATAATACTGTGATAATTACGAATCTAATTAGTTATTATAAACAGCTGGTCTCTATGACAAAACTCTACAAAGGCGGATATTTTGTAAAACCAGCGAGCCGTGGCGCGGCTTTTTTAATTTTTAGTAAAAAAATACATTTATCTATTTAATTTACTTATTTTAAGAAAATGCCATGATGTGTAACTAATTTTATTCATTCGAATATCACGGTGCGATTATGTAAATTAATAAAATAAAAAGAAGTGTCAAAATAAATAGAGAATATTAAAGTTAATATGCGTTCTTTTAAATCCGACTACTAGAGAACATGGTCAGAAAATGGTATTAATTTAAGTACCTACAGGCTAGCATTAAAAAGAAGGCAAGTCATAAAAGTTCGTAATGGTGAGTGCTTTTTGGCATAAAAAATAATAATACATTAAAATATAATTTATGAATAATGTCTTAATTTAGTCTAGCAACAGGTCAGCAAGCATTAGTTAGGTACTTTTTTACTGAAATGGAAGCTAATTATACAACTGAAAATAATTTTTCAATACACTTTCTCGAAAACTGGTTCTTTTTGCACTACGATTAGGTTCAACATGCAATGTATTTCACACGCATGCATTTTTAATATTTTTCCGCAAACGTGCGGAAATAAAAATTTCCACTGATAACTATACTTATACTAGGTCCAAATGGGTTCAATGACTATAGTCGGCGGTAATTGTTTTTTTTTTTTTAAATCTCGGCAAAGAGATATGCTTGTGTGTGTGTGTTCTAAATTCGAAAGTATTTTATATTTTTCATATTAGGCTGTTTAGCGGCATCATACCTTTGCTTCTTTTTTAACCTGGCTAAAGCAAAGCGCGGAAAAAAGGCAAATAAAATCATAGTTTCCTAATAATTCCTGACAAAAAAACTTTTCGTTCTGATAATTATTTTATTTCTTCGGGTGTTAATTCCGCGCTCGGATGCAATAACAAATTTTCCCCACTTGTATCAAAATGTACTATTATCCTTCTTTTTCTAGTACTTATCCAGGGGCCTTAGTCTGCTATTGCAATAGTGTCAGAATGGTCTATCATTGATTTAATAAGGCCCCGCGCAGACGAATTACCCTTTGTACGCACACCAAACGAGTTTCGAACGCGCTTCAATACGCCGTGGGCTAGGGGCCTTATTAAATCAATGATAGACCATTCTGACACTATTGCAATAGCAGACTAAGGCCCCTGATGACGTGTTTTCCAGATGACTACGGGACAGTTTTTACTGAAAAAAAAACCTATAAAAACGTTCATCCGTATTTACTCATGTAATTGCCAGAATTTTCTTCAGTTTTGACGTTTGACATTTTTATTCTAAAAAAGAGTTTTCAACTTGCTAAATAAATAAAATTTGCACAGTTGTGCAAACTGTGCCATAATGGCTCCGCAATCACATATAACGACAATATCCGACAACTTTTAAAACATAAAAAAGCATTAAGTAGGTAGACAGAAATAAAGTTGCATTTCTTTGCTGTGAAAAAAATTTCCCGCCCCCCTATTTCACCGGTGACACGTGCCGAACCGAAAATCAGGTTTTAAAGTGATTATCTGCTAATACACCAGCTGAAACAAGGTGCAATGACCTACGGTGAAGCTTTTTACAAAAGGATGCGAATCATTTTTGACAGCTTGCTTTTTTTTTTGAAACCATAGAATAAACAAATGCGTGGCAAATGCTAGGTCCTAGACCTTAAAATAGGTAGCTACTAGACTTAATATTATTAATTTTGTATTTATTTTAGCGTCAAATGTTGAATAACGTATTAGAAGTAGGTATTTACGATAGAAAATTATGTGTTTCATTTATTAGTCAATTTGGCACTTCGTTGCACGATGCCTTAAAAGAAACGTGTTCGTTTTAAAATTTCCAGTGGTTTGATTTTAAGTAGAGGTTGAGGGTTAAACATACTTACTTAAAAGAAAAAGCCCAAATAAATCAGATGAGAACTTGTGAAATTCTAATGTAGCACACAACTTTAAATTTCGACCTTGCGAAGGAATAAACTTCAAATACTTAGCTCAGAAACCGTATAGTGTGTAATAAATATGGCATTTCCAAACTTATGTAAAAAAACTTATGAAACTTATGTATCAGGGCTTAGCCTGAACTTGTAAACGCCAGTCTTAGTTAAAACCTAGAAGGGATATCTAACGATGCACTTCGGTACCAGCGACGTTTGCAGGCCGATCCACTGTTTACCTAACGTGTTGACTGTAGAGCCTTTCTCTTGTAACTTTGTTTACCTAGAGCTTCAATCTGAGGGCAGTTGCGTGCTTCCCCTTAAACAAACAGCCAATTCATCGTAACTAGAAAAACAGAAGCCGTAATTGACAGAAAACTTTTCTCGCGCTTTGACATTTTTTGATGGCGAAGTTCCAACTTCCACAGTTTATCGGTTTCGAAATGAGAGTAATTATTACACCAGGGATAATGTTAGCAATATTTTGCCGCACATTTTTCCCGCGGTAAATAAAAACTGAAACCACTCCGGTCTGCTTGTCGCCCTCGCAAGTCTATAAACAAGCATATCTACAAATCACACGGCGCGGCGTGTTGCTAGGCGCGCTAACCGGCTAAATCACGGAGCCATCTATTTAAAGCGCCTAGCATTAGGACTTCTAGCATTTCTATTCGGCCGTGATAATTACGTATAGCGCGTAATCCGACTAAGTTCTATAGACCACTGCATTCCTCGCAGAATAATTTGCGGAGGGTGGATTCTCAAACCGGTCGGGTTATGCAAAGTAAATGTACCGCGTTCATATGTTTCGCATTCAATTTGCATGCTTTGAAGTGTAGGGGTAGGGTTGGCATACTAAATACAGACTATTTTTAACTTTAGATATATTTGCGCTTCGTCCATTACGTTGAGTAAAATACTATTGTGATAATGAGATATAAAATGTAGGTAAACCGAACTATTTGCGGCCTCGTATGGTTGGTTTTTTGTTACTATCAAAGGAGTAAACCACAAAAACAGTTCGACCACAAATATGTGACTGAGTTATCAATAACCATTATTTAATACCAAACGTAAATTTTAAAATGCGTAATAAATAATTGGCTCCCTATACCACAATAACACTACAGCTAATATTAACGTTGATTAAGAAGATGAACTTATGTTCATAAAGAAGCGAGAATAGAATCAGCTGTACAGTTCTATGTCATTTAATATTCACTTATGTGCGGTGGCGTGTCCATGAGTAATAAATACGCTGAGTGAATAGTTTATTTTGCTGGCTGTACTTACTGGTCCCCTGCGGTGCCTACAGCACCCTAGCTTCTGAGGGCTTGCACAATACAGTCCTTTTCCTCCGCCCTTGCTGTCAAAATTATACTGATCTTTAATTTCGTGCCGATAGGGTTGCTGTTGGACTGCAGCTGTCAAAGGTAAAATGAATGTAAAGACTACATAGGGCTACATTGTAATATGCACGACGCGCATGGTACCCTAGTACCTATTCATTACTCTCGGTGATAATAATTGAAGACTTACACGGGTTCAGAGAACTTTTAAGCTCCAATAGTTTGCAATTTGAAGAAATCAAGTAACCTTTTGTGAGTTCAAGATTTGAGGGCACGCTCTATTTGAATTTGAATTGTAACATTCTGTTTTCTGTGGTTGGCAAATGGTTAGTGTAAGGAATAGAAACTTCATCAATACACACGTAGAATAGAACAGAAATATAGTGTAGCGTGCTTACATAACGAGCCATACGCCTCAGGGAATACAACTCACTTGGTTCATAGCACTCAAGGTTCAAACCCTGAAACTTAATTAGGATCAATTTACAATTTATACGTAAGAAGTTTTCAGCTTGAAGACTTTGAATTGAGTTCAAGACAGTTTACTACCCGTAGTACCGTCCCAGGGTTCGTCAATTCCTGGGAGGCAATGGGAGGGTTGCGTCGATTACTTACACGCGCGCTTTTCAGGAACTAAGAGAAATATCGGGTGTAGGCGCTAAGCCCACGGACAAAGATCCCAACAATTGCGAGGGTATTTGAAGATTAGGCGACAATGTACTCCCCGTCGCCGTAGAAACTTTTTTTATAAATCACCCGCTCGGAAGTTCGGGATACTTTCAACCTTACAGCCTTACACAATTGACGTTAAACTGGAACTACGAACGTACTTTCGGACGTCTAAATAATTCCTTTATTGCTCCTACAGAACAATGAATTCTCGAGAAAAAGCCTCCGTTTGTTATGTACCTTAATTTATTTACGACCTTTCACGTTAACAGTGAAACAACTTCCAAATATCGCATGTTCAGTCGTGATGGAAACGGAATACGTTAGTGAATTCTAATGAAGATGGAAGCTTCTTGAAGAACTGTTCATCCAGCTAGCTAATTACAGAATGCAGATCGCAGAACATTGACCAAGTAATTGTGGAAGGTGAGGCGAAGTGGCTGCGGCCTACGATTGGCGCTCGCGGCAGGCGCGGCTCCGTTCACTTCGCATGACATTCAGAATACTTTGTAGTAAACTGGCAAACATACGAAGATAGGAACAGAAGGTGCACAACTCTCCCAAGCGTCCCTAAACTACCAAAGACAAAGAGTATCCAACCCTACAATCTGGTTGGACTCCCTTAGCCTTTCCATAATACTAGTGATTTTCCTTCAGGCTTCCTATCCCACATTATGAGAAGTTAGCCTTCTGGTGAATACTTGTATCTTCCGTTTCTAGCACTTTAGTAGAACCACTATTTATACACGCGTACGAATCTAGTTGTTTACTTGGAATAGAAATCAGGTTTTAAAGATACTCGTAGCTAAGCTACCTGAGTTCAAGACAATATTGTTTTCAGACTATTGTCAAAACTTTTCTCTTTCCGTAGACCAGGAACTTTCACTTGTCATTTATTGATTTAGATAAGAACGCAAGAAATGTGAAAAATACATACATCAAAAAGCCACGCGCTGAATCAGACAAACTTCAAGTTCTTTTTGAAACTAGATTTTAGGCTATTTATACAACAATATCTGATTTCTAGAAGTCTTTGTTTCTCGAGGAAGATTCTCCTCGTACATTTTATTACGTAGATCTTTTGTGTTTTTCTTTCGAAGTGCGTGAGGCGGCGAAGCTACAATTTGCTTAAGTTATTACAAATGGTAAGACGTGAATTTTAGCGCTGATTGCGGGCCACACCCGTCTCGGTTATAATGAAAGGTATGTGGGACCGAAGAATAATGGCTCCAGATGTGTTCTCCTCAATGTAATGTTGGAGCATTTGAATAGTTCTATATGTATCCAAAGCAAGGTTGGCTCAAAGTACACTCCGGTGAGTCAACCTGACTTTGGATGTGATTTACAGGGACCAAATCAACAAATTACAACCTCGCCTTGTGATCTAGGCGTAAACCTCACGTGGATTAGAGGAAATTGACTAATTTTGGGCCTCAAAACACAACAAAATATTACGTTATACTGGCGTAAAACGGTTGGTTACCTATTATAATAGAATAGTGCAAACACATTATTTTGGAGCTCCTTTGTCGACAACGTCAAAACTGCAAGCGACGCCACCAGGCAGTACACTAACTAATTTGTACTACTTGAAAGATAATACGCTCATGCGTCGTTTACGAGCTGCGCATGACACGCTCGCGTAAATTATACACCCTGCGCCTGAGTGGAACGCAGACGGTGTGTAAAACGAGCCCGCCATTGTTTAGCACGCTCTTGCTTGATAATGTGTTGTTGATCCCAAGCGTTATTTTCGACTAGGGGGGCCGATTGTGGCCGTGGGGCCGTAAAGTCGTTTTGAAAGGAAGTTTAATGGAATCCGTCTTAAAACTATTTATTAATTTGGTATGCTTGGATATAAAAGTGCTGAGTACCTACAATCCGCAAAAGAAATGGCTCTTGTTTCAAAATTCTCTTGGTCTTTGTTCGACTAGTCTTCACAGGTGCCGATTCTTCAATGGTTTTGTTTGACGCATTAAACCGCCCTTTTACCCCGGTTTTAATCCACAAGCCTAACCTTAAGGGCTAAATTATGTATGTATTTAGTGTAATGGTAACTCCGCCATGTCTGCCACTACGTGCGGCGCAGTTACAACCACTTAAGATAACAGTTACCCGTTTTTGTATCGTTGATGGAAGCGATCCACTCGTAATTTGCTACCGTAATATCAATGGTGTATCGGGTTTGGATCGAGGAAATTATAGCCTTTAAGAAATCTGTATCGGGTAGCCATTACTGATAAACAGCGCAGGCATGAACGATAATTATCCTGGATTTTATCGAGTTTAGTTTGGAATTTAATTAGTCTTGGTTAATTGCTTGATAAGGTTTAGTAGGCGCGCACGGACCCAGAAACAACTGGGGACCTCCCAGTTTTTCATGATTCTGGTTAGTTCCTTCTGGTTCTGTCATCCTTCTGGATAGCCTACCAATAGTACCAACAGATCTGTCCGAAGAATAAACCGCAGAATTATTTTGTTTTGGTTTCACCAATGCATTTTTTTAATGTTACTAGATATCTTATTTTCCATATACCTGAGACGTGGGCAAGTACTAGAAGTAGTGAGTCAACTAGAACAGGTTTACTGTCGGACAGATGAGCTGATAGCCATCTTTAAATTGAGCAATTTACGTAACATGAGACTTCGTACAACTGGTGCAGATATCTTGCCACTTCCTGGAGCTAGTAAAAGATAGGCATGTTGTGTGGCAGATAGAAATAGGGACTTAGCAAGATTAGTCAGTTAGTTTACCTAGTTAAGGTGGAAGCGCAAGGGTAGCACGCGAAATTCATTTTTTTTTACTTTTTTTGCAATTTGCAAGTCCATTTCAGGTTCTATGTTGATAAAAAAAATGAGTCGCGCCAGTAACACGTATGAAGCTACAGAATTATAATCATTAAAATCATCAATACAACCCTCAAAGTTCATTTAACCCTATTCTGTAATTATCTAATGAAAAAGTCATTCAATGGGGTAATCTTCATCTGCGCACAATCGTTGGATAGATTTAAGCACTACCAAACTAAACCTATCCAGTATCCACCTCCACCATGTTTTATAAAAACCATAACTTTTTTTTCCAAGAATCTAAAACGAAAATATCCGGCTTCAAAGCTCGTAATACGTAACCGGGAACACCCAACTTGTTCACAAATTAGTTAATTACGGCCTAACAATGCGAATTTTATCTGTGACGCGTCAGTGCCACTTGTCATTAAGTTCTACAAATTATACTTGTGGAGGTTTGTTCACTTCTCTGGTTTTATTCAACTTCTTAAACTTATAATAATTTGTGATTTCGACCTGCTTCCCTCCCTGACTCATCATCATCTCTTTACATGGAATGACTGACTATCTGACGTCCTCAACTCACTTAACGGGTAACATGATGACCCTTGGCAAGACTGGTTGTCACATAAAGACTTCTGAAGTTCTGACTACCAGTAACGACTGCCTCAATGCTTGTCAAGAAGAGCTCCGACGAGAGTTTTTGACAGTTTATTTTTCTATTTTGACATTTGCCGGTAGTGAAAATATGAATAAAACTTTAAAAATCTCTTGAATCGTTGTGCAGTTTACAAAAACTGAGTAGTCTAGCTAACTATAAACCAGTTTTATAGTGTCTCATACATTTAATAACAACATTCATATTTTTATCTGACAGCTGATAAAGTTGTTTTTGCAAATCCCGCGATAATATTAAATCAAATTATTCAGACAAAACATAAAATGGCGGTGCGTCGGCTGAATGCAAAAACGACTTTATCATGGTTAGTTAACATTAAGTTTTATCGCAAAATTGGGCAAAGGTCGTCTCGTGTTCCGTCTGGAATGTAGTCCATTCGTTGTATTTGAATGCTCTATAGAGAAACTAGGTCACGTCTGTACATCGGGAAGGAAAAACCGAGTCAATGATGATGATAATATAATAGCTTCTACCATGTTAGGAGTGCCTATGCATTGATTGGTCATCGCTTTGTTTAGGGTAATCACGTGGAACACAATGTTCAGTGCTGCCATAGGTACATGAATACCAAAATACCGTTCATTAATTATTAATTTATTACTTACGTAGGTACCCACGCAGAAACACGTGTATCTGAAGTTCTGAACAGAAGTTAATTACACAAATATAATGTATTTTGAGTACTTACACGAGTTTGGCGTTATTTTATTAATATATAATAACCGCATAGTTAATATTGGCACAGCATTTTTTTATCAAATTAAAGTAATTAATTTACGAATTCTTATGCAATAAGTAAGTGTCATGTTTTCCTGACATCAGTGAACAAAACTTGAGGTGCAAGTCGTTGCAGGCGCAGCGACCTTTCATAACGATTGTAGTTAGTAGACTAAACAAACAGTTTCGCAGACTCAAAAATACAAACAAATAAAAATTATATACAATGAAATCGTTTGTGGATAAACAGTCGTTGCAACATCTGCAACGCTGGAGTAGATACGAAGAATTTGTATTGAATCTCGGGATTTGCATAGAGAGCTTTACTTGGTGTGCTAATATCCCGAGTGGCGTTTCTCATTGTGTCGCCATTGGATTCTTGTTAGAAAAATCTGTAAAAGTGCTGATTTATAACAATCAGTTCGACTATAAGCAGTCACATATTGACCTTCTCTATCGTGTACAAAATCATGGTGAATTCCAACGAAACGAAATCACTTTGTATACTACATCTGCCACATTATTAATTAACATTTCATAATTATTTTGCAGTTACATACATACGTATAACGCACGTCATTTTGCTAACAATGAGTAGGTATTGAGTGCACATGTGTGTGACACTGGCCGGTCTGATGATAACACTGTTTATCTCGTAACATGGCCGGTGGGTATCTGTGATGATAATCAGCAAGTAGGTATATAAGCACAATGGATGAGGAAGTGCCGTCACCTAAATGGACGGTGCAGTGCAGCTAAATCAATGGCGCTTTCGATCTGAATGACGCGGAGCCTTTGTCGGGTTCTGTTTTTATGAATAGAGGTATACCTACAAAGGTTTTCAGAATTGCATTGAATTTGTCTTTGTAATGAGTGTACCTGTTTTAAAATTGCATTGGTTTTTTGAAGAATAAGAATATTGGTTTGCTTTTCAAATTAAATGATTGTTGATCAAGGTTTTCCACACCCTATTCTACGTATAGTCTATGCTTCCTCCATTCCTCGAGCTCTCCTATGGCTGTTCAAAACCATAGATCTGCGATCATTCTCTGAACGACTTCTGTTATATGATTCCAATTAGAATTGGTTTATGTAAATTAGAGCGGGCTCAGTCAGAAGACCCACAATAGGATAACTTTCATTTCAGACATAACCAATCAATGGCCTACTCTGTAACGTTAGTCACAATCATAAAGACGTAAGTGTAACCCATTGTTTACTAGTAAATAGTGGTAGGTAGTAAACACGCACTGTTTGAGGTCAACACCTCTATGATGGTTATTTGGCCGATTTAGCGTAACCAAGGGTGCAGCCGGTGAAAGACGAACAAGGAATCAGCCGATTTCGGAGCAGTATGAAAGATTGTTATCGTGTTACCTGTTTCCTTTTCAGGGGCAGGCTCTGCTTGAGCGGCGCTTGTGCGGCGGTGGCGGGCGGCAGCGCGGCCGCGTCCCGCGCCGCCAGGTCGTCCAGCAGCACGCCGCACTTGTCGCGCTCCGCCTCCTCGTCCGCCACCAGCAGGAAGCGCCGCCAGCGCGACGAGTCGAAGCCCCAGTGGCACGTGCGGTGCTCCGCCTCGTGCGAGTGGCACACGAAGCGGCGCGGTGAGTATAGCGCGCGGCACTCCACACACTGCACTAGGTTCAGCTCCACAGCGCACACCCCCCGCGCGCCCCCGAAGCACTCGTGGTACACCCGGAAGCCCGGCAGCTTGTGCGGGCGCGATGCGGCTGGCGCGTGCAGCAGCGCCGCGCACAGCCGCTCCGCATCCGTCTGCGTGATGAGCCCGCACGACGGGGCCACGCCGGGCAGCACGCCCGTCGACTTCAGCTCGTGCAACTGCTCCGGCGTGCAGCGCGAGCAGTAGATCTGCAGCTCGTCGCACACGCGGTTGATCTGTTCGAGCGTGAAGTCCGTCAGCACCGAGGTCAAGATCTGCGGCAGGCACAGCCGCCGCTCGCCGCCCACGCTGAAGCACGAGATGGGCTCGCCCTCCAGCAACGTCTCGCCACGCTCGCCCAGCACGGGATCGGGCGCGAGCAGGATCGGCGGCGCGGCAGGCGGCGGCGGCGGTGGCGGCGCGTCGCCGCGCGGCTCGGCGCGCCCGGCGCCCGGGCCCTGCAGGCTGCGCGGCGCGCTGGCCTGGTATGTCTTCAGCACGGAGGTGATGTGCGGCGTCACTACATCCATGTTCGATCACCTCCACTGTCGTTGCGGCTCGGCAGGCGCATGTCACGAGCGAGCCTACGCGCCTGCACGCACGACGCGCTCCGGCCGCGACCGAAACATGTCTGCCGAGCCGAGTGTGCCGTCGCGACGGCCCGGCCGAGCACTCGCCGCTAGCCGCCGGCTTCTCCGCCCCGTCGCCGCACGCACACCCGTGCAAAAAATACGCAAATAACCTCAGTTTGTCACAAAACAGATGCACATTTTCACAAAAATTTGGTACAACACGCACTATAAATGCTAAATCCGTACAATGTCAGTCGACTGCATACAAAAAATCCGTGTACCAACGGAACAAAGTGGTACGTAATAGATGCGGACGCGTGAGACTGGGGCGTGGATTCCGGCGACCGGCCGCAGTCAAAGCAGCAGACGGATGGCTCGGCTACTGGAGAGTCTAGCCGGCGCCCCGCGACCCGCGCCCGCGCCCGCCGCCGAGTCACGTGACCGACCTTCCCGTCAAAATATCCAGAATGGCGGCGCGAGCCGCGGACCGCCCGCTGCAAAGAATATAGCAGACAGACGGTCAGCTAGGTACAACCTTTCAACAGCTATCTTCTTCTTCAGCATCATTATTCACTAACTAAAGATTTGAAAATTCGAGATCCAAATCGAAAAGTGAAGAATAAATTCAATGACCATAACTTCAATTTGGCTGTACCTTTTTATGAATTTTCTCAGAATACCTGTCTATCTCTATCATGGCTAATAAATTAATAATTAAACAAAAGCAAACTGTAAAAAAACAGTGTTAATCATCCATAATTCTATATCTACCTTAGGCGCGAAATATACACAAACGGCGTAAGGTGACGGCGCGGCGCAGGCGCAGCGCAAAAGTATTACGAAAAAAAGAACGGCGTGCCTGCGCCTCGCCGCTTGAGTGTAATTCACGACATACATTTTGTACATTTTGTCGCCTACGTACGTACATTTTGTATGAAAACGTTAAAGCGGCATTACCTTCCTGTAACTCAAATAAACCAGTGTTTCACAAAAAAAAAAATATATATGTTTCCTAGATATCGGTTCATCACTATAATAACGGTTAGGAAGAATTAGGTGTTTTATACCTAAAAGTGTCTTATTAACTGCACAGTTAATTATATTATATAATCTGCTTACTATACATATTATTAATATACTTACTGATTGTTATTTTATTTTATTTTAGATCACATCATAACAGCATGCAATTTATCAGAAAATTGACCAATGACCAAAAAACTTAGTTACCTAATTCATATTATAATCAAAAGAATAGTGAAAAACTCACCTGTTCCTTAGTGCTTTTACTTAGGTACATAATTAAGTTTTTTTTTGTGATATAAAGTTTGTTATTTTAGACAACAGTTAAAAGTGTTTGTAATAATAAGTTTCAAAATACCTTGTATGATTGCCTGTCAACTTGACAGATAGGCCGGACAAGGTATTTTTCACTTGACAAGGTTATGTGACAAACGACCTACAAGAAGGAGCCGCAAGAAAGGCAAAATGGTATAACACGACAGCCACTCTATGTTTGTGCCTAATCTTTGGGACCGCGACAAGCGCGGGGCGTGCGAGGCGCGCGGAGAGCTGCGGCGCGGGATGCGGGGAGGGCGGGGCAGCTGCGTCTACTCCGCTCGCTCACGGAGCTCCGTGAAAACTGCTTTTATCGCTACAAATATCACCCATTCGAAATTCAACCATATCGAAATACAATAAAGTCCAATTCCACGTTACCATCCACATGTTGTGTCATAAATTATACAGTTGGTGATCAAACTTGAACTTTATCGTAACGGAGTTAAGATTAGTTTGTGTTCGACCATAATTATGAATGATATCTTTTCAAGTTTGCATAATTTACGCATGTATGCATACTATTTAAAACTAGACTAAAAGTAAGCACACTAAGTGCCAACGTCAAGATAATTTCAATAACAATTACCTAACAAATGTAAAAAAAGTCTTACAGCTGCTAGTCTTCCGTAATGATTGTTGTCATACTACCTAGTCATGATTGTCTTTGTATAATCTGTAGTGGCTAGTGCCATTATTAATGTTCTGTGGGCTAAGTGGTCGTAAATTCGAAAGCACGAGGTCGTTACTTCATTACTTGTGACTTGCGAGTTCGTTGGGCACTGCAGCTGTTTGTGGTGAGACACAGGGACCATGTGGATTTATATAAATGGAAGTATGTAGTTGCCGCACCGCAGACGTTATCCGGTCATCCATAGCCACAATCCATAGCTGAATCAGCTGGACTTAAGTGCGAGTGGAAATTACATAATGAATTCTAACTATTATGATCACAATAATCCATGCATGCAATTTCCATTTCACCATTTGATGAAGGTTTATATTAACTTACCTGCCTTTGGTTCGGTTTTAGTAATAGGTGTAGGGTAGTAGTATGACTGTATGTTTCCACTCACCACGTAAAGAAAGGTCTATTACTATTCTACTTATATGATTTTCAAATTAAATGTTCGTTTCTTTCATGTTATTCCCGCCATTTTCTTAGAGCCCATAGAAATGCAGGAAGCAGCATAGTGTAAATGTTGCATGTTGTCGTTTTTGAAGTAGACAGTTTTTAAGTTTGAGTTCGTGTAGTCTATATTTAGTTTATTTTTATTGGTTTGAATAATGTATTATTACTTTGGTCTATTAAAAAACTTTCTGGGAAAAAAAAACAACTTCCGAAAAAAACACAAAAAAGCCGGCTAAGTGCGAGTCGTATTCACACGCACACAGGGTTCCGTAGCACCAAACAATATAGGTAATAAAAATATTTTGAAGGCTCATTCATATTATATTGTATTGTTTTACA
Organism: Eugnorisma glareosa; assembly: GCA_947578425.1. Taxonomy (NCBI): domain Eukaryota; kingdom Metazoa; phylum Arthropoda; class Insecta; order Lepidoptera; family Noctuidae; genus Eugnorisma; species Eugnorisma glareosa. Next base: position 3,220,619 of record OX387976.1, read on the forward strand.
TTCAACGCCAAAACTATTTTTTTTTCATAGTACCTATGTTAATCAACAACAAAGTTACTGCTGCAGTTTGATTAAAAAGTCCCATATCTCAAAAACTAAACATCAAATCTTATTCAAACCAATTTTGTTTGAAAGTTTTATTTACGTTCTACAATCCAACATTTTTTTCAGAATTTCCCTCTTACTTTAGAAATTAGAGGGGGGGGGGGGGGTGTACACATGTTTTACCACTTTGGAAGTGTCTATCTTTCAAACGATTGACTTTGAGAAAAATGGTTTTAGAAACCTCAATGTAATATTTAAAGACCTATCTATACATAGACAGCCCTCACAAGGAATGAAAAAAATATTTTTAGTTTCATTCAGTTCCATGTACGATACAAAAATCATAAAGCGGTTCACAGAACAAACCCACTAAGTTTCAACTGTGTAGTCCTAATCGTTTCGGAATAAAGTGGCTGTGACATACTCGGACAGACAGACAGACATGGCGAATCTATAAGGGTTCCGTTTTTTGCCATTTGGTTACGGAACCCTAAAAAGCACGAACCGCGTGAACTTTCTATGACATCTGACATTTCGGTGATCTCGCGCTACTCTAGCACCTCTAGCGGTGAATTTACACGCGATAACCCCCCATTGAGGCACCATCACGCGACGTCGCATCAAAGCACCTTCACGCGACGTCGCGTGATGTGACAATTAACGTGAGAAAACAACCGAATTACTAAACCGATTTTGATGAAATTTCTATGGGACCAATCGGGAAGTATATCCTTTCACAAGAAAAAGATTTTTTAAAATCTGTTCACAAAATTAAATGACGGAGATACGAGGTAACAAAGATAAAAAAAACAACCGAATGAGAGCTATCGTTTTTGAGCTCACCAGATGGCGCCACTCACGAGTAAGGTTCTGCCAATAATTCTATTATATACTTTAGATTACCAATAACTTAATATTAAGTTTCTTTTATTACGTATAACAACATAGTGTAAACTTCAGATACATAATTACAATATTCTCCCTAATATTAGCAAGCATGAAACATTTAAAATCATTTCAACTCCAAGTACTAACAAATAGTAAGATCCCTAGTTGCTACTTAAAATCTTAAAGTCATTATTCTCAATCAAGACCACAATCGTGAATATTTGTAAAAATACGTGATAAAAAAGCACGCAACGCGCGAACACTCTATGACATCTGACATTTCGGTGACCTCGGGCTACACTGTAAATTGTATTGTAAATTCATACGCATTAGCTTCAATTGAGAACCTCCTCCTTTTTGAACAAAGTCGGTTAAAAAGAAGTAAGGAAAGGGTTTCAATCATAAACAATTTTGGTACTGGCAGTATAGTTTGGCAGTAGTAAAAGAAAAAAATATTGTTGTCTCTGGGCTCAATTTAAGCCGCGTTCCAGATACAATTTATACGTTTTATTGGCATTAATATTCTAAAAGTTGAATAATGTATTGGTCATGTATTTTGAGGTTTTGCCAAATCATATAATATTGAATGCGACATTTCCGTTAAGATTTAGAAATGAAAGTAATTTAAAGTTATTTTCTGGGTTTAAAGTATCAGTAATGGAATTATTTTGTTGAATAATGTTAGTTGCCTCAATATTGAATGCAAAAAATCGACGGCTTGGATTTTGAAACGCAGTTTAAAATGTCATGTCATTGATTTGATTGTCAGGTTTCTCGGAACGTATTCTTTGCTGTTTGCACCTATTATTTTTTGTACAAAATCTTTTCCACCATCTTAATTAATAACTAGGCGTTCAGCCTACGTTTGGGTAAGTTACCTTGGGAAACTGTGCTGTATTTGGCTTAAACTTCAAGTTGTGAAATTACTATAAAATCACTACAGTACAAGTAAATATTATTGTAGTAACTGCATTTTTTGCATGTTATTTGCAGAGTTTGATGGATCCTTGGGGCAGTGAAGTTATCAAGTCTGAGGTTGTATCGGAGTTCGAAGATAATTTTCAACCAACTTCCGTGTCCGAGAAGCTATCGGATTCTGAACAGTATCTTGCTATTTTAGGTAATTGATAATAAAGTTCAAGTTCTAATCGCATTTTAACGACTTGTCATTGGTTACATTTGTCAGTCGGCTATTTTGTTACACAATATGATTTAATGTGGGGCAGTGCTGACTGCGGTCGCTACGAAATATATTGAGTGTCACAGACCTCTGGCCACATTCACTCCACGAGGCGCACTCTTACCGCTACGTCCGCTACTGTTCGAAGGTCGTGTGCACGCTTAGAAAGACTCATTTTGCCCTTATTACGGGTTTAGTGAATTTAGTATCTGTCTAACGCCATTTAACTCCATTTAGTTTTGTGGTAATTTAATTAAACAGTTCCATCAAAAAAAAAAAATTATATTGTCAATTAAACATATTTTTAACAATTTATTTTCTCTTTTTCAGAGCGCAAACTCAAGGCGATCAAATCTAAGAACAAGGTTGTGGAAAACCTCGCAGCATATAGAGCTGATTGTATTGACCGGTTGATGCGAGAGGGCTGCGACCTAGACCCTGTTATTGGAGACACTGAGGACGAAAAATTGTTGCAGGAATAACTTCTCACATAATAAGAGACCATTGTAAGTAGTCATGGCGTCCGCATCAGCTTCTAATATTGACTTGTCAGGAGCGACCTACTGCATATTGACCGGGGCTTCTCAGGGCATTGGCAGGGCTATTGCAGTTGAACTTGCAAAGCACCTCGGTCCTAAATCTTTGATGTTACTACTGGCACGTAATAAAGATCAGCTGGCTAAAACAGCAGAGCTCTGTAAGTCTGATAATATTAAAATTGTGTATGAGTCTATGGACCTTGCCACTGCTTCTGCACCAGACATGAAAGATGTGATTTACCATTCTTTACAAGGATATAAAATTACTGACTTTGCTAACTGTATGATTTTCCACAATGTTGGGTCTCTCGGCAACTTGTCTGTGGAGACAGGGCGCATGGAGAACTTGGAGGAAATGAGGCAGTACTATGATCTGAATGTATTTAATGTAATCAAACTGAATACTCAGTTCCTAAAGGTTTTTGAGGAGGTCGAAGACAGAGTTGTAATTGTGAATGTGACATCTCTGTGTGCCATCAAGCCCATGAGTGGTATGGCCAGCTACTGCAGTGGTAAGGCTGCGAGGGAGATGTATTTCAAAGTGCTAGCCGATGAGAAGAAGGACATCAGGGTGCTGAATTACTCTCCCGGGCCGGTTGAAACATCCATGATTGATTATGTCTTGGCTGAGACAGTGAACACCAACTTGAGAGATGTATTCACGTCGTTCAGATCACAAGGGGCATTGCTTAAGCCTGAAATTACGGCTAAGAAATGTTTGAAAGTTCTGCAAGAGGGCAAGTTCAGTCCGGGCGGCCATGTTGACTATTTTGATGATGAGTAGATGTCTTTGACTATCTAGGGGTAGCTTTCTTACTTGCATATTTGCCAACTATCAATGTGATTATAAATTATTAGCTTCCAAGTATTCATGTGATGTCTAATGTAATCTAGATTACTTCATATCAATCTGTGTTACTAACTGAGGCTGTTTCACTCTGTATAGATGTATTTAGAACATATTATGTGTGTCTAGCCATTGAACCCCATAGGACTTGTCATGTTTTGTGTCTGTGCAAGTCTTGCTGTGACTAACAATAACCAGGCTTTCGTATTTCATAATCAAATGTAAACCTTGTTTTAAAATTGTTCTATTGTTCTAAAAAACTTTATTAATGGATAGTTTATTATTATTAATGGTTTCTGACAAAATGTTCACTAATGGTCATTTTTACCCTGGTTGGTAATTTTTTTCTTTTTTGTTCTATTCTTTATTAATTAGGTTATTGGAGAATTCTAGAGGGCTGAAACTCGCACAAAATTTGATATTCTAGATGTCTTTTTTGTTACTTTCGAATATAAATGTTATGTGGGTTGATGTACTTTATTATTATAGGTATATTAAGAATTTATTGTAAAATCTATTGGGAATATTTTGTCAGATGCGCTAAATATAACTATCATAGTACTAGACACATTTCATATATTAAATGGCGTTGTTGTGATGTTTTAGAAATCTGAGCCTCGTGTCACATGTACCATGATTGTGTGAAACGAAACACTCGTAGTCAAGTAACATAGTTCGTTCCTAACATTCCATAAAGTTACATGTATCTCGTAGCCTATGAATGCAATTCATATTAACAATAAACGCTTGAAATTAAACTTGTTTTTGTTACCCTCACCTTATCTTTTATTATTTCATGATAATTAATATGAGTTACATTCATATTTCTTACTAGATATACCTACTTATCAATTATTATTTTAACTTTTGACCCTACACATTCAACAAGTTATTTCGTAAGTTTCCATGAAAACTCGGACTAATCTCCTAATGAAACTACTATTGCGATGTCATTAGCTATGAATCACAATCAAAAGTAAGCGAGTGACTAAATGAACATTGGTATTATGACCATTTATGTGATGAAAAATCGAACTAAAAGCCATAAAAATATGCTCTTCTAATGAAACTTTCACTAACCCTCTGGGCTCTTGTACTGCTAATGAATGAGTCACACCAACACATCAAAATATTACTACAATAGTTACTGCTTTTAATGCGCGTACTCATGCAAATAGTAATAGTTTTTGTTTCATCGAAATTGGGCCAGGATTTCCAAAGTTATAGCGTTGTAAAGATTCACCGCTTTACTCGAGGCCTACAGCCTAGGTGCCATCACAATGGGGTGAAAACAGTGTCTAAAGTCTTTGATTTGATTGTGTTTATAGACCACCTCGTAACTGATTTACCAGTTCACAAAAACTGACACGACATAAAGATCATTATTTTAAGCAATATCAATTTGTTACCTACACATTATTTATCGTTTCAAATTATACTTAAAACAAGTTGATAATCGACAGTACCTACGTATAGGTACCTACCACTTGGAGTTATGTTAGTAATTAAGTATTGTGTAATTTGATGTGCTTACTGCGAATCGAAGTACATTAATATAACGTATAATAGGTAACTAGCTGTTGCCCGCGACCTTCGTTCGCGTGAAATTATTACCTTCCGTTGTGAATCGGAATTTGTTAACAATTTCAAGAGTTTTTGTTTTTGCACGGAACCCTAATTATTTTTCAAAAATAAAAGTCTTGGTAAGACCTTATAACATCAACTATCTGCCAGTAAAAGTCCCGTCAAAATTGGCCCAGCCGTTTTGGAGATTAGCCGAAACAAACAGACAGACAAAAATTTAAAAAATGTGTTTTTGTTAAATATTACAAACAGACATTTACAATTTTATTTATTTGTATAGATGTTTAGATTAATAACAACACGGTTATGTTCCCCGAAGGTTGGGTAGAGGTGCATTTATTAGGGGACTAGGCAAAAAAGAGTCCTAATCTGTGGTTTCAAAGTACCTAAAGCTCTTCAAGGAACTATATTCGGATATAACGAACACTCAAACAACCATAAAAATAATAGTCTATTTTGTATTTCATCATTACAAAATATTATAGATTGGAAACTATAGGTATCATTATCTGCTTAGGCTTCCCCCAAGTATGTTGGGGTCGGCCAGTATAACCGGATGCAGCTATGCCTGTCTGAGCTCCACCATCTAGTACAGTTACTGAGCAGGTAATACGATGCCTGGTAAGACTGGGTGACTTAAGGGCCACTCACTACCTGTGAGCGCAATTGCTGTGCATGAGGTCCTATACGTTTGATTCCCAGGTCAGGCAAAGTGATATTGGTTTTCAATGAGGAATTTCTCAGTAGCAGCCACGTGCACGTAGTCTAGATTTGTGCCCGATTGGTTGCAATACTTGCAATAGGCTCACCCCCTATTATCTGGGACTTAGAACATAACTTGCTAAATGTGGCTGTAGGTATTATTAGGTACCTACTACACCGGGGATTCAGGGATTACAAACGTAAAGTTATGTCAGGACTGTCAAAGATCTCCAAATGAGAGCTGAGATCAACGGCATACCGCGCTATCCGAGGCACGGTGGAGGCTCGACAAGTAATGAATGGTCCTCACCTATCCACGGGCCGACCTAGGCAAGCGTAGGTACACCTTCGATCGAACCGTGCGTCTGTTGTTATTAATTTATTTTAGCCACGAGCCCCTCTTGTAGGTTAGCAACTCTATGCAATTCCAAATAACTTTGGGAAGACCGAAATGACGATATGCGACCCCAGTAGGAAACCGGGTAAAGGCTTTGCCTCTGAGAGTCAGATTCCGACGAATTGAAGTCGTGTTAAAAGTGGTTATGTTTTGATGAATTATTTTTGACTTAGCATCTATAAATTCTTATATAGATATACTTCGTCTATGTTGATGATGCTACTATTTACAATGAACTGTCTGTTTCCAGAATGATTGAAATGAAATAAATCAAAGTAATCTCGTTCTGCAGGTAAAATGCACCCTCAGTAATGGCGGGTCGCAAGAGTCTCTTCATATTCCTGATGGGCTTGGCGTGGAAGTGCCGGTACAGCATGCCACTGCTGCTCAGCGGCACCGTGGCCATCCTTGGCAGGGCGTGGATGTTCCAGATCAGGGTGCATACGGTACACAGGCTGCATGAGAATGAGGTAACAACGTTATCATCACGCCTGTAATCCCGTAAGTTGTTAGGCAAAGATGTACCTAAATAGTACACCCTAATTTCACCAGTTCCGTTTAAGTCCCATGCATTAAAGATTGAGAATATTGACATCATCGGGCACACACCCGGACAACCTAGCTGGTACAGAGAGATTTCTGATGGAAAGTCCCAAAAACACTTTGCTCGGCCGGAAATCGCACCCAGAAACTCATGTTCAGCAGTGGGTCTTTCGACCACTACACCAACGAGTCGGTTAGAGAATGACGTAATTACATACATGTTTAATTATTAAGGAAATGATCATTGAGCAAAAAACCGTTATTTTCAAAACAGTCACCATGTGATATTTGCGTTATGGCTCTTATGTTAGGGCCACATTGGCAGTATTAGGCGAATAATTTCGGTCTGGGAAAGAGACGGACCTATACGGGACATCTAGCTGCATCTCCTTCCCTTACCCAAACAACCCCAATCAGTTCGCTTAATGCCGCCAATGTGGCATTATAAAAACGACTACAAAATGAAATTCGCTACGTTGGCGTCGTGGCTATTTTGAAAGTGCAGATCTGATCGCCAGTTTAAATAGGCACTAAAACCCTGGCCCTATAAATTTAGTGTGGCAGTTAACCCTAATAAATGTCAGGCGATCATCACTAGGAGTTCTCGCAGTCTCAGTAAGTTGGATGGTATGTACAACCTCGCCACCATTTCATTTTGACCGTACAGTAGTTTCTTTTAGCGCTGATGTAAAGGATCTAGGTTTGCAGATAGCACCATGAATAGCATACCCAAGTCGCTCGTGTCAGCCAGAAGGTTACTGGTACGTTGCGGGCTCTGTACCGTTTGAAAAATTTTTTACCGTCACATACGAAAACAATACTTTTACTGTATTATTCTTCGTTCAGTCTATTTCTCTGTGGAATGCGCTTCCCCAGGAAATTACAGGATGGCAAGTATGGCAACCAATCGTTATATCTCTTTTTAAATTTTAAAGTTCGCGAGTACATTCGGAAAAAGCTGGCAGTTTCGTCACAACGTTAATGTTTTTTCCATTGTTTGACTTTTTAACCGACTTTCTTCAGAAAGGAGGAGGTTTCCAATTCGGCAGTATTTTTTAATTTTTTATGTTTGTTACCTCATAACTCCGCCATTTATGAACCGATTTGAAAAATTATTTTTTATGTGAAAGGAATGCTTTCCGTTTGGTCCCATAGAAATTTCATCAAAATTGGTTCAATAATTTGTTTTTTTTTCTAAAATACGTATTTTTTTTTTCTTCTTGGGCTTTATTGACGACATGATGGTTCGTTAATAACTTCTAGTTAGAATGTAAAAAAATGTTTCGTTACAAGAATTTGTGTGGTAAGTATACTACAACTAAAAAGGGTAAAATAAAAAACATTCTGCGAAAAAAAAACCGACTTCCAAAAAGACACTCGGTGATTTTGTTTGTTTCAGTTACTTTTTGCCACCTACTTCCGAAAGTCGCTAAGAGATAATGAGATGATGAGTAATAATAATGTTTAATTGTCACAGTAACCAAAAATATGATTGAGTATCGCGTGTAGCCTAGCACGCTTTTTGAAGTTTCCTGCTCAGAAACAGGCTAAAGGATGTAAATTGAAAGAGGTCAGGTATTCTCGGAATGCTGGAAGCAGGAGATCACCACACTGTAGCAGTGGTATTTCACGATATTTTGGTGGTTTTTCACCGCGTGCGCGGGTTTTGTTGCCGGCCGGTCTTTTCGTTGAGTACGATAATTTTGAATTACTAATGCCCGATTTCAACTAATGTAATTGCACTGTTTGGAATTTTGACTTGGCGCTGAGCTGTGTGTTGAAAATCAGAACAGTGCACTTCTTCTCGAATTCATGACTCAGATTTTGTCCGAGCAGGTTTTCCAGGGTTTCCTGGTCTCTACGTTGGTACGTACCTGGAAAGCCTAGTGCTATTTAGGAATTCTTTAGGAATGCATTTAGGTATCTAAGTTTACTACTAAAATTGGGCGTAAAAGCTATGGATTGGTATAATTCTGTGGAAATACCTACCTACATTAACGCAGGAATCCCTTCATTTCACAAATCGGATATCTATCTGCCTAGCTAGTTCGCACCGAAGAGATAATCTGTTTACCCTTGCACGCATTATGTCTTTGCCAGTTAATTCGATTACCGACTGCAGTCATTGGTATTTTGTAACCACTAGGGACTAAGCGTATTAACATACATGTATCAATCCTTTGCATGAAAGCGTTATAACGCATGTCTACATACACGGTGTGTCGTGAGCGTGAAAAAGACTTACCTACCCTGTGGTTTCATTTCACGATTGTAGACCTCAAATGTTGAAATTTTTCGTCCGTATTATCCAGAATTAACCATCGTTAAATCTTCAGGAAATATTATAATATAAATACTAATAATCAGTCAGGAATTCACGAGCACATACATACGTAAAATCAAAAACGATTTTCTTCTAAAGATAGAAGTTTCGTGGTGTTATGAAAGTTCACAGTGGGTACACATATCAAATCCCTTTATATATCATTATCAGTATTATCACATAAGAAAACGGCAGAGCTTTGTCTCCAAATCCTCGAGGCGACCATAAGACCACCAACCTGGGGCCTTAGTCTGCTATTGCAATAGTGTCAGAATGGTCTACAATTGATTTAATCAGGCCCCTAGCCCACGGCGTATTGAAGCGCGTTCGAAACTCGTTTGACGTGCGTACAAAGGGTAATTCGTCTGCGCGGGGCCTTATTAAATCAATGATAGACCATTCTGACACTATTGCAATAGCAGACTAAGGCCCCTGGAATTATTTCTACAGGGTTCAATCCCGTCAATCTGTGGCCAGTCTGTTTGAGACAAATCAAAATGAATGGATTTTTTGCGTCAATCTAGCCTAGTATTACGCAATCATTCAACCAAGATCACTATTCAACTCAAACAATGGTAAACGTCTAATGTCCTCTTACGGCCGTTTTCTATACTTACTTCCGTACAAAGTAAGTAATGAATTGACAGGAATATCCTATCCAAGTTACTTATCTGTCTCTCGGAGGGTTAACTGTTGTGCTGTGTTTCTTTAACTGTTTATCTGAGATAGCAACGTTCCGTTAACTGTTAGTAAGATATTGAAAACGGCCGTTGGGGTGTTGTATGGTCGCGGGCTTGTGGACGTCCGTCTTATGACGACAAGCCGTGTCGACGGCGCGTTCGTGTTCCACCCGCGCCTCAAAGAGATGTCAGCAATCGGGAAGGGGTCCGAAAGGACCGATGCCTGCCAGGGTTGCGGGACTGTTCGAAAGAGATACCGCGGCCCTGGAACACAAAGGGCAAAAGGAGGAATATGGATGGGATTTAGTCAGTACAAGTCTGACACTGAGAGTGGGAGGGAGGTAAAAGATTTCGTGTAATGAATAGATACACCTTATATTAGGTCTATCTATTCATACACGAAATCTTTTAAGGGGTCATTGTACTCATCATTATGAACAACTTTTACTACGGGACCAACCCCGAAATCGCGATAAAAAATCAGCTGTTCCCTACAATATGTTTGCATTAACTCGTTAAAATGTACTGAACAGCAGATTTTTTTTTTCGCGATTTCGCGGTTGGTCCCATAGTAAAAGTTGTTCATAATGATGAGTAAAATGACCCCTTAAGAGATTTCTTGTATGAACAGATACACCTTATACATAATATGGGTCTATCTGTTCATACACGAAATCTCTTAAGGGGTCATTGTTCATCATCATTGTTGCCAGTGGCTCTCAAACTTTTTTGGTGACGGAACCCTTTTGGGAAGCAAAATACTTGATGGAACCCTACAATAAAACAATAGTTTTTAAAAGTGTATTCGTTATTAATAAGCATGATAAAAGTACAATGTAACAGTTACTAATTATTACTTACCACACGGCAAGTACAATAATAGAAGATATTAAAAAAGAAAAAATCTAACTAATTGGAGGTATGAAACTGTTTTTTATTTTTCATCAATTGGTTGATATCAGGTTTGATAGAAAACAGTTGAAGTCTCATATCAGGTTCGGCGAATAGTCCAGTCTATTGCGATATTTTGTTTTCGTGGCTGCATAGGTTGAGAATCCTGTTTCGCACAAATATGTTGTTGGGAACGGGAGAAGAATATTCAGAGCCATTTTGCCAAGCATTGGATATTCATCACGGATTCTGCAACAAAAATCGTTGAGAGGCGTCGTTTTGAACAGTGACTCCATACAGTGTCTGATGACATTTCTAAAAGAGATTCATATATCTTGTTTGACATACTTTCGGGCTTTTCCAAGTTGGGTAAAAAAGGATTATGAATCCATGACTTCAGTTTCATTTTTGTATTCTGTTCTTCGCGAAAATACTTTTCAAAAGATGCGCGCATCGAACTGAGATATTGGACCAATTCTTCAATCACATCATCTTGAAACATTTCTGAGTCGTTATCGCTAACAAACTCACTGAGTGACGTAAAGCTTTCTATTTCTTTCTTACCAATGCAAATAATCCAAAAATCTAATTTTCTTTTGAAGGCAGTTATTTTGTTATAGGCCTCAAACACTGTTGTCTGTTTACCTTGCAATGATACATTCAATTCGTTCCGTTTTTGAAAGATATCCGCCATAAAAGACAATCGGAACAACCAAGTTTTATCATACAAACGGTCCTTCAAATTAAAAGAAGAATCTGCTTTTTTTTTTTTTTACCGATTGGAAATCATCAAATAACCCTCCCGCTCTGGGCTGAGCAGGAGGGAGTGTCAGACTTTTACTGACTAAAACCCATCCATGTTCCTTCCTTTGCCCTTTGTGTTCCAGGGCCGCGGTATCTCTTTCGAACAGTCCCGCAACCCTGGCAGGCGTCGGTTCTTACGGACCCCTTCCTGTTTGCTGACTCTCTTTGAGGCGCGCGTGGAACACGAACGCGCCGTCGACACGGCCTGTCGTCATAAGACGGACGGACGGCGAGCTAGCCCATAGCTCACCGTCCACAGGCCCGCGCGCTACGGTGGCCCCCGACGCCCGGTGCGTCTCCCGCGGCGGCTGGGACGTGAGGTTCTCTCCCTCTCACGTCCCGCCACCTCCTTCGCTAGCAAAGAAGTATCTGCTGAAAGAAACATTTTTAACTCGGCTCTAAGTTCAAATAGCCTTGTTAAAGTTTTACCCCGAGACAGCCATCGCACTTCTGTATGGAGCAGCAGTGTTTTATGTTTGCTGCCATAATCTTCATACAATAATGAGAACAATCGGGATTGTACTCGTAGTGGTCGTGATTTGATAAAATTAATTATTTTTACCGCGTCATCCATAACTAATTTTAGATTTGACGGTATTTGCTTCATCGCAAGTGCTTGTCTATGCAGAATACAATGGCTGGAACTACAATTAGGCGCTTTATTTTTTATTCGTGACACTGCTCCTGCTGCTTTACCTTTCATCGCCTTGGCCCCATCTGTACAAATGTCAATGCAATTGTTCCAACTGAGATTATTTTCTTCAAAAAATATATTTATTTTATTAAAAATTTCTTCCCCGGTAGTGTTTGTGAGCAGCGGTGAACACATAAGCATGTCTTCTTCAAAAGAACTTTCATATGGATATCTCACGATAACCAGTAAGATAGCCAAACCAGCGACATCAGTTTCATTTGCAAGGCGAATCGTGTTTTTTGTAGACGTGTAACTAGTTCTTGTTTGACGTAGCTTGCCAGATCATGGATTCGCCATGAAACAGTATCGTTTGATAGCGGCACAGTAGAAAGATGCTTTGCAGATTTTTCATCGAGCATACATTTTGTTATGTCTAATACACATGGCTTTATTAAATTCTCAGCGATAGTGTGCGCTTCACCTGCTTGTGCAATGCGAAAGCTAACTAAATATGATGCCTCCGTGGCCTTTTCGTTGATAGTTTGTGTTACATGCATCATATTTTTTTGACTTTCCAATAACTGATCTTTTTTACGAACAAAAAAAAATCTTTCTTCTTGTCTTTAGACTCGGGGTGTACAGTGTCTAAATGTCGGCGCAATTTGGCAGGTGCCATGGAACTATTAGGAAGCAGTTTACTACATAGCATGCAGAGAGGTGAGCCGTTGGAATCAACAAATCCGAAACTGATATATGATTCATCGTACTTCCTTTTTTTCGTCTTTGAAACCGTCGAGCTTGACGTCGTGGCATCATCGTCTGGATCGGTGATTGCTATATTCTCCGCGCGTACTGCTTTTGAACATTCAGCGTCATTAGAAGATGTTGTTGCAACACGTTTAACACCTTTAAGCCAACGTTCCATTCTTCTTTATTTATAATGTTACACGCCAGGATGGTGGGGTCTAAATAATGCACAATCGTTACTGCGTATAAGAGACTAAGTTTAGTACAATGAAGAAATGTATAAAACTGAGACAACAGAATACAGCAGGCAGTAGAACAATTAACACTAGTTTCTCGCTAGCGAGCTTGTAGTTAGGTAGGAACTTATCGCTCCGAACGCTAATCGTCAACTGACTAACGAGGCGCGTTTTTTTTTTTTTTGAATATGCCACTCGCAGCGCAACAACTCTCGGAGGTTGATGCTGCTTAACCGGACTATCCTGTGGTGGCCAAAAATTACTTTAAGGCCGAGCCAGGGCTTACAAACTAAGGATATTCACATTAAATGAACGGTCACTAAGGGCACCCCTGCGGGGTTCGGGCCTAGGCTTAGTGCGTCATTGAGGGGAGGGCAACTAGAGATTGGCTGGGTCGGATTATTTAAAGGGGAATTTAACGTTACTTGCTCAGCGGCGCGGGCTGGCTCGTCGGGCAAGGGTCGGGCGGTAGTATTACGGGGGGGTCGCGGAGGGCCTCGGCGGGGCCGGAGTCGCGGTCGGTATCTGTTTTTGTGTCTACGAATCGTGCTGGTTTCCCTACAGCTCTCTTGAAGGAGGGTGCTGGGGTCGTCGGGTTCGTGGAGGGTGAGGCGGGGTCTCCTAATCCTACTTATCTTAGAGGGGACATATCGGGCAGCCGATGAGATCAGCGGGTTGGGGTGTTTCTCGGAAGAGTCTAGGAAACGCTTGGTAAGACGTTTCATGCACTGTTTAATGGTCGGAATTCTAAGGTCGACATGGAGTCGTTCGTTCCTAACGAACCACGGGGCATCCGCGGCTCGCCGGAGAAATCTATTTTGCAAGGTCTGCATCCTATGGAGGTGATGTGGCTTGGCATGCGCAAACACGGGGCAAGCGTAGGTATGTCATAATGGGCCGAATGCACGCGGTGTAAATACGCAATTTGCACTTAGGTGCACTTAGGTGACAATTTGCTGCGAACATTCAGCACGGAGTGGACTCTACCAAGAAGGAAAGCGGCACGCGAGCGTACCGTCTTTACGTGCTCACCGAAAGATAGGCGTCGGTTCAGAATGACCCCTAAATATTTAGCTTGCTTCTCCCAAGGGATCGGCTTGCCAAACATAGAGATCGGTCTGGGGGTAGACGAGAAGGTTTTGTGGGGGCTATTGAAAAGTACCGCCTGGCTCTTGTCGGGGTTGACTTCTATCCTCCGTCTCCGGAACCAAGCGCCTAGTGCGTTTGCGGAGCTTTGGAGAATGCGGGTAATATTATCGGGGCTCCTACCTGAGTAGTAGATGCCAGTGTCGTCAGCAAAAAGTGCTAACTCAGCCTTTCTACTCAGGGGGATGTCGCTGGTGTATAGCGTGAACGCTAGGGGGGAGAGCACAGAGCCTTGAGGGACTCCTGCGCGGATCGGATGTGGAGCGGAAAGGGCACCTTCAATGCGGTACTGGAAGGTGCGATTCGACAGGCTTTTATACTTAGTCCTAGACTCGATCTCGAATATTCTCGAAAATACTCGAGTCGGCGCCTTTGATAAACAAAAAGCAAAAATAAAAAAAGAAATATAAAAATTGCGTTGTAAACAATCTCGACTTTATTTTTTGAAGTTAGAGTCGAAAGTCGCTTGTTGACAACTATAGCGTCTAATTCAGAGGTGGATTTTATCAAAGGGACTGCGCGCTCACAAGTATACAAGTATACATGTTGATACCAAACTTATGAGATATTGTACCAGCTATTGTAACACATGTTTATACAAATACAAATAAATAAATAAATATACCTACGCGCGGCCGCGGAGTCAAAACGTTCGACCAGAGAGGTGTTTTGATTTTTTTTCTAAATTCTTGAGGAACTCTTACAGAGGTATCGCGGAAACCTAGGGTTCCGCGGAACACACTTAGAGTATAGCTGTTCTAAACCATACCTGGGAACCTTCTAGTTACGGAGATATTGGGGGTCAAAGTTACAACTTTTTCACAAGTTTTTTTTAAATACGTGTTTTTAATGTCAGAGTTTTACTTTAAACACCTACACAACCCCCATACTATTCAATCCATCCATCAGCGCAATGTTTTGAGTGCGTTACATTGAGTACCTACTAAGGTAAAACGTGATTTCTCACCCCAAAAAAAAAAGTCGTTTCCCAGCAAACATTTTTGCGTAAAGTTACTTAGTTTGATAATGCTTGGTTGAAGGCTTTGTGAAAGGTCCTGTTACATCCTGTATATATATACTGATCAAAACAATTCCGAACACGAGAGTTTACCAGTGTGCTGGATATCCTGGTTGCAGCATCAGCTCATCGTGTTGCTACCATTGCATTGTATGTGGAATTAAATACCGATAAAAAAAAATCGAAACACGTCATATTATTATCTGCTATTTATAATTTTTTCAAGAGTGTAGGTACTAGTGTGCTGGATATTTTGGCTGCAGCATCAGCTCATTGTGTTGCCACCATTGCATTGTATGTAGAATTAAATACTAACAAATCCAAACACGACATATCTGCTATTATGATATATAGATTTAAGTAATCAACAATTCAAAAATAAACTATAGCAGCTAAGAGATGACCAGTTCCAACTGACAGCGCCCGTTCACGAACATGACACATGGATCAGCCCCATTCAGCTCAACCATTTTGAAGGGAACTAAATCTTTAACAGAACGCGCTTTTGTATGGCTCTTTGTAATAACAGGTTTTACTTACAGTTGGCTTATTACGACGAAGACGATGAGCAAGACGACGACGAGGCCACGTGGGAGACCGAGTCTTCAGACTCGTGGGAGACCATCGTGGAAGAGGTGGCTTACGGCTGATAACACAATGGCACTCTCAGCCATCGCAGGCCAAACCTGCCCCGACGATTATGACCGACTAAATACCTAGGTCCATGGGCATTTAATTTATTATTTTGGCTAAGGTTTCTGCCGTACTTGTGGATATTATCGTTACGGATATTATGTTTTATATAAAAGATGGCCGTCTGTGTTATTGGTGTTTTTGGGTTCCACTTCCAAGACAATATTTTTAGCACATTATTTTGGGGACTCTGTTCCACTGTCAAATGGTGTTGGTATGGTAATAATCGCACGGCACAATTTTTAGATCTTAGATGTTCTTAAACAAATTGTCGAACGTATGTGCTGCGTAAACGTCGTTTCAATCAATATTTTCGAATTTTCGATAAAATCATATCTACAGTGGTGGCGCTGCGACTAGTTGACGTTGACGTCAACCATAACGAGACTGCTGCACGATTCTTTAGAGCGTGGCCATCGTCTGAACTAATGACGCCATCTTTTTGTTTCCATAGACAATTACACACATGTTTAGCAACAGCGTCCTCCTGACTAAATCATTTAGTCACCGAAACAACCATGCAGCAGCATACAGACGAGCTTTCGCAGTTATTTTACCGGGGATTTTCGGATATTATTATCTGAACTTTAATCTTTATTTTTGTAGCAATAGGGTTAGTAATTGTATGGGTTGCAATTGGTATTGCGCTTATTCTAGAACACCCTGTAAATAAATTTAAAATGGTTTAATTATACTTTATAAACAATAATAGCATTGTCACATAATGGATATCCCTTAGTTCTAAATCGCGAAAGCTTTAAACAGTGATTAATAGCAGCAATTCCCTAAGAAATTAAAACATAAATAACAGATTGATAAGCAATGAAATTAGTAAATTAAAAACATAATTCAGTTCAAATAACCTTAAAATTACTCGTAACATTCAGTAGCGAGATTGGCTGTGAGATTATTGGTCAATAATTATTTTACTAAATGTTCCAATGCTGTCGTGTTGTAGGTATGCGCAGAGGACGCATTATTTAATTGGCAGCCTGTTTGAAGCCCCTGATATTTTGGATGCTTTCATAGTAATATTTTCATGTGGGCAACAATAGTAGATTGTATGACAAGGGAGCAAAATAATATTTTTACGGCGAGGGCGCTATTTTGAATACAGAGCGAAGCGAAGGATCTAAAATAGAATCCTGAGTGTAGCGAGGGATTCTAAGTACATCGCCTGAGGGAAAAATATTTTTGATTGAGTCTTGAGTCATATACTCTACTTTTCATCTCCTTCTATTAGAAAATAAATAAGAGACACTTTTAAAATTAAAAGAAAGGGTATCAGACGACTAAGTACAGTACGTATACGTACACGTTATAAAACAGTGTTTATAATGGAATAACTAAAAGATACTCGCTTTTATAGCGAGAAACTCCGTATCAGGTACGACATTCAAGAAAGTTTCAACATTTTGTCCGGAAAATACTTTCGATTTCTTTGGTCTGTGTCCTTCAGACAGTCTTTTCAGATAAGCTACTAATTTTGAGTAGCTGTCGATTTTAATATGTTCATTGATATTAACTGTAGATTTAAGTATTGAGTATACACTCCAAAGAGTAGAAGGTTGTTTAGTTTTGGCTAACTTTTGAAAATAGGCCTAAAATACACTTTCCGAAAATGTCTGGATCCTTCTCTATTTTGCCATAGTAGGAAATTGTCATAGGCCTTTAAATAATTTTTCCGGGATTTCGTAGGCATTAAGTTTTGAATGACGTTATTCTTCTATTTTTATTGTTTCAGGAGTGAATGCACTTTCAGAACTCGACGTAGAACTCATTTTTTTTTTTTGCAAAATACAATAAAATCCGTACCAATTACAGGAATAAGGAAGTAAATCGCGCGCTCTTGTTTTTTTTTTTTTTTAGTTTACGTGCCTGCCCCCACCGTACAGTCAACACTTACAGCCAGTCATTTATACAATTTGCGTTCGATTTCATTGAACGATTCATGTTCCAAATCAAATCTCATAACTGCCCACTAAAAAGTCTAATGGAGAAAAGAGCTACTTTGCTCCCGCTTAAAGAGGAACAAAACGACACTTTTCGAATAGAAGGGATGAAAAAGTTATTTTTTTACTCTTCTTCTCGACTTCCTGTAATGGAAACATACAGGAAGTCGATACAATTAGGGATACTATGACGTTTGACTTGACAGGCCTTCCCTATTAAAGATTGTTCATATAAGTATTTATCTTTAATCGTCGTTCCATTGTGGTTTAGGGTTCAAAATATGTACCTACCTATTATTTGTAGAAAATGCTGTATTTATAGAAACACAGCCTTTTTTTTTTTGCTGATTTGAATTAATATATCGATTACAATCCTTCTTTGTTTTTAATTTTACCCTTTTTTCGTGTTAATTTTCCTCTGTACTTGAAGTAATTTATCTACTAATGAGAACGACCCACGCTGCTTCGCATGGTTTTTAGGATTTGACAAATTATTATTTTTTATTAAAATACTAGCGACCCGCCCCGGCTTCGCACGGGTCCAATGTTATACATATAAACCTTCGTCTTGAGTCAGTCTATCTATTAAAAAAAACCGCATCAAAATCCGTTGCGTGTAGTTTTAATTAAAGATCTAAGCATACATAGGGACAGACAGAAGGAAAAGGACATACTATGCAGTGAAGTTATATAATCAGGCGTTACTATGCGGAACTCCATGACATTAAATGTTATGCAAAATATGTAGTTTTACGTCTGCGAAAATAGTTCTCCATATTATTTTCGCGGAATAAAAACTACATGTTTTTCTCAAAATTACTCTCAAAATAGTACGGGCTTGTCTGTCGCCACAATACCACTACACAGACTCATCAGTTTGTTGTCTCTGTCTAAACCGGCTACTCGATTTCAGTTGTTACGATGTACGAAGAAAAATCATAATTGCTGGTGCCGCAATAATACTCTTAGATGAAAGAAAAAGAAAAAAAAAATGGTGCAAGGAATGGTTTAAAAAACCGCCCAAGTACGAGTTGTACTCAAACGCACATAGGGTTCCGTAGCACCAAACATTATAATAAAATTTGTAATAAATATTTTGAAGGCATTCGTTCATACGTTGTATTGTTTTACATTCAGCAACAAAAGTAAATTTGTTTTTCATAGCATGTAATGAAAAACTAAGTTGTTGCTGCAGTTTGATAAAAAAGTCCCATAACTCAAAAATAAACAAAATCTTATTCAAACCAATTTTGGTTGAAAGCTTTTTTAACCGACTTCAAAAAGGAGGAGGTTCTCAATTCGTAGGAATCTTTTTATTTTTTATGTTTGTTCCCCGATTACTCGAAGATGGCTGGACCGATTTGGTTTTTTTTTAGTTTAATAGGGTATACTTCCCAGGTGGTCCCATAATCATCAATTCAGGATCTGATGATGGGATCTTGGAGAAATAGACAGGACTCTTCAAATTTTATAGGCACACTTGAAACGATTTGAGTAGTTTATGGAAGAGTACTTTCTCGGAGTGGTCCCATTTCAATTTGGTGAAGATCTGATGAAGAACTTCGGAGATAGGCAACGGAACTTCTCAATAAATGATAGCAAATGGACTGGGATTGCTGAAATCTCATGTTAGTCTATTGTTTACACCAGTTCATAACATAACATCACGCCGGTACGCTGTGAAGGGGTAAGCACATGAGAACCACTAAAAAGTGAAAAATAAAAAACTTTTTTGCAAAAAATTAAACCAATTTTTTTCAAAAAAGTTGTTTTTTACGTTCTATAATCCTATATTTTTTTTCAGAATTTTTCTCCTCTTTAGAAATTAGAGGGGGGACACACATTTTACCACTTTGGAAGTGTTTATCTTTCAAACGATTGACTTTGAGAGAAAATGGTTTTAGGAACCTCAATGTCATTTTTAAAGACCTGTCTATATACACCCCGCACGTATAGGAATGATGAAAAAATATTTTTTATTTTCAGTTCCATGTATGGGGAGAGCCTCCTTAGTATTATATTTTTTTATTTTTGTATAAAAACCCTAAAGCGGTTCACAGAATACAACTACTAAGTTTCAACTGTGTAGTCCTAATAGTTTCGGAGTAAAGTGGCTGTGACATACACGGACAGACAGACAGACAGACTTGGCGAATCTATAAGTGTTTGCCATTCGGCTACGGAACCAGTAAAATAAAAATAAATCAGTATAGCCATATTAATTTGCTCCAAGAATTAGAAATTAATGAACCTGGAGACCTACAAAATTACTTGCGCATGGATCAAGAATAATTTGAATTTTTATTAAATCTCAAGCCTAAAATGACTGGACAGAATACTAAAATGAGACCGTCAGTGACTGCAAAAGAACGATTACTCGCCACGGTAAGATGTTTAGCTACAGGTAGAACATATTATGCAAACATTAAATTTATTTGTGCTTTATCACCTCAATATTTGTATACCTACATAAATTATAAAAAAAAAAAAAAAAACGTCTGTACTGGTTGCTGTCGCTTTCAGGTCTGTGGACAGGCGGCCCACAGAGCATCATACATATACAGGATCAATTTTTATTCAGTGTGCAAACTTTGACAAATTAAACTTAAATGAGTTTTATTAAATACCTATTTTTTGTTTTGATAAGCCTTAGTAAAAAAAAAAAAAAGTTATCGTTAACGAAAAATGTTTACTTTGAAATTGATTGTATGGCCACCAATTCGCGGGCGGCGGCGCTCCACGCTCGTTTGTTTACCATGCACAGGCATCATTTACGTGGGTTACAATGTACTGATCGCCGATTTTATCTGGTTCCAACTAGACTTTTTTATTTAAGATTTGGCCGTGATCTGAAGTTATTTGAAGAGTAATCCCAATTTTTCCTTCATACTTTCGTGGGCTTAGGACCATCAAAATGCAGAAAATAAAGCATACTGACCGTGATCAATCAGCCTTGTGAGTGGCTGCTAAAATGGTCCCTTCATTAGGGGCTGTTGGGTTAAGGATACCTTGGGCTCGCATTCGGGGTATGCTCTCCGTTGCATACATTCTGCGAGCTGCTCGTAAACTTTCAGCACTTAATAAATACACCCGCACCATTTCATAAAACTCGCGGTTACTTAAGTTCGACATCGTGACCTGTAGGTACGAGTACGACACACTTGTGGCGCAGGAGTTGCGCGGGAAAGGTGGACGCGACGACTCGACAGCGCATGCGATGAGCGACTGTCGGGCCGCGATCGTCGGCCCCGCCCCTGCCACCCGGGAAGAGATTTCACCCCCGCTGCACGACATCGCCGCGTGCGCCGCACGGCGCGCGCCCATTGATATTATTACGAATAGATAGTGTCCATATTTTGCTGAATTAAAGTCGGATAAAAAAATATAAAAAAGTTTTGAACAAATAATGGAAATGTGTTCTATTACTGATACTGACCACCAAATTTTTTTTGCGCATTGCATAAAAAATATTCCAGTATATAGAGGCGGCCCACGATGAGCATTCACGATAGTCCGGTTAAGTAGCATCAACCTCAGAGAGTTGTTGCGCTGCAAGTGGTCCCTTAAAAAAAAAAGAATGAGCATTCACGTGGCGTGGACATGCCTGTACGGACATGTGCCCGCGCAGACAAAATGAGATCGCCCGGACAAGCAACGGGAAATTCTGCCGGACTGACTGCAACGGTCCTACACTAGCAAACATTGCTTAGACCCAGTGTTGCCATACTGTAGCGACTAAAAATCTGTACATCCGACAACAAAATCCGTACAAATTCCGTATGTGCAATAAATCTGAAACTCCAAACGAAATCCGTACAAAATAAACTTAAAATTAAAAGCAAGAATTATTTATACATGTCTTTGTTCATTTTTCTAATCATAATTGTCATTATCAACATTCAAATCAAAACAAGGGGTATTTCAACCATGTAACATGCTATCTTTCAGCAGGGCTATTACGTATCTCTGTTGACAGTTCTTATTGATCCTCACTTGGTGAGTTTTGATATGACATATGACAGTTCTGCACGGGTAGCGTCAGTTGAAACCAACAAGAACGGTCATTGTTCAAAACTCGCCAACAAGTGATGATTAGTATGAACTGTCAACAGTGATTCATAATAGCCCTGCAGATGAAACCATGATACGAAGCTATAATAGCTGTGACCATGATGAAACGGCAATTCCCTTAACTGTGACCATGATGAAACGGCAATTCCCTGTCATAGACAACCAGGTTATTTTTTTTTTAATACAGAACTGTGTTAAAAATGTGTTTTAGGGATGTCGATAGTAAAAAAGTATCGATTAATCGAGATATCGATGTTTTTGTGTGTTAATTTTAAAGCGTGTACGTATTATGTTATAACTTACCATTGGAAATCCGAACACATATCCGTACGCAATTTTTATCCGTTCGTTATACTCCAAATTCCGTTCGTGTACGGACAAATCCGTACATATGGCAGAACGGCACAGACCTATAGTAGCGAGGTTCGGCGGGCATGTCTGCAGACTTGCCCGCGGGCATGTCCGTCTAGTGAATTCCCCGCTTTAATTGCCAAGAGCCTCGACTGCAATACCTGAGGAGGCTCTCGTTACGCAGCTGGATCAAGGGCTTGATTCAGAAAGCGGTACTCCTGGACACGGCTCGTATTGTTAGGAGGTTCCTCTCTCTGGAGCCCTGACCATCGTCGGTTGCTTGGACAGGTTGTACTATTTTTTAAATTTTTTAAAGTTTTTTTTTCTAAGGAATATGTAAAAATATAAAAGATGTGTGTAAAAAAAATACAAAGTTGATAACTTAAAAACATAATCCTTCCAAAACAAATTACTTGGGTTGAAGAACAGCGCGGGTCGCCAAGTTAGAGTAGCAGTGGCGCTACCATAGAGAGGCGCTACAGTGGCTCAACTGCGGCGCATCTTCAATTCCATGTTTTCATAGATCTCGAAATTTTTTGCACTCCACTTCGGATATGTTAGATTTTTGTTTGTCAATTCGTACAAGGAGTATCTTTGTCGATTTACGCAGAAAAGTCTATGAATTGATAAAAAATGGGATACGAAGCTTGAAAATTTTAGCATCCACCTCGATTAAGGTCGGTTTTATTTTGTCCTCTATTGTACAGTATATATATTGTGCTTTTTATACAGTGTGTTTGGTTATACCGGTTACCGATACTTTAAGGGGCATATTATGTACTCATTTCTATCGACAAATACACGTTTATAAATACTCCTAACCCCACACCCCGCGAATGGCAGCCATTTTGTTTTTTAATCGACTTTGTGCCTCGCTTTGTAAGATTTCTTGTACAATGAGAGATCCGCATAAACTGGTTTTGTATAGCTTGATTGACCTTCGTGCTTATCTGCCACATTATGGAGTCTATGTGCTGGGGCAGGGCTATATTCAAATGACAATAACTCTTTAAATAATTGGTCTTGAGTCATTATTTTGATACCATTTTGTAGGTTTACTCAAATAATTCTAATTAAACATAAAACATGAAACATTCAGGCATTAATTTTGCACTAGAGTAAAAAAAAAAAAAAAAAAATTATGTAAAATTTTGCGTTTCTTTATTTTTTAGCCGCTTTTTGCTAATTGGATAGCCTCAGCATTTACCTTTGCAATAAGATCATTAGCACGTCTCTAGGACTCTTAGTTCCAAAGATACTAGCATTTCATTGAACATACCATAGATCAGCCGATTAAAAAACAAAATGGCTGCCATTCGCGGGGTATGGGGTTAAGAGTATATAGAAAGGTGTATTTGTCGATAGAAATGAGTATATTATATACCCTTAAAGTATCGATAACCGGTAGCCAAACGCACTGTAAATTCTGCCTATTTACAAAGAAAAGCTTATGCACGCAAATTACATAAGATGTCTCAGCGAATTTGAATATTTTAGGATATGCTCGGATAAATTCGATTATTTTGATACATCTCTCATACAAAGAGAAACGAGAATAGGAACTATAATAGCAAGCGAAGCAAGCCCGAAAATTTTTGCTTCCGCCTCGGTTAGATTTGTCTGAATCTGAATCTTTTCTATGTATTTTCTTTCCCGACAGGGGGTGTAGGTGCACCCCCTTGCACCCTGCTGCTGGCACCCATTTGCGGCGCAGTAACGCTTTAGTAAATCTAATGTTAGTGATGTATCGTCTCAAGACCCACATCGCGATGAATTCATCAACCATTTCTCTTTGGCGATAGAAGATTCAAATAAATTGCTAGAATTACTTAATGTTATGAGCATTTCGTCTGGCTGCGAAGTACTAATTGCTTTATTCGGCTCGTAATGGATTCAGAAAAGAAATATTCATTAATGGATTGTTATATAAATGAGTTGCTATGTATGTACTATCTTCTGTTACCGTAGAAACAGCTGTGTTCGGCAGACGCGGATCCAGCCCTCAAAATAGGTTGTGGGTACGCCCCCAAAATTGGCAAACTGATATAGATAAAAAAGGGAAAAAATCTTCGTGGTAGTAGTGTAATAATGAATTTTACAAGAAGAAACTAATAATATTCAAGAGCAAGTGCAGCAAGCTCAATTTTTTTTCACCCATCTCTGATATGTTAGATTTTTAGAATAATCAATTGATATGTTAGCTTTTTAGAATAATAGACTTTAGAATTCAAGAGCTTTAGAAGCAGCGAGCTCGAAAATTTTAGCAGCTTTCTTCCGATTTGTAACACTTTATTTATACCATTTAAATAGGCGTTATTAAAATGATTCTGCCGACTTTGTCAGAAAAGTCTCAGAACCATGAAATCTTTTATGAGGCGAGAAAGCGAAGCGAGCTCGAAATTTTTTGGCACTTTGCCGACCTATGCATAATTGTTTCAAAATAAATAAGTATATTTGACTCCAGAATGCAAGAGCGAGCGAAACGAGCTTGAAAAACTTAGCAGTCCTTTTCGAATTTGTACCTATAGATTTTATTTTTACCATTCATACAGGTAATATTATCGACATAATTATGCTTATACATAGGTTTCTGAACAATTAAGAGACTAGGATGCGAGAGTAGCGAGCTCGAAATCCAAGCAGCCCGCTTCGTTTAGGTTGGGTTTTCTTTTGACCACTAGGCAATACAAATTAAAGAAGCTACTTGAATATATGGCGGCAGACTAGATATAAATAGTGCTTTTATCAACAAGTTAAGGTAATTCTCGCCGCCTTAGGCCACAGCCTTATTGTCCTAAGGGTACATAAATATGCCATTGCTTGTATCTACAGTGTCCACGGGCCACGCAGTTAAAACCGTGGGACGAACACTAATAAATTAATAATAAGCCTGTAAAATGTGAGAGAGCAGCTTTGTGTCATTTATTTCATCACCACTGCTTTAAAAAACGGTGAAGGAAAACATCTTGAGGAAACCGGCATGTCCTAGAACCAAAAAATTCGAAGACATGTGACATCTACCAACCCGCACTGGGCCCGCGTGGTGCCATACAACATAAATAAGTAATAGTTTCTACACTACAACCGAAATGGTTGTATGGGTAAATTGGGTAGGCATCCGTCGAGTTGAGAATCTTAATTAGAATCGGCGAATAAGTCGATATAATTTCGTATTTTGAATCGGTTTATCAATGTTGTGGTACCTGATGTGTATACGCCTCGTATAACAATATTGTCCAAATAAAATACTTGATTAACGAAAATATGTTTTATTGATACTTTTATACATTCATTGAAGCGGACGGAAAAAGGAGTGTAGAGTGGAGTGGTTTAGTGGGTTGCTAGCCCTATATTTCTGAATTCCTTATTAAAATAAGTGATTTAATATTTTCTTTCATCACAATATACTACAGCACCTATTAAAAAAAATTCTACGTTTTGATCTATGTGGGGAAACTTTGTTATTGCATTCGATCGCGGAATTAACACCCGAGCAGGCGAGGGTGTTATGGAGCCGAGAACTGCAGTAACAAATCCCCACGCGTATCAAACGACGTTTTTCAATACAGTTTCAAAGAAATAAAATTTTAGAACGGAGAGTATTTTTGTCAGGAATTATAATTTATTTAGAAACAAACTATGATTTAATTTGTTTCTTTTCCGCGCTTTGCTTTCGCTTGGTTGAAGAAGAAGCAAAGGTATGATGCCGTTAAACAGCCTAATATATAAAATAGAAAAATTTTTTTTTTAGAATTTGGAACCCAATTAAATGTTTATTTTTTCATAAAAGTAAACATTTGTTTTAAATCATCATGTTTATCTATGATATTCTATGTAAAAACACAATTTAAATACTCAAAAATACAGTCGGTCGTACAGACGCAGTACCTATCTGCCTATCTGTGGCCGAGATTTTTAAAAAAAGTGGAAAATTTTATTTCCCCACGTGTGCGGAAAAATATTAAAAATCCACGCGTGTGAAATACATTGCATATTAAACCTAATCGTAGTGCGATAGGAACCAGTTTTCGAGAAAGTGTAATGAAAAAGAATTTTCCGCTTCCCCACCATTAACAGCTATTTGTGCAAAATATACACAGTTAAGAGGGCCCTTCCCGGCCCGTCTATCGTCAACGCGAGCATGGTCAAAAAGCTTGTTGTTTCATCCAGAGCCACTGCGGCGTTTTCATTCAATTCAATGCATTTTCTTTCAACTCCCCCGTCTTACCACGCCCCGACCCCGCACAACTTGTCTCCCACGCACCTCATACCGCCTAACGCGATGACATTGAACGAAAAATTGTGTTCGAAAATTTCTTATACTTATTCCAGGAAATACGTGTTTTTTGAATAAGTCTTACAAGTGTGTCAAATAAATATTTGTCATTTAGAATCTCCATTACATGTGCAAGGTTTCTATCGAGATGTTTTCTTAATTTTTACAGTTTATGAGTACATTATGAACGGCCAAAGTTCAGGTAAAATTTGTGCAAAACTGCAATTTTTGGAGGCTTATACTGAATTTGTTTCGACTTTTTTTTAATTTTTTGGTTCCATAGAAACCTAGATATAGCACACGACATACCTATTAGTTCAAAAAAATCAAAGATAGATGTGTAACAACGGCATAATCACGTACGAGCGTTTGTATGAAAAGTATGACGGGTTGGCCACTCTTAAGGACGTTAAACTATTACTTTTCAGAAAGCTCGTTATTCTCGCTCGTTAAAGCTCGCTAAGATATTTATCGGGCTGAAAATTGTTGCATTTAAATTAAATCGTTGGTAGGTCGTACTACCTATCACCGATTTAGGAGAAATCTTGAATGAAACCTTTCAGCTAACAATGTCACAGGCTGATCGAAGATAGCTATTGTCAAATAAGACAACTTCGTTTGTTCAAATTAACAATCAATCAAAAACATACATGTAGTCCACAATTTTCGTGTTATCTTTTAAATTATTCAAGTTAATAATTTTTTTACAATAATCCAACACAAAATCCGTATGTATTTATAATTTTTATAATATAAAATAAAGGAAAAAAAAAAAACAGAAAATGGGTCCAAAAGATGCTCCTAAGAAAAAGCCTTCGATGCCCAAATACATGAACTTCATCATAGGAGGCACTAGTGGGTAAGGTTTGAACAAAGTATATAAAGTTGGAGCGGTTCTATATTGTGTTCCCTAACCATAATGAAGTGCCATATTTTTTTTTGTTGTTTTCATCATTTGTCCGAATGATAACTTACCCGAACTTAATGTCACATACATCTATAACAATAGATACAATTGAAGTGTCTATTTGTAAAACCAAAATAACAGCTTTTTACTGAAATCATATGAAAGTGTATACGGTACTTATAACAAAAACACTTTTTTTTTAAAATTTGTATAATATGTCTCTTTGTTCCGGCTAATCTCCAAAACGGCTGAACTGATTTTGACCGGACTTTTACTGGCAGATAGCTGATGTCATATAGAGTTGGTCTACCCTTTATAGCAGAACTTTTTATGTCATAATATTATTTTGCATAATAGCGCATAGCATAAACTTTATTTCGCAGAAAATCGTTTGGCAGACATTCATTTATCATACATTCAAAACTCATAATTTTGTAAATCAGAATCATCTATAGGCATAAATTTCATATCCGTAAGAATTAAAAAGGCGAACCATCACATCGCAGAAAGTTCACAGTCGGAATCATCTTTTGGCATACATTTCATATCCATAATAATTGAAAGACATCTAAAACATTACAGAAAATTCATAGTTGGAATACTTTTGTATTTCTTACAAAGAAGCATGCAAACAAGCATACACCATGCATGCAAACAAGCATACATCATGCATGCAAACAAGCAAACACCATGCATGCAAGCAGGCATGCAAGCAAGCATTCAGCATGCAAGCAAGCATGCAGCATGCACCTGCTCCTCAGCTCGCCGGCCGCCTCGCCCCGCCGCGCCTACGCGGGGTTAAATAACACTCTAGGGGTAGGGCAGACAAGACTACGTGGAGTCGGTTTTGCAGCTATTCGTTTCTGTCACTAACTTATACATATAGTACAAACTATTGACTTTTAAAGACGATTTTTTTTTATTCTGGTTAAAAAATCTTATTTATAGAAATGACAATATGCCTAATAACATTATTCCATATGAAATTCAGCCATCTTCATAGTATGCCAAATGAAATTCTACCAAATAATCGTCGTTCTAAATTTAAGCCAAACGAAATTATGCGAAATTTTAACTAACGAAAGGTAATTATGGCAAATAAAATTCTGCCATCCTAAAAGTATGCCATTGTAAATTCGGACATATAAATGTTCTGCTAAAAAATAATTATATTAACTAATTTTTATGCCTTAATAATATTCGTTTAAAGAAGATTATGCCAAGTGCATGTGTTATGCCAAATAAATGTCGAAGCGGCGAGTCGCCTACTACCTGAACGCGCCCCAAAGGGTGGTACCGCACGATCTCTGGCGAGGCGGCGAGCCTCATTGCTGGATTGCCGCCATGGGATCTGGAGGCGGTAGTCCTCGTGCGCCTGCCCGAATGGCGCGCGGAGGCACTACCCCGGGGGGTAACTCTGCTGCCGCAGCAAATCGCCGCTCAGCGGACAGACCCCCGGCGCGATCTCATGGCGACATGGAGAGAGCGACTGTCGCATCCCCGTGCAGGGCACGCCACAATCGTGGCGATAAGTCCCGTCTTTGAAGAGTGGCTAGAGAGGCGCCATGCCACGGCGATCAATAATATACAAAAGACTTAAAACCGTTTTCTTGTCCTAAATTCAAATTATTGAATATTTGAGTGTCTATCCTAATAATATTTAATATAATAAATACCTACTTACGAGGTAGAAGTCAGCGGGCAATATTTTTTCTTTTTTTCTACTGACTTGTTTGCCACCATGCTGACCATGCGTGCAGCATGCAAACATGTAAACAAGCATACACCATGCATGCAAGCAAGCATGCAGCGTGCAAGCAATCATGCAAGCGAGCATGCAATATGCAGCAGGCATGGTTTTTGTCACGGCTCCGGCGCTGCGGGGCTCGGGTGGTCCCACGCGAGCTTATCGTCGCAGATGTGTTTAACTCACAGCGTTAAACTGACAGCTCGCATCCAGCGGATCCCCGCAGCCTCCACCAGATCAGCGGTCCACCTAGTGGGAGGTCTTCCAACGCAACTTCTTCCGGTTCACGGTCGCCACTCCATAAGTTATCGGCCCCATCAGCCATCCATTCTGCGAGCAATGTACCCTGGCCACTGCCACTTAAGTTTGGCAATTCTTCAGGCTACGTCGGTGGTTCTCTTGCGGATGTCCTCATTTCTGATTTGATCACGCAAGGAAACTCCGAGCATAGCCCTCTCCATTGCCTTTATTAACTGGAACCAAATTTCATACAAATCCGTCCATCCATCCTCGCAAACTTTCGCATTTAAAATAGTACTTAATACGAACATAAGACGTACCTAATTCAATTCACGAATGGTTGACGAACGTATCAAAAAAAGGTAGGTATGAAAAAAAAACGTGCTTTTTACACCCATTATACCTATAGGTATGTATTATTACCTGTAGTGTCCAAATGCCGGGCAAAGGTCTTCCCCTTAGCCTTTCACTCTTTCCTATGTGCGGTTTTCTCCGGCTAACTTCCCAGAAACGCCTCTAAAAGTACACCAATAAGTATTTTCAATTTATGAAACAGGATGATGGCAATTTGTGTAGTCCAGCCAGCGGATTTGTTGAAGACTCGAATGCAGCTTCTGGGTCCGAAAGCAAAAGACGCGTCGTTACTTTCTGTAGCCAGTAGTATTGTAAAGAACGAAGGAATCCTGGGTTTCTACACAGGGTTATCAGCTGCCCTCCTCCGGCAGGCTACATACGGTACTGCCAGGTTGGGGGCCTTCAACGGATTTCTCGATATGTATCAAGCGTAAGTGTTCAATCAATTAATCAATTCCTATCGCATCCATTGCTCCGAAAAGGTCACACCCAAGCTGCGCCATGACTTCCTGTTCTCTGAGTTCCTCATCCAGACTTACACAACCACCTCTATAAAGTCGTCACTCCATGTAGCCAGAGGGCGCTCCACACTAAGTGCTCATTCTTGTTCAATAGCATTTGTTAGGGGAGTTAGCGTGTGCTGTAGGTACAGCCAGCAACAAGTAGCTTAACATTATTTCGGAATTTAAATTATTTGATGTGTTAATGTTTCTGAAGAATATTCTTTAAAATTTACCTCACTCTTCAATATCTTGTTAGTACGAGTAATATCAGAACAAGTTTTTATTAAAAAACCTACTTTGAAACTTTGAGTAGAGTAGTGTTATTTTTGATGCTGACTGTACCTACTAAATCTACTGGTGTAGTGGTGTACAACATACTTGGATGCCGATGCCGGCGTTCATGTTGATAGGTCTATTTCATTGTGTTTTTATAAATGATCTCCATGTATATTATGAAGTATAAGTAAACTTTTCGGAACATATTTGCATAAAGGCAGTCACAGTCGCATGCATAATGTCATGTGCTAATTTTGGTACTCCGATGTCTGTTAACCTGAAAATACCTGTCGGTAGTACGTACCGTCTTGCAGAGCTGTAAGTTACAGAAAACGTAGATAATTCACGCTTAAGGCAATAGGGACTTATTATCTAAGGTCCCGGTTTATTTTTGTCAGTAAATACGGTGTCCCCACGTTTCCTGCGAAGATTGTGATGGGCATGGCTGCCGGAGCCTTCGGCGCGTGGATCGGAACCCCGGCCGAAGTGGCACTCATTCGAATGACAGCAGATGGCAGGTTACCGCCCGAGAAGAAGAGGAACTACACAAATGTGTTCAACGCTTTAGGAAGGTACGTTCGCGTTAAAGCTTCCAAACTGTTTCATATTGGGCTCCTTGCCTGAAATAAATGAATTGTAACCCTTCCTTATCACCGTCGTCGTTTTCTATGGAGCTCTTGTGCAGGATTTAATGTTTTTAGTACGTTTAGTTAGGTAGGTCACAACTTTTAATAATACCTAATACTGGCTAATGCTTACTATGGGACGAATGCTGAAATTGGAAAAAATGCTCCATTACATTTGTGTTCTCATAGGTCGACAAAAAATAGACAACAGCAACTTATTTCTTTACTCGATCAGGATTCGATCCATATTGAAAGTTGTTCATAGATAATAATGAGTACGACTGATACGTTAAAAGAATTACGGTAAACCAGAACGAATAATATCCTGACCGCCCGTTATATATTATATATATATCTGTCTATTAACCAATCTGCTGTTCTTTGGTCAACTTTAGAATAACGCGCGAAGAAGGTATAACGACATTGTGGAGGGGAGCAGGCGCAACTGTCACGAGAGCCATGGTCGTCAATGGCGCACAACTAGGCTCTTATGCCCAGGTTAGTCTTTTGTGATAGGCATAACCAGTCGAGACAGTTCCCAGCAGCGTTCGCAGCAGAGGGATCTGTGGGCAGGCCAGAATCAAATAAGCAGGCTCAGTGCGGGTTGATGGAAGCCACATGTTAGATTATCACATATCTGTTTCCTGACTATGTTTTATGATAGGAGCTAAAGATTATTGCAGAAAGCAGATGATCAGCGCTCCGACTTCGTAAATCTGGATGAATATTCTTTCACGGACTTAGTTATGCGGGTTACTGCTCTAAAAACAGTAGGATAGGTGGTGGTGGGTGGTAGGTACAAACAGCAACACACTTAACTCTCCATTATAGACGCAACTGAGAGAAATTATCACTGTTCTTAAGGGATAGATATATGTTAGTCATATTCAAGTATAAGTTTTCCAGGTTAATAATTCTTAATTCGGTCGTATTGCAACTCTTCTTTATCACTCAAATTGTCATTTACTCAAAGTTTATTCCAAAATAAAAACTGCATGGATCATGGATGCAATCAATGAGGTTATACAGGATGGAATTTTTCAACACCACCTGGAAGGAAAGTACTCTAAATACTGTAGATAGCAAATTTTACTCAAGGGAAACATTCCTTTATTTTTAAAAAGAAATAAATCTGCATTCATAGATTTTCGACAATACGTTTGCCACATTCGGGTATCGAACCGGCTTAATTCCAAAAAGAACATAATGACATCAATCGATAGGGTCAATCATATGGATCAAATCTCTCTAGCAAACATATCAAATTAAATGAAAGAAAACTCTGAAATCTAAACTCTAATATTCAATGGGATAAGGTAAAGCACTTTTACTCAAAGGTCCATCCGATTACTTTTGTGTTAGTACCTAATTAAAAAATTGAAGAAGGAAGATTGTAATTTGCACGCGTTTGTTTGTGCAAATTGCAATCTTCTTATCTAATTAATTCTTCGACATTTTAATAAATAAATGACGTCAAAGATAATTGTTAATTAATACTAACATAAGTAATTGAATAGACCTTTGAGTAAAAGTGCTTTATCTTATCCCATTGAATTCATTGGTTATGTTAGCATGGTTTTCATTTAATTTATCATGTTTGTTATGAGATTTGATTATGATTGACCCTATCTATTGATACCAAAAATGTACAGGTGTTATTTTTTTGGAATTCAGCTGGTTCGATTACCGAATTTTCGAAAATCTTTGAATGCAGATTTATTTCTTTTTAAAAATAAAGGAATGTTACCTTTGAGTATTTTCTATCTCCAGTATTTAGAGTACCTTCCCTCCCGGTGGCGTTGAAAAATTCGATCCTGTATATTACTAGAGGAGCAGCCATAAAGGAGCAGCATCCTACTCACGGAGCTGCAGAGGTCCTTTTAACAAATGAACAACTTTAAATTTTGGGACGAAGGAAGCATATTGTTTGGGACGACCCCGGAATTTTTTATGTGGGACGAAACTCAGTGGACCGAACGAAGCATAAACCTTTAAAGTCGTAGCTTTGATACGGATACATAAATTATGTCATATGTCAAAATAATCTGTTTGTCTCATGTCTTCTACAGTCAAACTAATGACGTTGGAATGAGACAAGACATTGTTATCGGACGAACGGCCAGTGTTGCCACTGATCAACATCATTTCCCCAGAATGAATGAAGGTATTATTTTATTGAACAATTACTATGAAAGGTTGTAATGCAAACTTTCAATTGAGAATTAAAGAAATGGATGAATGGATGATAGATGGATAAGTATAGTTTTAACATATTAATTAAAGATCTGGTTATTTACATTATTTACAAACTTCAAATGTATAATCTCTATTAGTAATTAAAATATGGATTAGGTACATAGAGAAAGAAAAAAATGCGTAAACGTAAATATTGATAAAAGAAGTGGTTTGCAAGTTATCCTGATATCGAAATCTTACAATGGCCAGCAAAAAGTCCCGATTTAAATACCATTGGAAATTTGGATTGGGATCCCACTGAGGTGCGTAATCCGAGTAATCTACGAGATCTGGTGTATTCCACTTGGGAATCATTAAGAGGCAGCGAAATGTGCTGGAACATGGTGGAGGATATGCGAATCAGGATGATTTGTACACTGGAAAACGGTGAAGGTCACATTCCATAATAAGGGCCCTTTCCGAAAACGTGGAGGTCACTGCCATTATGAAATTGAATTGAATTGAATAAACTCCACACTTGGCTGGCGGACTCGATTTCAACTATTGGCCCGTGTTCATATAATTTGTCATGGAAATTAGTCCTGCTGTTTTTATGCGTGATTAGAATATAATAGAAAAGAATACTCATTTATTTCTCACCACCAATGAAATATCAATATTTATCTTTCTATATTCAGTAGAACTAAAAACAAATTTCACCTGTGGGAGACTGCTGCCTGTAGAGTCGTACTGATTGGGTCGCACTTATTCGAAAGTGTGTGTTGTACAACTTTATCTCATTTTGACGACTATAATATTTTCCGACTATGATTATCTGTCGGTCATTTTGTTAGTTAAATAACACTATATTATACATATAGGGTGACTGGAAATTAGTGACCGAAACTTACCTAAACACGTGATTGTACGTGTGTGATAACAAACAACTGTTCCAAAAAACATTTTTTTATACGCATTCATTTTTTTAACAATAACACAACAGCGGAACAGCCTTATGAAATTCGCCGCGCGGGGGAGACAGAACGGCGTCACGCAGCTAACAGCTGATAGCAGGCACAGGCTAGGGCGCGCGAATTTCATACAGCTGTTGTGTTGTGACAAAAGTATAAAAAAAATATTTTTTGGAAAGATATTTGTTATCATGAGTACAATCACGTGTATAAAGTGTCGGTCACTAATTACCAATCAGCATATACATAATATACTTATGCGACTCGGGAGGATCGCTTCGCTTCGCTCATTAATGGCGATTTTGGTATACTTAGGTACCAATAAGATGATAATGTTTTACGAAGCTAAAGTTATTTTTGAGTTGGATTTTTTATGTGCTGACCATGCAATTTAAAGTAATTGCACAATATGAAAAATTTAAATTAAATAATAATTACAAATAATTGTTTTATTTAAATGTGGTTATGGATAGTCGATAATATCTTTTAAACCCGTAATGTTGAATTCCTAAAATGTTGAACAGTAACAATTTATTAAATATCATTTAAAACGAACAAAAACGTCCCTTATCGATTTTGCCCGATTTAATAAATTATCAGACGAAATTAAGTTATGTCACTCGGCCACTGGCTAGGGTTCATAACTCACTGTTGCTGTTTGTACAATATAATTACGCGTTCAGGGCACTTCAGGGTGCTGTTCGGGCTGCCGCGCCACTACAGCGCTTCAGCAATGTTTGCGGAGAGAAACGTGAATGGTTTTCATGCCATCATGCGGAAGCGGTGTGCGTCTCTTATGAGGTGCATGCGTTCCAGCTCGAACAGCCTTTTGAACGTGTTCGTGGGTCGCTGGGTCTCGCCGATGTGGCGGCACTGGCTTTGCATAAACTGGCGCTCCTGTGCGGTGTCGCTTTTTTCTGTGGGTTTCTTTTTGTATGTACCTACTAACAATAGTTTTATATGGTTTTTGTGTTACTAACAGTATAAGGACTACTTAGGTACGTCTGAAATAAATGTCATAAGGAAACTATATGCTCTACAACTAAAAGTTCAAAAGCATATCACATCTACCAATCCGCAATGGGCCCGCGCGGATACCTACGGTCTGCTCTCACGGAGAAAGGCCGGTGTCCCGGCTGTGTTCTGTAGGCTCATAACGATTGACTTAAATTACATTTAAATAACTGTTCGTTAATTCATTTCTAGGCTCGAGAAATGCTGTTGCCGATCATGGGGGATGGCTTACATCTGCATTCTGTAGCCGCCATGATTTCCGGCATGATCACCACAGTTTGCTCTCTGCCTATGGACATAGTCAAAACAAGGTACGATATGCTCATTAACGCATTCTGGTTGCAGGGCCACAGCTAACAGACATTGTCCTACAATCTCACCGATCGACCCCACAGTCGAAACCATTACTACGGTTTTGTGGGGCTTAGTTTATACTAGCCATCCGCCCCGACTTCGCACGGGTGCAATGTTGCCCTACTTTAAAATTCCAACGTCAAGATAATACGCTGACATGATGCAGTTATATTAAACCCACGATACAGGAGAAATTTGTAGTGTAGGAAAAGCTTAAAAAAAATGATGGACTAAAACTAATTTACTGGAGTAACGACATCTAAACAAATTCGAGTAAACCATGGTCACTGGTCATGGTTTTTTACTCGCGGTCGATCATTAAAAGATATGCCTGATCAACAGCGAAGAAGAAGAAAACAAACGCTTCGCCGTTGATCATGCCGCATTTCGATCGCAGCAACATATAAAAAATATTTACTTGAAGGTATCTTCCCCGACGTGAGTTGAAGACTCACAAACTCACAATTCCTTTACATCTTGCTACTATAATTAACCTGCTGTTTCAGAGTACAAAATTCCGAAAAGGGAGCGGGCCAATTTACAGTACTGAGCAATATCATCAAGAACGAAGGTATACTCACGTTGTGGAGCGGTTTGATCCCGACTTACGCGAAAATCGGCCCCTTGACCATCCTTATCTTTATATTCCTAGAACAACTCAACCAATTGTACTATAAAGCAACTGGCCAAATTTAACTCCGTATTAAAAACTGAAAAAGTGCCGAAGACTGATAAAAATTTGTTAAAAGTTAAATGTTAGCTAAGCTGAAAGTGTTAAAAAATGAAAATTAAAATAAATAAAGTCTTGTTTGTCTTCATTGACTGGTCTTCGCAATAGCACAGATAGTATAATACTGCAATAGTGAGTGTTGTGCAAAGTACTATCGCGCCAGCCTCATCACCTCGTGGTTGACAATATCAATACCTATTCGGTATTGTAATTACATATTTAATAGAACTACCGCCGTAACTTGGAAACTGAAAATCAGTTGTACAAAATCTCGCGGAACTAAATTCTGACATGCACTATGTATCGAGACCATTGACAAAAGGACACTATGAACGAGATTTATAATCGTTACTCAGGATTTAGATATCTCCATCTTGCGCAGTTGGCGACAGTCTCCTTCTTATCGGGTCGATGACAATTAAAATTAAGTCAGCCCAAAATACACGACGCGCGATGCGAGTTTATTGCCTCTTGCATACCATCAAATTAAAAGCACGTGCACGTGCTAATCTCCTAGCGCATATTTATCTCTGTGTAAGGCTTGAAATAGTGCCTGCCGGGGCTGCGGGACTGTTCGAAAGAGATACCGTGGCCCCGGAACACAAAAGGCGATAAAGGAACATGGATGGGTTTTACTCAGGAGTTATTTGATTATTTCCCATCCGAAAAAAAAAGGCTTGAAATAGTTATATCCATTATACAAGGTGTTATGTAAACGGATCCTTCCACGAAGCCGTCAGCCAAGCATTCTGAACATCAAAATTAGTAATCCTACGCAAAAATTATTGCTGGGAAACAACTTTTTTTTTAGGGTTAAAAATCACGTTTTACTGTCAAAATGAATGTCACGTACTCAAAACATTGTGCTGCTATTTCCAGTAAAGCTATAACACAGCACCACTTTAGTCAATTACCATCCTGTGTAAGACGGCTTTCAATGCATTCAAAACCCAACTTTAGCCAGCACTTATTTGCGGATCGATCACTTCTGGGGAAATGAATGCATTGGATGGTATTAATTTGTAATACTGATGACGAACTTTTCGTAATCTATAATTATGTATGTTTTTAGTATTGTTCTCAAATAAGTGACATATGTGATTAAAATTGTATTAAAAAAAAAATCTTGTGAAAAAATTTGGAACTTTGACCTCCAATATCTCCGTAACTGGAAGGTTCGTATGGTCCAGAACAAAAAAAAATATCGCAATGACGAAGAGAATGAGTGCCTTTCGGCTTCGTTAAGGGTATTTTTACAACCTTTATAGATTTGAGTGAAGTGGTTGCGACGCAAAAAACTTGTTTGATCAGAAACTCAAGGACAAAATCCGCCACATCGACAGATGTGAGAACACGTCAGGATGACACCCACCGTATTATGGGTTGTCATTAGTAGTAGTGTAACCGATGTCGATTGTAACTATTTTAAGCCCTACCGTTAGCCTCGGATGACGAAACCAATTACAATTAGGATGTCCCCGTGACGGCAAAATTCATTTCAAGTCTATCGGATTACTTTTCAGTGGTACAGCTTGTTCCACAAGACCTTGTGGCCACGAGACATCGGCGCTGTCAGTGAAATGAAAAATTATTGACCTTGTTACTTATCATAGATTTTTCGTTAGAACTGACTTATTTTTTTTTTGATTGGACTTGAATTAAGACCAGTCACGAGACTTACACGACCACAGTATAAATATAGCATATCTATACTGTTGTTTTGGTGTTACAGTATAGTTCTTAGTTTCGTGGCATATTTAATTTGAATAATTTTTCTTTGATTGATGGAGTTGAATTGAGACCAGTCACGGGACTTACACGACCACAGTATAAATACGGCACTGTTTTAAGCTTTCACGGTTTATAACTAAACTTATACTGTGACTTACAGGACATCTTCCGTGATTGTTCATTCTTCCGAGCTCCCGATATTTCGACGCTCCAGAGAGAGAGTTCCAGAAGTGCGCGTAGCAAAAGACAAAGAAAGAGGGTCAGATTTGTCTGCTCTTAACAATTTATTTGCCATCCACCCGCATTCTCCAGTCAACCCGTTTGCAACAGCGTCGAAATATCGGGAGCTCAAATTAATGAACAATCACGGAAGATATCCCGTAAGTGACGGTATAAGTTTAAATCATATATATTGGGCTGCGACGCTGTTGTTTTGGTGTTACAGTTTCGTTTTTAGTCTTATGGCTTAGTTTATTTGAATTATGTAAATTACTGTTGAAAGCGAGGCGAGTCCCGCGCTGGCGTTAGTTGTTTTGATGATGAGGATGTCACGCATCGGTTTTATCACCTCACTCAATTGGTGCTAGCGAATTTTTAATGCATCCGGCGTGGGATTCCCCTCAATTTGACCAGATCTTTATAAAGCCGGCTATAGACGAAGGTTATGCATGCGCAGTATTGCCAGTACAGTCAAACTGTGCAGGCGTGCATGAACGTGTGCAGGAGAAAACTGTACAGTTATCCTTGCCGGTACAAGCAACCTAGAGAATGTCGAAACATATTTTTTTTCCGCTTGGTTATGCCTGCCCGGGACGACTGCGCAAGCATAACCGAGCGTGTTTTGCAGGTCGTATGCACAGCTGTCAGTTCTTTTCCTTTTTTTATAACAAGTAAAAAACCCACTAAAGCAACCATCTTGACCTGAGTTACCGGTGATGGCATACTTGCAAATGAGGCAACCGGCAGGCTTGCAGTTACGTATGTGTCCTCAATGGAACTCCATGGACATTTAAAACCGTCATGCTATCGTTTATGACCCGCTTATGTCAAGTAAACAAATGACGGCACGGTTGACGCAGTGGCTGCATGAGCAATTGACGGCTGCGCTGCGTGTGGCAGGTTCGATTCCCGCACGGAACAAATATTTGTGTAGCCTACACGTAGTTGTTCCGTGTCTGGCTATTTGTGAATTTAAATGGTTGTAAACGCCCCCACGATACAGGAGAAATTCCCAGTGTTATTTGGGCATCGTTTTTTCTAAAATAGGTCAAATATAAAAAAAAAGTTAAGAAATCAGGTAAAAACTGTGATACTTGTTTTCAGTTTTTGTATCCCAGTCGGGTTTTTAGTTTTTTAATAGGTACTTAACTTTTTTATTTCCATTGTTTTAGTTTAGTAAATTATGTGAAAGATTTTGCGGACGATTTAACTTTTTTTAAATGTTTTTTACATGATTTGTCATTTTGTAGTTACTATTAAACATTAAGTTAAATATATTATTGAAATCACAGTTTAAACTCTTCATTTTGATACCCCCCATACGATGGGGTTGGATGAAAAAAAATCCGATCCCCAATTTTTTTTCGAAATCGTTTCACCGTTTTTCCTCTAGGAGTTACGAGGGAACAAAGAAACGGACATACATACATGATGCATACAGGTCAATGACATAACCCTCTTTTTAGGCTTCGCCGCAGTCGGATACTAAAACTTGGGTTACTCATGGCCCTATTTTCATTAACGCGGATAACCCCGTTCGTCCCCCTAAAAATCATGAATGGGACGATCGGGAACAAATTTAATTTATTATTTTTGTAAATTCCCCTTCGTCCCACTACGGGGACAAAGTCAGTGGGACGAACGGGATAACCTAACATACTTGGTACTAGTGGTAGGTACCTCTAAAATTATGTACATACATACCTACAGCTACAGCTGGCGTGGTCAAGCAGATCGAAGACAAAAAAGAAATTACTTCCTTTTTCTAGCCTGACTAAACCCATACACATTCCATTACAAATTCCATTGTGGTCTCTACTCAAGGTAAACTTATGGTGATCGATTGAGGGACCACCTTCCGCATGCTAGTACACTTCACCGTTAATATCGGATATATTGATC
This sequence comes from Eugnorisma glareosa, assembly GCA_947578425.1. Classification (NCBI taxonomy): domain Eukaryota; kingdom Metazoa; phylum Arthropoda; class Insecta; order Lepidoptera; family Noctuidae; genus Eugnorisma; species Eugnorisma glareosa. Next base: position 3,260,915 of record OX387976.1, read on the forward strand.
TTTATTTCCGTTATTACAAGTTGCTGTTGGGCAGCTACCAGTCAGATGTAAAATGCATTTGACAAAGGACTGCGCCTGTGCGTATATTTTTTTATTGTGCGTTTCCATTGAGGGACCACATTTGAATTTTGAGCTTTTGAATGCGTCTGCGTATGCGCCTTTAGAAAAAGTTCTCAAACATTTGTAAATTCAGCCTCCAGTTTGTAAATAGCCACTCAAAAGTTACAATCGGTTGAAGGTGGTCCCTCAGTCGTGATGAGTCGTGACTGACAGGCATCCGTATCTCAAAACTGCTATGAATGACTACTTTTAGTAAAAGATTTGTAAATCTTAATTTATCAACCATTCCTGTCCACACAATAAGAAGAACTAACATGCGGAAGGTGGTCCCTCAACTGATCAACATAACATCCCTTGAGTGGAGACCACAATGGAATTAGAAATATACATATACCCATATGTAGCGTTAGTAAAAGTACTAGAACGATTGTAAATTCAACCTCTAGTTAGTAAAAGAAGCCATTCAAAAATTACAATCGATTCAAGGTGGTCCCTCATTGAAACGTTTATCATAAGAAAAAACAATTTACGTAGCATTCTATAGTCTATCCTTTAGTAGTTTTTTTACTAACAATTACTTTAAACAGTATCAAAAAATATCTTTGAACGTACGTCTTTATCAGCCTTTATCAATCTAATACTACTGCTATTAGAGAAAGGTTCGGCTACACGCTCAATCTTATTTGCATCAATTCTTGTTTGTACAAGCAAATATATGCGTTAAGATGTCAAAACGCAGCGCACCAGCACAAGACGCTGGTTTCAAAACTGATTTGCACAATTAAGTATGTACGCGAAGACGGTACACTATAAATACCTCCGCAAACTTTTTGCGCATACAAGTCACTAGACACCATGCAGTTTTGGGCCAAATTAAATTGTAAAAACTGTTTGCGCATGCAAGATTGAGCGTGTAGCCGAACCTATAAGCTTGGCAAAGGTCTCTTTACAGGCAGTAATAAGGGACCTCATTCACTACGCGGCCGCAACCAAACATTTTTTCTGGTCGAAGCTTTTGCGGCCGAGAGTCCCGTAGGGTAGCATAATGGATCGCGGGCCTGTGGACGGTGAGCTCTGGGCTAGCTCGCCGTCCGTCCGTCTTATGACGACAGGCCGTGTCGACGGCGCGTTCGTGTTCCACGCGCGCCTCAGATGTCAGCAAACGGGAAGGAGTCCGAAAGGACCGATGCCTGCCAGGGTTGCGGGACTGTTCGAAAGAGATGCAAAGGAAGGAACATGTATGGGTTTTAGTCAGTAAAAGTCTGACACTCCCTCCTGCTCAGCCCAGAGCGGGAGGGGTTATTTGATCATTTCCCATGCGAAAAAAAAAAGGGTAGCGTAATGGATTTGAAATTAAATACAAATTGTTATATACGTAGGTATACGATTTATTGAATTAGTTTTGCCAGTTGTGTTCATCACCACTGCCACTCTTCGGTGAAGTCTTGGTCTGTTGGGAAATGCCTCCTGAAACAAATACCATAATAAATAACTTTATTTACGTTTGTGGGACAGAATGGTACATGAAACGATAACTGCAGGACTATGACTGTTCCTAAGGTAGCTTCCCAATGCGCGAGGGCTGTTGATGCTCGTCAGCGGGAGAATGACTGAGCTCTCGTTTCGGTTCAGACGACGAGATTCCGTGTCAAGAACTGTGATCATCCATCAATCGTTACGGTCAATTTATCTTGAGGCGGACAATTAGACTTGCTACTCCTTAATCACAAGGTACCTAGCATAACCAGCCTAAAATGTTTCCACTGCTTGTTTCAAGACCTGTTTCCTATGAGTGGGGACTAAACAACCACAAGAATCCAGAGCGGAGAAGTCACATGTCTCAGTCATATTTTGGTTCTAGAACATGCTAGTTCCCTCCCGATGTTTTGCTTCACCGTTTTGATGGCTGCATTGGTAGTAAAATAACCCCCCTAAGGACTGAGGAAAACAAAACACAAAGCAACGCGGCTGCCAGGGTTTGGACTCACGACCTACAACTCCGTGAGTGAAGGCCGTAACCCAGTAAGGCCACCAGTGCTCCAGTCTTTTTAGCCTGTGCTAAATTGAATATATATGTGCGTGTGAACCGAGGGACCACACTGGTATTTCATAAAATAGAAATCGTAGGATTTAATAGTAGACTTAAAACAAATCTGGGAATTTGTAAGTGCGGTACCTTAGTCCTGAAAGACCATCAGCCATGTGTGTGTGAACTGAGGGACCACACTGGTATTTTGTAAAATAGAAGGAGGACCGCACTTAGAGGGCTGTAGTTTTTAATAAATTTACAAATTCCCAGATTTGTTCTACAATTGTTTTGAAGTCTACTACTAAATCCTACGATTTCTAGTAGTAATTTAGATAATCCATTCGTATTTGGTAGTACTTGGAGGACGAATGATTTTTGTGTTTCCTGCTTTTTAATTTTAAGGACAACATTGTGAACTGAAATCAACATATTCCTATATATTGTTCGTTATAAAATATACTTTTTCTTTTTATTAAGTAATTGTTACTTTAATGTGTAAAATAAAAGTACTGACAGGACCTTACGCTAGTGGCGCCATCATGGTGATCTCAAAAACGATAGGCTTATTTATACGGCATGGTAAAGTTTACCTACCTCCTGTGCGTGGGCGTGGCGGGCGAGGCGGGGGACGCGGGCACGGAGCGGCGCGGGGGCGTGCGCGTGCGCGGCGAGCCCGGCGTGCGTCGCGCCACCTCGCCCAGCAGCGACAGACACGAGCGCGACAGCCGCTGGCTAAAGTTCTGCCACATGTATGAATGATTTAAGAGTCAAACAATGTTATATAAGGAATTTTATCAAGTTGGCACAAATACAGGTAAAGTTACGAACTCACAACTAAAACAGGGTTCTTATTTATTACCTACTTAAAAATAGTGACAGGATTTTCATCCGAAACTGGCCAACAAATGGCCGAAACCGAAACTGTGGCCGTACGTAACCGAAACCGAACGTTCTTCGGTCACTACTTATAATAAACAACGTAACGTATCTGCACAAAGATGGCCCCGATGCCCGATAGATTACTTCTTTATCATCGAGCATTACCGTGCGGCACGCGTTACACCGACAAATGTCGTGAACTGGAATAATAAAATTGCCAAGTGCAACAGTGTGACCAGTTAGTAACCCTCCTGAAAAAAAAGGTTGCAACGAGTCACACTGACCCGTGTGTGACTTGATGGGAAAATAGCCCCGCGAGTAGCTAGCCTAGCGAGTCACATCCAATCGCGTCACAGTGTGAAGGTCTATCCACACATATCAGGGCCGTGCCCGGGACGTGACAGGGCCGTGGCCGTATGTAGGCACTGAAGCTTCGTCACCAGCCCAGGCACGGACGTGTGTGAACGAGTTCATATAAAATGTACACACTGATATTTTTTCGAGGGTACGGTCTGTCCACGTCCCGGGCACGGCCCTGATATGTCTGGATAGACCTTCACACTGTGACGCGATTGAATGTGACTCTCTGAAAAGAATGTTGTAGAATGATCTGCGTGAAAGTCTATCATATTCACACACTCATACGTTCTAAACTGCTACGGTGTAAGCCCTAAGCTAGACACTCGATAGGTAACGTATAGGTATGCTTGGATGGAAAGGTAGAATGACGGTAAGAATACCACTGTTGTGGCTGCTGAATTATTATTACTTAATTATTTAAGCGTTTACTTATACATTATACCAGTTTTCTTGTATATTTGGTGTTTTTCCTCAGCCCCTATATTTCCCACATAAATGTGTCCCAAATATCGTTATTTAACTTGTGTTAACAGACAAGAACCCATCTATAATTTGTACTTGAAGTTTTACAGTAATAATAATATTACAGTGACAGAAGTATAGTGAAAATGAAAGAGCTGTACGTTTATAGACGCAACTTCGGGCGAGATTCACAGACCGCACTTTGCCTTAACTTTCTAAATTTAATAAAGTTAAAATAATATACGGTTCATCCTCGTGTAAAGTGCATGTGTAGTGTGTTCTTTGAATCACTAAAGTCTAAAATTACAAAAAAAAAGTTGAAATTGCTAGGTTTCCTCGTTGAAATGTTACCTATGGTTTTCGTTCGTTGCTTGAAATAACAATATTAGTTGTTAAAAATAGCTCATTTTCTCTACTCATATATATTTTTTATTTACTACAATAATATTAAAGATAATTTTAGATAACTTATTTATTTATGAGTAATAATCGCTCTTCCGAAACATGTTTAGGCAAAAACTCACGGAGACCTGATCTGGGACCTCTAATTTATAGATTTTATTGAATATAGACCATCAGTTTTTTTAATTCCTCTCACAAATTAATAACCAACAAATACAATAATAGAATACATTATTATGTATTTCAGGCAAATTGTAAAACGAAATGTAAGAAGGCTCTTAAGATAAATCAAAATTAAATTAAAAAAATAATGATTACCGGGAGACAAGATCCTTTCATCTCACGAAGGTCAATCTTCCTGAAAAGCTCGCAGAGTAGTAATTCATGAAGGCTTGGAGTGCGAGGACCAAAGATCTGCTCAATGATCTCCACCACCTGCGAATAGATACGTTTGATTGGTCTACCCGTGTCACGACACAGTTGTGCAGGGAGCTTTATGTAGTTCTTTACATGGATTTAAATCACAGATTCGCCATATCGTGTTAAAAAAAATACTAAATTTGAATTTTGAATAGTATTGGGTCGCTACTCATACTGCACATATCTAGCGTTTCATATGGTAAGAAAGAAAAAAAATAGTAGATTTTTGCATCGGGCGCAAAGTGAGTTATTAATGCACGAGTGTTATGTTGGCGTCCGATACGAGTAACACGAGTGCATTAATTACTCACTTTATCAAGGTGCGTAATCTACTTTTCTTTCAACTACCAATTTACCTACCGTGATAAAATATACCTACTCAAAATAAAAACTCAAGTTAATGAAAACAAAGTATCTCGCGACTTTTGTGGCAAAAGGTTATTAACAGTTTCATTTGCAGCTGTTTTTTACTTTCTGTAGTTGAATTCATATCGATATCGCTGTCTATTTCCATTGCTTAAAACTTTTCTGGCTAAATACGAAGTATCAAAGTTTTACAATATATGGTACAAAATGCGCGCCATTTGTATTTTTTTTTCACGATGTCGATTTTATTCAGCCGATTTTTATTTTCAGCCAGTATCTTTTTGATCAAATGCATACAATTTTTAGTTAACTTAATGGGAGACAGTAAATCTCTGTGTTAAATTAATTTCAAAATAAAAAAAACAGTGCATTAGGTAATGGAAAACTGTGCAACAATGAGATTTCATATAACATTTCTGCACTGTTTTGGTTCTAAGCAAAAAAGACGTCCTTTGTGTTCGGTTTTGTAGTGATTAATGATAACCTAACTACGTAGTTGAAAGAAAAAGTATTTATTAGACACATACAGGACGAAAAAAAAATGGTTGAATCATCACTGCGTAGTATAAAACAAAGTCGCTTCTCGCTGTCTGACCCTATGTGTGCTTAGATCTTTAGAACTACGCAACGGATTTTGATAAAGTTTTTTTTTTAATAGATAGAGTGATTCAAGAGGAAGGTTTATATGCAACATTGTTAACATTGCACCCGTGCGAAGCCGGGGTGGGTCGCTAGTTAACAATAAAAGAAAATACGGGATGTTCGACTTGCGCTTATCTCAGCGCAGACACTTTTTAGCGAGACTAAAGTACGGCAAGGGCATTCGAAAGTGACGACTACTCACGTTAGGATAATTTGATAGCAAATCTGGCAATAATGATAGGTCGATCTCGGCGCCGGCACACATCTCGAACATGAGTTGTCCCAGAGACAACGCCTCCACGTGCTCTAACTGGGCGGCCAGAGCTATCGGACATCGCGGCTGCGCGCCGATCAACGTGTTCTCCAAACCGCATATCCTATATGTAGTACTTATAAATAAGTAACATATTTTTAGTTTGTTTGACTTTTTATTTGTAATGTGTTACTCCAAATTTTCATATTTTTGACAGTGTAACAGTGTCAAGCAGAGGTCAAAGCTTTTCGTATTTCAATAAAGACTCAAAAGCATTGACTTACGCTTTTCGGTAAGTTATGTCATTCCTATGCATTCTTGATGCTGATAGAAGTCACTTTGTTTAAGTTCCCGTGGTAAATTGAAAACAGAAAATGCAACGGGTAATCATTAATAGTAATTAGCCAGGGTAGTAGTAGCCAGCCTAGTATTACAGCTACTCTTTCAAATTACCCCGTTGCATTTACTGTCTATAATTATCCCCAGTATCAGAATCAGAATATCATTTATTTGCCTACTTTTTGTCGTACAGAATGTCTCTGTGGCCGGTGGGCCGTGCAGAGGTGAATCAGCTAACTTAATGTCCTATTGGAACTATGTTTGCTGTGTTCTCATATTCGTAATTTGATAGGTTACAAACAGATTACGTGTTTTATTTCTTTGTGTTATTACCCCTAGTAAAGGTCCCACTTGGGCGCCATTAGTCTGTTGGCGCACAACTGGGCCTAATTGTACTCACCGCGCGACGCCATTCTGTACGACCACGTTGCCTGAATGCAAGTGACGGAAAGGTGGAAACCCTTTTTCCTTTAGGAAAAGCAGTCCTTCTAACATTTGACGACCGAACCTCGCGACTTGCCACGCTGGTAGACCGGTGCCCGTCGATCCGTACTTACGTGTGTACTCTTCGTTCCATGTACTCTGTAATGTATTAACATTGTAATTGGTTTGATATTTAACCTTCCTTAATTTTATTTTACTAGTTGGTTGAAAAATCCTTTTTATAATAAGTGGAAGTTGGTATATGCGGTTGGTGGTGCGATAAGAAATGACCACGAAATCAACGACAAGGTTACACATATATACATATATAATCCTACGCTTTTTTTTAATGACGTGGGCAGAATCTACAGTATGCCACCCGCTACGATCCTTATACACTCCTACCACACTATCCACACTTCAAACATATGCAAAACCTTATGATAATCTTGTATTACCTTACCTTGGACTGTGTGAAGAATTATATGACACGAAAGGAGGTGTCTGATGAGATGACGAGTAACAGAGAAGTATAGAAGAGGAAGACATGCTGCGCCGAGCACAAATTGGAACAAGGGCAAGAGAATGACGACGAAACTTGTATTACCTTATAAATTAGATCCTTTAAACTCCCCCTAGCGTTAAACGGTAAGACGGTGAGAGCGTGACCATTGCATAGCTCTAGATCTAAGACGGGATAAATGTATGGATGGTGAAGAGCCCGAAACAGCTCCATGATCAGAGTCTTTGAGCGTTCGCCTTGCTCGATAGGGCATTTGGATGTCAGCGGCATCTGAAATACAACGACATTGTAGATTGTATGGATAATTGCAACATAGCTAAGAACGCCAGTTTTTAACTTCATGTATGGACTAGGTATTTTTCCTTCAGTTATGTAAAGAAGAAAGATTTAAAAAAAAATGACAATAGATTTTCTCAGACATTAATCTGCTTTGGCCTCATGCGACTTGATCAAAGATTATATCTCGGTTTTCAAACAGACTGTGACCTCTGAGATGATTTCGGCGTTTCTTCTAATAGTAATAGCATAAGCATAGCATAATCAGCCTTTAATGTTCCCACTGCTGGGACAGTCTCCTCTCCTCTCCTAATAGTAGTAGCAAAGAAATAACCACTCATTATGGTTCTAAATTATTTTCTTTTTTAAAACGTTTAAAAGCCATTTTACAGAAAAGTTTACATCATTTATCAATTGTAACATACCAGTGTCAGAAGTCTGTCGGTCTTTATCGAGTTGTCGTGTATTGCGAACCAATGTTTGTTGAGTCGGCAGCCGATCGGACCCAATGCCGACAACAAATCGTATCTGTAACGGTTTTAGTATTACAGTAGGGATCAAGAATTTTACTGATCGGAAAGAATTATTCGGTACAATATGTCAGATCTCCAACGGACATGTAATGAGGAGGGATGAAGCGCATGTGACTAAAAGAGTGATGGCCATGAATATTGATAGGCCAAAGAAAAGATGGATGGATTGTGTGAGGAATGATATGAAATAGAAAGGAGTAAATGATGCCGTGACGTCTGACAGGGGATAATGGAAGAAAAAGACGTGTTGCGCCGACCGCAAGTAGAATGGGACATGATGTCAGATCTCCAGCGTATGAAACGAAATGTAAATATTCACGTAGTGCACACTATGCACATTAAATGATTACCAATCTGTAGTACTGCAACTGATTTTCAGAAAAATAACAAAAAAAATTAGGCTTTTTAGGAACATTGCAGACGATTATGGAATCTTATCGGGACGAAAAACAATTGACATCCGTGTTTTAATGAAGTATTAAAAACTGTTCCCTGATGTATGATGATCAGTAGGACTATTAAGTATTGAGTACAGTGATCGATATACCTAGGTATCGACGGAGGTTTTATAGGACAATGAATTTATATTTTCTACATTGTTTGGGCGGTGTTGTTGTTAACATACGTACCTCGGTGACTGTGCCAGGTATTCCGTGCAAATAGCCAAGGCAGCTGAGCTCTCCATGGAACGGTCGCCGGCTCTACGGTAAAACCAAATCTAAATTATTAAAAGATTACGGAGTGCAAACACAAAATCAAGCTTTAGAAACAGCTGATTAACATGTTTTTTTTTGTCTTACAGAAAGGAGGTTTTCGCCATATCCACGATTCTCTATTAGTACTAGCGCGATGCAGCACGGATACAGATATGCCAGTAAACGCTACAATTGTAAGATGAATTCTTAAACAAGGTAAGGTATACTTCTGCCTAACGTTTAAAGGAAAACAGGCCTGATGTTTTGGAATGCCCAGTTCACATTATTTCAGTAGCATCCAGTCCAGTGACCGGATCCATCGCTGGACTGGAATGCCGGTTATCTACCTATGGTATCCCAGTCTTTTTTAACATTGTAGCGACAACATAACCCTTACCACAAGAAACTAAAGACACCTTTTCACTGTATGAGATATCTGCCAGAACTGGAATAGCACGGGATTGGGTGTCTGCAAATTCTCAGTTGCGCTAGATTGAAAAGTAGACGGCCAGTTACTAGACTGGACCTCTCACTGGATTCAGAGCATTCCAATTCGTTTATTTCGCCGGCTGCAAGCCAGCGCTGGATTAGATCACTGGACTTGAACGCTACTGAAATAATGTAAACCGATGCTATATCTTCACCTGGGAGAAGCAGGAGGTTCTAACGGCGAAGACTTCCCCGAGCTGGTGCCGATGAGTGACTTGTTGAACAGCAGCTTCGCCAGAGAGTCTATCTTCTGCGCAACGAGCGGGGCTCGCTCCGAATTCTCTTCTAAAATATTTTCGTAAAATATAAAACCTTTGTACCGTCAAGGAAATTATTTGCTTAATAAATTGACAGCGTACGACACTTTCTTTGTATTTAGCACTTTCTTAATGTCAAACAATGACCGTTGAGATTTGTTTAAACGTGCCGTTGGTAGCCCATAGGATCATAAATACTGTTGGTAATCAAGTTGTTAAAAAGTCAGCGGCCGTTCACACGGCGCTGTCCTGCACGGCATTTTACTGTAAAAGTTAGGATCCCAAGTCAATGAAACGGTTAAAAACAAATGCAGCATGGACCTGCCATGTGATCACAATATACAACAATTATACTGCAAAATAACGGTCAGATGAACGGGGGTAACTTCACGTTGACGTTAACGTGACGTTTTACCCTTCTAAAATTAAAGAAAGGTTGGCTGATAGAGGGTTCATTATATGTACCACTACTATCCATAGAACTACAAATATATAAATAAGAAAGACTGTCTTGGATAAACGGAGATAAGAAGAGGTGGATGATAATGAAAATGATGGTGACATATTCTAAGAAGAAAATAAAAGCAGTACTTGAACTACAAGCGAACGATGATCCTTCGCCATCGTCTTGCCTCCCAGCCTCTTGCGGTAGCGAGAACGAAAGGTAATGTATAAACTACAAGCCGTTGCAGTAAAAAGACAACCGCACGCAGAAAAGAATAAAAAACTAGAAGAAAGTTTAAAAGATAGAATAGCTAGCAACATTGAGATTGAGATGGAACTGAGTGGACATACTTTATCTTTTATAATCAAAAACGTAATACAAACTGCTGTACTATCCGTAGAACAGGGTAGTACAACAGTTCTTAATTCATTTCATAAACAGCATTATTCATAGAAACCATCATCAGAATTATAAATCATCATGTGATAAACTCACCTTCACTTTCTTCTCTGTCAGTGGAAACTGATCGTATCCTGAATGCATTTCTTTTGTTAGCTGCAGCGATAGACTCCGGGTTCAGTTCGGCCGCAGACTGCGCCCTCCTGCAAGCGCCGCGACGCTTCTTCTTCCTATAGCTGCTCCTCGGCCGCTCCTGGTAGAACCGGTCGTGGCCAGTCGTCTCCGGCTCCTTCTGCTCCTTGCCTTCATTATTCGCTTTCATATGCTGGTACAAGTTGAACATCTTCGCTGATTTCTTTAGTATGCACAATCTTAGCTTCTCTAATTTATGTTTCATCAAGGACTGTGTTAGTAGGTTTCTTCAGAAATCTTCATTACGCACTCACTTCAATAGAATCACTTTTCGAACTTGATTTAGTTTAAACTAGGTAAGCACGAGTTAAAATGAGTAACTCATTCGAATTTAACTTTTTCGTTTTTGTAATAATATTATGTCAATTAGTTGTGTTAATGTTGTAAAATAGCTCCGGACATAAGCCCTATGTGGAGTAGAGGGCGGTCGCGCTATGACTCCGCGAACTATGTCAATAGTAGCTAATTGAAGTCCCACAAGTGCGGTATTAGCCGACAACGGGCCCACGTCGATATTTATTACCCTGATGCTAGTCTTTTACGTATCTATGAGTTTCATGTATTTAATCCAATACAGTAATCTTGCCTAAAAAAAAAGTTCAATATTAATTGTTTTTTGATTGACAACGCATTATTGTCATTAGGGCTTATAGGTTTGTTTGATTTGCCGAATTGTACTTAGTAATTGTTTAACACCACGGATTTGCCCAGTGGTTACTTTAGTTTTAAATGCTTCTGAAGTTGGTAGGTAAAGGTTTCTAATACTATCCAGATAGCCGAATTGCAGGACAACAATAAAATAATCTAATGAGTTACGCCGAAATAAAACAATCATAGCAAGTTAAGATATTGCATTTATTAGCGAAACTTAGGTACACTTACTTATCCGTTTTACATATCCAGCAAAAATTGTACTTGACCAATAAAATTATAAATGCAATAACAATAAAAATGGTACAAAAAAAAAACAAAATTTGCTGATTTGTTTTAAACCTTATCGACAAAGCCTAGCTGCTAAATAATAATAATTTTTGTATAGGCCGCCGCTCCACCGCAAGTAGTTGTGGCCCCAAATAAGCCCCAAAGGGCAGAGAGCCTAAAATGCATTCATCAGCTCAAGGCGCATAACATTAAATTGTAAATCATTTCGTTCATATTGTTTTATAAAGCATGCTAGGAGACGGTACAAAGTACGTCACAAAAGTATAAAACGACCACCTACAATGGTACATTATTTTAAAAAGGGAAATAATAAAGCTTCCGAGCTGTAATAGTAAACTTGGTTAAAATGAAGTTCTCAAAATTAACCCGCAAAACATGTTGTATTTAACAAACAAACATGAGCTTATTCAAATTACAATTTTACGAAAAATAATAAACAAAATTTCCAAAAAAAAAACAAACTTCCAAAAAAATACAAAGTTTCCGAAAACAAAAAAATCGTTTTCTTATGTTCTCTTAAGATGCAAGAGCGAGCGAAGCGAGCTCGGGACTTGGGGCACCCCGACTGTAGGTTAGGTTACTTAAAGCTCTGCAGACAGAAATAGGAGCCCCGCGTAGCGAGGCTACGGCGACTACGCCTTGTTTCATTTATTTTAGCTGATGGAAAAATACTACGTCAGCAAATGCTGTATTGATCACGGAATTTTGAATATTTTATTCGGTCGTTTCTTTGTCGCAAGATTAGTATTTAAAGTAGTAAGTTTTATTATTTTGAGTATGCTCATTTTGTTTTTTTTTTTCGGAGCTTTTAAAGCTACCCCTTTAAAAACGTATGACTATGTGTCCTGACACTATTCATCCAGTCTTTTTTTTGGACGTTTGCGGTGTGCCTCGTACAACGTTTCTAATAAATAAAACGTGACAAGTGTGTGTACTGCGAGCCTCAGGTAGTAAGGGGTGAACCCTCGCCAGAGCCCCAACGCGCCGGAGTCTTGCCGAAACTTCTGATACACGTCTCGATGAGTTCCTTTACTCACGACTTGATATCTACAACAGAAATTAACGAATGAGGAACAGGGTGTAAAGAATGAGAGACTGAGTGACTAGATGGAAGTCTGGTGGGCTACTATCCGACCGGGACGGTAGATATCGGGCTGTTTACATCCTAATCTTGCGGAAAACTGCATGGATGCAGGGTTTATAATATGTATTACTAGAAACCCGCCCCGGCATTGCACGGGTGCAATGTTATACATATAAACCGTCCTCTTGAATCACTCTATCTATTAAAAAAACCGCATGAAAATCCGTTGCGTAGTTTTAAAGAAATAAAAATTCGAAAAATAAAAACTAAAAACGCATTCGAAAATAAAGCCCATTTTACCTTGTTTTGAAGGTATCCAGAGGTAACGTGACCAGAGCGGTGATGAAACTTGAGAACAGTGATGTATAGAGGTGCAGGAGGAAACCGCGCGCTCTCTTTCTCTCCATTAAATAATTTCGTGCCTGCAAAGCAATGTAAAGGGTGTAACAAGACCCTTAACGAAGCCAAAAGCCACTTGTTCTCCCCGTCATTGCGATCATTTTTTTGTTCTAGACCATACCTGGGAACCTTCTAGTTCCGGAGATATTGGGGGTCAAAGTTCCAATTCTTTTCAGAAGTTTTTTTTTTAAATACATGTTTTTAATGTAAGATTTATACTTTAATCACCTCTACGACCCCCATACAATTCAATCATCCCATCACCATCAGCACAATGTTTTGAGTGCGTTACATTGAATCTTACCGTAAAACGTGATTTTTCACCCCAAAAAGAAAATTCGTTTCCCAGCAACAATTTTTGCCTAAAGTTATTTAGTTTGATGTACATAATGTTTGGTTGACGGCTTCGTGAAGGGTCTTGTTACACCCTGTATTTATCAACATTATTTTTTTAAAACCTGTCAAATGGCGTGTGATCAGAAATGCTTTGTTTAGCAGTGGACTCAAGTTGGCTGATGATGACTGACTGACTTTAGTCCGGAATCGGTTGATAGATTTCAACATCGCCCTCCCTAGTCCTTGCTCGGTCGTGACTCGTGACCTGGGCCCCACGACTGCTAATAAAATCGGCCGATCACTGAGACAGATATTGTTCATTTTGACTTGTGGTAATCTTCTTAAGCTGGAAGCGTCCGGGTAGCCCGCGAAATAAAATTTTTTTCAAAAGAAACCCGTTAATGATTTTAATTATTATAATTCTGTAACTACGTGTTACTGGCGCGACTCATTTTTTATCAACATCCACCTCGACACTGACCTGCAAAATGCAAAAACTTAAGAAAATTTGAATTTCGTAGGTTTACCCTGACGCTTCCACCTTAATGACGGGCGTCAAGATATTCCGCTGGTTGTCATAATGACTAATCATTGAACATGGCAGATTTGGCTCTCTGAACTTAGATAAAGATAAATTCTACCGACTGACCTGGGAATAGGTTCCTATTTGAGAAACGCTGATGACAACTGATTTAGACATGGTGAGCAAGCCACCGCGCCACAGGGTGCAGAATCCTTCTGTACGCCATATCCTTCGACAAAACAGATATTATATTTGTCGGAGACGGTCATTGGTACGGGCTTAAAATGAATCACAAGGACGCGGTGGTGACATCAAGCGACCTACTTATAAGTCTACCCACACCACAGTGTGCTTGTTACAGAGCCTTGATGGTAAACTCTGAGCCAGGACGACAGTCAGTCAGTGTCTGATCGCGGCCTTTTGGAACTGTACCATTTGCCCAATTCATTGTGCCCCGTGTTATTGTGCTAAGTTGTAATCTCAAGTAATTCGTTAGTTTTGTTAGAAAAAGTGTATCGCTCAGTGTCTTTTCATAGCACGAAACCCATCGTCTGCCCACATGATGTAGAAGCCTGGCGGAGTAAATCCTGACACTCCGACATATTTTTAATCCTTTCCTCGCACTAGGAATTTCTCATGTATCGTGAGTAAGTTTTACAAACATTTAAAGCGACAACAGGCCAAAATTTTAAGGATTTTTACAGCTGGAACTTATCAGTCGTAGCGTGGAGTTTGGCTGTGTGTCCGCTCGATGGTAATAGGTTCGCCCCATAGAAATATAAAAATCAGGAGAAGTGTCAAGGGGGCGTGTCGGTGACGCCGCGACGAGCGCACGATGAGCATGTCATAGGGCAAATGGCCGTCTCCGCGAACTAGTGTGCTTTCGACCGCGATCGTGACAACTTATAAGAATGCCGTGTTGTTCAGTGGTTTCTTGTAAAAATTTAAGCTTAAACCAAAACTTTATAAATCATAGAATCACTTACTATGTACATATAATTTACTATACTTGTCTTTACATAGTATTTTACTATATTTGTCTTTAAAAATCAAATCGTAAAATATTTCTTGCTCTTACTATGTTATTTCTGTTTTCAAATATCACAGCGACTGTACAAGTTTTGCAATAATTACATTGCTCCTTAACCACTACCAAAATTTGTCGCTAAGTGACTGGACAAGCAATGTAAAAATCACAAAACGATACATTTTTAAGTATATGCATCGCGTAGTACGGCCGCTGCTTCTTGCGACGAGTGATGTGCTTGTGCAGATTCAACTAAAGTATGCTATCGAATTCGGATTGACGAAAGAAATATTGCTATTATAGTTTGTTTTACAATTTTATCAACCATTTCAACACGGTTGGAAGATTGATGTCGAATAATGTTTTTGACGTATTTTGGTTATTTTACAGCGTAGTAGAGAAATGCGAACTAATTTTCGTAAAGTAAGTTAATTAAATTTCAGTTTAATAATCGCTGGAGTGTTTTTGGCTATGAATTCCTGCCCAATTCCTGTTTTCTTCAACACTATGCGTCACCTAAGTCAATGCCTAATGCGCGTTTTCACCAACAGTAAGTGACGCCTAACTGTATGCTATTTCCCGTTTTCACCAACACTAAGTGGCACCTAACTCGATGCCTTAAGCCCGTTTTCACCACCACTAAGCGACACCTAACTCGACGCCTTAAGCCCGTTTTTACCAACACAAAGTTACACCTAACTCGATGCCTTAAACCCATTTCACCAACACTAAGTGTCACCTAACTCGATGCCTTAAGCCCGTTCTCACCAACACTAAGTGCCACCTAACTCAATGCCCAAAGCGGGTTTTCAACAACAGTAAGTGTCGCTTAACTGAGTGCCCAATTCCTGTTTTCACCAACACAAAGTAGCACCTAACTGAACGCCTAGTTCCTGTTTTCACCAACACTAAGCGACACCTAACTCAATGCCTATTTCCTGTTTTCACCAACATAAAGTGGCACCTAACTGAACGTCTACTTCCTGTTATCACCAACACTAAGTGGCACCTAGCTCGATGCCTTAAGCCCGTTCTCACCAACACTAAGTGCCACCTAACTCAATGCCTAAAGCGCGTTTTCAACAAAAGTAAGTGTCGCTTAACTGAGTGCCCTATTCCTGTTTTCACCAACACAAAGTGACACCTAACTGAACGCCTAGTTCCTGTTTTCACCAACACTAAGCGACACTAACTCAATGCCTATTTCCTGTTTTCACCAACACTAAGTGGCACCTAACTCGATGCTTTAAACCCGTTTTCACCACCAAGCGACACCTAACTCGGCGCCTTAAGCCCGTTTTCACCAACACAAAGTTACACCTAACTCGATGCCTTAAGCCCGTTTCACCACCACTAAGTGTCACCTAATTCGATGCCTTAAGCCGATTCTCACCAACACTAAGTGTCACCTAACTCAATGCCTAAAGTGCGTTTTCACCAACAGTAAGTGTCGCTTAACTGAGCGCCCAGTTCCTGTTTTCATAAACACGTAAGTGTCACCTAACTCGACGCCTTAAGCCCGTGTTCACCAACGCAAAGTTACACCTAACCTAACTGAATGGCCAGTACCTGTTTTCACCAACACTAAGTATCACCTAACGGAATGCCTAAAGCCCGTTTTCACCAACACTAAGTGACGCTTAACTGAACGCCCAATTCCTGTTTTCACCAAGACAAAGTGGCACCTAACGAACGCCTAGTGCCTGTTTTCACCAACACTAAGTGACACATAACTCGACGCCTTAAGCCTGTGTTCACCAACGCAAAGTTACACCTAACCTAACTGAATGCCCAACTCCTGTTTTCACCAACACAAAGTGGCACCTAACTCGATGCCTTAAGCCCGTTTTCACAAACACTAAGTGTCACCTAACGGAATGCCTAAAGCCCGTTTTCACCAACACTAAGTGACGCTTAACTGAACGCCCAATTCCTGTTTTCACAACACAAAGTGGCGCCTAACGAACGCCTAGTGCCTGTTTTCACCAACAATAAGTGACACCTAACTCGACGCCTTAAGCCCGTTTTCACCTACGCAAAGTTACACATAAACTGTCACCTAACTGAATGCCCAAACCTCGTGCTATTTCCTTACTTTTTTATGTTTTTTTTTTGTATTTTAGTTTAGAATACGTTATAGTAATCGGCATGGTTCAGATAATATAATAGTGACTTTTGCTTACAATAAGTAACATTCATGCATTCATTCATGCTATTTATTTGTTTGTTTTCATTTATTTACATTTCTTTTCCTAACTAGCATTTTTTTTTATAACAAAAATCTATTACCTGCGAAGTAATTTCGTAACACACTTCCAGTAAGAATCGATTTCATTATGTCAGTACAACTTTCATTGATTCACATATTACTTGAACACATGAATATTCGATAACTTTTCGATTTAGTCAATCACTAGCGTGGGTATTCAATTAAATTGCTTTTGCACAGCACAACGATACCGAACGATGTTTTTGCGTGGGTAAGTTGTACGGTGCATGGTAAATACACGTTGTGTTTGATAGGATAAGGTTTATAATTGATTGTGTAGTACATTCTGTTTTAAGAATTGCGGGTGTGTGCGCGACTGCGCATCTATTGCTTTTACTGAATTGCATGTGTAGTAGTTGCCGGGTGGTGGGAGAAAACGGAGACAGTAGGTTGCGATACGTTTTCGTATAACGGGCATATCGCCTTATTTATTATATCTATGGTTCGCCCCTATTACATGGGATTTATACTTAGCTGGCAAAATGTGGGTGTACTATACAGCATGTATCAGAAACGTGTGGTCATACATACATTCATTTACGGGCGTGATGCAGATCATCAAACTGAACAACTGTTTGCATGGTACCAACAACGTAATCGCGAAAAATTAATATAATCAGCTGTCCCATACAAACTATTTTACCTACTCAACACGGTTGTATCTGGTACAACCTTTCTGTTACAGGCTGTAGGTACCAGACCATAACTAATTAACCTTAGAGCATTATGTCTTACTTGGCAACGGCGTCCATAATGTTCTTGTATCGCCTGTAGGGGTCCACGGGCCCGTCCGCCATCATCCGAACGAGGACGATCTCCGAGGGACAGCCCACGAAGGCACCTACCACGCCCGCACACACGCCGATTGATAGCTTATCGTAGAAGCCAGGAGGACTGTTATACATACTGTTAAAAAAAAAGCCGTGTGTTCTGTGTGTGCTACATTCAGAAGCATGCCGCATACATATCGCAAGATGTCTTCCTGTTGTCAGTGTTATAAGATGTTCGTTTTAGCTAGTCAATAGCGATCAAATTCAAATTCATTTATTTGCATAATACAGGTTTATGGGATGTTACAGAGGGTTCAGTCAGACACACCGTATTATAACCTTTTCAGGTGTGCAAATACATATTCGTTAACTTATTATGATCATAATTAAATATTTAAGACATATTTTTATACAGTCAAAATTAAAAAAAAAAGTCAAACAAAATGAAATTATAAAAAGAGAATGTCAGATAAATATAATTTTGGTCATAACTTTAAAGAAATGGATCACATCCTGTAATTGATTAAATAATAATTATTGCTTGGTAACAGTTAAAATTAAATTCAAATGATAAATTAGATTACAATATTTTTGTCCTCTAAATATTCGTCAACATTGTAATAACATTTGTCAATTAAAAATGTGTGCAATTTCTTCTTAAATTGATGAAAAGGTAACTTTTTAACATCATCTGGTATATTATTGTACATTAATGACGTCATACAAAGAACACTTTTATTTATTAGGGCTGTTTATCCATATGGTACTTCAATTTCCAATTTTTTCTTGTCACGCAATTGTCTATAGCAGCTTTTGAAAGCAGTCTTGTAAAAATGTGGATTTAATTTTACAAATAAATTTAATTCATAGATATATAATGAGGGTAATGTCAAAATTTTTAAGTTTTTAAAATATGGTTGACAGCTGGTAGTGTTATCTATATTGCACATTGCCCTTTCCCTGAAATCTCTTCGTACGAACCAAAACAATGAACCATATATTGTTTGTCATTAATAAAAATGTTGAAGATCACGATCACGTTAGATGACGTCTTAAGACTTGACCAGGGTTATTTTTGGCTTTTAAAGTTATAAGAACTTTAACAAATGTAGGTGAGTCAATGACCGCTATTGTCAGGCTAAAACACAACTATAGTTCCATATTCAACTCCCATCAACTGCTTAGCGCCATTTCTATCACTACAAAATTCTATCCTTAATGCTTACCTCTTATGTTTATCATATAGACAGGAATAAGTGCCTAATCTGGTGGTAGTGTAGGTCGTTTGTCGCAGGACGCTGGCGCCGAGGCCGGTGTAGGGGGCCTTGATGCCCTCGCATCGCAGCATGTTGCGTAGCAGACTCAGGCCCCATGCCTCCGGGTACAGCTGGAGACGCACTTTGAACACGTCGAGCGGGTGTAATAGAGCTGATGCTATTACGCTGCCAGGTAATTAGGGAGAGGGTTAAACGTGTACATTTATTTGTTTACTTTTCGCACACAAAATGCATCAGGCATTATCTAGGTGTCTATATTAGTTATGCGAAAAAAAAAACCTGTAGGTACGACCACGCGCCATTAGAGAGGAGAATTAAAAATTACAGCACTAATCATCCAATTCGCTTGCGTAGGTTCCCTAAGCGAAGACGAGCGGAGCAGAGAGGACACGTGAGATCAACCTGTCACATCGTTTGAAATTCACATATCGTATCTCCCGTCTCTTGTGGTTGGTCAAACCCTGCACTGGACTCCACCAAACAAAGCAGAAAAAGAAGTCAAATCCTCATCGCGTCTCTCCTATCGTCGACCGCACCACTCAGCTCGTCTCGGCTTTGGTGGAGCTCAGCCTGCCCAGCCCTTACTGTGCGAGAGAGTGAAAATTTCCCACACTTGCACCGGGGATCATAGTAGCTAGTGCGCGATCCCCAGCCGGCGCCGGCCGTGTCTGCGGGCCTCCTCAAGTGCGCGGGGAGAGTGAGGTGTAAGTCTCCCGCGACGTTCAATAGGGGCGCGCGCGGAACACTACTCCGCCGCCTCGGGTACAGTTGTATGGGTGGGCGGCGACCTGACTGAGCGGTTGACCTCCCTCAACCTTTCCGCAGCCGCATTCTGTAAAATTACGACTTCACAGAAGGAGATCACCGCAACCCCCGACTCTGCGCTCTCGACCATCAAACGAGCTGGAGCTTCGGCCAGCAGCGACAGGTCGGCTCCGACATCTGTTACGACGGCACAGCGCGGCTCCTCCCGTGCGGCACACTCTGCCAGCGTATGTCGCGCCGTGACTTGCGCGGCTACTAGGCCAACTAAACGGTCGGATTGGCGACGAATGTGCAAAACAGACCAACAGTCAGACGATTGCGCTCGAACAATTTGCTAGTTGGTAGATAGCTTTTGAAGAAAGCGCTCGCAGTGTCGGCCGATTACACAATCGGCAAGTGTGCGCGCGGGATAAGAGTGCCATATTGATCTAGAAGTTGCCGACAGTTTTAGTTTGAAGCCAATCGTGGAGCCCATCAAACTGATTTATCGGCCGATAGAAAAACGTTGCACTAGCATATAATATACATACATATCGATTAAGAGCCCGAGTAAACATTCGGCCGATAGAAAGTCTGCAGTCTGCGGGGACTCATAAGGACGACGGTAAGTTAAGAAATGGCATTGAAGAGGGTAATAGGCCTATATTGAACAACGCTGGATGCATGTCTTCACCCGTATAATAATTTCACGACGTGGTACTTGCCAGTCAGGAAGATATCGTCACATCTGCTGAGTGCCCTGGATGCCTAACGTACACACACATAGGCGTCACTACTTGTGGAGACTATTATCATTTAAGGATCATATGGATTTTACTCTAACATACCCAGAAAAAGCTCCAAGTCCTACTTTAACATAGCGAGATACTCTCTGTAGCTCTTGACGCTGTTCCTGACGCTGCTCCCCATGCTCGAGAGGCATAGTATATAATTATCCTTCTATGGAACGTACATTTCTTACATTCACTAAGAGTGTAATTATTCGAATAATACGGTTAAAAAAAAGTTACACAAATTCTTTGGGATTGTGTCATACTCAAAATTTTGTCTTGACTTCTGTCAAGAGAAGCAAGAAGTAGAGATTTAGTATATAACCTTATTCAAACAGTAAGGAAGACCTGAAGAGGTTGTATCGATTGTCAAGGGCTTCTATGAAGATGTCCTTTAATGGCTATATATTCCTAATTACACGCGGGAAATGCATGTTGCAGGCTACTAATAAAAAAAGACTTTTCTAAAAGAAGACATCCTGTCCCCACATAAATTTGGAAAAAGGGCAAAATAGCGACAAAAAGTACAATCGAGGGACGAGTGACACTTTCAAAAATTAGTGTATTAGAGTCCTATATAGTCCTCCTGACCGTTTTCGGCCACGGCGGCAAATCTCAGCGGAGATTAGCCATCAGCGCGGGAGATATTTTACTGCACGATTGTGTGCGCAAGTATAGAAGTACTCTGTGTTCCTTTACTCGAAAAGTCTGATACTCCCCCTTCCTGCTCAGCCCAGAGCGGGAGGGGTTATTTGTTAATTTCCCATCCGAAAAAAAAAAAGGGCTTGTCAATGACGGCGAACGAAATTTTGCGTCGGTTACATTGTGTTGTTGCTTCAATTTTGAACAGAATTTAGAATGAAACTATCACTCCGAGTCTAATTATTCTAAGTTAATAATTGTTAAACAGCTATATTACGCTGCTTTCAAGGCTTCCAGAGGCCAGTCCTGCGTCAGACCAGCGTACACGATGGAGCCGACTAAGTCGCCGACACGGGTATTGAATGCATGCAGGTAGTCCGATATTAGTTTCCTCTCTCGAACCCTTTTTCTCTCTTGGACGAAATCTAGAACCTGATTCAGAATAGAAAACATATTATGAACAATTGGTTTATCTTACCCAATAAAAAGAATATGTGCATTGTCAATCATATCATTACCGGAATGCATCGTAGAGAATTAATTACCTACATTATAATTATGATGTTGTGTTTGTATATTATTTAAACAATATTGTATTACACAAAATAATTGTTGTAGGTATGTTTATTTTTAATTGCCATATTCAATTTATCTTAACTCCTTCTAAAACTTTATCACAACAAATTAATTAAAGATCTGGTTATTCACAAACTACAAATCTATAATATAATAAAAATATGTAGGTACAAATATCAAAAGCGTTACAGGGCGTCAAAAAATACGTCCACATCGCTGTCAACAGGAAAAGTGCCCAGAAGGCCGGCAGCATTGCCACGTTATATGGTAATGCTGATTCTTCGGCCAAAAACTAGGTATAGGTATTTGTAGGCATGTTAAAATACTTTATTATTAATTACTAGTATTGCGGACAGGGCGCAGTACGTGAGGTCGGGTAATTAAAAGAGCGATTAGTAGTTATAAACCGAGGTCCTGCGGCGCGACAATGGTGGCGGAGTCCGCGTTGCGCAACAGCGCGTGCGCTCGGTACGAGAGGAGTAGGCGAACTGAATGGTGAACGATTGGTCGCTCAAACGTGGCGCGCGATTCCGCGCGAATGAAGTTCGCGCTTTTGAGTTAACGATGAACTATGACCGTGTAATGTTGCAACAGCGGGGCCTCGGTGTTTATTTAAACAAAAATATAAATTAAATGATAAAAATGTTTTCCATACGTAACATTCTCCCCCTCAGTGTCGACACGACACTCAAAACGATATCCTAAGTTAAAATATTATACTAAAGTAAACTAAATTAAAATGTTATACAAGTATATGTTATATACTAAATCTAAAATATGGCTAACCTAGATGCAGGGCGTTTAAATAGACCATTTTTGGTTTTAACGTCGACAACTCTTACGCGTCCGTCAGCACCGGGGTACACGGATTGTACGATACCTTTAGGCCAGCAGTTACGGGGGGAGTTAGGGTCAACTATTATTACCATATCACCGATCTTCAATTGTGCGCCCTCTTCTCTCCATTTTCGGCGCGGAACTAGATCGGGGAGAACTTCCTTCACCCATCTGGCCCAAAATTGGTCAGCTAGACGCTGCGAAATACGCCATTGCTTACGGAGACATAGATCTTTGTCTGTAAACACTCCTGCGATAGGTAAATTAGACGATGAACCAATGAGAAAGTGGTTTGGCGTTAATGTCTCGTCATCCCGAGGGTCTACGGAGACATGACAGAGGGGCCGGCTGTTGATAATATTCTCCACTTCAGCTAGTAGAGTAATCAGAGTTTCTTCGTGCGGAGCTCTCTCTTTTAGTACCACTTTGAGGGCGGTCTTGACACTGCGTACAAGACGCTCCCAAGATCCTCCCATATGCGGACTAGCTGGCGGAATGAAGCTCCAGGAAACTCCATGATTCACGGCTTCGTTCATGACAGTGCTTCTGTCTATGGCGTCATAGGCTTTCTTTAGTTCAATTTCTGCGCCGCGCATATTGGTCCCGTTATCAGAATAAATCCTTGTTGGCCAGCCTCTACGTGCGGCCATTCTACGTAAAGCCATTATCAATGAATCTGCAGTGAGTGATGGCACGACCTCAATATGAACGGCGCGTACTGTCAAGCACGTAAACAAGACACCATAGCGTT
The DNA here is from genome assembly GCA_947578425.1 of Eugnorisma glareosa. NCBI lineage: Eukaryota > Metazoa > Arthropoda > Insecta > Lepidoptera > Noctuidae > Eugnorisma > Eugnorisma glareosa. Next base: position 3,284,327 of record OX387976.1, read on the forward strand.
TTGGTCTTGATCTTCCAACTGTGACCTCTATTGGTCCAAATAAGTCGACTCCGGTGACGGTAAAAGGTCTTTGGTGATGCGTGAGTCTACCTTCGGGCAAATCACCAAGTCGTGGCGGCTTTGGATTAGCTTTCCTGATGCGACAGAACACGCACTGCGTCGCAACTGTACGGACCGTCGGACGTAAACGTAACAACCAATATTTTTGACGCAGTTCATTGACCACCAACTCGTTGCATCCGTGGCCTGCGCGGATGTGATAATACCTGACAATGAGTCGAGCCATGTGGTCATTTCCATCCAGGATCACTGGTGATTTTGTGTCCATCGCTATTTCCTTAGCTGCTCCAATTCTTCCACCAACGCGTAGTAGTCCGGTATCATCCAATATGGGTGTCAAAGCGCGTAGTCTACTATCGCGTTTTATTTCTTTGTTTTGTTTCAACAGCGAGATGTCCCTGGAGAAAGCTGTGGCTTGCGAATGCTGAAGTAATAATGTTTCAGCTCGTTTCATCAGCTCGTCGGTAAGTCCATTTGTTTTTATCTTCTTGCATTTATCTATGAATAATAAAACTGTAGCAGTACTGCGTATCAATCTCAACCAACTAGAGAAGCGACTTGGATCGGGAACAGGTAAGTCACTTAAGTTATTATTATTTTGAATAATATTTACTTTTTCTAATATAGTATCATCAATATTTGTTTTAATTTCAGGTTGCTGCGGCCAACAAGATCGCGGTTGATGCAAGAATGATGGTCCCGTGAACCACTCTGAGTCACTACTCAATACATGATTATTATTTTTGCTTGCCAAATCTGCGACATTCACGTCGGTAGGCACATAATGCCATTCCTGTACTTGGCTTACTTCATCTATTTCGCCAAGCCTGTTAGCAATAAATACTTTATAATTCCTACTTTGATTTTTAATCCAATGTAGTACTGTCGTCGAATCCGTCCAATAATAGGTCGAAGCGGGTTTCAAGCGATGCTCTCGCTTGACAATGACGGCTAATCGGCAGGCCAATAAAGCTCCTTGTAGCTCTAGTCGCGGTATTGTTACCAACTTGATAGGTGCGACGCGGCTTTTACTTGCGATAAACGTAACTATGCATGTCCCATCCCTACGTACGTAGCGCCAATACGCCACCGCTGCGTAAGCGTCGGGGGACGCATCGCAGAATACGTGTAGTTCCAACGGCGCGGGCGTCTCACTGGCGGCTAAGTTCATACGAGATGAACACGGGTCACAATGGTCACGAAAGAAATATCGCGGAATACGAATATCCCTTATCGATTTTAGTTGAGTCATCCACTCGACAAAGATGGTAAATAAACCCTCCGGTAATTCTTGATCCCACGAAAGATCAGCCTTAAAGGTCTTTTGCATAAGAATTTTAGCTTTGATTGTGAATGGACCTAGAAAACCGTGTATGTCGAAAATCGACATAATAATGCGTAGCGTTTCACGTTTTGTAGGTTTACGTTTTAAATCTACGATTTCACCCGGTATACGTTTCAAAGACAAATCGAAACCTAAGTCATCAGTAGCGGGGTACCATAATAATCCTAATGCTCGCTCTGACTGTTTATCGAAATTAAACTCTATTACCATGTCATTAAGGTCGTTTTTAGGAACTTCGCTAAGTACGGTAGGTACATTACTGAGCCAATTTCGCATCTGAAATCCACCTTCATTATGAATGAATGAAACTTCTTTTATTGTTTTTCTAGCTACCTCTTCATCAGAAAAACTATCAATGTAATCGTCCATGTACTGATTATTTTGTATAGCTTGAACAGCATTTGGCATCTGATGAATAAATCGTGAAGAGTTTTTATTTTGGTTAATAAACTGAGCTATAAATGGTGAACAATTCGCACCGAAAATTAGTGACGTCATCACATACTTATGTATAACGTCCGAGCCTTTTTCTTGCCATAAAAATCTAAACGCATGTTGATCTTCACTACGTATTTTAATTCTTAAAAACATATCTTTGATATCTGCAATGATGCCAATTGGATTTTCTCTAAATCTAAACATAATACCAAATAAAGACTGAAGCAAGTCCGGCCCTGTGAGCAAATAATCATTGAGGGAACATCCCTGCGACCGTGCTGCTGCGTCGTACACGAGGCGTAATTTCTTTTTGTTGGGGTTGTCGACCCCGAAATGAGGCAAGTACCATATGTGGTCACCTGACTCCCCCTCGTTTAACCTCCTGGCGTAGTTATTTAATAATAAGTGCTGGATCCGCTCCTGGTAACGTGAAGCGTAAGAGTTGTCAGCTGACATCTTTTTCTCGATCGATTTTAATCGATTTACAGCATTACTGTAAGAGTCCGGCATAACGAAATCATCCCGCTTCCAGGGCAACCCTACATACCATTGGTTATTAATTAATTCACAGGTATTATTTAATATGGTGACAGCGCGTGCATCGTCAGCATTTTGACGCGGTGTCTTTGATATTCCAATCGACTCGAGTGTAAACGATTTTCTAACTAAATCATGCAAGTCAGAATCATAACAATGTTGCGCGCTGTCATCACTAACGCTAGCAATGCGATCTGATATATTGTTTACAATGTTTACAACTCCGTGAACACACCACCCTAGAGGTGTCTTTGTTACATAAGGTTCGTTTGGTTTATTACCTTTTAAACACAAAATAGGAACAATAAGATCATAATTATCTTGCCCAATTAACAGTTTGGGTTGTGCATCACATTTGCACAAGTCGTTATTGTATTCATCAAAATGTGAATATTTACTAAAGTCTATACACGATACACGTTGAATAGGTAAATTAAGTTCTTTCATTTTACGAGCACATATGGTAAAACAATCACCTGTTTTATTAGAAATGTCAAAACTTACGGTTTCTGCTTGGCACACGAGCTCGCCGGAGTCCCATGCACTGCGGGCTCGCATAGTCACAGTCTTACCGTGTAGACCCGCCTGCTCGGCGAGGTCAGCAGAGATCAGTGTCACTGTGGCACCGTCGTCAAGCAACGCATGCGTGTGAATTTTGTCTTTAGGTCCGTGAACTGTTATCGGCACTATTTTTAGCAACACTTTTGGCACTGAAGCACTAACACTATTGGACGCACTCGCGTGGGCAACGGTATCTTCGGGGCGCGCCTCGTCGGGCGCCGACGGGGGCGGGCGAGCCGTGTCCGCCGCTGGGCGCGACGTCTCGGGGCGCGCAGTCGCTGCGGGCGCTGAAGACTTCGTCCAGTGAAGTAGGTGATGGTGTGGCTGTCCGCACTCTTTGCAGTTAGTTGCGGTGCACGTGGCAGGTTCAGTGTGCCGCGCACCTAAGCATTTGTAGCACAGATGTTTAGTGCGTACAAATTGCCAGCGATCGCGTCTCATTGCGCGCTTGAATTTGCCACACTTTTCTAAAGCGTGTGGCGTAGTGGCACGACAAAACATGCACTTATCATCCTTTGTGGTAGTGCACGCTAACACTGAATGAGACGAATGAGTTTTCGTATGTTCGTGTTTCTTCTTTAAGTCATTCTGACTATGTATGAAACTAACACCTGAAGTTGCGACGATAGTCGCTTCTTTGTATAGAAAATTCGATAATAATTCCAGTTTAGGTATGGAGCTAGTTTGATTACAGGTGTAGTATTCGGCCCACTTGGTGATAACTGCGGGCGGTAGCTTCGCGAGTATTATCGTGGTTGTTTCCGGGCTGTTTAGGTATTCCGGTAGCTTGATAGCTTTCACAGCTGTAACGTAATTTTTAACCTTAATTGCGAAGTTTACTATCTCTGTGTAGTATGCAGTTGTAAGCGGTTGAATCTTCTTCAGTTGCGTGAATATTTTATGGATGATACACTCCGGCCTGCCGAAGCGTAACTCAAGTACGTCAATAATTTCTTGCGGTGATGTATTGCCTATGAGTAGCGATGATACGGCGTCTTTGGCTTCACCGCGTAGGCACTTGCGTAGTCGCCAAGTGTTCTCCGCATCACTGTAGTTACACAGGTGTGATGATTCACGATATGATTCCTTAAATTGCAGCCACTGCATAGGATCGCCATCAAATATGGGCAAATCCTTTGATGTTGATAAACGAGCAAGTACTTCTTTATTATTGTTAGCTCGATCGTTATTTTTCGTAAATAAGTGTAACGCATCCGTCAACTGTTTCACGCTGACGCCTTGGGGTGGCGGGCGCTCGTTTTCCAGGTCGTGCTGACGTTCGTTGTACCACGGTTTGTTGATCGTGGTCAATTTGAATGGGTCATCGCTGCAGACATTTGTGTCGCAATTGAGCGCGATCGGTGCGACGCCATCTTGATTGTCTAGCCACGTGTCGACTTTCGATTTCGAACACGTCGAAACAGGTCCGCGAGATTCCTGCTCCAGCTCGGCTATGTCTACTTCTAGCTTCTTCTCGATGAGATCTTTCTCTATCTGTGCTAACTTTTGAGCCGCTTCGTATTCGAGGCGCTTGCGCGCCGCCGCTGATGAACTCGTGGTTTTCATACTTTTCACAGATTTTAGCACTAATCGTTCATTAACACTTGCTATCGACTGTTCCGCGGTACGCGCTTTGCTGCGCGTTATCGTACCCTTCGGGGGTGTGCGGAGCAGCGACATCCTGACATACAGGTTTTAGTCCAACTAAAGCACGTGGCCGAGTAGGTAGGTTCCGAATAGCAATCGGGCTCGAAGTACCAGCTAATATTGCGGACAGGGCGCAGTACGTGAGGTCGGGTAATTAAAAGAGCGATTAGTAGTTATAAACCGAGGTCCTGCGGCGCGACAATGGCGGCGGAGTCCGCGTTGCGCAACAGCGCGTGCGCTCGGTACGAGAGGAGTAGGCGAACTGAATGGTGAACGATTGGTCGCTCAAACGTGGCGCGCGATTCCGCGCGAATGAAGTTCGCGCTTTTGAGTTAACGATGAACTATGACCGTGTAATGTTGCAACAGCGGGGCCTCGGTGTTTATTTAAACAAAAATATAAATTAAATGATAAAAATGTTTTCCATACGTAACAACTAGCTTCTGCCCGCGACTTCGTACGCGGATCCTGTTGCTTTTGCCAGCGACAACGGGGTCGTCAAGAAAATCGAATATCTGAAACGTCTGATGTAGAATTCTGAGGCCCGGGGACGGGAAGACAACTGGATGAGCGAGACGATTGAAGACGTTCCAGATCTTTCATTTTCGTAAGTCCACAGGAAATGCCCATCAGACTAAACAACTTTTGCTAAGACGTCATTCCTTAATATGTTATAGTGTCGCTGGGCTTTGGAGATCCACAACAGGGTTCCAGATCTCCAAATTTATTGTCACAGCAGAAAATGCTCTTCACATGGAATAATTTTTGCTATGACACCATTTTTATATCTCTTATACTTTAGCTGTTCTATTGCGGTTCTGCATCAGGTGTTCCAATTTCCAAAATAAATTATAGCCTATATGTTGCCCAGACTTAATACCTACACAACAAATACCTTTTCTTCCCGTTATTCTGTCAAATAAATATGCCTTCGGGCTTATGTTATTTGAGTGTTTAATTTCCTTTTCCATTTATCTTCGTGACACGGTAGCCTACCCGGTAACGCAGGGGAGCAGTCACTTAGATTTTAATTGATCAGGTATCTTCAAATTTAAACTATAACTATGCCTAGAAAGAGGTCAAATCTTTCCCAACGTTCCAAAGGAGCTAAAATATTGATGATCATAAGATCCCAAGAATCTACCGAAGAGCGTCAGGAGAGACTTGATGTTGTTCGAAAACATCAGGCTGCAACTCGCTCCGTAGAAACCTCTTCGGATCGCGAAGCACACCTGCGTTCTCAGCGTATTTACGCATTTACATCCAGGTCTCTAGAGACCAGTGAAGAAATCATGCATTGTCTCGTGAGTCGCAGACGTTCACGGATAGATAATTGCGCATTAGTTCTCAGCGTATCTACGCATCTGCTTCTACGTCTCTAGAGATAAGTGCGGAAAATGATGCGCGACTGTCCGCTATGTTAAGCGTTTGCCTAGGTTGGCCCGTGGATGGGTTACCTCCCATTACATACCGAGTTTCCTCACTTCCTCGCTGAACATCTGATGCAGCACCGCAACAGACCAGCTAAACTATAAGAGATACAAAAATGGTACCATAGCAAAAATTGTTCCACGTGATGAGCATTTTCTGCTAAGAGAATAAATTTGAAGATCTGGAACACCTGAAGTGGAACTCCAAGAGCCCAGCTACACTGTAACATATATAGGAATGACGTCTTAGCAAGAGTTGTTCAGCCTGATGAGCACTCTCTGCGTAAAGACTTATTTTGATGTACAGAATGCTTGGTTGACCGCTTCGTGAAGGGTCTTTTTGTTGTAAAGGTATTAAATCTGGGCAACATATAGGCTATAATTTATCTTGGAAACTTGAACATCTGATGCAGTGATAGCTTTGATTTCCATATCAGGTGTTCCAGTGTTCTTCGCGATCCGAAGAGGTTTCTACGGAGCGAGTTGCAGCCTGATGTTCTCGAACAGCATCAAGTCTCTCCTGACGCTCTTCGGTAGATTCTTGGGATCTTATGATCCTCAATCTTTTAGCTCCTTTGGAACGTTGGGAAAGATTTGACCTCTTTCTAGACATAGTTATAGTTTAATTCTGAAGATACCTGATCAATTAAAATCTAAGTGACTGCTCCCCTGCGTTACCGGGTAGGCTACCGTGTCACGGAAATAAATGAAAAAGGAAATTAAACACTCAAATAACATAAGCCCGAAGGCTTATTTATTTGATAAAATAAAATAATAAATGGGAGTTTTGGCCAGTAGAGTCAAATTTTCAATGATTCATCGAATTTTCATCGAAAATCAGTCCTAAACTGTAACCGCCTTCACCGCGTGGAGATACTCCCAGCTTATGTTATTTTATAATTATACAGTGAAATTAGTGATAGATTTGATTTCCATATCAGGTGTTCCAGATCTTCATTTTTGTTTTTTTTTTAATTTTCAATTCCACAACGCGTGTGCCAGATCTTCAATTTTTATACGTCAACAGAGAGTGCTCATCAGGCTGAACAACTCTTGCTAAGACGTCATTCCTATATATGTTATAGTGTAGCTGGGCTCTTGGAGTTCCACATCAGCTGTTCCAGGTTTTCAAATTTTATACGAAAACAGAGAGTGCTCATCAGGCTGAACAACTCTTGCTAAGACGTCATTCCTATATATGTTATAGTGTAGCTGGGCTCTTGGAGTTCCACATAAGCTGTTCCAGATCTTCAAATTTATTCTCTTAGCAGAAAATGCTCATCACGTGGAACAATTTTTGCTATGGTACCATTTTTGTATCTCTTATAGTTTAGCTGGTCTGTTGCGGTGCTGCATCAGATGTTCAAGTTTACAAGATAAATTATAGCCTATATGTTGCCCAGATTTAATACCTTTACAACAAAAAATAAAATCATTTAAATCCGTCGAGTAGTTCCGAAGATTAGCGTGTAAACAGACAAACAGACATACAGACAGACAGATTTTTTTTTTGTATTCGTGCTCTATTACTGTTTCCAAACCTCCCTCAATAATTATTTTTTTAATATATTCAATGTACAGACACAGTTTTTTTACTGTTTTATTATATGTATAGATTAGGTATGTTAACAATTTGTTTGTAGTGTTTAACAGCAATAATTTGTTTTGTGTTTAGTTTATTAACTTGAAACAGGACCGACCATCTAATCGATTTACAGAATAGTTTCAAGTAATGTTATAGGTACCTACAGAAATGAGTGCTCATGGTCATGCGCCTGATCCGGATATAAAAAAATAGTAGGTACAATTAAAAAATGATATAAAACAAGATGCAATAATCAATTTTACGTGTCGTCCAGCGCAGATAATTAACATTATTTTTTTAGATTAAATGGTCGGTCGAGAAACAATGTTTCAAGATAATGACTCGAGCTAATAGTTATTCGAGGTAGTGAACGGGATCTGGGTATTACTTGAAATCGATAAATTATGAATAATTTATCGATTTCAAGTAATACCCAGATCCCGTTTTCGAGCAAGTGTTATTCGACCTCACGTCATTCGATTTCAAGTGGGGAACCCCAATACAATTTGTAACAATCAATTGTTTCTGTACAAAATCGAACCTTGGACTGTTACAATATAGGGGAATGCTCCCTGATCGTGAGCATCGATATTCTTTCATTGTCGTGTGGTTATGTGCCTAACCTGATGTCAGCGTCTATATGTAACGTAGATAATTGGGACATTACAGGTGCTCCGGTGAACCTTTAGATGGAGAAAATGTTCAAGACACAAATAATACAATGACTGACCTCCGCATCGGTGCCCATCGATATAGCTTGCAAGACGATGGCCCGGCCTGTCAGCAAGAAGGTGTCCTGGTACAAAGGGTCCAACCCTTTCAATGTACAGGCCCTTGCAAAAAAAAAGAAGTTATGATTACATTGGCTACACCATCTTTCACCAGTTTTTAAATCCCTTTTATACATAATGGATGTAAAAAGACCACACACGAGGCCGAAAGGCACTGGTTCTTCCTGTCTTATGGTTTGTAGTCAGAAATGGCGCCACCAATCGCCATCTTGTTTTTCAATACTGTTTTGCAAAAGCATTTCAGAAATGTTTCCCAACAACGTCCCATTTATAAGTCGTTCATGTTAGCATATAAGTCGGCCCAGGGACACCATCATTTATATCCCATTGCAATAAAGGAGAGTTACTACCCCAAGTCGTGTAGCAACTTATAAAAGTATGTAACGAGACAGGTGGATTTTGCGGCCACTTCAAAAGTTTTTTTTTATAGAAGTACTAAGTACCTACTATCTTCATTGAAATGCCTACTAGTTTTCCCTCCAAATGTTAGAGCCCATTTCACCAAAGAAATCGAATGGAATTGCACATCTGAAACGGCGTTTAACAGCAGCCTCGACCGAGACACTGACTACTCTTGAACGCAGTTTAGATGTGCTGATGACGTTTACGTTCGGTGAAAATCGCCCTACTTGAGTAAGTTATTTTACTGGATTACTAACTACAAAGGTTCTATGAAGACAAAGATTAGTCTCACAATATCATAACATACTTTTGATGAGCAGCATAGCGGCAGAAGTAAATGCCCCATCTCAGGGAGTCGTAAGTCCTCCTCTGCAGCATCCTAGCGGAGAGGACCTCGTAGGGCCACGGGCATCCCTTACAGTTGACCATAATCCGGAACATTTTGACACACCATGTATCAGGGTACCGTAATCGCATTTGGAAAACATCGAGCGGTATGAGCAGCGTCGTTGATATAATACTGAAACTTACACAAGCAACTCCAATATGCGTCGTCAATCGAATCGTCGTGACTCCTAAAAACTGTTACCTCTAAGAATTTCATTAGTGGAGTAGTTAATTGTTCGTTTATAAAGGCAACAAAACCGTCGCCAGTTGAACTTTGATGATCATCAACCCACACACAAGCCAAGGTTATTATTGTTAAGTATTTTTTGGCAAATACTAGTGCACCTGCGCACTAGAGTATTCAGATATCGGGAATATATTGCAGGGAACTTGACCTTTTGACCACCATAGCCACATATACGTGACAAGCAAGCGCGTGCACTGTATACGCCAAATTACATTAATATGTGACAAAATGTTGGGTGAAATTGTGGCTTGGAGTGGCCAGAGCATAAACGCACGCGCGTCCCCTACGCGAGGGCTATGTCAGGTTCTTACCGACTATAATCCCACGGTTTCTACTGGGTACTACTATCTACCATGAATTGGGGCTCGGGAGATAGTCGTACATTCGTTCAACTATGGGGGATGGAAAGGACACCGAGGCGAAAACGGTTCTCAGTGTTACCACGTATTGAGTACATTATTCTGAGCTAAGTTGATCGGGTTTTTTTTTAACTGCTGTTTCCGACACAAGTGTAATACTTACACGGTCAAAATGTATGGAACAGCTGTTTTTTTTTAAATTATCCTACGAAAATTTTCTATGTGGCCCCTCCACAAAATGATGTATTGAATACGTGGTTTTTGCGTAGGTGTCCCCCCAACCTAAATCGCTTTGGAGAGATTTATCTCAAAGCAATGGACTATTGGAAATGAACCTACTTGCTAATGTCTCCCGTAAGAGATAAAGAAACATATTTATACCGAGCAAGCCCCCCTAGTATCACTTGCTGGTGACCTGGTATTTGGCTTAGTAATTTGTCTTTACTGTCTTCTTCAGCCATATCTAAGTAACTAAATAATCTATATTGTCCGTTTCATCACAATCATCACCAGCACATTGCACATAATTTTTATATCTTTATCACTAAGAATTTGTGTTGCCATACGGTGACATCATACTTTGCGAATGTTTGACAAACAGGTTGACAGAATATTATGTCATGGTGGACTTTTATAGCTCATGGTCGGAGAGGTCGAGGTTTTAATCAATTATGTCCAGTGCTAAAACGAACTTTGGCGGCGAAGAGTGCCTTCTATCAGTTAAAGGATACAGTACACATATCAAATCGGAAAGGGGTCGGCACCGCATCGCCTTTCGCCTCGCCGTCAAACAGGCGTCAACCTAGCGTAAGCATACGGATCAGCAGCTCCGATACGTCAACTCGGGTACGGCTAGGCGACGCCGCGCACGACTGGAAGTTGCCCTGTGAATAACAGCACGTTTAGCAACAGTAGTGTGCGTAAGGGTGGACGAAGAGACGTAAGCTCGGGTACGGATAGACGTACGCTCGGCTACGGAAACACGTAAGCGCGGGGACGACGAGCTGTAAGCGAGTTGACAACGCACCGCGCCGCGGTTCGTGAGTTTGTCCGAGGCGAGGCGATTACGTTACGATTCCGATTAGTGTGCCTTGCAGTTCCATACAAATAATACTGAACGGCTCGAGTTGATACGGTGCCGATCCCTTACCGATTTGATAAGAGTGCTGTCTCCGTAAGGCAGGCCACGGCTTGGCAAAAGACAAGCAATATCACGGAATATGATGTTTCGGTGGTTTTCATCAAGACTTTGAAGATTTGCGAGGGATTTCATCAGTCCACCTGCAGGCGGGACAGATGAGCCCTAGGTGCGGTCAAAACGAGCGAGCTGGACTCTGGACCGGACTAAGGACACCCGAGTTTAAGGTGGATGCGCAAGGGTAGCCCGCGAAATTTAAATTTTCTTACGTTTATTGCAATTTGCAGGTCAGTGTCAGGTTGTAAGTTGATGAAAATATGAATCGCGCCAGTAACACGTATGTAGTTACAGAATTATAATCACTCCAATCATCAATACAACCCTCCAAGTTCATATAATCGCATTCAATAGCTATTTCATGAAAAAGTCACTTTTTGAGATTATATGAACTTGGAGGGTTGTATTGACGATTGGAATGATTATAATTCTGTAACCCCGACACTGACCTGCAAATTGCAATAAACTTAAGAAAATTTAAATTTCGCGGGCTACCCTTGCGCTTCCACCTTAACAGATAGCTCTCGAAATATCTGTCAAAGTCCGCAATCCCCAACTCGCAGTCCGGTCCGCTCGGTGTAACCGCACTTTCACTGGGAAATATAATCTATTCAAACCATTTTTAGGGTTGCGTAGCCAAGTGCGAGTCGGAGTCGCGCACGGAGGGTTCCGAAACATAATTTAAAAAAAAATCCTTTATTTGTGCTGTAGATCCTTGCGTTTTGTCAAATTTCGTGATTCTAGGGGTAAATTATTCAACGGGTAAATTTTGGTACTGTTTTCGCGAAAATCTAAATTTGCCCATATCTTTTAATCGTGTTGACTCAAGACCTTGGTTTTTGAACCTAATAGGGACTACAGACCTCAGTATCTGGTATAAATTTCAACTTGCTAGGTCCACCCGTTCCTGAGAAAATCGGTGGTGACACACAGACGGACGGACAAGAGAGTGATTTTATAAGGGTTCCGTTTTTTCCTTTTGAGGTCTAAAAATGGGACTCTGTCGGTCTGTCTGTCACTAAGCTGTATCTCATGAACCGCGATTACACATTCACAGATTATGTATTTCTGTTGCCGCTGTAACAACAAATACTAAAAACAGAATAAAATAAATATTTAATGGGGGCTCCCATACCACAAACGTGATTGTTTGCCGTTTTTTTTTTTTACTCGATATTAATAATGGTACGGAACCCTTCGTGCGCTAGTCCTACTCGAACTTGGCCAATTTTTTAAATAAAGTATACTTAACCATTAACGCCTTTTTGCCATGGCAGAAACTGCAGCACGTCGCCTGCTACGATCCTAACATACTCTATTTGCAGACATGCATAATATTTAAAGCTGATATTCAATTTGAACCATCTCAAATATACAGCGTGTAACAGAAAGGGTATAATCATATGGAATACTGTGGTACGGACCATCAAACTGAACAACTTTCTCTATGGGACCACCATCGAAATCGTAAAAAAATAATCAGTTGTCCCATACATTTGGGTCGAGTAGGTATTGAAATTTTGTATAGGACAGCTGATTATTTTTTTACGATTTCGATGGTGGTCCCATAGAGAAAGTTGTTCAGTTTGATGGTCCGTACCACAGTATTCCATATGATTATACCCTTTCTGTTACACGCTGTATAAATTCAATAAAACAGGAATATTGTAAACAATGTTCTTTAATAATCTATAACAACATTGCCTCTCTCGTTAGTCACAAATCATAAAGAGTTTATATAAAAATATATAATATATTACAATAACGTCTTATCACATTGTACTGTTTTAAAACTATGCCGCTACTTTAAGCAAAGAATTGTGTAATATCATGATACTAATGAATGACATACTCGGAAATTATTCGAATAATCTTTAAATATTAGACTATGTTTTTTATCATGTCTATTCAAAATGCAAGAATGAAAATGATAACTATTAAAATAATACCCGCCTTCTGACGCAGTCGGGTAAAAAAAACCTGATTCATCGAGTTATGTGCCAATAGTGAACAAATAAACATTCTAATAAATAATATATCTTACATTTATAAAGTGCAAGCTTAGTGAAACATTCATTAATATAGAGCCAATCAAAACAAAAACAATACAAAACTTTATCTCATTTCTTATATACTTTTGAAATATACATTTTCTTTAAATATAATATTAAAAAAAGATTTTTATGTAAACATAATGCTGTAGGTATTTCTACAAAAAAAAATTATGGTAAATAATTTGTATACATCTATAACAAAATAATTTTCAGGGAACATTAAACACTGCATTGTGGTCAAAACAATCAAGAGCATTGTAAAATATCCCAAACCTAAAAAAAAGCATCAAAAATATTTGTACTTTTAATTAACGATTGAAATGTAAAAGTAACTTTAAAAAAATGAATTTAAAGTACAAAATAATATGCACTTAAAAATAAATACATTAACCCTTCAATGTTCACGTGGAATTCATTCGAAACTGGTTTGCTGTCACTGTCACATTTATCTGACAGTTCGTATAGTTTTAAATTGGCTAGTCCTATACAAATTAAAAATATAAAGAGCGAAGGGTAGAATCTGGCAGCATCGCCACAAGACAGTGCTGAGTGTTAGCCAAAGTAATCTTGAAGGTATATCGACTAATCGGCTCCAAGACAAAATACTCAGCGCCATCTCGTGGCCAATCTTTCAGAAAGGAACTCTATGGCAGCTGAATGCAGGTAACAAACAATAAGCGCTACAGCGGAACTAATTTGCCCGTTTTTTAATGTATAATAATATCTATCTAATTGGTCATAATGATTGACCAATAGCTCGGTGTACAGTTGTACACAAGGCAGACAAAACTGATCATGGATTACTAATCAAAACCATTCAATGCATTAATTACAGGTGGTATAGACATTCCTAGTGTTAAAAAAAAAAAAACAGAAAGCATTTCATAACCATAACGCGGGTTGACTTTGGTCGGAACTGGAAATGTTTTATCAGATATCTGATATTAATCGCCGAAAAAATTCGAACAAGCCTCAATTTACGGGATACAGAGATAATGTGGAGTGGGGATTGCACATAGATTACCAAAAAAGCGTGTCATTATACTAACAAAGATTAGATAGCGAGCATAAAATTTTTATAATTTCTAATTGTATGGATTAATTTAGTCTGAAAAAATAAACTGATTAATAATAATAAAACTGGAGGAACATTTTTCTCATTTTTTGCATAATTATATATATTTTCCATACATTGAGTTTAACGACCACTTTAAATAGATACGTACATAGGTACTTATTAATAGGTTTTGTTTATTGTCTTATGATACCTAAACCTATTCGACGAAATTTCATTTTTAAGTAGGTACCATTCAGTACCTCAGTTATAAGGAGAACATAATAATATCAAGTATTATTCCAGTGCGTTTAAAAATACGTTTAAAAAAGAAGATTTTTTTATGCGACTATATAAAATACCAAAAGACATACGTATTAAAAATATAAATAAATAATTTCTTAATAAGATGTTGTTTCGAGCTTGTTCCACACTACGCAATCTATTTAGAGTTTTAAAGGAAAAATATTTGTATCTTGTACCAAAATAGATCAGTGTTTAAAACATTTCGACACGGTTGTATACCTACTCTTCGGTTTCATTCTCACGTAAAATGACGTTTATGTACCATAAACTAACAATATGGCGTCAGAGTTCGTAAAGCATTACGCAAGGAGGATCTAATCAATATAAATTTATTAGCACATAAGCTAATTGTGTACTCTCAGTTACCAGCCGGCTGGTACATAATATTTATCAATTCTAAGCATAAGGACGCGAATTAATGTAAAATTGTGTGAACCCATAACGTTTTCAAAAAATCCCGATCTAGATTTTCACGTTCCTTTATTTTAAAACTAGACGTTAACTTTAACTTAATCGAGTGTTCATAATAAAAAATTAAAAAAACTAATAGTTCATTTGAAAAGTCCAATCGAGTATTGATATCGAATCCATCCATTTTTTTTTACCAAACATATTAGTAACATGGTGTTCCATCGAAACACTTAGGTAAGCACTTATGTGTGACCATTGCGTAATATTAGTGATATCAGATATCGGCTAAATATTTACATTCTGATTAAAGCTAATAGGTAAACAGTACCTGCTTGTACCTTGTTTACAGCGTAAAACGTAAATGTTATACAAGGTGAAATCGGATGCTTCATGAAGCCGTCAACCAAGCATTCTGTACATCAAACTAAGTGACCCTAAGCAAAAATTATTGCGACTTTTTTTGGGGTGAAATCACGCCCTCAAAACATTGTGTTGATGGATCCATTGAATTGTACGGAAGTCGTGGAGATATTTTAAGTAAAGATAAAACATTTAAAACTTATCTTAAAAAAAAACTTGTGTAAAAGTTGTAACTTTGAATCCCAATATCTCCGTAACTAGAAGGTATGGTCTAGCTCTAGAACAAAAAAATGATCGCACTGACGGGGAGAACAAGCGCCTTTCGGCTTGGTTAGGGGTACTTCTAGACCCATTATTATACAGGGTGGAATCCCCATCGACGCACTAACGAATACAACGGATTCAGTTCATCATTCTAACCCCCCATAGCCCATAGAAATTTTTCATCGGCTACTTAATTTAAAAAAAAAAAACTGTTCCACATTTTCCAAAATTTTGAATGTTGTAAGCAGATTATGCTTGCCTTCAATTAACAAAATATGGTTAATTTTGGTATTACGGTATCATTTAAAATATTTTTACCCTCATTATCTCGAAAGCTAATAAAAATGTAATCTTTAAACTACGTATGTTGTCACTAAGTGAAGCAATATATATTTTATCAGAGTAATAATCAGACGCCAACAAAATACACAAACAATGGACAATAACTATTTATCATTCATTTCATAATTCTTTGTATAACACAAGTACAAGCTTAAGTCACAATTTCAGAAAAAAAACCTGGTATTTCATAACTATGGGTTTAGCAAACAATAAATATATGGACCTCGCTTTAAAACTGTAACGGAAAAACTAGTTACAAGACAATTGATTTTCTCCGAGATGAAAACAAATTCAAAGATCATTGACACTTCAAAAGTCAAAAAATTATGATCGATTGTTAAATTGCAATACGATGTCACAGATCATGTGACGTTTTATTTCTAGATGTGTCATGCAAATCATGACAAAACGAAAACAGCGTGCTTACCTCAGCGTTTCATATCTCTTATACCTTCTACTTCTAACTTAGGACATCCTGAAGTAAGCTGCGTTCATTTGTTCGAGGAATATGAAAGTGAGCACAGTATGGGGTCCTAGACGAGCGTAGTAAGGCAAGAACCCTTTCCATAGTGATAGCACACCTTCGTTCTTGAGAAGAGATGTCACCACTGCCACTTGACTCTGGCCTTTAGCGGCATTCTGTATCCTGGAAAAGATAAAAAGATAACGTGAAATCACGCCCACATTTCGTCAGCTATCTTAGTTTCCCATGGGCCCATGGACGGCATAAAAACTGTGACACCAAGTTAGTGTCTAACTACACGAAAGAGATTTCAATCATTAGAGCTCTCCCTTTATCACGTATGTATTTCACATTATATTATTGTATCTAAAATCAAAATATATTTACGTCAAATTGTACTGTCACAAAGCATCGGTAGCTAAAGGGTTACAATTATTCATGATGTCACATCTAAATGACATTGACCCAATTTAAATTCGGATAGGTATTCGTGGCGGAATAAAACACATAGTACCTACCATCAAAACATTGTTTCATGTTTACATAAAATACTCTGGCGTTTATTAATATAACATAATATCGCGCCTGTATTCCCAGTGGAAAGGCAGAGGTGGGCCTCAGTAGCTACACGCATATTTCACTAGTTACGTAGTTACGTCTCAATTAGAGAGGGTTGTAAATATGGCACATAGATTCGTAGAAAAATGAAATAGCTGCTAATAAAACCTATAAAACGTTACCTTGTTTTGATGATATCCACTGGCATAGAAGCTATAGTGGTGATCAGACCAGACACCATGGACGCGCAGAAGTGAAGCAGGATGCCATCCGGAACATAGCCCACGAACATTTCACGTGCCTGCGAGATATTACGATTTATTATTGCTGTGACCTCGGGGCCTAAAATGGCTGCTTTATCAGAATCATAGTATGAATCACGTTAAAAATTTAAGTCTTAAAATGTACTTTAAAAATACTTTATCTAGGCAGCCATTTTAGGGGCCCTCGCCTTGCCACCCGGGGAAATTCACCACCTCCTGTATTTCCATCATAAGTCAAGTGAGACAAAACTCAAAATTCCTAATTAATTAAAAATTGTATTACTGTTCGTGTTTTTATGCAAAGGAAAATCTATTACCTATACCATTTTTAGGGTTCCGTACGCAAAAGGTAAAAACGAGACCCTATTACTAAGCCTCTGCTGTCAGTCTGGCTGGCTGTCTGTCACCAGGCTGTATCTCATGAACCCTGATAGCTAGACAGTTGAAATTTTCACAGATGATATATTTCTGTTGCCACTAACAAGAAATACTAAAAACAGTATAAAATAAATATTTAAGGGGGCTCCCATACAACAAACGTGTTTTTTTTTAGATAATGGTACAGATCCTCCGTGCACGAGTACGATTCGCACTTGGCCGTTTTTTTGATGTCGGTATGCACTATGCTATGCATGTATGTAATGTTCGATTGCCAACATAGCGTCATGTAAGGTATGCCGTTCCGAAAATTAACAGAGCAAGCTTAAAAATGTTAGCACCTCGGATAGATTACTTTTTCTTTTAACTATTCATATTGAATTATAGAGAGAAAAGTTTTTTATCGACCTAAGCACAAAACCTTCAGATGACAGAGTAATTAGGATGCAAGAGCGAGTGAAGCGAGCTTTGCAAGTTGAAGCACCCGCCTCGGACAGGTATTTCAGATTTTCTTTTCACTCTTCATACATATTATATTTAACCTACCTCTTCGACTATTATGCATTTAAGTTTTGGAATAAGTAACAGAATTTAGTTCAAAAACGAGCGAAACGAGCTAGAAAATTTTAGCATCCCGGATAGGTTAGATTTTCTCTTTACCATAAAACAGATATAGAAGGTGGGCGGTCGACCAGAATATACCCCTGCATCTGCGCCGCCCGGGGCCATTGCCCCCATGCCCCGTCCCCACGCTACGCCACTGGCTGTAGGTGCTAGTTACCTGCGAGTACGTGCTGAGTTGAGCGGCGTTGACCACCATGGCTCGTCCCACAGTCGGCATCGCGCCGCGCCATAGCTTCAGGACGCCTTCCTCTCTTACTATCCTGTGGGCACACGCCATAAACAGGTTGAGGTTGAGGCCATAGACTTTTTGGCGTTTAAATTTCATTTCAATTTTAAGAGGCCGTTGTTGATAAACAATTGTAAAATTGTCTGTGGAACAAGATGGCGGTGTTAATTCGATTAAGGTTAAAGCGCCAAGGGAATTCAAATTTTCTTAAGTTTTTTGCAATTTGCAGGTCAGTGTCGGGTTGTATGTTGATTAAAATATGGTTTACGACCGTAACAAATGGCTATGGAGAGTTATAATGATCAATATAACCCTCTAGGTCTAAAGTAAACAAAATATAATTCTGTAACTACATGCGTTATATATATATTGTTATACGTACAACCTGACAATGTCCTGCAAATTACAAAAAAACCCCAAGAATATTTTAATTATGCGTGCTACCCTGGAGCTTCCCCCTTAAGATCATGCACCAAAAGATCTATAAACAACAAAATCAAATCTGTGCGGTGCTTTCCACAAAAGGCCATCTGAGACTCTTATAGGCATGGTCCTCATTATGACCTGACCAAGATTATGTCTGGACGTCAAAAAGGAGTGTAACATAACTCGCTTAGTTATAAAACGTAACTGTTGTAGACGTAGTGTTTTTAAAACCAATTTACAGAAATAACTATCATTTATCACTATTGGTCCACTAAGTAGCTACTAGTACTGAAGTAGCAATAAGCAGCACTTAATATACTATCTTTATTAACGATCTCTTCTTTTATTTTACAGAAGAAAAGAAACATACCGTCTCATATTATTCGCCCGCCCTTATCCCAATTTATTTGGGGTCGGTGCAGCATGTCTTCTTCCAGACTTCTCTATTATTCGTCAGCTCAGCAGACACCTCCTTTCTAGCCATATCATTCTTCAAATAGTCCATCCATCGCTTCTTTGGCCTTCCTCTACTCTTATAGCTAAACATCTGCCAACTGTGTTGAGGTCGGCTTCCAGTCTAAGCGGATGCAACTGGATACCATAATTTTACATGGGGCGACTGCCTATCTGACCCCCCTGGGTTAGACTGGTTGTCAGACTTCAGCATTAATCTTCACAATTACCTGATAAGTGCATCGGCGACATTCTTGTAGTTCCTCCTCTGTTCCACGGGCAGTCTGCCGTCAGCTGTCATTCGGATCAGCGCCACCTCCGCAGGCGTACCCACGAACGCTCCAATAGAACCCGCTGCTACACCCAGCAAGGTTTTGGTGCCGAAACCCGGAGCTGCGCCAGCGTTTCGTCTGTCAATGTCATAAGTTTTTATAACTAAACTGATGTTGAGGAGTTCGATGCGCGACTTTTTCTGAAGCTGGCAAATCAGTCTAGCTAGAATAGTTCGTCCTCGCAAAGGTTTGAATCGTCAGATGTGTCCTCACCGTATTTGGGTCGTTCGAAAAGAGAATAGTGTTCACACCCGTCACTCATAGAACGGCAGACACGATATTCTTTAACAAAGAGCGAGACAATACTATTCAAATATCATTGTGAACGAAATGGAGACCCGAAAAATGTATGACGTGGTAGGACGAATAATTAGCCAGTCCAGCAGTATAGTAATTATGGAGCCTACACAAGTACACACCAAAGTCGCCGAGGCAATGTGCGTGTAGGCTTCATTCAGCCGACTGTCGGCTGCTTGAGTATATCGAGCGTATACATATTCAAGTATCTCCAATCATGGAGGCATTTTAATACAGGCCAGCTGTAGCCAGTATCTAACTGCCTTGTACTCGATTTTATTGCAGGTTTAATTTATAGTTACATACAAATCTACTTGTAAGCAAACTACTTGACTATGGAAACTTTTGTATGCCAAAAGTACTCATATAAATGATTACGTACTATAATTAGGAAACTACTACCCGCTTTCACTAAGAGTAGACTAAACCTCAATGAATGCGCTGTTGGATCACCACTTTCAGTGCTCAAAAATTCAACAGTTTGATTTCATAAGCGGTCAGTTGGGTGTCGCCTAGTCTTACTGAAAACGGACCTATTCCTTCTAATACCGTTATGAATCAACGGTTCTATGTAATACATTGACTGACTATAATCTGTTTGCAAGTTACCATTTCTCTCAGGATCATAATTTGATATATTTTCAATATTCTAAGTTGTTCGTTGGTGGCTGTTGAAAACGAAAATATTAATGAAATTTTAAAATGTGTAACTATGACTTCTTGGTAAATCTATACTTACTAAAATTATAAAGAGGTAAAATTTGTTTGTGAGTTTTTTTTTTTAAATACTTTTCTCCACAGTAGGAATTTCTCCTGTATCGTGGGTGCGTTCACAAACATACACAAACAATCAGACCCGTTTGTATGTAGGGGTCATTTTCGGAACTACCTACTGATCCGATTCCGAAAACAAATTCTTTCAAGTAATGGGAAGCGACATTACCCCCGAGTTGGCTTTTAAAACGTTCCCGTGGGTTAATTTCCGTACATAACAGGAGCGAAGCCGCGAGCAAGAGCTTGTGGTTTTATGTAAACGGTGATTTCTAAAAGATGTATTTAACAATCGGTGCAAAGCCTTCGTCACGGTATATCTACCTATTACGAATTATTTGTGCGATGGCAAAAGTGTAACATCAAGATATATCTAAATCTCATTTTCGTTGACTTCAAACACTTGTTATTTTCGTAGTAAATGCAGTTTCCATC
Source organism: Eugnorisma glareosa (assembly GCA_947578425.1). Lineage (NCBI taxonomy): Eukaryota > Metazoa > Arthropoda > Insecta > Lepidoptera > Noctuidae > Eugnorisma > Eugnorisma glareosa. The sequence continues at coordinate 3,305,328 of OX387976.1, forward strand.
CTTCAAATTGTCACGCGAGTATGCGATGGATGAGAAAATAGACCATATTCTTCATCCAAGCTTTTTTTTCAGGAATCGCAAACAGTGGGTGCGGAATTCCGAGGTTGACGTAAATGCACGTGGCTAATATTCGTCTTGATGAGCGACGGTGAAATTTTGTTTGCATCATTATTTTCAGACGGTCTAAGTTTTTTACGTGATGTACAGGCTTATCACAAAAAATAATAATGTGCTTATGTAAGTTTTAGATTAATAAAGCCGACTACGGCAAAGCAAAAAGAAAGATAAAGATGCATTTATTTGTATAAACATGTGTGACATGATACATAGATATGCACATATGGATGGAAACGAGTTTAGATTGCTGGTTCAACATGTTTTGCCATATTCGGCGTACAAAATAGTTTATAATTCTTAATTGGAAATAATAAATTAAGAAATAATTAAATTACACATAGTCTAAATTTCATCAATTCAAGTACATAATTACAGTCCATACAAATATAAAGTAAAAAAAAAATTGAATAATTAAAACAATTAAAATTATTAATACTAAAATCACATATTAAATAGTCTAAATTCAAAATTTGTCATTAAAAACTCCGTAACATTATAGTACCCCTTACTAATAAGCAATTTTTTTAGTTCTCTCTTGAATGAATTGATATTCAATATCTTAAGGGAATTAGGCATTTTATTGTATATTAATGGGGCCATGCATAGTACACTTTTTTTTTTAAATGCTGTTTTGGCGGAGGGTGATTGCACCCAAAGTCTGTACTTCTCACGTCTATTTCTACCTGTATTATTTATCAGAAGGGGAAACAAATTAGGATTGGCTTTTACAAATAGCGATATTTCTAATATGTAAAGGGACGGAAGTGTTAGAATTCTGTGCTGTAAGAACATTGGTTTGCAACTGTCAGTAGTTTGCAACCCAAACATTAGCCCGTATACAACGCTTTTGTGCTTTGAACGCAGTGTCCTTCTGAGTTGAATTGCTCCAGAAAATTATTCCAAATCTAAATACCGATTCAGCAAGCCCGTAATATGCTGTGAGTAAAGTATCTGCATTGACAGTCGGTGCCAACTTATAAAGAGCATATGACGAAGTACTAATTTTTTTACAAAGTTCATTAATGTGAGTTTTCCAATTTAATTGCTTGTCAATGATTAATCCCAAAAATCGGGCTGTTTCTACTTCTTGTATTATATTATCCTTGTATACTAAATTAAATTTTGATATGTTACGTAACTTTTCTCGTTGCCTAAAGTGCATTATGTTTGTTTTACCTACTAAGATTAATTTTCAAGTTATTATCGAAAGGGTTAGGGGTAGGGGGGGGGTTATTTTAGCACATTATGTACATAATGTTTGTGACATTTTTATGATCCATCGTAGCGCCTAAAATACTGAGCCGAATTTGATGAATGAGGTTTCAATCGATTAGTCATTACAGTCCGGGTGATATTGACAGTTGCTACATGCAAAAAAGGGAGCAGCAGATATTTTTTTGCTAACCTGTCAAGTGTCCCCACTTGTCTTGTCTGTGGAATGTCAAATAATAGAAGATAAAAGGGGGTGGAAGATTTTGTATAAAGCGTGGACTGCCTTACATCCGCCATATTAATTTCAAAATAGCGGCTACGCATAAAACCTGTATCAGTCAATAGCTGGCATTAATACAAACAAGTATTGTAAGAGACAAAATCTTATAAAGCTCTATTTCCGAAATGTTAACGATCAAAGTTGTGCAGATAGCGAAGATTGTCACTTTGATAGCTTATATCATACTTACAGAACATTGTTATCTATGTATGTGCTTACAAAAACAAATCAAAAACTTGCTCGCTACTAGACTATTAGGATGATCATTGATCACCCCGCACTGCGCAAAAATATTGCGTCATTTTTAGTTATGGAAATTGGAAACATACGAATAAGATTAATAAATGTTTTAGAGTGAGTTACAAAAATCGCGGAGCTTTTCCCAATAGGAATTTGCAGTTGTTTTTCCTCGTATTCTTTTACTTGAGCGACCACATTTGGCGGCGCAAATCGGCTCGAACCGATCCAGTTTCACCCCATTTGTTGCGCGCGGTTTCGAGATTCGATTCGCGGTGTGCGAACCGAAACGAGATTAACGACGTCTTTTTCGCATTTAATCTATGGATATTAAACCCTAGTGTGCTCCTGTTCATTCCCTTGGTGTTACTTATTATTGAGTAATGGGTGTACCCTTAACGAAGCCGAAAGCCACTTGTTCTCTCCGACATTGAGATATATTTTTTTGTCTTGGGAGTTGGGACATACCTGGGAACCTTCTAGTTACGGAGATATTGGGGGTCTTTTTTTTTTTTTCGGATTGGACATCATCAAATAACCCCTCAGGAGGCAGGAGGGAGTGTCAGACTTGTACTGACTAAAACCCATCCATGTTCCTTCCTTTACCCTTTGTGTTCCAGGGCCGCGGTATCTCTTTCGAACAGTCCCGCAAACCTGGTAGGCATCGGTCCTTTCGGACCCCTTCCTGTTTGCAGACTCTCTTTGAGGCGCGCGTGGAACACGAACGCGCCGTCGACACGGCCTGTCCTCATGGCCCGGCCCGCGCCTTCGGTGGCCGGGGGCCAGCACGTGGCCCCCGACGCCCGGTGCATCTCCCGCGGCGGCTGAGACGTGAGGCTCTCTCCCTCATATTGGGGGTCTAAGTTCCAACTTTTTCACAAGTTATTGTTATAACTTTAAACACCTCCATGACCCCCGTGCTATTCAATGCATCAATCCGCACAATGTTTTGAGTACATTGCTCGGCACATTGAGTCTTTTTGCAAAATGTGATATCTCACCCCAAAAAAAGTCTTTTCCCAACAATATTTTTTGCGTAAAGTTAAAGTAATTTGATGTGCAGAATGCTTGGTTGACGGCTTCCTGAAGGCTCCGTCTACACCCTGTATACATATCGTGATCGTTAATTCAGTAAGTCATACACGTAAAAGTATACGGTAATTAGATACAAGAGAGGTCGGCAAACCTTTGTTTACATAAGTACTGCAACAAGTCTTATCAAATTCACGACCTGAGGGTTTCGAAAGCGTCTGTGAACGCTAAATCATTCAAGCGATAACTGACAAAGGCACACGAACTCTTGCGCAATATACTTAGTATAAATAAACATAGAAAATTAAGAGTATTAACACCCGTTCAGGAACACTATTTACATGACTTGAAGGATACATTAGTACCTATGCAATGCCGCGGGACTGTTGCTTAACGAAGGTATACTGCGAAAAACTTGGGTAGTAGGCAGCAAGTCATCTGCCTAGCCTTTTTCTTAACTCTGTTGGGGTCGGCTTCCAGTCTAACCGGATACATCTGAATACTAGTCTATACTATTATTATAAAGAGGTAAAATTTGTTTGTTTGTAATCTCTGGATCTACTGAACCGATTTTGAAAATTTCACCTACCCTACCTACACCTTCACTAATAGGAAGCTACATTATCCCCGAGTGCCACAGGCTATATTTACAGCGTGCCCGTGGGATAGTTTCCGACCAAAACGCGAGCGAAGCCGCGGGAAACAGCTAGTATTTTATATGGTACTATGCCTATCTGACCTCCACAACCCAGTTAGTACTGGGTGGGGAATAGGATAACCTGTAACGACTGTCAATGATCTGCAAATGACAGCCGGGACCAACCGTTTAACGTGCTTTCCGAGGCACGGAGGAAACTTTGTATGTAATAGATGATCACACATCTGCAGACCGACCTTGGCAAGCGCGGCTTAACTTTGAAGATCGCCCTATGAAGCTCTTATAATTGAGTCACGAGCTCCTCGGTTATTAGAAAAGAAAACCAGAAGTGTGTAAGATACATAGGTACACACTTGTATAGTACAGTTAAACTGCAGAATAAGCCAACACTTGAATGAATCGGCTATTTCAAGCTACCCAGCCTGTTAGCAGTAATTGGATGCTTCCTGTCTCCCTTTAAAAGTCTCATCGTCCTATAATTACCATACCTAGTTTGGTAGCAATTTCAGGTGTAGGCAATACCGTAATGAACTATTAGTTATTCTGTGTATTGCCACAAATTAACTAATAGTTCCTTAAGGTATTGCCTATGCAGTACCAGACATAAATGATCACAAAATTGCTCCATGCACTGCGACGCAATAGGTCAGTCGATTAAAATCATTTGTGTTATTTAAATAAAATAAACTAACACTTACTACATTTTATGTAGGTACCTATTAAGCCTGAGGCACCTGTCCCTATTAGCGAAACGCGAATAGAGCTAGCAACTAGAAAGTTGGCGAGCAACGAGCAGCGAGAGAGTAGTTCGAATAATTTTGTCGCTGGGCTTTGAGCTACTACGCGAGTATGCGGTATACGTACATAAGTATGTTCCAAGCGAGTCTCTCAGCGAACTTTCTGCCAGTCGCTGAATTTTCTTCTTTGATAGCTTTTGTAGCGACAAAATAGTGGAGAGAAACTTCTCGCGGGCAGTATGATCACTATGAACAGTCAGCGAAAAACTTCTTAGATTTTATGTCTGTGTATCTAATGTATGATTTTAGAGCGAGAAAATAGAAGGCAACTAAGCTATTCGCTTCCTTGACAGCGGTGGGCCAAGTTCCTGACGCAGATTTGGACGACCAGCACCGCATTGTAAAAATCTTCCTACATTATTTTCAATGCTCTTCTTTGTATTGCAGTGCGACGCACTGCGCGCGCCCGACACGGCTATAATGAGCGCTTAGCTTTATGAAACCTTACTGATGAATTTGAACAGCTTTGCTGTTTGTTTCTAGGCCCCCAACACCTGGCGTTGGCGTCCGATCAACGTCATCTATACCACTGCATTGCAGCACAATTATTGTAATTGAGACCATTTTGTTGCAGTTTTGCACAACTAACAAGCCATTTGGACATTTTTATTGTAACTAACTGCTTTGAATTTGATTTCTTTGATGAATTACATTCAACTTTTGGTATGCCAGAACCCGCGCAATCCCGTTATACTGTCGGAACGCGGATCCACGACAAAACGACATCGCGCGTTTATTTCGCACGTGAATATGTATTGTAATCTTATCAGAAATACAGATTCTTCATACCCATTTGCAATATTCATGAACACAGATTAGTATGGCATTCATGATCAATTATAGTAATGACAACAGAAACTGAATACTCACTCTTTGTAAACATCAAACAGGTAACTATAGACTCCTAGACGTGTGGTGGTGTAGGTAGCTTGTCGTAACAAGCCTGCTGAGAGACCTGTGTATAAAGAGAAGAATCCCTCTCGGGCCACAATCTCCCCGGCAACAGCAAATGAGGTCCTACTGCCCCCACTGAGTTGCATCCGAGTCTTGATCAAATCAAGAGGCTGAACAACACATGTTGCGGCCATGCTGAAAAGAAAAATTATGGTTCATACTGCTGCTCTTTAACTTGTGCTGTAACTTGCTACACAAGAGCAGAAAATATTTCCTAAAAAGTTAAAAATGATTCTTAATTTGTCACTATCACATGAATTTCATGCTTGTCATTGTCACAAAGTTGTCATTGTAGAAGGTCACTTACTCTTACTGATGGACTCAAGTTTATTTACAGTTTTCATTAGTCTTCTGTATCAGTATGTACAAGTAGAATGTTAGTAGGGTTGGCTTAGTAATTAAAGTAAATAATAGGTGGCGACTGCTGAGAGACAATTGATAGAGAAGTGTGGATGAACACATCTGCATCAACCCCAAATGAATTTGGAGAAGGACGAGAGAATGATGATGATATAAGTATTATTTCATAATATTTAACTACTGTATTCAATATTACAAAGAGGTCATGCTGGAACTAGCATGACCTATTTATTGCTGGTGAGCAAGAATTTTCTTTTTAAAATTATTGTTGTAGCCATTTAAATTATACATTGAAATTATATGATGGGTAAAAATATATGAGTCTTGACTTATTATGTGTTAAAAGATAGGCAATGTGGCTAATGCTTATCAGGGTTTTAAAGCTAGGTTGGGAGGTGGCAAAGCAGTCGCAAATTGGATGGAGAGAATACCTTTGATAAATCCCATTATTACAATTTTATTGGCATCCCATTTAACACATGGAATAACACAATTTAATTGTCATATGCAACGTTCATTTCAAATTACATAAAATAAATTATGTATTTTTGTTTTAAATAAGATAAGAGAACTTGAAAATTATGATTACTTATTATTACATAATCAACATTGTGTTAGAGCAATCAATATGAACTCAATTTTTAACTTAGAGATCATAAATAAGTATTGAATTCGTTAAAGTAGTAAATGTTTAGCACACGATTGTTAATGGGGACAAGGTTTTTAAAACGAATAACAGCCTGTGCTTTAAGACTCGAGCGCCTATGAGTTTGAGTGTAAATAATCATAATACACATTTTAACAGTAATGTCCATGACATTGATCCTATATAAATGACCTGTAGTCTTAAAATAAATGCAAGATTGGTACCCGGCAAGGCCGCCAAAAGCGAATTTAAGCGCGTTCGGTACATAGCGCTCCTTCGGCGGCGCTACAGCTGCTGGAGATTGCGCCATTTTCACCTCTAAACACACACACACAGTGAGTACACTTTTAGTTACAAAAAGTGCACGGTTTTTATTAAAAACCCGAGATTCTAGTACGAAAGTATGCACCACTCAGCTCTATCCAGCTGGATTTGACAACAATGGCAACTAACCAACTGACAGATCGAGGTGACAAATCAAATTGTCAGCTGCCAAACCATTTTATTAATCTAAATACAAGCCTTTTAGGCAAACGAAATTGGTCTACGGCTACAGCTTTTATCAGACATTGTGACATCTTAACTGAATAATTAATACAAGTACACCGATCTATTCAGTTAATCTATCTATGGATTGTGCAGTTATTTTGCATTACCAGTAGAATCCAGACACTCAGGGCATAAGCAGGGCGGACGGGTAGCGGGTTTTCTGAGGTTTGTCAGCGGGCCCCCGCAGCTAGCGTCGCACTCCGGAATTCCGCGCTAACGCTTCCATAGTACCATTTTAAAAATTCTACTCTGGAAACTAGCTCAGTAAATATAAATACCTTACTAAAGAATGGCAGTGTGTAGCGAACGGAAACGACAGGTTGAATTATGAAAAAAGAAGATTTTTAAAGAATGGAATAGAAAAGGGGGTAGCTGTTTCCAGAGCTAGCCCGGTAGAAGTAATGTGACTCACTGGACAATCCTAGAGGCCAGAAGGGGCTCTACCGGATTACAAAAGCAAAAGGAGACCGACAATTAAATCATTATAGTGTATGAAAGATGGCGCTGGTACGGTTTTATCTAAAGATGATGAAATAAAAAGATGGAAGGTTTCATTCACTATCATTTGACGAGTGCAGTGGCTGGAGTGTGGGTGTAGGCTTGCATCAAGGGTCGGCTTTGAGTCCGTACCTCTCCCTTTTGACTAATATAAATGCTTGGACGTCGGACATCCAGGAAGGGGCACAGCAGAACTAAAACCGAATATAATAATATTATGTTCCGCGATTTCGGCGGTCTCTTCGACTAGTCTTACGAGATAAAGCGCTAGATGGCGTCTGATCCGACTTTTGGTATCTCGGTTCACTCGTGCAAAGCGATGGCGAAATAGATCGTACCTAGTGATAAGGATAAAATTAAAAACGGAATGGACGAAAAAAAACGACTTCTAAAAAAAACACTAAAAAAGTCTAAAATAACTTTACTTTTGGGAAGTCGGTGTCTTTGTTTGTATCTGTTTTGCCACCGACTTCCGAAACTAAAGTTATTTTAGACTTTTTAGTGTTTTTTTTAGAAGTCGGTTTTGTTTTCGCAGAAAGTTTTTTTATTTTACCCTTTTTAGTTGTAGTATACCACACAAAATTAGTTTTTACATTGTAACTAGAAGTTAGTTAAAGTACTCGTCAAGACGAATCATACGAGCCCAAACTCGATGGGATTGTGTCATATTATTACGGACTACCTGTGACCACCTTCCAGCTCCATCACCAGACCTTGGGTACCATCTAGAGACAAAGTACTCGACAAGATGAATTATACGAACCCAAACTCGATGGGGTTATGTCGTTTTAATGGAGTTCCTATGGCCACCTTCCAGCTCCATCATCAGACCCTGGTTACCATTTAGGACTACAGTACTTGTCAAGACAAATCAAACGAGTCCAAACTCGACGGCGTTGCGTCGTTTTATTACAGAGTTCGTATGGCCACCTTCCAGCTCCATCATCAGATCAGCTCCATGTCATCATAATATAGCATTGTCTCGCGATATACACATGTAACACATGCGTGCAAAATTTCAGCTCAATCAGAAATCGGGAAGCGTGTCAAATTTAACTAGCAAGTATCACGCGACGTCGCGTGATGTCACAATTAACGTGAGGAAAACAACCAAATTCCAAAACCGATTTCGATGAAATTTCTATGGGACCAATCGGGAAGCAAATCCTTTCAGATGAAAAAATAATTTTTCCAATCGGTTTACAAATGACGGAGTTCTGAGGTAACAAACATAAAAAAAAATACAACCGAACTGAGAACCTCCTCCTTTTTGAAGAAAGTCGGTTAACAAAAAAAAAACGACGGATGGATGCAAGAAATGAGGCAAGAAAGGAGGTGTCTGATGAGATGACGAGTAAAAGAGAAGTATGGAAGAAGAGAACATGGTGCGCCGACCGCGAATGAATTTGGATAAGGGCTGATGAATGATGATGACTTAGAGGCATCCAATATCGCGGGCCTGTGGACGGTGAGCTAAGGGCTAGCTCGCCGTCCGTCCGTCTTATGACGACAGGCCGTGTCGACGGCGCGTTCGTGTTCCACGCGCGCCTCAAAGAGAGTCAGCAAACAGGAAGGGGTCCGTAACGACCGACGCCTGCCAGGGTTGGGGGACTGTTCGAAAGAGATACCGCGGCCCTGGAACACAAAGGGCAAAGGAAGGAACATGGATGGGTTTTAGTCAGTAAAAGTCTGACACTCCCTCCTGCTCAGCCCAGAGCGGGAGGGGTTATTTGATGATTTCCCATCGGTAAAAAAAAAAAAAAAAAAAGGCATCCAAGGCATTGTTCTTGCATATTGATGCAAGAACAAAAATAGCGGATTTACTAAAAACAAATATTTATTTTGCATCACTTAGAGTAGTTAGACATAACAGGTAATCACATTGTCACTTTTTCAAGAATTAGGTTGACATTCCGACGAATATAAACAGGTAAAACCCTCTGATTTAACCTTTGAAATATACCTAGAGACCGTCCGCGTCAGTCGTGGATTGGCAGCCTTATCAGTAAAACATTACTGTAATGCAGACAATGTACTACATGTGTAATGTACTACATTACTGTAATATTCAGATTACAGAAAGAACCAGAAGCCGCGTTCAACTGCAATTGCAAGCCGCACGTCGTGTCCAAATACAACACAATTTTGGCCCGCCCGCCTCACTTCCCGTAGCTAGCTCAGACTTTATTGGCCCGTTTTTGGTGTAAACTTTGACCCTCTTATTGATAAACACGGAATAAAATTACACCAGGAATAACAAAGGAATAACCATACATTTTCAAAGGTTTAAACTTGGAATAACTTTATTCTGTGTTTATTAATAGGAGGGTGAGAGTATTGGAGGTATGATAATATTAAAATCAAAATTGTCCTTTTTCCACAAAGTAACTAATCGGCTGCGTGATAAACTACTTTTCAAAAGATCAGTTTTTGTTGCTTCATAATTTGGCGCGCTTACGGCTTCTGGTTATTTCTGTATTCCGAGCTGTAATAGTTAAATGAAATTCGAAAAACTTCCGCATTGCAGAGCGTTAGCTCAGCCAATCAAACCTAGTAGCAGTTTACTTCTTAAAATCTAATGAGAGCATTTTAAACCGATTAGCCATGTTATTATAATGCTGGATCACTGCATGGGGTTCTTTTGGCGGTTGACATTGTCACGAGAGCGCTGTATAAATTGTACTGACAAAACAAGCGGAGGCAGCGTTAGTTCCGATTAAGGCCTCGCGCGAAAAGAACATTGTAACACTGTACTAGACGAACTTTTTTCTGGAATTCGGTGACTTTGTTTGTTTCATCGACTTTTTTGGCACCGACTTCCGAAATTATTTAACTAAGTTCTTTAAATTAAGTACTTTTTACTTTTAATCTTGCCATGTTTATATGAATTTTACATTGTAACTAGAAGTTATTGTGTTATAACATTTCATCAACATAAGCAAAGAAAAATACGTATTAAACGAACTCAAAAACTCCTCAAGCAAAGCGAATATAAATTTATGTGGGACCACGGCGAGGAATTCCTCTACCATATGAAAAAATAATCACGTAAATCCGCTCAGTAATAAAAAAAAGATAACGGCCGAATATGTAGCGTCCTCCTTTTTAAGAAGTCGGTTTAAAAACTGATGTTCAGGCTCCAGTGTCAATGAGTGCATACTTATAAAGTTTTCTATTCTCCTTAACTCTATTCTTCCTGTAACTGCTCATTCGCTTCTTTGTGCTGTTCATACCAATGGTCAGGGTTTTTCCCGAAGGCCTGTAAGTAGATAATACATGTATCATAGTATAATTCATATTTGCGACTGACGGATATATATACAATGTGTAACAGAATAAACGCACAACCTCTTAAGGGGTCATTGTACTCATCATTATGAACAACTTTTACTATGGGAACAATCCCGAAATCGCGAAAAAAAAACAGCTGTTCAGTACATTTTGTCGAATTATGCGCACAGAAATGTATAGGGCAGTCGACAATTTTTTCGCGATTTCAGTGTTGGTCCCATAGTGAAAGTTATTCATAATTATGAGTACAATGACCCCGTAAGAGGTTGTGCGTTTATTCTGTTACACATTGTATATACGGCTACAAGTTCGTGATCAGACCAGTCGTACTGTATGGATCGGAATGCTGTGCTGTGAAGATGTATGAAAATACTTTTTTGCAAAGAATTAAGCCGACTTCAAAAAAAACACACTAAAAAAAAAACAAAAATAACAAACCAAGTTGTAGTTGGGAAAATGATGCAGATGATGAACAATACATGTCATGGTAATGGGCTTATCCCCAATAAATGGAAATCTGGGTGTATTGTACAGTCAAGCTTCGAAGTCGGTGACCTTTGTTTGATTGATTTGAAAGAAAGAAAGAAAGAAAAATGGTTATTCGACGTCAGTACATCAGGCACACACACAATAATATTTAAAAAAGTTACAAAAAAGAGAAAATACATAGTATGACTGTACTGTGTGCCTCACGGCTGCGCCAAAAAGGTCCATTTCAGCATTAATGCCAGACAGGTGAGGCTGTCTGACGCTGATCTTCCAATGAACCTTGAGGGGGTAAGTAACATACAGAAAACAGTTTCAAAGGTAGTATATGAATAGGTAAATGATTAATTACAATAAATAGATATTGAGTTACTTTATGAAATGTGTATGTAGGTATGAGTTAGGATAAAAATGTGAGTAGGTAATAAGTATTATAACGTGTTCGAAAGTACTACTGGTTACAATACAGAGAACAAATACAGAGAAGCCAAAACAGGATAAATAATATAACAAGAAAAAAGAAGAACAAAGAAAAATATACAAAGAATATACAAGTAGGATATGTGCATTGTGCAATGTCATGAAAACCAGGCGTGATTTTGTCTCGTAATCCCGCATTCGTGTCGCCGTTGCATGCGCGCGCGCCCCCCGATCCTTCGTCACACGACGCAACGCAAGCGCATTTCTCCTCTGCACCTGTTTGCGCGATGACGTACGCATCAGAAAGTCAGAGCGGCCTCGGTGGCGCGGCGCCCGCCGCGCCTCAAGAGTCCTTTGTGCTCATGCGACGAGTCCCGCTCGCGTGATTAGTTACCTACCTGCTTTTATCTAGTCGACGCTTACCAAAAAGTAACGTGTTTTCTCGGAAATCGTGATACCGTCTCGAGCCGATTGGATTGATTATGCCTTGCCGAAAGATGATAAACCTAATGTGAGTGTTTATTATTTATACCTAATTTATTTGTTGTTCGCACTATTGTTTTTTTAAAGGGCTTTTTTCAACGTTATTTTAAAATGTTTGTTTTGGTTTTAGGAATCTTAAGGGAGGTGGCAAATAACTCCAACAGCGAGTGGCGGCGTACAGATTACTTGAAACATCCCCTGCAGGCTGTGGACATTTGGTGTTTTTGTCACCGGCTTCTGAGGCTATTTATTTTGAGGCTAAAGTTATTTTTCACTTTTTTGTGTTTTGATTTGTTATTTTTGTTTTCGTTTTTATTGAAGTTTTTATTGCGTTTAAGAGTAACAAACATCATCCACCCCTCCTCACAAACTTTCAACGCGCAGGCTCTCTTGATTACAGCCTCATTCGATCAAACCTAATAATCATGTTAATCATAATATTAATTCAACATTTCGGCAGTAGGACAGGCACTTACAGAATAACAAATTGAATGAAAGAAGCAAAATTATATAGAATACCTCAGCCATTTTTCCCAGAAGAAAATTCTTGGGTACCTCTTCATAAGCCCGCTGGCCCCATTGGAACACGTTCCTTGCTAGGTCACCCTCACCATCCTGGAAAATGAATACATAGTTAATACACCTATCTATTGTAATAGTTACCAGTTTTTGTATACAGTGTGTAGTCTAGTAACATTGAGCAATTGCATTGCTGGAAAACAACTTTTATTTTTGGTGAGTAAAATCACTTTTTACGATAGCACGAGATGTAAAGCCCATAAAACATTGCTATGGATGCATGTAACAGTACAGGGGTCATGGTAGTATGGAATCTTAAAGAATAATATTTAACTATCAGTACAAAAAAACTGACGTCATGATCGTCAATGACGGGAGAACAAGTGATTTTCGAGTTTTTTTCTCGATTGTTGGTTAAGTTAACCAACTTAACCAACAATACATTTGTATGGATGGAGTTATAATATTCAGTATCTAAAAGTACCTACTTGGAGATATGGAGTATGCATGTTACCTTGTAGTATTGCAAATACATTTGTCTAGTAAATGTGGTAGTCAATAGTTTTCTTCCTGCATTATCATTCTCTTCCAACAGCCCTGCTTCCATGAGGAACTTCCACATTTCCTCTGAAAAAGAAATGAAATAATGATTTCTTATACATACATAAACTCACGCTTTTTTCGCATGGGGGTAGGCAGAAACTACAGAATCAACATGCTTGATCCTTACATACATGTACAATTGTACCTGGGTACTCAGGTGTCAATATACTACGGGTTCAACGGGCCTCATCAAGAGGCTTAAAGTCACCCAAAGGGCAGTGGAGAGGGCTATGCTTGGGAGTTTCCTTGCGTTATCGAATCAGAAATGACGACATCTGCAAGTGAACCAAGGTAACTCACGTAGCCGAAGAATTGCCAAACTAAAGTGGCAGTGGGCAGAGCACATTGCTTGCAGAACAGAGGGCCGATGGGACCAAGTTTTGGAGTGGCAACCGCGAACCGAAAGACGTTGCGTTGGAAGGCCTCTCACTAGGTGGACCGATGACTTCTTCTTCTTGCACATCGCTGGATGCAAGTCGCACGGAACCAGTCAATATGGCGACACTTGGGGGGAGGCCTGTGTCCAGCAGTGGACGTCTTTCGGCTGAAATGATGTTGATGACTCAGGTGTCAATCTTACCAATAAGGATTGTGTAACCCTGTGTATTTGTAGTCCAGTCCTATTGTCAGTTGCTCATGTTAAAATACTGGATACAGACATATCCACTGGGAGCCGACCCCAACCTAGTCAGAAATGTATTTTAACAAACCTTCTTTAACTGCTGCACCGCTCATGAATATGTGTGTGAGTGCAGCAACTAATATTTTCCGATGATGTACATCAGTGACGGCTGATGGCAGCGATTCACATTCTTCTGTCAGCACTACAATATATTGCTTGCCACTTCTAGAATCAACTTCAACTAATTTGTAGCCATACACCTGTAAAGTTATAGAAAAAGTTATTCATACTCCTTTATTTGCATATCACAAATGAAGGTGTTACAGACCGCCCCAAAAAGATGTAAATATAGACAAGAAACCATTTACATTGACCCATTTGAGCTTTTCTAACAACGCATATCAATAATAACTAGAGCACAACAAATTTGTAATTCATTTTTGTTAAAACAAAGCTCATCAATGATGATAATTTTTTTTATATGCATTTAAAAATGTTATAGATATTATTATATAATATAAAAAATAAGATAAAGTTAGGTTTAGAGCAACACGTCTTTCCCGTGTGTGAGGAATGAAAAGAGAAAGGAGTAAATGATGCAGTGAACAGGGGACAATGGAAGAAGAAAATGTGTTGTGCCGACCCCAAATAGAATGGGACGAGGAGGACAGGAAGATGATTATGAAGCCTTTCCTGTATCCACCATTATATTGATGAGTCTTATTTTTCAATGTTTCAATGTGTGCTAATGAAAGTTGAGAAACACAACTTTGCATGAAGAAGTTCTTTAACATAAACAAACAATCACTTTATTAATGTACCATATTCCATGCAAATAAAGAAAAAACAAATTATTGTTTGGATATTTTTATAAAATAAGTATTTGTATTTTAATAATAAAGTGATGGATTGAAAAATCTGATGTAGGTTGGGTAAAGAACCAACTAAGAATTGAAGGAAAAAACTTTTTCAACAGAACAAACAATACTTACCCTTTTTAAAACTTTATTGGCTTCAGATAACACTTTAGCCACTTGACTTGTAGCAGTTTCACATTTCCCGTTAAGATATTTTATAATTTCACCGCGCTTTATTGGTAGTTTGCTGCCTTCTCTACATATTATATAGTGAACGCACTCCCTGATGGATTCTTCGAGTTCAGAAATATCTGGCTCTGCACTAATGGAACTGTTGCCGCGTCTTTGACTCATATTTTTGTTTTGTACTGATTTTACCGGTGTAAAACACCGGTAAAGTATATTAATCAGTGCCGGTAATACTAACAAAGATGTTCCAAGGAAACACTGAAAATGTTAAGAGTTTTAGGTGGTTATTACAAAAATTAAATGACGACGTTTTAGCACTAAATTAAAACGTAATTTTATTGTTTTTCAACTGAAAGAGAACAGCCTTTGACACCATATAAAAGTACTCTGTGCTTTGACACCAGTGTTGCCACTTGCCAGGGCCCTTGAGTCGTAAGTTACGTTTCGTTTCCTGAAATGTTACATTTTTGCTGTAAAAGTTACATTCAGTGTTGCCAGGGCCGTTGAGTCGTAAGTTACGTTTCGTTCCCTGAAATGTTACATTTTTGCTGTAAAAGTTACATTATTGTTTTTTTTTTTTAATTTACTTGTTTTTGGGGTCGGAGATTGGAGGCAAATTGATGTCATTAAAAAGGCAGAATATAAAGGAATCTATGATGTCTAATCATATGATAAAAGAGACTAAGTTTAATTTGTTCGCACCTAACCTGCTCAGGCGTCTAACCTCAACCTCCTGGAGCGCTTCTCCTCAGGTACTTCGAACAACTGGCCTAGCACTCTGCTTCTCTGCGGGCGAATATGCATCCCCAGTGTGGCACCGGTCCACCCACGCCAAAAAAGTAGATGTCGCCTTGAACGAAGCTTGCAGAACGATTACAGGCTGCCTTAAACCGACCCCAGTCTATACCCCATAGCTGGCATAGCACCTCCACATGTCCGCAGAGAAGTCGCAAGCGCAGTGGAGAAACACAAACAGGAGTCGGACAGCAGACACCCATTGTACGGCGCCCAACTGCCTAAGCAACGGCTTACAAGCAGGCACAGTTGTTTAAAAACCGAAGCGTCCCTTTCAGGAGATCCGGCCGACGCCCGATGTAAGCTGTGGGAAAATAGCTTTCCTCCTCCCACTCACTACTTACCACCAAGTGAGCATCTGCCTGCAGAGTCTAACCTTCCGTGGTCCACCTGGAAGTCCTTGAACAGTGTTCGGACTCAAGTAGGAAGATGTAATTCCAACCTCGTTAAGTGGGGCTACCGCAATGAAACAGCAGCGGGGTGTGGCTGTGGAGCTGTGTCACAAACTAAGCTCCACCTCCTATCCTGCCCTCTTAGCCCAAGTGACCTCTGCGCTGCCACCGACGACGCGGTGGAAGTGGCGAAGTTCTGGGCTAACAAAATGTAAAAATTGTCGTGCCAGCGACACGAAGAAGAAGAAGATTTGTTCGCAGCGCCATCTTCACTGTTGTTGCTATCTAGTCTAGCACCTAACTTATTCTATTCTAGTTTGAACCAAAAACTACGAGGTTGTGCATTTGTTAGTTTTACACTGAACAAACTACTAATATTCGATACATACAGAACCCTCATAACCTCTGTTCTACCAAGTGGTCGTAAGAGGGCTCTGTTAATAAAGGGCAAGAACGCCTCAATGCAAAAAATCATTACAAATCTCGTTGTTCTGAAAAGTTACGAAAATACCCTAAAATGTAAAAATTACTTACATGTTACGCGAGGGGGTCAAAAGTTACGAAAAATGTAAGAAATGTAACCTTCTGGCAACACTGACGTACATTCAACGACTTGACGAGTCTGTTGTCCTTTAGTCATTCAATTGAATGTTGTCATTCAATGAATGCGCCAGTGATGCCAACTTAGCAACTTTATAGCTAGATCTAGCTATTATTTGGTGACAGACAGCTACAATTTAATAAAACTTGTAGCTAAACTTTTTAGCTACTTTTTCTAGCAACTTTTCATTTCATCATGAGACGTGAGTCTATCGAAATTCGTCGAGTAGTGTGCAGAGCCGAAAGAAAATAAAATAAAAACTGTATGGTCATAGATGCTACGGTAAGTACAGGTCGACGCTGGCCGGGAATTCCCCGTTTCCTCTGCGACAGAATACTTAGTAAACCAAAATAGTAAGCGCTATTCGTATTGTGCCTTGTGTTGTTTTGTTTTATCCATATAAAACTAATTTAATTTAATAATGGATTTGTCTTTGAAAAAAAACCTACGCACAGAAGTACAGACCGTAGAGGGAAAATATGGACGAATTTAAAGATTGGCTAAAATCGGCAAGTGGAGACTCAAGCAAAGCATTTTGTACATATTATTCTACGGAGATTCTTGCTAAACTGTTTGATATAAAGAAGCTTGCTGAGACCATGCCTGGTTTTTAGGGTCAAATAATATTGACTGATACAACAACAGGCCAGACTCCCTCAGGAAAAGTGGTAAGTGCTGCTATAACTGTTTTGCCTAAAGACGTACTGCATAAAATGGGCACCGTTAAAAAATATTCGAAATCAATGAAAGATACTGAACCCCAGCCATCGGCATCTTCCTGTTTAATTGTATTTTTTTTATTATTAATTTGCTTTGAGTAAGCAAATTAATAATAAAAAAAATTCTTGACTTAATTTAACTTCTTGTTGGAATTAATGAAAATATTTTTTTTCATCAGAAATGGACATTTTATTGTAACATAATTAGCTACTGTAACATTTAGCAACTTCTAGCAACTTTTTAGGGTAAAAAAAACTGGAAATCTAGCAACATTTTGAAATTGTCTAGCTACTGGGTAAAGCTAGCAGTTGGCAACACTGGAATGCGCTAGTCATTCTAGTCTTGTCATTCAATCAAATAGCAGATTCAACCAGGTGACTGCGACAGATGCATTGAATACTTGAATAGTGCGGAGGTCGTGGGGTTAATGTTATAACATTGTGGTGAACCTTTTTACCACTTTATTCTTCTGTGACCATAGATACTTCTA
The DNA here is from genome assembly GCA_947578425.1 of Eugnorisma glareosa. Lineage (NCBI taxonomy): Eukaryota > Metazoa > Arthropoda > Insecta > Lepidoptera > Noctuidae > Eugnorisma > Eugnorisma glareosa. The sequence continues at coordinate 3,323,136 of OX387976.1, forward strand.
TTTTGTCATAATCCGATTGTCATATGAATGTATTGTCATTTTCAACAATATGTTACGTTTTGCTAATTAAAACCTACAGTATAGGTTTTGTCTATTATTACAATTTAATTAGCAGACGAAACGACTAATATCCCATGGACAAATATCTACGACCGGAGCGGTTCGATGGGGACCCGTCCCTAAGCACGGCGGCCACAGAATGGGCACACTGGAAGAAAACTTTCGTTAACTTCCTTGCAGTGCAGGACTCGGAAACTACTACTGATAAGGTCAAGCTTACTATACTAATTAATCACGTGTCTCCGAACGTGTATACCCACATAAGCGAGTGTGAAACATACGAACAGGCATTGAACCTCCTAAACAAACTTTATGTAAAACCAAATAACATCCTGTATGCACGCCACGCTCTCGCCACCCGGAGACAAAGTAGCCACGAGACTATCGACACATACATCCAAGCCTTGAAGCAGCTGTCCAAAGATTGTAACTTCGCGGCTGTCGATAGTAAGACCAACCGGGATGACAACATTCGTGACGCTTTCATAGCTGGCATCTCCTCGACAAAAATAAGAGAGAGACTCCTCGAAAAACTTAGCCTATTCGATTGAAGAGATAAAGAGTATGACGAAAGACTGTCGCATCTGTTCTGAGGTTAAGCCCAGATTCAATAAAGCTGATCCGCAAAATAAACTTATTAAAGCGATAGTTCCTTTCGAACGACTGAGCATGGATTTTAAAGGACCAGTACCATCTAAGTCGAGTAACAGATTCATTTTAACAGTAATCGATGAGTACTCCCGCTTTCCGTTCGCCTTTCCGTGCTCTGATATAAGCGCAAAGACTGTTATCAAGCATTTAGACAGCATTTTTAACATGTTTGGCATGCCGGCCTACGTGCACTCGGACCGAGGGACATCATTTTTATCGGCTGATGTAAAAGATTTTCTACACTCCAGGCAAATAGCGACGAGTCGTACAACGCCATACAACCCTCAAGGCAACGGCCAAGTTGAAAGGCTCAATTCTACGCTCTGGAAAACTGTACAATTAGCATTGAAAACTAAGAACCTGCCAATAGAGAGCTGGGAGGATGTCCTACCGCAAGCATTACACTCCATACGCTCGCTTCTTTGTACTAGTACAAATTGTACGCCGCATGAAAGGATGTTCCGCCACTCTCGGAGATCGACGAATGGAGATTCTATTCCCACATGGCTATCTGGCTCAAACAGAGTACTTATGCGACGCTTTGACCGGAAAACAAAATATCAACCACTAGCCGAGGAAGTAGAGGTCCTAGAGACTAACCCCACTTATTCGTACGTTCGAACGATGGATGGTCGCGAGACTACTGTATCCAACCGCCATTTAGCACCTTTGGGGGGCAACCGAGAAGATATAAATATCCCCACTATTAACGAATTTGTGGACGCCGAACCCCAAAGATCGCAGTCACCATCACCATGTTGTTCACCACCAACAACTTCGCCTTCTTCACCGACAACATACTCAACACCAGTCTCGCTGCCAGCTACTCCCTCGTCACCGCCACCATCGGAGGATTTGCAAGGGGCACCGGAACCGGAACAAATGAGCTCAGACGGGATCGAGCTCCCAGTTTCGGAGCCACTCCGGAGGTCGACCAGATCACGGAACCCGCCGAAGTTTTTACTCGATTACATCTGGCCGGGGTGAATGTGGTGAACCTTTTTACCACTTTATTCTTCTGTGACCATAGATACTTCTATTTTGTCATAATCCGATTGTCATATGAATGTATTGTCATTTTCAACAATATGTTACGTTTTGCTAATTAAAACCTACAGTATAGGTTTTGTCTATTATTACAAACATTAACAACTATAAATTTGTACCTATTGAAATGCTTGTGAAAAAGGTGGATCTGACAGGAGCTGTGACCCCCAATATCTCCGTAACTAGAAGGTTGCCAGGGATGTTCCAGAACAAAAAAAATATCCCAATGACTTTCGGTTTCATTATGGGTACCTTTACACCCATTATGTTAGTCAAGCATGACGTGTGTGTGCACTTTATCACTTTTCACTGTAACTCTCAGCATATCAGTCTAAACTTTACAAAGGTTGAAGAATCTATTTTAACTGTGACATTGGTTTGGTGGAGGATAGGAGAAAATGCCTTCGTACCTTATATGTGTGCGAGAGGTTTTATTAAATAAATTGGTCTTGAAGTTAAAAGTGGATTTGATGTATACAGCGTATAACTACTATAATATGTACAAACACATAGAACAGATGTGCCTACGCATGCATGTTTAGAATCAATAATTTTATCATAATGTTGCCTCCAAAGACAAAGGCAAGAACTAGGTACTACAGCATATACTTAACCATAACTTTTACTCATATTGATTCATAATGATATTGGGAAACTTGAACTGCACAACATGCATAAGACATTGTATAAATGAGACAAGAGCTTTAACATACTCTTTGGAGCAAGGTGCATCACTCAACGCCAACAATATGTTACATGTTTCTTTATAAGCTGTTCTAATATTTTGAGGGAAATCTCTCATGGCACTAGAGTAATACTTTGAAAATTTCTTATATGCTTTCTCTTGTGTATCATTTAGGGGCACATTAACAAAGATATTGTCAGCAAGACCACCACAGATGACGCAATCCTTGCAGACTGTTCTATAATGAATGAATAATTTTTTAGCTCGCATTAAAGTTTCCGTTGGGACAACTTCCAACCAATGGCCTCTGAAAAAGAAAAAAGATAATAAATTATTACATGTGCCTTTCTGAGCTACAGTAACAAAGTCACTGTTGTGGATGAACAATTTATGATACTTATTTTTACTTATTATTTTATAGGTAATAAAATAATAAGTCAAAATATAGGTATATCCTCTACCTAGTGTGATCCAAAAATGTACCTAAGTCATAAGAGTCACTGACTCAATGGCGATGACTGTTGGAAAAAAAAAGATTAACTCACATATAAGAAATGGTTAATTCAGCTCCCTTTTTCACTGGTGCTATGGTGACCAGCACTGCGCTGTTACGAAGACCCATCACATAACAATTCGGTAGACAGGAATTGGCCAGGGTCCCAATGAACGGGAAATATCCTTTATTTGAGTACTGGTGCAACCTCGACCGACCTTCAGTGCATATATCGGTGTGATGCTGCAGTTGTACTGGATTACAAAACAGCAACAGGTGCATCATCATCCTGGACACTGCCTTTATGGCTGCACTCTTGTTGTCGGGAGATTTTGGCAGAAACGATGTATGTGTATCCAAATAATGAATGATATGAGCTAAATACATACAATGGTGAAACATAGCCCCATAAATGAAATGCGTGTCATAATGAGAATTCAGTAATGAAAACTTTTCTGATCCAAAAATCTCAGCAAAAGTACTGTTTTTCATTCGATCAGCACCTAAATCATTAGATGCTGTGATGAACTCATCCCAAGAGCTACACAGTTGACGAATTTTGAGAGTAGCTTTGACGGCTGGCTTAATTTCATCCACTATAGTTTCTATGATATTACACTCAACATTGTGCCCCTCTTGCATGGCTTTATCTTTGCATCTTTTGTCACAAAACATGATGATACAGCATCCTTCACAAGGAATTAAATTAAAGTCCATCTTGAGACAGTAGTGGCATGAAGTGAACTGATTCATAATGTGAGTAGTTGCTGTAAATGCTGTCTCTACTGCTACAACAGTACCAACAGGTATATCTCTGGTAGCAACCACTTTTGGTTGTCCCGACTCCATGATGAGTTCCACATCTGAACTGGCACATGGTATGTCTGGGTTGTGAGGTCCTTTGAGTTTAAAAAATTCGTCAACAAATGGTGTAGATCTGAAACATGATTATTAAATTTATATAAATAGCCTGACAAATTAGAAATAGGTAGTTCATGATTTTATTTTTCTCTCTTTGTCTACCTTTAACCCAATTCATTTGTATTCAGTAAGTACATTTTGATTTATGTTTTCCTTCCATAAATACATCTCTTTTAGCCATTGTTCCACTGTTCACTTAAAATATCCACAACATCTTTAATTCCTTAACACCTCAGATATTTTTTAAATCAAATCTTGCTGTTTAAAAAAAAAACAGACCAGACAAAGTTTTATTCTACCTAGGAAAAATATCTTTTATACAAGAAAAACTTGTTTACACTACCGAACAATGAATGATGTACTTACAGACAAACATTCCAATCATAACTGTACTCCAAAAAGTAAGTAATTGTGAAATGTTATTGATAAAAGTAACTTATTCATAATGTAATAACAAATAATGTATGTAAACAAAGATATTGTATAGAATTTGAATCATTAAGCTCACATACAGTAATGAGAGTAGTTTGAATAATCCCAGTATTTCACTAAATTAATAACAAGTTAAACTAATTTGGTATTATTAGGAGCATTATTATTAAACTGTGTTTAAGAGTTTCCAAATAATATTTTATTTATTTATTTAACACTTCAAGCACAAAGTACAGGGCGGACTTAATGCCATAGGCATTCGAATAGACCCTATTATACTCACAACTGCTTGCGTGCCAGCTGTTCTATCCATGTATACTGACAGGCTTCAGCCCTCATCTCCCGCAGTTTGTTGGCCAAGCTGTCGGGGCAGCTCAGGGCGAGGCAGGTCTCAATATCCTTAACACAAGCCGGAAACTGCTTTGTTTTCAGCAATAACTCTGCTCTGCTATAGTAAGTCAATCTCATGGGTTCAGAATTTAGTGGAGCCCGCATTAAAGCCAAGTTGTATTTGACCAATGCCATCTGATAGTCACCTTCGCAAAACGCTTTTTTTCCTTCTATCCCAAGCTGAAGAGCTTCCGAAGAGGACTTTTCAATTTTTTCAAATTTCATGAAATTGTTATTTTGTTTAAGTGCTCTTATCGCCAGTACTACACAGTCAGCTAGGTCCTTATTGCGCAGTGCTTTGTAGACGCAGTCTAAAGGAGTTCGCTCATATTTTTTATATAATGATGGTAGATGTAGCATTTTGATCAGTTACTTGTAATTGCAGCACTTCACCAAATGAAAACTTCTGAAGCACTCAAGAGTTCGTCGTACGTGAACGCCACGAACTTTAATATTGATTCTTGCATTTATACTTTATAGTCAGCAGAAAAACTCAAATTAACGTTTACAAATTCCCCACAACTACTATTCCAATGTTACCATTACCTAAATACTTAAATAGTATAGTGTGTTATCTATGGTCCATGCTACTACGCGTAGCTTAAGGTGGATGCGCAAGGGTAGCCCGCGAAATTTAAATTTTCTTACGTTTATTGCAATTTGCAGGTCAGTGTGAGATTGTATGTTGATGAAAATATGAATCGCGCCAGTAACGCGTATGGAGTTATAGAATTATAATCATTCCAATCATCAATACAACCCTCCAAGTTCATATAATCTCAAAAAGTGACTTTTTCATGAAATAGCTATTGAATGTGATTATATGAACTTGTAGAGCTGTATTGATGATTTGAATTATTATAATTCTGTAAAGCCATACGTGTTATTAGCGCGATTCATATTTTCATCAACATACAACTTGACACTGACCTGCAAATTGCAATAAACTTGAGAAAATTTAAATTTCGCGGGCTACCCTTGCGCTTCCACCTTAAAGCATTAACAGACGTTCGAATATGGTGCGCTCCGGACCGTGACCTTGGTGTGCTCTGGACCATATTCGATGGTATGTTCAGCGATCCTCCGCACATTATTATTATTATTGACGGTGCGCTAGGTTCGATGATTCTTCCACAGGATTTGGTGCGGTCCGCACCTAGTTCGATCGTGTGGCCGAACCACCGTACTCGTACCGTTCAGCGCTTTAGTCGCAATTCTACCTCAGAGTGAGACACACGTTTTCAATGGCGTTAGAACAAGAAGCCGTGAATATTACGGAAAAAAGATTAGTTGTGGAAGTATTAGAACTTTACAAAGATTTTCCGTGTTTGTGGGATTCGTCTCACAATCTATAATGCAACAAAGATGCCCGCAATCAAGCGTATGGAAAAAAATGAACATCTTAGAGTTGCATATAAATCTTCATCATCAAGGTCTTTTATAAGTCTCATAAGACTGTATGGCTCTCTGTCTTTTAAATAAATTTTTGCCCATTCTTTTCTTTTTTTCTCTTCTTTTCGATAGGTGTAGTAGCTACGTCGGTTGCCGCAACTAACTCGATCTTAGCTTGTTTGTTTTGGATAAAGTTGTAGGCATGTCGATGTGATCACTGTCTACTAGCACGGAAAGCACTGGACCGTCTTTGGTGCGGTGCGGTGGTGTGGTGTGTCGAGTGCACCGTACCGGTCCGGCGGTTCGGACGCACCATATTCGATCGTCTGTTATTCCCAAGTTAGGGGTTTTCGCTCCAATTTTAGGGGAAGGACACTTATATCTTTACTTTTAGGTAGGTGGTTGGGGTTTGGTGGGGGGAGGGGGGAGGTCATAGGAACCCTCCGAGGGGAGGAAAAGTCGTCGGAGATACATAGTTTTTATTTTATGAACTTTTTAAAAGTGACATATTTTTTGGTAAAAATTTAGTATCGTGCCACAGGCGGCGGGGTGGGGCTTGGAGGGGGAGGACAGGGGGTCCCCCTTGCCTCCTGGTATCACTCCCCATGAAAAGGTAATGCACCAAAACCGATTAATGTAATCTAACCTCAAAACACTTTTTATTCACCTAAAAAGCGTATTCCGTCACAGAAATTCCGTACCTATTATTTTACTTACCGAGTTGAATCCTGTACTTATTCTTATTATATTTCTATTCTTACACTTATAATACTCTACACTGAATAAAACATGTAAATAGGGCTACTAACACTAGTATTTAAGAGCATTGTTACTAACACTATGGGCGTAGCCCAAAATAAATGCTTTCCCGCTATTTTTTTTTTTAAATTATCTGTAAAGGGGGTATATTATTATACCATGCTAAGACTCCATGACGCGCGCTCGCTTCGCTCGCATATTAAATAACACTCTTTGACTTCTGTCCCCGAAGTGCCGGGCCTCCGCCGGCCTCCTTCGTCGGCCTACGGCCCGGTGCCCATGCCACCCTTAAATGATACTGCCGCGAGACGGTCGTCGTGGGCGTCCGCATATTGAAAATTTGAAAAAAACCTTTCTATTTATGTGTACTATCTACAAACAAAATTTGAACTTCTAAATTCTTGTTTTTTATCCATTTGAAGTATCGGAATATCAAAATTTTGAATAAAGTTTTTTTGGAATTTTTGGATGTTCCCAGTAGTAAGTGTGCTTTGCTCGCTGAGCATTCCACACGTACGTTATACTCTATGCTAAAATAGTCTGTGGTATGGTTCAAAGTAGTCATTATCATGTGTCATGGTGTAAAATGTCATCTTTTTCTATACAATAATATCAATAATTCTGCAATTAATATCTCCGAAACTATTCATCTCCGATGGTAGAAATTTCACAAATGGTTTTCTTAAATTAGTAGGAACCTACAATAAAAATTACAACATCCTAGGTTAAAGTATGGATATAAGTGTCTAGCCATTTTAGGGGATAAATAAGTAGCAATAACTTCTTAAAGTTTATTTTATTACGTACTAGCTGTGCCCGCGGTGTCACCCGCGGTGAAAAAGTTAGCACACATCCAGACGCTAGCAAATCAAGCTACTACAATCTCTCAAATTTCTTTAATAGATTTTAAACTTTATCGTTATAGCATTAAGTTTAAGATTGATTGTGAAAATTTGTCAATTTCGGGCAGCTTCATGTGCTGCCGTCTGTACAGGAACTGAAACTTGGAAAAAAATATGACATCGAATCTTCAAGAACATTTTTTTCATGTTCTTGATATGCGTTGCACTTGCAATGCACCTTTAAAATGCACTTTTCGTACCTACTACGTCCTTATACTTTTTACTACTCTACCCTACCCTAACTAACTTCCTACCTACCTAGCCTACTTACCGACCCTACCTGCCTGCTTACCTACCTATCTACCTCGTTTAAATAAATAACACTTTGAATTTATGCTGATCTAGTACTTTTGGTTGCTAAAAAGACGTTTTAGTCAAAATTTGGGAAAAATATATTTTATGCTATTAACCTAATAAGTACCTACTTTACCTACTACTTCCTTATACTTTTTACTACTCACCCTATCTACCCTACCCTACCTAACTTCCTACCTACCTTCCTACCTTCCCTACCTACATACCTACCTAACCTAATACCTTCCCTACCTGTATACTTACCTACTACTTACTTACCTTACCTCGTTTGAATAAACCCTAAGACGACCCATTGACCGAGTAATTTGATTATCCCACGGGAACATCGCATTTTTCCGGGATCAAAAGTAGCCGATGTGTTAATCCAGAATATAAGCTATCTTGATACCAAATTTCATTCAAATACGTTAAGCCGTTTGTTCGTGAAAGAGTAACAAACATACACACATACAAACTTTCGCCTTTATAATACAGGGTGTAACAGGACCCTTCACGAAGCCGTCAACAAAGCATTATGTACAAACAGTAACACTCTTAGCTGCCCATTATAGACGCAACTGAGAGAAATTATCACTGTTCGAAAGCGATAGATATATGTTTGTCATTTTCAATGGAGTCATAAGTTTTCCAGGTCAATAATTCTTAATTCGGTCGTATTGCAACTCTACAACACTCAAATTGACATTTACTCAAAGTTCTCTAAACATACAAATCGATAAAATTGAAATGTCTGTTTGTAATTGTTATATACCTGTGTATGGTTGTCACTTTGTAATTTTGTTTTCTTAGTTACTACGTCATTAAACAAATAGTAAAATTAAGAGCGGCCAACCCGTCATACTTTTCATACAAACGCTCGTACGTGATTATGCAGTTGTTACACATCTATCTTTGTTTTTTTTTTTTTAACTAATAGGTATTTTGTGCACTATATCTAGGTTTCTATGGTAGCAAAAAATTAAAAATTGTAGAAACAAATTCAGTATAAGCCTCCAAAAATTGCTGTTTTGCAAAATTTTCATAATGTACTCGTAAACTGGAAAAAATAAAGAAAACATCTTGATAGAAACCTTGTACATCTGATGGAGATTCTTAATGACAGATATTTCTTTCACACACTTGTAAGAATTATTCAAAAACACGTATTTCCTGGAACAAGTTTAAGAAATTTTCGAACACTATTTTTCGTTCAATGTCATCGCGTTAGGCGGTATGAGGTGCGCGGGAGACGAGATGTGCGGGGTCGGGGCGGGGTAAGACGGGGGAATTGAAAAAAAATTGCCGCTGTGGCTCTGGATGAAACAACAAGCTTTTCGACCATGCTCGCGTTGACGATAGACTCATCGGGAAGAGCCCTCTTAATAATGGCTCCCCTGCTACGATGGCTGCATCATGCGCGAGTCCGACTCGCACTTGGCCGGTTTTTAATTATTGAAATAAGGTGCACAGTTTTACAGTCTGGCAAGTAACTTATTATGTGTCTATGGTTAGTTGGGACTTGGGTGGGTTGGCAATTTGGCTAATGGTAACATTGCAACAATAGTTGTGGGGAATTTGTTGAACGTTAATTTAAGTTATTGCCGAGTCTGTGTTTTCTTGAATGAATAAAATCGAATTACGTACAGTTCCATATAATATTATATTACTATACTCACTCTTTGCTACAGTTCGTGTACGACGAACTTCTGAGTATGAACCGGTGAAGTGCTTCAGAAGTTTTCATTCGGTGAAGTGCTGTAATTACAAGTAACTGATCAAAATGCTACATCTACCATCATTCTATAAAAAATATGAGCGAACTCCTTTAGACTGCGTCTACAAAGCACTGCGCAATAAGGACCTAGCTGACTGTGTAGTACTGGCGATAAGAGCACTTAAACAAAATAACAATTTCATGAAATTTGAAAAAATTGAAAAGTCCTCTTCGGAAGCTCTTCAGCTTGGGATAGAAGGAAAAAAAGCGTTTTGTGAAGGTGACTATCAGATGGCATTGGTCAAATCATCAATACAGCTCTACAAGTTCATATAATCACATTCAATAGCTATTTCATGAAAAAGTCACTTTTTGAGATTATATGAACTTGGAGGGTTGTATTGATGATTGGAATGATTATAATTCTGTAACGCCATACATGTTACTGGCGCGATTCATATTTTTATCAAAATACAACTTGACACTGACCTGCAAATTGCAATAAACTTGAGAAAATTTAAATTTCGCGGGCTACCCTTGCGCTTCCACCTTAAGCTACGCGTAGTAGCATGGACCATAGATAACACACTATACTATTTAAGTATTTAGGTAATGGTAACATTGGAATAGTAGTTGTGGGGAATTTGTAAACGTTAATTTGAGTTTTTCTGCTGACTATAAAGTATAAATGCAAGAATCAATATTAAAGTTCGTGGCGTTCACGTACGACGAACTCTTGAGTGCTTCAGAAGTTTTCATTTGGTGAAGTGCTGCAATTACAAGTAACTGATCAAAATGCTACATCTACCATCATTATATAAAAAATATGAGCGAACTCCTTTAGACTGCGTCTACAAAGCACTGCGCAATAAGGACCTAGCTGACTGTGTAGTACTGGCGATAAGAGCACTTAAACAAAATAACAATTTCATGAAATTTGAAAAAATTGAAAAGTCCTCTTCGGAAGCTCTTCAGCTTGGGATAGAAGGAAAAAAAGCGTTTTGCGAAGGTGACTATCAGATGGCATTGGTCAAATACAACTTGGCTTTAATGCGGGCTCCACTAAATTCTGAACCCATGAGATTGACTTACTACAGCAGAGCGGAGCTAATGTTGAAAGCAAAGCAGTTTCTGGCTTGTGTCAAGGATATTGAGACCTGCCTCGCCCTGAGTTGCCCCTACAGCTTGGTCAACAAACTGCAGGAGCTGAGGGCTGAAGCCTCTCAGTATATATGGATAGAACAGCTGGCATACAAGCAGGTGTGAGTATAACTCGGTCTATTCTCCTCTGTTATCTACTTTGGAAACTTTTGAACACACTGTAATTTATTTATTATTCACAAAATCCACAGCTCTTTACAATGTTATCTTAAACTATAGAAACTAATCCTACAGCCAATTAGGATTTACAATTTAATAGCTATACAAAACATTGCTAAGAGTACAGCGTGAATGAGTGTGTAGGAGTGTGCATGAACAGTTGCAAATGTGTGTGTGAGTATGTCATAGTGGTAATAATAATACTCCTATTAATACCAAATTAGCACAACTTGTTATTAATAATTTTGTGAAATACTGGGATTCATTCAAACCACTCTCATTGCAGTCTGTGAGATAATGATCCAAAATTCCTTACAATATGTTTGCTGGCATGCATTAGTACTTAGTATAATACGATTAAGTTACTTTTTTCAATAACATTTTACAATTAGTTTCTTTTTGGATGTGCTCCAAAAAGTAAATGTGATTGGAATGTTTGTCTGTAAGTACATGCATTCATTGTATAGTCCCACTGTGCATATAACATGTGAACAGTGTGACAATGGCTAAAAGGGATGTATTTATGGAAGTAAAACATATATGTATTGACTACAAATGAGTTGGAATAACGGCAGCCAAAGAAAACAAAAAAATCCATATTTTAATCTATTTGTAATTTGTCAGAAATTATTGTTATTTACATTAATTTAATAATCATGTTTCAGATCCACTCCATTTGTTGAAGAATTCTTTAAACTCAAAGGACCTCGCAACCCAGACATACCATGTGCCACTTCAGATTTGGAAGCCATCATGGAGTTAGGACAACCAAAAGTTGTTGCTACCAGAGATATACCTGTTGGTACTGTTGTAGCAGTAGAGACAGCATTTACAGCAACTACTCACATAATGAATTATGTCACTTCATGCCACTACTGTCTCAAGATGGACTTTAATTTAATTCCGTGTGAAGGATGCTGTAACGTCATGTTTTGTGACAAAAGATGCAAAGATAAAGCCATGCAGGAGTCGCATAATGTTGAGTGTAAAATCATAGAAATCATACTGGCTTATGATAATAAGCCAGCCGTCAAAGCTACTCTCAAAATTCGTCAACTGTGTAGCTCTTGGGATGAGTTCATCACAGCATCCAATGATCTAGGTGCTGATCAAATGAAAAACAGTACTTTTGCCGAGATTTTTGGATCAGAAAAGTTTTCTTTACTAAATTCTCATTATGACACACATTTCATTTGTGGGGCATTGTTTAACCGATGTATGTATTTAGCTAATATAATTAATTATTTGGATACACATACATCATTTCTGCCAAAATCTCCTGATGACAACAGTGCAGCCATACGGGCAGTGTCCAGGGTGATGATGCACCTGTCGCTGTTTTGTAATCCAGTACAACTGCAGCATCAAACTGTAATATACACTGAAGGTCAGAGGAGGCTGCACCCATACCCAAATAAAGGATATTTCCCGTTCATTGGCAACCTGGCCAATTCCTGTCTACCGAATTGTTATGTGATGGGGCTTCGGAACAGCGCAGCGGTGATCACCCTGGCACCAGTGCAACAGGGAGCTGAATTAACCATTTCTTATATGTGAGTAAATCTTTTTTTTCAACAGTTATTGCCAGTGAGTCGGTGACTCTTTGACTTGCACTTCTTTTGGTCTATAGTCTATACTCTAGCTAGAAGATACCTTTATGAGCATTATTTTTACTTTTTATTATGTACAAGTAGCGTCCTCTATTGTTGCGTAGCGGAAGCAGTATAGTAGAAACATCCTTCTGTTTATGCCATATACTACTAGAGGGCACCAGCATCAATTTATTATTTACACAAATCGATTAACTGCTTGCTCTTCCCGACACTGGTGTAAACAGACCCTCCACGAAGTCGTCAACCAAGCATAATGTACATCAAACTAAGTAACTCTCCGCTCTTGTTGGGAAACGACTGTTTTTTTTGGGGTGAAAAATCACGTTTTACGGTAGGACTCAATGACTCAATGTAACGCACTCAAAACATTGTGCTGATGGTTGGATTGAACCGTGATGGTTGGTTGGCCGTGGAGGTGTTTAAAGTTAAAATCTTACAATAAAAACGTGTAAATAAAAAAAAAACCTTGTTAAAAAGTTGAAACTTTGACCCCAATAATCTCCGTTACTAGAAGGTATGGTCTAGTACAAAATGATCGCAATGACGGGGAGATCAAGTGCCTTTCGACTTCGTTATTGGTTTTGTTACACACTTTAAAGGGCAATGTACTTCAGTAACCCTTTTACGAACGAATGTCGTAGTAGTCGCTTCTCGATGCTAGAGGCAGCACTGTAGAAACGATTGGAATATTCTACTAATAACTGGATACTAATACTACTACTACACTAACTTTTAGTAATTTTGTCTTCTTTTATAGGGGCAGCAGGATTGATAAAACACTTTAATATTTTAATTACTTTAATTCAACATCTTTTAATAAAGCCATTTTTACAGAACACACATTCAAACATTTTGTTACTATAAAAAACACAGGTGGCGCTTCATGAAAGTCGCGTTCATTTAGCATTATTCTAACACTCCCCCTCAATTACAAAATTTTTGGTAAAATATTGTAATTGGAATCAATTTACAAAATAAATTTTAAATTTAAAAAGTTACTCCCCCTTAAGTTAAATCCCCCTTAAAATAGTATGAACTCAAAAATGTTACTTATTTACTAACTTATATAATTACCTACTTCACTAATGTAGGTACTAAAATATCTCCCCCTCAACATTGACTTTAGATGGACAGTTCAATGTTGTTCCAATTACATAATAACTAACTCAAATATGTAACTACTTTTACATTTATATAGCTTCAATTAACAGTATTCTTCACAGTTACAAAAAAAAATACTAATACAGTTTCTTACATAACATTAAGTTTCTCACAAAAATACATATGTTTAGTATTACATAGTGCCTTTGTTAGTGCATCTGCCACATTATTGTTTGTTGGTACATAACAGAGTTTAATGACATTATTTCTAATTGCATCTTTTATGTAATGATATTTTATGTCAATGTGTTTGGTGCGTTTGCTATTTTCATTGCATTGTATCATATTAATTGCACTCTGATTATCTATATTTAGGTATGTCTCTATATTATATTTGTTAAAATCTGCTGATATACCTTTTATATAAATTATATCACTCACGGCCTGTGCCCCCGCCACATATTCAGCTTCAGCTGTTGAAAGTGCTACTGTTGTCTGTTTCTTCGTGTACCATGAGACTAGGTTGTTGCAATAAAATATAACACACCCACTTGTGCTTTTTCGATCTCTTCTGTCACCAGCCCAATCTGCATCTGAGTATGCTGTTATTTGACACATCTCTGACTTTGTGTACACCAGTCCCTTGTTAATAGTGCCTTTTAGATAGCGCAGGATCCTCTTACCAGCTTTCCATAGTTCCATAGTGGGCTTGTCTACAAATCTACTCAAAAATGTTACAGCAAATGTTATGTCCGGTCTACTGGTCAGTGAAATGTATAAAAGTGATCCAATTAATTCTCTAAATGGTACCTGAATTACTTCTTGGGTACTATTTTCTTCTGTGTTAAAATTCATCTCCATTGGTGTATCTATTGGTCTACAATCTTGCATATTGAATTTGTTTAAAATTTTCTTGATGAGGTCTTTTTGCTTTATCTCCAATCTATCATCTTTGTGTGTAATTTGCATTCCTAGATATTCTTTGACTTCACCTAACAATTTTGTCTGAAATTCTTTCTTTAACATAGAAATTATCGTTTTATCATTTCCAACTGTTAAAATATCATCCACAAATACTAGTAACCATGTTTTGTCTTTCATATATAAACAAACATCATGTTGTGATTGTTGAAATCCTTGCTTCATCATGAAATCATGGAATTTGTTATTCCAACATTTTGGTGACTCTCTAAGACCATAAAGTGCTTTCTTCAGTTTTAGAACTTTTCCTTGAGGAATCTCGATACCTTGTGGGCATTTTATGTAAACATCAATATCTAAATCTCCATTTAGGAATGCTGTTGGCACATCCATTTGATGTACTTTCAATTCTTCTTGAACTGCATGGCTTAGTAATAATCTTACGGTAGACATTCTAGCTACTGGTGAATAACAATTATAGGTACTTTCCTCTTGAAAACCCTTTGCTACAAGTCTTGCTTTCTTTATATTGTTTTGTTTTGTTGTAAAAATCCATCTAGTATCAATTGCTTTCTTATTTTCTGGTAAGTTACTTATTTCCCATGTTCCCAATTTTTCATGTGCACGTATTTCTTTCATTATCGGTTCTTTCCATTCATTTCCTCTCTCTATGGCTTGATTATAATTTTGTGGATCTCCTGTGTACAAGCAATATGCTGTATAAATCTCATAGTCATCAAATCTCCTTGGCATGTTTACCTGACGTCCAGTCCTTGTTGTTATAGCCGGTTCCTGAATACTCGTTGTATCTTGTTCTTCTCTTGATATATTTCCACTCACTCTCTGTCTTTGTTCATTCTCATCTTTATTCTCTTCTTCATATTCTTCATAATAGGTACCACCCATCTCATGCTCTGGTTTCTGTAATATTTCTCTGTAAACAACATCATTTTCATCAAATCTTACGTCTCTCGAGTTTATTATCTCATTTTTTACAGGATCCCATAGTTTATATCCAGTTGCTGTGTATCCAACCATTCTTGTTTCAATTGCTCTTTTCTCAAATTTATCTCCATGTGGTAATGTAACTGCCCATGCCTTTGATCCAAATATTCTCATTTTATTTAATTTTATGTCACCATACATGATTTCAGCAGGTACTTGATAGTTGATTGCTGAAGAAGGACATCTGTTCAGCTGGTATGCTGCACAAGTAACAGCTTCTCCCCATAGGTTTTTTGGTAAGTTAGATTCTATCAACAATGTACGCGCTCGGTCTTTTAAAGTCCTGTTCATTCGTTCTGCGACTCCATTGGACTGAGGAGAGTATGGCTGAGTATATTGCATATTTATACCTTTGTTGTCACAAAATGCTGCTATCTTTTGGTTCTTAAATTCTCCTCCATTATCAGTTCTGATATTTTTTATTTTTATTTCATAGGTTGTCTCCATTAGTTGAATGTATTTTATCAAATTATTGGTAGCTTCACTTTTGTTTCTTAGCAAATATACAACACATAAGTGTGAAAAATCATCTACTATCACCTGAAAATATCGTTCTCCTCTGATAGACTCATTTTGTGTTGGTCCAGATATGTCAGTGTGTATGAGCTCTCCTATTTGTCTTGATCTTGGTCTGTCTACTGAAGGAAATGGTAATCTCGTAGCTTTACCTTGCATACATGCTCCACATTTTGTTTGATTTGGTGTGGGAAGGTTCATTTGTCTGATTCCTCTGTGATTTAGATGTCCCAATCGTCTGTGCCATAGATTTTCAGTAGACATGTTACACTGTTCATATAACGGGCTAATCTGTAATTTTAGAGTAAAAAGTTTAGCATTACCGTTCCCTATCAATTTTGTCATTGCCTTTTTATTTATTATCTCTACATGTTCCTTACCAAACTTTACTTCGCAGTTTGTGTCTATGATTTTCTTTACTGAAAGCAGATTACATTGCAAGTTTTCTACAATCACAGCATTCACATTGACATTATATCCCTCATTACTTTTCATACTTAATAAACCTCTCTTTGTGGCTGTTATAAATTGACCATTAGCTAAATAAATTTTCATTTCTTTGGATAATGACTGTATATCCGTCATTTTTGACATAAATTCAGACCTAACCAAATGCTCAGTGCGCCAGAATCTACAATCCACTCTATATCAACAATACTTTCAGGAGTAGTGCAACTAAAGTTAAACAAATCAATATCTGAATATAAGTTAAAGTTTGTTTCATCGTCAACTGTCACTGCTGCTCCTTCCGAATATTTATTCCTGTTTTCTTGCTGCCTTGCACCTTGGTTATTGTAGTTCCTTCTGTTATCGTAGTTCCCTCTATTGCTGTTGTTGCCTCGGTTATTGTAGTTTCCTCTGTTGTCGTAGTTCCCTCTATTGCTGTTGTTTCCACGGTCATTGTAGTTTTCTCTGTTGCTGTAATTTCCTTGGTTTGTGTTATTCCCTCTGTTACCGTAGTTGTTTTCTTTACCCTTCCTCTTGAAGCAATTTTCATATATATGACCAGGCTGTCCACAATAATTGCACTTTCTTGCTCTGCACTCTTTCTTGAGATGACCAACCTTGCCGCACTCAAAACATTTTGTACCTTTTTGTTGATAATTATTCTTCTTAGCTAAAAATACTGATGTCATTTCTGGTTGTTCGTCTTTCACTCTTTCCTCTTCAACCATTAGACGTGCCGTTATTTCTTGCAATGTCTGTTTTTCTTTTGGCACTGACTCCCAAGCAGAAATAAAGTGTTTGTATTTACTTGGCAAGCTCATCAATATCTTTGTGATTATCATATTTTCAGAAATCTCCTCTTTTTTGATTTTCAATTGACACACAACCTCTTCTATTTTTGCTATAAACTGCGCCATACTTTCTCGCTCATCATATTTTATGCTATAAAATTGCTGCTGTATCAGATGCGCGCCTACACTGCTGTGGCTTTCGTATATTGAGGTTAGTTTTTTCCACATTTCATGTGCCGTTTTGCACATTATAATATATGACAGGATTTTTTCTTCGACTCTTGTAACAATGATTTCTTGAGCTTTTGCGTCTTTATCTCCGTCCATCTCTGTATCTTTTTGGCCCGCCGAAATTTCTTTTTCCACTACGCCGTATAGTCCCTTGGATTTCAAAACTATTGAAATTTGGAACTTCCACGTCAACCAGTTTGTGCCATTTAATATAACTAGGCGATCTACTCTTATTTTGTCCATTTTTCAAGCCTCTTCTATTTTTGTACAATTATTACGAATTTTCTACTGTCATGGACGCCGGTCTCTTTTTCTTTTGTTTTTTTTTCAATTTCGTTTTTTACATAGTTGGAATTTTACCGTGTCTGTAAGCCCATAACCTTTTAGTAATTTTGTCTTCTTTTATAGGGGCAGCAGGATTGATAAAACACTTTAATATTTTAATTACTTTAATTCAACATCTTTTAATAAAGCCATTTTTACAGAACACACATTCAAACATTTTGTTACTATAAAAAACACAGGTGGCGCTTCATGAAAGTCGCGTTCATTTAGCATTATTCTAACACTAACTACTACTACTACTACTACTAATTTCTGGAACCGGAAGTTGAGTGTAAAACGCGAGTTCATTCCCCCCCACATTTCATTTGTAGTTGCCTGTTCACTTCCAAACACGAAAGAGTGCACTAGTCTCGTAAGTTTTAAAGCCATCCTTGCCCGAAAGCAGTAAATGTAATAGTTTTAAAACCTGTGGATTAGGGATTCCGGCAATAAATCTTGTAGTTGTGTTTGTGTGTGTTTCATTGCTGTCAGATTAGTCCTCTGTTCTCAATAATTACCTTTATCAATCACACGCTAAATATCATAAATAGTTCATCCACAACACTGACTTTGTAACTGTAGTTCAGAAAGGCACATGTAATAATAAATTATCTTTTTCTTTTTCAGAGGCCATTGGTTGGAAGTCGTCCCAATGGAAACTTTAATGCGAGCTAAAAAATTCTTCATTAATTATAGAACAGTCTGCAAGGATTGTATCATCTGTGGTGGTCGTGCTGACAATATCCTTCTTAGCGTGCCCCTAAATGATACACAAGAGAAAGCGTATAAGAAATTTTCAAAATACTACTCTAGCGCCATGAGAGAATTCCCTCAAAATATTAGAACAGTATATAAAGAAACATGTAACATCTTGTTGGCGTTGAGTGATGCACCTTGCTCCAAGGAATATGTTAAAGCTCATGTCTCATTTATACGATGTCTAATGAATGTTGTGCATTGCAAGTTCCCCAATATCATTATGAATCAATATGAGTAAAAGTTATGGTTAAATGCTGTTTATAGGAAAGAAAGAAGTAATTCTTTCCTTTGGCTTTGGAGGCTACATTATAATAAAATGATTGATTCTAAACATGGATGCGTATGCGTACGTACCTACATCTGTTCTATGTGTTTTTACGTATAGTTGGGATCTTTAAGTTGACATGTCATTTAAATGTCAGAGAGAAATAAAGTTCAAGACCAATTTATTAAATAAAACTTCGCGCACACATTTATGTTTAAGGTACGAAGGCAGACCTAAGACTTTAGACTTTTTTCGAAGATAATTATATCGCTCATAGTTCTGAAAAAAGATGGAAGGTTACGTTACGGCCTATACTACGAGTATACAAAAGATGCTTTGGTGTTAAAACTTTGTTTTACTGGCTATGGTGCGTAGCTTGTCTTGTGTCTGGCCCTAATGCAAAATTTAAACAGGTTTGGATTTCATTTTATACACTACAGGTTTCATATATGTGTACAAGGGGGAGTACCTATTTTTAAATTTGTGAAATGTGGTCTGCATGAATCCACTTGGTGTATATTGCACATCGATCTGATACACCGTTTTTGAGCTCTAAAAGCACGCTCTTTTTCTACAGTACCCCCAAGACTATGATGCCGTAGCGTATGATTGGAGCAACATATCCATAATAGGCAGTTAGTAGTGCAGACTTAATCTGATGTAAATTAGAAAAAGTGGTGGGCCTAGAATACTGCCCCCTGAGGGACAGCGGAAAGGATATTTCTACCCTCTGAAACAACGGTTTCTTCAGTTCTGGTAGATACGGAGACTCTTTTTAATTCTACCATCTGTTTTCTGTCACTGAAATATGATTCAATTAATTTGTATACGTTACCTCTACGCCAAATGCATATAATTTATTCAAGAGTACTTTATGGTTGACTCGGTAAAATGCTTTTGACATGTCCATGTACAGCGCTATGGCTGGTGACCTAGAGTCCATATTTAGAAAGACTTTGTGTGAAAAGTTATACATATATTGCTATTCCGATTTATTTCTCATAAAACCCTATTGAACGGGGGTAAATATGTCATTACTTTCGAACAATGGGTAAAGGTATATGTTTTTTTCCGAATATTTTAGAGAAAATTGTTATTATAGCAATTGGCCTGTAGTTACTGATAGAAAATTTGTCGTTATTTCTCTGGAAAAATACCGTGTTTTAAGCACAAGTTGATAATATAACTTAAGGTAAAGTTGCTACCTGAGCTATTTGTATTCCGCAGAGAAGTTATAACTTTATGAATAGCTCCATCTATTTAATTAATAATAGGCATGTCTGTAAGTGATTGTGTTTAATAAACATACTATATCATGTATAAATGTAATGTATTATTTTACAATACCTAGAGCAGCAGAGCTTAAGTCAATTTAAAACTTTTGTCCAATTGATATTATTTCTATGCTCATCATAAGATCTGCCTAGCCTTTCCCCAACCATGTTGGGGTCGGCTTCCAGTCTAACCGGATGCAGCTGAATACCAGTATTTTACTACATGGGTCGACTGCCTATCTGAAATCCATAACCCAGTTAGTACTGGATAATACGACACCCCTTGGTAAGACTGGTTGTCAGACTGACTACCTGTAACGACTGTCAAAGATGTACAAATGACAGTCGGGACCAACGGCTTAACGTGCTTTCCGAGGCACGGAGGAAACTCGGTAATGTAACGGGTGGTCATCCATCCACGGAACAACCCAGACAAGCACGGCTTGACCCGAGCGAGACAAGATCGACCCGAGCGGTTGCTATTATTTAGCCGCGAGCTCCTCCATGTTATTTCTATGCTAGTGTAAGGTAATGCAAGTTGATTTCAGAATGATTAGTGCTTTGGAGATGTTTGCAGCGTTGGTCAAGTGGTTGCAAGCGCAACCAACCACTAGACTTGGGTCGATATTCAGGTCTGGCAAAATGTTATTAGGTTTTTCCATCACAAAGTGGTTGAAAGATTTTTGTATCAAGCGTGGCTTGCTTAAGAGGGCCCTTCTCGACCCGTCTATCGTCAACGCGAGCTTGGTCAAAAAGCTTGTTGTTTCATCCAGAGCCACAGCGGCGATTTTCTTTCAACTCCCCCGTCTTACCTCGCCCCGACCCCGCACATCTCGTCTCCCACGCACCTCATACCGCCATACGCGATGACAATGAACGAAAAATGTATTCGAAAATTTCTTAAACTTGTTCCAGGAAATACGTGTTTTTGAATAATTCTTACAAGTGTGTGACATAAATATTTGTCATTAAGAATTTGCATTACATGTGCAAGGTTTCTATCGAGATTTATTTTTTTATTTTTACAGTCTAAGGGTACATTATGAACGGCCAAAGTTGAGGTAAAATTTGTGCAAAACAGCAGTTTTTGGAGGCTTATACTAAATTTGTTTCTACTTTTGTTTATTTTTTGCAACCATAGAAACCTAGATATAGTGCACAAAATACCTATTAGTTCAAAAAATTCAACGATAGATGTGTAACAACTGCATAATCACGTACGAGCGTTTGTATGAAAAGTATGACGGGTTGGCCGCTCTTAACTTCCACCATATTTATTTTGTTGTCAAAATAGTGGCCACGCATAAAACCTGTATTAGGAGTAAGAGGAAATGCGGGTGGGTTTTCTTTCTGGTTTATGACTTTAAAGCTATGATCATTTACAGTTAAATAAATATCAACCTTTTCTACGTCCCTATGTTTTCCTTTTTGATGATACATAATCTGTATCAGCACTAGACCCTATACTATAAAATGCTCATAATAGCCAATTTGGACCGCTGCTGATTCAACAGAGGCATAAGGTACAAATTTGACAACTATTACTAAAAAAAAAAAACATAGGGACGCAGAGTACCTATACCTTCTTATTCAGCCTATGAAATATCTTTTAAATTGGCCGAGTATAGGAGCTAAACCTCGAATTATGACTTTTTACTTGTCAGATCTTTAGTTGTCTTTATCGCACCAATGTAGAAATCGCGCTCGTTGAGCGACAGCGATAGTTTCTTCAAATACCTTCCGCATTTCCTCATAATCAATAACTGGTATCCGTACAAACAAGTTTTGTCTGAGAAAAAATCTTCTAAAGTGTCACGTTTCCGAGATATAAGGTATGTGGTGAGCAGGCTCAGTTGGTCTAATGGTCGCAAGCGCTACTGCTGAACATGAGGTCCGGGGTTCGATTCCCTGGTCGGGCAAAGTGTTATTGTGGTTTTCCATCAAGAATTTCTCAGTAGCAGCCACGTCTGGATTTGTGCCCGTTTGATGGCAAATTAACAATATTCAATGAGTTGCTGAATCCCATCTTTCTGTCTTAATTATGTTTATACTAACTTGGGGTCAGCGAAACATGTTTTTTTCTTTCGTAGTTTTCCGTCTTTTCTTTGACCTGTCTCAACTACCTTAGACATAAGGTAGGCCACTACATAAGTAAGTACTATAAAACTAAAATAAGTCTAGAACCCTCCCTAAATTAGAACCATTACGAGGATCATGAAGATTACAATAACAAGTCGTTGATATTCATTCATCATAATGTTCACTATGTAGGTTACAGACGCCAGCACTTCAAGCAAACCGAAACTGTCAAATTTTTCCAATCAACCTTGAACTTATTGCTTTGGACATAAAGTTGAAAATCGATTGAAGTAATTTGACAGGTATTCCCAACCAACCTTGAACCATAACTTGAACATATTAGTAGCTATAGTTGAAAAATTAAAGAAACATAGATTATAGTAGCTTGATGTGCTGGCGTATGTACCTACCTACTTTCCTATATTTTTTATATTATTTTTGTTTGTTTTTGTATAATCTGGATATTACAAGTTTGGGATGACGAAAAATACCTAACCTTGATCAAGACCATACTATCTTCAAACGAAGCAATTAAGGGGTAATTAGGCATAATTATTCTTTTTTATTGCAAGTCTTATCGAATGCGACCCAAACAGAGGTTAGTATTGGTTTAAGCTTAAAACTTGATGTTGGCAACACATGACTTGTCTCGGCTTATTTGATCAAACATTTGCTTTGTTTTGCTAAAACGAAGTATACCCTATTGTTAGGTGCTTTATGGTTTATTTTGTATACGTTCCAATTATAATTTTGATCGCATGGCGCAGGTCGTCGTGGTTTGTTTTGTATGGCGGCTATGGCGCTGACTGCTTTCTGCCGGCCGGCCGGCACCCGGCTACGCGTCAGTATCCGTGCCGACGCCACGCCGACCAGACTCCACTCCTAGCATCTAAAATAATCGTGAGTAATAATCTCATTACCGAATAAGTCTATTAAAACATTGTCTGCAAACTATTTCACATCTTTTCATTCTGTATTCCAATGTTTTTGGGGAAAATTGACGATTTGCTTTCGTTTTTCTTTAGCCATGAACGTATTGTAGTACGAGGAGCGTATTTATAGCTTTCGTATTCAACATTATTTTGAATGTAAAAACATGATTGAATCGATATGGAACACAAGGATGTGATGTTTCAAACGGTTTCTTACTAATTATTTAGTTTCATGGCAGATACCTACCATTAATTTAAGTAGGTAGTACTGTTGTCGATTTTCTTAATACATAGGTAAGTACCTACCATATGTTTTTAATAATACCTACTTATTTACCTACAACTTACCTTCGAGCTAACTAATTTCTCATTTTTGTGATAATCAGTCTAGTTCTCTCTCTCAATAGTAGTTAGTAGATGGTGGGAAGCGATGGACAGAACGATTGTTCGAGGGGAACCAGTTTTGAATAATTGGACAAGGCAGTGTACCAGGGTACAGTGTGTTATGTCATTGATAACTACCGGTACCTACTGGTTTGGCTATGTTAATGCGCGTACTTTCTCATGCGACAGAATTTTAATTTGTCATGTATCATTCATTGGGGTACCTATAGTTTCTGTACAAACTCAACATTTTATTGCAATCATGTGGTAGGTAAGTATACATACCTATAGATATCACAACAATATTAAAGCCAGCACCTGACAGTGAACAGCAATTTTCACAATCCTTGAGAAGAAAAAATCCTACTAAGTCCAAAACTTTGTAACTTAAAATCCGTTGTTTTTAAAGTCTTAGGCGAATGATAGTGGCAGGCATTCATTAAATTCAATTTTAAGTCAGGGTAAATGAGTATTTTCTAATGTTCTCTCTAATTACCTTTGTAGATTATAGAGTACACCTTAAGCGAAATAAAGTATCTACAATACTCATTATTAGATTGCGGTTGGCAACACTACTTGTAACATCGCAATGTTTCCACTTAAAACTTTAAAAAATTCCAGAAACATGCCGAAGGTTGTATTCTACTACTTCCCCGTGAAGGCTCTGGGTGAGTCTGCCCGTCTGCTGCTGGCGTATGGCGGCCAGGAGTTCGAAGATCGCCGCATTTCGTCTGAGGACTGGCCTGCATTCAAGCCTAGTGAGTATTTATTTATTTGTTTTACTTTAACATAACACGGCCAAGCTCAATTATTCTAAGTTATATATACTTGAAAGACTTGATGACATTGTTAAGTAAAACTGTAGCACGACACGACAGTCATCGCTATCTCATAATACTCATGACATAGCTACTTAGGTACACATCACAAGCAAATTAAGCACCTAAAAAATCGTTGAGCATACTCTTTTATCTTATCGCCTGAGTTTCAAAGGGATAATGACGGGAATTAGTGCAGCGGAGCTGGCTACCAAATAAAAAATATTGCTCTCAAGATTTGGTGGTGGGAAGTCCCCAGAACTGGCGGCCCGGGGAGAACCTGCTTCCCTTTTTTAGTCCCATCACTAACAGAGCACAGTCTCTACTCTGCAAGGATGGGAAATGAAGAGGCACCTTCAGCCACAGTATAAGGTGTTGTAATCCTGTAACATTTTGGTTCGCATGTTTTTCTTCAAGCTTTCTTTCGGAGACAATGCCGTATACCAGGTGCGATGGGTTCATTCGGTTCGAACCACTACAAACTCACAAACGCACGAACTCACAAACTTACCTCTTTATAATATTACTAGCTTAGGTATAGAAGTATAGATTAAATAATTGGGCCGCCCTATCTTACACCTGAGATACGGAGGGATGTACCTATGTGTTTCTACGGATTTCCATGCTGATAAAGAAGGCGACTATTGTAGTCGTATAGGTACTTCACTCATTTTGATTACCTACATCTGTATATTTATATGTTAGTAGAAAAGGTACGATACAAAACATATACCACCCATAAACTATCTTTTCTTTCTTAGTGCATAAAGATCACGTAGTCACTATGTTCGTAGACGCTAGTGTCCGAAACCATACAACCGAATTCAAATAAATTTTGCGAATGTGTTTGTTGGTTCTAGCTTGAAAGATAGGATAGTTTTGGACCCGGTAGGTACCGGCCTACGGAGCAGGGGCGGATCGCTAGTACTCCATAAATCATAACATAGGATCACGCCGCTAATCCCTGAGGGGGTAGGCAGAGATGTACCAGTTATATATTTTTAAGTCCCATGTAATAGTGGACGAGCCTATTGTTTTGTACCGGGGGAAAATCCTAGCCTCTTGTTAAATTCCTGATGGAAACACCCAATAACATGTTGCCCGACCTGGGAATCGAACCCAGGACCTCATGCTCGGCAGAAACGCTTGCGACCACTACACGACGAGGAGAGGCTGGCTGAGGCTGGGTTTGGTTTTGATGTTGGTTTACCTTGAAAACAGAAGATCCATTTCACCATTTGTAGTGCACTTGTAGTTCTACAATAGGTCGTTGTAGGTAGGTACTTATATTAGATCCTGCAATTTAGTAGCAGCTCTATTATGGACAAGAGATTTCGGATGCTCAAGGGTTTTCGTTTTTGGGCAGGGTGATAAACCTTATTAACTACAGCGCTTGTATGTTAAAAAGAGCGCCAAAATATACCTTCGGAAGAATACAAGTCTGGTAGACCGTAGGGTAAGGAAACGTGTCTAGAAGACCTTCTTACACATAAGAGCTGTTCTGTATTGTAGCCAGCCCCGTTGGGGTCAGACGGGAAGCCTTGAATTCTTGGTTTCTGTGAGTTTTAATGGGCTATCAATAAGGGACAGGAATCCGGTAAAATAAATAACGCTAGCCTCAGGGTTATTTCAGGAATTTTGAATAGCATTTTTTATCCAGTGATTTGTCAATTAGTTTGTAGGCAAGTCCGTTTTGTAAATTAAATCATTTAAACCTTCACATACGTCTACAACAGTGATACCCAAAGAGGTCTTTATCGACCCCCAGGAACGATGACTTACAAGAGGTCCATGAAAGCGGCAAAAAAAATCATTTAGGTAAGCGTATCGCGACCTTACCCATTCAATAGATTTATTCAGTAAATTTAATGAGGTTAACCTGCAGTTACAAGGTAATAGCCAAACATTTAATCAAAACAAAGTCCATAATTTCAGCATTTTTTGCCAGAATTAAACTAATAAACCAAAAAAAAACCCTGATGTTGACAACTCGATGTTAGGACGATAGTCAGTGTCTGATCGCGGCAGAGTTGAGACCTCTTAGAACTGTACCTGATTCATTGTGCCCCGTGTTATTGTGATAAGTTGTAATATCAAGTAATTCGTTAGTTTTGCTAGAAACAGTGTATCACTCTGTGTCTTTTCATAGCACGAAACCCATCGTCTGCCAACATGATGTAGAAGCCTTGCGGAATAATCCTGACGTCTCTGTGTGTATAAAAATTAAAGAGCTCATTATGTTTTTTTTGCTTCTTCTACGTTGTAAATCAGTCAAAATACATTTGAAGTCGATGAATTTTCAAAAATGTAATATTAGCTAAGCAACATGGCAAGGGTCTACAGGACAGACAGTCTACAACATCTGTTAAAAGTTATTTTCCAAACAAGTAAAGACCCTCTCAACTACTCGAAGACATGAGTCCTGTATAAGTGTTGATGTAAAGAAAGCGGGTAGGTCACAAAACAAGCAGCTACCTATTGTACAAGGTGAACTGTATATCACTATCAACATCCTTGAATGACAATTGCACAATATTGAACAATGCTTGCTTCAAGTAATCAAACAGAGTGCTTGTAACCAAGCTGATAGGGATCATTGTTGTTTGTCAACTCTATCTTTTTTCTCAAATATGAGTAATAACTGTTCATTGACGATATTTCACGATATCAGTTCAGTTAGTTGGATAGAAAGGCCTTTTACATGAAGATAATGAACACTTTTACTGACGATAGCGGTTGATTAAATTAATTAATTACCCTCTGTCTTTATTTACACGAGATATAGATAGTTAGTAATATACTTAGTTAAATTTTTTATCGATGATTTGGTGGAGGTACAGGATAGGCAGCTGAGATGAGGGCTTTTTGGCCTCGTTACTCGTACAGGACCAATTTAAAGTATTTTTTAAATTTTTGTTAGTCTCGTTTTATCTAATTTTGTTTTATTGTTTTGTCCGTCAGAACGTTACAAACAGACAATAACCTCTTTTGTTTTTAGATATTACTAGCTGTTGCCCGCGGCTTCGCTCGCGTTTTGGTAGAAAATTATCCCACGGGGTATGAAAAATAGATACCTAGTAGCCGATTTTCAGACCTACTGAATATGAATATAAAATTTCATAAAAATCGGTCAAGCCGTTTCGGAGGACTAACATTGTGACACGCGATTTTTATATATATAAAATTCTTGTGTCAAAAACAGCTAGTTATATACAGCGTCACGTGTAACAGAAAGGGTATAATCATATGGAATACTGTGGTACGGACCATCAAACTGAACAACTTTCTCTATGTCTTATCTCTACCACCATCGAAATCGTAAAAAATTAATCAGCTGTCCCATACATTTGGGTCGAGTAGGTATTGAAATTTTGTATAGGACAGCTGATTATTTTTTACGATTTCGATGGTGGCCCCATAGAGAAAGTTGTTCAGTTTGATGGTCCGTACCACAGTATTCCATATGATTATACCCTTTCTGTTACATGTTGTATAAGAAGATAAGACGATGAGCAGAGACCAAACTAATGCCCAGATGTATGAACAAGAACGAGGCGAAAGGAGTATGTGAGCATCGTAGCGGGTGGGGTTCTGTGGTTTCTGCCCACCCTCATGTGAAAAAGGTGTGTGTTTATGTATGTTTACAAAAATAATGACGACGGATATATTTTTGACCCCCACAGTGCAAATATCTGAACAATACTTAGATCAAACGAAGATAAATATTATTATACTTTTATTTACGTGTTCTTTTTACACAAATATGTGATAAGATACAGTACGTACCTACTATGGTACATATGTCATAATATGAGTTTTATACATAATTCAGTTGTTACCCAAGATAAGATGTGTTTGTCGCACCTACATCGTTTCGTGGCTTATCACTTATAACAGCTAGTTTATAAAGAGATGACTGGTTTTATTGCTAGGCACTCGCGGTGTGTGGAAATACCTAGTTTCTGTTCTTGAACATGTCATGTGCGAATCAGCAGATGTCTTGATGACGAATTCGTGGGGGGGATTAATTACTAAACTAGCAGTGCTCGCGGTTTCGCCCGGGTCAAATTCAGCATTTTTATTTTAACAGGATAATCTGTAAACAGTTTATCTTTTGGAATCCGGATGAGCAGTTTCGGAGAACTCCTTCATCCAAACTTTACCTCTCTGTAATAGTGGTTCCAAACTTTTTCAGTTTGCGGCGCACTTACAGGTTTCAATATTTTGCCTCGGCGCCATGGCCCATATTGGCTAGCTGTCATTATGACTTACATGGAATATCCACATTCAACCGAAACGATTTCATACCTAGTTTTGTACCCAAATTATTACTTAGCAGAAGTATATTACAGAGAGTGGTACATACTGTATGATGTTGTAACTTGTAAGTAGTTCTAGTGTGATATTGACATTAGACGTAGGAAAATATTATGCCTATAAACCTTTTTGCTATGGCTATGACCGATTATGAACGCGTTCAAACTGTAAACTAACTATAAACCAGTAAAGATGGTACCTAACCTACCCGACCACAGAGGCCTATCATGTAATAGGGAATACTCATGTTTTTTTTTTTCACTTAAATCAATAATATGCAGTACTATCAACCAAAGAAAATAATTAAAAGTTAATTTCAACTACTGCTTGTCGCACAAAAAAAAAATTATTCCTTCAATTTTCTACGACAGTTCAAACGTCCATGACTATCGCGGCCATTCATGTCATAGCATTTGATGTCACTTACCCTATCTGCCTTGTTTAAATCTAATTTTTTGCCCTTATTAGAGTAGTTTTACTTTAATGTAAGTGCTTTATTTAAGCAAAAATTGCATTAACAATATTATAGTAAAATCTTAGTGAAACTTTACGTACTTTTCAACTAAAAGTGTTTCTTTGACACATAGCATTTGACGCCACTACCGGAATCGATGCGTTTTGTGTTTGCGTTCCGTTTCACCAAAAACACGCTACATAAAGTATTAAATTGTAAAATAAATGTTGTATTAGAGAATTAAACAAGTGTACCACAATGTTTTTATGGTACTGTACAAGGCATTTTTTAAAAATAATAAAAAGTTTTGTATTTCTTGCATATACCCGCGTTCGGAAAGTTCGGGAAGTTTCTTAACACAGAACAATGACTTTATCTATGACTCAGATAGGCAATCAAGTTCTAGAGTTTTCCGAAGTTACTAGCAAAATAATGTTGTCTATCTAGCATCATCGGACTAGCCTTTGATTAACTAAGTTGGGGTCGGCTTCTAGTTTTACTGGATGCAGGTGAATACCTGTATTTTACATAGAGCGACTGCCTCTCTGACCTCCACAACCCAGTTAGCACTGGGGGGTAATACGATAGACTGTACCCTTTGGTAAGACTGGTTGTCAGATTTTCGGCCACTGACTACCTTTAACGACTGTCAAAGATCTACAAATGACTGCTGGGCCCGACGCGATGGCGTAACGTGCATTCTGAGGCAAGGAGGGAACTAGGTAGGTTTGTAATAGATGGTCACCCATCCACGGACCAACCTATCTACATTTGCGGCTTACTATTATTTAGCCAAGAGCAAAACGAATTTGATTTAGTGGAATAAAAAATTGAAATCGTTTAGATCGCAGTTTAGGTTTATACGGCTATATAGAATGAATGGCAAATTGGTTCAGCCATCCTGTAACAGCATAACAGCGCTGATAGTAGTTAGATTCAATAAAGTACAATGGCACCAATGTAGGTAATAGTCAGTCATGCCATTGCAATCGCCTGGTTGGATCCAATTGTGTCGTTTTACAATGTAGGTAGATATTTCGCGGTTCGCGGCGGGCAGTCATTTGCGTCAAGGTCGGCTGAAGTCTAGGCAGGACACATTGTCAAGCGGAAGCGATTTTAGTCTTGTAAATACTTGCAAGACTAAAATAGTTATAGTTAGTAATAATATAATCTTCATTTCAGCAAAAAAAATATACAAGTAAGCTCGGGTTTTGAAAGTCTAAACATTTTTCTGGTAAAAACACTGTCAAATCTCAAGTGATAGCTGATTTGTTAGTCCTTTCACAGTTATTTTGCTTTTGACAGGGGCAGATTAACAGCAACGTTATTGTCACAAGAAAAAATATCACAAAAACTTTGATACACTTGTCAATGATAGCAACCTAATAACTACCTTATGCGATGCAAGAGCGGTAAAATAAATGTGAAAGGACTATAGTGTGACAATGAGAGCCAATGTAAGCAGTGATAGCCTAGTGGTGTGACTGTCGGACTGCCAAGTCATAGGTATCAAGTTCGCATTCATGTGTGAATTGTATAATCATCACTTGCTTTTGGTGTACTTGGTGTGAAGGAAAACATCGTGAGAAAACCAGCATGCCTGAATATTTCTTGATGACATGTAAAGCCAAGTCAGAGGACCATGGGTGGCGTAAATACTCTGACACTAGTTTTCATACGATAAAGAAGAAGAGTGTGACAATTTAGGTTGACCTAGATAAAAAAAACTGTAAAGTACATAAATAATGTGAAGAAGACGAGCTGACTTAGCTGCGCCGATAGGTACCAAGTAAATTGGATTAAAGGCTGGTAAATGTTAATGATTAAGGGTGTAACCCTGTGAGTGGGTCGTTAGTCAGCGATATTCCAAAATTAAAAAACAAATCCTGAATGTTGGGTATAAAAACGCTCACGCTGCCCGTGCGCTTATGCCACCATGCGCATACTTACACAAACAGTTTGATAATGTTACTCGTTTCGGCTGACGATGACCTTGGCCGCAGTTTTTGCATGTTGCTCTTATTACGTACGTTTGTACTATTGATAGAATAGTCTTATTAGTCGAATAGTATGGCCGAACGCGTACGACAGGGGGTCTAAAATGGCCGCTTTATCAGAATCATAATACGAATCACGTTAAAAATTTAAAACCCTTAAAATGGACTTTATGATTATGACCACAAACTCCATTTTAAGAGTTGAATTTTTAACCTGATTCATATTATGATTCTGATAAAGCGGCCATTTTAGACCCTCTGATCAGATAAATACATTTATACATAAATGTGTTTGATAAAATAGCGCATTCCATTAATTTGTAGTCAGCTGTTTACACAGGTTCATTATAAAGAGTTGAAATAAAATATGTCTGGACTTGAAAACTTACTGTGATCTTTGACTTTGTTTCGGTGTTTCTTCCATAAAATTATGAAAGTATTTATAGGTATTATTGTTTTGGTTTCTTCTCATAGTAGTTAAATCTTGATATTAAAGGAAATAAGACAATTTTCAAAACAAAAAATTTCCCAGCCGTGGAACATTATAGGTTAAATAAACAAAAAAAAGGAAAAATACCCAGTATTGAAGTATTGAATATTTGAATAAGAATGATGAATGAATTATTTAGTGACACGGTGTGCTATTGTCGGGTGGATCGATATCGTTCATTTATGATTAAGTAGTTGTACTTTAAACGTCGAGGGTTTCATGGAAAAATGACTACACAGGTACTTAATATCGGTTTCTATTATTCACACCAAAGGCGCCTGATATTCACCTACCTGTAAATGTATAATGTTGGCTTCGTCAGCGACGACGATGACGGGTGAAGAATATATTGCTTCTACTTCTCTCAATTAAATCTTAATTTAGGTTCATCGACGAATGTTTTCACCGAAGCAAGAGATTTGGCTGGTCGGTTGGTCCTACGCGATAGGGGGCGAGTCTAGCCTTTTGTTTTTAACAAAGCACAGTCTTGGCTCCACCAAAAACTTCGAATCCAATAACAATTTGTACGAGTTGATTGAATCTAGAGGCCTTATACAATGGCAATAGCTTTCAAAGCTTTTTGGAAGCGTATGTTAACATTTTCCTTCGTAATTATCGCTGACGAACTGTCACCTGATCTAGGCCCTTAAGAAGCAAGGGTAAGAAGAAGTACCTATGAAGGTAGACCATAAGAAGTTAACTAAATCTACGTTCGTTATTTTCAGAAACCTTGTTCGGCCAAATGCCAATCCTGGAGATCGATGGCAAGCAGTACGCTCAGAGCTTCGCCATTGCTCGCTACCTCGGTCGCAAATACGGGCTGGTCGGAGAATCTCCTGAGGATGCCCTAGAGATCGACCAGAACGTCGACCTACTCAACGACCTGCGTGCGAGTAAGTATTGTCTTCGTAATTAAAGAAATTGAAGAACTTTTGCAATTTTGAAACATTGTCTACTAAAGAATATGGCCGTATGTTGAGCATATGAAGGAAACTTTGAAAATATGTTTTGTACTTAGTCTTCACGTACTTATACAAAGTTAGATATGTGTGGCTGGGAAATTGGTTCGGACACTTCTTCCTGAAAAACCGCACTTAAAACGGCAGGAATTGCTGAAGGACCGGGATTTTGGAGGACTGTCTTTCGTAATTATTGACCTTCAAAAGGTGCAGATTCTCTATCTTAGTTGAATAACTTTTACAACTTTTGATTTCGAAGCTTTCAAATGTTTTGGGTTCTTGCGCTGTCTTGATCCGACTGCACAAGAGCCCAAAAAGCTTTAAAAAGCCCAATGGCACTGAAGACAGAGACTGACCCCATTTTTCACATCAGATGTACAAAGCTATAGGCTTTCCCTTTATCTGAATGCATTTATATTAAAATGCTTTACTTTATGTTAACAGAGGCTGCTGCCGTTGATTACGAACCTGATGAGGCTGTAAAAGAAAAGAAATATGAAGACTATGTCAAGAACGTGTTCCCAGACTTGCTGCAGAGGCTCAACGCTATCATTGAAAAGAACAACGGCCACCTCGCTATCGGAAAGGTAATTGTAATGCTGCAGGGTGTAACAAACCCTTCACGAAGCCGTCAACCAAGCATTCTGTACATCAAACTAGCCTTTCATGTGCCGGAACGTAGATTTACGCGAGACACAATAGATTTTTAATTGTGTCTATTATACTCAGCATACGAGTGGCTATGTAACTTTACGCAAAAAATATTGCTGGGAAAAGACTTTTTTTTGGGCTGAAAAATCACGTTTTATGGTAGGACTCAATGTAACGGATTCAAAACATTGTGCTGATGGATGGATTAAATAGTACGGAGGCCGTTGAGGTGTTTAAAGTAAACAAAAAAAAATTGTTAAAAAGTTGGAACTTTGACCCCAATATCTCCGTAACTAGAAGTTTCCCAGGTATGGTCTAGAACAAAAAAATGATCGCAATGACGGGGAGAAAAAGTGCCTTTTGGCTTCGTTGGGTCTTGTTACCTTTAGGTAGGTATAGATAGATATACAAGTACCTAGCTAGAGTTAATATTGTAGGTTTATTGTCGTACATCGACATTTACCTACCAAACTAGACTTGCCATGGGTTCATTACATGATTCTGGACCCGCCAGAAAACTTTTCTTCTTCGTCAGTTATAAAAAGCAGTTTGAACGTGTTGGTATAGCACTTTTGTATGAAACAGCACTAGTTTTCGTCACGATATCCCGTCTACAGTCTAGAAAATGATAACGTCCACTTATCAATTTTGCGGGAAACTATCTCGGGTGTCAGTCGATCTGGTGGCCTACCACCACCACCACCTACTAGACGGCCTGTATAGTTATGTGTCTTACCCACACTGGAATTACTCTTGCTTTAAGACTGCGAGAGACGTTGCTGCTATAGATGTAAATCCAGGATGTGACTGGCACAGGAGAGAGAGGCTAGCGTGGAGATTGGAGCAAGGATAGAGAGGCAAATGCCAGCAGTGGCTGAAGTCGGGCTGAGAATGATGGAAAATATAATAATTCACGAGCCCCAGCAAGATTATTTTGTACTTATCTTTTTTTTTTTTTCGTTCGCCTGTAAAAAGGCGGGCATCGATCTATAGACCATTCAGCCAATACTTACCATCCTGACATATGATTTGACAGCACCGAACGTCAGGGATGAACGTCTCCAATTATTTTATTTTTTAACTTATAAATACATGTTATTATTATGCAATTTATTATGTTTCCAGTTGTCGTGGGGCGACTTCGTCCTTGCTGGTATGTTCGACTACCTGAAGAAGATGCTGCGGATGCCTGATCTGGAGAAGAAGTACCCAGCCTTCCAGAAGGTCGTTGACAAAGTTTACTCCATTCCTAAGGTCAAGGCTTACGCCGACGCCGCCCCTGCAACCGAATTTTAAATTACTCACTACTTACATAATAAGGATTATCTTAATAGTTATCATTATCTTAATAGTGTGTGTTTACACCAAAAGCACTAAAATCAACATCGCAGATAAAAGCATATATTTAAATAATATTTTATAATCAATGTTTTATTTTTGTAAGTCGTTTTGGCACAGTTAATAACACAACTGCAGAAAATAAGATATTATATTTTTATCGTTGAATATGTTGTAATCATCATGTAATGAATGATATTATCCTGAAACTTTAGATGTAAGAATGTGTTGAAGTAAATAAATGTTCTTTTTCATTTATTGATGTTTTTTCACACCCTTGGGACCTAAGTTACTCTTTATTATTATTCTTTATTGCACACAAAAAAATTAAAAGTAAGACATACTAAATTACAATATAAGCTTATGTACAATTGGGTATTTTTGGGTCTTTTGTGGTGAAGTTAAAGTAAGTATATTTATTTGCATAAAATGTGGTTTATACAGGATGTTATAGAGCAGGACACATTCCACCATAATAATAGCATGCAAGTTTTTAGAGAACGTGTAAGTTAGCAAGAAACAGTCTGACAGTTTGGTAATTAACCTCTGAGAGCGGCAATCTTACGGCAATAATAATTATACGATTTTCACACATGATTGCGACGCGACGCAACGATACTGGAGAGGCCAGTGATTTCGCGTTGCGCCGCGCGCCGCCGCGAGACGTATCGCAACGTCGCGTCGCGAGGCGCAATGGAAAATCGCGGGCAGCACAACGCCGACGCCTCGCTGCGCAGCGAGACGCCGCGCGGCGCGGGCGCACGGCGCGGGCGGGACGTGTCTACATTCGTCGCGTGCACCCACCCCGCCGCGTCCAGCCGCAATCTACCATTTGCAAGCGCATGAGAAGTCGCTACGGCGGCCTAGGCCTAAGGCCGCTGGATCATTTGCGGCATTCTAAATAAATATTTTGCATAACATTAATGTCACGAATGTCGCTAAGTAACGTCTAATTTTAACTTACTCTTCTCAATCTCCATTCAACACACTCAGCTGTTCCTTGCGGTAGTCGCTCTCTGCAGCGATGTGAAAAAATAGCGATATTACAGGGGCCAACCAAAATTATTTAGTTTTGTTGAAAGGCGTGGTACTTACTGGTGGCTGGGAGCCGGCGAGACGACATTTATGATTTCTTTTCTAGATTAGAAGGCAAAAGGCAGAGATTAACTAATAATATTTCCTTAGGGCTTATTTCAATCGGATCCCACAATCCGATCTCATGCTGCCCTTGTAATTGAAAACACAGTAACTTCAATTTATTTATTTTTATTTTTTACCGCACGCAAAATACGCGCTTGGACGTGGAGTTGCGGACACCAGCCCGCTATACAATACAATACCACTTCAATTTATTAGTAATTAAAGTTACTGGCATTCAGTTACGAGAGCAGAATGACATAGGAATATTAGTCTTAGACTTATTAGAATAGAACTTATTAGAAGAAATATTAGACTTATTAGAATTAGGGTTCACGAAATCACGACCACTCGCGACAACTTAACGCACTAAAATGCAAATCTCATCGAGGAATTCGTTCGGCTGGTAAGCACCTATCTACTTCAATGAATAATGACATGTCATTTGAATACAAAATCTCATTATCTAGCGATCTGTAGTATACAAATTAACGGAAATATGTTAAGTCAGCACGAATGATGATAGTTTAATTTTTTGCCAGTAACAGTTTAAGTTGAAAGGTAATCATTTGTTTTGGTCATTAAATTGGTATGCGGACACGCATGTGACTAATGCTGGAATACACGTAGGTACTATTAAAACGCATGCTTAGCAAAGTCAGCCTATAATGTTCCCACTGCTGGGACGCCGGCCTCCTTTCTATAAGAGTGAATGGGCTATAATCCAACTCGCGGCGGGCCCAGTGCGGGTTGGTAGATGTCACATGTTTTTGAATTTTGGTTCTAAAACATGTTGTTTTCTTTTACTGTTTTTGAGGGCAGTAGTGATGAAATAAATTACACAAAGTAATGCCGCTTGCCTGGGTTCGAACCCACGACTTACTGCTCGTAAGTCGGGGCCGCCACCGCTAGGCCATCTGGGAATGATATGCTGAAAACGTATGGTAACCGTTCTCGCATCGGTGCTCCTGCCACCTCGTACAGGTACACGGTTGACAATGAAAGATGAAAGAAGATGATTTCGTGGCTATCCCAAATAACATGGGATAGTGGGACATCTCAGCGATAAAAAATTATGAAATATAAAAAAAACTTATGAGACATGACTTGCTACCGAAAAGCTTAATTATCTCAAACTTGTTGAAAGTTGTCCAAATACGAAACGTTAGGACTCCAAAGGGCATGAGAAGATAATGTTTCATGTAGGTAATAGGTAACCTGACATTACATTTTGATGTTGTTTGATTCTCAAATCTATTCAAATGCTATATCCGCGAAACTGAAGATGCAGTAGGCCATCATAGCAGCTTAGGTCGTATAATTGATTAGGATGTCCAACTAGGTACACACGGCTACATATCAAGCTATACATTCCCAGTATAAGCTGACCTCGCATTGTATAGGATTTCCGTACAATGCTAGGTCAGCTTATATTGGAAATGTATAGCTTTATGTGTAGCCGTGTGTACCTACGTCTCTCAACGCCAAAGAATACTCTGATCATCCGACAATTAGGTGTGAACGGTCTCATCACAAAGCCGTCAACCAAGCATTCTGTTAGATATTGCTGGGTAACGAGTTTGGGGTGAAATCACAGTTTACCGTACGGACGTGTGTATACGTTCATATGGAGGTTTTTAAAACAAAGTTATAAAATTAAAAACTTGTGAAAAAAGAAATGTTAGAAAGAAGGGCCCCAAGTATGTTTTTTTTTTTAAGGGACCACTCGCAGCTCAACAACTCTCGGAGGTTGATGCTGCTTAACCGGACTATAGGCCCTAAGTATGGTCCGGAACAACAGCCTTTCTTTCGGCTTCAGTATTGGTCTTTTTAGACACGTTTACAATCTAGTTTTTTTTTTAATTTTAAGGAAATCATGAGCCAATTGTTAGATTCTCAAATCAAACAATTTGACCACTAATGTGATTATCTAGTTGTACAGGGAAGTCAACATGACTTTTAATAAAATGTTATTAACTTACTAGAATAGTTAGCTAGGCAATAGGTAGTACCTACTTTGTAATAGTACGATATTTTGATGTTGGACTATAAGCGGTAGTGCAGGGCTGCGCATGCGCGGAGCGAGAGGGAAGGGGAGTAAAGACCTTGATCTTACAAAAACACACAAAGGCGACTCATAAATAACAAATGCCTAAATAGCGGCGGTTTTGGATTTTGAACGTTCGCTTTAGCGCTGAACGTTCAAAATGCAACTTGTGGAGATTGGCCTAGTACGTACAAGTCTCAGTACAAGTAGAGGCTGTGCCCAGCAAAGATACGTAATAAGCCCGCGATGATGATAATTTGCGACTATTGAACGTGTGATAAATCCTGTACGAAATTAAAAA
The DNA here is from genome assembly GCA_947578425.1 of Eugnorisma glareosa. Classification (NCBI taxonomy): domain Eukaryota; kingdom Metazoa; phylum Arthropoda; class Insecta; order Lepidoptera; family Noctuidae; genus Eugnorisma; species Eugnorisma glareosa. The sequence goes on from OX387976.1 coordinate 3,361,347, forward strand.
CATGATCATCAACTGCCTGCCTAGCCTTTCCTCAACCATGTTGGGGTCGTCTTCCAGGCTACCCAGATGCAGCTGAACATGAACAGGACATTTGACATGGAGGGCCTCCCTGTACTCTAGAACCCCGCGAACCAGTCAAAAATAAGAATCATTTCATTATAAGTGTAACACATGGGTATTTTTTATTTAATTTAATTAATAATATAATTAATTTACTTAAGTAGGTACCCAACTTTTCCATTTTGTGGATGGTGATTGCCACTCTCCAATGTTATACTACCGTCCTACGCAGTCCAAGCACTCTTCTAATTAGGACAAACATTGTACGGCACTCCTACCGCGCCCAAACAACAATATTTTCTCTGATGTTATACTATCGGCGTCACTAAACATACCTAGGACCATTATATTATGGGTAAATAATCAGCAATAGCTGGTGTTATTGGGGTTTTCCATCAATATATTTTCAGTAACAGCCACGGAGTCTGGATGGCAATAGGCCATAGGCTCGCCCTATTACAGTGGGACTTAAACATAACTGGCGAAATGTTGGTGTAGTGAATTACAGGCGTGATTGTTATTATGTAACTGCAATGTATAAAATAAAGGAAGAATGTATTGTTCTGTAGATTTCTATTTGACTAGCTGTTGCCCGCGGCTTCGCTCGCGTTTTGGTCGGAAATTATCCCACGGGCACGTTGTTAATATAGCCTATGGCACTCGGGGATAATGTAGCTTCCAATTAGTAAAAGAATTTTCAAAATTGGTTCAGTAGATCCAGAGATTACCCCCTACAACCTCACAAACTTTACCTCTTTATAGGTAGTATTAGTATAGATTTAAAACTCGTTTACATAGTCTGTTTGCAAGTTTTTCTAACAACTTATTTAATATACTGGATAAACATACGTAAGAAAAACAGCTGACCTTCAAAGATGGCTGAGAGTACCTAATTTATTAATTTTACCAAACCTAGTTGAGTAGTCTAATTGCCAAGTTGTAATTATAATTTTCAAGTTCTGTTGTCGTGGTACATTACTGAGTACATAATAAGAGATGAGAGCGGCTTTTAGGCAATCGCTTGACGGGAGTAACTAGGAATTACGTGACATTTCATACAAACGTGCAATACCTTACCTGCAATACCTACTCATGATAAAAATGTATGGATGAGCGGTTTTTTTTTGTTATTGTGAGTGTTGATTGAAGGTTCTATTACGCACAAGCACGACTCGACATAATTATTCCACCTTACACCTTTTTGCTGGTCATGGTCCATATTAGTGGCAACTAAGTAATGCCTTCAGACATTTTTGAAAGAATCATTCGTGACAATTATAATATTCAATAGAACTTACGTCTGCGGTAACTACGTGTAATGAATCATGTCGATTGTGATGACGCGACGATTTTTTATCAATTAATGACTTGCTTTTTATCGAAATTTGTTGGTTTTGGCTAGTCCCGACCATTTTAGTATTAGTACCGGCCGCCCACCGGCATTCCGTCAGTGTTTGTGTGATCACGGAGTTGGAGACACCTGTAGAAACCTCTTTTTAGAAAAAAAAACAAATCGTAAGTAACTAATATAGCTTGTTGTTTTTTTTAGAGTTTTTCATTGTTTATGCACACAGCAAATGTAAATAAACATATATATTAAAAAATCTCTATTCATTAAGGTTTTCTATATTCATTTTATGAAAAGTAGGTGTCAAGTCCGATTAATATATTTTATCCTTATTTTAGTACTGTTACCTCTACATATTTTTAAATTATGGAATATTTCACCTAAAAACGGGTCAATTAACTATACCATAGTTTTGTTCTCACTCAAGTAGCATAGCAAGCTGTGTAAAAGCTGTATTTGAGTTCATTTTCGTAACTTATAGCTCCATATTGAGGCCGTAAAAAAATCTGTACAAGCGCTTATACCACCCTTACAAGTACAAAAAGGGCCCATATTATGCAGCTTTTTGTGTTAGTAGAGCTGTATAATAGCTGTAGTAACAACACAGAAGCTGTGTTATAGCTGTATATGAGCTGTTATACGGTGTAAGGAGAAACCTTCACATTCTAAATAATATCTTATAAATAACTTATAAAGATAAAAGTTTTAAATAGAAGTTTGAAGTTAATTAGAAAATTGGCTGCTTGGGCATTGATATTAATAAAACCTTTTAGTGTCCACCTTTCTCAGGAAAAAGTTTCGAAATAAAACACTTTGCTGTCGAATTACCAGAGGGATTACTAATACAAAAAAACTGAAGTGAAGGTTCTACCGTGTATTTCCAAATTATTATCAGTCAGTAAAAAACCTTGACTGACCTTCAACATCACCTGCTCTAAAATAGATAATATTTATCAATGTACAAATAAAAGGGGTGGGGCATTATAATGGTTCCACCCTTTTGCACTACCTATCCAGTGGCACCTATATTTATTTATTTACATCGTTGACTATAACTTTTCCAGAATCATGTCGAAGTCAAAACCTACTTTCTACTACTTCAAGTCGAAAGCTTTGGGCGAGCAGTCCCGTCTTCTCATGGTGTATGGAGGCATAGAATTCGAGGACTATCGTGTTGACTTCTATACCGAGTGGGCGGATTTTAAGTCAAGTAAGTACCTACTTTAGCATCAGCATCTAAGGTTCTTCGAGCTTACGATTTATGTTGCAACCAAAGCCGTCTTAGGCCATGCCGGGCCCTTGGGCACACAAGAATTTGGTGCCCTGTTGGAAGTTAAAAAAAGTGAATTAAAAACATTTTTGTAAATATTATAGGTTGGCAATTTCAGTCTTAAGTATACATATTTCTATAAGTTTCCTCACGTTTTTACTTTATTGATGTCAGTGATGGGCCTTTTACTTATTGCAATATTTTTCATCATCATTGTTCTCAAAACAGCGAAGGAAAAGAAACTCACAAATTCCGTCAGTGCTTTGGTTTGAATTGACTTTTATGACTCTCGTTGCCTAAGCAAGGTGTACAGGGTAAGCTAGCAGATATTGACCTGATGTGATAGAAAATGTTTGATTGTGCATTTGCATGCAAAAAATCAGACATTTTTGACATCGGGGTTGGAGTGTTGCTTTGTAAACACGTATCAAGTATGTATATTTGGATGCAAATAAAAACAATAATCGATAAGTCTTTCCATATCAAATACCGATGAATGATTTTGTCTGAATTTGCGTAGTTTCGTATTTATTATATAGATAAGATCCGATAAGATACCAACTTTAGCTAATTACATGCATATCTATTTCGATCCAGTGAATTATTTATATTTCATCGAAGATTACATAAGGTAAATAAATACTCAAGGCACAGATTGAATGATTGATAGTATTGTAGCAATTTAATCTTAATCAAACTTGATTTATAGATAAAAAACCCACACAACAAAATCAATATCACGTGTTTCCCAGGGACCTATATTAATCGGGCTAACATTTTAATCGGTGAGACATATAAGCCACATATATGATTACCCATTATACAGGTTAACGCTATAAGGTTTACCCCTACAGATTTTATATGGGTTAACCATTTATATATTACTGATTAACCAGTATGAAAGAGACAAAGCTCGGGGCGCGAGCTAACTCCGTCACTTTTTTGCATATTTTTTTACGTACAAAAATGAACTCGGTGCGTTATTGTTAGCAGATTAACTCTATAGTACGGATAATACTCTAGTACAAGTAATTTTCACGTAACCATTAAAAATAACCCGATTAAAAACCCTATACGGGTAACCTTTTCGGTCCTTGGTGTTTCCCTAAACGCCATTGGTATATGGTACACCCACATTTCGCAAGTTATTTTTAACTTTGGTAGAACGTTATGTCAAAGTTATGTATACATTCCTCATAATACGAGTAGGATCGAATCTGTTGCACTGAATTGGGCACAAATCTAGACTTTGGGGCTGCTAAAAAGAAACTCCTAATGATTAAGACTCAAGAAAATTTTGTCCAAACTGGGACCTTTTGACTGAACCCATCAGGGTACTCACTCTCAACAGTACCTAGCGATTACGATCACAAGAACCACAAGACAGTTTCACACAATCCACAAGATTTGTTACTTCTTAATTCATGTGATATATTTTGACTTTCAGAGACCAAGTTCGGATACATGCCAATGCTGGAGATGGACGGCAAGCGGTACGCTCAGAGCCTGGCCATCTCGCGGTATCTCGCCCGCAGAGTCGGCTTGGCAGGAGACACCCTCGAGGAAGCCCTGGAGATCGACCAGAACATCGACTTGTTCAATGAATTCCGGCTAAGTAAGAGTCATCTTCTCTTCATACATTTATAACAAATGTTTTCCCACACGTGGGCAAATGTCTTCCTTATATTCTTCGAGCCCTATCTATGTTTCGCCTTGCCTATCCTATCCAGCAAAAACTAGTTCGGATTGCCATTCTTCATACATATATAAAATATAACCACTGTATGTTATTGCGAGTCCTCCCTCACCTTGCCCCTTTGGGCGCAGTATTGAGTATGTCGCCTAACCTCATCACGTTTCATTGAGGTTGGCTGACCTCGTCATTCTTCAGACGTATCTGCATGGTCTGTCCCTGTATTTTTTTTTTTAATTATCCAAAACTAGCTCTTGCCCACGGCTTCGCTCGCGTTCATTTAGAATTTGACAATAAATTCGAGTCATAAATTTGACAATCGATTCGAAAGACATGTGGACCTTTTTCGGGATGAAAAGTACCGTAAGTCCGTGTCTGTACATGAATTTAAAAAAAATTTGAATGACAAATTTCAGAATGATTGGTTTAGTCATTTAGGCTTGAAAAGGTAACAAACAAACAAACAAACAAACTTACTTTCGTATTTATAATAATATAGTTAAGAAGTTAGGATTAGGATATGATTAAATATTGTATTCCTTTGTATATTTTGACTATTTCAAAATTTCTCCGCACTGTCATGATCCTTCGTTTATATTCACAGAGGCTTCAGATATATACTACGAGACCGACGATGCTGTGAAGGAGAGGAAATATGCTGATGCTCTCAAGAACGTGTTCCCGGACTACCTGGAGCAGCTGAGCACTATCATCAACGAGAACAACGGTCACCTCGCTCTTGGAAAGGTACTGAATGTTCAATTAAAATAACTTTCCACGGTTTCACGTTGTGGCCTTGTTTTAAAAATCAGTCTTTATCAACATCTGCCTAGCTTTTACTCAAGAGGTTGGGGTGGTTTCCAGACGTACGGTATGTGCAAATGATTTCTACAGAGGTTTTCCTCTGTAGATATCATCTGCACATACCGTACGACGTGTGCCGGCGTAGTAGTATGAAGTAGTACCTACCAGTGACCGAAAAGTTTTTACGGTATTCATTCATTCTTGTTAGTATGTATTCATTAGAATAAACTTACACATTTTATTTATTTGTTTATTAACTACACACATCAAAAGTGTCTAGGGATCAACATATATTTTTGCAATAACTTTTCTCCTGATTGATATTAATTAAAATTTTCTTTAAGGATTCATCAAATAAAGTGTTTTCGTTTGTCACAGTAACGATAAACCAAGTCACCTTTGCATTAATAAAGAAATTTGCCATTTTCCTAATAAAGGGATTTTTGACATTTGAACCACTAACACAAAAGTTCGAAAAAAAGACTGAAATAACAGTTTTCTTTAAAATTTTATTGGGTAACTTAAACAATTAATAATCCGTGTTTCTACCGCGAACACTAACAACACAAGAACATCGGTTTGGCATACTCAAAATGAGTTCATCCAAATCACGCTGTGGAATGGCCGCCCATGTTCGTTGCAACAACAAAAAAAGGTCTTCTTGCGACTGGATACCCTCCATATTCGGCAGAGCTCTTCTCTGTAGCATATCCCATGCATGCTCAATCGGATTCAAGTCTGGCGACTGAGCAGGCCAGGGCAGGACATTGATGTTAGCTGCGGCGAGAGTCTGTCTTACAACTCTTGCGGTGTGCGGTCGTGCATTATCATGCATTAACTGAAATAAGGGACCGATTTGCACTTGTAGAGGAACGATGACGTCTGATACAATCGTCTCAGCATAAATTTGAGCGTTGAGGTTGCCTCTGATCCAAATCAACTCAGTTCTTCCGCCGATCCAAATACCCGCCCATACCATGATGGTTCCACCACTATAAGGATGGACTTCCTGGCAGGATTTTAATCGCTGTTGGCGTCCAGGGGTTCTCCAGTGTCGTATACGTCTTGTATCCGGTCTCATACCAAAACGAGACTCATCAGAAAAGCACACGAAACGCCATTGTTCTTCTGCCCAATTTCTGTGTTCAAGAGCCCATTGATATCGTATCCTACGATTGTGCATTGCTATAGGTGGTACCCGTAGCGGTCTTCGGGAATGAAGGTTCACTTCATGCAAGCGGTTTCTGACTGTTTGGTCGCTAATTAAGTTCCCTGAAGAGTGATGAAGCCTCACGGCTAACATCATGGCGGTTATTGTTGGAGCTCTTCGAGTTAAGATTTGAATGTATCGGTCTTGTCTCCGTGTGGTGCAGCGATACCGTCCTCCATGGCGCTCAGCCACGGTACCAGTGCTTCGGTAACGTGTCCAAAGTCGACTGATAACACTCTGACTTGTATTCAGAGCTAAAGCCACAGTACGTTGCCGGGAACCAGCTTCTATCATTCCCACGGCTCTGAGCATTTCTTCCCTGCTTAAATGACGTCGCCGCTCCATAATAACGTTGGTTTTAATCAGTAGTAGGGAAACAGTAGCACTAATAATGTCTTCAATGCGTTGTATGTTTTTATAGGGAAAATATTGACAGCTGATTTTCATCTTTTACTCGAATTTGATTCACAGTTCCTGATTCAAATTATGAAATGCACCAAAAAGGATCCATATAAATTTATAAAATCATAAATTTATTACAAAGCCACATCTCAATCTCAAGAAATCCACATAAAAATGCTTGATCCCTAGACACTTTTGATGTGTGTATTTTTAACACACAAATGCTCATAGAAGGACTTATGCCAGAGAGTGGAATACTTATACCAAAAGGACTTATACAGGGTGTAACAGGACCCTTCACGAAGCCGTCAACCAAGCATTTTGTACATCAAAATAAGTAACTTTACACATTTTTTTTTAATACCTTTTGCTGATGGATGAATTGAGTAGTAGTCGTGGAGGTGTTTAAAGTAAAAATCTTACAGTAAAAATATGTAAGTATTAGAAAAAAAAAGTGAAAATGTTGGAACTTTAACCCCCAATATCTCCGTAACTAGTAGGTTCCCAGGTATGGTCTAGAACGCATTGACGGGGAGATTATGTGCTTTTTCGGCTTCGTTAAGGGTCTTGTTACATCCTATATACCATCGCCATTGGCATTTTCTATCTGTCAATCTAGCGACAAATCTGGACAAATCAGTAATTTACAAATCCGTAAAATTGCAACTCAACCGAATCATGCAATTCTCTTTCATTCATCCTTTTTGAAACCCAAGTCATCGGTTCTTATTATATAGCTCACTTCCAATGTTCTTGATATTAATATCAAAAATATTCTGGTTACAGTTGACGTGGGCAGATTTTGTCCTCACGGGTACAATTCTTTACCTGAAGATGATCACGCGGATTCCTGACCTCGAGAAGAAGTACCCTGCCTTCCAGCGAGTTATTGACAACGTGTATGCTGTCCCTCAGATCAAGGCATATGTTGCGAAAGCACCTGTAACGAAGTATTAAATTATGTTTGTCCTAGGGATTTTAGAGATTGTGACCTGTGTTGTGCTTTTTTCATGAATATATTTATTGTCATTAAATATTTGCATCATCATGTTAGTGATATTATCATCTTGTAACTGTATTTTTAAGAGTAGTTAAGTTAAATTAAATGTTTTTAATTTTCAGTTAAGTACTTGTTTTTTTTTACCTATTTCTGTTGTGTTTGACAATAGTAATAAGTATTATAATATAATACGGGAAAGCTGTTGTAACAGTTAGATGTAAATCGAATTAAGTTAGCAACGGTCAAATATTGCGCTGTAGGCCTAGAATGAATGTTCATTGCTAATGGCATGTTGACTCATGCATGATACAATGCATCTCAGCTAAATCAACAAGGTCTATAGAACTCAGATAGAAGATACCAAATTCTGTAGACAATTCCAAAATAATTTACTGAAAAATGTGTGTTATCCAAATAATTGGGGTTGTTCATTGTAGTATTGTGGCTAGTGGTAAAATGATGAATGGCTCGTTTTATGCAGGCACATCAACATGACTTGTGTTCTTAGAGTACTGATGAATAGTGGGTCAAACAATACATAACTCAATACGAAAATCAGATTAATGAATGACATAAGACTTTTAGGTTTGCACGGGTCGATTTTCCATGTAATTTCTGGCTGCACTAGAAATTGAAAATGTTGATCTATACTAATATTATAAAGAGGTAAATCTATATCTATACTAATATTAGAGGTAAAATTTGTAAATTTGTAAGTTTATATGTAGGGGGTAATCTCTGGATCTACTGAACCGATTTTGAAAATTCTTTCACAATTAGGAAGCTACATATATTATCCCCAAGTGCCATAGGCTACATTTACAACGTGCCCGTGGCACAATTTCCAACAAAAACGCGAGCGAAGCCGCGGGCAACAGCTAGTTAATAATATAATTAATTCATCATGATTCTCCTAACCTTATCCCAATTCATTTGTGGTCGGCGCAGCGTGTCTTCTTCTTCCATACCTCTCTATTACTCGTCCTCTCATCAAGAAAGAAAAGAAAGAAAAGAGAGAAAGAAAAATGTTTATTCGACGTCAGTACATCAGACACCTCTTTTCTAGCCATATATCATCCTTCGAATAGGTACAGTCCGTACATCGTTTCTTTGGCCTTCCTCTAGGTACCACATTCTGTAACGAAATAAAACTTAATATTATAATTTGAAAATTAAAATAAATTCTGCACGGGTAGCGTCAGTTGAAACCAATAAGAACGGTCATTGTATATCAAAATTCGCCAAGTTATGATAACTATGAACTGTCAACAGAGATACGCAATAGCCCTGCTGAAAACCATCCCAGTTACTGGATTGTGGAGGACAGATAGGCAGTCACTCCATGGAAAAGTATGGTATTCAGTTGCATCCGGCAAGATTGGAAGCCGACCCAACAGAGTTGGAAAAAGGGTATGCAGATGATGAGTTCTGAAACTGATCGATAATGGAAATGATCGAAATCGCTCGCGGCTAGATGCAGACCGTTGCGCAATCACACATTATGCTTTCGCCCACAAACTTAAATATTTTTAATCTACACTAATATTATAAAGAGGAAAGATTTGTATTTTTGTGTGTATGCCCCTAGCTGGTAGCGCGGCACCTGCGTGGAGCCGCCGCCCGCCGCCGAGGTCCAGCGCTGCCATCATGTCGCACTGCTGTGCGTGGTTTCATTAATGAATAAATTCAAAAACTACTGCGCCGATTTTAAAAATTCTTTCACCATTATAAAGCTGCATTCACCCTGAGTAACATAGGCACTCGTGCGAAGCCGGGACGGGCCGCTAGTGTCTAATATTAGTAAACAAGTGATTTAGTCAGCGACCGAGTAGCAGCTCGCGGCGATATTATAATCAACTCGTGTAAACTCCACTAAGTACAGACGCCAGTACATCAACATATCCGAAACTGTCAAATTTTCACTATCAATCTTGAACCTAATGTTGTAGCGATAAAGTTGAAAATCTATTAAAGTTTCAAAGATTGTAGTAGCTTAATGTAGCTGGCGTCTGTACTCGAGGGATTACTGCATGATTCATGATCATTTTATATAGGTACCACAAATGATAAAGATTGTAACGACAAATTAAATTGAATTATGAACTTGCAATTTTTATCGTACATAATCAGAACTTCTACCGAGCGGTTACAGATAAGGCTTCAGTGTTATTACAATCACGCATTCGGTGACACTCTTGTAGAAAGCCAAAAGAACCCAAAAAAAAAACGTAAGTAGCGGTGCAATTTATTTAGATCTTTTTTGACTGAAACTGTACTTGTATTTCCTCGAAGATAGCAGGTATTCCCGTATAGCGCACTGCTGGGTTACGGGATCGACGCTGATAGAGACCGACGACCGTCCACAACTACGCCTACATGTCGTGGGTCAACAAGGCGAATCTAACCATCCGTGCGTAGCTTTGCCGTGGACCGCTGTGTTACGGTCTTAACTATAATAAAGGGTGTAACAAGACCCTTAACGAAGCCGAAAGGCACTTGTTCTCCCCGTCATTGCGATCATGTTTTTGTTCTAGACCATATCTAGGAACCTTCCAGTTACGGCGATATTTGGGGGATATTTGATATTTGAGGTCAAAGTTCCAACTTTTTCACAAGTTTTTTTTTAAATACACGTTTTTAATGTAAGATCTTTTGTGACTTTAAACACCTCCACGATCCCAGTAATTTACAATGCATCTATCAGCACAATGTTTTGAGTGCGTTACGGTCAACCGTAAAAAATGATTTTTGTCCCCAAAAAAAAAAGTCGTTTCCCAGAAATATTTTTTGCGTAAAGTAACATAATTTGATGTAAAGTATGCTTGGTTGACGGCTTCGTTAAGGGTCTTGTTACACCCTGTATTGCTAATTGTTTCTTTTCCAGAGCCATGCCAGAAGTCGTGTACTACTACTTCAATTCAAAGGCTCTGGGCGAGTCGTGTCGTACGCTGTTGGCGTATGGTGGTCAGGAGTTTGAAGATCGTCGCATTGCTTGGAAAGACTGGCCGGCATTCAAGCCAAGTGAGTACTCTCGGCATTATACAAGGTTCAACGGGGAGACAGAAGGTCTTAGGAACAAGAGAACTAACTTTGTGGTTATGAAATCACTTAAGATCTCCATAGAGCGGCATACAAAAATTTTACAGATTTGGACCAGAGTAACAAGGATTTCATCCTTTCAATAAAATATTTTATTATGATTACCAAGTTTATGAATACAGCAAGTTTTTTAAAGAATCCTATCTGAGGAAGATATTGCTTAGTGGGATGATTTAACTTTCAGATACATTATATGGTGCCTTGCCAATGATAGAGATCGACGGCAAGCAGTACGCACAGAGCTTGTCTATCTCGCGGTACCTCGGCCGCAAGTACGGGCTGGTCGGAGACACTCCTGAGGATGCCCTGGAGATCGACCAGAATGTTGACTTACTCAACGACCTGATTTCTAGTAAGTTTTGTTTCGTCCAGCCGTATATGTTAATTTTTTGACAAAAAGAAAAGCTAAAAGTGAACATTTGCCTAGCCTTGTTCTTTTCTAAATCATGCTTAATTACACAACTTTAAATGTGTGATATCTTGATGTGATACGTTTTTAGAATTTATGATCGGTTTTCACGCTTAAGAGAGCCCTTCCCGGCGCGTCTATCGTCAACGCGAGCATGGTCAAAAAGCTTGTTGTTTCATCCAGAGCCGCAGCGAGCGGTGATTTTCTTTCAACTTAATCACGTAGGAGCGTTTGTATGAAAAGTATGACGGCTTGGCCGCACTTAACATCACTCCGTTGGCATAATACATATATTTATTTTTACAGAGGGCCGTGAGGTATCTTACGAGACTGATGAAATTGCCAAAGAAACCAAATATGTAGAGTATAGCAAGAACGTGTTCCCGGATTACTTGGAGAAACTAAACTCTGTGTTGGTTAAAAACGACAGCCATCTCGCTATTGGAAAGGTACTGACCAGTCATCTTGAAAGAGCAGTAGTTATCTATCCTATCCTGGGCGATCGATACATTTTTCAATATATTTTATTTCACGTGCACCGGGTGCGGTCCGAATTGGTTGTTATTGTCACTAGATCCATCATGGATCTGGCCAACGGATCTTCTGAGATTGAACGTTTCCTAATGAAGGAGAGCCGACAGAAAACTCATTTTTTTTTACTTTACTCTGTTACTCCTATTCAGCCGAAAGACGTTAACTGCTGGTTGAAGAACTCCTCGAACTCCGCCTTCTTATTCTCGTGACCATGTGGTCGGTTCACTCGCCTTTCCCCGCTACGCATTCAGGCACGCAGTCAGGCACGCGGTCGTTGAACCAGAATTTTTCATATCCTCGGTTTAACGAGAACTGGGCTCCACGGCTCTTGTTAATTTATTCTGGTGACTTGTACGACTGAACACAACCTTTCGCAGTTCTCTGTTCGCCATAGGCCTTCCCCAAGTGTTCTCTTAACAATAATTTTGTTTACAGTTGACATGGGGAGACTTCGTCTTAGCAGGTGTATTCGACTACCTGAAGAAGATGATGCGGATGCCTGATCTGGAGAAGAAGTACCCAGCCTTCCAGAAGGTCGTTGACAACGTTTACTCCATTCCTAAGGTCAAGGCTTACGCTGATGCTGCCCCGGAGAGGGAATTTCAAGTCTAAATCTTTATAAAAATTATGAAATTCAATGTAGATTAAAGTATATGATTGTATTTCTGAATTATTATGTAAATTCGATTTTAAGAATATTTTAAAGTTTTTATTTTCACATAACATACCATCACGCCTGTAATCCCCGAGGGGTTAGGCAGAGGTGTACCTAATAGTACACCCGCATGTCACCAGTTATGTTTAAGTACCATGTAATAGGGGGGTGAGCCTATTGCTGATGGAATAACCCAATATTTGTTCCCGGGTCGGGCAACCGACCCGGGAATCGAACCAAGGACCTCTTGCTCAGCAGTCGAGCTTGCGGTTGCGACCACTAGACCACCGAGGCAATTTTATTCTCATTCTTTTGTTTTTTCCTGATTATTGTAATGCTTGAGCCTACGATTTCATAATATGTGTGACACGGTGGTGTCTTGTTGACTTTATTTGTTTCACCGTATTGCAAAAGTATAATTTTTTAGCCACGAATGGAAGGCAGTGTGGCATGGATGCAAAATTAATTGATTATGCAAATTTTTTATATTATTTCCTACTTCTTGTAAATATTGAATGGGTAGGTACCGAAAACTATAAGTATCGTCGGTCGTAGTGGACGATTTGCGTGATCGTTCACTACGACCGACCGTACCGCCGAAATTATTTTAGCCTTGGGCTGCTCTTGAGCGGCGCCTTTATTATGTCTTGCGTAATGTCGAATATTTTGTCCTCTAACATGTGGCTCTTTATGTCCGGGTAACTCAACACGACTTGCATTTTATAGGGTCAAATACTACGAAGTACTACGAACACGACAAGAAGGAAGACTATACAATAAGTAGGTAGGTCCCTACATTAAAATAGCTGTATACACGAGTCGAAATCGACACTCTCACCCATCTATTTAAATACCTATCAATTTGTTAAGCAAACCTAATAAAAGAGATACCTATCTACCAGGGACATGACCATATTTTGAGTAATATCAAATGGTTTCATACTTAAACAGACTAAAATCAACGGCGACAATGATCAGTCGCACTTTGCAGGCTACTGGCGATCGCTCCGCACCTTGTGTGACATCGTATCAATCAATTATTAATGCAAACAACACACAGAATAATATGGTTTGGCTGTACGGCCTTGATAGATTTAGTTAGCTACTCATCACACAGCTAGAACAGCCGTTTTCTAGGCACCCATTCAAATAATTTCGAAAGCAATGAATTTTCAAAAATGTTTCTTAATACCTACTCGTCCTCGTTAAATAAGGAACTTTTGTGCTAAAACCCAGCGGTGTGAGTTGTTCGTCAGACTCGTGTTTTCGTGCTTGTTTTGAGTTGACGAAAAATAGTGTCATAAATACATAAGTACATTATCTGACTAAATCATAAATAACATCTCATGTATGTGTTTGTTCAGTATCGTGTGGTGTTAGTTACTAGGTGTGAATAACGAACATTGCGATGACAAATAGTTTTTTTTTATCAACTCACTGTTTTCATCGTTTCTGACACGTTTTCGTCTTAAAAATCGATACCGCCCGGATACCGGTATCAGTGTTTGTGTGATCACTTAATAAGCAACACTTCTGACCAAGACATCGTAAGTATCTACTAAATTCGTGAAAATGTTGTATTATAAGTTTTATTTTAATCGAACTGTGACATTAGTACTGTACTTGGGATTGGGAGAAAGTTAAGTAATATCTAGGTGCAAGGTAGGTATTTCTACTCTGTTCAGTGAGAAAACTTCAAAGTATATAATATTGTGATTTTTGGTGATACAGTATCTAGGTCTTATAGTTAAGTTATGGTTACTCAAAAAACTACTATCAACTACTACTATACATATACTACACAATTTAATAATATATAAATAAGTAAGTATAAGAATTTAACAAAAAAATCAATTTTTAAAATACAATCAATTTTTATAATAAAACTAGTGAGCCGCCCGGCTTCGCACGGGTGCAATGTTTTATATATAAACCTTCCTCTTTAATCACTCTTTCTATTAAAAAAAACACATCAAAATCCGTTGCGCAGTTTTAAAGATCTAATCATACATACGGACAGACAGCGGGAAGCGACTTCGTTTTATACTATGTGGTGATGTAGTGAGACAGTAGCCATATACTTTTTTAAATCTATTTCATAACTGCACATATTTTATGAACATTGCAACGGTCTGGAGTTTCAGTGGACCTAATGTAAGTACTTAAAAGTATAAATACCTATATAGTTTGTTCGTTTCCTATACCTAGCTGTGCTTTATATCTTTTATTGTTTTAACTTTAAAGTAGCTAAACGAACTAGGTATATGTTTATTTAATTTTACTAAACCTACCACCCCGAATAAAATTAATTGTTTATTTATTTATTTATTGGATCTCCAACAGAAACTACACAATTACATACAAATATACATAGAACAGGGACAAAAACAAGTGTGCGCTTCCAATTATAGGAGACCACATCATTCACTTATAATCTAGGTACATACAGTAAATTTGACAGGGTACAAAATCGAAATAAATCAAAATACATTACACGAAGAACATACAAAGGAAGCAAGGTGAATTACGTAAAAAATTAACTATAATAATGGAAGTTAACAATAAGAAAGAAAATAGATGACGGATTGGGTATGGGGTATGGGGTAAATGAAGGGGTCATTTGATGATACCCCCATCCGTAAGAAAAAAAAAAAGTGCGAAGTGCTTTTTAGCTTCTTGAAGGGTCTTTTCATTCCTATTGCTTGTTATACAGGAGGTATTTATCTTCTTCTAATTTCCAGAATCATGCCGCAAGTTGTGTTGTACTACTTCAATGGGAAGGCGCTGGCAGAGTCCAGTCGTATACTGTTGGCGTATGGTGGCCAGGAGTTTGAAGACCGTCGCATTGCTTGGAAAGACTGGCCAGCATTCAAGCCAAGTAAGTACTCTTCTCGTATTGTCGTCATCTTTCACTCCCACAGAGAGGAGGTTCAGGGAAGAGGAACTTCTTCTTCTTTCGTATTGATAGTACAAATTTCAGGCGGCCAGGTTCGTTGCGGCGTCTGTGGCGTTTTTAAAGTCATCCAATGAGACTTTAAAAACGCCACAGATTTTTAGGGACACTTTGGGCACTCAGTAAGTGAGCCATGGCCTGGTCGGGGGCACCGTTCACTGTCATTCACACTGAGTGATAGTAGTATCTTTCATCTGCCATTTTTCCAAAGTGTGTTCGCAACGGCTTACTTCATTGTGCAATCGGTTGCTTTCGACATAGGCTAGATCATCAGCAGGAACTATAGGTTTACCATGTTCCTGTTATTTTTGGTCATCGAAAGGTCCGGTGGATCGGAGAGTCGGAAGCTCTAAGGTGTAAGCGTCACTAATTTCGACAAATATATATAGGTGCAGCGTGTAACAGAAAGGTTATAGTCATACCTATGGAAGAGCGTGGTAAGGTTCATCAAACTGAACAACTTTCTCTATGGGACCACGATCGTAATCGTAAAAAATAATCTGCTGTCCCATACATTTGGGTCGAGTCGATATTTAAATTTTGTATGGGGCAGTTGGTTATTTTTTACGATTACGAGAATGTCTTCCATATGACTATACCCTTTCTATTACATGCTGTATATTATATGTAGTTATGTCGCCAAATATTTTGGACCGAAAAATAAAAATTTAAGACTAGTTTTGGCGAAGTTTAGCTTGACTAAAGAAATTCAAATATTTACGAGCGAGACTATTAGACTATCGAGAAAAATATATGTTTCATATTTTCTCAACAATAATAATTCTACTTAGTATCTATGCTACACATATTCGGAAGCAAAATTAATTTGTGATCTCATTTCGTACTCTAAATTATAAATACTTAGTTCCTACCCACATAGGAACTCAATGAATGACTTGTATTTTGCCAAGCCTAATAGCAGGAGATATCTCCAAGGCTATTAGAGAACGTGTGACAAAATAACAAACAGTAGAAAAGATATCGATAAGCGAAGATAACAAATCATAAAGTGTTAAATAAGAGATTATACGAGTATGACCACACACGAAACTAAATAACGATATCGATCAGATTCGTGAAGTTTTTATTTAATATGGGACGATATATTATAACGGCTAAAATAAAATATGTTTATATGTGGCAATATAGGCTCTAGAGTATATATTATAATTATCTTGTAATGAGGTAAAAATGCCACTAGATAAGTATTACTAGATTAGTTTCACTATGTATTTTCGTAGACCACTAGGCTGTGTGTTGTCCTCCTCTGACCGTTTTCGGTCCCCTGTCCACTATACCCTGTAGGTACAAGTACCTAGTGTATAGGGGACCCGGTTAAAGGAAGATTTTAACAAAGTTGTCTGACTTCAATTTCAGATACCTTATTCGGGTGCATGCCAATGATAGAAATCGATGGTAAGCAGTACGCACAGAGCCTGGCCATCTCCCGGTACCTCGGCCGCAAGTACGGGCTGGTCGGAGACACTCCTGAGGATGCCCTGGAAATCGACCAGAACGTCGATTTAGTCAGTGAACTACGCTTGAGTAAGTCATGTCTTCTCGAAATACATAAAGAGAGATTGGAACACACCCATTCGGACCTGAATTTTAGACTGATGCTTAAGTAGATTTAGAATCAGATCCAAATACAGTGACAGTTTTGCTGACTGTGTGTTTCATGACAAAACATCAGCATTATCATATGCAAAGCCTTACCTCAACTATACTGGGGTCGAAGCTGAACACCAGAGCATACATCTACTTAAACTGAATCCGAACTTAAATACAAACTTTTGCACTCCCGAGGCGATGTGTTACCTTCATTTTTTGATTAAGCCTCCAACATGTTAATTTGTTTATCTTTGCAGAGGCTTCCGAGGTGCACTACGAACCTGATGAGGCTTTAAAGGAAAAGAAATATGCTCTCTGTAATACGACCGTATTCCCAGACTACCTGGAGAAGCTTAACGCTATCATCGTCAAGAACAACGGTCATCTCGCTATTGGAAAGGTAATAGACAATTAGACATAGGGATAGAGTAAATTAGGTCCATCTTCAAACTTCCGTGAACCAATCAATTTGGATTGTGGTATCAAAGTAATGTCTTCAGCGACAAAACGCACCATGAACCTCTAAACTCAGGCTCATGTAAGGATAAAAAAGTTAAATGGTTTAATAAAATCAACATCTTAACAGCTGAAAGACGAACACTAGTGGATATACTACTCGTCAAAGTCAAAGTGTCACATCGACCGGTCTTGTGGGTCTCCAGGCCAGACCAGGTCATCGATTCGCCTTGTGGGAGGCCTACCAACGATGCGCTCTACAGTACGTATGCGGTTGCCTCCTGAACTTTTCGGCTTCATCGGCTATCTGTTAATAAGTTACGGAGGTTAAAAACCAAATCATAAAATTTGTAGGATCTGGGTCTTAGAACCATGGACGAAGTTAATGACTCATGTATAAGCAATCGATTTTCTTGTTATTAAATATCATTTATTTTGTTTACAGTTGACATGGGGAGATTTTGTCTTTGCGGGTCTGTTTGAGTACCTAAAGAAACTGCTAGAGATGCCTGACCTTGAGAAGAAGTACCCAGCCTTCCAGAAAGTCTACGACAACGTGTATTCTATTCCTAAAGTCAAGGCCTTCTCTGATGCTGCACCTGAAAGGGAATTTCCATTCTGATTTACTAAGGATATACAGGGTGTAATAACATACTATGTATAATATTTAGTTTTAATTCCTCAAATAAATCCAAGCTTGGATGCAGCTAAAATATGTACATGCAGGAAGTACAAGAATTAGGATTTTAGGATGCTACGTGCAAGTAAACTCATAATCGACCCGCGATTCGCCTCTCCACGGGGCGTCGTCAGGAGTTGGATTATCCTCCTGAGTATCCCGTGATGCAGCCTGGATCTTTTCTAAATTAATATTAAAGCTAAATATTTTACATAACATTTTTAATCACAGATTCAGTCTATGATTCAAGAGTCCGTGCGTTGAAAGTTTTCACACTGTTTAAAGTTGTTACGATTTATGTATTAAGATTACTCGTAGTTTATGTACCGAGAATAATTGTGTTATTTTTTAAGTCTTTTTGGCACATTATTTAACTCAATTGCATGAAAATATTTAGTTACTTATTTCATGGAATTCCATAACTACGCAAAATACACATTCATCATGGATCTGGCCAATGGATCTTCTGAGATTGAACGATTATGATTCAGTACACGTAGAATGCTGATCTTGTTGGTTGATGTTGTTCTTGTTATTTCATATATGCCATAAAATAGTTTTATGTTAAGTTATTGGTATGATAGTTTCATGTAACAGTTAAATATAATGATTAAATAATTTAAAAAAGCGTTACCTTTGTTTTTTTTTAAATATAATATTGTTTTTAAGTATTGTCCTATGGAAGGTCAAATTTAATAAGCTAGCGAGACTTAGCAAGCCGCAACAAAAATAAACTGATACTTTCAGGAACTAAACCGAATAGAAGTTGTTACTGTTAGCTTTTGTCACCCCACTGCTGGGCAAAGGCGTACCCCTTGACCTCCAAATTATTTGCTCCAGGGTCAATGTGGACCACAGCGGTCGTAGTCCCCTACAAAAAATCTTGACAAAAAAGTATTGAGACCATCTCGTCTGCGGGGTTTCGCTAGCTAGTTAAATAACATCGTATACACTACCGTTAACGTGTCGGTAACAATATTATAATATGGAGCAGAGCCGTTACTGTGAGATAATTTTTATCATACAAGGTCATCGTACGATGATAAGCACCTGACCACCTGGTTATTTTGAGTTATTGTACTCTTCATCATCACCTAGTCACCTAGTCTGCTTCCAGTCTAACCGGAAGAAAATGAGGGCTAGTATTGTGTAGGAGGTAAACTGTGATACTAGTAATCAGATTTTTAAGCTATAGTATCCCCGAGTGTCATAACGCCATAGGCTACATTTACAAGGTTTATAATATACATTAAAATAACATCACGCTTGTAGTCCCCGAAGGGTTAGGCAGAGGTGTACCTAATAGTACACCCACATGTCGCCAGTTATGTTTAAGTCCCATGTAATAGGGGGCGAGTCTATTGCCATCAAACGGATTCACTTCCAGACTCCGTGGCTGCTACTGAGAAATTCCTGATGGAAAAACCCGCAATAACACTTTGCCCGACCCGGGAATCGAACCCAGGACCTCGTGCTCAGCAGTCGTGCTTGCGACCACTAGACCAACGAGGCAGTTTAAAGGTTCCCGTGGGATAATTTACGATCATAACACAAGCTGAGCTAAGTTGAACCAAAATGGCGGTCCGCGCAGGTAAAATTATGGATCGAAAATGTGTTAAACTTATACCACAGAATAATATGTGCAACTTATACTGTCACTTACGGTATATATCTTCCGTGATTGTCTATTATTTTGAGCTCCCGATATTTCGACGCTGTTGCAAGCGCCATGGTCGCGGGGTGACTCAGTAGTCAACCCGCGATCATGGCGCTATAAACAAAGCTTAAAACAGTGTTCGAAAATGTGTTACTGCGCATTCAAGGTCATAGTTTAACTTACGTGCCGCGATCTGTAAATTATATTATGAATTCTGCTTCCAGTTGACATGGGGCGACTTCGTCTTAGCTGGTATGTTACACTACCTGAAGACTTATAAGCATACCTGACATCGATACGAAGTACCCAGCCTTAAAGAAAGTCGTCGACAACGTGTATTCCATTCCTAAGATCGAAGACCCTGAACAACTAAAATGAACTAAGTACCTTTAAACTAGGATTTAACGCGTTGAACGCAAGCCAGACTAAAAACCAAGTTTAGCCCAGTGGAGGTAGTGGACCGCGTCGGACACCTTGTGACTGCCAGTATAGCAGAATATTATTAAGTCGGCATCGGCAGCGCGCGCGCGTGGTGGGAGCGAGACAAAAAAACGCGCCTTCATTCTGTATTTATGCATTTTGTTTAGCCTGCACACATGTATATTTTTTGTAGTGTTTATTATATTTCTAGGTAGCTGTTTTATTATTATAACCCAAGTACTGTTTATTTTATTTTGTTATTCATGTAAAATTTATTTATTTATGCTGTTTTGGCTTCCGTACGTTTTTTCACGGGTGACCACTGAAAACCAGCGCTGTGCTGTGGGCCCCCCATAGCACAGCATCATGCTGAATGGTAACCTGCTTGTCGCAGTCACGACGTGCAAGCTACGAACGTCTTTTTTTTTAATGCTTTGTATGTTTATTGTTATTTTTTTTTTGTGTTTTTATCATTTTTTATGATGCACGTCATGTCCCTGCGACAAATAAATATATTTTCTTTCTTTCTTTCTTTTTTTATTAATCATTTTTTTAATCGTTTATTATCTTGAGTTATTTTCAAATGATTATCGTTTTTTCAGAAGCGTAGAAGTGTTGAATCAAACGCCATTTTACAAAGAATCCACCAAAGCCATCTGCGACCAAAGAATTTTTTTGGCAATAAAAAAATATTTACCAGACTTATCTTTTTTGTTGACCATACCCAACTTCTTCGTTTTACAGCTATGACGTCACAACTTAGCGCGAAGTCTCGTATCTATTATAAAAAAAGTAGGCAGTACATGTTCTCGAGAGGATACGAATAGAAATAATTATGCCATGAAAATCGCTTACATATGAGTTGGTAGCTGACGAATGCAGTGAGCCAGTGACGACCCGTTTCAGGTTATCAGTTATTTCAATTGCACCTTTTATTATAGGTGCAGCTTGTAAAATTATCATAGTGTACATTCATATCAAAACTGCGGAAAAGATTCAATAAATTACCTTGGCTGAATAGTGAATAATTATCTTCTTCTCAGCGATGCGTCTTCCGAGCGTCGTCGTCGATGGCATTTAAATTGAAGCTGCCTAGAAATAGAGTCTTCTATGAATCTCTACCTTAAGCATGTGCTCCTTGCTTTGATCAACCTGTGTTCGGAACCTGCTTGACTTGTCGCATGATTCATGTATAATGGGTATTTTTCCCCACGTTTTCGCAATCTCTGCCCCTCCCCCTGATGTTATTGTAAAATATATATGCCAAATCATCGTTACGACCGTGCATATTTGACGTGGCTACATACTAATATCACAAACAGATAGATTTACCGAGGAACTTATCTGCCCACTCATGATTTCTTATCATGGCCGACCACTTTAGTATGTCTACCAGGGGCCACCGGCAAACCGTTAGTATTTGTGTGATCACGCAATCCGCCTGTACTTGTTTGTGGCAACCCGAAACAGATCGTAAGTTACTAGAATATTTTGGCAATCGTTTTCACAGCGTCATATTTGCTACAACGACTTTCAACGGCTTTTCGGTAGCTGTCGGTCCATTTTGTTTAACTTTTCATCCTATCATTATCGTTATTAGAATGTGACTTTACCTAGGTCACCCGGTCGTGGCCTGTCAAACACATTTATACCGTTTTTTCACTATTTTTCGGGTTCACGACTTATTTCGACGTTTTTCTTTTTCAGAATCATGACGAATTACGTTTTTTACTACTTCGATATAAAAGGCCTGGGTGAGTCGTCCCGTCTTCTGTTGGCGTATGGTGGTCAGGGGTTCGACGACCGCCGCATTACGAAAGAGGATTGGCCGGCATTAAAGCCAAGTGAGTATCTTCTTGATTAGAAGGCAGCTACTTATGCCAAAAACTAATGGCTCCCAAAAAACGGCATTACAGAAATAATAAAGATCTTTCTTTCTTTATCGTGTGGTTAGTGCCTGACCTGGTATCAGGGTTTTTAAGCCGCCCTTGGGCCTCTGACTTGGCTTTACATGCCGTCAAGAAATATCTCTGAGGCATGCTGGTTTCCTCACGATGTTTTCCTTCACCGTAGCAAATGATAATTATACAAACGCACAAGAATCCGAAAAATCAGAGGTGCGTACCTTGGGTTCGAACACGAGCCCTATGACTTGGTAGTCCGACGGTCACATATATCACTAGGTTAAAGATGTTTATGGGTGATGCGTTTTAATTTTCCAGAGACCCCATTTGGACAGCTGCCAATGTTGGAGATCGATGGCAAGCAGTACGCACAGAGCATAGCCATCTGCCGCTACCTCGGCCGCAAGTTCGGGCTGGTCGGAGACACTCCTGAGGCTGCTCTGGAGATCGACCAGAACGTCGACCTACTCAACGATTTCCGTGCGAGTAAGTTTTATTTTCTGAGCTTTGTTTTTCTTTCTTTCACACCATGCAGAAAACGATTAATTGAGACCATTATTTTTTCACAAATACTTACATTTACATGGTGTGAGGGGTGATAGAAGAATTTGTTTAAGAAAATTACTTAAAACTTTTCAACCTAGACATTATATTTTATTTGAAACTAATTAAATCCTATTTCTTCTAGAGATGGCAGAGATATCATACGAGAAGGATGAGGTTGTAAAGGAGGCCAAATTCGTTAACTATTCCAAGAACGTCTTCCCAGAATACCTGGAGAGGCTCAGCGCTATTATAGAAAAGAACAACGGTTATCTCGCCCTCGGCAAGGTAAACATGGCTTTGCTTATTTTTTGGTTTCTAACTTTTAAACGACGACATTGATTTTGGATCCAATAAGTACTCGGAAAATGTAGATGTGATGGGGTGCTCGCTCACGTTTGAAAAAATATATTTCGTGACTTAACTGATGCAGTTTGAACAGTAATTTATTATAACTGTCCAAAATTCCGCGTCATTAATTTGAATTTGGAACAAACTTTTTTATATACTACCTTCAACACTACAATAAAATGCCAGTGACATATCAATCAAATGAATAGAACCTCTAGCGTATTAAATGCAGATCGAAACCATTTAAACCTCCCTTTTTTTTGCAAATTCGTGTATTGTTATTAATAATAAAACTAATTCTGCTTCCAGTTGACATGGGGTGACTTCGCCCTAGCTGGTTTGTTCGAAGCCCTGCAGATGATGCTACGCGAGCCTGAACTCAAGAAGAAGTACCCTGCTTTCCAGAAAGTCCTTGACAACGTGTACTCGGTTCCTCAGGTCAAGGCGTATAGTGAATCCAAGAACTAAATTTCTAAATTAATCATCTGCTTTATACAATAATTTGGCGTATACTGAATTCTAGATTGTAAGGATAAATTAATTTTAAGACAACAAAAATAAAATTTTAATTAAAATTGCGATATTATTTTATTGTGATCTTTCAAGAAATTGCATATTTGCTATGCGTATTTATCTGCAAAAGTTGTACAACATCGTTGCAGGAACATGATTTTTTGTTTCTAAAAACGTTTTGTACACACGGCGGCACACAAAACTGTACATTTCCAGTATAACTTGGCCTCGCTTTGTATAGATTTCCTATACAATGAGAGATTCGCATAAACTGGGTTTGTATACCTTGATTGGCCGTCGTGCGCACCTAGCTTGTAAGTTTTGTTTTTAGAAGGAATAAAAGTGGACCAGTGGACTTTTGATTATACGTTTTTAACCGATTTCCAAAAAGAGGAGGTTATCAATTCGTTACTTTTTTTATACCTTTATACAATATAATATGTAGGTACATACT
Organism: Eugnorisma glareosa; assembly: GCA_947578425.1. Classification (NCBI taxonomy): domain Eukaryota; kingdom Metazoa; phylum Arthropoda; class Insecta; order Lepidoptera; family Noctuidae; genus Eugnorisma; species Eugnorisma glareosa. The sequence continues at coordinate 3,385,372 of OX387976.1, forward strand.
CACGTCTTGTTCCCATGGGGGTAGCGATTAGGCAGAAACCACGGAACGCCACCCGCTACTATCCTTATACTCCTTTTGCCTCGTCCATGTTCATACATCTGGTCATGCACGCACGCCGCGCCGGTTGCGAGTACTACGCACGTGACCTTTCTGAAGAATCTCATCAATCAGGTCAGTGTATGTTCTTCTAGGGCGTCCCCCTCCCAGCGTTGCTACTCACAACTGCCTTGTTAATACCTTTAGTTAGTAGCCTTTCACTCATCTCATCTAAGCATACCTACCTACTCTTTTAAATTGCTGTCTCTACATCTTCTTTTAAAACGCAACCTGCCTTGAGTATAAGGTTTATAAACTAAGCGACAGCGCGCAAGCAACCCCGGCTAAGGGCACTCCCTGGGTACGAGCCTCGGCTTAGTGCGCCGCTGGCCCAGGGGAGAGCACTAAAGGGACAGGCTAGATCTGAGTTAGGACTTTTACTGGTTGATAGCTGATATTTTAAGGAGTAACTTAACTTAACGTACTTATATTTTAGAAAAATAATTAGGATTCCGTGCAAAAAAAAATTAAACCTTTGAAATTTGTTAATAAAATCCGATTCAGATGGGGAAGTAATATTTTTAATAATTTCACAAGGACGAATTTCGCGGGCAACAGCTATAGTTTATACTAATACTAGCTGTTGCCCGCGGCTTGCTCGCGTTTTGGTCGGAAATTATCCCACGGGAAGTTGTAAATATAGCCTATGGCACTTGGGGATAATGTACCTTCGTATTAGTGAATGAATTCTCAAAATCGGTTCAGTAGGTTCAGAGATTAACCAACCGATCATGTTCGAAAGTTCGAAACATTACACTGCGCTCCAAAACGCAAATCGTAGACGTGGCTCAAAAGGCTGCCCAACTTAAATGGGACTGGGCAGGGCATGTCTGTCGCATACCGAACGAACTGTGGGCCCATAAAGCTCAGGATTGGTGCCCTGGAACAGTGACACGGGGTCGCGGCAGACCACGAAGGAGATGGCGGGACGAACTGGATGTCTTCCTTGAGAATTGGAAAGTAGCAGCACAGAATCGTGATCGTTGGAAGGAATGGAGGAAGGCCTTTGCCCAGCAGTGGGACAATATGGGCTAGCTATAATAATATTTAGGGGAAAGGCATGTTTGAGTCGGTGTCTGTTGTTAACTAAAGTAGTTCGTCGCATGACGGCAAAACATATAGATCTCTGTACTTATTTATTTAAAACAACTTTTACAACTATGTTTATTTAAGTGCGAGTCGGACGCGGCCACGAAGGGTTCCGTACCATAATAATACCAGCCTATTACTGTCTCAATGCTGGGCAAAGGCCTCTTCTCAACAGAGAAGGCACGAGCATTGATCACCACGCTTGCTCAAGACGGGTTGGCGATTTCAGACTTTTATAAGTCCAGGTTTCCTCACGATGTTTTCCTTCACCGATGACTGTGATGTCCAAGATAAACTTAGAAAGTACATATGAATAAATTGAAAAAGTCACATTGGTACTTACCCGGATTTGAACCCATAACCTCATGCTTGAGAGGCGCGGCATTAAACTCTGGGCCATCACGACACTCCATCACTACATCCGTACCATAATATATATTAAAAAAAACACGTTTGTTGTATGGGAGACCCCCTTAAATATTTATTTTATTATATTTTTAGTATTTGTTGTTATAGCGGTTACAGAAATACATCATCTGTGAAAATGTCAACTGTCTAGCTATCACGGTTCATGCGATACAGTCTGGTGACAGACAGCCAGACAGACGGACGGACAGGTGGAGGTTTAGTATTAGGGTTCCGTTTTTACCCCTTGGGTACGGGACCCTAAAAATGAGTTTACATTGAAATACGTTATTAAACTACCTAACACTATGGATTTCTTGTGTCCGACATATAGAAATTTATTAATTCATAACATTCATTCATTCATTCGATACTCTTGCGCCGTCCCATCTTCCAAGCTCATCGTGCTGTGCTGGCGACGCCGCTGCGGCTGCAGAGAACCTCAAGCGGCGTAAATATAGTAACCTTATTGGTAACTACATTTTCGAGCCGTTTGGGGTTGAAACTCTAGGTCCGTGGGGTCCAAGTGCTCACAGCCTTTTCAAGGACATTTCCAAACGCTTAGTTGACATTTCCCGTGACCCAAGGGCTGGCTTTTACCTTGGCCAAAGGCTTAGTATTGCCATACAACGTGGCAACGCCGCCAGTCTCTTGGGTACATTACCAGTTGACTGCGTTGAGTAGGAGTTTTTTGACGCCATTTTTTAATTTTTATTAATAAGTTAGTTACTTTAGGTTATTTTAATTTATAAATTTTAATGTATAGTATAGTATTAATAATAAATACCCTCATGCGAAGATAATGATTCATAACAAGAGGGAAGCCGCGGGCAAAAGCCAGTAATGTATAAACACTTTACTGTTACATAATATTGTGCAATATCGTTGAGTGCTGGCTGTGCTAGGCAATATGGTGTGATTATCATTCAAAACAAGGTCATTGTACATTGACTAGCAGAAATGCTTATCTATATGTAGGTATATAGTGAGTAACTGAATGAGACTTCTGTTATTTACTCCAGCAAATATGTACTTTTACCTGGAAAGTATTCCGAAGTTAATGGAACTTTAACAAGAAGATTGTACCTACTTACTCATTTTTGGATGACAAAATTGAAGCACGGCAGCATTGATTGCACATGCTCTTCAACTCCTTCGTCCAATGTGGTACACAAAATAAGATATAGTAAGTACATAAGAGAAAATCTTTATTGTCATCTACACAAATAAATAGAATTGAAATGTCTGTTCGTAATTTCAAAATCAAAAGTTTTTTACTGATAGCTTAGGAAACTATTTTACGGTACCTACTTAGGTATTGCAAAAAACATTTTTTTTTTAATTTTTGGTTGTTTGTTCCAGCTAATCTCCGAAACCGGTGGACTGATTTTGACGGGACTTTTACTGGCAGATAGCTAATGTTATTAGGAGTAACTTAGACTTAGGGTTTCGTGCCGAAAAATTAAAACCCTTGAAATTATTAAAAAAATCCGATTCAGATAGGAAATTGCAATATTTTTTATAATTTAGGCAACAGCTAGTAAAAAAAACCGTTCAAGTGCGTCGATATCCCTTCCAAACTGTAACTAAGAATATTTTTATCGACGGCATATGTATGTATGTACGGCCACACCATGAAAATGACTACAAATAACGTTATCAAACTTATCTTTTCTTGAATTCTTATCCAAACGTGACTTGTTTTGATAATTTAGTATTTTTACCGGCCGGCGACCGGCAACTCGTCAGTATTTGTGTGAAACACTCTTATAGCTCCTCTTGAAGTTCCTGAAACAGACTGGTAAGTACGTATAGGTTGTACGGTGGAGTTATTTACACGTCATATACAGTAGCGGTATATACGCTTGTTTGTGAATGATAGCTCGATTTGTCTTTTTTGCCTTATATCCAGAATTATGTCGAAAGTTGTGTTCTACTACTTCGACTCAAAGGCTCTGGGCGAGTCATGCCGCCTACTGTTGGCATATGGTGGCCAGGAGTTCGATGACCGTCGCTTTACCTATGAGGAATGGCCAGCATTCAAGCCAAGTAAGTTCCCTTTGTAATATCATCAGCATTTAAGATTCCAAGCATTACATTCTATAAGCGCAAAACCCTTGAAAGTTTTTCTGGAAACATGAGACGGGTTGCAGACGATTGTCAAGACTGAATTCTATTGCTGAAACACTAAGGTTCTTTCTCAAGATTCGATTGCCCTTCTTCCGTTGAGCTCTCTAGCGGAACTTTGCGAATATGAGAATTATGAATGAGATTTTGTGCTTTGTGCATGTGCATTATGTTACTAGGTACTATATCTTCCATCACAGCTTTTATGTTTAAATTTTTAGAAACCATTTTTGGACAGTTGCCAATCTTAGAGATTGACGGCAAGCAGTTCGCACAGAGCCTGGCCATCTCCCGGTACCTCGGCCGCAAGTACGGCCTGGTCGGAGACACTCCTGAGGATGCCCTGGAGATCGACCAGACCGTGGACTACCTAGTTGACCTCCGTTTAAGTAAGTTTTAAGGTGGAATTTAGCTTAGCGTAGCGTAGCTTATCAGTGATGGATAGCTATGAAGCCGCACCTTTCCCTTCTCACCAAACAAAAAGTAGAATAACTCAACTTTTGTGTTCGAAATCGAAGTGGTCGAAAGAATCGACAAACTCCGACTTAAAATGCACCTGTAGACAGAATCTTTATGATAAAGTACTTACTTCAAACGTTGAGGCAAATGACAGGGCTGTCGAGGTCGCTACGTATGCTGGTCGGGCAAGTGATATGAGTTTGTAACCTCAACACGATGTGTTATCCGAAACAATACCTTGTATATTTTGATGATTATCGCTTAACTTTTTCACAGAGGCTGCTCAGTTACTACGTGAGCCTAACGAGGCAAAAAAGGAGTCTCTGTATGCCGATGCTGCCAAGAACGTGTTCCCAGATTACTTGGACAAACTCAGCACTATTATCCACAAAAACAAAGGTCACATCGCCCTTGGAAAGGTATTAGACAATAAACTCTAAATTAGCACTAGAAAGTGCGTTTTGGGGGACAGTAAATTTTGACGTTGAAATGTGTGTTTATGTGTGTGCCGAAGAATAAATGACATTTGATTTGAACACAATTTCCACCATTTGCGAAAGCACAACGTAGCAATTCAACCTCACTTTTCATATTTATAAGTTTTTTTTTGTTTGGTTTTTTTCAGTTAGTTTCTTTCATCTATTATCTCATGCTATGAGAGCGAGGAGGCTTCTGTCCCAGCAGTGGGAACATTAAAGGCTGACTATGATGATGATGATGATCTCATGCTATATTTAAGGATTTATTGTTTATGCGTAGTGTAGTGTGTGTAAGACATCCTCCCTATATAAATGTAACTTAGTATGTAAGCAGTTCAGTAAAGGTTAGTACAGTAGGGATTCTAGGTGTGATGTTCTTCATGCTTAATATGTGTTTCAGTTGACATGGGGCGATTTCGTCTTAGCGGGGACATTCGAGTACTTGAAAAAGGTTCTGCAGATGCCCGACCTCGAGTTGAAGTACCCAGCCTTCCAGAAAGTTATCGACAACGTTTACTCCAGTCCTAAGGTCAAGGCCTACAGTGAATCTAAAAACTAACTATTAAGTTTGATACCAAAAACATGAATGCTTTACATATTTCTAGCTTATGTTTTTAAGTATGTACTAAAATAAACTGTTTACAATTTTAAGAATTAAAAAATTGTTTGACTTTCGGAACTCCATTTTGCAAATGCAAATCTTTAAAAGGCATGCTAAACATAAGGATGTATAACCATATTGCTACAACTTGCGATAATTATGTACAAATAATGTACGATTAAGGGGCTTGAAACTTGATTTCATTGAATAGGAATAAAAGTGGAGTCAGAACTCTGCCTGTCGTTACACCATTCACTGAAGAATTAACTGTTTTTCTTTTACTACGAGGATTAATAAATGAGTAGCGGTGTGTAAACATTGCTGGTAAATGGCATTACAATTTACTTCACAAAATAGCACACTTGTTTCAAGCGAATTAGAGAAATAAATACAGTCACGAGCATAACATCTAAGTACCATAAGCAAAATTCAAAAATCTACAGTTCTACTTCTAAGCTAGTATGGTCATGCATGGTAATTCCAAACCCATAAGTTTTAACGTTTGAGAAATTGCATAAAGCGTAGATGTGTATGTTGAGATGGATGCAGTGTGAAGTGACAAAACTGGAGGAAGTAAGAGTAATTCGAGGAATTTTGAAAGTAACGCCAGTTACAGAAAAGTTCGTAGCGAATTGTTTGGCTCGGTACGGGTATCTGATAAAATGAAGAGGGATGAAAAACATGTAAATAGAAGAGGTCTTTTATTTATAAAAAAATACCTAAAATAAATAGGTGTCAAAACAGGAAAAAAAATACAGGGCGTCAAAAAATTGCTAGTGAAGCCGCTGGCGGAAACTAGTGTATAATTAACTTCATATCTATGGAGACAAAACGTATGGATTCAATTATGATGCTCTGTGTCTTAGTCCTTAATTCTTGGATCAAAACATTGTCCACCTTCATTCTTGGATCAACACCATTTCGTCGCTTGTAAATAGATCCTCACAGATTTCGATGAATTTTCTAAAAAAAAACGTAATATTCGTAGACAGCACGATAACTATTTTGTTGTCGTTTCAAATGACATAACAATCCGTCCTAAAAAGTGTCAAACTCCTCTTTACGGACGGGCAAAAACACATCGAGAGTAAGGACAACTGTCAAATTGAGTTGTAATTCATTCTTAGTTCGGGCCTCGAACGAATCGTATGTCCGTAGGTGCTAGGGAGTAGGAAACGCCCGTATTTTCGGCCGAAATTACGGGTTTCGTGCTTAGAGAGTAGATCCTCAGACTAAGGGAAATGTTTACTTCCTGCCCTATCTTGCTATCCTACCTTAAATACAACTCTGGCTGCGGCCCTGCACATTACCATAATTATATACTCAGGTATGACCACAGGCGTATTTAAAGATTTGGCGCCCCGGGCCAGGAGTTACCTTTGCAGCCCCATTCATTTATTGGTGTTGTTGGGGCTGCCGCGCTTCTGTAGCGCGTCGGGGATGTTCGCGGACGCACGCGTTCCGGATTTTGGCTCGCTGCTACGTCTGCGAATCGCATCGCTGATGCGTCGGGTGCGCGGCAGCCCCAACAGCCTTGTGGCTACTGTAGCCGGCCGAGTGGATGGCAAAATAATGTGCCACTGGGTGGCGGCACACAGACCGTCATTCAGATATGTGTTTTAAGTTTTATTTTATTTTATTTAGTTAGTGCCATGCTGTTTTGTATTTGTATTTTTATCCTATGGATCTCTGATCTGAAAATAAAGATTTATTATTATTATTATTTAAGAAAAAAAAACCTGCTGTGGTGTGAAATAATAAATAAAAAAAAATCCTTCGCGAATCTCATCATCAAGTTTCTTCCTAACTCTTTTTTGGTTTGATTGTGATTTCGTTTTACCCACCTCTTCGAAATCGCCAAAACTATCTCTTCTATTTTAAATTAAATTAATTAAAGAGTCATAAAGGTCAGAAACGACCTCCAGGGCCGAGTCAACCCTTTGCAGAACTTTTGAAGCTATTAAATTGCTTCAAAATAGCTCCCCAAAATTCTGACAAGGTGGCCGTTTTCAGGGAAGTCAACTGTAGAATCAACCCTGCAGCTTCATTTCTGACCAAAGCGGTTTGGTTGCCAGAGTCATCTTTTATGGCTACAGGGGCAATTTTAGTCTTTGTTAAGACTGGAACAAGCATCGTCCCTAGCTGACCGGACATAGCCGGGTACGAGTATAACCATCTCGTCTGGGATAAGCTTTTCAAAGTTACCTTTTCGGGCGCCGTTAAAAAATCTTGCAGCAGTTTTGCGCGCTCCGTTGACAGTGTAAAACCTACGCAGCAACCCGAAAAGCTTTGTAGATTCTAGGCAACATTCAGCTGCCGACGTACCGACGAGGTTTAACGAATGTGCTGAGCAAGGCAAGTATATGGCAATTTTTTTATGTTAATTTTCAGAATTTCGAAAATCTCCGTTACTCTCAGCAAAGCAACATCGTCCTTCGTGCGTGACCAGGGTTAGGTAGAAAACATATAAATCGTTCAACTGAATTTTGACCAAGACCTGACTCACCTTGATTCGTTTCAAATTAGCGCCATATATATAATACATGATTAGGAACTTTGCGGTTTGTGGTTGAATTACTTTTTACTGAAATGGATGCGAATAGAAGAAAACTGAGCGGGCACGCATATTAAAGAAAAGCTTTGGAAAAAAAAAGCGGCACCCGCGCCGCCTAGCACATGCGCTGCGCTGTTTGTGTGCCCCGCGTTTTAAAAATATTGGTATCACAATAGATGGCGTTGACAAAAGTCATGTCAAAGTCAACATTTATTTTATTTAGGTAAGATTCAGGTACGCCGCACCTAACTAAATGAAATCTAAATATATAAAAGCGAAAGGTCAATCACTCACTCACCTATCAACGCACAGCCCAAACCATCACCATTTTTTTTTCCATATTCCTTCCTTTGCCCTTTGTGTTCCAGGGCCGCGGTTAAGGGGGTGACACGGGGCTCCAAAGTTTGTATGTACAAATGAGTAAACATTTGTGTTTCAGGTTCTTTCAGAATTCAACCCCTAATATGGAGAAATTGGGTGACAAAGTCTGAAAATCAACTCATAGCCCAAACCACTGGGTCTAGAAATTCTAAATTTAGCACGCGTAGGTTCTTTATGAGGTCTAAGGGTGCAACAAGAAAGGATTATTGAAAATTTAAAACGGGAGTCGAGTTTTTATGGGGAAACAAGATTAGTTAGACTTTTTTATTCGAAACTTCACAGGAGTAGTCCTGTCGTTAAATGAGAAAACATTTGTGTTTCAGGTTTTCAGAATTCAACCTCTATAGGTGGAAATGGGGTGACAAAGTCTGAAAAAAAATGAAAAAGTCGGATGTATTAAAAAAACAACGATTTTAAGATTTTAATGTAGCGGTTTGTCGGCGGGTGTCGATTCCGAGATTATCCGATGATTATGAATATGGCATCTATTTTGAAATCCAGAAGATGGCGGATTAGACTTCTATACAGGGTTATTGTTGATTTATTATGGAGATTGTGATAACGATGATGATGATTGTGATTACGATGATAATGATTGTAAAAATGATGATGGTGATGGTGATAGCGATAGTGATTGTGATAGTGATTGTGACAGTGATAATGATGGTGATAGTTATGGTGATTGTGACAGCAATGGTGATTGTGATTCTCTTTATTTTGAGATCTAGACGATGGCGGATTCGACTTCTATACAGGGTATAGGAAAAAAACGGTTCAATAAATCAGGACAAACCGCTTGGCTTATTTTATATGCAGCTTCCTAGAACGCATGGGTCTTGATATGCTTGATACTTTTTTTACTTAATTCATCAACGATCTGATCATAGATTTTTCTATTGTGTCTGCTGTCTGTTCGTTAAAGGGTTAATGATAGGTTATTTTTGTGAATGTAGCCACATGATTTAACATGTTGAGTATGATTGGAATTGTATTGTATCACGTGTTTTTTATCGAAGTCCTCCGAAACGGTATGACCGATTTAACCTGGATTAACATGTAGGATACTATTTAACCCTTTAGTATGATCCCGTGGGACAGTTACCATACTTCAGGCGGGCGAAGCCGCGGGCAACAGCTATTGTCGGTATTATATACAATTGGTTGGGTTTTGGCTTCGAAGCGTTCGTTTTTTTTAAATTGAAATGTGAATTAAAATATTTATTGTAGTTAAGCTTGACAATAAATGGCGCCCAGAGAAGGCCGCGAGGAGCGGCTATGCCGCCTCTCACAGCTTGCCGCCCCGGGCCATGGCCCCTTTGGCCCTAGGGTAAATACGCCCTTGGGTATGACCAAAGCCCAGTAGCAAACATAAATAAAATGACGGGATGAATATGAAACTCTTGCCACAACCCACACGGCACTGACAGGCTAGGTACCTTTATGAGGCCTTTTTTTTTTCTGATGGCAAATCATCAAATAAGGAGTTATTTAGAGCGGGAGGAGCCCGCTCTGGGCGGAGCAGGAGGGAGTGTCAGACTTTTACTGACTAAAACCCATCCATGTTCCTTCATCGCTCTTTGTGTTCCGGGGCCACGGTATCTCTTTCGAACAGTCCCGCAGCCCCGGCAGGCATCGGGCCTTGCGGACCCCTTCCTGTTGCTGACATCTCTTTGAGGCGCGAGGAACACGAACGCGCCGTCGACACGGCCTGTCGTCATAAGACGGACGGACGGCGAGCTAGCCCATAGCTCATCGTCCACAGGCCCGCGCCTACGGTGGCCGAGGACGACCGGTGCGTCCCCCGCGGCGGCTGGGACGTGAGGTTCTCTCCCTCTCACGTTCCGCCGCCTCCTTCGCTAGCATGACTGCACCTTTATGTGGCCTTACCCACGGATTTTTAAAAACATAACATCACGTATAGAGTATGTAGTGGAATAAAAGCGGCACCATGAATCAAGTCAGATAATTTATTTTTCATTAGCACAAAACGTTACCACGCCATTACTCACTATTGGCTTCACCGGAAGAGTGTGTTGCCACTTAATCTATCATAGACTAAATATACATAGACTATAATATCCAATACCACGGCTCAAGTTTCTTTTTCCTGCTTTCTAGAGTGTTGGTGTTGGTCGATTCATGAATCTACTCAAGAATCCTGTTGCATATGATATGTCAGGTCTACTAATTGTAGCGAGATACATCAGTGAGCCTACAAGTTCTTTAAAAGGAATGTTTGTCAGAATTTCTTCGTCTGGATCTATGTGTAAACCAATTTCCATAGGTGTACTTATGCCTTTGCAATCTTGCATATTAAATTTTAATAAAATTTTATCAATAATTTGTGTCTGATTTATTTCTATTCCATTGTTAGATCTCTTAATTTCCATTCCTAGAAATTTGTGTATATTTCCCATATCTTTGGCTTTAAATTCTTCTTTCAAATCTTCTATTATTTTCTTTCCTTCTCCAATAATTAAAATATCATCAACGAATATTAATATGTAAACATTTATTCCAGTGTATAGACAGAAATCTCTTTGTGAACGATTAAATCCTTTCTGTATGAGAAAATTATTGAGTTTTTCATTCCAACATCTTGGAGCTTCTTTCAGTCCGTATAATGCTTTTCTTAATTTTAGATCTTTTCCTTTTTCTTCTGCTAACCCTTCTGGATACTTTATGTATATGTCAGACTTTATTTCACCATTCAGGAATGCAGTTGGTATGTCCATTTGCTTTATAGGTAAATCTTCTTGTACTGCTTTGTTTAGAAATAGTCTAACAGTTGTCATTCTAGCAACTGGTGCATAGATATTTTCAGTAGTTTCTTCTTGAAATCCTTTTGCTACTATTCTAGCTTTCTTGGTATTGTCTGCCTTTGTACGAAATACCCATTTTGTGTCTATTGCCTTCTTATCCTTTGGTAGTTCACTTGTTTCCCATGTTCCATGTTTTCTGTGTGCATCTAGCTCTTTCTGTATAGCTTCGGACCAATCTTCATGTTTTGCGGCTTCATCATAGTTTATAGGATCTTCTAACAATAGTGCGTAAGCTATATTTGACATTTCATAATCTTGGAATCTTATTGGTGTCTTAGTTGGTCTTTGTCTTCTTTTCTCTGAATTATTCTGCTCTTGTCCTGGATTTATACTCATGTCTTTTTCATTTGATAATTCGGGAATGTTTTCCTTTTCATCCTCTAAATATTCTATTTCTGGTTCTTCTGTTTCTTCTTCTTTTTCATAAGTAATGGATTTATTCCATTGGCTTTCATCATACTTGTAATCTGATTCGTCAAATTTTACATCTCGAGATTCTTCAATTTCATTAGTTAATGGATTCCATAGCCTGTATCCTGATCCACAATATCCAATCATTATCATAGGTTTTGCTCTAGGTTCTAGTTTGCTTGGCTTAGGTAATATGACACTCCATGCTTTTGAGCCAAATACTCTTATTTTATCAAGTTTGTTCTCTCCATACCATATGTTGGCTGGTGTATCACCATGTAATGCTTTTGTTGGGGATCTATTTATAACATATGCTGCAGATCTGATGGCTTCGCCCCATAATTTCTTTGGTAGATTTGTTTCCAATAACATAGCTCTCACTTTGTCAGCTAATGTTCGATTCATTCTTTCACATACTGAATTTTGCTGGGGTGTATAGGCACATGTGGTTTCTTGCTTTATACCATTTTCATTATAATGCGATGTGGAGGGAAGGAGGGGTTAAGTAAATACCATGTCGTGTACTTGTCCATGAGTCAACTGGATACTGAAGACCCCAGACTCCCTTTATTAGTGTAATATATACCTAGTCCGTGCGTGACATATATCATAATATAACTATGGACATAGCTTATCTACCTTAACTTAAACTAAGATCTAAACGTGACGTACGTGACACACCACATCACCCTTCCTAAAGTAAAAAAAAAACTTAGTTACATTGTTTTTTTTTTCCCTCATCTCTTTACATTTTTAACTTACATTCTAAGTCTTACAGTATAACTTTGTCCTATTTTTATGTATTACATCTATCTTATTTTTATATTTAACTATTACATTTGGTGACTCGTCCTTTACAACTACAAATGGTCCGTTGTAAATACACTCCAACTTATTGCCTACTTCGTTTTTTATCAAAATCAAGTCACCTTCCTTATAAGTTATAGAATTAAGATTCTTATCATAACAATGTTTCCTTGATAACTTACTTGATACCAAATTTTCTTTTGCATCATTTTGAGCCCTTTGTAACCTGTATTTAAATACTAAAGGATAATCATCAAAATTATACAACGGTTCAACACTTTCACCTTGAAGACTACTTGGTAACCTACAAATTTTACCATAAACTAATTCATAAGGCGTATACTTAGTCACAGTATTAACTGTTGTGTTATAAGAAAAACACCAATATGGAATCCAAGAACTCCACGATGATGGATTATTATCTGTTTGTATCCTTAAATAAGCACCTAAAGTTTTATGAACGTTTTCCAAAGACCCTATACTTTCATGATGATATGACGTTGATAAGATTTTATTGATGCCCAAGACATTACATAGCTCTACCATTACTTTCGAAATGAACTCAGAACCCCTATCCGTAGCAATTGTTCCCGGTATCCCATATCTCAACACAAAATTTTCTGCCAACGCTTTTGCTACCTCATTTGCGGATTTATTTTTTAGTGGATAAGCCTCCACAAACTTCGTAAGTTCACATTGAAGAGTTAATATGTAAACATTACCATTTTCGTCCCTATCAAGTGGCCCCACTATATCTAAATAAATCTTTTCAAAAGATGAAGATGCAGTGGTAGTAACTGTCATTGGTTCTTTAGTATGTTTGGAAAACTTTTGTTTTTTACACTTATCACATTTACCAACGTACTCCGCTACATCTTTCTCAATTGACGGCCAATAATAATATTTCTTTATATTATTCACCATCCTGCGTATTCCTGAATGACCACTCGTAGGTAAAATATGAAAATCATTTAAAACAATTCTCTTCTCATCTGCCCCTTCTATTTTCCGTACACCCTTCACTACACATATTCTAAAATCTCCACATATCGAATTACTATTTTCCTTCAAATATTTGGCCATTTTTGTAATAAACTTAACGTTATAACGATTTTTCAAAATAATAACTTCTTTTATGCCCTTTTCAATACAAAAAGTGACTATGTCTCTCGACAACTCGTCTCGCGATGATGCCGATAAAGATTCATAGTTTACGTAAATACTCGAGTTTTCTGGCACATACATTAAATTGCGCGACTTTGAAAATATTTTTTCACCATTAGTGTTACGTAACATCTTCTCCCACTCATTCAAACATATCTCAATGTCATTTCCTTGTTTTTTAAGAACTTCCACGATCCTAGGGTGATCAGTCCTAGATACCACAGGGTCCGTATCACAAACATTTGGTTCTTCCAACTGTTTGTACTGCGCTCTCGTCATTACGGATATAGTTTTTTCACGCATGGTTTTCAAATCTTCACTTGAAATTACTATCCTAGAAAGTGCATCAGCTAATACATTTTCTTTCCCCTTAATATACTCGACCTCAAAGTCATACTCTTCTAAACATAAACGAAACTTAGTTAACCTACTTGATGGATCTGTCATGTTAAACAAGTATAATAGTGGCCGGTGATCCGTTTTTACAACGAACCTCCGTCCATACAAATACGGTCTAAAATATTTAACTGACCATACTATAGCCAATAACTCCTTCTCTATAATAGGATAATTTAACTCACTTTTCCCCAAAGACCTACTAGCGTATGCAACGGGTTTACCGTTCCCATTACACAAAACACTTCCTACCGCATAACCCGAACTATCGGTTTGCAATATAAACGTGTTGTCTTCAGAAAAATTTGGATAATCCAACACTGGTGGATTCATTAACGCTTCCTTAAGCAACAAAAACGACCTCTCACATTCATCGGTCCAACTAAACACTACATCCCTCTTACATAGCTTATTCATAGGTATCACTATACTAGCAAAATTTGGTATGAATTTCCTATAATAATTTGCAAACGCCACAAACCGCTTTACTTCATCAACTGCCGATGGACGCGGATATTTCTTTATGGCTTCTACCTTTTCAGGATCTGGTGAAATACCTTCCGCTGAAATTACGTGTCCTAAATAAAGTATTTGTTTTTTCATAAACTCACATTTGGATGGATTCAGTTTAAGATTGACCTTTCTCAGGCGAGAAAACACTGACATAAGGTTTCGGTTGTGCTCATCCAAATTCCGCCCGAAAATAATTAAATCATCCAAATATATCAAACATTTGTCATAATTTAATCCTGACATGGCTACAGTCATTAACCTGCTAAAAGAACTTGGACTTATCTTTAACCCCATTGGTAATCTACACATCTGATATTGCCCTTTATCTGTCGTGAAAGCTGTGTATTTCCTACTACTTTCATCTAAAGCACACTGATAATATGATTGTGATAGATCACAGTGGCTAAAGTAAACTGCACCCGACAATGAATCCAAGATTTCATTAATATTTGGCAAAGGGAATTTATCATCCTGTATCTTTTCATTTAACTGCCTGTAGTCTATTACTACACGCCATTTTTTCTCCCCATCACGATCCGCCTTCTTGGGTACAACCAAAACAGGACTAGACCACTCACTAACCGCCTCCTCAATAATATTACTACCCAGCATCTCCTGCACTTGCCTATCAACCTCCTTTTTCTGTACATAAGGTATTCTATACTGTTTCCTGTAAACTGGAGTAACATTATCTTTCAAACGTATTGACTGCGCATATACATTCGTGACATCCAATTTATCTCCCGGAATATAAAAAATATCTGGATATTTTGCACATATTTGCTCAACTGACAACCGTTCCTCGGCATTCAAATAATCAAGATTAAGCAAAGAAAATATTTTCTTAACACGTTCAACACTTACTTCTGTTTCCGCAAAACTACAACAATTAAAATCACTTAACGGATAGACTTCTACATCGGACATACTACACACAACTTCCTCCGTGGTTGTGTTTAAAATCCTAATGGGCATCATCCCATTCTTAGGTCTAGCTACTACATTTGCTAAGAAAACCCCTTCGCGCAACTCTTTCCTAAACACTACACAATCTTCTGCTCTATTAACGGGCAAATACTTAACCATCTCACAACGCGGAGAAATAGTTAAAGAATAATTATAGGATTTAAGTGGCATCGAAACCGTCCGCTGCTCACGGTTCTTTAGAGATAACCTGTTCCCCGAAAAGTCTATAATACCACTATACGCCTGCAAGAAATCCTGGCCTAATATGCCAACTGACCTACATGGCAAATCATTGAATATATAAAACTTATGCACGAACGAACATTGTTCGTATTCCAACGTCAAATATACATAACCTATAGCCCGTAAACTACCCCCTACACCATTAATCACTAATTCTTCCTTAACTACTTTACAGCACAAAGCATTATTCCTCAAGAAATTACTTTTTATTGCCGATATCGACGCACCCGTATCGACTAACCATTCCGAATCCACATTATTTGCTAGAAAATTCACCCAGTTAACACTATTGCAAGCTAAAATATGCTTAGCCTCGAAAAAACTGCGTTTCATTCAATTGTCTGCCTTCGCTACTTCGTGACATTGACACTGCACTTGAGTCAGCATCGCCCCGCACGTGCTCTAGACACGCTACGCGCTGTCGACCTTGCTGAGTCTGCCGTCCACGATGAGTACTATTGCTATGACCGCGCATTCCACTACTATACCTTACGTTTCCATTTCGGTACGTACGCCCAACAGCTGTTTTTTGCTGCGCGTATCCATTACCTACAGCGTGCCGCCTATAGTTATTTCCACGACCCCTATTTCCCGTAGAAAAACTACCACCCGCGGACCACCGCTGGAACGTCATGACTTGACCCGACGAAGCACAATTTTCGTCTTCCGCTACCCTGATAGCATCTTTCAAACAAGTCAAGTTCCGTGCCGTAATAATTGTACCAAGACGCTGATTACGAAGTCCGTCAGCAAACTTTTTAACCGCATACTTCTCATTTAAAGGCCGCAAAATTTTATAAGCTTCCGAATTTTCCCCGGCTTGAGAAATAGTCAAATCTACCATTAACTTCTCTATCTCTGCCCCGAAATCCGTGACCGACCTATCATTTTGCCTAGCGCGAGCAAATTTGGCTTGCACTGCAACGTCTGACTTAACCGTCAACAAATGCTTCTTCATGTCCGTTAAAAGACTGTCTACAGTCGTATAAGTAGAGGACAATCGCATCTTAGCCCCCTGGGTAAGTCGCGTAGTTAGCACGAATCTAATTAAATGAGCACTATCAGCCGCTTCTAACATAGAGCTGTATAAATCTATGGCATCAATCAAATCTTGGGTTACCTGCTCATCCCCATTCATTTTCGGGAGTAAGCTAACCGCCGTTTTCAATGAAAACCTTTCCAACGCCATCTCTGTATCGGTTCCGGTACCGTTTTCAAACTTAATAGTGTCTACATACAAATTTTCTATTTTACTCACTAGCTGTGCTAATTCCTCCGAAAATTTGCTACACTTAGAAACTACACACTTAAATTTACAATACAGGGCTTTTACCTCGCTTATCTTTCCATCAAAATTTTTGCCTTTCCGCCTACTGGGACCTAACTTGACAATTGATTCCCTCAATAACTTAAGCTGTACAAACAGTGACGTTAACTCCACTTCCATTCAAAATTAATGCCTCTAACTGATAGATGACCGAAAATACTCGCCACTACACTTAAGTTCAAATCACATCACTTACTCCTCTTGTCGCTCCGCCAGCTCCCGGTCAGGCCATCTGCACAGCTCGCTGCACCTCACGCTGATTGATCTTCTCTTCGATCCAATTCTGATGACACCTCCTGTACAGCCGGACTGCCACGCCAATGATGACAATCGCCAAACACACGGCGATAAACAACAGCATCGCGCTGATGGTGGATATCTGCTCTTGTGTTACTGTCGCGGTATTTGAACCACCCGCTGCTGTCTGGGCTATAATAACCTCTTCCTTGGATGACGTGGTCCCCATGGCCTGTGACTAACCAACTGCCGAGAAACTGACTGAAGCCGACCGAAGTGACTCCGATGAGATCCCGGTCGGGCAACTATAACGCCGTCCAGTCGACTGGCAGGGTCGCCATGCGATGTGGAGGGAAGGAGGGGTTAAGTAAATACCATGTCGTGTACTTGTCCATGAGTCAACTGGAGACTGAAGACCCCAGACTCCCTTTATTAGTGTAATATATACCTAGTCCGTGCGTGACATATATCATAATATAACTATGGACATAGCTTATCTACCTTAACTTAAACTAAGATCTAAACGTGACGTACGTGACACACCACAATAAAATACTTTTAATTCTTCATTAACAAATTCAGTACCTCTACCAGTTCTTATTCTTCTAACATTTGTACCATTGTTTTTCATTCTTCTTATGTAATTAATTATATAGCCTTTCGCTTCATCTTTTGATTTTAGTAGGTAGACTTCCATAAAGTGTGAGTAGTCATCAATTATTGTTAAATAGTATCTTTCTTCTCTTCTACTTATGGGTGAGACAGGTCCTCCGAGATCACAATAAATAAGTTCTCCTATTTGCTTTGTTCTTGGCTTTGGAGTTGGACTGAATGGTTGCCGCGTACCTTTGGCTTGTATACATATGGAGCAGCGTTCATTTGACAGTGGTAATCCTAATACCTTCATGCTTCCATAGTTTAAATGACCCATTCTTCTGTGCCATAGATTTTCATCTGTTTTGTTTGTCAACATTGCATCTAAATTCAGGTTAAGTCTGATTTTACATAGTCTCCCATTATTTTCACATATTATTTCATGACTTTGTTTGCTAATTACTGT
Source organism: Eugnorisma glareosa (assembly GCA_947578425.1). Lineage (NCBI taxonomy): Eukaryota > Metazoa > Arthropoda > Insecta > Lepidoptera > Noctuidae > Eugnorisma > Eugnorisma glareosa. The sequence goes on from OX387976.1 coordinate 3,403,509, forward strand.
TCTTGTTAGTTCAAATGTTACTTTAAATCCTTTTTCATTTAATTTTAGTACAGATATCAGGTTGTGAGCTAAATTTTTGACTATTAAGCATTCCATTTCTATTTTTAGATTTTCTTTGCTTATTCCAATTATTTTTCCTTTTCTTGTTGCTGATAGGATATTTCCATTCGCTACTTGAATTTTAATTTCAGGTATTTCACTTACATTTTGTATGTGTTTCTCATATTTTTCATTAATCATGTGGTAGGTCGCTCCTGAGTCTATCACAAATTCTATTTCTCTGTTCATGTCATTAGTTTTAGTAGAGAATGCTTGTGCGAAGAATGTTACTGAGGTGTTCTCATTATTCTCCTGCTTTTCTGCAGTATTCGCTGAGCTGGTAGCTTGACCTCTATTTTGTTTTCCTCTGCCTCTATAATTTCCTCCTCTTTGACCTCTTGTGTTGCTTCTGTTAGCTTGATTACTTTTACATTGAAAAGATTTGTGGCCCTCTTTTCCACATTTAAAACATGTTAGGAAGCTGTGAGCATCGGCTTCCTTGCTCGAGTTGCTTTGATCACCTATTACTTTTAATTCAGCATCTAACATTCTTGACTTTAAAAAATCAATCGTCAAATCTTTGTCCATCGTCTCTAACGTTGTTATGACTGTATTGTATTGGTCTGGTAGTGTCAACAATAGGTGACATACCTTGTCATTTCCTTTCATCTCTGTTCCTGACGACTCCAATTCCGAAATTACATTCTCGAATTTAATAAAGTGATCAGTCAATCTTTCATTGTTTCCACATTTCAATGACAGTAGTTTTCTTCGTAAGTATAGCTGGTTGAAAACTGATTTCCTTTCAAATATTTCCTCTAGTTTTGTTAGCATTTCTAATGCTGTATTACATTTTTTAATTATGTCTATAAACTTGTCGGAGACACATTGAACAATGACGCTTTTCGCTTTAGCATCAAGTTCGTTCTTCACTTTTTCGTATAATTGTTTGTCCTTGTTTATGGCATCTTTTAGACCTCGTTCTTCTAATAACGTTTTAACTCGAAACTTCCAGTTTGAAAAGCTTGAGCCATCCTTTAATCTTGGATACGTATAAATCGTGCTTGTAGCCATTTTACTATCCTACGCTATCCTTTGTCAATCTGACTGACTTCAATCCTAATCTTGGTGCTCTGGGTTCACTGTGTGCCCTTGTTTCGCTTTTCCCTTGGTTCACTGGGCCCATAACCTATAGAGTATGTAGTGGAATAAAAGCGGCACCATGAATCAAGTCAGATAATTTATTTTTCATTTGGCTTCACCGGAAGAGTGTGTTGGTCACTTAATCTATCATAGACTAAATATACATAGACTATAATATCCAATATCACGCCTGTAATCCCCGAGGGATTAGGCAGAGGTGTACCTAATAGTACACCCACATGTCGCCAGTTATGTTTAAGACCCATGTAATAGGGAGCGACCCTATTGCCATCAACCGGGCGCAAATCCAGACTCCTTGGCTGCTACTGAGAAATACCTGACGGAAAAACCTAATAACACTTTGCCGGACTTCATGCTCAGCAGTCGCGCTTGCGACTAAATGATATTATCAAGGAAGCCGTTGGCTATACCAACGGCTTCCTTGATAATATCATTTTCAGAAGGCAAGCCACTCGTGTGAAGTCCCGTGTCTTGGAATACATGCTGAATATTTCATTTTCATGCCATTTAGACTCTTGCTAAAATCTTCTGCATCTGTTAATTCTTCATACATAAGTATTAGAGATATTTTGTTTGAGAAAAGAAACAGTAATGAGTCACGGTAACCTAATGGCTTTAAAAAATTGGCTTGCCATCGCACGATGGCCTTGATGATAAGTATAATCCCACTCTACCTACCTACTGCTCGAACAGCATTGCACCATATTATGTAATCTTTGCAAAAACCCATGATTACATAACCTGAAAATAACTTTCGACAAATTCTAGGCACACCAGTCCGGTAGCCACACGGAATCTATACTAATACTATAAAGCTGAAGAGTTTATTTGTTTGGTTGAACGCGCTAATGTCAGGAACTGCTGGTTCGATTTAAAAAAAAATTTAGTGTTGGGTAGCCCATTTATCGAGGAAGGCTATAGGCTAAGGATATATCATCACGCTACAAGCAATAGGAAAGGAGCATAAGTGAAAAATGTTGCAAAAACGGGGAATATTTTTTCTTATTGAGAGTTTCCGTTGCGTGCGCTGCGTAAACGGTTAAAGTTGCACAAAAATAATGTATTAGGGAATTATTCCTCTTAAAAAGGCATAAAAAAAGTCCGCGACAGTACATGCCTATCTTTTAAGGTTGACTAACAATAACCATTTTTATGATTTTAAAATTTGGTTAAAACTAATGCTTTATTTGCGAAGGTGTTTTTACCGACATAGTATTAATCCTTATCAAAATAAATATGTAAGTCATCTTTAGCGTTCAATTGTGACCAAAATTGCCCTTTACACCATTTATTTTAGATGAATATCTTAGGAAATATCATAGAATGCAAGTAACGCGCGCAACAAGATAATATCATAACGACGACGAGGGTCCACGGAAAGTACGCTGTATGAAGCTGCAATTACGATGTACAGCACAATCAACAACACATTATGTCACTGTATAACATTTAACATTTGTGTAACATTTCGCCTGTAATTCCCAGAGGGATTTGGCAGAGGGAGGTGTGCCATTAACGGTACATCCACATTATGCCAGTAATGTTTAAGTCCAATGTAATAAGGGACGAGCCTATTACCATCAATCGGTATCAAAAAGCTTGGTAATTTTTCAGACCAGGCTGAGAAAGATATAAGTTCACGCAGACGAAGTCGCGGGCACAGTTAGTAATAAAATATTAATAATAAAAATCCGACTCCCTCGAATCCGAATCGGACTGCCTCGTTGGTCACATTCGTGGTTCGATTCCCGGGTCGGGCAAAGTGTCACTGGGTTTTCTATCAGGAATTTCTCAGTAGCAGCCACGGAGTCTGGATTTGCGCCCGGTTGATGGCAATAGGCTCGCCTTCTATTACATAGGACTTAAACATAACTGGCGCCATGTGGGTGTACTATTATATACAGCTCTGCCAAACCCTCGGGGATTGCAGGCGTGATTCAAATTCATTTATTTCAGTTACATAACCCATATTAGAAACACTTTAGAAATAAAAATAAACAGACAATCACATAAATCAATACCAAAAAACACAATTTAAATCAATACCAATTAATTAATAACAATAATAATATACATTTCAATAAAATCAAATTTATTCGAAGAGTCTCTTACGTGCGACACTATAATTATATAACTTGTCTGTCATCACAGCAGTGCCGCCCCTGGCTAGAGGCCTTAAATTCTAGGCATCCACAGGGATAGACCGGTTAAGCAGTAGCCAGCCTCAGAGGCTGAACTGCGAGATGCCATCTCTTAAAAAAAAAAAAAAACAGCAGTGCCGCACATAAGGACAGTCCAACCTATGAGCTATCCTACTTAGAACGGTATTGGAGCTGACCCGCACTCTGCGCACAAGATGATGTTACCAATGTTTTTCAGAATGCTTGGGACCTTTTAGGTTAAGCATTTTCTATTTTTTTTAACTTCTATGTCTCTCCACATTTTTTAACGTTTCCGTAACTTTGTTTCAAGTTATTCCTTCTCTGTATTTCTCTTTTAGTTTTTCGTCTTCTTTTCCTTATTTGATAGTACTTAATCAGTTTTATCCATAGGTACTAATGCTAAAATATTATGAAATTTTTAATGAATACCCACATGCTTGTTGTGTGTGGTCTGATACTCAATGAAGATTAGGTAGATTATCTATCGGTTCTTAAATCTTATCACTGCATATGTGCACGTGGTTTGTTTTGAATCTAGCCGGTATTTCTACCGGCCGGCGACCGACGTGTTGTCAGTGTATGCGTGACTTCGCACGTCTTCATACATAAAAAAATTCTACTGTGGGGAGCTCGCAAAATAAATCGTGAGTAACAGCCGATTCTACATATATATTTTGTTTTGTTTTTCTATCTTTATGTGGATCTGTGTTATGCTTTAGGTATGAAGCTTGGTAGTCCACATTTTACTCTCCCATTTTTGCCAACCTTTTATTATAACAGCGTACCTACCTATTAATGATCTAATCAGTTGTCTCGTACATTTAGGCTGAGGCCAAACGAGCGTAATTTTTTGAGTTGCGAGTCGCGTAAAGGTGGATACAGATTTTGCGAGGCATGCGCCACGAACGGCGCACAACGACTGCCTCTGCTTGCGGCGTGCGAGTTGAAAAAATATACCAACATATGCTCGGGTCGAGCCATCGCGTGCTAAGCAAATGCCTCGTTTGTCTGTCTCCTCACCACGAATATAAAAGGTACACACCTTGCGAGGCATTCGCTGTGCGCCGGTCGCGGCGCATGCCTCGCAAAGTCTGGATACGGCTTAAAATGCGTTGGACTCATTTTGCGTCGCCGTGTGTTTGGTACAAACAGGACATAAGCACAGTTAAGTATGAAACCGAATGCAGCGTAAATTCCGCTACGTATTTTACGCGACTCACAACTCAAAAAGTTACGCTCGTTTGGCCTCAGCCTCGAGTAAGTATTGAAGCAGGTAGCTGATTTTTTTTTAGCGATTACTAGTGTCTCCCATGGAAAAGCTTGTTCAGTGAGCACATCTTTCTGATACACGCTGTACTGGTACAGTTATTTATTATTTCCACCTTTCCAGAGTCATGTCGAAATATCGGTTCTACTACTTCGATTCAAAGGCTTTGGGTGAATCAAGCCGTCTACTGTTAGCGTACGGTGGCCAGGAGTTTGAAGACATCCGCTTTTCTGATGAAGAATGGCCGGCAGTCAAGCCAAGTAAGTATCGACTCTTGTACTTTCAGCATCATCTAAGGTTCTATAGATTAAAGAAGAACTCGAAAGCTGGTGCGTTATTATTCTAAGGTATCAAGCTACGCTGGTGCTGGCGCAAGGGAGGTCGCACGAGGCGGCGGCCGAGCTGATGACACGCGGGGTTGCGATGGTCGTGGAGAGGATCCGGCAATTGGGTCTCGAGGTGGCATTGCACAAGTCCGAGGCCATGTGCTTTCATGGGCCTCGGAATGCGCCATGCTGACGGTAGGAGGTGTTCCCATCGGCGTCGAGCCGACGTTGAAGTACCGGTCTCGTCCTCGACAGCCGGTGGAACTTCGTGGAGCATTTCCGACGTTTGGCCCCCAAACTGGAACGGGCCGGAGCCCGGGGCTGCCTTCAAAGGCTCTACGCGGGGGTCGTGCGGTCCATGGCCCTTTACGGGGCCCCGGTGTGGGCACGTTCTTTGAGGCGGCGAGCCGCCCATTATCTGAACGCGCCCCAAAGGGTGATAGCCGTAAGGCTGATCCGGGGGTACCGCACGATCTGCGAGGCGAGGCGATCTCCGGCGAGGCGGCGAGCCTCCTTGCCGGATTGCCGCCATGGGATCTGGAGGCGATAGTCCTCGCGCACCTGCACGAATGGCGCGTGGAGGCACCACGCCGGGGGGAAACTCCGCTGCTGCGGCAAATTGTCGCTCAGCGGACAGACTTCCGGCGTGATCTCATGGCGACATGGAGAGAGCGACTGTCGCAACCCCGTGCAGGGCATGCCACAATAGTGGCGGTAAGTCCCCTCTTTGAGGAGTGGCTAGAGAGGCGCCACGGCGCCCTCACCTTCCGTCTGACGCAGGTCCTCACCGGACATGGTTGTTTCGGGAGGTTCCTGCACCTAATCGGGCGGGAGGAAACGCCTGGGTGGTGTGGTGTGACCACTGCGAGGATCGACCGGAGGACACGGTGGAGCACACTGTGCAGGTCTGCTCCGCTTGGGCGGAGCACCGCCGTGTCCTCGTAGCGGCAATCGTCGGCGGCGACCTCTCGCGTCCGGCCCTGGTTCAATCCATGGTCCGGAGAGAGAGGGAATGGGACGCCGTCACCTCCTTCTGCGAAGCAGTCATGCTAACGAAGGAGGTGGCGGGACGTGAGAGGGAGAGAGCCTCACGTCTCAGCCGCCGCGGGAGACGCACCGGGCGTCCGTAGGCGCGGGCCTGTGGACGGTGAGCTATGGGCTAGCTCGCCGTCCGTCCGTCTTATGACGACAGGCCGTGTCGACGGCGCGTTCGTGTTCCACGCGCGCCTCAAAGAGAGTCAGCAAACAGGAACGGGTCCGTAAGGACCGACGCCTGCCAGGGTTGCGGGACTGTTCGAAAGAGATACCGCGGCCCTGGAACACAAAGGGCAAAGGAAGGGATGGGGATGGGTTTTAGTCAGTAAAAGTCTGACACTCGGGATTATTGAATTAGGGATTATTTGAAGATTTCGCATCGGTAAAAATAAAAATAAAAAAAAGGTATCAAGCTACTACACTCTGTTAAATTTCATTAATATATTTTCAACTTTATCGTTTAAGCATTAGTTTCAAGGTTGATTGGAAAAATTTGACAGTTTCGGGTGGCTTGATGTGCTGGCGTCTGTACATCTTCCGAATAAAATAAGTACTCATGACTTAGACGAGAATAAAATTACTTTATGAAGATAAAATACCAATTAATGTAATATAACTTCCAATACATAGTCCTATACTATACATAACATATTTAGCCTATAATTAGCCTCTGTGTGGGGAGTAGCACTACGTGGCCGAATGCGGGTACAACAGAAACCTCAACATCTTATCCATTTGTTTTTTAGTAACCAGTTTGTCTCTCTACTGGGCAAAGATCTGTTAAACAAATATGAAAGCCCAAATCAAGAACGACACTTTCTATACTAATATAATAAAGAGGTGAGGTTGTAAGGGGTAATCTCTGGATCTACTGAACCCATTTTGAGAAGTATTTCACTAATAGGAAGCTACATTATCCCCGAGTGCCATAGGCTATATTTACAAAGTGACTGTGGGATAATTTCCGACCAAAACGAGCGAGCGAAGCGCGGGCAACAGCTAGTACAGTTATACTCCACTACATTAGGATGATGTAAATGAGTGAATATTTAATTTCCAGAGATCCAATCCGGACGTGTGCCAACGTTAGAGATCGATGGCAAGCAGTACTGGCAGAGTAAGGCCATCTCCCGATTCCTCGGCCGCAAGTACGGGCTGGTCGGAGACACTCCTGAGGATGCCCTGGAGATCGACCAGATCGTCGACTTCCTTTCCGATCTTCGTACGAGTAAGCTAAGCTTCTTACCGCTGTGGAACCACTTCAGTCCATTATTTTAGACAAAAATGCTTCTGAGTCTGTGTTTGTCACAAAAATGTGTGTCTGTGGTGGTTAGTTTGTAACGGATGTAATGTTCATAAAACTCGTATTATACCGATACGAGTTTTTTGAACATTGTAACCACAATGTGATGTGGTATCCTTAACCAATGACACCTTTAACACTGCGGCGTGCGAGTACTACCTACCAATATGTAGACGAAAAGGATTACGTGGCAGGTAGCGTTCTGAAGATTCTGTTTACGCCCATGAGAAACCGAGTGATTCTATGTATGCAGCCATAAAATATTACCTACTTTGTTCATTTCAGAGGCTGAAGAGACGTGCTGGCGTTTCGAGCCTAATGAAGAAGTAAGGGAAAAAAGATTTGCTGACTATACCAAGAACGTGTTCCCTGACTATCTGGAAAAACTTAACGCTGTCGCCGTTAAGAACAATGGCCACCTTGCCCTTGGAAAGGTACTAGATAAACTTATTTATTTTACCCGCTGAAATTTGGAGCAAAATCATGCAAGAGTAAAAGACAGGACAGTACTGCCCAGTACTTAGATTACGAATGATAGATTATCGAAAGCTAATAAAGTAAAGTAGCAGCTTGCCACTCATATGTGTAAGTAGCCGAGACACAATACACAGAGAATTGTGAGAGGAAATTGACTGCACCACGCGGGCCCAGTTCGGGTTGGAAGATGTCACAATTATTTTTTTTGGTTCTAAATCATGCCAGTTTCCTCACCATATTTTCGTTCATCGTTTTGAGAGCAGAGGTGATGAAATCATTTACACAAAGTAAAGTGCTTGATTGGGTTCGACCCCATGACCTATAAACTCTCAGTGGCGGTAGTTACCACCGAACCACTGCTGCTCTATAAGATCATAAAATAGCGTTCAATACATCCTCAATATCCATTCTAATAACTTATTACTAATTATTCTGTTTACAGCTGACATGGGCCGATTTTATACTAACGGGTATTTTCGATTACCTGAAAAATCTTGTGAGGATACCTGATCTCGAGAAGAAGTACCCAGCCTTCCAGCAAATCATTGACAACGTGTACTCCTATCCTCAAGTCAAGGCCTACGCGGATGCCGCCCCACACACTGATGAATAAAAGAGCTTCGGAAAAATCGAATAACTAGCAGTATCTATAATATTCTACTATCTATATTTTTTTTCTAGAATCTTAGTTATGTTATTATAAGTTTATTAAATTATAAATCGTTTTCAAAATAATCACAATTTTTATTTAGTGCTAGAAAAAGTAAAGTTAGGTTTATCCGGGTAACTTAGTATTACCCAAGCTTTTTGGGAAAACTCCGAATAATCAGTCAATCTCTTTTTACTGGCATTTTGATACAATCAACTTGGATTCAGCTCGTTTAGTCACAATTCTAACTTATCCATTGGGTCGGTGTGCCTTAGCAATAAAATGGATACACCGAATTACCTGCAGCACCTACCAGCGCTGTAGCCGGCTATAACTAGGTGTACCTATACTTCGGCTTTTAGCCGTACAAGTACATAGTTACTTTTCGAACTTTACCTCGGATAATGTTAAGTTAACCCGGTTAAACCTAGGGTTTACTTCTTCTTCTAGCACTACCCGTAACATGTGTATGACACTTACCAACACAGTGGTTGATATTTTGATGGAACAAAAGTGGACCGAGAACACTGCCTCGCACCATACTCTTAAGTTCATCACATCAACAATGTTCTAAAACCTGTAAAAACAGGTATGTCCTAGAACCATCGCTATAATGTGAAATTCACCAAGCCACACATTAGAGTTTGTTAATATAGAACATTTTGCGAACTTTTGGCGTGATGTGGTGGTGAAACTTTAGAAGGATTATATAAAGTAATGTAACGTTCGTTCGTTCTTCGTCGGGAAATCATCGTGAGGAAACTAGCATGCCAGAGAGATATTTCTCGACGGCATGTAAAGCCAAGTCAGAGACCCATGGTCAGCTTTAAAACTCTGACACCAGGTTAGGCACTAACCACACGATAAAGAAGATAACATTAGGCATCTAAATCAAAATGATAAAATTACACAAGACAGTGCAATATCGATCAAGTGGGTAGGTAGCATGGGTTTGGTTTATCACACAAGGCTATCGCACGATGACAAGTCAAAGGTATGATGAATGGCATGTGCCTCGGTTACTTTTAAAATATAACACGAAGAAGAACAAAAAGCAGAAGCAGATACAACAAAAACCGCAATAAATACGGAACAAAATTCAAGAAAAAATTACGAATTGGTGAAGAATGGGACCAAATTTTTATGGCGAATTCAAAAAAGAAGAGCATTGTTTTAGGCATGTCTGAGAAGCCTAGGTAACCATTGTGGAGGTTACCAATATAGATAGACAGTCACTCACATGTAAGATGCTGGTATTCAGTGGCGTGCCTAGGGGACAACAATACGGCAAGCCCATGAGGCAAGCAGGCTGTTCAGAACTTCAGAAACCCTAACATCATAAAGAGTAGTAAGTTTAAGTTATAAGGGCAAACCAAGCTTTTAGGTTTGTTTGAAAGTACCGCCTCTGCTGGTATTCGGTTGCATCCAATTGGACCGGAATCCGACCTCAACAGAGTCGATAAAAGGCTAGAAATGTTGATAAGTACCATACATCATCCAATTACGGCTGTAATCCCGTTAGGGTTATGCAGAGGTGTACACACGGCTACACATCAAGCTATACATTTCCAGTATAAGCTGACCTCGCATTGTACGGAAATCCCATAAAATGCGAGATCAGCATAAACTGGAAATGTATAGCTTGATGTGTAGCCGTGTGTACCATGGGGTGTACCTAATAGTACAACTACTTTTTGCCAGCCAGTTAAGTTTAAGTCCCATGTACTAGTAGGAAAGCCTATTGCCAACAACCAAATCCAGACTCCGTGGCTGCTACTGATAAATTCATGATGGAAACACCAAAAAACCATTTGACTGACTCACGAATAGAACATCGAACCCGGACCTCATGCTGAGCAGGCGCGATTACGACCACTTCACCAACGAGGAAGTTCTCTCTGGAAAAAGAAAAGTACTTAACTATGGATGAAAGACATGCTACGCCAACCCCAAATTGATTAGAATAAGAACAGGAGAATGGTGGTCATGTTTCTATCTAGATAGGTTTTTCTCTGTATTTTTCGTTGCCTTTTTTTTTCTCTACCAAGTACTTTTATGTTTCAGTAATACCAGTGGTAGGTTACCCAATACCATGATGTCATGACAATAGATAAATCAATTTATCGACAGTTGAATTCTTATCAGAATTCGCGTTACGGTTTGTTTGGACACTGCTGCGACTAAAGTATTTCTACCGGCCGGCAACCGGCAAATCGTCAGTATTTGCGTGTTCTCGCACTCGGCTATACCTACGTATTATCGTGGAAGCCCCAAAAAGTCGTTAATCGTAAGTACCGGCCTATATATCCTTTGCTTTGCTTTGAAAATATTTTCTTTTTTGTAAAACAGGCTTAACATGTGCTAGGTAAGTTAGGATAAATACCTCGTTCAGAGGTTTTTTTTGGGTGTGTCTGTGTCATGATCAAATGATCAATGATCTATTAATAGAAGGCACAAAACTTATTTAAATTCACTTACTTAAGTACTTACATAAATCAATTTTATAAAATATTAGACTGAAAATATCAAGTAAGTACCAGTAATGTATTGTTTTTATTTTCTTAAATAACCATAACAATGTAAAAAAATAACCTAACGAAACTAACCTAAAAATAAACTAAAAATTGCTGTCAAATATCACAACTCCTCCCTCCTCAACATTGTCAACTGATAAAGTGATAAGTAATGTGCTCAAGAAACTGGCGAAGTTGCCACGTTGTGTGGCAATGCTTATCCTCTGGGACTGGCCTAGATAAAATCAAACCAGCTTGGGTCACACAAACATAATATTTTGAAATTTCCATAAAACAGCTGTTGGTATAAAAATATAAATGCTGTATTGTATTAGATGATAAAAACTAAATTATTTAAATTAGCTGGCAGCCTATGATTATGTTCATGTAAAACGGAATGAAAAGAAGAGCAATGAAAAATTTAAAAGTATAAACCAGTTGACCACAAACATCCTTTTTATTTGTTAATGGCATCTCGCATGTCAACCTATGAGGCTGGTTTTTGTTTAACCAGATTATCCTATGGGTGCCTAGAGTGTAAGGCCTCCAACCAGGCCAGGCAACCAGGGGCAAAATATACATGCTAAAGGCACCCCCAGTGGGGTAGAAGCCTTGAATTAGGGCGTCACTGGGGGAGGGCAGCTAAGGGACAGGCTGGATCCGATCGCCTCAAACCCAGTAACCCAGTAGCCAGCGGGCCAGTAATTAAAACTATATTAAATATAAATAGTTTTTATTCAAAATACCTACAGGGGTTTTAGCTCCAGAACTAAATAATTTAAATAATTGTCCCACTGAATATTCAATTAGGAATTTTATATTAAAAAACTGCATGATCAGGGAGATCATGCAGTTTTTTAATATACAATATAATTTCACAAGATTTACATTTTCATAGGTTTGGATTGAAAAAATTGGTAGAATGTGTTACAAAATTAGTGTTTTTTTTTAATTAGATTAGTTTTAATTATTTTGGAAAGTATCTTTTATCAACATTGCATGCTTTTCTAAACATGTGAGGAACTCTGAAATTGTAAGCAATTTTTCTGGATGACAATCAAGTTGAAATGCTCAATTTGTTTATGATTTCAGTAGGTATACAAATCAAGAGACAATCCCAGTTATCAACTGGTTCGCCTTAATATTTTATTCCACACAACACAACTGTTGATAAACTTGGGAACGAAAGATCATAAAGCGGCCACTGTTTCTTTTGCATTGTTGAGATGTATAACAGTATGTTGATTTTATTACAAATGAATCTGGTTTTATTGTCATATCGCTTCTTGAGTAAATCCGAAGCGTAATGATATGAATTATGTACAAGTGGTAAAATTACAGACACATATCATCAAACCATTAAAAAAAAATAGCGTTACTTTGTGCCCGATACAGTTTTAGTTTTTTTTTTTATTTCGGGCATTAAACCGCACTCAGCACTTCACTAAATATACTTAAACAAACATAACACCACAGCAAAAGTTCTGAAAGTTATATTTTACACTATTTACATTGGCGACTTCAGGAACTGTCAAAATGAAGTGACAGACTGCGAGTACTGCGACCTGCGACAGTTCTGTGACAGCAATGCAGTTGTGCCAACCCTAGCCCTTGGCGTCGCTCCTTTTCTCGTTATGTAAATAGCTTTAAACTTTGCCCTTTTTTTTACCCGACTACAGTGAAGCCAAAAGGAAGGGTTACGATTTTAGCAGGCTATATTACGTACGTATGTTTGTATTTACGTATGTTTTTCCGTAGCGCCTAAACTATACATCCGATTTGAATAAGGTGTCAATCGATTCGATATGGCCCGGGTAACTTATTGAAAAAACAACCCCGATTTTAAATAAAGAGTGATGTTTCAGTAGTCGGGTTTTTAGTGGTACTATACCACACAAATTCTTGTTAATTATCCAATTTGGCTGAGAGATCCCGCCACCCGCTGACGACATTGTCAAACATACAACACACGGAAACAAAACTTAATAGATCAGATAATAATAATCTTAAAAGATCGAATTTACCCATGTCTAAACCAAAATGTTGGAGGCTAAGAATATTGAAATGAGCTAGAAGCATTATGTTTCTCATGTGAAACGGAACCAAAAGAAGAACAGAAGTAATTTAAATGACCAATCTACACAACTAAATAAAATTGAAGCGACAGTTTGTAATTTCAAACTAACTTATCAGATTTTTACTGAATATAGTAGGTATAAATGGTACATTTTTTTTTTAAATTTTTGTCTGTCTGTGTGCTCCGGCTAATCTCCGAAACGGCTTGACCGATTCTGACGGGACTTATAATGACAGATAGCTGATGTGTTATGATGAGAGTTCCGTGCAAAAAAAAATAAAAAGCCTTGAAATTGTTAACAAAATTCGGTTCAACAGGGAATTAATATTTTTATTATAATTTCACGCGAACGAAGGTCGCGAGGCACAACTAGTTAAAACATATAAGTAAAAACCAGTTGACTTCAGACATTCTAGTGACCAGTAATATTTATAAATAAGTAGGTATGTTCAATACATATAGTTTGTATTGCTGAAGACTTAGGCTGGTCGTCGAGGCCGCCTAGCGGAGCCTCTCCGGAAGGAGGATCACCTCTCGAGGTTGTAATATCAGAATCAGGAGGATCGGGAAAAGAAAGGCCATCTGCTGGGGCCGGGTATTTGGTCTCCAAGGCTGCGAGTGTTTTTGGAGAACAGATCTTCATGAACACTTGCGATAAAGTGGAAGTGCCTGAAATGCAAATTTGCTTACGTTTTTTTCAATTTGCAGGTCAGATTGTATGTTGATGAAAATATGAATCGAGTCCGTAGCACGTATGTAGTTGCAGAATTATTAAAAACAATCATTGAAATAGTTATTGAATGGGAACCATTGCCAATTTTGTATGATCTACTAAGATTATACAAAATTGGCAACAAGGAGAATAATCCTAGTTGTTTTAACTTTTCAAGTGCGATTTTTATTTCTGTTATCTTTGTTTTTCAGTCTTTTACATGATATCAGTGGCATTTAGATGTTTTTGCTTGGATAATATCCGCCGTTTTGTGTTATAAGTGGCTTAGAGTTTCGATTAATTATTAATTGCAATACTGTTTATCTTTCCAGAATCATGTCGAAATACGTGTTCACCTTCTATGACGAAAGGTCTCTGGGTGAGGTATGCCGCCTGCTGTTAGCGTATGGTGGCCAGGAGTTTGAAGACCGCCGCCTTAGTTATGAAGAATGGCCAGCATTCAAGCCAAGTAAGTACCTACTTTTATCATCTTCGTCTAAGGTCCAATATGCCAAACATCAACCTAGTAGCCCCGAAATCAGGAAATATGAGACGTGCGGGCGCTTGTCGGTTGACAGATGCAAGTGGCGGTGTTGCGAGACTTTTTTTTTTTATAAGTTCCCGCTCGCAGCGCAACAACTCTCTGAAGTTGATGCTGCTCAACCGGACTATAGTGTTGCGAGTCGCACTGCCTGACCCTTAGGACGATGCTATGAATGTGTTCAAGATACTGCGCTACATTCTAATATTCGTAATATTACATAAAGTCATCCAGTTCGACATAATTTTTCGGTAATAATTAGCCTCCCAAAAAGCAAATCTGAACAAATATTAAACGATAAGAATGTAGATAATTATCACGGAAAGATAAATGACGTGTGAATTTCCGTGTTTCTGTTTAAATATGAGTTTTGTGTTTCTAAATGAGCGATTATCCAGATTAGATATCCTAATGTTACTACAAGACTTCGTTGCACAAATACACGAGGTGGTGTTCAAGGTAACGATCATAGATGTAACGATCAATTTACAGATACGAAGTGGGAATTAGTGGCATTTTCAGATTTGATGAGTGTAACTCTTCGATCAAGTGTAATTCGTATTTTTGTAGTTTTCCTCGTTTTAAGGGGTTCCGTATCTCAGACAGCAAAAACGGAACCCTTATCTTATAGGATCAGTATCAAGCTGATATTAATATCAAATACTCAGGGGGTCTAAAATCGCCGCTTTATCACAATCATAATAAAAATCACGTTAAAAATTTAAAACTCTTAAAATGGACTTTGTGGTCATAAACATAAAGATCATTTTAAGAATTTTAAATTTTTAACGTGATTCATATTATGATTCTGACAAAGCTTCCATTTTAGGCCCACAGGTCTGCTACCCCTTGGAGCAGTGAACAAATCAAACTTCTACGTCAACGATTGCGCAATTATATACGATTACTCGTAGAAGATATTACCGTTTAGGTCGCATATTTTGCGATTTCACAAGGGAATCAAAACCTATTACTTTCCGTTGGCCTAGAATCATTAAATTTGGCAAGAAGCAATGTCTTACAGGACTCGGCGATGTAACGTTTTATGAAGGTCTATGTATGTCGGTGTTCTGATGATGATGGTGATGACAGGGAAAGTATCATCAAGAAAGTCCGCTTTGTACAAAATATCGAAATGAGTTGAAGACATTGACGAGTGAAGTGTTTTAACTTTCAGAGACCATATATGGACAGTTACCCATCCTTGAGATCGATGGTAAGCAGTACGCACAGACCATGTCCATCTCCCGGTACCTCGGCCGCAAGTACGGGCTGATCGGAGACACTCCTGAGGATGCCCTGGAGATCGACCAGAACGTCGACCTATTTAACGACTTCCGTGCGAGTAAGTTTTTACCTTCTCTCATACAAAAATGGAAGACTTTAGCGTCGTTATTTTTTGACAATCATGTACCTAGCTAGGGATTAACCATACACGCTGTTTACTTAAAAGTAACATAATAATCATATAAGGTTCTTACTGAGACACAGGCCTCCTCTTTGATAGAGGGACGGACCACCACGCGGACCTAGTGCGGGTTAGCAGTCTGTCAGTCTTCGAATTTTTGGTTCTAGAAAATGCGGTTTTCGCACATGTTTGCCTTCTCGTTTTTAGAGTAGGTAGTTGTGATGAACACGAAAGACGGGGCGTTACCACCACTCTGGTTCAGTACTCCCCTAACTGTTTTGAAATAATCACTTCAAACTTTTTATTCGAAACTAACTGTTATTCCATGTTTTTCAGAGGCCGGAGAGGTACGATACGAGAAGGATCCGGCTATTAAGGAAGCCAGGTACGCTAACTATGTCAAGAACGTGTTCCCGGAATACCTGGAGAGGATTAACACAGTTTTAGTAAAGAACAATGGTCATCTCGCCCTCGGAAAGGTAATACACAATCAACAGTGTAATAGGCGATCAATATATCGACAATTCAAAAGTGCCTGTAACTGGCCTACTTGAAATAAATGCTTTGATTTTGAATAAAATATTAAATAAAACTTCTAGCTTAATACTGACTGCCTCGTTGGTCTAGTGGTCGCAAGCTCGACTGCTGAGCATGAGACCCTGGATTCGATCCCCAGGTCGGGCAAAGTGTTATTGTATTGGGTTTATCCATCAGGAATTTCTCAATAGCAGCCACGGAGTCTGGATTTGCGCCCAGTAGATGGCAATTGGCTTGCCCCCTAATAACATAGGACTTAAACATAACTGGCGCCATGTGGGTGTACTATTAGGTACACCTCTGCCTTACCCTTCGGGGAGTACATGCGTGATATTATGTCATTTATTATGGTTATTTGGTACAAATGAAATACATATATTATGTTATTAATTGGATAAGTATGCTGTATGGTTTGTTTTTTTTTACGATTACGGCATTGGTTTCTTTCGGGATATCTTTTGAGCAAAATCTTCTATTATATCTTCAAACTATTTTTTTCTCCACTCGGACATCCCTTTTGCTCACTGCTGGATGATATGTTATGTTATGTTTTACCTTAATACTGCGCGAAAATCAAAACGTGTGAAAATCAAACGGCTTGAACGTGGCCTTTTACTTATAGACAAAGATCATAACAATTAGAGTTACAATCAGGAATGTACACACTTTAGAGATCCAGCAAAGAGAAATGACCAAACACGGATGTGTTCTATAGCGTTAGAAATAAATTAATTCATAACATTAATTAATATTCAATTTGTTCTGTTTACAGTTGACATGGGGAGACTTTGTCATAGCTGGTATGTTCGACTACCTTAAAATGATGCTGCGGATGCCCGACCTTGAGAAGAAGTACCCAGCTTTCCAGCAAGTCGTTGACAACGTGTACTCCGTCCCTAAGATCCAGGCTTACTATAAAACTTCCAAAAAGACTGACTTTTAAGTTTAGTTATAAGAACTTGCAAAGAATATCTGTCGAAGATTACATTAGTAGCAGAAATATCTGATTAAATAAAATCTCTCTTTTAAACAATCATTTGTCATGCATGTTCTGTTCTACATACGTTTTAAGTTTATGTGTTATTTAAATTAATTTTACGAAATAAATGCCTAAACACAACATATTTTGTTTCCTTTAACTCGACTACGAGACTAGTCCCACTACTAGCTACTAACGGAAACACCACGCTACCAAACTACCAAAGCTACTAAACAAAGGGCATCTTGTAAGTGTAACGCTAGAAAGTAGTTGATATTTAAGGGGCACAAGTGGACCCACAGCACTGCCTTGGCACACTGGAGAGCACCTACGATAGCGATAGATAGATTCGCTTTTTTAAACTGGTACTTCTCTATGGGTACGAAGAATATAAAGTTCTTCATCCCCCAGAGAAAAGGGAGGATCCTCCCGACGAGACGGGTGTTGTCTGGTGGGTTGTTGTCGGGATATTCTAACTAAATCGCCATTTAGGATTTCATTTGTGGCATAGATGGCGCTGTAGTACTATTTGTACTAAGATGCTGTAGTGCCGCTACACTTCCGACGGATTTTAGTATGTAATATGACCTGTTTAAATAATTGATCTTTGGAATACCTAGGTATGCGACACACAATCAAAGCACTTTTTTTAATTTCAGTAATCAATTAGTCGAGAGCGCGTGGCAGGTCACCCATGCGATGGACTGACCAGATCAAGTCTGCAGTGGGTGGTCCGCTGCATGAGTGCACACGTATTACAGCCGACAGGGAGGGATGGCGTCGCATCGTAAGGCGAATCATGGCAGCACGGTGTCTTGCTGCGACATGCTGACCACGACCACTCTGTCAGGAGTGAAACGACAAAGAAGAAGAAGAAGAATCAATTAGTCGCCTCGCGGCTGGTCATCGTTTAAACTTGTTTACAAAACCACAAAGTAACGCAATGATGATAGCGTCTTTTAGCATTAATTTATTTACACAAATAGTCCTTAGACAGTCGATGTCCAGTATCACTGCTTTAAGGAACTGATGATCCTACTCGGCTTGACTACGTTTCACAAGATAGAGGTTGGCCTTTTCAAAATTGATTCTTAACACGAAGTGCGCTATCTATGAGCCTTCCACGGTTAGTTTATCTCCGACAGAAAGAACCCAATAGAAACTTTATTTATCGAAATAAAAATAAAGATTACACTGATTGTGATTTTGACAGACTTGGCAATGGCAGAAACCCAATCCAAACATAACCCCAACCTTCAATGAAAATAAAGATAACCGTGATTTTAGTATATTACGGAAATATTGACTATTTCAATGTTTTTTTTTTAATACAAGTTTTAAATGTTATAATTTTACTGTAAATATTTTCATGAGCCCTGTACTATTCAATGCATCCATCAGCACAATGTTTTGAGTGTGTTACATTGAGTCCTATTCACAGAGCATCTTATTATATACTGGGTCCTATTGTTAAATTACTTTACTCTATGGTCCTGACGTGATTTTTCACGACCAAAAAGAAAGTCGTTTCTCAGCAATTATTTTTGCGTAAAGTTTTTTGGCAATAGGCTCGCCCCCTATTATATGGGACTTAAACATAACTGGCGACATGTGGGTGTACTATTAGGTACACCTCTGCCTAATCCCTCAGGATTACAGGCGTGATGTACTACTTCGTTTGATGTACAGAATATTGGAAGGTTCGTGAAGATTCCTAGGTTCCTAGGTTCGTGAAGATTTTACACCTTGTAGATGCAGAATCAGAGGTAAATACAACGAAATAAGTGTTTTTGGTTTATCTGTCGCATAGGTACGCCTTGGTAGCATCACCGCTTTTGTTTTTCAATTACTCGAATTCACGGCTAGTTTAAATTCTACATGGAATAAATAAATAAAACAGAACTTATTTTATATCTAAGTTTAATTTAAATGCTCACTTAACTATCAAAGACTAATTTTAAAAAATACGTCATGTGCTGCTCATAACGGTTTCCATAGAGCATTCAACTGGTTTCCCTCTTTTCTCTTTTTCCTCCGCTTTCCTAACTCTGCCTACTCTGTCGCTTTCTTCTACTTGCTTGATGGTGTCAAAGAGGGGTATGCCCTTCGTCTCGGGAGTGATGGAGAGTAGTATGCTAGCCATGATGGCTGAACAACCGAACAATGTGAATGGCAAGGCGGTAGACACGGTGTTCTGAAAACAGGCAAGAAATTTTACTAGAAAGGAGGTAGATCAGATAATTACCTTGGTTTACAAATGGATGGTCTGCAATTTAAATTATATTCTTACCGTTACTGAAATACAATTCTTTAATGGACTGATTGAACTTCGTACTAGAATCATGTTGAATTATTTTAAGTATGGCCCAGTCTTTCAGATAAGAGTTGAATTTGTTTAACAAGGACAAGCCATCGAAGTTTTTTTAGTATAGATATTAAAAGCTTGAGGAATCTGTCCAAAGCCACTGATAACGCAGTTGAAGTGGCACAGGTCTAGTCGAATCGCATCTAAAGGAATCATCGACACGGCGGAAAAGAAGAACAAAGTGTGGTGTTTACCAGAATTGGTGAGAGTGGTGCTAACATGCCGCCAAACCTGGACGCGAAGGAGCCTAGCCCCAGCAACGTGCCTCTCACACTCGTGGGGAACAGCTCCATGGTGTAGGTGATGGCGCCCGTGAAACACGCGGCGATGATCACCTTGCCCAAAAGGAACAGCGTGATCTTCGCCCATTGATATTCTGGAAAGAATTTAGTTGACAGATAAAACTATGATCTGTGCGAAGAGACTGGGATCAGATACACAGGCATTCAAGTCGAGTTTGATTAATGTACCAGCTACGAGATTTGTCTTGTATGGATGAATTTGTACTATTTTTGTCGGTTTACTAAGAAAAGCCGTTAATTTATTAAAATCTCTACTTACGATCCGGTACTATTGCAGATATAATGCATACTGCGCCACACAAGAGATACCCGCCCATCAGCGGAAACTTCCTGCCATACTTGTTCATCAGGTACAAAGAGAGCATCTCTCCCGGAAACGACATCACGGTGGACAGCAAGAAGTTCACGTACTTATCCCCAGGTAGCCACACTGCGTTGATCATCAAGCCGTAGTATACGAAACTAGATGTGAACCGGCACATCCCTACTACCAACAGTCTCTTCATAATAGCCTTAGACGTAAATATATCTCCGTAACTCTCTTTACTCTGATACTCAGCAATATCGAACTTATCTTTAAGTTCAACTTCAGACATTGCTTCCAGTTCTTCATTATTAATTTTAATGTTATTTATTTTTGCGATTCGTTTCATTGATTCTTTGGCTTTGTCATGTTTCCCGTTAACGATCTGCCACCTGGGGCTCTCGTAGATGAGGAAGATGTAGGTAATGTTGAAGATGAGAGGTCCATTAATGGTGTAGACGAGCGTCCTCCAGTACGGCACGAACATGGCGATGCAGGCGAACAAGCACTCGCCGATGTAGATAGCGTATGCGAACAGGACCCCTGCTAATAGTCTGTGTTTCGTGCTGGCTATCTCTAATACTGGAAGGGATAGAAAACAACTATGATAAGTTAACTTAGTTAATTTTAATGGCAATGTGTTGGGGAATAATCGTTACTAGCAACCGTCCCTTGACTGGTCGTCGGACTTGGTCGTCCTTAAGGACAGAGCACACTTATCAAATCGGAAAGGGATCGGCACCATATCAACGCGAGCCGTACAGTATTCTTTGTATGAAACTCCCTACTGCAACACACACTAATCATAATCGTAACGTAATCGCCTCGCCTCGGGACAAGCTAACGAACCACAGTGCGGTGCGTAGTCAACTCGCTTACGGCTCGTCGTCCCCGCGCTTACGTCTCTCCGTAGCCGCGGTTAAGTCTTTCCGTAGTCACGCTTACGTCTATCCGTACCCAAGCTTGTGCTTCTTCGTCCACCCTTACGCACACTACTATTGACACACGTGCTGTCATTCACAGGGCAATTTCCAGTCGTGCGCGGCGTCGGCGAGCAGTAAACGCGGCGTCCCCTAATCGTAAGCGCGGCGTCGCCTTGCTAGCCGTAGCCGAGTTCATGTATTGGAGCTGCTGATCCGCTTGCTTAAGTTTAGTTGACGCCTATTTGACGGCGAGGCGAAAGTCATGTTCACTCAAATGTCTCGCTGATGGTGGCGCGTGTGTTGGATCATTTGGTTCCTTTCAAAATGGTTAAGTTGAATGGTGCCGATACATGCGTCATGTTCGTGAACGGGTACTGTCAGTTGTGACTGGTCATCTCTTAGTTGCCACTTGCCACGGCTTATTTGAATTAATTATTTATATTTTTTTGAATTGTCTTTTTTGTTTTTATTAGGGACACTTTTTATGTGCACATCTTGCCACATCGTTCTCACATAGTGTACCATCTCAATATGAATGATGTAACCAAGGTTTTGTAACAATATGCTGATTTAAAAGAGTGTCCATGGAATTTCTTGCCCGTTCTTTTCCATAGAGATCTACGCTAGAGAACGGGCAACTACAGTACTTTCACAGTTTTTATGCCTTGTGACTGGGACTGTAGGTAGCTGTGTGTAGGTAACTGTCGAAACAAAAATAACATTTCATTGTTATTTTTGTTTCGACAGTTTAAAAGTGCCTGTAACTGGCCTACTTGAAATAAATGCTTTGATTTTGATTTTGAAAGGCGATACGGTGCCGATCCCTTTCCGACTTGATATGTGTGCTGTGTCCTTAATGGTTCCGATACCCAGGGTATTACATAAATATTATTATGTAGCTAGGGTACATCATGCTTTATAATTTTGTATCTATCTGCATAAGCCGAAATAGCTCAGTTGGGAGAGCGTTAGACTGAAGATCTAAAGGTCCCCGGTTCAATCCCGGGTTTCGGCAGTTTATCTTTTGCTTAACTTTTGTAAGGAACCGAGGATTATTATGACGGCATTATTATCTCCAGAGTTTCCTCTATACATATTTTATGCGAACATGCATATTGTGCGTTACAGCAGGTAGGTTTCTTTTCATTACAGGTCACCAATTGGTTATGGTTTTTTTTTGTTCATTATCTTAGTTAAGGAGCTTGGACATCAAGACTTCCGTGAGCCTTTCTTATTTTTTCACACTACAACATTTAATGAACATAGGATAGGTCTAATTAATATGAGTAACTATCGATTTGGTAATTTTGGTATATAAAACGGTAATAGGATTTGGGCTATATGGTAAGAATAGTTGTAGTGTGACGCAAGTCGGAGCAGAAAGAGCCTAAAAGCCTTCTTCCTAGGCCTTTAGGCTCTTTCTACTCCGACTGAAATGATGAAATGGTAGTTAGGCACTCACATATGACCATAGCGGCAGCATAGGAGCCGCCAGTGACAGCTGCCTCCAAGAACTCGATAATGACGTACACGTAGTAGGAGGTGGCTAGCGTCTTGAGGTTTCCGATGGTGCCGCCGACCACGCAGAATATAAACGTAGGCTTGCGACCGAATCTGGAACATTCCGTTTTACTAGTTTAAATAAGGTTTTGTTGGAGACTCTGTCATGATGAACACAACAAGCCCGTTTGTATTGTAAATAAAAGCGTTATCAAAGACACTCGATCTCCTAAATCGGTTTGTAGGCCTACCCTTGTAGAAAACAGTGGTTGGTAAATTCTGAATCATACGATGTGCTCGAGAAGGTTGTATGTCTGCCATTTTCACTAAATAGTCGGTGGCCGTTTCAACAGTGCTACAAATCTACAAATAATCGATAAAAACCAAACATGATCACCTGTCTGACATCCATCCTGACACTACCATGGACACAAGCATGCCCGTGCTGTGGATAGTGCCGATCAGGTTTGTCCTCCACGGCTGACAGGCCAGGTCCAACTGAAATAAGTCAAAGGAATGAGTTACCAACAGAACAAGGTCAGGGTGAGGCCTACCCTGGGGGATAGACAGGTTCAATATTTACGGCCATGGTTTGTTTTTCAAAATCCGACAGATAATTACAAGTTACAATGTTTATGGGTTTAGAATCCATGTAATTTATTGTAATGTGGGTGTAGTGCAAGATTTTATTCCTGACAAAACCTACTCGAAACTTCGATTAGTTAGGAATAATTCTGTTTTCCGTCACTATACGGCGCTAGTTCAGCTTCAGTACAAATTGAAGTTTAAGGTTTACGTGACCGAATCTTTAAGTAGATAGATCCATAGCTAAAAGACAATGACGAATACTGCCGATTTATTCTACTTCTGCTTTAACCCATATAGTTTAGGGTTTAGCTCTGTCGAGCTAACGCAAAAATCAGTCTGTGGACCAAAGAGATTTCGAAGCCGCCAACCAAGCATTCTGTACATCAAACAAAGTGACTCCACGCAAAAAAAAATGCTGGGAAATAACTTTTTTTTTGGTGTAAAATCACTTTTTATGGTACCTAGGACTTAATGTAATGCACCTAAAACATTGTTCTGATGGATTCATTGAATAGTACCCTGGGTCGTGGAAGTATTTTTACTTTGGAACTTTGACCCCCGAAGGTTGCCATGTATAATGTCTAAAACGTCTAAAACTCTAGAGCAAAAAATTATCGCGATGTGGGGAGAACAAGTGCCTTTCGGCTTCGTTATGGGAGTTTTTCAGCCTTTATTTGAATGTCTTTGATCCGGAGTCTGGACTGAGTTTTTTAGCTTTACCGACATTCAAAAATACTTTTTTCTTTATGTCTATCATTTATTTAGTGACCGCCGCAAATAAAAGGGCACCATTATTCCATACATTTTGTTCATTGTGTTTTTATGTCATGAACTCATGATGTGCCCCCGTTTACCATGCTTGATACAGTGGCCTAAGTTGGGTTACTGTTACGTATAACAACAATAAAATTTATAAGTTAAAATAACAAGTAACTAACTTATTAATAAAATTAAAAAATGGCGTCAAAACACTCCTCCTCAACGCAGTCAACTGGTAATAATGTACCAAAGAGACTGGCGGCGTTGCCACGTTGTATGGCAATACTAAGCCTTTGGCCAAGGTAAGTAAAACCTAAGTTGCACGGTGTGAAGCTCCTTGCACACATAGTTTCGGGGTATCGTCTTTATAATTAGGTATCTCATTATGTGCTATTTACCTTGAAATATTGATTATTCTCTCAACCACTACAAATAAATGCATAATTGCAAAGCAAAGGGCGCTAACCACCTTGTTTTCTTTTCTTGTTTCTCCCTCTTCCCCTAGTTACCTTGCTCCCCACTTTCAATACATTTGTGCCAACCATGACAGGAGTCTGCGCTCATCGCATAACCGAGTTCTGCAATGTCCCTCTCACCGCACTGACTTCATTCATCGATCATTCTTCGTTCAGTCTATTTCTCTGTGGAATGCTCTTCCCCAGGAAATCAGGATGGCAACCAATCGTCTATCTTTTAAAATCAAAGTTCGCGAGTACATTCGGAAAAAGCTGGCAGTTTCGTCACAACGTTAATGTTTTCTCCATTGTTTGTCTTTTTATTTTAGTTTATTTGTGTAAATGTCTATTTACACATGTATGTATTTTTTTATATATATGTATAGTATTTTGATATATTTTATAGTATTTTATATATCCTTGTAGTTTATTCATAGGTACACCTACCAATGTTTGTCTCTGCATCACCCAAAGGTTGACTGGTAGAAAATGCCTATGGCATTAAGTCCGCCTCTGTACTAAGTGCTTGAAGTGTTAAATAAATAAATAAATAAATTGCATACCCAGTGAATAATTTTATTATGATTGCGTTCATACTCTAATCTACATCGGATATTAAAATTAAGTGTGAGATTAAACGAATTGTTTTGATGGTTTTGCGCAGTCATTTTATATTATTTAAAATTATGCGTCCTTTCTTATTTTTCCGCAATACGTGGTAGCAGAAACAAAACAATGATGTTGTGAAGAACTACGAGTACATAAGTAGTTAAGAAAATCAGTGGATATACCCTAGACATAAGCGAGAGCCTTTTAGGTGACAACTATCGTTTCATAAGTGCTACTAAATAATATTACACTTTATTTTACTGGTACCGATAATTCATGTAATTGTTGATCAAAATATTATATCATCTTTTTGTTAACAGTACTTTAACTTCTTATTTCTTGTGGACCCAAATTACTACTCAAAAATAATTATTGTAATTAAAGGTGAAATCCGGGACCGTGGTCCCGGTCCCGAAAGCCCCACGACCCCTTTTATTCATAGACACTGCATTTAAACTAAAAAAAATATACATATATATATCTGCGTGTCTTAACTTTAAACAGTGTTTATCAAACCCCTTAAACTTCAAATAAGTCTTGCCGTTGAAGCCACGGAGGCATACACACCAATTTTTGCTTATTTTTCGATTCTTCGAGCTTGCTTAGATATGATACTTATGCCTCTTTGGTTTAGTGAGTTGGGTCCCATTCCTAGATCGGGCAAAGTTTTTTTTTTTTCGTTTTTCGTTTAGGAATTTCTCAGTAGTACTAGTAGTCTGCATTGGTGCCCGGTTGATTCTAAGAGGCTCGCCCCCTATTTATACGTGGCACTAAAAAGATAACTCGCGTAATGAGGGTATACAATTACCATGCCATGGGCTTACTTAATCTGTGCCATGGGTATACCATTCTACCTAGGTACGTTATGAAGTGTTGTGAGCTCAGATATACCTACTAGGTATACACACAAATCTAGTTTTTTTAAATTTATTTTTATTTATAATTACGTATATAACACCTTAACAGCTAAAATCACCAATGCGATGTTACTACCACCAAAATACTACTTACATACTAAAAATACAATTAAAACTCAATTAAAAAAACAACTAGAATGCCTCTATAAATAAATACCTACGATTAAAAAAAAACACATCTAAACATTTTCAATGCACTCCAGTGCATCTCATCACTAACAAACACCCACGTGTTTACGATCAGCTGACGGTTTATGATTTTCATTTTACTATTTACAAGTCAACATATAAAGTGATAAAATAAGATGTTACCGCAGCGATAACTGTGTTATTTGTCTCGTAGATCCAGTCGGTACATGCCTCCAGCTTATCAGTGAAGCTGGTGTTTGTGCAGAAGGGCTCAGCATCTTGTCTGAGCACTGGAGTTGAGCATCTGTCTATGGTTGAGTTCGGCCACCAGCTAGGGTAGAAACCGGTTGAGTCTTGGCCTTCGCATTCGTTGATTCGACATCTAAGAAAAGTTCTTATTAGTATAGAATATAATTATTTTTATTTGTGTAAAAACATGGTAGTTACATTATGGTCGAATGGATTACGACTTTTTGATAGAAACATTGGAAGCAGAAGACATGTTACGCCGTCCCTAAATATGCAGGGTGGACCATGTATTCAGTACACCATTCTGTACCACCCCACAGAGAAATTGTTCATCGGTAGTCTGCACTTTTGTAGGAAGCAACAGTATTTTTTATAATAACCGGTGAAAAATTTCTGTTAAGGTGTTACTCAACTTACTTCAACTTATTGTTAATTTTAGTATTAGCCTTTACTTCTGGGCAAAGGTAGAGTAGGCAATTTCATATTTCCCACATGCATAATCAGCCTATAATGTTCCCACTGCTGGGACTCACGGCCTCCTCTCTATGAGAGGGTATAGGCTATAATCCACCACGTGGGACCAGTGCGGGTTGGTAGATGTCACATGTCTTCGAATTTTTGGTTCTAGGACATGCCGGTTTCCTCAGGATGTTTTCCTTCACCGTTTTTGAGAGCAGTGGTGATGAAATAATTTACACAAAGTAATGCGCCTGCCTGGGTTCGAACCCAGGACTTACTGTTCGTAAGTCTGGGCCACCACCGCTGGGCCACCGCTGCTCTCAATAAAAAAAAAAACCCACAGTTGGGTAATATTCAATTAAATACAGATATAGGATAATGTCAGCAAGATGACTGTCGTTCATAATCCCACACACCGATGATTACTGGGAAAAACAACAGTAAAATGTGTGACTAGGACCATAAAATAATTATTTTTTGTAGTTCTGGTCCTAATTGAAATGTTATTTTTAAACGCCCAGCACATTACTTCTAGTCCTGATTCTACATTTAGGTCCGGTACGCCAAACTTAATTAAAACTAATTTTAAATTATAAGTGAAATCATATTTATTTACATTATTTACAAACTACAATTTACAGATCTAATGTAATAATAAAATATGTACAAGTATCAAAAGGGAAAAAGAATTACAGGGCGTCATAAAATTCGTCCACATCGCTGCCAATAGGAAAGCGATTTCCCGAAATACTAGGTGGGCATTCGGACCCCATGGCCCTAGTGTTTAATTAGAAGTACATTAAAGCTGTGTAAAAAATATAATTAACTCACCTGTAGTTAATATCCCCAGCAACAAAAATATAGTTAATATTAATCATAGTGACGGATATTGCTGGCAAACATATCAGAATGTACTGAATTATTTGATATCTGCCAAAAGTTTCCATTAACTTCGATATTTCACGAACCCCACCTTCGCACTTTTTGTCCGCCATGTTTAATTTAAATACCAATAACGAAAGATTTGAAAAATAAAATCCCGCAAACTACTTAGGTGACACTGAAAAAAAAAAACACTGATATAAAGAATTGTTTAACCTGCAAGGTTACTACATAGCTTTTAGGTACATTACTCACTTAGGCCCAAGTGTCAAATAAATAATGTTTCTAAACATTTAAATTATTGCCAGTCAAGGCATAATTGTATTTTTCTTTCACATTGAGAGTAAGACCTAATGGTGCACAACAATAAATGATACGCTATGATTACATTCACATGATTGGCTACAGTTTCGTTTCGTATCAATTAAGACAAATATTTCTGTTCGTCTGTGTGTCTACGATACCCACAGAAACTATACCCATGACCAATAATAGCTTCGTAACTGCCATCTTGGATTTTAATGGAGTAGAATTAAACCCGCGTGCTTGGTACCATGCTGTTTTTTTATCTGAATAAGTACTTATCCAGATGTTTAATAACTATAACAGAGTTCGACTATAGACCATCTTCCATTGAGTCAATCATAGTTTTTATATGTAATTTTATTGTCCTCCCGATTTAGTCCCCTGATTTCGAAAACGGCGAAACTAAAACTAACAGGTTGTTAGCTTGGGTGAGGGTCGAATCGTCTCACATAGACGACATCTTGGCGCTTCACTATCCATAAAAATATAAAATATTTCGAATACAGCGACCCGACACAATTCAATAAAAACGCTTGTCAAAGTCTTTGTAGATACGAAAGCTTTGAATGCGATTGTTACTTATCTAGGCCTTAAGTAATTATCAAAGAACTTACAAACTAGTAGTAGTATGTACATATGCTAATGTACGCGAATTTGCAGAAAAATATTTTCATAGACGAAACCGCGAAATTACAATAACTACAAAAATGTATTTACCTAGACAATGATATAATAGAGCGTAAGTAATTAAGATAATAATGAAATTGTATTTGCCGTGGAGATTAATTTTCATACGATTTTATGACAACCTTTAATGTTACGTGGTATACGTAAGTTTAAACTGAATTTGCTATATTATATTATTGTCTAGTATGATTAAAATAATTTCATTTCAACATGTTCAGAAATAAAACACCTTCAAAAAAAAAATAATAATAACAAACCATAACACAAAAAAGTGAAAAATAACTTTAGCTTCAAAAGCCGGTGACAAAAACACCAAATCAATCAAACAAAAGTCAAGCTTCAGAAGTCGGTGACAAAAACACCAAATCAATCAAACAAAACTCAAGCTTCGAAGTCGGTGACCTTTTGAAGCTAGAGCTTTTATTTTTCACTTTTTTGTGTTTTGGTTTGTTACTTTTGTTTTTTATGAAGTAGGGTTTTATTTTTTGCAAAAAAGGTTTTATTTTTCCATTTTTAGTTGTATCTCATGAATTTATCTATTCTGTTCGACTTTTACTTCATTAATATTGTCTTTGTTGTGTATCTGTCAAGAACGTTGTTGGTTGCAAATTTGTATAACTCCTTATATTCTATTTATTGTAATATATAATATAATATATATTAATAATAATATTAATTAATTTATTTAAAGTCACTTCTTTAAATCAATAAATCTTTATTCTCCTGATGTACATACAATATCGTACTGCAATACAATTATCCATAGAAAAATTATAATCTTACGACGCGACTGAGAGTCGCGGAGGATCGCTGAGCTACGTCCGTTTCCGTTGGCGATCGGGATATTCCTCCTCGTCGCCCGCGTCGCGCCCCCTGCGCTAACGGCTGAGGTACGCGGGCGGCGGAGGAGGGGGGCGCGCGGGGTATGGCACTGCGACCGCATAGCAACAACACCGCACTTACTGTTGCCATAGAAAACCCGTGCTATATCCTCCCCCTCTAGCCTAACTAAGTGCCCTCGCAGTTGGGCTAGTCTAAATACCTGCGCGGCCTACCACGTCTACGTTTCTCTCGTATGGGTGGCTCTACCTGACCGGCGAACGGCGTGAGATGCGAAACATGATATTTCCCTACGTTCCTACCAGTTTGTACGTTCTCCAGACCGTAAGTGGTTGGGCTGATAAGTTTCCCGATTTTGTATGGGCCGTCACGACGCGGGATAAACTTCGCGGTCTGTCCGCGAGATGCGTCATTAGGTCCTTGCGTTTTCAATAACACTAGGTCACCTACCTGGTACTCTGGTGACGGCCTCCTCTTTTGGTCAGCATTCTCCTTCTGGCTGGCCTGCACCTTCTCGTGAGTGTCCCTGGCCTCGTCAAGGGTTGCAGCCATCTTCTTCAAGTAAGGCGTAATGCTGGGTACGAAGTTGTCATGTTCTACAATAGCCCTCATGTCTATCGCAGAATCGGAAGGAGCTCGTAACTCTCTCCCGAAGGTAAGATAAGCCGGCGAATACCCTGTACTACTGGTAATCGCGGAGTTCATAGCAAACCTGATTGCTGCTAGATGCATGTCCCACGTGGTATGGTCGTGGCCTACGAGCATAGCTAATTGAGGTTTGAGGTCTCGATTCTTCCTCTCTATTGGATTAGCCTCGGGATGATAAAAGGGCGTGAGTGATTGGCTGATCCCCAGCACGTGGCAGACCTGCTGCATTACCTCGCTCACGAATTGCACGCCATTGTCGCTAATAAGGCGGCGTGGCACTCCATACCTAAGGAACACTTCATTCGCGAGAGTCTGGGCACATTCGACGCTGGTGGCATTCTCCAGTGAAAACAATTCCACCCAGCGCGAGCAGACATCTTCTACGATCAGTACCCACCTTTTCTTCCTAGGCGTCTCTACAAGTGGACCAAACAAGTCCACGGAGACTACCTCGAATCGTCGTGACACGGCAGGGGTTTGCAGCAGTCCTGCTGGTTTACGATTGCTGGCTTTATACCTCTGGCAAGGCACGCATTCCTTTATGTAATTCGCGATGAACGCGCGCATACCAGGCCAATAATACCTTGCACGAACGCGGCTTAACGTGCGTTCCACGCCGAAATGGCCAGCTGTCGGCGCGTCGTGGAAGTCAGCCATGACCTGCCTGCGTTCATGCTCAGGCACGACCAAGCAGCAGTCCTCTCCATCGTCTGCCTCTAGACTGTACCTGTACAATATACCATCGGAAATAGTATACCCGCGGTCGGACCATGGTCTCCCCCTAGAGGGTTCATCGGACTCCATATCCTCAATAATTTTCCCAACCTCTGGATCCAATAACTGATTGCTGCGGATATCACCACTGTTTCTCTTCGGTATATCAACGACCGCCGTGCATAGGTCACACTCATTCTGGTCCTCTGAACAACAAGGTCGCGACAGCGTATCTGCAACCACGTTCGAGCGACCGGGAATGTACTCGATGCTAAGATCAAACTCTTGCAATGTGAGGGCCCATCTGGCCAGTCGGCCACTAGGTGACCTTTGACTCATCAGCCACCGCAAGGGCTGGTGGTCTGTCCTAACTGTGACCTTCGCGGTTTCTACATAACCGCGGAACTTACCGAGTGCCCACACGACGGCGAGAGCCTCCCGCTCGGTCGTAGAGTAGTTCCTCTCGGCGCTAGTGAGGAGTCGACTTGCGTACTCAATTGGCCTCTCGTCTTGTCCCTCCCCCTGCATAAGAACAGCTCCAAGGCAATAAGCGCTGCTGTCAGTGCAAAGTACAAAGGGTTTCGACTCATCTGCCTGCCGTAGGATAGGAGCGGACACGAGGAGAACCTTGATGCGTTCAAACGCCTCCTGTTGCTCGACGTCCCATCGCCAAACACTCGACTTCTTCAGGAGGTTAGTAAGGGGCCTCGCGACTTCTGCATAATTATTAATAAAGCGTCGGTACCAACTCGACGTCTGTAAAAAGCACTTTAAGTGTTTGACGTTCTGAGGGGCGGCCATATTGTCGATGGCTGCTGTTTTGTCTGGATCCACCTGAATTCCGCCTGGCACTATAACGTGGCCTAAAAAATTAACAGACTCCTTCGCGAAGAAACTCTTGTCCCTATTGACCCTTAGGTTAAACATGGCCAGTCGTTCGAAGACTGCCTCCAGGTCAGCCAGGTGATTCTCGAAGGGCCCTGGTGACAGCAATATTAGATCGTCAAGGTACGTGAGGAGTTCCACTTCTTTCAGGTTAGACCGGAACCGATCCATCATTCTCTGGAAAGTGGCTCCCGAATTCCGTAGCCCCGTCGGCATCCGCTTAAATCTAAAGGTACCAAGTGGCGTTGTGAACGCAGTCTTATCTTGGTCCTCTGGGCAGACACTCACCTGATGATAACCTGATCGAAGGTCAAGAGTGGTCATGTACTCACTGGTTTTGGCCGCGTGCAGTATGTCTTCGATGCGTGGGAGGGGGTACCGGTCAGGCTCGGTCACTGCATTAAGCTTCCGGTAATCTACACAGAGCCTTAAACTTCCGTCCTTCTTACCTACAAGAACGACATTGGAGGCCCAAGGTGACTCACACTCTTCGATGACGTCATCACGCAGCAGCTTATCAAGCTCCTTCTGCAAGGCCTCCTTCTTATGCTGTGACATCCTGTACGGTGGACAAGCAATAGGTTCTTGGTGTGAACTCACCTTTATACTATGAGTGGCGAACTCCGTCGCCGGTCCGTCGCGTGCGAACTGCGACGCGCGATCTTCAATAAAAGCGCTAAGTGTGCGCCGTTGCTCGGGGGTTAACATTGTACCTTCGTCGGAGCGCAATGACAACTCAGTAGATGCGGCGCACAATAGGCCCGCGTCAGTAGGGTTAAGCTTGTATGTGTAAACAAAATCATAACAATGTCCCGGACTATCCGAGAACGACCACGCGCGTCGGGCGACGTCTATTACCATGCCGGCCCGCGCCAAGAAATCTACACCTAACAGCGTCCTAATATTATTGCCAGGTAGTACCAAAAACTGGCACATTACCCTGCGACCTTTAATTATGATATCTACCTCGGCTGACAACAGGTCTCTCCACCCTTGTGTACCGTCAGCTAGGCGTACAAAACGTTTAGTTTCGCTAAATCTACTTCCTGAATCTACTAACAGTTGGTGCAATAGAGGGCTCGCAATACTATGTGTTGCCCCGGTATCTACAATAGCGACACCGTTATGGCCCATAACACTAATATTTATCATTGGGTGCTGTTCGCGCGCACTTATATTCGTTATTTGAACGCACGAATCAGTATCACTTGCGCCAATGTTATTATTACAACTATCATCACGACAATCAAAATCTACATCGACAGTGTTGAAGGATGTTTTCTCGTCCGGTTTCGACAATGTTGTCACGCAAACATCACATTTCGATCTCACGACGCCTTGTTTACCACAACCATAACAACGTAACTCCTTAGGCGTAGTGTCGCTATTATTTTTATTAGTGGTCGCCTTATCACGATTACGACACTCATCACTAACATGTCCATATAACTTGCAATAACTACAACGGGGTCTATTTTTGTTGTTGCTACGCGGCGCCATCTCACTCGTAATAGTCGAACTCGACTTCGATGACGATTGTGCGAGATTACGGTCGGCGGTAGTCACCGCCAATGTTTTGGTTTGCGGAGTCGCATTCTTATTATTATTTGTAATCGAATTTGTTACCTTAAGCGGCTTGTATGTATCCTCCGCGATCCTCACCTTATACAATAGATCATCTAAATTACGTACACAATCACGCGGCACTCGTTTTATTACGCGTCGGTGCAGTAATCCGTAGCAAGAGTCTAACTGCACTACTTCGTCGAGTTTGTACGGTAATTTGGCAATTAATGCCCGCACTTTACACAAGAACACTTCCGCACGTTCTTCTTCTCGTTGTTCCGTAGCGAAGATCTGTCTTAAGACTTGATACGCAGGCTGCGCGACGCCGTAGGTCGCGCGTAGTCGCGCGATTGCGTCTGACCACGTCGCCGCTGACGCCTTGACGCCGCGCCACCATACTGCGGCATCACCTTCCAGCAGCATCGGTAATCCTCGGAGGGCGTGCTCGTCGCTTACGGCGGCACACTCCTTGTAGACTTCTACGGCATCCAGGAATGCTTCCAGGACCTCAGCGTCCTGGGAGGCCCCATCGAATCTCGCCGTGCATCTGGTAAAGTTGGCGTCAGCACGTGATGCGGCTGCAGCAGCGGAAATCTCGCTGCTCGAGTTGGTGGTTGGCGCGATCCCGACTGGGGTGGAGGCCCTGAATTCGCCATTGGTTGACATCAGCGAGTTAATGAGGCTTCTATTAGCTTCCACTTGCGCACGCGTTATTGTCTCAATCAGCGTGGATAAGAAGTCTGCGGAGATCTGGGGACCTGGTTGTTGTGTCGACCTTGAGCCGGCGCTTGCGGTTTCGTCCGCGCGGCCACGCTCGACGACACTCTCCTCATCTTCGGTGAGCGTGACGTTGTCCTCATCCTCTCCTCGTTGTTTACGGAGCGCTTCTCCTCTTCTCGTTGTCGGCATCTTCACACAAGTGATGACAACGGTAAGGTCGAATGTCCGTGCTTTTACCTAACAAGGTGAGTAGGTATACACTTTCACGTAGGCACCGGATCACAGTTCCTAACGGTTCGGGCCCCACGTTGGGCGCCAGTTTAAAGTCACTTCTTTAAATCAATAAATCTTTATTCTCCTGATGTACATACAATATCGTACTGCAATACAATTATCCATAGAAAAATTATAATCTTACGACGCGACTGAGAGTCGCGGAGGATCGCTGAGCTACGTCCGTTTCCGTTGGCGATCGGGATATTCCTCCTCGTCGCCCGCGTCGCGCCCCCTGCGCTAACGGCTGAGGTACGCGGGCGGCGGAGGAGGGGGGCGCGCGGGGTATGGCACTGCGACCGCATAGCAACAACACCGCACTTACTGTTGCCATAGAAAACCCGTGCTATATTTATTATATATTTTTAATAATATATTATATATTACAAAAAATAGAATATAAATTGTTGGTTCTTCCAAATAAGTAAAATAAAAAACTCTCGAAGAGGTTGTAGTTAGTAGTTCACCCCTTAAACTCACTAAGGGACTTGGCAGTAACATCTGTGCTTAATGCCGTGCTTAATGTCACATTTTTTGTAGATTGAAGCTGTACATTCTGAGATCTGGTAACGTCACAATCAGCTGGCAAATATTTTGTTGTTTAAGTATTCAATATTATTAAATCAGATTAAGTTTCGCTCTGTGTTGTACTAAAATAACATCGCCCTGTAATTCTCTATGAGTTAGGCAGAGGTAATGGTACACCAACATTTCGCCTGTTATGTTTTAAGTCCCATTAAATCTCAACCGGGCACAAATCCAGACTCCGTGGCTGCTACTGAAAAATCCTGATGGAAAAACCCAATAACACTTTGCCCGACCCGGGAATTGAACCCAGGACCTCATGCTCAGCAGTCGAGCTTGCGACCACTCGACCAATGAGGCAGTCACTGGATTAAGTATTGTAACAGTTTTCGGTATAAGTCGGGCAACATTAAACGATCTTCCGTTTTCTGGGGAGGATAAAATACAACACCCTGTTTTATACAGGCTGTTGTTTTACATCCTGGTCAAATTCAAGGAGGTATCTGTACTAATGATTCTCGACCCGAATCTATAATAAAAAGGTTAATTTTTTATTACGGAAATCGGTAAATATAAATAACCCGTATTCACCGCCATATTTACATTTATAACGCAGCCCGTCTGTTCCTAGCCCAATAAACGCTCCGTCACACACAAACGCAAACGTTTATTCCACAGTATAAAGGACATATGGAACTAGTGGGTGGTTTACGCTTACCGATGTTCGTAAAAATACAAAAACCAGGGTAGGTTTTTGTATTTTTTTTTTTTAATCATCGATTCGGGTCGAGAATCACTAGTATAGATACCTCCTTGAATTTGACCAGGATGCAAAACGACAGCCTGTATTTAACATTGAGTAAGCCATCTTGACCATCCGACACGTATTATACATATTTAAACAGAATATTACAGTAAGAGGCTCTACTCTTACTTCTTAGTCAAAGAGATTTAGGTACCTCTGTACCTAAATCTCTTTGACTTGTCAATATGTTACTGAAGGGATTTAAATCTACGACTAGCTTAACGGCTTACCGCTTCAGCAGCTTTTTAATACTAAGCTAAAACCGTCCCAGGCCACATAAAAAATACCAAAGTAAGCTTGGCACTTAAGCGGATTAGCTGGGTTAGGTTCACGCCAAAACGCAGTGAAAGGCCGTCATGAAAAATTGACAAGAAATGGCAGGGGCTCTAAAGATTAGTCCGAATCTACAGACTGACGTTTTTAGGGATAGCTGCAATAGTAGCAAAATCAAAATATTTTTATTTCACATA
The DNA here is from genome assembly GCA_947578425.1 of Eugnorisma glareosa. Classification (NCBI taxonomy): domain Eukaryota; kingdom Metazoa; phylum Arthropoda; class Insecta; order Lepidoptera; family Noctuidae; genus Eugnorisma; species Eugnorisma glareosa. The sequence continues at coordinate 3,439,578 of OX387976.1, forward strand.
GGCCTAGATGGGCACTTATAAAACGACGACAAAAACCGACTTCCAAAAAAACACTAAAAAAGTTTAAAATAACTTGACTTTCAGAAGTCGGTGTTTTTGTTTGTATCATTGACTTTTTGCCACCGACTTCCGAAAGTCAAGTTATTTTAGACGTATTTAGTGTTTTTTTGGAAGTCGGTTTTGTTTTCGTAGAAAGTTTTTTTATACCGCACAAATTCTTGTCATTAATTATTTTTTACATTGTAACTAGTTGTAACTAGGAGTTCGTTAACGTACTCGTCAAGACGAATCATACGAGCCCAAACTCGATGAAAGTTTCGTCGTTTCATAAAGGAGTTCCTATGGCCACCGTCCAGCTCCATCATCAGATACTGGATACCATTTAGGCCCAAGTACTCATCAAGACGAATCATACGAGCCCAAATTCGATGGGTTTGTGTCATTTGATTACGGACTACCTGTGACCACCTTCCAGCTCCATCACCAGACCCTGGGTATACCATCTAGAGACAAAGTATTCGACAAGATATACGAACCCGAACTCGATGGGGTTATGTCGTTTTATAACGGAGTTCCTATGGCCACCTTCTAGCTCCATCATCAGACTCTGGGTACCATTTAGGACTAAAGTACTTGTTAAGACGAATCAAACGAGTCCAAACTCGACGGCGTTGCGTCGGCAGCATCCACCGCACCAGCCTCCACACATTTTGTTACTATGGGTAGGTATACTGAGTACTTTAACTAAAAAGAGCCTAAAAATGGGTCAATTTAAAGAGTAGTTCTGAAGTAAGTAGTATCTGAAGTTGTGGTGTGGAAAGTCATAATTTTTTGTAGGTTTTTAGAAATATTAGAGGGTTTTTTGGAAGTTTTTATTATGTGTGTAGCACGCAAGCGATTGTACTGGGATGTGGACATCAACCAATATGATTGGTCGATTCCTGTGTGGCTCCTCTCCACTCCACTCTTCTCACCGACCTCTTGCAGCACCCAAGAATCCCTTGTTGTGTTCAAGAGACTAGAAAGAAAAGGCCAGTAAGAGTTAAGAGTAGTGCCAACTTTTTGGGTTCTACAGATTTCTTTTAGGCAGTGACAGCCTAGTGGCGTGACCGTGGACTGCCAAGACATAGGTGTCGAGTGCGAATCCAAGATACGCACCTCTGATTTTTCGGATTCAATTACCACTTGCTTCAGAAGAAAAACATCGTGAGGAAACCAGCATACTTGAGAGATATGTCTCGACGGCATGTAAAGCCAAGTCAGAGGCGGCATAAAAACTCACACCAGGTTAAGCACTAACGAGATGAAAAGAAAGAAGATAGATTTCTTCGTCACTTTTGTTCCAGTCATCATCATGAAGCTATAGCTCATCTAAGCTAGATCAGATAAAAATTATAAAGGTTATTATGAAGGTGTGGAGAATTTAAGGTGCACCTAAGTAGTAGCAGTATACAACCCCTCCTTCCGCGCATCCTGGACCATCGATATAATAATATTTCTATGTCCTGGACAGTTAAGTTGACACTGCAAGGCCTCCTCCCTCTCCCCGTGAAAGGGGAAGTTAGCCGTCGTCGTCGTTCGTCATGTTGTTGTTGTAATCCACCACGTCGGCCCAGTGTGGTTTGACGGAAGGACCTATCAGACATCGAGCCTGTTATGGAAAAACATCGTCAACGACAAAATATAGGTATTTTTACTTTCTTTTTTTTTACTAATTGTAAGTGAAAGTGAAATACCTATATTTTGTCGTTTACGATGTTTTTCCATAACAGGCTCGATCATGTCAGTTTCCTCACGATGTTTTCCTTCACCTCTATCACCTTGCTGGAAGAATAACATGTTGTGTGATCTCGTCTTTGGCTAGTGGGGTTACGCTCATTTTATATGTAGAGGCTAGGCTACCTCTGCGAAAATTTTCGCAGAGAGGCTAGATGATAAAAACATTTTGGAAATGGGGTCTAGTGTTAGGATAATGAGCATGAAATCGAGGGTTCATCCAAATAATACACGGTATTATATTTTTCGAATTTTTATTTATCCTTCTAACTCCAAGTCAAGTCTTGGGCAGAATCCCTTACGAGTGATGACAAGTTGAGGGTTGAAGCACCTGGCACACTCTTCGTTCCAGTAGGTGTTGCCATCTGATGCACACACCGGGGTCAATGGACCCTGACACATGGGGCAGGTGGCATGGTCAGCAGCGCTCAAGCCTTGCCAAGGAACTACTGATGCCACTGACAGGAGGACGAAGAATGGAGTCACTGTGGAGAGAATGGTTTCTTCTCTTCTGAATTCCATATAGGCCACTGCAGTTTGTGATCTAGTTCGTGATAAGGTGTAATTATAAGAAATTTTTGTTGTTAGAGCTCATCTTAAGAGCAGATAGGTGACTTGCACGGTCAATTTCACGTAAGTTGGGGAACCATGGATTTTTTCATCTACGATATAAGAACATGTAAAATTCAAGATCAAGGAAAAATTCAATGACCGACATAAACACCAAAGAGCATAGGTAAAAAAACGACATTCTATCAGAAGTGACGATGAATGGACAAGTCAAGCCAAGCACAAATCCAGACTTCGTGGCTGCTACTGACGGAAAACCCAATAGCACTGCCCGATCTGGGAATCTAACACAAGACCTCAAGCTCAGTCGCGCTGGTCATCGTGGCGAAATTTGAAACTTCTTTCTTATATTTTCAATGGGTATACCTCTGTCTAACCTTTACGAGAATTACAAGCGTTCATGCTCAGTTATTTTCAATTTGCTTTGCATTTGCAATTTGCAGATCTTTTAAACTATTTACAGAATTTGCTTGCATTCTGGAGTTATTTGTACTTTGAATAGAAAACGCAATACTCACTAAGCTTCATGTTAATATTTGCCGTTTGAATCGTGTTCGCGTTGTTTAATATTTATTTATATATCGTGTTTGAACTGTATTGACGCAGACTGAATTGACTGGTTAGCGGTTTATCATTAACTACATTAATTTACCTATAAGGATAAAATGAATATACAATTATAAAGATGCCTGCAGATTTGAAGGAACCGGCTATACTAAAACCGAAAAAACACGAGACATCCAAAAATCTGCACTACGCTCTTGCGTGTGGTGGATATCAGCCCACTATCTCTCACACGGAGGAGGCCTGTGTCCTGTGATTATTATATTACGGCTATAGTAAGGATTAACGAACGATACTAAGGTTATAGATCGATACTAAGGATAACGACCGATACTAAGGATAACGACCGATACTAAGGATAACGACCGATACTAAGGATAACGATCGACACAAAATCAAGATTCAAATTATTCATCATTTGTTTTTGTGTTGTTATCAATAAAACTCTTGCCTTAATCAGCACTTGTTTAATTTATATTATAAACCAACATACATCATGTACCGGGAGCCCCGAATTTCAAGATGGCCTCCCGGAGAGAAAAACCATAGACTCTAGCTAGACCTATCGACAATATAGAAGGATGGCAAAGATAATACAACATCTCCCCTTTTATAAAAAACAAGCAAAATAAAATGTTTTTTTTTTTTTTACAAAGTTATCTGGTTTTATAACAAACTATTCACACACATAATCATCTAGATGTTTAGGCCTACTTACACACCTTCTAGGTCTGGCTACACTATTGCTTTCAGATCCAATTACTACCGGACTACTAACATTTGAATGGTACCGTTTCTTCAATTCTGTGGAATTGCCTTCTATCGGATCTGAACAAGCAGTAGGAGCCTTACAATAATCTTCCCAAGAAATAACATTATCGTTTGAAACATACCTTCCTTCCGCTGGTGAAATATTTGTTTTAGGTGCCAACTTTAAATGCCATCTATTTCTCCTAAAGATCCCTCTTTCCGTTTTCACCATATATGATCGTGGTTCTTTGCATTTGAACATAATTGTGCCGTATATCTTCAGATCAGTAAGCCATACTCTATCATTTACCTCCAATTCTGGCAAGTCTATTGCTCTAGTCTCCTATTATAATAACTTATCTCCTTATGTTTCTTTAATAAATGTTTTTGTTTCAATTCTTGGCTCAGGACTACAGGGTTGTTAAGTTTGCTTGGTATCATAGGAAGATTATCTCTGAGTTTTCGGTTAAACATTAATTCAGCCGGACTGTAATCTGTTTCCGAGGGTGTGTTTCTATAAACTAGTAATGCCAGGTAAATATCCTCATTTTTAGTAAGAAGATTTTTTTCAATCTTTACTGCAGATTCTGCTAGGCCATTACTTTGAGCATAATATGGACTACTAGTAATTGATTTGAACCCATATTCCTTTGCAAAATAATTGAATTTTGTTTTAAATTGTGTACCACAATAGAGCGCACTACTTCTGGGATACCATATCTAGAAAATATTTCTTTGCATTTAATTATTACACTATCTTCAGTCAAATCATGCAACTTAAAAATTTCTAAATATCTAGAGTAATAGTCCATTGCAACCAGATACCAATGGTTTAAATATTTAAACAAATCAATACCTATTTTCTGCCAAGGTCTGTCTGGTGGTGGATCTAATACCATGGTTTCTTTATGATTTTGTGAAGTTTCTATGCATTTTGAGCAAGACTTTACTTTTTCCTCAATTTGTTTTGATAACCCTAACCACCAAACTGACTGTTTTGCTCGTTCCCTACATCTCGAGATCCCTAAATGACCTTCGTGAATTTTGTCTAATATTTCTTTATGCATTTTTTCTGGTATGACTATCCTTGAATTAAGTAATAGAAGATCTCCTTCAACCGAGAAGTTGTCTCTGTACTGATAGTATGATTTAAATACACCTAACAGATGTTTAGCAGGCCAACCATGAGCTGTAATTTTTTTTATTTGATTGCAAAAGTTACAACTTTTTTGCTCTGTCATAATTTTGTTTAACAAATCATCGGGTACAGTTTCACTAATTAGTGCATTTAAATTAAATTGTAAATCGTTTCCACTATTTGAACTAGGAGACAAAGGCAGTGGTCGCCTGGACAAAGCATCTGCAACCACTAATTCTTTGCCTGGAATATATTTGACTTTATAATCAAAACGGGTTAATTTTAATCTGAGTCTTAAAAGTCGTGGACTAAGGTCATCGAATTATTTAGTATGTAATATTTGCAATAATGGTTTATGGTCCGTTTCTATTGTAACTGGAATTCCTATTATATAATCCCTAAATTTTTCAGCCGCCCATGTAAGAGCCAAGCATTCCTTTTCGATTTGAGCATAATGCTTTTCTGCTTCTGTTAGGGTTCTACTAGCATACATGACTACTGATTTTTGACCTTTTTATCTTCTTGCAGCAGAACTGCTCCTAACCCAAATGAACTACTGTCTGCTGAAACAATTATATTTAAACTGGGGTCAAAATGTGCCAATGTGGGAGCTATTTGGAGATTGTCTTTTATAGACTGAAATGCTTGTATTTGAGGGTGCCCCCAGATAAACATTCGATCTTCTTTTAAAAGTTCATGTAATGGCGCAAGTATGTGAGATTTGTTAGGTATATACCTACCTACAAAATTTACCATGCCTAAAAACTGAAGTAGCTCTTTTTTACTTGATGGACTTTAAACTCACTGATGGCTGTAATTCTATCTGGATCTACTTTAACTCCCTCATGATTAATTATGTGCCCTAAGTAACAAACTTCTTTGACCCCAAATACACATTTACTTTTATTTATTGTTATGCCTTCATTATGCAGTCTTTTCAATACTTCTCTAAGCTTAGAGAATTTGGTCATGAGGTCATGGGATTCCTTAGTAGGTTGGAAAATTAAAATATCGTCCATATGTATCGCTATATTCAGGTCACTAAATAGATCTGAGAATTTCATGCTGAAATATTCAGGAGCGCAATTAAGTCCAAAGGGCAGACGGTTATATATGTATCTACCGAATGGTGTTATAATAGTAGTCAGTTTTTTAGACTCCTCATCAAGGCAAATTTGATGAAATCCTGAAGTAGCATCGATTTTAGAAAAATATTTTGCTCCCTTTAACCGGCTTAAAGTATTTTGCACCTTTGGAATTGGAAAAACTGGCCTTAAAATATTTTTATTAACTTGCGTATAGTCTCCGCAAATTCTAAGTTTGTCATTCCTAAAAACTACCACAAAATCAGTAGGTTCCTCAATTGGACTAATAACTCTTGAGCTAATAAGTAAAAAAGGAATTACACAGATTGCAAAGATTAGGTAAATCTTTGCAATCTGTGTAATTCCTTTTTTACTTTGGGTAGCAGAGGAATTGATACATTACGAGGCGTTGCTTGCACATATGGCTTAGGATTACTAACCAACTTTATGTGAAACTTATCTTTAAAAACCCCTAATTCGTTGAAAATGCTAGGGAACTCTTCTTCCACTAACACATTTGAACATGACTCACTGTTCTGACATGATATTGCACAAACTTTTAAAATGTACATACTATCAATTGATGGCCTACCCAATATAGCTGAACTAAGATCGTTAATAACATAAACTTTACCTTCAGAAATCCTGTCCTTGTACTGTAATTTTAGTTGCACCGTCCCTAAAATTTGCAATCTGGTCCCATCTGGCCCTTTTACAATCTACAGATTTCACCAGCGGAAGTTTGGCGTTGACTGCTACATGTTGTGGTATGGCACTTATATCTGCTCCTGTATCAATTAGAAAATCCACTTTATCAACAATTTTTTCAGAATGAAATATGCTAACATTTACCATATATTTGCCCCTATGTACCATACAAACCTCATACTCTTTTGCTTCATCATTAATCATTTTTACCACCTTCGACCGACACACATTTGCAAAGTGACCCACACATTTGTGACAAACAGCTTTTGTCGCTGGACATTTTTCACGCGGATGCCGCTCCTTTCCACAGGACCAGCAGTTTCCTGTAGGTTTTCTTTTATCAATTTTCATTAATTCTGTTGTTGCAGCACTTGCAGCCCTCATTTTTTTTTGTTTCTTCATTTGTATGGCTTCCTCTAGTGTTAAGTTCGGTTTTAGTAGCATTCTGTCACTTAGGATTTTGTCTTCCATGCCTACTACAATTCTGTCGCGTATAAGATCAGATTTGATTACCCCATACTCACAATGCTCTGCCAACTTGTGCACCTCTGTAACAAAGTCATCGAATCTTTCCCCATGTAGTTGAATTCTGGCATTAAATTTAAAACGCTCATAGATTACATTTTGTTTAGGCGCAAAAAATCGTCAAATTTTTTCATTAGATTTCCATAGTTTTGTTCGGCACCAAATTGCACAATTATATCCTCGGCCTTTTCTCCCATGCAGTATATGATTCAGTTTATTTTATCCTGGTCTGCCTTTTTATCATAGCCCGCTAGGCTCATGAAGCGTTCAAATCGAGTTTTGTATTTCGGCCATTCATTTGGAACGAAATTGAAGGGGCCCGAAGTAGATACCGTTACACCACCCTGTCTGTCTGATGTCTTTGTATCTTCCTTTTCCATTTTTTGAAGAAACTGATGTACTAGAAACAAAATGAGAAGTCGGGTGACACCTACTAACCCTGCACTGGGCCCGACTGGCCCACTGGGCCACTGCCTTTCACAGGGGGAGGCCTACGTACTAGCAGTGGGAAATATAGGCTGATAATATTACTTCAGTTTCTATCATATTGAAAGATATGATAATCAGATCAAAAACTCAGTAGCCAAGGGCTTGCGGTTTTGCCAAGGTTACGGGACTGTTCGAAAGAAATACCGCGGCCCTGGAACACAAAGGGCAAAAGAAGGAACATGGATGGGTTTTAGTCAGTAGAAGTCTGACACTCCCTTCCACTCTGCCCAGAGGGGGGAGGGGTCATTTGAAGATTTGCCAATCCGAAAAAAAAAACTTAATTTTCACAGCCATCTTTAACTGTAACTTTTATACGAAAATGGAACGATGAACTAACCACTGTGACTAACAAACTCTACAATGTCAATGACAATAAAATATATAAATAAGATTATTTTATTAGAATTGTACTGTTACAACAAACCTTACCAAAAGATCCTTACAAGGCTTGCTAATGGACGAATAACTACGTAGTATAATAGTTTGTTAACACTAATACGTTAATTTAATAAAAACACAATACACGCGAATATAAATAAGTTGCAAAATATTCGTTACTGTCACAAACAGTTTGAAATCAGAACGTTATACAACAAGATGGCGGCTATTGGTAAACTGACAGTTCTGGCTTTAGTAGTCTGTTTCGTGTGCCTTATTGAGGCCAAAAAAAACAAACATCATGAAGAAAACAAGCCTGCAGCAGGACATCAAGGTCATAAAGATAATCACCATCATCACTTTGTGAAGAGAGACGCTGATGATTACCTGGATGTCGGCGACGATTTCAAACGACCCGAGTACAACAGCTTTGACAGGCCTCACAGAATCCGTGTGTTGCCGGGTTTCCTCCATTAAAAACATCATTTTATTTTAGGTTAAAAGGATTGTGCAGTAATTTTTTGTTTAAATTATTATTTTTAAGGTATATGTGTAAGTAATTAAAGAGCTTTTTTAAATGTCTTAAGTGTTTTTTTTTTTAATATGTCATCAATCTCAGATTAAATAATTATCTGAGTCATCAATAGGTTAAAAAAGCGCATGAGTAGGTCTGTAAGTTAAAAAGCATTATTTTTTTCATAAAGTTTATTAAAAATTAAAAAAATGTTGGCATACAATAAATCTATTTAAGTAACAGATTACAATAATATGTTCAGCAATAATATTTATGTAATACATTAAAAATAATACTTCAAAATTAACAAAAAAATTAGTGAAAACTTACAACTTTTAAGGTATAATAACATTGAAAGTAATATTTTTTTCACAATCCAAATATTAGGTAAACAATAAATAGATCCTTTACTACATACAGTACATAATATTTTGGAAAATTGTAGAATAATATCTAATTATCAATCATTTGAGTAACAAAAAAATAGTGTAGTTATAAAATGATGATTACTTACTACACATGATGAAAAACTTATGGCAACAAATTCTTTGAATTATTAAGTACTTAGAGAAGACGGTATTTTTTAACAGTTATAATAATTATTGGCTGGATTGGATATCGTCAGCGACATTAATTGTGAAGCAATTTGATACCATACGTCAATACAGCCATTTCATACAACTGTCAAAGAACGACAGTTGCGGTTTAATTATTTATTAAAGCATAACAATGAATTTTCCTGAATATAAATGTCGTGCCCTCAACTTATTTTATATCTGAAAAGAAAAACACACAAATTAATGATTTACTTATTTATAAGCACCTTTGATTCAGCGACGTAACCTTATCATTTATTTGGTTAGTACAATGTTTGATGACTTCAAAACAAGAATACGTAAATGACAAAAAACGGAATGTCAATGCACAATGTCATTCATTGCTGTACAATGACAGACAAAACTGCTACGCCATTTTGAAATAAATTCCTGTATCCATAATCAAAGTGACATTTTATCAGCTGTAACAACTGTCAACCAATGGTTTGACATTCAAAAACTACATGACATGAATTATTTCGGTAGCGCATGCAAGTCAAACGCTGATCGAATGTCACTTTCTTACACACACAGTCTTATAGCGGAAAGGTTAGGTTTTAAATCCATCATTTGCATCCATAACATTGGTCTGAAAAATAATAAGTAAAACATGTATAACTTTTTATTACTTTGCTCGGAATAGGACTCTAAATCTGTTTAACCCTTTCATTCCGCGACTATACGTCACGTGTTGTTGAATGTCATTTCCTTAATTCTAATACTACAGAATATACCTAATAATGCGAACAATAATGCAAGTTTTTCTGAAATTATTAAATATTTTATATAAAAAAAGACAAACAAGTCTGAAAAAGACTCAAAATATAAAAAAAAACAACAACATTCGTATGACTGTTGTTTACAAAACAGCAGCAAAAGCTACAAATAAAATTCTTTGACTGAAACTTTGGAAGATCTACGTCAAAATCATCACACTACAAACTATGGCACGTTCTAATTTAAATAGATAATTAACTCTTACGAACTAATGTTTTTGGCACGTATAGAATTCACTTTGTTCTTTGGGATTATGTTTTTAGTAAAGTTTCTTATAATTAATTTGGCATTTCGCCATAAACACATTGGTAGGTAAATAGGTAACATTTCGTCAGAGATTCAAATCAGTATAAAAATGTATTAAATATGGTATTTGCTATAAACATTTATGCAAAAGATTTAATAAACGTAGATGAATAATAACTTAACTTGAAATACAAATTTTATGTTGAGTTATGATAACAATTTCTTGATATAGCTATCTCATATTAGTTTTTCTTACATAGGTAATCTCTAAAATTAAATAGCACTTTAGGAATAGGAGGTGCACGTCAAACAGATAATTATACATATAATCGCTCGGCCACGAGCTACACGATCAAGCGTGACAGCGGCGGTGAAAACTAATGAAAGACATTGTTAAGAGCAAACTTCGAGTTAGAAACTTACACGAAAGAAACAAGTGTCACACGAGCGAGTCGCTTGATACATGTTGCATCTGAGGTCGTGGACGGGGTGAGCGTAACGATAAAAAGATGCATAGATATATAATAATGTGTTTTCTCATTTCCATCTGCACATAAAATCAATAACATCTAGAGTTAGTTAGTGACCTATGACCATAATATACATTGCAAAAACATTGTTAACATGACAAAATACTTCAAACATTTAATAAAACTCGGCATAATCTCATATGGCGTATTATAGGTAATATATCTATAATAAGGCACATTTTAATGTCTAAATATACATATATAAATCTGTAAGTCACTGTAATGCCATTTGGAGTGCAAACTACGCTAAACTGGGCCACAGATGTTATTTAATGAATTAAGAGCACTAATCGTACCCACTGGGAAACAAACTCATCACACAGCGCATAGTTAGCGACTGTAGTACGCTTAACGACCAATCAAGCTATAAGCGGAAAAAAAACCAGTATAAGCGGATCTCTCAATGTACGGGAAATCATACAAAGCGAGGTCACTTTATATTGGTAATTATACCTTGATGTGTCGCTGTGTGTACAAGGTCCAATCAAATTATCTGTCAAAACTCCACATATTTATGATTTGGTATTGATAATAACCTAAGAGGGAATAGGGCCTGTGAGGTAGGTATTTGAAGAAACTATTGCCGTCGCGCTGCGTCAAGCCTGCCCCTGTAGAGTGCAATAGGGACAGCAGATTATATCACAAGAATTTTGACGAGATCGACGATTCGTATTCCCCTTTTTTTCTCCTCGTAAACGGAGCGGATTCAATTATTTTCATATTAAAATTTTAAGAAAAATTATGTCTAGGTTTCTATACCTATCAATTGTTCTTTTATGTTACAAACTTTTCGAATTTGTCTGGTCTGGTAGTCCTCTAACACGGCGTTAAAATTTTCTTTACCTTTTGTTGCTGAAAAAAAAGGAAATTAAAGGGACGTGTTTACTTAGAGTAGACCTTGATTTTATGAAAACAAAAATGATTGCTCAAGCGGCATTATTCAGGAAGAAAAAAAGGAATACATTTGTATGGAGAATCGCAGTCCCTGTTCTCTCTTAACATGATAAAATCAGCCAGATATAGTACAAAGTTAGCAATGGTTGCTATCGCGTGTGAATTCACCGCTAGAGGCGCTAGTCTAGCACGACGGCACCGAAATGTCATAGAAAGTTCACGCGTTGCGTGCCTTTTTATCACGTATTTTTACTAATATTCACAATTGCGGTCTAGATTGAGCTAAGTATTCCTGATTAATTATGACTTGAAGATTTTAAGTAGCAACTTAGAATCTTATTTGTTAGTAGATACTTTGAGGCAAAATGATTTTTAAATATTTCGTGCTTGCTAATTTTAGGGAGAATATTGTAAATAAATGATCTGAAGTTTACACTATGTTGTTAAACGTTAATAAAATAAACTTTTTTATGAAGTTATTGGTACTTTATAGTATAAAATAGAATTATTGACATGACCATAAGCGACAGTGGCGCCATCTGGTAAGTTCAAAAACGATAGCTAGCCCTCATTGATTGGAGCGGAGCCCGTAAAATTTATGAAAAATTGTAATTTGTGAAATATAGTTTGTCCCAATGTCGATTTTTAGTGCACTTAAACACAGTAAAATAATTGAATCTGTAACCCCTTACAACTAATTTCATAAAACGTAATATAAAAAATCTTTTGGATAGAACCTTCGAAATATACATTTCATTATCTTTAAAAGTACTTAAGTAAAATCTTACGTCTATAATAAGTAGGGAGATATAACATTAAAATAACTGAAATTAAGTTTATGAATCGTAAACAAATTGTACGAAGCGTAGGTACAGAGTGGTGAAAAGATTGAGGTGCACTTCTTTACCGACGAGTGCAATGACGAGTGCTTAAAAGTTGTACAAGAGTACAGTCATGAGTACTAATAGTATGCCTACACTTAGTAAGATTCGGGAGCGATTTTCTTCAGGAATTCCAAATAACTTTAAGATAAGGCCTGCTTCTTAATATCATGGGTTTAGAATGCTATGATTGTAACAGCATAAAATAATACAGTAGGCGAATCTTTATAAAGTTGCTACTTATTAGTGCTCGTGACTGTAGGTACTGTAAGGGCTTAACTTGCATCTTGACTACCGTAAGGATGATTCTTGCTTGCAGCGCTCGGCCGCTATAGAAACGCTAACGTATGCTCATCAACTAAAATGCACAACAATCTAGCACCACACCTCTTTCAAGAAAAAGTGTAGTGGATTTCTCAGTATTCCCTGCGGCAGTAGTACCCGAGAGAGCGACATTTCTGGCACAGATGCTGCGGGTGGATCTTGGACTGGTCACTCACATCCAATCCGTCTGGCTTCTCCAACGGCCTCTGAAATTATTCATTGACAATGATGAGCACCAATTGCTAAACAGCAGGCAATTTGGAAGACTGCATGTCCGACATTTTAGATACAACCGTTCTTATAGAAGGTACACCCAAACCCAAAAAAAGAAAAACCCAATTGTCACTTTGCACGTCCGGAGAATCGACCCCAAGACCTCATGCTTACAAGTAGCGCGCTTTGTACCCACCAAAGAAACGGTTCTATGACTCAATTAAATATGGTTAGAAAACAGCCGTGGCTCAGGGGTTATGGCTCCGATTTGCTAGTTTTGACCCAGACAGGCGCATTACTTTGTTTTGAATTAATGTCGTCAACACTGTTCTCAAACAGGTGAAGGAAAACATCGTGACGAAACTGGCATGTCCCTGATCCAATTCGAAGACTGTGACAACTACCAACTGGGCCCGCGTGGTGGATTACTGCTTCGTACGAAGTTATATGCAGCATTGGGGCTGATGAATCTCTACTCACCAGCCGGAGAGGTATCGTGGCGAATAAAACACGTGTTTTCCTAAATCGTCGGAAATTGGACAACGTAGGTACTATCGACCCGACTTGAATCTGACCACCTCAAAATAATATCAAAAAGTCAGATAAATATTTTAACACTCAGATGCTGCGTGTTATTAATAATAATATAATAATCATTTTATTTCAGATATCATTCTGCAATCTACATCCATATACATGTTTTGTTAATGGATTGTCGTATGATTTTAATTTTTGACGTTTTGATGAAGTTTTAGTATGACTTGTTTAAATATTGTTATGGGTTTTAAGTAAATGTTTTGAATTTTTGACAATGGATGAATTGAAATTGTAGATTTTTTTCTCTTTTTCAAATTAATTTTCATTGAACATAAAAAATAATCAACAATGTTCAATAATAATTCAAATTACATTCAAAGTCATCAAACGTCAAAAATTAAACACAACACGCAAAATCCATTAAAAACACATCTCTCTTAAAATAGTAAGGTATCAAAAAATCCAATAATAATTCAGAAGATCGGAAATCATAATCACAACCAAATTAAAATTCATCCACTGTATCTCTTCACCCTTTGATAGAATAATAGAACCGTTTTCTACCCCGAAGGGAGGAAAACGATTATTTCAGGTCTTGCCGAGGCTTGACCTTTCGGAGATTAGCTATCATACCAACAATACACAAGATCACCTTACCTATGAAGTTTCGTCTACGAGCAAGAGCAGCGGTGCGGGGAATGTCCCCGCGCGCCCAAGTCGGCAGCTCGCGGGCGACGTCAAGTTCGGCCCGCGATCGTTCGTTAGTACCTGCTTCCGAAAGAGTCAGCAAGGCATTGCTCAGGTCAAGCCTCGGCAAGACCTGAAATAATCGTTTTCCTCCCTTCGGGGTAGAAAACGGTTCTATTTTAGGTCTGTGCCTTCGGCTTGACCTTTCGGAGAAGTGTTTATCATCTGATGACTCACGAGTAGACCAGCGTACTGTGACAATAAGGTTCCAAATAATGTAAAAGGGAACTAAAAACTCCTGTTTATACAATCAAGAAGCATTTATTATTCATTAATAGGAACTATGACTGACTAATTTTTATTGTATCAACATCAGCAAGACTCAACAATCATTTTAACAATCCACTAAATGACTTGAAAGGAATTATTCATAACATTCACAGCATCTATACGTGGTTTATCCACAGATTTACAATAATGTTTAAAGAAGTTTCTGGAGCCTCTCCAGTTACCACGCTTCAAAATATTATCCAAGGGAGAATTATTTTCATAATCATAAGAAGCAACCGCAGATCTAATAGAGCCCGGTGAACAATCAATACCTAAACTCGTAAATGCAGTCTTTAGCCAGCCAGCAATAACTGTTCTAGACGCAGGCTTCACCTTTCCTCGAGTCGTGATGAAAAGACTTTGTAAATCGTCTCGAGCTTTTCGTCTATCCGATGATACTTCTATAAGGCATTTGACCCAACCTACTAAATCATATGAGGGGTTATCTGAGTTGAGAAGTAGCCATCCTGACTGACGTTTCTTTGCCCCATCCGTTTTGGAACCAAACCTAGGCCAAAATGTTATTGATTTATCTGTTATACTACAGTGATCTGTATGAATACTTAGCAAGGTTAGGTCATGGACCCTTCGACCTGATGCTAGTAACAACAATAATGCCACATGTCGTGAAACTTGGAAGATATTACTCCTGTCAGGTACGTGAGCGTCTATCCAACTAAACATGTCTTGAATGTTCCATACTGTTGACTTAGGGATTGTAGATGCTTGTTTGTGTATGCTTATTGCTTTCAGGACTGCCGTGATAAGCGGATGTGAAGATAATTTATTGGTATTTTCAGGATCCGACAGGGTTACAACTACCGATTTGTGAACTAATATTGTTGCGTGTGCTAGTTTTTTAACTCTAAATAAAAAACTTAGATATGCCGCAATATCCTGTGGACGAGGCCTATCAGGTTTTGCCCCTTCTTTTTTACACCACGAAGTCCACTTTTTCCATGAAGAGCTGTACGTCTTCCATGTGGATTCTCGCCAGGCGGACCGAAGAAGCGCAACATCTTCCGGTTGCAGTCCTGAAGTTAATTGGCCCCACCTCGTACCTTCCAGACCTCCAAAGAGAGTCCTTTCGCATCCGGTGGGGCTCGGTTCGTGGATAAATCTATCAGATGGTGTTCCAGATGTTGTATTCGGAAAGGTGCTTCCACTGCTCTCTTCTTCAACTCTCCTCTCCAGAAGACATTCGCCCATCGTGGAGCGACTATTAGGAACAATCCCGATGACTTGTTGAGGTGCTGGAGAACTTTGGGTATGAGCGGAGGAGGGGGAAAAACCCATGCAAGATGAAAATGCCATTCCTTGCTGAAGGCATTCACAAATAATGCTTGACGATCTTTGGCATCTATGGTGGCGTAAAGGGGAACTACTTTGGATTGGTTTGTGGCAAAAAGGTCTATAAGAGGCGTGCCCATTTTCTGAAATATCGTCATTGTTATACTTGGTTTCAGATGCCAATCTGGAAGTTTCATACCTCGGGACAGGGAGTCTGCGATGGTGTTGTAGTGTCCCGGAATGTAGAAGGGGACGATGTTCACCTTCTGTCGATGGGCTAGTAGCAGTAACTTCCTTGTCAATTCCAGGAGCTTCAGAGATCTCGTACCCCCTTGGTTTCTCAAGTAAGCCACTACCGTTCTGTTGTCCGACTGTACCATGACCGACTGCCCCTGTGTTACCTTCGGAAATTTGCTCAGAGCCATAAACACAGCAAATAGTTCCTTCTGATTTATGTGCAATCCTAACTGCTCTTGGGTCCATTCCTCTGATAGGTGAAAGTCTCCTACCTGCACTCCCCAACCTGCATTGGAGGCATCGGTGGTAATGAATACTTTGGGCTCTGGAATAAAAATCCTTCCCGACTGGGGTAGGTTCTCTTTCCACCAAACCAAGTCGTTTATGGCCTCCCTTGGTAATATCTGCATCTGCGTCGGGCTCTCCTCTGGTAACGTTCGACTTGCCCTCTGGAGGTGTCTTGTGAATAAACGACCTAGGGGGGTCACGAGGGATGCAAAGCCTAATTTGCCTATTAATGACGTGGCGAGCTTCCAATTCCAATGTCGAGCGTTTATAATCTTTTCTATCTCTTTTTCCAATAGAGCTCGTTTTGGACTGGGTAGACTCTTTCTGTTTGATAGAGTGTCCCATTCTATGCCCAAGAATTCTATCTTTTGCGTGGCGACCACAGCCGACTTTTCCGCGTTTAACGCCCAACCAAGACTTTGAAGAAGATGAATCGATTGCTCTATTTGCTTCTCTAACACCCGAGGGTCCTGGTGAGCAAATAGAAAATCGTCCAGGTAAACCAAGACGCGTATCCCCCGTGCCCTTAGAATACTCGCAAGCCAATTGCTCACCCTTGAGAAGGCCAGTGGAGCACTTGACAGGCCGAATGGTAGTGAAGTCATTTGGTAAAGTTGGTCTTCGTAAGAGAAAGCGAGGTAACGACGGTGACTCTCCCTGACCGGGATGTGAAAGTATGCCTGGGAGATGTCCAACTTTCCCATGTAGTCGTTCTCCTGAAGGAATTTGGGAACATAGTTTTGATTCACCAGACGAAACTTTCTTGGGTTCAAATAAAGATTTAACCCCCGAAGATCGAAAATTTGGCGAACCTTTCCGTTTTGTTTTGGTATCAGGAAGAGGCGCGACAGAAACCCCGTCTTTGCTGGAGACCTTTCTATTACACCTAATTTTAAAAGTGTTAAAACTTCCTTGGACATCTGAAGCGTGGATTTTGTCGCAAACCTTTTTAGTAGTCTTTGACGAAGAGGGATAGTAGGAGGTTTCTTTGCGAAGGGTATGGCGTAATTTGTGATAATCTTCAGAACATGGCGTGGTGCACCCAACTGACGCCATCGTTCTTCGTAGCACCTCAATTGCCCCCCTTTGAAGTGTACGTCAATATTTACGACGGTGTTGACGATGGTCTTTTTTGTCGCTTCGTTTCTTCGAATGTCCCTGCTGGCCACGTTGGTTTCGCTTCTGAGCAGACGCTTGAGTGGATCCAGTCTGTACCGCTTGTTTGGGTTTTGGCGTGCGGGATGCTCCTGGACCTCTATTATATTTGGTTTGATGAAAAGTTTTTTCAATCTTTTGTTTCTCAGGAAACCTACCAAACTGGGAAGGAAAAATGCGAGACACACCGCCATTATCCCTTATAAAATTGGATAGTTTTTCTTCCTGGAATAGATGTGTAGGCGATGGTGGTATCTGGTGTAATATAGAGGACAAGGCATCGTTCTTTGCCTTAAAGGGCCTACGCCTCATATCGATTGTTTCTGCGCGATGCGCACAAACATATTGGAGAAGGTCATCTGATGTTGCCTTAAAATCCGACCCCTCAGACAGAAGCTTCCTTAAGTCCTCTGCAGCTGCAGGAAACTTACTTGCAAGTTTTTTAAGCTCTTCTGCTAGTGCTTTTCTCTGGCAGAGAAGACCATGAGCAATTGTTCCTAAGACACCATCTTGCTTGCTTAAAAATCCTGAATTCTGTATCCCAATATCAGCTAATTCAGCATTAACTTTTAGTGAACTAAATACGGGTGCTGCATGCAACCTCTTTGCCACCTCTTTGTACCTTATCCGGTTCCAAGATTCGGAGCCAAATCTCTGACAGGCAATGCCTTCTGCCTTTATATGCTCGGAAGGAGCTGGTATTGCTGGTTCTGCCTCTTTCACATCAGGAAGGAACTCCAGCTCAGGAATGTCTCCTCCTTCACGAATGTCCAAGTCAGCACCCATAGAAGGTGCCAGCCAGGTATCAGGAGAACTTGAGCGTGTAGCCGGGGGATAATTCTCTTCGTCCGACGAAGTTTCTTCTTCCGTAGAACTGTTCTTATCCTCATTCCGTTTATTCGCTTCCAGCGCACTGATCTTTTCCATTATGGTAGAGAACATATGGCCCATGCGTTGCTCAATACTGTCCAACCGGGACCGCTTTGGTTTTGCGGCCCATGCGTCGCAAGACTCAGGATCTGAGGAAGTATGCCTCCTTCTAGCAGTTCCAGGTTCAGCCTCCACCTCCAAAGAAAGTGCTCTGTCCGCTTCCTTCCTGGACATGGGACGCGCAGGTCTAACGGCCTCATTAAAAATTTCTGTCGCTGCCGCCGATCCTCTTATTTTATTGCAAATTGCTGGTGGACCAGTTATTAGGGCCCTCGTAAACGCCCAGTCTAACATCTTAAGTTTTAAGTCGCGGAACCCTTTTTCTGAAAGGTGTGTCGCCTCTGGTACAAATGCTTTGGCCAACTGATCAGTGGGTAAGGCAAACCTTAGTTTATTAAGAACTTGAGGGTCCACTCGTTCCCCAAAAATATCTTCTTTGGATCGTTGAGTCACCTTCCAAGTCGTCCAACCTTCGGGCAAGCATTCTTGAGCTAGTAGTTTGACTCTCTCTAAGATGAAATTGTCTGAATCTGTTTCTCCAGTTTCTTCAAACAGCTCTCCCAAGGAAACCATCGCCGCTTCTTGAACCATCTGAAGCAATAAGATAACCTTGTCATCATCCTTTTGCAATGACTATATCATTACAGAGGGTACAACTAGCGAGCCGACAGTTGCGGCTGGCGAGCCGATCAGCTGCGGCCAGCGAGCCGATCGGCTGCGGCTGGCGAGCCGACGGATGCGGCCAGCGAGCCGATCGGCTGCGGCTGGCGAGCCGACGGCTGCGGCCAGCGAGCCGATCGGCTGCGGCTGGCGAGCCAACCGGCTGCGGCTGACGAGCCGATGGCTGCGGCTAACGAGCCGACGGCCGCGGCTGGTGAGCCGTCGGCTGCGGCTGGTGAGCTGACCAGATGTCGATAATATAATACTAGTGAGCCGTTTAGCCGCGCCTAGTAACAAACGATGCATGTACATGCATAGCAACAATTTGCATTACGTCCCAAAAAGTTGTTAACATCACTATATCAAATAAAGACTTACACACAACAATACCACACAAAAAATAACATGTTAATGTTCAAAATCAATTCTATTTCACAGAATTCGATTAATTATAGTCTCACGTATATATTATGTAAAATTATTTTGCTTTCCGCGAGATAATGCTACTCTGCCACTCGTAGACGACCTATCTACATAGTGAAAACAAACTTACCCTTTTCTGCAATACGACACAGTTATCACCGGTAAGTTCACTTCACAACACAAAAAGAAAAGGAGAGAACGTTACAACAACGTTATAATAGGTATTCAAGGTAACCGTGCGCACTGTATGGTGAATAACAGCGTACTAACGAACGATCGCGGGCCGAACTTGACGTCGCCCGCGAGCTGCCGACTTGGGCGCGCGGGGACATTCCCCGCACCGCTGCTCTTGCTCGTAGACGAAACTTCATAGGTAAGGTGATCTTGTGTATTGTTGGTATGATAGCTAATCTCCGAAAGGTCAAGCCGAAGGCACAGACCTAAAATGAATAAAATTTACAAAATAATCAATAGTAAGTATTTCACTTTAAAAATAAAAATCCAGATTTATGACAGGGTACCGAAATTCATGAGTTCCCGAGATGGAACTAAACCCTAGACCCAGCAAAATTTGGTGGACTTTTTGGATAATACAAGGTGTAACAGAACCCTTCACGAAGCCGTCAACCAAGCACATCAAACTAAGTAACTTTACACAAAAATTATTGCTGGGAAACGACTTTTTTTTTTTGGGGTGGAGAATCCTGTTTTACGTTAGTACTCAATGTAACGCACTGAAAACATTGTGCTGATGGATGGATTGAATATTATAGGGGGGGAGGTGTTTAAAGTAAAATACTGACTTTAAAAACACGTATTAAAAAAAAACTTGTGAGAAAGTTGGAACTTTGAATCCCAATATCTCCATAACTAGAAGGTTCCCAGGTTTGGTCTAGAACAAAAAAAATATCGCAGTGCCTTTCGGCTTCGTGAAGGGTCTTGTTACACCCTTTATAACAATTTGTGTGAAGTGTATAGCGCGTGCGTGTATACACATTACCCGGATGACGAGTGTCACCACGTCTGCGCCGAAAAGGGGGGTTTATTAAAGGGTAATTTAGAAAAAAAACAATATTAGTCTCTAAGTTCATTAATGTTCTAAGTGAATTATTCATTTAATATACCAATTCTATGAAATATTGATTTTGTTTCACTTCGTTTAATACAGCTTGGAAAAAAAAAATTGCGGGTTGCCCTATCCGCTAGCGCATACAAACAATGATTTGCTTAGTGATTATTTTGTTTGTAAACAGACATTTATTTTCAGTATAGTTTTATCTGGATTAGAATATTAAAAAATAAATAGGGTAGGGTAGATGGGAAAGAGAGGAAAAAAGAAAAAACTTATTTATTAATAACAAAATTTATTATACGTCCAGCCTCGACACCGCATTGGGTAGTGGTGCCCCTTCGACTGCCGGTGGCAACGCGGCCGATGGAGGCGGCGGCGGCAGCAGAGACGGCGGCGGCGTACGGAGTCTTGGGTGGCGGCGGCATGGGTGACGGATTCGGCGGCGGTGTCGGTGACAGCGACGCAGGCGATGGAGGTGCCGGCATCATCGCCGCCACCGCCATCACCTACGTCACCTGTGGAGGACCCAGCCAAAGCGGCCTAGGACCAGCCAGAGCACCCTGGCGGTGGCGTGGGGCTGATCGACTGCCGCTTTTCTTGAACAAATAGTCTGTAAAAAATGTGAGAACATTAAGTAAAACATCCGTTTAGCGGCTCGTCTTAGCATCGATATGTTAGTCAATCTTTCTATGGCTACGGCTACATACAATGATCGCAAAGTGCATATTCTTTATGTTTAATTTAATTTTCTCAATCTGACGCTGTTTATATACTTAGTTTAAAGTGATATTATTCTCACTCACTTTACAACTCCATTAGATGGTCGTCTGTAGGATATTAAAAATTCAGTTTTTTTTTTTCAAAAAAACATATTTTATTAGCCAAAGTAGTAATTAACGAACAGTCACATAATAACAGGACTTATATTTGGTCTGAATTGGAAAAAAACTTACCCACAAAAGAACCAGGGTATCTTCAGCTCGGCTTCAGCAACTAACACTGATCCCATGTTCATTTAGGAACAAGGCGACATTAGTAGATTTCAAGTGTTTGTTTATATCCCGCTTCGCCTTACGTTTATTCATAATCTTTAAATCTTATTAAATAAAGGATCAGTTAAATGCGAGTGAAGTCTCACACGTCGAGGGTTCATATTAATCCATATTGTAAAAGTTCAATATTAACCCTGAATTTGATAATGGGAAAAATGGTAAACCATTTACTTTTTTTTAAACAATTGTTAAGAAGCCAACACAGCATTTACATGCAGTGTTGTAAGACAAAAAAAAATGTTGTGGATGCCCTCACAGAGAGGATCAACGCCTGTGTCCTAGTTGAACATTCTGTTTATGCTGACCCTTACTTGTTTATGCGGGAAGACATTGATGCGGCATTTGATGCACTCCTGGCCGTTGTTCGCCCATGAGTTGCCACTCATCCACTTGCGCTTGCACTTGGGGCACTTGTACTCGCCGAAGCACCTCTTCTTGCCCTGGTATGGAGTTAGGCCTTCACCCTTAGGACGGGCCTGGAACAAGACATTTATTGAGTACCTAAGTATTGTTGTATTCACAGGCATGTCTACTTGACGTATGATCGCGTATTTTTCGAAATGTAATCCGTGTGGGCTTCGTGTGTGTAAATAAATGAATTAAGAGGGCCCTTCCCGGCCTTCCCGTCTATCGTCAACGCTAGCATGGTCAAAAAGCTCATCCAGAGCCACAGCGGCGATTTTCTTTCAAGTCCCCCGTCTTACCCCGCCCCGACCCCGCACAACTCGTCTCCCACGCACTTCATACCGCCTAACGCGATGACATTGAACAAAAAATAGTGTTAGAAAAGGAGATTGCCCGTTTTGTAAAGGAAGTTCGGTCCCAGTGGAAAATGCTTGTGCCCTGAAGATTTTTATTTTACCTAATAGTAAAAACATAGCATTTTCATAATCAGAAACCTTTTTTCATTTATTCACCCTGGTTCAGGAGATATCATTATTTTTCTGTTTTTAAAATCTAGGTTATATACAACTTTACATTGACTATACATCACTATGAGCATGGAATGATGTCTCTACTCGAGGAACTTATTAGCTCAACTCGGTGGTAGCAGAAAACGCACGTATCGCAAATAACAACTATGTATATACGGAATTCAAAACTCAACGTATTTAGACAAAGCAATCATGAACGTAACGAATCTCAGAAATTGCTGTGACTTGCGCAAGTAAATGTTGCCAGATCAATTATTTTTAATCATTACTAAATCGATTTCAGTTTTTTTATCAATATATCGATTAAAACTGATTTGTTAATACGGCGTTTCCAAAATACGTAAGGCTTTTGTTTGTGTAAATCGCTTTAATGAACATCTAATCAACAATATATACTTATTATGAAAATAAGCAACCTATTGTTGTCCTCGTTATATCGCTATTACTCGCATAGATTCTAGGCAGTGTATATCCACTAGTTTACGTCATTAAGAATATTTTACATAATTAAACTCATACTTGGCCTACATATATCTTTGTGCATTTCACATATAATATGCTACAATAATACGAAAAAGACAGGGTTGAAACCATTATAACTCATCGTCGAGAAAACATAATGCTAAAACAGTAGCTTTGAAGTTGTCAAATGGTTGAGACCTACATTTCAATGCTGAGACGTAAACTAGTTATAATAATTCAAAATGTTTTTTTTTTTTGTTAATTATCGTTATGTTTTGATATCGATTACTCCATTGATTATTTTACGTCATATTTGATTGTTATTTGATTTCTGGCAACTTTTTTTTGTATACCTATCAAACGGATGTCGACGTAATGTTTAACTATTAATTAACTTTAACTTTATTCCCAGGGTGAAAGAAATTGTATAAAAAATAATTTGCACACAAAAAAATAAATAATATTTTTAGGTTATTCAATCAGGCACAAGATATCACAAAAGGGACCTGCCCCGTGGCAATGTCCTTTCATAAACTTGTTCCAGCAAATACGTGTTTTTGAATAAGTCTTACAAGTGTGTGAAATAACTATTTGTCATTAAGAATCTCTATTACATTTCTAGAAAAGTGCAAGATTTCTATAAATATGTTTTCTTTACTTTTACAGTTTAAGAGTATATTATGAACGGCCAAAGTTCAGGTAAAATTTGTGCAAAACAGCAATTATTGGAGGCTTATACTGAATTTGTTTCTACAATTTTTTATTTTTTGCATCCATAGAAACCTAGATATAGTGCACAAAATACCGATTAATTAAAAAAAAAAACAAAAATAGATGTGTAACAACGGCATAATCACGTACGAGAGCTTGTATGAACAAAAAAAAAACATACACACGAACATAAACCTCCTCCTTTTTTTGAAGTCGTTTAAAAAAGTATGACGGGTTGGCCGCTCTTAACCCAAAAAAATAGATAAGACATGAAATAAATAAGTAGGTACCAATTGTACAATCGAAATAAGTATGGTTGTAGATACCACCTCTACCTGCCTACCCATTGGCGCGGTTTTAAAAACTTAAATATTCTAAAATATCGCTCTGAAATTAAATACTTACTATATCTAACATAAGAGGTCATCGGGTCGCAAAACTCAAGTAGATTAAAATGATTACAATGTATGTATAGACCTATCTATTTATGTTTGTACATGGCTACAAAGAACTCTCACATAGCTATAGTTAATCAATTTCTAAGAACTGCTATATCACATTTTGTTTCCTGATGTATAGTTAATGTTGATATGTATGTATAGTATTATACCACCATCAATGAAGCATTCTGTACTATGTCAAACTAAGTAAACTGCGCAAAAATTATTGCTGGGAAACGATTTTTTTTTTGGGGTGAATAATCATCAAATCATAGTTATACGCGCACAATGGTTCCATTGTGCGCGTATAACTCACTCGCACTCAATACATAGTGCTGATTCATCGAATAATACAAGGGACATGGAGGTTTTAATTGCATTGGTTTTTGGTTTTGATTTAAAAAAAAGAGGGCTGATATAATGATGATGGTTTAAAAAAAAGTGTGATGTAGTTCGGTCTTGGACCTTCAATATCTCCGTAACTAGAAGGTTCTCATGTATGCACCACAACAAAAAAAAATCGCAATGACGGGATGAACAAGCGCCTTTCGGCTTCGTTAAGGGATTTTAGGGTTCCGTAGCCGAATGGCAAAAAACTCTTTAAAAGTCTTTAAAAATGACATTGAGGTTCCTAAAACCATTTTTTCTCAAAGTCAAACGTTTGAAAGATAACTTCCAAAGTGATAAAATGTGTCCCCCCCCTCGAATTCCTAAAGTAGAAGGAGAAAAATCAATGATGATTTTCTCAAAAGCTAGAATGGACTCTTGCGAACTGTGTTTATCGGCCATTCCTCAGTTCAAAGCTCCACAGTGCTAGCATTGTAATATAAAACCGATAGAGAGAACAACACTCGTGTTTTGAGCAGGAGCACGAGTTCCTAGAATCAGGGGCCGATGAATACCGCCATTGTTTTCTTATGAACATTGTACTGATTTCTGGGATCAAAGAATACGCATAAATGTCATAAAATAAATGTGCCCAGTTTCAATATCTTGTCTTAAATCAAATTATTTTTATATAAATAACTTACAACTTACGACGATACGACCTTGTTTGCGACCAGTGCTCCACATATAGAAGAGCTACTTCTCTAAATGGAGCGTGTGAGCCTAGAATTCGGATTAAAGATTAACCTCAGTAAAACCAAGAAGATGATTTATATAAATAACTTACAACTTTCGACGATACGACCTTGTTTGCGACCAGTGCTCCACATATAGAAGAGCTACTTCTCTAAATGGAGCGTGTGAGCCTAGAATTCGGATTAAAGATTAACCTCAGTAAAACCAAGAAGATGATTGTAGACCTAGCCAACAACAATTCTCCCGAAGTCACTCAGATCACGAACTGTGAGGAACTGTCGTCCAATCCTACATTTATCTTGGAGCTCTAATCTGCTCTAATCTCAAACAATGGAGCTTGCACAGAAGAAGTAAAGCGACGTATGGCGATAGCTAGAACAGCAATGGACAAGCTGAAGAAAATATAGAAGAACCGAAACGTAACGAAAGCTATGAAGATCCGGCTCGTTCGAACACTTGTCTTTCCCATATTTTTATGGGGGAGCATAGCATGGGCTCCGGAGACGTGGACTCTGCGACAAGTCGAGAAGAAGAAAGTAGATTCTCTGAAGATGTTGTGCTGGGGACGAATGTTAGGAGTCTCATGGACCGAATTTCGCACCAACGTCTCTAGACTCAAAGAACTCGGCATTAAACAACGCCTTTCAGGTAGTACAGAGTCGCATATTATAGTTCTTCGGACACGTTTCCCGGCGCGAGAGTGACTCCATCGAGCGCCTTGTCGTACAGGGCAAGGTGGAGGGCAGCAGAGGGCGGGGAAGGTCGCCTATGCGATGGACCGACCAAATCAAGTCGGCAATGGGTGATCCCTTGCACTCAACCAGGATGTCGGCCAACAGGGAGAGGTGGCGAAACATCGTGAGGCGAATCACATCTGCCCCTACAGAAGTCACTTCATGATGACCACGACCGCTCTGTCAAGAGTCTCACGACGAAGAAGAAGAAGAATTTACAACTTCAGTTCAGTAATCCCGTTATAGGGTTAGGTAGAGCTGTGTATTGTAATTGTATTGTATTACTTTTACCGATTTCAAACAGGATGTATTTTAATCGTGCATTATATTTGGGACACCGTGCTTTGTTGTTTATAAAAGATTTTTACGGTCTAGAATTAGACTAGTCTTTACCAGTGGCGAAGGTTCCATACATCTCGATTCAATTTCAAAAATGAAACAGTCAGATAATATAATCACATTTAAGATAATTTTGTACCTACCTCCCTACCTTTTGTGCTTACCTCTTACAAAAATTGACCCTTCGCTACTGGTCTTTAGAAATCTTTTTTTGGTTTGCTCACCAAGAATTCTTAGCAGTACCCACGGAGCAGGGGCGTGCCGTCCATAGAGGCAATTAGGCCTAGCCTACCCTACCATTCCTACCAACAACGCAACAAATGCATTTATTATAACTATATTAATAAAAAATAAAAAAAACTCCTGTTATAATACTTATAGCAACTTGCCGCAGCCGTGTGACGTAACTGATAAATACTACGACGCTCGCTCCCGGCCGTCTAGGCAAGGCCGCAGCCGGCCTAATTTCCATTGATAAATTTACGCACACTGATCGTTATTTTCGTGTATATGAACGGCACACATAGTAAATAGGGGCGTAAACTCCTGCGAGTGTAGCTGGCTAGCTGGCCACTGATTGGCTGCCCCACAAAGTATTATCCGGCTAAAACGGTATGCAGTGATGCAATTATATTTGGTAGTGTTTTTTATCGACAAAATAACAATTGTATATTTCTTAGAAGCCATATTTGTTTCATGTGTCTAGCAAAACTTATTTCGCGATCTTCAGTGTTTTGATTTTTATAATATCTGACGTTTGTAATTCGTTTTGAAACGTATAGTAGTGTAAATATTATTTGTTGTATTTGTTTATTAACTTAGAAATGGTGTTCTGTTGTGAAGTTTGCGCTGTTAGTGTGTTTGTTAAAAGTTAAAAACAGTAAGTATTCACAATCGTTTAATGATAAGATTCAAGTTGTGTCCAAAGAAAGATGTGTAGGTACCCGAATTACGAGAATTAACCTAAAATTTATCGTCATTTCAAATTAATCTTTCTTCTGTTTGCATTGTCAGTAAATCGTGATTTGAACCTTGATTAATGCGGAGTTCTTGTATTTATAACTTTGGTTTTAATAGGCTTATTTTAAAGGTTTGTTTTTCAAATATTCCGGTCAGAAAACTCTACCGATGTAGCGGAGCGACATCCTTCGTTCTTGTATTGACAGAATTCCATTGAAATTCCTGATATTTAAGCTAGATGGCGTTGTTTCTCATAAGTGAATATATCAATAGATGTGAGTACTTTGAGGGTCATCTTAGCGTGGCTGGCCTACCTTCCGCGGAGAACGACTGCACGCCACTGCCACGGAGTCTGGATTAGTGCCCGATTGATGGCAACAGGCTCGCCCCCTATTACATTACATGGGACCTAAACATAACTAGCGAAATGTGCGTGTACTATTACTGTTAGGTAAGTATCTGCATAACCTCTCGGGGTCCAGGCGCGATATTATGTTATTAATCTACAATCGGAACAGTAGTTGTTCATTCATTTTAGCAGTGATAGTCTAGTGGTGTGACTGTCGGACTGCCAAGTTATAGGTCTCGAGTTCGAACCCAAGAAACGCATTTCTGATTTTTCGGATACATGTGCGTATTGTATAATTATCACTTGCTCCGGTGAAGGCAAACATCGTGAGGAAACCAGCATGCCTGAGAGATATATCTTGACGGCATGTAAATCCAAGTCAGAGGCCCATGGGCGGCATAAAAACTCTGACACCAGGTTAGGAAAGATCAATTTTATCTCTAAAAGGTTTGCCTCCAATGAACAACGTTGTTTCCACGTTTCTTTAATAAAATAACCGCGTAATAATTTCTGTATAGAAAAGTAAAGACTTAAAATAAATCGAGTGGATGATCTGGCAATTCGCCAAGAGACATCAGACGATACTCTGTTCTTGTTCGTATTCGGAAATATAGATAACAAGACGAATAAATTAATTAAATGAAAGATTTTTCATTACTCAAATACTCACTCACTTCAAGATTGTTATTTTTTAACCCACTTCGAAAAGTAGGAGGTTCTCAATCCGGATGTTTATATTTATATTTGTTTAATAACTGAAGAAAAAAAAGGAGGAGGTTCAATTCGATATGTTTTTTTTTTAATGTGTACTTAAGCGCCAAACTTTTTGTGTTTATTTTGACAAAAATATCGTGTACTTATTGTATCTTTTTGAAATATCATGGTTAAACTAGAACGATTTCTGGGATCCATTTTTTATTTTATCAATTGGGGCCAACGGGAACAATTTTTAATAATTTTAATAAATAGCCGCTGGCCCCACCAGTGGGTACTAATGGGGACACGGGCAGTGGAGCAAACGAGAATACACCGATTTCTGTAGCGAGTGTAAGAATTATATATTTACGTTGTAGACGAGTGTTTCAAACCTATGAAGCAATGTGTATTAAACAATTGAGACGCTGTTTTCTGTAAATCTTTCAAATACTGTTTCTTCACTGTTATTATGCCTTGTGAAGCGACTGTAGCTCTATCCTTTTCGTTTTAATAATATGTTGACTATTCAAAAGAGCCTGTTTTGTAACGAATATTTTGAGTTTTCTTACCTGCGGACAATCTCCAATATAATGTCCCTTCTTGAAGCAGAGATGGCACATGTACGCCGGCGGGGGTGGTCGTGGTGGTCTCCTCAGCGACAAGGCTGCTAGCTGCTCAGCCAGGGAACTGTTGTCATCAGGTGGAGGCGCCGCCGGCCCTGACGCCGCGGTCGGCAGCGGGCCCCAAACGGAACCTGGCACCCACTGGAAATTTATTTTTTAGTGGATTAATGTAAGAAAGAATATTCTAGCAAAGAAAACTTCAAAATTATAATAAAAAATATCTTTTGAGTGTCCTAATACCTAGGCCGCCGGTGTTTTTATTGGTTTTAAACAGATTCATAGGTATGCTCTATAATATCTACCATTTTAATGCTGATAATAAACAGCATGGTGCTATTTGCAGCGGTAAGACAAAGATTGACCAAGCATAAGATAGCTTGAGAGAGTCTCAAGCCCAATAAACAGTTTGGGTCCAAAACTTACAGCTGCAAAGAGTGTGATATTTATTAACAACTAATGCAAAAGAGTAGATATTTTGCAACTGTTCCTCGACCGATGTTTTAGTCCTTACAACAGCCTGAAACGAACCAGCTGAATCTAGACCAAAATGAAGAGTTATATCAATTGCTTCCTATCTAAAAGTATTGAGAAGACAAACTAATGCAACATAATGATAATTAATAATATTGCAAGCACCATCACACCATCATGCACCATCAGCTTTCACACAAAATTTACTCACTATTTGCAATTATAAAGTAACATAATGAAGTTTTATGATCATGCCATTTAATAAAATCTGAACTAACCATCAAGTCAGTACACCATTGAGTACGACATTCCTAGACGTCCTTAATCACGACCAATATGCGGGAACGATTAGACAAATGAAATTGCAGTAAATAATGATCCGAGCGCCGCGATTGGTCGACGGGGGCGCGCTCGCGCATCTGTTCAACGAATTATTGAGCCCGCGCACTCGTTCCAATTTCGAACGTGCGTTGACGCTCTGAATCACGCGCGGACAGAAATGGGCTAAATGCTAATGTGTGTTTTTGAACGTTCATTATTGATTTGTTAGACAGAAGGGGACTTTGATATAAGAGCGTCTTCTTTGAATTCCTAATCCAGACGGTGTACCGAACTGTTTATTTGGTAACTGGACCAGGATGGACGAAAAACTCTGCGTCAATATTGATAATTTTATCGTAGTTACGAGACTGGAATCTAGAAAGGCGTATGGAATCGAGAATCTGATCTGAACCAATAGAGTAGTGAATAATTCTGTGAACTGCTGAAGACTTGTATTGATATCACATAAAGCTAACCGTTTCATCGGGTCATAGACCAATCTTTCAATAACAAAACTTTCTTTATATAGGTACAAGAATGGCAAAACTATGAGTGGTAAACTGATGGCTTTATTTATTAACTAGCGTCCCATCCCGGCTTCGCACGGGTGCCTATGTTACTCAGGGTGAATGTAGCTTTCAATGGTGAAAGAAATTTTGAAATCGGCGCAGCAGTTTTTGAGTTTATTCATTACAAACATACACACAAAAATACAAATCTTTCCTCTTTATAATATTAGTGTAGATTAGTGGGTTCGTTCTTGACCTCGATCCAGTCCGGATGAACGCCATACGAGTAGATAAGGCACAACTGTATCCAGAATCTTACGATGCTTAGGTATTCACTCTTGCTTTGCAAAGATGTAACGGTAGCAGGGCGTGGATGTGGAGCTGTATCCTGGCGTGTATCGCTCTAACATGCTTCACATTATATCCTGCTTTCTGTGTCCCAAAAGATACAGTCAAAGTAACCTCTGCGCTGCTACCGACGACGCCGGGGAAGTGGCGAAGTTTTTTCGGTCAAGAAAATTTTAAATACTGTCGTGCCAGCGGCAGCGACACGAAAACCACTGATAGTTCGTATTGTCCAGCTGGCCCCGCCATCTTCTACGAGGTCGGCCGTGACGCCTTAAAGCTTTGTAATTACTAAATATTTGCACATCGCTAACTTCTAATTAAGTACCTACCTTGGAAAATGCGACAAGATTGCGAATGCGTCCTGACGATTGAGATAACAAGAACCTACCTATTATACGGAAACTGTCATAATAATCAGAACAAAAATAAAAGACGTGCCAACCCACAAGAATATTATATAGTAAAACTTGTTTGACTTTCATAACAATAACTGTGATGTTCTTATTCAAGTGGATTAATAGTTATCTTGTTTTGGGGTTTTCCATTTGTATTAATAGAGCCGATAAAACTCTTTGGTTTTTGACACACGTTCTTTAAACATTTCATGTTTATTTTCTTTACTCGTATTAGTAAACTAGTGTTGCCTACAGGTTTTCGCACTTGGCTTTGTATTCTTATGACTCGTCTGCGTTGATGAAACCTGTCCTAAGGCACTTCATCATTACCATCTGCCTAACCATTTCCAAAATGTGTTGGGATCGGCTTCCATTCTGCTGAATACTACTGGTATTACATTGAGTGACAACATATTTGGTTAAATGTTTAGATACTTTCTTCAAATACCGGTTTAAATCTATAGCTAAGTACATAATTTGACTTGTTGAACGGCAGTCTCCTTCTATGTTGTTGAAGTGAATAAAGTAAACAGACCATATTGATAATTAACAGAAACTGTGGTTTTGACAAGCATTACCTTCGGCATGGCATCAGGATAGCATGCATTATTAGATGACGAAGATCCCAGCACCGAAAGTACCTAATGAAATTCTATAACCACATTATATTCTGGCGACCATCAAATGCAAGCAATGGCTTAGCAGACAAGCAAGCGGTTTAGCAGACTTGGGAAGTAAATGGAACAAATGCCAGTGAGGAGCAGATGTTATTGTTAACATCTTAAGAGGCATATTGTTTCTAATAAAGCGACTTTAACTTGGTAACGCAGAAATATGAATGCCGCTTTACCTTATAGAAAAAAAACATTTGTTTATCCTACGGCCAAAGTCATGCTCACAGCGCGCATTTCTCTCAGCATACCGTTGATATGAAGACAGATATAATACCGCACGTTTGTTTAATAATATGGCTATCTATTAATACCGACGAAGCAGTGGGTGGAGTCATTTTCGGAGACTTCTGTTTTCAGTGCAATTCGTCAAATGCCGATCGAAATAAAACCTATGGTATGTGCTGAAGCTAACCCTAATAGTAAAGTTAAACAAAGAAAATATGTTTGTTTGGCACAATAAAAACCAGTTATTTATCCAACATGTGAGGAAAGTTCGTTTTTCCTATGAGATTTGATTTTGAGTCTTGAGCGAACGAAGGATTGAAAAATAGAATCACGAGCGCAGCGAGTGGTTATAAATTTCAATCCTTCGTTCGCTCAAGACTCAACAAAACGAATAGCAAATCAACTTGCTCACATGTTGCATACAAAACTTTTCACCACTCCCAGCAAGAAAGTATTCAGTCATCATAGGTAAATATTTTTTTTTAGCTATATTTAAAATAACAAAAAAACTGAGATATGTCTCATACGTGTCGGGTCTGGGTCACAAATGACCGTTCTTCTTTGACGATGTAATTTTTTCAATATTTTATTAAACTTTCTGAACTAATTTGACAATAATTTGATAAATTTTATAAAAAACATTAATCTTCACTTACAAATATTTCTATTCTAAGCATAAAATTAATTATTTTTTAAAATATTTTTAAAACTTAACATAAAAAAATCAGGCAAGGTTAGTTTCTGAACGGGATCATTACTTTCCTCACTGTTTGAACAGTGAGGAAAAACCAACTTTCCTCCCTTTTTTCGTAGAGGAAAGACACTTCTTTCGTGCGGGAGTGGTGAAAAAAACATGATATATATTGTGTGCCCCAGGGATGCGCCAAAAAAGCCCAATGCCCAGTTCAGCAAAATACCAGACAATTAGTTCCTTCGGTTTTTAACTGGACCTCATGTTGGGTGTTAACGTATTTTATTCAGCTTCGTTCTTTGTAGTTGGGATTGGGTACGGCAGTTGTGATGTGTCTTGTCTATTATCTAAAAGAAAAGCAAGCAAGATCCCGGCTGCCATTTGTATGACATATGGATTTCGTTATACCCATAAACGACGATAGCCAAAGATCTACGAATCAAACAGAAGACTGACAACCAGTCTTACCTGGGGGTATCGTATCACCCAGTACTAACTAGGTTGTGGAGGTCAGATAAGCAATCGCGTCTTGTAAAATACTGGTATTTTCACATGCTTTCAGTAGTAGATTAGTTCACCTATAATAATATAGACGTTCGAGCAAAATAAACACCATCTACTATTATCTCTATCAACAATTTCCTTAATTTATTAACTAAGTATTTAAAACTTTGCTTATCAGTATCACGGCCTCATCTAAAGGCTATCCTTCATAACAGCGTCATTTGTTTCGTATTACTCATAGAACTGTGGCTGAGATGGTCGGTGACTCTTTCAAGTGTCCAGTTGCTTTTACGATGACATCCTGTGGGTCGCTTTGATCATTTTGATACCTCTCTCGTAGGTTTGATTATAAACACTTATAAGTAGTCCAATTAACCTATGATTCCATTCTCAGACATATAAGTGTTAGGTGGTGTTGTGTTTGCGAGTTTTAATCAGTTTTGGAAAAATATTTTGGTGTACGCAATTAAAAGGGCTTTTTTTTGCATGTTATTTCCGTTTTGTGTGTACTTAAATAAATAAATAGAACTGTAACAATATTACTTTGAAAGTCAGAGATCCAATGCCGTTGCCGTTTAGCTAGCGGCGTGGCCATATTCTTTATGAATCCAGTACGAATTAT
The DNA here is from genome assembly GCA_947578425.1 of Eugnorisma glareosa. Classification (NCBI taxonomy): domain Eukaryota; kingdom Metazoa; phylum Arthropoda; class Insecta; order Lepidoptera; family Noctuidae; genus Eugnorisma; species Eugnorisma glareosa. Next base: position 3,473,289 of record OX387976.1, read on the forward strand.
CAATCAGACAGTTTACCTTTATAATTTTATTACAGATTTTTTATTTCTATAACGAAAGATATTAGTAATAATCATATTTCGAAAGCCAAAATGAAAGCTCTACGAATCTCGGAGAAACGATTCAGCTGTCTGAGGTCTGAGAAATGAGAGAAGACATCATTTCCACTTTCCTCCATATCGGGCAGGAGGCAAACACTGAAATACACAACGAACATCAATCAAACATAGATTTCCGAACAAAAAGACCAGAAAACAATAAGTTGATAGTTTCTAAGCATACTGTAACACATTTACGCGCATTCTCGAACACAATAATTAAGGTAGGGTGCATGGTACCGGCTCACCATAAACTCTATTATTAGACCACAGCTACCTGTCTGGTTTCCATCACGCGTTTGTCAGCTAAACACTTTTGGACGCACGCTTTTCCGTTCGTCGGGACACTGTTTTGTAGATTGTCACTGGGGACAGTTTAGTGGACATTATGTGATGTGAAGTAAAAGCAGATCTTGGGATGTTTCAGGGCGGAGATGACGTCTGCACTGAAAAACTTTTTTTCTAATTATACAATATTGTAATTGTCGAAAGTTCACTTATTTAATGAACGTTGACTTGATAGCAAATTCAAGTTTCAATGTGTTTTTTTCCAAGAGCTTCTGTTTGTATCCTAGATAAGCATAGGTTTATGGATAAATGACTATGTTTTTTAACTGTGATATATCGGTAGGTAATCAATTCTAATATACCAGCCTGAAAACAAATGGGTGGGACAGAAAGGTGACCTGGAGTTAAGAAACAAGGACCGGAAGACGAAATGTATCAGTCAATAGCTGGGTCTGATAGTACACACGGCTACACATCAAGCTATAATTAAGCCAGTACAAGCTAACGTCGCATTGTATGGAAATCATATACAATGCGAGATCAGCATAAACTGGAAATGTATAGCTTGATGTGTAGCCGTGTGTACCACTAGTATCATTAACGCAGGAAATGAATGAAGAGGCTATAAACGTTACTTAGCACTTTGGCTTAGATATGTTCCCGCCTGTATCTTGCACTATCGGTGTTAACACTTTCACCTGGCTTAGCGGAAATTAAGTAAACTACAATCGGAGAGTTTATAAAAATTACTTTATATGACTGACAAAGTGACAGTAAAGATAATAATATCTTAATCTTAAACGTACAAGGTACTTTTAGCTCAATTGTGCTAAGATGACAATTGTTGCGTGACGACAATGTCCAACATTATAATTACTCACCTACTCACTAGATTTGGAAGCTGCATTGCTGGCAAAGCTAATTGTAGTAGTGCTACCACACTTAACTCGTACTATGGCGGTTTTGTTATTACCACTGTCGAGCGGCCTAACGTTCTTATAAAGTTATCAGATTAGCTGATTTTGTTTGCATTCGGATTCCTAGAAACATTGTTCAGAAAACACTCTTCACGCTCAAAAATGCAAAGGCAAGAAGATGAAAGCATTGCTCCAAACTGCAACCGATGCGCAGCTGTTTATTTTCTCTCGCAAGACATAAAAGTTGAGCCAACGAAAGATAAACTTGTAGAATATGTGTTAGGAATCGCGATAGAATTTATTTTATAAAAAATTTCACTGGTTTTTCAATGTAATATGAACATTAACCCATTTCTTACTTTCTTTCAACGTTTTGGCTATTTGTATGGAACCGTAATCTCTTCCACAATTTCTTTAGTTATACCAAGGTTTGAAAATGAAGGTGAAGAGGTGAGTTGGACTGCTTTAAGAACCACGGGCAACCGCGAGAAAAGAAATAAGTGGAGGGAAACGTGTGCCCACCACACATCATAGTGTAGGGTCATACAGGGTGTAACAGGACCCTTCACGAAGCCGTCAGCCAAGCATTATGTAAGTAGATCAAAACTAAGTGACTTTACGCAAAAATTAATACTGGGAAACAACATTTTTTTTGGGGTGAAAAAGCACGTTTTACGGTAGGGCTCAATGTAACGCACTCAAAACATTGTGCTGATGGATGGATTGAATAATACAGAGGTCGTGGAGGTGTTTAAAGTTGAAATCGTACATTAAAAACTTGTATTAAAAATTGGAACTGTGACCCCCAATATCTCCGTAACTAGAAGGTTCCCAGGTATCTAATTATAAAGGGTGTAACAGGACCCTTCACGAACCCGTCAACCAAGCATTAAGTACGTCAAACTAAGTAACTTTACGCAAAAAAATTGCTGGGAAATTACTTTAATCTTTAGGGTGAAAAATCACGTTTTACGGTAAGATTCAATGTAACGCACTCAAAACATTGTGCTGATGGATGGATTGAATAGTACGGAGGTCGTGGAGGCGTTTAAAGTAAAAATCTTACATTAAAAACTTGTATTAAAAAATTGGAACTTTGACCCCCAATATCTCCGTAACTAGAAGGTTTCCCGGGTATCTTTTTCTCTGCAGCTTTTACGACCGGAGCTTCTTTCCAAGCGCGACTCCGGTCTTCGAAGAACAAGTGCCTTTCGGGTTCGGCCAGAAACACAGAACATTTAACGGTTATTTATGTAATATGTTCTTTAGTGTACACCCAAGGTTTGTGGGGAATCTCAGCAAATAAACTGCTAAATAATTTAAAAACTTTTACTAAAAGCAGCCAAAGTAGTCAGGAAATCAGTAATTCTCATTTCTAGATTTCCAGGAATACTTAGGAGTAATTAAACGGAAGAAATAAGGAAGAGAAAAATAACAATATCGGCCAGTTCTACTTAATATTTAGGGGATTGGCTATAGTCTCTCGTATTTAGAGAATATTCTACTTATTTAATTTTTAATAACCATGATGTCATACCAATCTAACCAGTTGCAGTTGATTACCAGAATGTTACAAGGAGTGACTGCCTCTCAGACCTCCACAATCCAGTAGGTAAACCCTTGGTAAGACTGGATATCAGTTCATATCAGATATTCGGGCTGACTATCCGTAAGAACCGTCAAAGATCAACAAATTACAGCCTCGGTCTTGCTTTGTCATGCATGGCCACCCATCCATGGTTCAACCTCGGCAAGGGGTGCTTAACCTTGAAGCCCGTCGTGCAGCTGATATTTAGCCACAAACATTTATACATTGCTACATGCAGTAAATTAATACTGAAAATAATTGTCCTAACCGCACGGAATAATGCGTAAATATCGCGTTATTAAATTTTTATGTCAACGACCGTTGTTGCCGGATTTAGGCGCGATTTACTACCGCTATAAACAGTATGGAACTATTTTGATCGCGCCACCGCTCATGCTTTGGTCACTACGCTATTGAACTTTGGTATTGCGGACAGATGCACTTGAGTTTGGGAAGAACCGATACTTTTGTACCGTTGAGTACTTGCATTTTTGGTATCAATATAAAAAGACCATAATGATGACCTGATTCAATTTAATTTACATACATTTTCATAGCTAAAGAGTTCTAAAATATACTTTAAGTCTAAGTAGGTAAGTCTCATGTCAATCAGTAGGTAAAACAATTCAGTATGGAGCATTAATAGTTTAAGCTTCTGTTTCAACGTCAACGTGAATTACATGTATTGGCAGCATAAGGACCAGTAATTTACAATTCGGTCCTTATGTCCCTGTTAGATGACTTCAACCTAAAAAACCCTTCAAGTAGGTGCAATTAGTCGTATCGTAATATGATGAAACTATTGCAGTAATCAACTGTTGACTCATACATACTATGAAACTGTTAGATTTATTTGGTTACTGTGTGACGTCACACGCTATATGGATCAGGGAGAAATTGCTAATACATCAGTATAGATTGTTGAATATACAATTAGTAGCCTAGACTTTGTATATATCTCTATTCTAAGAAGTTCGGACGTTCTCCGTAAGAGCAAGCAAAGTATGGAATATTTTAAACGAAAAATTTGAATTAAGTAATGATTCTATTTTTGAACGAATCAAGATGGTTTACTACTTTTAAACGTTCAACAAGGAGGTTGAACGTTAAAAAAGCCAACCTAATACCTACGAAGTTAGGAAAACAAACGGTCAATACCTGATCATTCTGGTCGTGAGTCAAGTAGAGCCACCCGAGCAGAGCTTGGGGACAGCCCTCGGTCTTGCCGCACCACTGAGGCAGGTCAGCACCGATGGCAGTAGGCGACATCGCACCATAACACTAATCACAGCACTACGGGTATCAAAAAACTGGGTTTTAGTGGAACTTTGTTTGGTACATCAGGCCATCGCGTCGCGGCCCGGTCGGCGGGTATTTTTGGATCGCGCTGGGTGCCACGGGATGCGCGGGCGCCGGCTACGTTATGACTAGCGGTCGCCGCCGCTCCTTAAGACGGGAGATGTGGCAATTAGGGACGTCTGGGAGTTTAGAATTGTGTGGAGATATCGATTGCAATTGAAATGAGAGCGAAAGTTTTGTGGAGCTTTAGGATTTTTTTATGAAACAAGAAAAGTAGGGGTAATACTCTGAAAGCTTTAAGATTTTCTACTTATATAAGCAACATGAAACAAAGTTAAACCTTTCTTCACCAGAATTTAAGTAAACTCTAATAATCAAAATTTTCAGGTGGTCTGGCTACCTTTTTTTTTAGTTTGGCCGTTCCACTCCTAAGCATTGGCCTCCCCCCATACTTTACACCTCTCACGATGGTGTGCTTCAATTTTAGACAATTATATCTTTAAATGTAGGTATTGCTAGCAATTAGCAATAGCAAAACCTGAAAATTGAAATTTGTCCAGTACCTATGACAAAAGTCTGGGCGCCGATATCGACAGTTTGGTGACATCACTAGTGGCGAGCATGTGGGCGCACCCGACCGCGCCGGGCAGCCAGGAGAGCAATATTTTGGTTCACTCCGTACCATAACACCACTAACGATAACAGATATCGCTATGTAACTTGGTGCCGGTAATAATCTTACAGCCATTATTTTGATCTTAAAACAATAAAATGTACGAACCATACCAGATATCTTTCGGCGATATTGATTAGGTCCGCTATAGAAAGTAGGCCTTTGTCACAGTAATGAAGACGGAAAGGCTGATATAATATGGATTTGATTTAAACAATCGAATGGTTATCTTAGAGTAGTGTAGAATATATATATGATAATAGTGGCTTAGTATCTCAGTAGAGGTACTTGAATGGTTTATCGGAAGTCTTTTTCAGCAATATTCGACTAAAGGTCAACGGAAAATCAAGTCTAGTGTCATGTCAGCAGTTTAAACTCAATTCTACGTACTGAACGTTAAATAAATAGATAACTAGGTACCTTTTTATATAAGGCTACAGAAAAATACATAGACGAAGAAAAGAAGAACTTGAAGAGAGAAACATCATCTTCGTGCTCTTGTTCTATATTATTTGGGGTCGACGCCACACGATTAGAAGAGAAAATATAATACATAAAACAATTTACTAACCTAGTATGAGAATAAAATCCATACTAATATTAAAAATGCGAAAATAAAACTGTTAAATCTGTTTGTTTGTAACCCTTTCACGACTAAACGGCTGATCGGATCGAAACGAAATTTGGCTAGGATATAGATGATATCCTGGGGAAGGACATAGGCTTAGAGACAGATCTTTTTTTTTTCTCATACACATCAAAATTTCCACGCGGACGAAGTCGCGAGCAACAGCTATACATATATTTACTTCTAAGGGAAATAAATATCCTTTATGTATAATGCAATGTAAAATAAACATAACGCTAAGTAGTTTTTCAGCCAGCAGTGACTGTAAAGAGCCCTCCGACCTCCCGCCATGTTTCCCTCTCAATATAAGTGGGTCGCACCATCATTCGCTAAGGATACGGAATTATAATGTATTTTAAAGTATGACGTATGAGGAGTAGAGAGTCTGTTCCGTTTAAATGTTCCTTTGGTAATGATTTAGTTGCGGCTGATTGAAAAATGGTTTATTCTTTTGTTTTCTTTGCAGTTTTATGTAAGTCTAAGCTCACACTCTGAAAATTACCCTATAGTTAATACTTAGTTACCGAATGTCAAAACATTTAAACGTTTTCATCAAGACCACTAAGTATATTAACCATCGATCTCGAAGATATTAACCGATCATTTATGAATGCACATTGCACACTCAAGAACCGAAGCCTGCCTTCAGTGTTTCGTCAATAAATTAATGAATGACATTAGTAACGAAGCTCGAAGGGCCGGCTCTTGTCCTTTGTGCTTAACGTTTTTCGTAGCAATACTGTGTTACATTTTTCACAAATACTACGCGATACCTAAATGCGTTCCCTTGTTCCTTTATTAAGCGGTGTTTGATTTTCAAGTCTCGGCTTAGCGATTATACCCATTAAGAGGGCCCTTCCCGGCCCGTCTATTGTCAACGCGAACATGGTCAAAATAAATAAAGAAATAATAATATAACTAACTAAATAAATAATAATATAAATAACTCGTCTCCCACGCACCTCATACTGCCTAACGCGATGACATTGAACGAAAATAGTGTACGAAAATTTCTTAAACTTGTTCCAGGAAATACGTGTTTTTGAATAAGTCTTACAAGTGTGTGAAATAAATATTTGTCTTTAGGAATTTCCATTACATGTGCAAGGTTTCTATCGAGATGTTTTCTTTATTTTTACAGTTTATGAGTACATTATGAACGGCCAAAGTTCAGGTAAAATTTGTGCAAAACAGCAATTTTTGGAGGCTTATACTGAATTTGCTGTATTTGTTTGAATTTGTTTTATTTTTTACTACTTTTTTTATTTTTTGCAACCATAGAAACCTAGACATAATGCACAAAATACCTATTAGTTCAAAAAAAATCAAAGATATATGTGTAACAAGATAATCACGTACGAGCGTTTGTATGAAAAGTATGACGGGTTGGCCGCTCTTAATTGAATATTTCAACAATGCGCTTGTAAATGGTCCTTGCAAAAATAGGTTTTCACAGCGGTCTTAGTGAAAATTGGCGCTAAGTGACTCTCTCCGTTTCTTTCATAACCAGAAAAATCCTATTCTATGCCACGAATGCGCGTGTTCAGAATAGATCACATTTTTTTTAACCTTGCCCCATGGGCATTTCTCAACACAAACACAAACATTCAAAGTCACATACACAAACAGCCAGAGCTGGAACAACTGCCTCTAGGTCATACAAATATTTGTTTCATGCGGGGATTGAACCCGCGACAGTGCAGCAGGCTATCGCTCAGCCACTGTACCAACCGTGCCGTCTATTGCCCGTTTTATAATAATAACTTTTTCACATAACATACTCACAATGCTGTTTCTAGTAAAAGACACTCAGACCCTGCCATAAAAAACACCTTTCATAATAATTTATAATTTCACACTTGAATATGTCAAGCTTCCTTCAAGTGTTTTGAAATATTCTCAAGAGTTCTCCATAAGTTTTTGTTTGCATAAGATATTTTGTTGCAAGTATATGCGTTACATAGCAAGTGTTAACTTTCTACGGCGTTGAAGTGGGATGTGATTGAAAATATTTCTCAGTTAAAAATATATTTTCATTTCATAAAATAAACCTGGCTGGAGGCCTTACACTCAAGGCATCCACAGGGATAGAGAAGCCAGTCTCATAGGTTGACTTGCGAGATGCCATTACCAAAAAAAAAACATAACATAAAATACCTACCTGTAATTATTTCTAGTTAACGTTAATTATACAGTCGGGGAAATTTAAAGGGATAGCCTGCGTCCCACTGCGGAATGATACACGGGAATCTTACACACTAAACGATCCATTTGACATGTTTTCTAGTAATCGTTACTTTTTTTTAGTATGGTTAAAATGTTGCCTTGTTGGTTGTCGACCTATCGATTACATGTCTTTGAATTCGGTATCATTATTTACAAACACAAATAGATCTAAAAATAATCAAAAAAAGACAAAGTACAACTATTAAAGATGGTAAAAAAATTACAGGGCTTCAAGAAATTCGTCCACATTATCGTCAGTAGGAAAAGTGCCCAGAAAGGCTGGCAGCATTTTGCCATGTTGGATGGCAATGCTGATTCTTTGGTCAAAAAAGTCCAGCCCTCTGGTCACGTGTAGAGTCGATCAACTGCTTGGCGATACCCCGCAAAATACTAGGTGGGGCATTCGGACCTGGTGCGCCCCCCAAGCTGTTCAAACACATAACAATTAATCAACTAAGTTATTGTATTTGCACCGTTTGAAGTTCTCAGCACCTGCAGCAGCCGCCCCATGTTATTGCGACACATAATATATATTGTATGATTCATATTCCTTTAACGTCTATGCCTTGCATTTCATTATTTATCATTTTCATCAGACAACAGCAGTCCACTGATGGCCAATCGCACGTCTAACACATAATAAACGGAAACATTGTATGTGAACAATTTCTCGCACTCTCGATATAAAAACGCAACTTTTCATTGCATTGCTATTGGCTTATAGCCTAGTGATCAGCGTCCACTCTTGCGCAGGTTTTGTAACAAAACTTTTTTTGCATCGTGTTTATGTATCTTTGAATGCGTCTGATTGTTTGTTTTTTTTTTAGTTTTTGTATAGAACGCTTTCAATCGAAGCTTTTCATTGGTTAGGTTTCCAGATTTCCGCATTTTTATGAAGACAATGTTCTCTTTCCTTATTGCAATTTGATTTTGCAAGCGCCTCTTAAATACACATTCTAGCATAGGTATGGAATCTTGCATTTAAATCACAAATAAAGAGGTCAACTTCAGTATCAATATCTATTGAAGATTCCGTATTACACTATCAAACGTAAAGTCCCTTCATCGTCATGCCTTCTTCGAATCTCGGCCAACATTGGCGCAATTTTAGCTTCCATTGCTTCTCTGTTAAAGAAGCCGGAAATTCCATCGGTAGTAATGCAGCAATGTATGCCAAACACATGCCAATGTTTATTCGCCATGACACATTGGTGTGACATTTCAATTGTCAGTATATTGGATGGTCTATTCTAGTCAATTAAGGAGCGTCATGCAGTCCAATTGAGTTCATTACGATACCCAAGCGTTTGTATGAACTGTTAATAAAGCTACAATTTAATACGAGTATCATTGTTCGAGTATTTTTAGTTTGAATTGGTGCTTTTGGTGTCTTTTTTCCACATCGTGACTAGATTTACCTACTTATTTTGAGAATATTTCGTGGTGTGACTGTCGGACTGCCAAGTCATAGGTCTCGAGTTCGAACCCAAGGCACCTCTGATTTATCGGGTTCATGTGCGTATTGTATAATTATCACTTGCTTCGGAGAAGGAAAACATCGTGAGGAAACCAGCATACCTAGTGGGTGATTAGTGCATAACCTGGCGTCTGGCGTTTTTAAGCCGCCCATAGGCCTCTTGACTTGGCTTTAAATGCCGTCGAGAAATATCTCTCAGGCATGCTGGTTTCCTCACGACGCCGACGTTTTCCTTCACCGAAGCAAGTGATAATTACACAAAACGCATATGAATCCGACAAATCAGCTGTAAGTAATGGTCTATGTATACTATACCTAAATATTATTGCTGCTATCAATGCATTTCAAATAAAATTAATATTTAACAAATGGACACTGTTTGAACGCCCGTTAGTGAATGCGATCCAGAAAAAAACAGTCTCCTTGGGGGATCAACCTTCATGATTGACATTAATTAAAGCGGACGGTGTTAACCGCTCGCAACCGTAGCAGTTCAGCAGATACAGATCTGGCACAAAACAGTAGGCTGAGTAGGCTAATAAAAATACTATATTAAAATACTATATTCCACTGTCAAAGGTAGCGAGTACTGATACTCGCTACCTTTGACAGTGGAATATAGTATTTTTATTTAAGTACTTCCACCATAATCAACCGCCGCCGATCTTCACTGTGACTGGTGTCCCGTCCGAGTTCCACCAATCCAGCACACTGTGCGACCCATCGCGCAAATTAATCGCGTGTCGTCCGAACTCGATTTCATATAAATTAGATTAGGTAGTTAGGCGAACACAAACATTAGATACTGTGACCAATTTCCTTCTTAAATCCAATGAAATATTTTCAGTTGAATTTCTTAAACAAGAAAATGTAGCTGCATCTTTTTAGTACATAAAGGTAAGCCGTGGAGTTTATATGTATAAGTGCCCGGTAAGTGCTGGTGTCAATGAGAGCAGCAGGTGACCCAGTGGTGACGGCCCCGACTTACGAGCAGTAAGTCGGGTTCGAACCCAGGCAGACGCATTACTTTGTGTAATTTATTTCATCACCACTGCTCCCAAAACGGTGAAGGAAATCATCGTGAGGAAACCGGCATGTCCTAGAACCAACAATTCGAAGAAATGTGACATCTACCAACCCGCACAGGGCCTGCGTGATGGATTATAATAGCCCATTCTCATAGAGAAGAGACACGTGTCCCAGCTGTGGGAACAATATAGGCTGATTATGCTAGTGTCAATACACTAACGCGGGCACTTATCCAGGCTATATGGTCTATAGGCACAGACTATTCAGTCTCAACTCAAATTGTCTTGAAAATATATCTATGCACGTTACGTGTCTGCCTGCCCTTTCTTGAAATAAAGGCATGGCGTTATAGGTTTATTGTTTTACTACATCAGTAGATTGATGACTTCAATGTCTCCAAAACTGTTCCCAGTTTCCCAATAGTACCAAAACAAAAACTTTCTACATCCGAGCCGAACATGTGTTGTGGCCCTTCATTTGTTTTTGGTGAAGCCATTGTTTTTTTTTTAATTTGTGCAACATCTGTTCCGCACTGACCATTTTTATACACAATGCTTGATGTAATAAGCTCGGTAAACTTTCTCATTTTTATGAGTTTTTGTTAACGTTAATTTTTATGTTTTTAAGGTTTCGTACTCAAGGAGTAAAAACCGAAACCTATTAATAAGACTCCACTGTCCGTCCGTCTGTCTGTATGGCTGTCTGTCACCAGGCTGTATCTCATGAAACAGTGATAGCTAGTCAGTTGAAATTTTCACAGATGGTGTATTTCTGTACAAATACCTTTTCATTTAATAATAAACTTTTTATTACACCTTTTTTTTTTCTTTTTTTTTTGGTTATATGGAACTATGGATTTAATAATAATGTAATATATAATAATATATAATATAATAAGTTAGTTTTAGTACCCAGTTTAGTAATAACCAGACTGGAGCTTTGAAACCATCCCGAAAATGTAAAGACGGAAATGTTGCAGGTTAAAATTGCAGGAATGCATGTCACTAAAATGACAATGCAATAATATTTAAGAGCGAACATTTTCAAAATGTCTTTAAAAAAAGATAATTGGATTCTATGGAAAATCTAAAATCGTTGTAATTTAGCTGTTACACTATTTTTTGAAAATGTTCTCCGTCAAGTTTTTAAACCTATGTATCCTGCTTATGCGTATGAAGTTTCATTAAAATGGGTTCAGTCATTTCGATAACAAATGAGTTTAAAGTTTGTATGAAATGACGTTAACGCTCGTTTTATTTAAATCTTGGTCCACTATAAGTGCAATATTGGGTGTTCTTGAACTTGAAAAGCGTTTGTCATTAGGAGTGTGTTACATTATGCAATTAAAGAGTTATGGGACTTTTGGACTTAATAACATTGGACTTAATAACATTGAGAGAGGAGCGTTGGTGTTGTTTGTGAATTCGTGATTTGGGTCAATCAGTGCCCCGAGAGTCTGAAAATCAGTTTTACACAGGGGTATCGTATTATCCAGTACTAACTGGATTGTGGAGGTCAGTTGTGCAGAATAAAAAGCCGAATTGGAGATTTGCGTTTTACCTACGTCATACGTCAAAATACCCTTATACACTTTATACCGCTTTGCGCAATCACGGTGCCGGATTAGGGCTTGTATTTATGAGTAAGAAATAGTGAAACATGTAGGATAATAAACTTTAGATTTTGGAGGAAATCTGTCTGACTGATGTGGCGGTTGCGTGTCAGAAAAAATGCCATGGTTTACCGCGGACGGATCAAAAAAACTAATTATAATACCCAAACTAAAATTAGTAGACCGTAGGTTACGTAGGTACTCTCATAATTCAAAAACTACATTTTATAAGTTTTACTGAAACGTTTTTCGTCAGTTTAGTCATAAAATTCGAAAGAGTTTACCAACATTGACATTCTTAAAACAATTACACTGATGGCTGAAAATAAAAAATCCAACAACGGCTAGAGAAAAAATATTAATTTTTTGACAAACGAAATAAAAATGTTCCAAAATTGACAGTAGTTATTTGACACGCCGTGTTTCTGTTTGTATCAAGATAGTTTTATTTGAACTGAAAAAACCGTTTAGTAATAATTCAACAGCAAAAATTTTATTCTCGAAAAATATTCCCTTTGAAAGCTGACAAGCAATTTTTTCTTCAGGTAAGATTTTCTGATTTTTGCATTTGACGTAACGACTTCCTGTCGAGAGCTTTGTGCAATTTGCATACCTGAAAATGTATCATCCTGACCAAATACACGTGGCTTCTCGTTGACATTACAAAAGGAAAAAAATATATTTATGAGCCGGATGTTGACAGCATCAACCAATATTCAGTACCGAACCGTAAACATCTAGCTAATGCAGAGGGAAAGTATTTACCCAATGATCGTATCTCATAGATTTTTGTCCGAATAAGGCAATATAACAGTAGAAACGATTACAACGTAGCCGTGTAGGCTCGAACCTACAAATCTGCATAACTGACTTCAAATTCAGACGGCCACTTCCATTGCCATCCACAGCCCAACTTCACCCACTGCTGACAACAGACCTCTCTTTGCTCAAGCAGCCGGAACATTATAGGCTGATTATGCCAATAGAAAGAAATCGCCTCCTTTCCTATTACGATATGTAACTTTACCATAATTTAGTTGGCAAAATGTGGGTACACTTACTATACACTACTGCCTAAGCTTTCAGGCAAAATTGTATGCTGTCTTCACACAAGGTGTCCCCGCAGCTGGCTCAGAGGGGGTGGAAGGGTTGTGGAGGTCTCAGGGGGTCACCCGGTCAGCGGGTTGTGATGCCACACTGTTGTTTTTGCGTGTTTTGATTACTTTACTAAGTGTAACGTGTGTCACGGGCTGCTAACTCGGTCAATGTAATGCCTATGCAAAAGGTTTTTGTGCCAAGCGTTCCTACTGATCTAATTGGATGTACGAATTTGCTTATGTTTTGCGCTGTTTATTTGACTGAAACTTATTTGAATTAAGTAAGAAATACTTTTTTTCTTGTAATGTAAGTATTTATATCAATCGACAGAAATTTAAAATAACACATATTATGAATAACTAACAGAAAATGCCACATGCTACTTAATTCAATGTCTCAAAAAACTTTAGAAATTCTACAAGATAAGACTTTAGACACAAATCTCATCACAAATTACGTCCTTACGTCCGACCTAGCACCCGACTTAAACTTACCGCAAGTTTTGAAAATAGAGGCAAAAGTACAAGTAGGCAACTACATAGTCGAAAACTAAAACATAAATAAAATAGTCAACTCCATATTTCATAAAGCATGATTTATATGAGTTCAGACTCAGTCGTGTCATTAAAAGTTCGTTACAAAATGGAGGCTAGTGCTTGTGTTTAACGATGCGTAACACAGCAACTGAAAAAGTGTGAAATAGTGTGTAATCTAGATTTAGGTTGCAGGAGTCGCCGGTAGGGGGTGACCATCCTGTTGATATATTTGTCGACAAGAACTTTACTTTGCGCCCTTCGTTATGGAAATGTCTTGTTTTTTAACCGACTATCTTCAAAAAGGAGGAGGTTCTCAATTCGGCTGTTTTTTATGTTCGTTACCTCTTATCTCCGTCATTTATGAACCCCATTTGGAACTTCTAGTTACAATGTAAAAAATTGTTTCGTCACAAGAATTTGTGTGTTATAACCTACTACAACTAAAAACGGTAAGTAAATTAAAAAACTTTCTGCGAAAAAGCTGACTTCCAAAACGACACTAAAAAGTCTAAAATAAGTTTACTTACGGAAGTCGGTGGCAAAAAAGTCAATGAAACAAACAAAGTCGCCGACTTCGGAAAATAAAGTTATTTTAGACTGTTTTTAGTGACTTTCTGGAAGTCAGCGTTTTTGTTGAATTGTGATAAGTAGTCAGGCAACTAGTCCCTACTAATGACTGACTGACGAAACAAAGAATATGACTCTGAAGTGTTTTATTTGAAATGCGATTTCAGCAAAAAATCTGGTAGAGCAAGATCCCAGGGCCGCCAGACCTTACTTATTTTCTCAAGAACAAAATGTGTGGCATCAAGTAGTATAAGTATGTACTGTGAACGTATGCATACCTGCTAACTTGTGCCGACGGCCAATTTTAAGATATCAAGTGCTAAACTTGCGTAAAATTAATAATAAAAATTCTCAAAGGCCGAGTGCTGATTTTTTTATATGTTGTAAAGAAGGTTGTTAAAAAAATGCCAAGCACTTCAAAGCGCGGAAAAAAAATGTGATTTTACCGACAGTCCGAGACTTAATTTTTATATTTGATATCGAGGAAATCATTTCAATACTTATTTTGAGCTAGACCAATCATAGTTGGGCCAAACATGTGTCGACAAACAATTAATGTCGCTGTATAAGCGCATTGGTTTATTGAACTCCTACAAAAAATGATGAATTGCGACTCTACAATTGTTCAGGGGGTCTACAAAGGAAGCTTTATCAGAATCATAATAATGAATCACGTTAAAAAATTAAAATTCTTAAAGTGGTCTTTATGGTTATGACCACAAAGTCCATTTTAAGAGTTTTAAATTTTTAACGCGATTCATATTATGATTCTGATAAAGCAGCCATTTTAGGCCCCCTGACTGCTTACAATGACTATTAAAAAAACCCTCTGAGTACCTTTATTTAAAAAAATAGTAATTTCACGTTATTTTATCCCCACGTTTTAAAGCGTCTGGCAGAAATTTCCGTCAACGGGCGGTGTCAGCCAGTGTTGGTTATTAGTTTTTAACAATATAGTAACATATATAAAAATCAGCACTCGGGCTTGGGTACATACTTATCTAGGTATCGCCTCTCGTTGGATACTTTTAATACACTAAAAACTTTGAAACTTGTCTCCAGTAATCCCAAACACATTGCTACCTTAATCCGATGTTATCTTGGATTATCAAAATAATTGAACTAAATTACTGCCGAAGCCAGTTTGTAGCAAGTCGTGCCGAAGTAGGTGAATGTACAGGGAGCGACTGCTTCGGGGAACTTCGGGAAACTTCGGGTATCCTCGGGTGATGAGTTACTTTGGGGAACAATGCCGTGTTTTACGGGTGACAGGAAATTCAAATAGAAGTTTCCAGCGGTTTGATTTTTTATTGAACAAGGATTAAGTTACTCCGAATTATTCGTGAAAATAGTACCTGCTGTGACTAACCGTCACAGTAGGTTTGAGGCCTCGACGTTTTTAGCGAATGCTTCTTAACATTTTTAAGTTCAATCCGATCAACTTTGTCTCTGAAAAGTCCGCAGGATCTAAAACAGGACAAATTGCACACAAATCCGACTACGATTAAGACGGGATATATAGCATCATCAGTTTCAAAGTGCATTAAAGTCAACCACCATTTTTAACTTAAAAAACCAAGGAAATATTACTTGAAATCCAAAATCTAGCTATCCATGTTGATATCATAAATGGTAAAGTAACTTTGTCGGTAACTTTTTCACGCTTTAAGGGCTCTGTATGGATTTCAATGTAATTTTCATACAGATTGGACAAGGGCTATTTTTTAATGCCGTGGGATAATTTCCAAGCTTAGCGCAAAGTGTCACCATGAAATCAGCTTAACATGTTTTCTCAAAAAAAGAAAACTTTTTCATACATAATACTATCAAAATGTATGAAAAAACAGTTTCTCATTCATATTTTGTGGCCTTGAATCACTTACGGTCTATAACTAGTACATTCATAAATAAATATCTAGCTATCGCTAACTGCTTATCCAGCAGAATCCTGGCTGCTTCACAGAAGTCAGCATCAGGCCACGACGTTGTAAACAGTTCAGTTTCTCTACCGAGAACTGATAAAGATTTTGTGCAGTCAGCGCATTCAAGCAGTGTGTTTAGACGTACTGCGCGGGTTAGATTACTGCTTAACAATTGCTGATTGTTCATCTAGCTTGTACTTGTACGTAAAGTATGAATTCATTTACTTAAATTAAACACTTGCAATAAAATTGTATTGTAGATCTTTGACAGTCTTTAAGTAGTCAGTGGCCCGAAAGTCTGACAACCATTCTACCAAGGGGTATCATATTACCCTGTACTAACTATGGGTTGTGGAAGTCAGATAGGCAGTCTCTCCATGGTATTTAGCTTCATCCGGTCAGACAGGAAACCGACCTCAACATAGCGAAAAGGCTAAAGACAGATCTTTGACTTACGACACAGGTTACAGAACAAGCATAAACTCATTAATTCAGCATTTTTTGCAATTTTTCTAGCTACAAGCTACTTTTTAATTGTACAAAATGAAAAGATAAAGCTACCGTCCATTCAATAATTGTGAAAGAAGAAGGTCAAGAACATTACTCATTTCATCATCATCATTTGTGCCGAAATACGTCCACAGCTGGACAGAGGCCTCCCCCAAGTGTCGCCACATTGAACGGTCCCGTGCGTCTCGCATCCACCGGATCCCCGCACCAGGTCATCGGTCCATCTAGTGGGAGGCCTGCCAACGCAACGTCTTCCGGTTCGCGGTCGCCACTCCAGAACTTTTCGGCCCCATCGGCCCCGAGGACATTACTATAGCCCTAATATAACTTCCAGACTACTTCCCGGAATGACTTACTGGCATGGTTTTCATTACTGTTATGGCATGGTGCCATAATTAAGTTCTTGAGAGAAATAGATACTTAGCAGGCCAAATAAGTGGGGCATAAGCGTCGGTAGTTGAAAGTTTCGCTAATCTTTGACGAAAATCGGTTTACTGGTTCGTGTGAGCTAAAAATAAACGGTTTTGTAAAGGATTTTAATATTCACTTTATAATAAATGAAATGATTCATTTTCATTTGTAATTTATAACGTCAGTTGAGGATTTTTTTTGTTTTTTTTTTTTTATATGCTTTTCGAGACAAATTCGCTCTGGATTAATTGGGCCCCATGCCAGGCTTCAGTTATAGCACATCAATCTGTATTTGGAAAATAGCAAGAATAATGATTATAGGGTCTTACATAAACACACGCTCTTTTCGCAAGGGGTTGACAGAAACTAAAGGGTGTAACAATACCCTTAACGGAGCTGAAAGGCAGTTGGTCTCCCCGTCATTGCAATATTTGTTTTGTTCTAGACCATACCTGGGAACCTTCTAGTTACGGAGAGATTGGGGGTCAAAGTTCCAACTTTTTCACAAGTTTGTTTTTAAATAAGTACATTTTTTTAATGTAAGATTTTTACTTTAAATGCCACCCTCGTACTATTCAATCCATTCATCAGCACGATGTTTTGAGTGCGTTACATTGAGTCCTACCGTAAAACGTGATTTTTCACCCCAAACAAAAAGTTGTTTCCCAGCAATATTTTTTGCGTAGTTACTTAGTTTCGTGTTGATTGGTTGACGGTTTCGTTAAAGGTCTTGTTACACCCTGTGTAGAACGCCGCCTGCTACGATGCTTACATAAAGCTTTTGCTTCGTCGTGCCTAGGAAAATGAGAATACTAAATGCTCAAATGGTTTTACTTGGAATTAACTAATCAAAAAATATTGTATTTCTAGGCAAAGCCAACTTTAAAAACTTTGGAAAATTCTTAATGAAATAACAAAAAAATTTCTTCAATAATGATTGTCTGTTTCTGCAGCAAATCGTAGTCACGGCATCTGTCGGCGACTGTACACGCTAAGTACTCGAAGAGCAAACGTTGCGGTACACTCGACGACACAATATTTACGATCACGTGACCCGAATATCTTTGTATTCTAATTTTGTTGTGAAAACTTCGGTTTTCAGCTCTTTAATGTATAGGATGCGGAAATGTCTTTTTCGTTTCTCTTTTGTTTGTTTATTTACGATTTGATTTGTGATGGAAAGTATTTGTTGTCGATTAAAGTATTTAGATACATAAAGACGTAGACGACGTAGACGTGGACGTATTTTTAAATGGAAGTCAATTAGTGATAAGTTGATGTAAATAAGTAGTTAAGAAGTTATGAGGGAACAGATGAACATACATACATACCCACATACGTACATATCGGTCATAATCATAACCCTCCGTTTTGCTTCGCCGTAGTCGGATAAAAATAAACGTGATAAATCTACCACAACTAATGTATATGGTATTTGATATAACCGCATTAGCGGTTTACCAAAACCGACTTCAACTTCAATAAACTTAGTTTTACGAGTCCACTCGACGGTAGGCATCCTAGCTATTTGTTATGGAAATGTGCCCGGAGCTTTATCTAGGACTCCGCTTTACTTGATGTAGGCCCATAGCTCCGGTTCGTTGTGTTTGTTGAACTAAATGGGTCACATTATGTCAGTCTACTATCATTCTGCATAATATGTCTACCTACTTACCGCGTCGTGATGGCTGCAGTCTTCGCATGGTCTTTTCCGATATTGTTCAGTTTATTAAGTTTTTCAAGGGTTTCGTCACGTCGTCATGGTCTTCTCTATGATTGCCACTTTGAATGCTCTAAAAATGGCGGTCAGCAGGCTTTTAAGTTGCATCTTTGTCCTGTGCAGACGAGGAAATTCTGCATCATGACAACCGCATATCCTAAAAAAAATTCAAGGACATGTGTCTTGATCTACCAATCCGCATTGGGTTTTTTTTTTTTTTTTTTTTATCGATAGGAAATCATCAAATGACCCCTCCCGCTCTGGGCTGAGCAGGAGGGAGTGTCAGACTTGTACTGACTAAAACCCATCCATGTTCCTTCCTTTGCCCTTTGTGTTCCAGGGCCGCGGTATCTCTTTCGAACAGTCCCGCAACCCTGGCAGGCGTCGGCCCTTACGGACCCCTTCCTGTTTGCTGACTCTCTTTGAGGCGCGCGTGGAACACGAACGCGCCGTCGACACGGCCTGTCGTCATAAGACGGACGGACGGCGAGCTAGCCCATAGCTCACCGTCCACAGGCCCGCGTCTACGGTGGCCGGGGGCCACCACGTGGCCCCCGACGCCCGGTGCGTCTCCCGCGGCGGCTGGGACGTGAGGTTCTCTCCCTCTCACGTCCCGCCACCTCCTTCGCTAGCATGACTGCTTCGCAGAAGGAGGTGACGGCGTCCCATTCCGTCTCGCTCCGGACCATGGATTGAACCAGGGCCGGACGCGAGAGGTCGCCGCCGCCGATCGCCGCTACGAGGACACGGCGTTGCTCCGCCCAAGCGGAGCAGACCTGCACAGTGTGCTCCACCGTGTCCTCCGGTCGATCCTCGCAGTGGTGACACCCGGGCGTTTCCTCCCGCCCGATTAGGTGCAGGAACCTCCCGAAACAACCATGTCCGGTGAGGACCTGCGTCAGGCGGAAGGTGAGGGCGCCATGGCGCCTCTCCAGCCACTCCTCAAAGAGGGGACTTACCGCCATTATAGTGGCGTGCCCTGCACGGGGTTGCGACAGTCGCTCTCTCCATGTCGCCATGAGATCACGCCGGAAGTCTGTCCGCTGAGCGACAATTAGCCGCGGCAGCGGAGTTTCCCCCCGGATCCGCATTGGGCTGCGTATTATATTGCTCTCTCTAACTCGGTCTCTAATTGACTGCTGCGCTGGGTGTCGCGGGTTCGATCTCCGCACGGAATAAATATTTGTTTGGCCTACAGGTACTTGTTTCGGGTCTGGCTGTGTGTGTATATCAGTTTAAATGTTTGTAAACGCACCCACGATACAGGAGAACTCCCTAGTGGGCAAGTTAAAAAAAATGTTCTCACACCCTTGTTTTTGTTGTTAGTTTTTTCTGTCCCACTCCTGGGCATAAGCCTCACCCCATTCCTTTTTTAAACCAAGAAAATTCGCAATGATTTCAACACAATAGGCTTTTACCGCGTGCTATTTAACGTAAAGCTTCGTGTTACGCATTCCATCTGAGTTTTCGTCTTTGTTAAAAAATACAGAATCGTCGTCCTCTTCTCCTTAAGCATAAATATTGATGTTAATCGTGTGATCTCGCCGCTTTCCCTCCGAGGAACTGTTCGTGACCTCATTAGCTTAAGCACTCGATTTATTCTCGAGAGAGTAGAATTTGTTATTGTAATGAAAATTTTCGCACCTCACGGTAGTTGTTACTATAATTTCTTGGAACTTTGTTGGCTGAGAAACGGAGGGCCGTGTTAGGAATATTATCATTCCGAATCTAACCGATGGAAGTAGATAGAAGGACGCTTTAATAAAACCTAAGATGAAATTATGAAACCAATTCCAATATTATAAATACGGAGGTAGTCTTTCTGTCTGTTACCTTTCATATTTCGATTAAATTTGTAACACAGCAGCTCATGCATGACATAGATTTATATTCCGGTACGTTGATTATTCGTCGTAATTGTTCTTCGCATACGGCGAAAGATAAATATTTTATTAATACGTGGAATCTAGGACCGCGGTCCCGGTCCCAAAAGCCCCCCGACCCGATATAGCGATCACCATGCTTGTTTATCACTATACATAGTATAAAACAAAGTCGCTTCCCGCTGTCTGTCCCTATATATGCTTAGATCTTTATAACTACGCAACGGATTTTGAAGTCATATTTTTTAATAGATAGAGTGATTCAAGAGGAAGGTTTTTATGTAAAACATTACGCCCGTGCGAAGCCGGGGCGGGTCGCTAGTCAACTATATTTAAGAATCCCTCGTGACTTTTTTTTATAGAAAACATGTTCGGTAACTGTCTCACGGGATCGTTTTACCGGATTAAAAAGGGTGTCCTAAGTTAATCTAGGTTATAAACTATCCGTCTGACAAATTTGAACCAAATCCGTTCAGCAGTTTTTGCTTGAATGAGTAACAAACATCCATCTATCTCTCCACACAAACCTTCGCATTTATAAAATAGTATTTGAGAAAGTAAGACTGCGAATCATATTTCTGTCAAATAATACCCACCTGGAGTATAGTTAAATAAAACAAAATCCCTTCGGCAAGCCGCAGGAGGAGGTAGATTTCGAAGAAGGTTCCACCCTTATTTTCATCAACCCCTTGGATCTATTTTTTTTTAATCCTCCCGTAATAGTTTAGCATGGAAAGGCCCTCAATTTTTCAGTTATAATATTTGATTTCGAAAACTATAAGTTTTATTAAAGCTAAACTTTAAAAGTAAACAATTTGCTTTAAAAAAAATATCTGCGACGCTAAAAATGTTTACCGTTTCGGAGATATTTTTTTTTTCCAAAATTTTAGGAAATTTCAACCCCTGTCCCCAAGTTAGGGGTTGCAAAAAGATGTAATTTAAAAGTTGTCCGTATTCTTACTGGAAATGATAAAAATGTTAAACGGTTCAAAAGTCTCCCCCCCCGCCGCCGCCGCCCCCCATGAACGAATTCCGCCCATTCACGAACTTAACCTAACTTTTGACCCTTTCGATTTTTTGGCCAAGTTTGAAAGCAATCGGTGCGTAATTGGGACCTGCAGATTGTGGCTAAATTTTGCTTGTCGGCCCCACATACATACCAAAATACATACGTATACATATAAATATAAACTTTTTAACCGGCGGTTGATTTGGGCTCTAGGGGTCATAACTAGACCAGACCCCTATGGTGAAATTTTCGGAAAACTCGATTTTAGGTGCAAGACCAAAAGGTAGATTTTTTTCTGACGAAATCTACCTAAAATACAATGGTTGAAGCCCCAGGAACAGAATGTATAGTATGTAATTACCTGCAGAAATAATTCCACGTGGTCCCATGTATTTATTATTTTTCCAAGTAAAGCCACGTGGTTCGGCCGTTGCACTTCAAATCGTGGTCGATCTTATCCCGCCACTTAATCATAGTTCACGTAATATTTAACACCACGCTCCTGACTTGGCGCCATTTGTTATGTTATTTTAACGCCCACTTGTAAAATACTTGATTAAGAGGTCCTTGACTACAGAGTGCAGAAATGACAATTTTGTGAAGAGTTTTGTAATTAATTTTGTTAAGGTCAAGGGGCGCAAAAAATACAAAACAGGCCTAAAACTATGCGTTTATGACACTACACACACACACACACACACACACACACACACACGTACACTTAATGTGTGAGGAATGTTGACATAGTTAAAATTTAGAACACCTTTTTACGGTAAAACAAAGAGATCTCTGTACATATTTTATTTAAGTACAACACCTATGTTAAAAAAAAAAACTTTGACATACTGGCTGCCAACTTTTGGCGCTTCGAAATAAATTTCTACTATTCACAACAAAACGCACAGATCTCAAACATTTCCCACTTAATTTCACCAACATACAAATACCATGGCCATACTTCCAGACGTCTACCACTTCTGGTCACCCCCTTGACCGCCACACGCGAGGGGTCATCGCCCCCGGTCACGTGATCCGTGGTTCTTACCAAGACGATGTAATTGCCAGTTATGCGTAGCTTTTTAGCAATAACCGCCCGATTGCATGTCGGTTTGTGAAAAAGTGCAATGCTCTTGGGTTATGCTGTTTGCCTTGTTAGATTTGGTTTTTGGATTAAGGGTGCAGTACTGTATAACTGGCGTTTCATGAACGCCGATTGAAAGATGTTTTGTTGATTTGATGTACCAAAAGCTAGATTTGCTAGAGAAGTATGCTGCGCCGACCCAAATAAATTGGAATACGTGTCGGAGAATTATGATGTTCATGATGTACCAAAAGCCGACAGCCGAAGATAACGGAAGAGAAACATCTCCCTAGCAACTAAGATATAACAGTAAAACGAATGATGAATGCCTCATGCCTCTAGCGTTGGGGCCGAAACGACTTTAACCTTTTCTTCAAACTTTAAATAGGGAGAGTTTTGGCTGGTAGTGTAAATAATCAGCGATAAACTTTAATAATATGCATGTCGGTTCATTGTTTGAGGAATGATACGAAAGAAAAAGGATCAATTGATAGAATGACGGTGGATAGTGGAGAATGGAGGAAAAAAAAGGTGTTGCGCCGACCCCAATTAACTTAGGACAAGGCCGGAAGATGTTGATGTATGTTCCTAAACTGGACCTAGATTTATTGAACGTTTCTTCAGAGAGAAAGTAGTTGACAGCTAGTTGTTTCTGGTTTGAGATGGGACAGCTACCTAAGTAGCTAAGAACGAACGTACTTAGGTACATGAAACCAACACTACGTACGTACTTACGAACTTACATGAAACGAACACTACGAACGTTCTTACAAACTTACATGAAACGAACACTACGTACGTACTTACGAAGTAACATAAAATAAATATCCTTCTTCTGAATTCGTAATGTTTGTTATAACAACTTTGGGAACCTATTCTTGTAAAAGTGACAACACAACACATCCTGTAAATAATAGAATGAATATTTAACTAGACAGTGGCCGTAATAATTACATAATTATCATGAAAAAGTGTATGTATGTAGGTCACACACTTAGGTATGCGAGATACACGGCCTGTCTTTTAACTATTCATATCATTATGTCCCACTTCTAGTAGGTCGACAAAGTTATTAAAAAAAACGTATTTGTAATTGAATTGGAGTGAAGTAACTGACTGACTTCTCTTAAGTTTGAAGAGGGGTAACCGATTGCCTCTGTCCTCTGTTTCGATTCTTCATGTCGCTGGCACGACAATACATACGAGTATTTTAATTTAAATAACCTTAAACTTCTCCATTTCACGCCTTCGCGTCGTTGATGGCAGCGCAGAGGTCACTGCTGAGGGTTGACCAGACTGCATGTTTTTGGGCACAGGGGACAGGATAGGAAGAATATTATAACAAAAACCTCGTTAGTAGCTGGCACCAGTTGGCCAAAAATCAGTTCGATACAAAAAAAAACCTTTTTATGCAAAGTATTCAAAATTCAAGTTGCATTTTTCGCTGCATGGCTGGCAAAGGTTTTAATAATGATCGTAAAAATTGTACTAAAAGGAAGCGAAGTTAGTAGCTCATGCGGGACCAATGACCTATTTGTCCCGCATGAGCTACCATCTAAAAGAGCTCCATCCAAAATTACTTATTTCGAACAAGTTGACTTGCACGGCAAGTTTTCTTTCTTAGTAGTTGTTCCACAATGAAGTGCTTTGCGGAATATTATTGATATGTCACAGTTGCGAGCACGTTGCAAAAACATTGTCTTTATTGTATTATTGATGAAGATATGACCCGGCTCTGTGGGTGCGGTGCGGTTCTTTTGTGGGCGGATTGTGGTATTTTCGTGACATTTTGTTTTAGTCAACATAAAGCCAATGCCGCGGTGCAATTGCATTTTGCAATTAAAGTTAATTAATATCAATCTCAATTTACCATTAGTCTTGCGTACTCACTTTTCATA
The DNA here is from genome assembly GCA_947578425.1 of Eugnorisma glareosa. Classification (NCBI taxonomy): domain Eukaryota; kingdom Metazoa; phylum Arthropoda; class Insecta; order Lepidoptera; family Noctuidae; genus Eugnorisma; species Eugnorisma glareosa. Next base: position 3,497,757 of record OX387976.1, read on the forward strand.
AAGTTCTAAAATCACAGCAGTATTTTACGATATGTAAAAGTAACTCCCAAGAATAAAATAAACCAACAACGATATTATACAATCTAGTAAAATCAAAATGTTATTCAAAACATTCAAACAAGTTTATAACATGGATGTTACTTGAACAGACGTAGAAGACCATTCAACAACAAGTAAGGAGTAATACTCGTATATATAGGCGCAGAAAAGTAATGAATAACAATAATGCTCGCTATCAGTGCGACCTCACCCTCCCACTTCCCGTATAGCGCTCGGATGGTTGCAGATTGCGTTTGTCGTGTTGTCGTGCGCGCCGTGATTTACGAGCCCGCGACAACCAGCGGTGGGACCGCGGGTCGGTGTGTGCCTCGTGCCTCGCCTGACTAGATATCGACTCCGTAATGATATTGCCCGCAATTTTATTGCTAATTAAGGGTTGTACAACTCCCTTTGATATGGGTTTTTGGGTAGGTTATTTGGTTTGTTAAAGAAAAGGTATGTTGATAAAGGCAGTAATCAGAATTACGGTCACATCACATGTGTTATTTAGCAACATATTAATCTTCTTTACGCTGTGATTTTCAAAGCTAATCAAACCACCCTAACCTTGAATCCCTACAAAATTTGTTTTAACTCCCTAACGGAATAAAACAAATTCATAAGTCCAATATTTCATAAAAAAATGACAGTAGACATTATTTCCGGTTGGGGTTTGACGCACCGCCGCGTAGCAAGGCGATGCGACCCCATCCGTCAGTGTAGGCCTCCGCGCGACCGTAGGCACCCGCCCGTAGCAACGCTACGCCGTAACCGCTACGAGAAAACACGTGAAAGATAAATATACATTTTAATTGGTTCTTTCAGTTTTAATATTTAAAAGTTATCGTTGTTTATCATGGATTTAAACGTTTTGGACCTGTTTTATAACAAAATGGGGTAAGTTTTACCAACTTTTACGGCTTTGTTTTTGCTTTTTAATGTTTTTTAATTATTGGTTTGTGGATCGTCTTTTTTATGGTTGTGTAATTTGCAAATGACTGAAGTCGTCTTTTATTGTTACTGTTTGAAGGGAATAAACATAAAAGTTGTGAAAGCAGGCGGTTGACATGGCATGACATTAGAGATTTTTTCCTAGCTGTAATTTATTATTTGATTTACTTGGTGATAATGTCTCGATTTGATCATTAATAATGCAAGTTCATTGCGTGCTCATGTTTTAAAGATACGGTACAAAATATTTCCCTATAGCGTATAGTAATTAGTAAGTAAGCATGTATGTTTCTCTTAAATATAATTTTCCAGTTACAACCCATGTTATGATTAGTTTCAAAAATCAGGTTTGCATTTTTAGTTGCCATTCAATTTACCAAGGATACCGTGGTTCCAAGTAAATTGGCTGTGGAAGTCAGATATGTAGCCAATTCATGTAAAATACTGGAATCCCTACACCAAATAGCTGGGGAAGATGATTCAATTACCAAACTGACCAAGTTGACAGATCTAAATTCGCACGGTGCTGAACTAAACTGGATGAAGCTGGCACAAGAACGTGGAGCTTGGCACATGCAAAGTGAGGCCTATACCCAGCTGTGGATGATGATAATGATGGAGCTTATCTCAGGTTCGGCTCGGCTTGATTAATCATGATTCGGCACTAACCGGTCGGCAAAACCGAATGTATATTTTGCCGCCTGAAGATGTACCACCATAAGGGTGTCATGTCATCGCCTTTCCATGACATTCAGTTTTGAACGATAACTTTTTTAGCGTGCACATGTTTCATAAGTCGGTAATATTGATAGCTGTAAAGGTTACGTATTGATGGTATCTAATAATTCAAACATGCTCGACGAATCACGGTATTTTTAGGGTCTATTTGTAGGATAGAATTGAAAATTACACCACTTCTTTCGAATTTCTGGTCTGTTATTATGCTACCTAAGCATACTTTAACGTAGCAGTCGAAATACTTCAATTCACTTTAAAACTTTTTAGTCTTTTCTACAGTGAATTTCAACAGAATTGACATAAGCTTTTAACTTAAAAAATAACTGATGTCACTTCAATAGTGTTTTTACTTCTTTATTTTTCTAGATCTAGATCACCGTTGTGACTTATGGCTGATGTAACGATATCCTAGGCCTTCTAGTTTCCACCAACATTTGTTTGGTTTGGACTCTCTTCAAAGCAATACATAGGAGGTGGTTGGATGTTCATGCAAAGGGTCTTTCGCGTTGTTAGAACACTTATGGTGGCTCCCAGTCCTATCTAGTAGCAAACGAGGGATAAGACTAGAAAGATCTTGCTATACATGTAATAGCGTTTGCTGAACTATGTGAGTGACATTTTTGCCCTGACAAACCGGGACCTGTGTCCTCTCCAAGTATCCTATCACACCTTCACATTGTCCATGCCCTCAGTAAAAAAACCCCAAGTTCAGCAGACAGTAGACGGTATTGACGGCCGAGGACAGCCATATTATCACAACGTTACATCATTCGGCCCAAAACGTGTTTGTTTATACCAAGGCCGATATTATAAGCTCTTTCACAGTCCATTCTTACGTGTACATAATAGTTAGAAAATAAGTTAGTGTACTGTAATATAGAGATGTTTGTGATTATTACTGTATTCAGGGTCGTGAGGTGACGAAGCGTTAGTATTGTTGTGTCAGCCATGGTCATGTCTGTCGCGGCATGAGTATGAATGGATCAGTTGACAGTGTTGGAAAAATAGGCCAGGTTAAGCCTGCCTTTTAGTGTTAATGGTATATTTATAGCATCAACGTGTGGAGATACCTGTGCTTTCGGCGCAACTTGGATAGCTACAGGTATCACTTTGCTGATTGGCTATTTTTTACCTTGATAGGAGCTAAAACATGGGACTTAAACACAAATATAATAAATAGGTCCCCTCTGACCAACTTTGGAAAAACAGGCGTTATGTTTTAATATGTTTGTGTCGATACGAGAAATATACCGCCATAAACTACGTAAGTGATTTTACATTTACGGGTCTTACAAATTAATCGTTTTCGTAACAATAGGTAAACAATTTTTTTACAGCAATTTCAAGCTTCATCAACAGTACTACTTTTCTAAATTGGTGTAATATTACTTCGTTTAATTACCTACCTTTAATTTGTAAGGTAGGTTACTTAACAGCCGCGTGGCAGCTATTTATGACATGTTAACTAGCACCTAAGTTACTAATGTTGACGCCTGTAAAATGAACGGCTGAAACAGCTAGCATTGTTCACATTGCTTCATACATTTTATAGCACACCTATTACCTACTCAGTTCATGTGTTAACTACATTTCGGAAACTTATTATTCTAGTTATAAACTTAAGTGTAATAAACCAGAATAATAATGTTTGCATGAACAATCTTATAGGTGTTCGCTATACCTATCAGAAATTCAGATGTGTTTAGGTTTAGGTAGCATTGGATTATGATCTTAATCTTGAGTTATGAAAAGATTTTTTTAAAAGGCACCAATTATCCTAGAAAATACTGTCAACCACTTTTTGGATAGTCATAAAGATTTTGCGTAAAATGGTTTCAATACTTACAACAGTCCAACAGAGTGTGACCACCCGAACATTGGATTGTGATCTTAATCTTGAGTTTTGAAAAGTTTTTTTAAAGAGGCACCAATAATCCTAGAAATTACTCTCCACCAATTTTTGAGTAGACTCAAAGATTTTGCTTAAGATTGCTTCAAATACTTCTAGCCCAACAGAGTGTACCCACCCGACAAATATGTCAATGCATAAATACGTTTTCTTCCCTTGTTTGGAAGTATAGCTACAGAACGCCACATGTGACATGCTACGATGTATAGAAGGTCCTTTTGCTTCGTCCACGTTCTTATATCATACACGCACAGTGGTTACGAGCACTGCACACCTGAACTTTCTGCAGAACTTCATCCCTACCTCAAACTCATCACTTGCTTAAAACATGAGTAGGTAAAGAGAGTATAATTCCTAGACCACATCCCCGTCTTTTTCTACAAAAGTAAGGGCCACATTATCACGTGACATGCCGTGACTAAACTAACCCACAAAGGTATTAGCTTTAGCCTCACTGCACAGCTTATTAAGCTATTTAGTTAAACAAAAAAAGGGGAGACGCAAAAATGAGGACGCCATGACAGTGCGTGCCTTGATCGTGAATTATGAATGGAGATGGATAATTACAGCTATTGAACGAACTGATCCGAGGGGTAAGGGCAGGAATTTGCTAAGGAATTTTGATTTTTTTGGCGTAGGATTGTATTTGAAAGTATTGTTACGAGCTGGGTATGGGATAAATTAAATACTACCGATGAAACAACAAATAACTTTAACAATCACAGAACACTTAAAACTCAATAACAAATGCACTAACAATCACTATTCGCTTAGATATGGCACTTCTAGTTCACTTCGATTCGCCTCGTTGTATCGCCTAATCAGACATGACGGTTATTTACCTATATGACGAACGATCCTTCGAGAAAGTTCCACAACTTTCTCGAATCTTCTAGACAGCTCCGCATTGTCCTTCGAGAAAGTTTTACAACTTTCTCGAATCTTCAAGACAGTTCTATAGATGAACATTCGAGACTCGCACCTAATCTAGAATGTTCTCGTAAAGCAACCGACGTAACAGTATGAATGAACGACCTGGTTATATTGGTTGATAATGATCGAGTCTTTGCTCAGTAAATCTGCTATGAATCGCAATTTAGGTGTTCGCACTGGTTGTTTAAAATGACGATAAAATAAGTAGAAAATTTCAGTTAAATGTGATTCCATAGCAGATACACTTGATCAGGCTCTTACATACAAAGGGCTTGGCCGTAAATTAGCACGAAACAAATTAGGGAAATGTAGTGAATGTGATATAATGAAGTATTACCTAATTATGGTGTGACCTGTATACATTTTCGCTAACCCAATTCTAAGTCCAAAACTCCAATGGAGATGCAATTTCCCAAAGCGAGAAAAACTTAATCCATTACGATTGTTATCTCAAACCTAGCCAAAGACCTAGGCAGTGCAATTTCTCGACCTTCATATAAAGTAAAAAAGTTTCCAAGACAGGGTAGGACTTCGGGACCCGTACAAAAATGCCGGTCGCGTGCGGCCCACGATTTGAGCCCGAAGTAACGAATTACTAATCAATAACATGCTTGTTTTGTCGCAACTATGCAACTTGAACTACGCTTTGTCATATCATGTTTGTTGTGAAAGAAATGTATTGGCGGTTTTTTTCTGCGATTTTATGGACAATAAGATTCGTTTTCTGACAACTCTCATGAGGAATCGAATGTTTTTTTTCAATATGTAAGAAATCGCCCATCGTCGTAGCGTAAGCATAGGTGTAGGAGGTTCCTTATAGGACACCACGTTTCACCTGTTATGTTTAAGTTTCCAGTAATAGGGGGCGATATGCTTTTCGAATTAATATCATCGACCTTGCCCAAATCCAGACTCCGATTGGCTACTGAGAAATTCCTGATGGATAAACCAAACAACGCTTTGCCCGACCCGGGAATTTCTTAATCAGCAGTATAAGCGCTTGTGCGACCACTACACCAACGAGTTTCAATTCACCTCCTGGCACAGCTTTAAAACGATATTTTTTGCACACCGTCCATAATGTCGCATTCTGTTTGCGATGGAACAAATTACAAATCAATAAGTAATGACTTAGTTTGTTGAGCAAACTTCGCCATTTCTTGGTCACGAATCGCGGGTTAATTTATTGAATAGCTTTAGTTAAAACCACAGAACAGGTAAACCATGGATTTTGCATAAATTATGATAAGACTGATAAAATCTAAGTCAATATTTTAAACAGTCTTGGTTAATTAGGTACCGTCAGAAAAAATAATTGTTATTCAAATTAACACCCTACGTCAAAGTCCATGGTTCCTAGAGCACATGGCTATAGGCGGAATTTGCCACCATCTTTTTTTTATGCAATTTGTGTAGATGATACAGATACCGACTGTTTCTTCCTGTCAATGTCACTCAAACGCCAAAATAAGCGTACAGCACTGTGTAGCCATTTCATACAACTGTCAAAGAAGTGGAATTCATCATTCACCTGACCATATCCCAATTTATTTGTGGTCGGCGCAGCGTGTCTTCTTCTTCCATACTTCTCTTTTACTCGTCATCTCATCAGACACCTCATTTCTTAACGATTTGTCTTCATTGATTGTCAAAGAATGGCAGCTGTGATTTCAATATACAGAATATTTATGTTGGCAGTCAATTTGCTAAATAATTAATTTCCGTGTGTTCAGTTTAAACTGAAGTTAGGTACTTAACTAAGGCAGAAATTATTATAACAGAAATAAATCTTGATCTGTTTGAATATTTTCATGTACTCCAATGCAAATGTAAAGATTATAGCTTCATTATAAGTCACGATATAAACAGTAACTTAGGTCAAAGTTCCCAGTTTGCAATAAAACTGTTTTGGTAGATACTGAAATCCTTTTATTACTGAATAATTTTGTAATTTTTTGGGTTCAATGACATTGTATTTGTACAACGTCCCAAAAATATCTCGCTTGTAATAAAACAAGGATGTCCAGAGTAAGACAATTTATTTCTTAACGTACCGCGGATGTCATGCTTTGTAGGAAAATCTTAACATCTACAAAAGTGACGTCACTGCACAACGCCATCTGTTATCTAATAGCAGTACTAAACTAATCACAAGTGTTGATTAGTATGTAGTAATTATTTAAAAAGATTAGGCAGTATTTTTTAAATTCATCCTAAAGTAAGGATCGCAACCGGCGTGCGTGTATGACCAGATGTATGAACATGGACGAATCAAAAGGAGTATGTTAGGATTATAGCAGCGTTCTGTGGTTTCTACCTACCCCCATGTGAAAAAGGAGTGAGTTTATGTATGTGTGTACATATGTGTATGTATGTACGGATAACCTGCAAACACACGGTTATACGAAAAATATTTAAAGAATTAATATAGTTATGTGCTTGGTAATGGTGTGCTTATATGTGAGAAGCTGAAAAATATTGGTCCAGTGGTAAAGTACCTACTCGTAATATGATAATAATAAAGTATTATAATTGAGAATAATTGAGTATGAGCAATGAGTCCTACTTAAATTTTGTTTATTTCGTCTTCCTAGACTTCAACTCTATTATAAAAAAATGAACTTATCGAAGCAAAACTTCGAGCAATATTCCGAAACTAAATAAAACCTGTAAGGACGAGTATTATACAAAATACTCAAAAAGAATAACAAAGTGTTATTGATAGAAAACTTTATCAGATGGCCTAGTGTTCATTTTCTCACGGTCAAGCTAAAAGGCCGATAATATTAGTATGTGTAAATAATAAATTAAAGTTCTAAAAACTTCAATCAATAACAGAATACTTACAATATTATAATTAACTAGCAAACAGCCCACGACTTCGACCGCATGGAGGTCGGAAAATAATGCCATGCAAACTTAACTACCGGGACAAAAAGTAGCTCATCTCCTGACTCAAGTCATGGTCTACCTGTATGCTAAATTTCATGGAAATCTGATCAGCCGTTAAGGCGTAAGTAAAAGGTATCAGACAGGCAGTCAGACATATTTACTTTGGTATTTATAACATTAGTGGATATGAATTACGTTGGTTCAACTTAAATTACAGTTATTTTAACACTAACTACGTTAGATAAGTTATCGACGTAGTTGACATTGGGTCTGGGTGAAGCATACGTCAACATTATCATTATTTAAACGCCTACGTCATTTATTATACCATACCATGGCCTACCCTAAGGATCGTAATGATTGGTTATACCATGTTAACATGTTTAGGGTAATACAAATACAATACGCAGTGAGCCCAGTCATTGTGATTTTTTTCACAGCTGAACATAACCTGGGCATCATGGATTTTTTAATTTCGTTAGTACGTTCCTGTGAAATAATTTCCGACCACGACGCGGGCAAACCCGCAAGTAAAAACTATTATCTATATCCATATTAATATTATAAAGAGGTATTTTTTTAGTTTGTATGTAGGGGGTAATCTCTGGATCTACTGTACCGATTTTGAAAATTGTTTCACTACTAGGAAGCTACATTATCCCCGAGTGCTATAGGCTATATTTACAACGTACCCGTGGAATAATTTCCGACCAAAACGCGAGCGAAGCCGCGGGCAACAGCTAGTAGGTGATACAAAACAGTCGACTAGTAACCACTTTCTTTGGTCTGGTTATACGTAATTAAGTACTCAACTACTGTGAACTCAATAAAACCTTTCCTACGTCATTATGAGCTATGACACGACAGACATGACTTTAGGTACTGTCTACTTGACGCACAACGGCTTAAAAGAACTGCGTTCACTTTCGCGATTTCTATATTGCTTGAGTTTTCATAAGCTGTCTTCAACGGTTTCCTAACTGGGTCCGTTTCTAAAGGTAAAGGCAAATCTGAAGCGAATCTAGGGTTTCAATTTGGCCAGAGCTAAAAGTTCACAGTAATGTAGTCATACGATTGTTGTTTGTTTTTTAACTGCCCCGTTGGTTTCGTGGTCATAAGCGCGACTGCTCAGCGGATCGAGCAAAAAGTGCTATTGGGATTTTCATTCGAAAATTCTCATTAGTAACCCGGAGTTTGGAAGTTGGCGGTATGATACTCCCGAGCCTCGGAAAGCACGTTAAGTCGTCGTTTCTGCGCCTGATCTCTCTCCGGTCGTGTCGGATTGCCGTCCCATCAGACTACAAGAGTAAAGGAACAGAGTGCACCTGTGTCTGTGCGCACCACTAATATCTCCCGATGGCTAATCTGCGTTGAGATTGGCCGCCGTGACCGAAACGGTTAGGAGGACTATTATTATTAGTCATTCGACGGAGAATCTCATCCGCAAGCTGAATCAAAAATAACTTGGACACATCCTTAGATGCTATGCATCATAAACTACCAACCAAATATTTTCAACCAATTCAGAACCTACCCTTAAAACTTTTGTCATTTGTTCTGAAAAACGAATTAATTATGCACGTTGAACTTGTAAATGCCGTGTCACCAGGGCCGCTTGGCCACGCTGATACACAATAAATGAGGGACACCGGTGACATTGAGACCGTGCCATTAAGCGCACGAAACGACCACACATGGGACTTTAACTGCTTGTAGGCTGTTCTAATGTCATTTGGGGCTTTTGTGTTTGATTAGCGGTTTTGGTATGCAGAAACATGGTTTACGTAGGCTGCGTTTCCACCAAAGATGTGCGAGGATGTGCAGCGAGTGATGGTGTTAAACTAACTAAAATAATATCGCTTATTTTTTACAGCTTGAGCTTAGCTGACTATGTGAAAGGGGTATTTATCTAAAACATACCATTAAGCAGACGAAACGACCAAATATACAGCTTTAACTGCTCCTTCTTCTTCTGTTTATTAGCTAGTTTGGCATGCTAGGTGGAGTGGCATGAGATGGAGTTTCGATAAAGGAGTACGCTTGGTTACCTTCTTACTTGCACTGCGATCGTACCTAAATCCCAGATAGCCTCATGTGTTATCAACAGCTTGATTCGGCATATAAGTTTTTTTTGTTAATTTTTGGCCTTTCCTAAGCTACTTTATGATTACTGCCTCATACTCCATGTTTTAATCTTTGATCAGCTGTTTCGGAATTATCAGGTATATTTCGCAAGAGCTACAGTTGTTACACTGTAGACCGTATTGCATAAGACAAGCTAACGTATCAGTAACTCCTTGGTCTACAGCTACACTGTAGCAAACTCATTCATCACTGCTATAAACATCCCTAATCCAATACCGACAGCAAATAACGACCTTAACTTTATTTGTGAACCGTTTACTGACAAAATGTTTACTCAAATTACGATGTTGGGTGACAGACTATAATTTTATTTAGCCTTACAAATCTATCATCATTATTGTCAGTGTTTCAGTAATTACTGGCGACCCTGACCCTCGCTGGCGTGACGGGGTATCATTTTATTTTAACTAATTAAAATGTTGTTGTAAATGGTAAAGGATAGGGTAGGTACACGCGATAGTTTTAGCTAATCTGATTGGCTGGCTACCTGTCTGTGGATCTACAAATTGCGGCGGTTGGAGTATCTCGTTTGTGTAATTTGTCGTCATGGGTGCTGTTAAAGAGTGATGGGAAACTCCTACGTTTCAGGAATATGTTTCTAATTCCGCAAGTAGTAGAGTCCTTTGTGAACTAGCTTGTCTGGAATCTTATTGCTATCGTGGGTACCTACCTATTCCAGCCGTCAAGCAGCTTTGCGGTGTTTCAGTTTCATGACGTCAATGTAATCGTAAGCCCATGAGACATTTTTCAGCTTAGTCCCTATGGTCTGATAACGCATACGCGATGCCATTTGGTAGATCCATAGGTAGCGGTGGCCATCGGGTAATCCGCCCGTTTGTTAATAAATCATCCAATAATATTATATCTAATATTTGTATTTTAACAGACCTGACGTTCAAATAATGATATGACGCCCACAGTTTTACACAACTTACGATGATCTCATAATTATGTTATGCTAGGTCACCGTAAACCTAAAATATTGTCTACAAAACAAAACCAATTTCACTTTGCTTTTTTTTATTCACCTACTCAAACTGACACGTCATATAATTTTCTCATTAGATATGCATCCATTATATAACATAGTATGGAAAGTCCAGGTTACAGTGTTTTACCCGTGTGAATGTTTTCAACCAGTGTGTGACGAAATAATTCATAAGATTATAGCGATTTATACTACTAGGCTTCTTTGTCTTTGTGCCGACAGCTTTAAATGCGTATCGTACGTGGATGCATAGAGTTATCAAAAGCTAACTTAAGTGTTAAGGAGCAGGTATTTTGATTTAAACCACACACATACACACGACACACACACAAACACCACACACACACACACACCAGTACCACACCACACTTTCAGTAACTCAAACTTAACGTAGCTAACTAGTTTTGAAAGTTTTGCTAGTTTACTTATCGTACGTGGATGCATAGAGTTGTCAAAAGCTAACTTAAGTGTTAAGGAGCAGGTATTTTGATTTAAACCACACACATACACACGACACACACCACACACAAACACACCAGTACCACACCACACTTTTAGTAACTCGTATATTTGAAGTTCTACGGAGATATGTGGGCGGGCAACTGATCGCATATGTCTCATCTAATAACATAATACATTCAACTACATAAAAGAAAAATCATTATACCAAGAAATAATCCATTTGATTGATTTTAGGATTATTCCTTGTAGCGGCGATCGGCGGCAGTGGCCTCTCGCGTTCGGCCCTGGTTCAATCCATGGTCCGGAGCGGGAATGGGACGCCGTCGCCTCCTTCTGCGAAGCAGTCATGCTAGCAAAGGAGGTGGCGGAACGAGAGAGAGAGCCTCACGTCCCAGCCGCTGCGGGAGACGCCCTGGGCGGCAGGGGCCACGTGGTGGCTCCCGGCCACCGTAGATTCCACCAGCAGGCCTTTGGACGGCAACCTGGCCCGCCTTCCGTCCGTCTTATGACGACAGGCCGTGTCGACGGCGCGTTCGTGCTCCACGCGCGCCTCAGAGTTGTCAGCAAATGAGTAGGGGTCTGAAAGGACCGATGCCTGCCATGAACATGGAACATGGTTGGGTTTTAGTCAGTACAAGTCTGACGGGATTCCGCTCATCCCAGAGTTGGGGGGTCATTTGATGATTTCCCATCCGAAAAATAAAAGGGATAAACCCATTCAATGTTGTCAGTCATTTCAATTTCATTCCTTGTATTTTTCAATATTGAAATCAACTACACAAGCGTTTTACCAAACAGCTTCCGTTTCTAACGTGCACCATCTTGCTTTAATTTCTTACCAATGACAGTCTCGATCGAACATGACAGGACTGTTATTTTCTAAAACTGTCTTCTATGTACCGCAATTATTACTTATTAGCTAGAATTTCTGTCGAGCAACGTTTTATAGTCCATCGTAGTGAATTATTGACGACCCTGCCCTACAATTTGTACCTTCTGTACGGAAATTGGCTTATTAACCGAGATTTCATAGAATTGTCTGTTTGATGGTTGCAAACTGGCATAGAATAATAGAGCGTTATTTATTATTAGATAGATAATATTGTTTCTTTATAAATATTTTCATTGAATTGTTATTATTTCTCAGAATGAGACTTGAATTGCTTCACAATGACTTAAGTTTTGCAGTGGAAAAGACATTTTCGTACCACTTGCTCAAAAAAGTGACATTCTATGCCACAAAAAGCGAACATAACAATAGTCATTTTTAATCTGTTAAAAACAGGGAAAGATTTATTGTACTGAATTTCATTCATCCTCTAGGTGGAGAATGTGATTTAAATTTGGAATACTTACCGAAATTTATACTGAACTACATCTGTGTTTACACCATTGAGTTTGTATTAAAGCATTATACATCTTTTTGAAAAAGGAATACGCATTTATTATGCAGTTTTATTAAATAAAATTACGAAAACCGACGAGGCCGAGCTTGAGCTTTGAGCTTGATGCCTTTGCTTTTCCGACAAAAAAATATTAGTCTAGGAATTTGCCGCGTTTTTGTTTTCTTCAAATACATAAACGTTAAGTTTATTTTAATTTATTTTTATAAATAAGTTAATGTTCTAAAAATACGTTACGATGTTAAATCAAAGCGACAGTGATAGTGAATCAGTGCAAATGCTGTCGCAATTATAAATAATTTGCTTCCAACAAAATCCTAGGAAAATTATTTAAAAACTTATGAAGAATTTTCAACGTGGAGAAGTGCGAAAGGCCTATCAATTTCAGAATCAGTACTTCTTGTCTATTTTGATTATTTATCCAAGACAAAGAATCCGAATACACTTTGGTGCATATACTCAAAACTGAAAGCTACAATAAGCATCAAACACAGCATTGAAATAAATAGATTCACGAAATTACTGGCTTCTTTAAAAAGAAAATCAGAATGGCATTGCGCAAAGAAATCTAAAATTTTTACGATTCAAAATGTGGAAAAATTTCTTAATGAAGCTCCTGACGAAATTTTTCTGGCCACAAAAGTAAGTATACATGATTTAACTATGAATATTTCGTATCTTAGTAATGGTAATTATTCTATATATTTACCTGTTTTTTATCTTTTTTATAGGTGGCCTTAATTTTTGGACTCAATGGTGCTTGCCGCGGATGTGAACTTGTAAACTTAAAGGTGGAGGACGTTGAAAATCATTCCAATGAGTTACTGCTGATTAATGTAAAGGAAACTAAGACAAAGAAAAATCGATCATTCATTGTACAAGGACAATATACTAAAATCATTCATAAATACCAAGCATTACGTCCCACCAATATGGAAAACAATAGATTTTATATAAACTGTCGGAATGGGAAATGTACTCGATAAGCCATCGGCAAAAATAAAATTAGCAAAAGCCAAAGTAAATTGCTAAATATTTAAAACTTAAAGATGTTGAACTCTACACCGGTCACTGCTTTAGAAGAACTTCGGCGACTTTCTTGGCGGATTCAGGGGCGGATATTACGTCAATAAAAAGACACGGTGGTTGGAGCTCTGATAGAGTAGCTGAGGGTTATATCGAAAGCTCAATGGCGAATAAAACCATATTTAGCAGTCAAATTAACAAAAATATAAAACTTAATCCATCAGAGCCACAACCATCAACGGCATCTTATCTTCATCCGTAACTCACGATGCACCACCTATACTATGATAAGAAGAATATAATATATACTATCTACAATGAAACGCAAGTTCCTCAGACGCAAGAACAGAGAAATACTCAAATCAACTCATCAACAATAAATGTACCAAACAGAAATGTAACTCTCTTTATCAATAATTGGACCAATGTTTCGAATGTTAACTTTTACTTTTAATTGTCATTATTTTTAATAAATGCTTATCTCATATTTTTATTGTGTTAATTTTTTCGCAAATGGTACGAAAAGTAGAGTATTTTCCTCGGTGATAAAGCTGTCTTAGTCTTGGGTGAACTTAAATCCCTCGCTACACTCAGGACTCTTCTTAAATCCCTCGCTTCGCTCGTGATTTAAGTTTTTAACACCCTCGCTACGCTCGGGAGTAAACCTCGAGTCCTTCGTTACGCTCGCTATTTAAATCGTCACCCGCGACAGAAGACACTGCTTTATTCCCTTGGTTAATAATCTACTATTTGATATCTATAAATCTATACAATTAAATAAAATTGAAGTGTCTGTTTGTAATATAAAAATAACAGGTTTATTTTTACTGCATACAGGTACACAGGTATAGGATTTTTTTTTTCAGTTTTTGTCTGTCTGTCGGTTAGTCCGTCTGTCGGTCAGTCTGTCTGTTTGTTCCGGCTAATCTCCGAAACCGCTGGACCAACTTTGACGGGAGTTGTACTGGCAGATAGCTAATGTTACAAGGTCTAGCATAGGCTACTTTTATTTTAGAAAAATAATTAGGGTTTCATGTAAAACAATTAAAATCTTTGAAATTAGTAATAAAATTCGGTTCAAAATGTAATATTTTTTAATATTAATTCCACGCGAACGACCTTCATGCGCTTGAAATGGGCTACTCCTAGTCGCGGGCTACAGCTAGTTGTAAATACGAACTTACAATAATATTCATGTGAGGTTAGAACGTTGGGAGTGGAGGAATTCTCAAAGGACGAGAAGTTTCGCTCTTATCTCGATGTGAACAAGCTTAATATGCTTTGGCATGTTTACTGGTAATTCAGACTCTCTTCATTCTTCTTTCGATATGTGTTCTAACGTGGAATAATGTTTGTTCCAGGTGTTCAGTTTGTAATTGTTAACATGCCTGCCCTCGAGGATGTTGGTCAGAATGGATCGTTGTTCCACGTTGTCGCCGTCGACCCCTAGCAGCCGCGGTATGGACAAGTATGAGCAGCTGGCGGTGGTAAGCCTACATCACCAATAATCAGCCTACCAACTCCTTTTGGGACGCAAGGCTTCCGCCTTTGAGACGGAGTGGGCTGCAATCCACCACGCGGGCCCAGTGCGGGTTGGTAGATGTCACATGTCTACAAATTTTTGTTTCGAGGTCATGATGCCGGTTTCCTCATGATGTTTTCGAGAGCAGTGGTGATGGAATAAATTATGCAAAGTAACGCGTCTACCTGTGCTCGGGCCGACGACTGGGTCAGCTCTGCTCGCATACATCACGACTATGTGATGATCTTTGCGAGGTCGCAGGTAGCAGCTGGATGAGTGTAGGAGGTCAGATAGGCAGTCGCTCCATGTAAAATACTGGTATTCAACTGCATCCGGTTAGACTGGAAGCCGGTCCCAACATAGTTGGGAAAAGGCTAGGCAGATAAAGATGAGAGACCAAAACAAGGCCAGTCTTCAGGAGTTCAGTGTCTTACCAAAGAACTATACACTATACATATCTATCTACTGTATTGATATTCCAATCCGACGGTTAAAATTTCGAAGTTTTTTGGAAAACGAAAGAGAATTCATACTAAAGAAATAACATTAAACGAATTTACAAATTATTTCACAATTATTTTCCATTCAAATGAGCAATTCCAGCAATTTGTTTACTTATTGGATATGAAAGTTTCTTAGTAGAGCCGGTAAATATTTGTGGGTAAAGAAATGATTCGAACCATTACGTGAGTAACAGCCGGTGTCAGGCCCAACTTATAAGAATACCTCGCTATTTGTAACTGCCTGAAATATTTGCAACTAGATTAATTTGGTTTTATTAGAAACATTGGCGTTGCTATTTCGGGACAAGACATTAGTTTTAAAAATATAAATAAAAGCTTTCGTTGATGTTCAGCGAAATTAATGTAAGCTCCATTGCCTACCCATTTTCTATAATGAGGCACAGTTTGTCAAAAAATTACATAGAAACGGGCGTCTTAACTAGGTACTTGATTTATCTAGGACTTTTACAGGAAAAGTATATAATATAGCTGGCTAGCTAAATATCTGAAAGAAAACATGTAGATAATGGAAAGCTGGAACTAATAAAAATCAAGACACAAAGTTACCTCAGGTTCTGGAGATGATGATTGATAAAATGGTGTTGAAGTATATTTCTTGCTAATATAGTGAAGGTTATGATAAGCTACTTTAGACAACTACATTATGGTACGTTCAGGTCGGCGAGGGCTCTTACGGCGTCGTGCTTAAGTGTCGACGCCGCGACACCGGCCAGCTCGTCGCTATCAAGAAGTTTTTGGAAACTGAGGAAGATGCCGCCGTCAGGAAGATGGCTCTCAGGGAGATACGCATGCTCAAGGTAACAGACGTTATCTAGTCTTGAAAGCTGCGTATTCACTAGGTGAAGTGAACCCGAGTGGAACGCGAATTCGGGAAGCGTAAACAGACTAAGGAGCCCCGACTAACCACCTCCATTCACCGGATTCACGGCCGCTTGCGCTCCACATGTTCTCGACTCACCTAGCGGAAATGTAGCCTTTATAGATCATTTCGTAGGCTTCCAATAGTGCCATTATTTTATCCTCACCAGTCTCCATACACAAGCACAATATTTTCGTGGCAATACCTACAAAGCAACAACGACGAACTACGCGTTGCGACACGTCTTGAAAATTTTATACTGCGCAATCAGAGTTATACCCGCGAGATACTGATCTGTACAACAGCCTGAAAACTATCGGGCTGAAGCCCACCAGATACAACATCCGTCTGATCAGAGGATGCTCCCTCCCTTTCCTATGAAGGATGAGGAAGTTTACACCCGGTTCCTTATACCTCTATATTTTGATGTATAGTTTCGTGGTGAATGACTCAATACTTTCACTTAGTCTGATTTACGCACTAGTTTAGTCTGAACTGCTTAAGTTGTCTCAGGCGTAAACAAGAATAGTCCTCGTTAGAACTATAGCCCACCATATCACAGTCCCGTCCCGTGTTGATTCAAATTGCCGCCAAAACGGGTTCAATATCGACATGCTGTCTTCGCAACTGCAACATACTGAAGAGTTTGACATAACTTGCAGAAACTGCGTCACGACCACTTAGTGAACATGATCGAGGTGTTCCGTCGCAAGCGACGCTTCTACTTAGTGTTCGAGTACCTGGACCATACACTGCTGGACGAGTTGGAAGCTACCCCCGGCGGCCTGGGCGAGGACACCGCTAAGAAGCACCTGTACCAGCTCCTCAAAGGCATTGACTACTGTCATCAGAATTCCGTGAGTATCTCTATAGATGTTTTTGATATATTTTTTGGAGGCTACTGGTGCAAGCGCACTGTTCTTTGAGTCCGCAGTTTTGAGGCAGTAACTGTCAAGGACAAAATCGGCATCAAAACTGCAGGTTTTGTAGCTGGCGTGCAGATAAAATGCAGATTTTAGAATAATGCCCTTTCTTCGCCTATAACCACCTTTCAACGATTACTGAGCTGATTACTTTTAATCTATCTGAAACCAACTACTACCAGCTCTTTCTAGATAAACTTTCCGTGTTCCGTTCTTTCTCTAAATATATGTGGTGGTAAAGTAAAGCTTCCAAAAGTTTTGTACTATTTTTGTGTAACTTGCTCAACATAGAGAGGATTAGTAATGAAAAAGGAAAGCCTTCACCTGCAGGTGAGCGACACAGCTTGAAAAGAAATGCAAATAATATAAATTCCACTTCAGATAATTCACCGCGACGTGAAGCCAGAAAACGTTCTGGTGTCCAACGCGGGCATCGTGAAGCTGTGCGACCTGGGGTTCGCGCGGGCGCTCGCGGCTCCAGGCGAGCCCTATACCGAGTACGTCGCCACCAGGTGGTACCGCGCGCCAGAACTCCTCGTAGCTGAACACAGGTAACTAGAACAGACACCTCTGCAACGTGCCGCTCTCCAACGCAGACACAGCCTTGTTTTTGAGTTCTAGTTATCAACTTATCCAACGCCTTTAAGGTTGATACTCCAAATATTCTAACCTTTACAAAAGTTTAGTAAAGGTTTTGGTCCCATTTAGGTACGGTCCCGAGGTGGACATTTGGGCTATCGGATGTCTGTTTGCGGAGATGCTGACGGGCGATCCGCTGTTTCCCGGAGACTCCGACATCGATCAGCTGGCACTCATCATTAAGATTGTCGGTCAGTATAAAAGTAGTTTGCTGTAGGATTTGGATTAATTCCACGTATTTTTTCCGTTATTCCGGTTTATTCTGTCTTTTGACCAGAAACCTTAAGATCTGCTATAGGCATTAAACAGAATACTAATGTAAGGACTAAGATAAAGTGCATTTTTTGAACCTCTCTCTTATTTTTGGCAGTTATGAGGTTCTCTTGCTAATGTTGTGGTTTAGTCCATCAATCTCTTCCTCCCCAGGCAAGCTGGCCCCGCGCCACCAGCAGGTGGTGTCCCGGCTGGCGGGCAGCGCGGCGCTGCCGAGCGCGGTAGGCACGCGCGCGGCGCTGCCGGGCACCGGCGCAACGCGCGACCTGCTGGCCGCGTGTCTGCGCACCGAGCCGCGCGCCAGGCCGGCGGCGCAGGCGCTGCTTAGACACAAGTATGCATTAAGAGTTAGCTGCGAGTGACGGTCTGCGCAGGTATAACACTTTATGGCCGCTCGAAGTACTGACTTAAAGCTGCGCAGAACACCATTTTAGGTATCAGCGCCGCCGACTCGCGGGTCGCAGAGGACGTATCGTCTTGACTGTACAATTCACAAATCGTCACTCGCAGCTAACTTCCGAGCCGCCATACAATTTGAACAGAACTATCTAATAAACGTAGCATGAGCGGTTTGCGACTGGACGTACGCCTAGTTATTCTTTGTAAACTGATAATTTGGTGGTTTTATTCAAAACCCATCCGAATGTCTCTAGCGTTAGTATGGGTTGGGTATGGTACTCCACATCAGTCTAAAATGGTCCCACTGCTCGGACTGCTGTCTGTGATATTTCGATGACACGTAGCGAGTAAGTGCCAAGACACGCAGAAACTGCAGTGCACTAGGCACTATAGACAGACACTAGGCACTATAGACAGACACTAGGCAAAATAGGCCGAATGCACCTCAGAAGCAATAGCTCCAGTTCTCTGTCTCGTCTCTTTGCTACAGGCCGTAATCCACCACACGGGGCCAGCGTGACTTAGTGACACACGCGTATTGAACGAAGTCTTCCTTCAGAGTTAACAAATGTAATAACACAATTCAATGCCTGTAGGTTCGGGTTGAGCCTACAGTTCACAGGCCACAGTAATTGTTACAAATGGATCGCTAATTATGAGTCGTTGTACAAAACGGAATACTTTGTGCGTCTTCAGATATCTACCCTACTGCCATCCGTTTCATAACATTATTTTTTACAATTTCAGATATTTCAGCACAGATAATTTTGCAGAGAATTTCAACGCTGAGTTGAGAAAGAAATTGGGCAAAGAGATTGAGGTAATACCTTTACCAATAATGTCTTCATTGCTTTTATATTGCGATGCATGATAACCTGAATCTTTAGTCCCCGCAGTCGCAGCCAGGAAGCACGGCGAGGGTAGCAGGCAAGCCGCGGCAGCAATGGACGCTCAATATTATATCGGTAATTACCTCATATTTTATTTTTAAACAAGCTCTTGCCCGCGACCGTCGTTCGCTTTAAATTATTAAAAAAAATATTACTTCCCTTTTTGAATCGAATTTTATTACCAATTTTAAGGGTTTTTTTGCAAGGAACCCTAATTATTTTTCTAAAATAAAGGTAGCCTATGTCAGACCTTTTAACATCAGCTATCTGCCAGAAAAAGTCCCGTCAAAATCGGTCCAGCCGTTTCGAAGATTAGCCGGAACAAACAGACATACAGACAGACAAAAACTGAAAAATATGTGTTTTTGTTATAATAAGTGCATATATTTTGGTATATATTTTCACATGCATTCAGTAAAAAGCTGTTATTTTGATATTACAAACACACTTCAATTTTATTTATTTGTATGTATAGAAGACATGCTCTACTGGGTAATAATGCCCACATTTCTCTTACTGTGAATGTCTGTCATGACATCAAGACCGAAGCCCAGTTGACGACATCTGGTGGCCTACCATGACGTCATAGTAACCCCTCTGATCATAAGCATTGTTAGAATCTAAAATTAGGGGTGTGAGACTCGAGGGACACTTGCATCCATCGCGAACGCTGCTACAAAGTTAGCCAATAGCCCTGCGGATGGGTGTCACTGTCAACCTGTCGCCACAATTCGTTAAGGTGGAAGCGCAAGGGCAGCCCGCAAAATTTAAATTTTCTCAGGTTTATTGCAATTTGCAGGTCAGTGTCAAGTTGTATATTGATGAAAATATGAATCGCGCCAGTAACACGTATGGAGTTACAGAATTATAATCATTCAAATCATCAATACAGCTCTCCAAGTTCATATAATCACATTCAATAGCTATTTCATGAAAAAGTCACTTTTTGAGATTATATGAACTCGGAGGGTTGTATTGATGATTTGAATGATTGTAATGCTAGCATTATGTCTCGGAAACATGATGCTTTAGAAGATTTTGTCTCGTAAAATACTTGTTTATATTGATACCAGCTATTTATCTATACTATCTAATATTATAAAGATGTAAAGTTTGTGAGGTTGTAGGGGTTAATCTCTGGATCTACTGAACCGATTTTGAAAATTCTTTCACTAATAGGAAGCTACATTATCCCCGAGTGCCATAGGCTATATTTACAACGTGCCCGTGGGGTAATTTTCGACCTAAACGCGAGGAAGCCGCGGGCAACAGCTACTTCATTAATATAGGTTTTATGTGTGGAACTTTGAAAATAAAATACATTGACGAAAGTTAGGCAGACCAAAATATTCAAATCCCTTTAAAACTCTTATCTTGCACAGAACTCGTCCAGATCTCGGACAGACAGCACGGCGGGCGAGTCCCTCATAGACTACAACTATACACTACCCAGTAAGTCTGTACTATTTTTTTTCATTCTAAAGGTTCGGCCCAAAACAAAATATAAACCTGTCTTCAGGTTTTGTCCCTCGTTGTTCCCACAATTGGAATGAAACAAATCTCTCATATACCTACTACACATCAGCCCCGAAGGTTTAGGCAGGTGTACCGGCCAGTTATGTTTGAAGTCCCATTTTTTAGGGGGCGCGAGCCTATTACCATCAACAATAGGAAAGTCCAGGCTCCGTGAATGTGACTGAGAAATTCCTGATGAAGAAACCCAATGCCCAACATGGGAAGCGAACCCAAGACCTCATGCTCAACCGTCACGCTCGCGACCATAAGACCAAAACTATTGGTGTTTGTAAAACAATTTAAATGAACCCAATCCTCTTGGCCGTAACACGTACATTCATTATTAGACGGCACGGTTGGCGCAGTGGCTGAGCGATTGGCTGCTGCGCTGCGTGTCGCGGGTTCGATCCCCGCACGGAACAAATATTTGTATGATCTACAGGTAGTTGTTCCGGGTCTGGCTGTTTGTGTATATCACTTTAAATGTTTGTAAACGCACCCACGATACAGGAGAAATTCCTTCAACGGTTTTACTTAGAAAAAAAAACATCTATTGCGTTAAAATCATTCTTTTACAAATACGTGTCTTTCTTAGATCCTGACGCACAAATGGAAACGAGTGCAATACACATGCAAGACAAGAAGTCGCAGCCAGCAGACACCACACTGGTAACCAACTCTTCTTCTCTTTCCAAACGTCTCTTGCGACATGAGAGAAACCAATCAAGATTTTCCCAGAAATGAAAATAAATAACATAGACACAGGTCTATACACTGCGGTCTAGGCTTCTGTAAGCCTATAATGTTGTCATTACGCTGAGACACAGGCCTCTACTCTGTTTATTAATGACTAGCGACCCGCCCCGGCTTCGCACGGGTGCAATGTTATTATACATATAAAACTTACTCTTGAATCACTCTATTAAAAAAAACCGCATCAAAATCCATTGCGAAGTTTTAAAGATCTAAGCATACATAGGGACAGACAGCGGGAAGCGACTTTGTTTTATACTATGTAGTGATTAACCGACGTTTGGAGTGTATACTACACTACAAAAAATTCAGAAAGCTATATGTAAACATGCAGCAGAACGCGCCCCCTCCAAGTGTAGCGACGTCACTGCCGCCGGCGTCCAGGCCCGCGCTGCCGCGGTCTCTCGCGAAAGCCATCAACGACACCTTTCAGGTACGATGAAACATCAGCCTATTAGTTTTTTTTTCTTTTTTTTAGCATCTTGCAGTTCAACCTGGGAGGTTGTCAACTGCTTAACATATCTGCTCATATCAGATTTATACTCACAGATCAGCGATTTCGAGTATCTCTATCTCATTCTGTCACCTGAAGGCGTCGTTTGGTGGAGCGAAAAGTCCGGTCGCAGGCATTGGCATCGGAAGCACTGTAACGTGCGATTGGACCTCCCCTTTAGTAATTTGCAAATCCAAATGGCCGTTCAAGTAAAAAGTACTAAATAACATACAAACGGTGTACGATACGCAGAAAACATAATCGATGAAGTAATTAATTATCAATACGGTATTTTTCAGACGTTCCCTGTTCCAGTGACTACGTATCCAAGGACGCCGTATATTAAAAAGTAAGTCGTTAGTCAAATCTATGTTGTTCTTTCCTCAAAACTTCTAAAGACCATCTTAGATTTAGTAAATATATTAACAGTGATGATGCATGATTCTTGTTGTTGAGTTCTAGCTATGGTTCTAACTGCTCTTTTCTGAATCACAAAAGCTTTTTGAGTTTTGCAATTATAACTTCCTTCCTAGAAAAGTATGCTAGATCTCAGTTTTTACTCAACTAATGCGTAATAGACCATTTTCAAATGTTTTATGGTTACCTCGAGATCGTTTCTTTAACTTCTTAGTACGAAACAGGCAGAGCTGATTGCTTTATCCAGGTATGGCTACTCTTGTTTCCTCCTTACCTGGCTATCGATATGAACTCCCAGAAACTTAACCACCTGGACCACGTTCACTGTTTCTCCATCTAAAACGCAGTTAATGCTGACTTTATTTATTGGAACTGGAACGACAAAGCGTTACATAGGTTTTACTGGCATTAACTTTAAGACCGTTAATAGCAAACCAGCTGTGGAAGATATCTAGGTTTGATTAACTATGTAATTAAGAGCGTGTATATTGTCAACCGAAACAAGATTGGTATCATCGGCAAACAACACAAACTGGATAGATCCCGCAGCTTTTTCCCTCATGTGTTGTATAAGGTCATTTACAAACGCGATAAAAAATATCGGACCCAGTATGAAGCCTTGTGGTACGCCAGTGTGCACAGGAGACAATTGGGACCCGTATATATTTCGTCACTTGGTCTTTTTTACCTGAGGAATGTGAAATAAGTGTTCCGTTTTGCCGATTGAGGTACGGAACCGTAAAAAACGTGTCACCACGGCTTTGATCTCTACGAACATCTTCCTGTTTTTAAAATATGACGTGATAAGTGCCAGTACTTTACCCCTGACACCGTAGCGCTCAAGCTTTTGAAGCAGTAGTTTATGATCCACCGTGTCAAATGCTGAACTTAAATCTAGGAAAAGCCCAGCTACTTTCTATTTGTCGTCCAATCTGCTCACTACGTCCTTAATTAAAGTCGATATTGCGTCTTCTGTCCCGACGTTTTTCTGATAACCAAATTGTCTTCTACATAACCCTCCATTTTGGTTGAAAAGTCTGAGTAATCTAGTTTTAATTAACTGTTCAAGAATTTTTGAGTGAATAGGTAGTAATGAGATTGGTCTGTACATGTTTAGCTCTATTTTAGAACTTTTTTTGTGTACAGGTGTTATTTTGGCTATCTTCAGTTGATCTGGAAGAATTCCTTCATCAAAACACTTGTTATAAAAAATGCTTAAAGGTTCCCCTAGTAGTCTAGTACATCTATATTTTCCTTTATTACTGATATATTTATATCATCGTAACCACAAGATTTTTTGTCGTCCATTTTTTTCACTTTAAATATCTCAAGGGAGTGACAGGGTCTAGTACAAGGTTATTAGTTACTCTTTTTGCACTACTACGTAGAATATCCATGGCAACCAGAGAATATACCATCTCCCTGTGCATGTAGTAGTTGATGAATTAAGTTGGAACTGCTGGGCAAGGATATTTACAATATCTGATGGTTCTGACATAATCTGATTATTAGATTTTAAAATTAGTTTTGTATTTTTTTGTCACTCTTATGTTTTTTTTATAACTTTCCAATAATTAATTTTGCTAATTCAGATTGTACGGAAACTGACAGCTTTTTGGTCATATTTATTACTTTCTTGTACAGTTCAGAAATGTATTTTTACCTATGGTCCATCTCAGTGTAATTTTGTCTATTCCCTTTGCCAGCATATAGAAATCGTTTCATGTTACTAGAAACCTTTTAATGTGAATTGTTTTTACTTCTTGTGTTGTATGTTATTGTTTTTTTATGTAGTTGTATGGGTTATGGGTTGAGCTGCAGTTATATCTTCAACCTCTTCTGGCATCCTGCAGGGTAAACAATAAGTTGGTGATGGACGAGGAGCTGCTGCGAGGTCGTGCGGCCGCCAAGAAAACCAACAAGAAGACCACACCGGAACTGTCGCTGCCGTACGTGCCGGGCAAGCAGCAGAACAGGAATGGTGGCAACAGAGGTAGGCGGACCAACTGCTCAAGTTGAGACTGTAGCGAATAATGATACAGATTTGAAACCTAAGTTTATATTGTATTCGCGTTTATTTTCGCTGTCTTTTGATGTCCTTCGACGAGGAAACGCATTGGACGTTATTTCTGTTTTCTGCACATAATTGAAGAGTTCCAAATAAAGCTTTTCCTACGGCTCAAATAATCTGCCTTAAAAATGGTTAGACCAATCGGCCTAAAATGCTCAGCGTAGGTTCCGATAATCTATTCCCAATTCTGGTAAAATACCAATTTTTCAATTAGGAAATTCGCAATTGCAGTGTTGAGACTGAATAATTATTAAGCTTCTGCGCGTAAGTATAATGTAATCTCGTATGTCCTCGCGTACTCGCAGGGCCACACAGTTTGTGCTCCGGGAAATCGAACGCGCGTAAACGCGCTTATTCTGGCGGTTGTACGCGGGATGACTGGGCACACGGTAGGCGTCTCTGGCGGCTCATGCTTATATGCGCGTAAATAGGATAGGGCATGAAACAACAATATTATAAAGGAGACCATTCACGGGTCATTCAAAGTTGGCCCCAAAAGTCAAAGTCAACGCCAACGAAAAATTCACGGTTCATTCAAAGTTCGACCCAAAAGTCAAAGTCAACGCCAACGAAAAAAAGGGAGTTATCACTGTTGGGGAAGTCTAGTATTTTTTTACTATAGTACAGTCTCTACAACCGTTCCACTTTGGTTTTTGGGCCGACAATTAATGATCTCCTTTAGATAAATTGATTCTGTCCACACTACTAATAAGCTCACAGCACACACTACACGACACTTATAAAGATCTCTTTCATACAAACATAGGTAGACTGTACATACGTGGACATAATACGTAACATATGAACCAAGGAAATGAACATCTTTCTATTCTATTCAATTATACGCGCGTCAACGCTCGTACGGGCTGCAAGTGTATACGCGCCTACACGCGCTTTTAAAAATGAGCTTAAACGCGCCTAAAATATGCTAATCTGAAACCTTTAATCGTATAGATTTAATATTAAGGCGGATTAGCGATTTAATCGTCTGACTTGATTAAATACAATAGAAAAGAAGTTGTTAAGGAATTTTTTTTCAGCAGGAAACAGCCCAGTGAAGAAGGTAAAGAAACCCGGCATTCAGGTGATACACTCCTCCAAGACTTACGAGAACTGGGACGGCGTTGTGAGTATTGTGAACTTATAACTACAGTCATATCGCATTATTTTACCTCTGATTGCCACAATGCGTGAGCAGTCTTATCCAAACGGAAA
Organism: Eugnorisma glareosa; assembly: GCA_947578425.1. Taxonomy (NCBI): domain Eukaryota; kingdom Metazoa; phylum Arthropoda; class Insecta; order Lepidoptera; family Noctuidae; genus Eugnorisma; species Eugnorisma glareosa. The sequence goes on from OX387976.1 coordinate 3,523,736, forward strand.
TTCTTCTTCTGTAGCGTATCGATGGCAATCAAAATTCTGTCAGCCCAGAACTGAGCCACCAGTTGGGCACGCGTCGAACCCATCAGGTATTCTGTACAATTTGCTTTATAATTTAAAGGAGGCAATTTTAAGGGAGGGGGAGGAAATTTAAATTATAAAGCGAATTATAATAATACGGCAACATTTTTGCGTCTGCCCGACTCTCACCACCACCCGTTGCAAAAATAATTCTCGTTTCTCATATTACTTTGCAACTTCCTACATCATTACTGCTTGTTTAAGTGGCTCCTTAATATTGCTTATTACTTATTACAATATTGCTAATTGTTTAAATAACTTGTTCTCGTCAACAGCGTAGCGGTATGGAGCTCACGAACCGAACGCCGACAAACCTGCCGTACATGTGACCGTACCATAGCTACTGGTGGCTCAACCACCGGTAACCAGGAACCGTCGGCACCATCGCGAACTAAGACTGCTGTTAACGTGCATCCACGTTACGTACCGGAGAAATCAATAGTGTCATATCATTTTAATTTAATTAATTTAAATTTTGTACTGTGTTTCTAATTTTCTTTTCAATTGATTTCGAAATTATGGTTAATCGATTCTTCATAGACTCTTGGTTTTGTACAATTACGAGCAGCAATATGTTTACACTAGTGAAATTCAAAAGCGATTTTCTGGTAAAATAACGGTTTCTACATTGAGATAAGACCTATTTCGTAACACCATGGCATCCAAAATACCGTTTGTTGCCCTCGGTACTGCCAGTATTACTACTAGTAGTACTACGGGTAAAAAAAAACCCGTAAAACTACCAAGCAAACCAGTAGTAGTCGAGTTATGATTGTTGATCTTACGTACCAATCCCGAGTGTAACACGGGTAAAAAACAACTTCCCGTGGTACTACTGGATCGCTTGGTAGATCCACGGTATTTTTTTAACCCGTGGTACGATTGTTAGTAATCCGAAATCAGACGCTTAATTTTTGTTCATTTTTGTCTTTCACCCGAATCGAAACATCTGAACACAAAATAAATTAAAAGTGAAAGTGGAATGAAAAAAAAATGAACATTAAATCAAGTGAACCGTTTACTCTTGTGAAACGTCATAATTTGCACAAATACGAGATATGAACTAAATTTTATATGTATTGTCAAATCGATAGCTGCAATTTTGAACCCGATTGATTTATCGATTTCTTTCTCGCTTAGAATAACGAACCGGTAGTCAGATTAGATTATGCATTCTGCTACTTAATTTATAAATTATTATAATTAATGTCTGAAGATAGTTGAAACCGATCGTTTTGTCGCAAACAGACATGCCAAAGGGATTTTTAGAGAATAGAATTTTGTTATTTTGACGAGTTTTGCCGCAATAGAGGAGCGGTGACAGGGAACGTTGTTTGTAAATATGTATAGTGTTAAATTTTATTACACGCAATAAACACTTTATAAAAATCTTCTTAGTTTTCTATGCTTAATTAGCTATACTTCTCTTTCAAATTATGAAATCAAAAATAATAGCTTCCTACTCGTATAATAGTGTTATTCAAAATTTTATTAATTGATCCACATGCAATTCTAACAGAACTAAAATAACATTTTTCTGCATTAAATCTAAAATAAGACACGGCATTATACGGAAATCCTATACAATGCGAGATCAGCATAAACTGGAAATGTATAACTTGATGTGTAGCCGTGTGTACTATACATATTACAGGCGCTGGTAAAACAGTGTGTAATTGAATGACTTTAATTATATAGTTTAAAAAACTACACGTAAGTTCTAATATATGTAAAGCACTCGTGTATGTGATTGTGATCGTATTATGATCAGTACAGACAGAACTAAAAATGCGCGAGTAAATTACTGGCTGCATTGAAAATAGGACCGTATTACCACTGTTTAAAGGCATGCGCGAGGCGAAGCTTGACGTCCGCATAGATACATACAATTTTATTCTTATAGTAATGGCAATACGGTCCCTATTTTCAATGCAGTCAGTAAATTTCGCGAGGATTTTTCTATCGGAACTGACGGTACCTAACTCGCCTGCGGGCTCTATTTATAAACTCGTGTTGTTAATACCTCCAGATATGCAACAGTTTCATGAACTATAAAATACAAAAAGAAGCGTGCAAACGCTTGCGTTTCTCTTTTTGTTTTCTACGCGGAATCCTCGTAAGCCTCGTTAGTGGCGACAATCGTCCCGTGCTTACTAGAAAACAATTTTATGTTGTGTGTGAAGTGGTGGAGAAACTTCACATTGTGGACGTGCTCATAACTGAACAAGGATAACTTCGCGGGGAAGTACATAATTAAACTTGTTTCATTTACAGAATTGGTACTAGCTGGGCACGCTCACGCTTGGGCTTCGCTCAGGCTACCGTGAATATATTGCAATTATTTACAGAATATTAGCAGTATTTTGTGATCTATTAAATATCTTTCTGGGGTCGAGTGAATAGAGGTAAGAGGTTCACAATAAGGTTACAGTAGAATAAAACGGCGCTCATTAATTTTCATAATTATAATTTATTCTAGTTGGCAGTTAATGACTATAGTACAATAATATCATAGACGTACGTCACTTATGAACGATACAAATGGCATACAAATTGCTATAAAATAATAACAGCTTATCAAGAAGGCTCCGATTCTGTTTGAAGTTAACTTTGGCTTAATTTATCAGAATTCGGACCAACATTACACGAAAATATATTTAGCTTATTTACGAATTAGAAAAAGAACATACTAGACGAATACTTTAATATTTCAAATACACAAGACCAACATATGAATAGTGCAATACTAGGCCAACACTTGAAAAGTCCAATAGAATTAAACATCAATCTGCGTCTTCCTTCCCTCTTAAATTCGGTGACCTGGCCTAACGTTACAAGTTTACAAATCAGGTTGTGTAAAGTCTGATTACATAAGCTAAAATATATTTTCGTTCCCAAGCAATAATACTGAAGCGCTACGAGTACATGTTTGAAGGACTGGTAAATATCACATTAGCCTACACGACAACTAACTTACAATTTTGTTCATTAATTAGTTACTGCTAACGAAATGCATGTTTTAAATATTAGAGTTTTCGAACTATCGAGATCAACTTAATTAATATACGAGTAATTAGCACCAATGTTGTGTTTCTTTAAAATAACACAATATATTTAGGCTTTTTGGAATCCATTATAACTATATCAGACGCTTCACTAAAGCGAATGTTCATTTTTGCTTCATTCCATGTTCACTTTTAATTCATTATGTGTACAGAGATCGAATTAAAGACAATGAACAGATGGTGAAACGTCTGATATCGGCTTTTAGATTTCATTTTTTGCTCAAATCGTCACAGTGTAGTTTGGTCAGTAGAACAATATGCTTGAACTGATTACTTACTTTTGGAATGTTTTACACTATGTGATAACTGTATTGCTTATGTGCCTTGATATTTACAGACGTTTATGTAAATTATGCTCGGAGTACTCAGGCTGTGGCAAGCAAAGAACATGTTGTTAGGTTGAATTTACTGCGACATCCTGAATACTAAGAGTGGAATTCGACTCATGAGTTGCGGACACCAGCCCGTTATACGATACAATACAATCACTTTACACTGTTGCCGCACATAATATATTTTATACCAGTTTAGTTATAGGACAAAACTTTTTCACACTATATGTAAAATGTACAATCAAAATTTCTGTTTTGTCCTTCGACTGCATATTCAGTAAACAGCAAATCTTTTCTAGAATGAGGCACAAAGTACCTGACTAAGCCCTTCCTGATGTATAATTTTGCAAAACGCACTTTGCTCCTTTAAAAAAAATCAATTTCACATTCACAATTCACAATTCTTCTGTTTTTCTATCAAAACGGCAACAATGCTAGTAAAACTCCATCTTATGAGCTAAGTGAGTACAAGAACGATCGCACCGGTTGCGCGGGCGCACGGAACGTCACGCGTGTATTCAAGATGGCGGCGCGCACAAGATGTCGGGCGTCTGTGGAGCCGGACACGCGGCGACAAGGAGCTCGCCACCGCTCTCCGTGATAGGCACCGTCTTGTGGTAGTTTATGAGATCAGCTGCAAGTAAAAGATAATAAATAGATTTTTCAAAGAAAAATAATTGCTTCCTCTGGATGTTAAACGGCTTGTAGTGGAATGGAAGGCAGACTGCTGCCACAGAACACCTTTTTGGACTCACTATAGTGAGAAAAGAACTGTGATAAGTACTTGAACTGTAACGTAAAAGGTGAAAAACTTCCCTTTAGTTCTACCATAAACTTTTTTAAAGAACAGTAAAACTAATGGGACATATTGTTCCCACTAGTTCTACGATTTTGTGCCACCTTGAATCGTAGGACTAGTGGGAACAAAAATTCCCATTAGTTCTACCGTATATTGTGTAATAAAATAGTAGAACTAGTGGGACTTTTTGTTTCCACTAGATCTACTATTTTGTGCTTGTAGGACTAGTGGGAAAAAAAATCCCATTAGTCCTACCGTAGAACTGTGTAGTAGAACTAATGGGAATGATCCTCTATGGGTACAGAGACAGCAGGTAGTGCTTACAGCGCGTCGGGTCGCGTGACGTCACACTCCCAGCAGTAATGTGACTACATACCGAGCGTGTCGTGCGCGACGTGTCCAGTGGGCAGCAGACGGTAGACGCGCGCCGCCTCCACCAGGTAGTGCTTGCAGCGCGTCGGGTCGCGTGACGTCACACTCCCAGCAGTAATGTGACTACATACCGAGCGTGTCGTGCGCGACGTGTCCAGTGGGCAGCAGACGGTAGACGCGCGCCGCCTCCACCAGGTAGTGCTTGCAGCGCGTCGGGTCGCGTGACGTCACACTCCCAGCAGTAATGTGACTACATACCGAGCGTGTCGTGCGCGACGTGTCCAGTGGGCAGCAGACGGTAGACGCGCGCCGCCTCCACCAGGTAGTGCTTGCAGCGCGTCGGGTCGCGTGACGTCACACTCCCAGCAGTAATGTGACTACATACCGAGCGTGTCGTGCGCGACGTGTCCAGTGGGCAGCAGACGGTAGACGCGCGCCGCCTCCACCAGGTAGTGCTTGCAGCGCGTCGGGTCGCGTGACGTCACACTCCCAGCAGTAATGTGACTACATACCGAGCGTGTCGTGCGCGACGTGTCCAGTGGGCAGCAGACGGTAGACGCGCGCCGCCTCCACCAGGTAGTGCTTGCAGCGCGTCGGGTCGCGGTATGTCACCGCGTAGCCCCACACTCGCTCGGACACTCGCACTAGGAAGCTGCCGGCTGCGCAGCCGGAGAGGGCCGCCTCGGCTTCTGACCGACTGATCAAACCTGAGCAACAACATAAACCTAAATTAAGGACAGTAAAGAGCAGTCTCATCCACCAACTTTTGGTTTAAGCCAAAAATCAATTTTCTACATATAAGAGCAAAAGAATTATTACCGTGGAACCAGTCGACATGCTTGTTGTTCTCATCGAGTCCGACCCCTCGTTTCAGCTCGTGTGTCCGAAACCACTCCACCACTGCTTCTCTGTTAGGTGGTTTCCCCGCTAGAACAAAACATAAGCGAATCTTTATCGTGAAAGCGTCCATAATTTTACTCGCTCCTAGAAATAATTCGATCAGACTGTTGAGTGGCTAAGGTCATTTTGTATTCGACTGCTGTCTAGAGCACTATATTCACCTTCTGTCGTGTCTGGCGGTGCAGGAAGGTTTGCACTTCGCCGATGTGCTTCTCTTGCTGCGCGGGCAATCTCTCGCATGCTTGCCTCCGCTTCTTTTGCTTTGCGCTCTGAAATGGTACACCAAAATTATTTCAATTTTGTGAAATCTAGATATCGTATAGAAGCCTACTACTGCTGTTCTCTAAGATGTATTATCATCATTAAGCCGGAAGACGTCCACTACTGGCTATATGCCTCCCCCAAGCATCGCCTCATCGGCTGGCTGTTCATCTCGCATCTAAGGTCATCAGCCACCTTTGAGCCGTGACATGATGAAGGTTACGGGAATTCGTCAAAATATATTGCATTATTAAAAGAAAACATCGTGAATAAAACTAGAATATGTAATGAGAATGTTCTAGATCCAAAAAATCGAAGACAAATGTATGATACCCATAAACCGGCACTGGGCCCGCGTTGTGGATTATGGCCAACCCTCTCTTAACCTGTGTCCTAGCAGTGGGATCATTAAAAGCTTATGATATGATGTTAAAAGATTATATGTACTATGTAATCAAGTAACTACACACCCTGGTCCCGCCAGGTGGCATCGTGCGACTGCGCAGCATGGTGCGCAAGTCTCATGGCCCGCGCGCGCTTGGCCCTCAGTCCCCGTAGTATGTCGCCGGCCCTCGCGGCGGCCACACGTCTCTCCCAGGCCGCGACCAGGACACTGACCCCGTCACCGCCTGCTCCCACGCCCATGTCCTGAACACATAGGGGCGTCTTTGGAGACACTCGTAAGGGCCAACAAGAGTTTTCTGTGATCGTTTGGGATTTTGAAGTTTGAAGCATAAACCGAAATCAGCACTTTTTTACTCGCAAGTGTAACGACTGAACACAAAATGTACTAAAAGTTTAAAAAAAAAATGAATTTACCCATTTGAATGGTTCACTCGAATGAAGCGTCTGATATCGGCATTAGATGAGAAGGAAAGCTTATAAATAGTAGTAGTGAAATGCGGGCTATGAAGTTAAAAAATAGTGCTGCGTTTTTCTCGACAAAAAACTTATGGATCGAATGAACGGAAGAAATGATTTTTTAACAGTTTTTCATCAGGATCATTATGGAACTCATGATTCTAACTTGTTAGTGTGAAATGAAAACGATTATGATATCATGTGTTATGATTATGTTCGATATCGTCAGGGATAGTGCATTAAAACGACAGTAGTTTTACAAAAATCTATAATTAATCATTATATTTATTATTCATTTGTATAATAATATACACATAATAATATGTTATTCTTACAAGAGAAAACTTATTACAAATACATTTTGCACACTATAGGCATGTTTACATTCAATTTACAATTGTTCTTCGTCCCACACTAGGCTAGAACTGTTATATGAAACCTACATCTGCCTATCAAATCGAGCCAAGAAAAGAATTGCAAAAAGCTAAGTAAACAAGTATAAGTGAAGTATTCGAAGTTAAACAAGAAGAGACTAAACTTTTAGCGCATAATAATTTCAGGGCAGTTTCAAGGCACATTAAATATCTAATTGTGTGCATCTACTTTATTCGTGTAATAATTACACTTTCCGCATATGCTCTAATGGAGACGCTACGGAACAATTTACAGGTGTTTTTAAAGATCACCCAACATTATACAGGGTGAATTTTTCAAGTGGGTGTGGATGGCTAAATCCGAAAATATGAGGAATAGCGAAAAATGCTAAGGAGTCTCGAGCCCGATTTTGATGATGATTTTTGATTACTTGGAATATTCGCCCTGTATACTCGAGAAGCAATATTTGATAGACAATTTTCAGTGTTTTCAGTGCTAAGAGTTAACGCAAAACTAGCTCTTATCAAGCTGGAAGAGGAACAAGTGCCAACACCAGTGGTTCCACCCAAAACATGCACGTTTAGAGCAGTAGAAGATGCAGAAAGCTTTTTTCACACGAACAAATTAGAAGTACACCCTAAAAATAACTATACTTAGTATGACATCAGTGCTACTAGCTACGCCTTCAACTGACCTGTAGTACGTCTCTCTTGCCTTCAATAAAGTTAAAGTGCAGCGTGTTCTTGTTGAGGTCCAGCTTGAGGGAGTCGTTGAAGTCTGATTTGTCTCCCAGCTCGTCGCCCTCCAGCTTGACGTCGGGCTCCAGAGCCTCGATCCTCTGCCGAAGTTCGTCTACCGTGCAGTAGATCTCTAGTGTGTCTTCTAACGGGTCTATCGTTTTCGGGGATAGGTCGAATTTCTGGAATGGATAGGAGGTACTTGGTTCAGTTGTTTTAAGCTTTAGTAGGCTAATAACGGTTCTAAAATCTAGCACGAGTCCCTTAGTCAGACCTTTCATCCTGGTAAACTCAGGAAAAAACCGCTCGTTCATTTAATAAATGGAAATCTTATTATCATACCAGTCATCACTCTGAAGTGGAAGATACTTGGGCACAGAGCCTAGATTGTTCCTTTGCACATAAGGTTGGTTTCCGGGATTAAAATATCCAGTGGAACGTTCAAGAGAGCTTAACTGAACACACAAGAATATCCAATTCGGGATTTCCATTTACGAGAAACCCTCACACAGTAGATAATGGATCATAAAGGAAATATTCTCACCTGTTCTAAATCATCGAGCGGCTTGTATTCGATGAGCTGCGTGAGCTCCTTCTCGACGGACTTCCTCAGCTGCTGCACCTCCTGCCGCGCCTGCGCAATGGCCTTCTCCCGTGCCTCCTCCGCCAGGATGCTCTCGATCGACTTGTCTTCCGGGTGTTCACCCATTACCCATACCTGGAACACCAAAGTAACACGGTGAAAAAACATTAGTAGAAGACAAGGAAGAGAAGGACAAGGAAGGCTTGGAAAATTTGGGTGAACACAAGTAAATGGAGAATCCACCAACGAAGAAGACATCCATCAACCCGTATTGGGCCCGCGTGCGTGGATTACGTGTGTCCCAGCGGTGGGGTTATTACAGGCTGATTAACCTACGGCTTTGTAAAAGTGCCAGTCATAAGAAGGTAATAATTTGGAATTTAAGGGTAACTAAATGTTTAAGTACATTTTTCTGGTTGAAAGAAAGGCCAATTACATTTTTTTAATATTCCAAAAAGCCTGATTATCGTGGAATTCAAAAATCTACAAAATTCTTCAATCAATAATACGATTTGACCACGTTGTGATACCCCACACGATATTTTAGCTAAAATTGCAGTAGTGTCCCAGTTAAGCAACGATACTAAAGTGTGAACCAACGCTCTATTAGCAAGACAAAACATTTCCATTACACGTCAAAATCATAATAAAATTTACAAAACAATATCGATGACGATAATCGCCAAAACGATTGTAAGGTGGGGTACTTAACTGTCTGCAAAGGTCGAATGTTTGGTCAAACAATGGAAGCAGCCTTCAAATGTTGGCCAAATGATCGGTCTCAAGGTCTTTCAATAAGTTATCGAATAACGCGGATGTAAGTCATATTGGGAATTAAAAACAACATAGTATAGCTTATTCTGACTTCTGTGACAATGTATTGTTGGCTGTCAAGACTTTCAAGGAGCCGTCAAATCTTTATATTTTTAAGTATTTAGATAAGATTTGAAGATTTAAAGGATCTCGGAATCTTTCCGGGCGTACTGATCTGGACATCAGATATCTATTGCTAGCAACCATGAGGTTCTGAGCTCGATTCCTAGGTCTGCCAGAGTGTTTCGGGTTTTTCATCCGGATTTTCTAAATAGCAGCCTTTTCTAGACTAGGGGCTCTTCTTCTCGAATCGATGACTCTGATTTTGTCTGACCAGTACGTAGCAACCTGGGCAGCCATGTCGATTGCCTCATTCAAGTCCTGGAGGGTGCAATTAGTTAAGTGCACGACGGGCAGGAGCGCACACCTTCACTCCTACCCGTGTGTATACCCTCCTGCTAGGATGAGGATGTATAGACTCGCCCGCTATAACATACTACATAACCGGCGAAATGAGTGAACCTAATTCCTCTGACGAAGAATTAGGGAAACACGGACGTGATGCTATATTATGTTATGAAGTCGTCATCTAGCTCTAACCTAACTTCATTTTGTTTGTTGCATTTAACACCTATGGGCTTGTAATCTTTGGAACTCTTCGGCATTAAAGTAATTCATATTTTCCTCACCCATGGTTCTCCATCTTCCCCTGTGAGGAACTGCACCTGTTTCTTGCCGTTCTTCTGGAATTTGGGCCGCTCGTCCTCTTTGCCCACCTTCTCGTCCCAGAGCTGCCAGCGACGCACCTGGAATGTCAAGGATATTTGTTAAGAATCATTGATGTGGACTATGGTTTACATTGGAGTTTTAACTAATTAGTTCTTCTTCCCTGACAACTTATTTCGAGTGAAAAACTTTTTACGAGGAGCCGTTTTGAAAATGCATGGAAATAGAAATCACGCTTTATGAATGAAGTGTGTAAAAGATGATAATTATGTAGGTATATGAAAATGAGTAGAGGCTGTCGCATTGTCGCACTCGCCAATGTGTCACTGTCGCTGTGCCATCCCCAAATACTGAGATTGGGACTAAGAGGCAGAGGAATGATGGATAATCATACTTAACTCTAGTGAGCTAGCCTGTACTAAAATTATATTGTCACTTACAGGATATCCTCCGTGATTGTGTGACTGTATAAGTCTAGTTTTAAACCGCGAAAGCTTAAAACAGTGTTAGCTTGTACTATTATTTTATAATACGTTCTAAAAACATAAGAATAAAAAATAAAAATAATAGTGATCAAATCCGAATCTTATAAGATCCGCATTACTAATCTACATAATAAATGGATAAATCCATTGCGGTTAGCGTAACTGAACTATAACAAAACAATCAACTTGTAACAGTAACATTAGGCAGTAGATATTATTGTTAGATGCAATCTATGGCGTCACGAATCGGCAGTCCATTCAGCATAGGAGCTGAACAAAAAAAGACCTTGTGCCCAATTGAAAGCCGGACTGAACACCGAACAAATGCCAATTTATGTCAGGAGCTTGAATTGTGTAGCAGGCTAGAAGCTACGGTGTCGATAAGTTTTTTTTTTAAGTATGTGTGTATTTGCAGCTGTTTAATTTTATCCTTAGGCATCTAGCTGACGATGACTTTCTAATTATAACTGACAGGCAACACCACTGCAAAGACTGTAGCAATATTATTTTTAACCGACTTTCTTCAAAAAGGAGGAGGTTCTCAATTCGTTTTTTTTTATGTTTGTTACCTCATAACTCCGTCATTTGTAAACCGATTTGAAAAATTCTTTTTCAACTGAAAGGATATGCTTCCCAATTGGTCCCATAATTTCATCAAAATCGGTGTAGGACCTTGGTTTTCTTCCTCACGTTAATTGTCACATCACGCGACATCGCGTGATCGCTTTGATGTACATCACGCGACGTCGCGTGATACTTGGTAGTTAACTTTGACACACTTCCCGATTTCTGATGAGCTGAAATTTTGCACGCATGTGTGTATCGCGAGACAAGGCAATATTATGATGACATAGAGCTGATCTGATGATGGAGCTGGAAGGTGGCCATAGGAACTCTGTAATGAAACGACGCAACGCCGTCGAGTTTGGACTCGTTTGATTTGTCTTGACAAGTACTTTAGTCCTAAATAGTAACCAGGGTCTGATGATGGAGCTGGAAGGTGGCCATAGGAACTCCGTTATAAAACGACAAAACCTCATCCAGTTTGGGCTCGTATAATTCGTCTTGACGAGTGCTTAAACTAACTTCTAGTTACAATGTAAAACTTAATTTATGACAAGATTTTGTGTGTTAAACTACAACTAAAAAGGATAATATAAAAAAACATTCTGCGAAAACAAAACCGACTTCCAAAAAAACACTAAAAAACTCTAAAATAGTCTAAAATAACTTGGCTTTCGGAAGTCGGTGGCAAAAAAGTCAATGATACAAACAAAGACACCGATTTCCGAAAGTCAAGTTATTTTAGACTTTTTTAGTGTTTTTTTGGAAGTCGGTTTTGTTTTTGTGTGATTAGGTACATTTAAGGGGTTTATGTTTTTGTTCCAATAAACTACTTTTTCTATCTTTAGACACATTTAATTTCATTATGATTGCAGCAAATTGTTCTGATATTTTTTTTATTTTGGCTATATCGTCCCACAGCTGGGCAAAGGCCTAATAATTTACAATTAAATTTTAATTTAAAACGACAGGATGTTTCATCTTTTCTCTAAGATAGGCACTGGGAAACCCTTCGATATACCTGACGTTGCGGTAAACACTATTCATTTGTTTTTCCGTCGACCTATAAGGTAATAATAATCTACATCTTAAATTAATTAGCATTTTAGTCTACGAGGCTAACCTCAGTGACTTGCTTAAAGTATGGTGACTCATTCTAAATCCGCTCTAATTAGGTACCTACCTCTTATAACGAAAAAACCGATTCAACATTTACTACTCTATAAACAATTCAATATCAAAACATACATATCATAGACATTCGTGGCAATTGTATTAACCAGTTAACCACAATGATATTGATAATACCTACGTATTTGAAAAGGCATTCAAATTGGATGATATAATATTAGGTGCAAACTATATTATCATTTATAACGCAAAATCGTTTGCAAAAAATGGAAACAAAGCCTTCGTAAAGAATTAAAACCGATTGTAGTAATAAGTAATTACACGCAGTTGTTTTCATTGGTTATATCTAAGTATAACAAACGATTGACATTCTTGGGGAAATATCAGTTGGTATGGAGAACAAAGAATTGATTCTCTATCAGTCCATCATTTATACATAGTTTGTTTTTAAAGTTTTCAAAGGTTTTTTGCAGCAAATCTATAATGAAATACAAACACGACTACGGCCCTAGGCGGATAGATATTAGACTTTGAATTATCCGACACGCACTTGACCGGTTTACTTTTTTTAAAGAGAAGCTGGCTCTTTATTATATCTCTTAAATTCTACAAATTATTATCGTACGTCCCTTTAAACGCTTAGAACAGCGTAACTAGAAGACTAGCGTTACAAATCCTGTCGTGATCAGGTTGTTATTGGAATTCTGCATCAAGGTTACGCGGAGTTGACCTCCGCTGTCACCTTTGGGCCCACATTCATTAGTTTATGGGCGTTGCAGCACATATTTTCCTTCCATACTTCTAAATTAGTTAGTCTTCTCCTACAGATTTATAAAACATCAAACATATAAATTAATTTCGCTCAAAAGGTTCCGTATGTTAAAATTATAAACCATACTTTTGCGGACTAATGTAGAGGACATTCATCACTGCAGGATTTTGTTTGTAATAAAATTTGGGATTTGAACTTAAGGTAGTCTAAGGTTGTATAATTTTCCGAGTGTAAGAAAATATGAAATTAAAAACGACAATGGAAGAAGAAAACGTATTGCGCCGACCTCCAGTAGGATGGTACATACAAGGGCAGGAAGATGATGTACGACAAAAAGTGTATTGATCAAGATTTTCAGTTTGGCAGTTCCCAAATTTAGCGACCACAAGACCAACGAGGCACAAGAATAAGAGGCCTTTTTTTTACATGGAGTGACTGCCTGTCTGACCACAGCCCAGTTAGTACCTTTTTTTTCGGATGGGAAATCATCAAATAACTCCTCCCGATCTGGGCGGAGCAGGAGGGAGTGTAAGACTTTCAGAGCTAGCCCATAGCTCACCGTCCACAGGCCCGCGCCCACGGTGGCCGACACCCGGTGCGTCTCCCGCGGCGGCTGGGACGTGAGGTTCTCTCCCTCTCTCACGTTCCACCACCTCCTTCGCTAGCATGACTGCTTCGCAGAAGGAGGTGACGGCGTCCCATTCTGTCTCGCTCCAGACCATGGATTGAACCAAGGCCGAACGCGAGAGAGAATAAGAGGCCTAAAGTGAAGAAGAATAAAATGACTTTACGATTTTAAATTTGGAAAACAAACAATTGGCAGATACAAGTTAATCGTAAAGCTAGACACCCAGTCACCATCTAGTTGAACAAAAACTACCAATTCATTCGTTAATAAATCATTTATTCAAATGACCTTCCTGCTTTTTGTACCTAATCAAATCCCAATCATTATAATAGGCTGACAAGTACTGCAACAAAAAAACAAATCGCTCTATTTATGCCACGGCTCCTAATAATAGTCTAATTGCCTATATCCGTGATGACTAGTCGGTTTTGGGCTTAAATAAATACGGTACTTGCTAATCAAATTGACGTACTAGTAGCGAAACTCTGAGGTTTGAACAGCGCGCTCTAAGGGCCTATGAAATGGCTATCGTTTCGTACTTCCAACAACTTTCAATACAATTGGCATATACTTTTTGGTAGATTAATTATGTCAATCCAATTAATTTTTGGCTTCTCCTTCGTCATCATTGCCACTGGGCTCAGTAATCTGACAACTTAATATTTGACGACGAAATTCTCGTGCAAAACAGTCAGTACGAGTGTAACAGAAACTGTAGGAGGTCAGTGCTAAAGTTTACGTCACACTTGTACTGACTACGTTCCATCTATCTCTGGCAATGTCAAAATACCTGTAGCATTATTAATTATACTTACTCCCAAAACCTTAGTGACTATCTAGGTGTTCTCATAATAATAACTTATACTGTCACTTATGGGATATCTTCCGTGAATGTTTATTATTTTGAGCTCCCGATATTTCGACGCTGTTTTGCAAGCGCCATGATCGCGGGTTGACATCCAGCAAAAGTCAACGGAAGATTGATCCGTATGTCAGTATGTAACAGTATAAGTTTAGTTATAAAAAATAAAATAAAAATAAAACTGTGGAAGCTTAAAACAGTGCAGACTTCATCTGTGGTTCACATTTGAACACGGAACTTATTTCCAGACATGACGGAGCCAATTCACGATATCCTACAAGACTTCACGCCATAATTGCATATCTAATTGTGAAGCCTTGAGATCTATCTTTACTATAATCGTGGTATAGGAACACATTTGAAGGGGCTACGCTGAGTTTAATTGATTAGACTAAGGCCCCGGTTAGACCACACCTTTATTATGTCATTCTTTGAGTTAAAATGGTAAACCATTCGTTGAAAACGGGTGTGATGTTAAAAATTAACCTTATAGAACACTCCAGAATAAAATCCTTACAGTTACATTGACTGTTTCAATAATATAATTGAACTGACGTAACGTTTTTACAGGAATATCAATTGGCATTGATTATTGTCCCACCCGTGACATGGCGTCGCCGAAGCTCGTAAACTAATGGAAGCGAAGGCGAAGGCGTGTCGAATGACTGCACGCGTATTTATAGAGATAAGATATAGGCACATACAAGGTACTAAGTGAGTTCTAAGTAGAAACTGTTTTGATAACACAGGAACGTAGATGTTGATCGGGAATTCTGATAAGTAAACCTAGCAGTTCTTGAAAAGGTAAGGCACCCGATATGCCTAAGAGAGATATCGTAGGGAGAGAGCATCGTCATTAACAATAACCACGCTTTGAACTACTTCAAAATATGGTTCTTTTGGATTGTAATACTAAGCTATGGGAATAGTCTGGTCTTCTACGATACCTTTGCTTTTCATCCTAGACACCTGCTCCACCTACCTGAGCTCATAAATCAATTACATTGGCACCAGAGGTGACATGTAATTTGTCATCATTAGAGTTCAGAAAAGGCAGACTTTATTTGCTTAAACTTCAAGGATGTAAGTAACATATATGGATAATAGCTCCCTATAAAATATAATTTAATTTTTTATTATTTTATTTTATTTAATATAATTTTAAGTTCCGTAAAATGTTTGAAAGATATTATCCGCGTGTTACTGAGTTCCTATAAGTTTAAGCAAATAAATTCTACGTATTCCGATGTCTGGTCATCAGTCTCACAGACTTTATCAGACTCACTTTACTTTGTTTACTGTTAACCTTAACCTGGGTGAAACATTAATTTTCTTTCTTACCTGTTCCTCCCTCATCTTGCAGAAGAGCGTCTGCTTCTGCGTCTCGTCCAGCTCGGCCAGGATCTCGGGGTCCACCCACATGTCGCGCAGGATCTGCTGCAACATGGTGCCGGCCCTGAGGACAACACAAACAGATGTTGTAGTCATGAAAGTGTACAGCAGTGACAGTGTATTGGAACGTCAACCATTGGCTTATCGTTAAGAGTTGACATTCGCTTTGTGTAGTGACAACGGGAATAAATATAGTATGCAGCCGTAAAAACTTTGCAAAATAATGAAGATGAAAAACTTGTAGGCAGCCATAACGATTCAGAGCGTAGTTGAAAATCCTACAGACAAAATAAAAAAGATGAGAAACCTAGGCATTCCATTAATGTAGGTGAAGTACTTGATAGTCCTGCAGACAATAATATAGATCTAAAAATACTCTTAAGATAGTCTAAAAACGTACCAGTTAAAACTTGGTAAAGAAAATAAGCTGAACTAACAACCCTGCGGACTAGCAAAGCAATCACATCGTGATGTTTGTGACCATGAACGCAGTAAAAGAAATAAACGTAGACAGCCAATACGATATTGATAGTAACTTAGACTATTTTATTTCAACAAGAAAATCAACTAAGTAGATAAAAGCTCTATAAGTTAAACAACTATTTTAGTGGGTAGATCTTATGCCTTATCTTTGACTTCAATTGAATGATAAATAAATTATTCCATGTGTAGGCAACATTATTGCCATTCAAAGTCACATTAATTTGCTCATTTCAAACTCATGAACTGGCGGCAAAAATGATGACTGGATGAAAGAAAGTGTTAGTGATGACGATGATTGCAATCATAACTATGACAAGAGCTTTCTCTTGGTTATCATAACATTACTATTGATCGTCAAAATAGTGCTGCCTCATCAAACCAAAATAATTTCAAAGAAAAAACGTATGAAGCCAGTGGTCAATAAGTTTTTAACATTAATTTAGTATGTTACACCAATAAACAACATGGCACTTATTAACACTACTCTAATGAGGAAAAGCGTGTACGGTTTAAAAATTAACTCGACCTTGTTGTGTGCGAGATTTATTCAAGCTATTAGTTAAATTCAATAAGTAAAATGAAACTACGAATTCTCAGTAACGAACCCCTCGAGCCATTTCTAGATCCTCAACGACCAGCAATTGTAAGTGAAAGCAAACTACACATAATTAGTGACATTTCCCTTATAAGTGCCGACTGCCGACCGATCAGTGGACGTGATGACCTGCAATAACTGTCATGGCGGCTTGACAGTTCCGCATGGCATAGACTATAGAACTCGTTGACCTTACGATAATAAGTGCAAATGTAAACTCGTTGAAGTAAATAGATTAGCAGACAAAGAGATCTAAGACATGTGCTAATGTAATGAGGAAACTCGTGAGCTAATTGGTAGATAACACAACATCATGTTTATATTTTCCGAAGGAGGCACAAGCCCTCTATTCGCCAGTTAACTTTATGACAAAATCGAGGGCGAGCAAATTGCCATCTATCGAGCTCAAATCCCGAAGCTGTTACTGAGAATTCACATAGACAATGATGCTTGTGGCTAAGTATAGCCGTATGAGTCGATTGAAGGGTAAACCAGTCAGAGGCCTGAAAGTCTACCCTCCGTCGAAACCAAAAGCAGTAATAGTAGTCGAATTAACCAGTTGCTGAGTTGTGGAGGTCAGATAGGTAAGCCCATATAGAATACTGGAATTCAGCTTCATCTGGTTAAGCTGGATGCCCTAACATACATAGTTAAGAAAAGACTGGGCCGATAATGATGATATGAATATAGATAGAGATACTTTATAAGTATTTATGTACCTGCTTGTAAAGCTTTGTAAAGATGGCGTCATCTGTACCTCCAGGTATGTTTTATTGACTAGCGATGACTGATGATCCGTTTGCTTGACATTTTGTAATATAATACTTATTGTGTTGTGCTTAAATAGTATTGTGTAATTGCTCGTATTGTTAACAAAAAGTATAAACATAATTAATAATTAAGGATTGTGTTATATATATATTTGGTTTATGGTTCCCATTCTTGTTTAAAAACAGCATAATATGTGCATCTTTAATCTCTTTTTAGATCTAAATTCATATGTCAAACTATTTGTTCAGAAATACCGGTAATATCGTATAATCTTTCCTTAACGACTCAATCATATAATCTGTAACCTCGCAATGTTCCAATGACTAATAATGCTCAATCTGCTCAAACAATTTACTGCCTGAAAATAAAATCTACAATTCAATTATTTGTAATAATAAGTTTCTAAGTATTTATTCACAAAATACATTTTGTCTGTAAGACTAAAATTAATACCTTTTAATACATTGGCTGACGCAATTAGTCTGCAACGATATTTTGAATTGTTTTTTTTTTAGACCTGTGTGTTCCTGTCTAGCCTTATGTCTGAATGATCACCTAAAAAGATACACCCTGTATAGTTTTCCGGCCCAAAATATAGATCTTTATGTAGGATGGCCAAGATTATGAAAGTGTCCACGGAGAGCCACTTGGACACTTTCATAAATAGGCATTATATACTAAGTAATCTCTGGATCTACTGAAACGATTTTGAAAATTCTTTCACTAATAGGAAACTACATTATCCCCGAGTGCCAGAGGCTATATTTACAACTTGGCCGTGGAATAATTTCCGACCAAAACGCGAGCGAAGCCGCAGGCAACAGCTAGTACGAAAGATAATGTAAAAGTAAATTGGTCAGTATTTACGTTCAGGCCACACCTACACTCAACACTGTGATGGGTGATTGGGTGTGGCCACTTCAGGTTTTATATTATTCACACACTTGATGTAAGTAGTTTTTTAAGTAATTGCAATTGGTTTGTTTTGCAACAACTTTTATTATGCTTATCAAAGTACTGTTAGTAGATTATGATAAAGATCTCCCAAATTTTCCAAACAACCAGCTTCCTGTTAATTTGTATCCTCTACACCGGAACATTTGTATCGGCAATTTACCACTGATTGCAATTTGCGTAGTTCCTTTGTTTCTTAACTTCTTATTCGTCGTGTCGATGATTCTCTTTATTAAATGTATCTCAACTGATGTCGGCTGTATCCTATGGGCTAAAATTACGAACTGTCATCCCAATTTACTATAGTTTTTTTTTATTGTTAATCTTATTTCAAAAACATAACATTCTAACCCTCCCTTGTATATACATTTTAGAAACATGCAAATTCGTGCGGAAACATCAAGAATTTTATTCAAAACGTGAAGACATCCAGACACGCTATCTACTCAGACATCGATCTAGGCTAAACTTACCAATTTCTCGGCTAAAAATGCACTCTAAAAGTCCCTACGTAATGTCTATTAAATTATATAATAAACTACCTGCATCAATGAAAAAAGATGAAAAAACTAACATATTTAAAAAAAAAACTTAGACTATTTCTGGTAAATAAAAGCTACTACTCTGTAAACGAATACCTATGTGATAGACTTATAAAGTCATAACTAAAGTACTCGAGACTTCTAATAATAATAATTAATATTACATTACATCTCTCAATAGATACCTGTTTATATTATACGTATTAGATTCTCTAAGGAACTACCTGCATTATTATTATACCAAAGTAGTTTGCTGAGAAATGTTATATGTATAATTTACAAATGCTTCCTCTCTCCTAACTCACTTATCTTGCTGTGCCCGACAGGGTCCATATGAGCTAATTATAAGTTTACCACCTAAGAAACCTACATGTGGAATGCAATAAAAGTATTGAGTATTTCATAAGATTCTGTAATATCTCCTCTTGGGGCACTGGCTCCTGTAACACAGGTCTGTCACCTGGCACGGGAGTCAGAGACTTCACACAATTTTGTAACCATTTTCTTGTGTAATAAAGATTATTTATTATGTCCTTCATTCACTTTCTTTACATATTATTGATTATTATTTAATTACTTTTTTTTGAGGAGCTCGTGTCCATATAATAACAGCCGCTCAGGTCGATCTTTAGGTTAAGCCGCGCTTGCCTAGGTTGGCCTGTGGATGGGTGACCGCCCATTACATACCGTGTTTCCTCCGTGCCTCGGAAAGCGCGATTGTAGATCTTTGACAGGCGGTACAGGTAGTCAATGGCCCGAAAGTCTGACAACCAATGGGTTTCGTATTACCCAGTAGGTACTAACTGGGTTGTGGCGGTCAAATAGGTAAGCAGTCACTCCATGTAAAATATTTGTATTCAGCCGCATCCGGTTAGACTGGAAGCAGAGTTTGGATAAAATACTATCTTTGACTCTGCATTAGAGTTTTAAGTAGGTATTTCGTCTAGAATTCGATATGGATAAAAAAATGTCTGTTGTGCTGTCTGTTGTGTCCACGAAAACCAAAGAAGAGGCTTTCAAAGCCGCCACACAGCTTAAAAGTCAGGTAAATAAAACCAACGTTAGAATGTTTGGAAAATTCCATCGTTCCTTAAATTCTCCTTCACGTGTTTGAACAACAGTCAGAAGTATTATCAACATGGAATCTTATCATTCACTGTTTGCGCATGCGCATAGTAATCGCTACAGAGCCCAAGATCTTGTACTTTTATTTCTCAACAACGTTTAATACCTTTGCTGACATAAGATAAAGGGGCCTGGGGGTTGTTGAAACCTGATAACGAAAAAAGAATTGTCTCTTGTGAGTAAACAATTTAAAAGAGGGCAAGATCTCCCAGATGAGTAACTCAGCTTATGTGTTTCATAAGATCTAGCTGAAGCAAGGAACTACCTCGTCTTAAGAAATATCACGTAAATCAGATAGAGGGTCTCCAGCTACGTTAAGTAAGCAGACAGACATAGAGACATGTGACAGCATTTTATTATACCAATTTAAGGACAACGCAAAATTGCGACCTTGAATATTACAGCCAAAACGTGGTCCAAAATAAACTTCATAAACATTATATGATCTTTAAAAATAAGTTGAATTAAAATGTCAAGCACTGGATTGAAGCGTGGTTTTTACCGTGTAGGCCGGTCACGAACTCATACTTAATTAAAACTTTTTGTAATGCCTTTAAAATGCAAACAAAAACCTTATTCATACATTAAAGGGCTATTAGCAGCTCTGTCTGATATTCCTCTTATAAACACCATATAAAGTGACTAACAAGTCATTGATTACAGTAGGTAGTTGAGGATACAACTCCGTAGCATTCAAATAGAAGGGTTCAGCTTCGAACTGCTATCAATCTACTGAACCTATCGCATATCGCAATCCGTTGCCTCTTCCAAGCTGCCCTAAAAACACCTGGTCTGCCGCTTTCTGCATCCAGTCTGTCCCAGCCACATTTTCCAGTCGAACTGCTTTAGACTGTATTTTTTTTTGCACAACTGCCATATACCATGTTCCTAATTCAAAATTCAAACAACAGCCGTTACCAAACGTGAGCGCGGTGCTTTTGTATCGTTCTCGGCATCGGGAACAAAGAGTGAATATTGCAGAGACGGTCGTGTGACGTGCGTCCGCGCCGCATATCAATCGCGATCCACGCGCGGCATACATTATGCATACGTTCGCGAGGAGAGCTTGCAGTGGACAGTTGCAGAAGGCTTACTGAACCCTATCAATCATGGTGCATTCATTCTACCTTCCTTAGCTCAGTAGATGCTCTTACATCTTACTTTTAGCTGTTACCGACAGGTTTCGCTACTGTACATTTGGAAAATGTCAATTACAAATTAGCTGCATAAAAGCAGATCATTCAATACTTATTTGAAACGAAAACTTTTAGTCTCTACAATGGTTTGCCTTCCCTTTGCGTAACTATTGGTAGCGGAACAATGTTTTTACTACGTTTTTACAATATTTTTACCGCCATAGACCTTTTTTCTTCTGGAATAGTTGCGTCGTAGTAGTAGTACCGAATTAACTTGCGTATGCAGACCCTTTTTCAGAACAAAATATAGCCTATTCTGTTCTGCAAAAGGGTGCTGGAGACATTAAGATAGTTGCCAGTCATTGTGATGACTTGCAATGCTATTGCACGTCAGATAGATTGCAAAACGAAACATGGGAGGTTTGCGCTACGATTGAGATCTTTATTTCTATAGACGATATTTATTACCGAAGGAAGAGCTTTTAGAGCCAC
Organism: Eugnorisma glareosa; assembly: GCA_947578425.1. Lineage (NCBI taxonomy): Eukaryota > Metazoa > Arthropoda > Insecta > Lepidoptera > Noctuidae > Eugnorisma > Eugnorisma glareosa. Next base: position 3,545,570 of record OX387976.1, read on the forward strand.
TATGGACAACAGCTAAGAACTATATCAAGAAGAAGATAAACCCGACGAAAAAAAAATTATGCCCAAGACTGAGAGAAAGACAGCAAACATAAGAGAGCATGCTTTATCTGGCAAAGAATACAGACAAACTGAAGAAAACCAAAGAGTGATATGTGGTGGTCTTAAGATAATAGTAAAATAACTATTAAAACTCAGCAAAAGAAATAATGACTGTTATTCAAGAACTCAACACTAACGAACAAATTGACAAAGATTTTCTCACCTTTTCAAGCTAAAGACTGGGAAAAAGGGAGCACACTGCACATGTACAGACGCCAACACGTCAGGCTACACGAAACTGTCAAATTTTCCTAATCAACTTTGAACCTAATTTTTTAGCGATAAAGTTAAAAATCTAATAAGGAAATTTGACAGATTGTAGTAGCTTGAAGTGCTGTCTGTTCATTCAACATCAATATTCATGCAAAGTAACATAACGCTTATAGTACTTACCTCTTGCTAAGCAAGTATCTGACTGACAAAGGACCGTCGTCGTCGTGACGGTGGCGGTTGCGAAACACTCGTGATGGATACAACTACGCTATAGTTCAAAAGTGAAGGTGACGCAAATGCCAGAGCTTCGAGCTTGCTGGCTAACATAGGTACCTATTGTTAAGGATAATACAATACATACTATACTACCTACAATACTTCCTACGCTACATGAATCTATGGCGGTCGAAATGCCTTTGGTAAACGTAAGTGAAATTTTCTGGTGAAAAGTACTGGGACTTACTATGACGTCATAAAGCAGGAGTAATTCCAGTGTGGGAAAGAGACACAGCTAAACAAATCGTATAGCGCCATCTCTTTCCCACACTGGAATTACTCCTGCTTTAAGACGTCGTGGTTAGGCCACCAGGTCAGGATGGCAGCATTAATTCCAATTCTGGCAACTCGTCAAAAGATGATTATGAAGTTATTATGATACAGCTAGATAATAATATGTATTGACTTAACCTGCAAGATTCTTTTGGGTGCTGATCTGATTGAATTTTTTTCTATGCTGTTTGTCTTTGGAAAATCAACCCCAAATACAAATTATGGGTGGAAAACCACAATCCCGAGACAAGGTCCGGTTACACCGGTAAATTAAATTTCGGACATCGAAACCGGGCACATACTCGTATGCAGACAGATATCCAGTATTAGTGTCCGGTGCCCTAGCTTCATAGGCCGAGTCCGCAATTTTGTCTTTATAATACTGGTTGGACTAAACCCTCATCGGGACACTAACTATCGCCTCCATCTGTTGGCACTGGCATACAGACAGGTGGACTAAAACCTCAAATCAAGTTGAAACTTGTATAATGCAAATCGTCGGAGTCAAAGTATTTGCTCTTTGTAGAACGTTGGACTAATAACCTGCCAATGTAAATCTCAATCTTCAATTCGGAACACGTCAACGTGGTAGAGTTAAGACACGTGGGCACGACAGCTATAGCGATAGACTCAATATTCATTAAGACATTGCAACAACTCTTGCCTCAGAAAATGCTACAGTTCTAACACAGTGTAACTAGTTACATGGTTCAACGGAGCGTATTGACAGAGCAATCGTGCTGAGGCTTTTGAGGGATGGGGGAGTGAGTGGAACTTATTGCCACTAACAGCTCTAGATTTTAGAACATTAGGAGTGCTTATAAAGATCCAACGACCGTTTTCACTTCTTTTGAGCGTGTCGATGACAATTTAAATTGAGTTTGCCCAAAATTTGGAGACAAGTTTGGCGTTGGGTTTTACTTTCCGTAGTGTCCATCAGCTTCTGTGATGTGCAAGCACCCGTTTTCACTAACAGCTCTGCACTGACTCTTATAATTTTAATAATGTAATAATAATTTAGGCGTTCATTGAAACGTCTATGAGTGTTACAGAGTTACATAAAACGCATTGTTAGCTTTTTGCATGGCGTGGCATTAGCTTTTTTGATAGCGTTTTGTCACTTAACTATATGGATGTTGTTGCCACAGTTTACATGATAAGTAAGTACATGTTGGAGATTTTAAATAATAATACTGCAACAGATATCCTAAGTATGTGGTTAGTCGGATAAACCATGGATCTATTCATGTTCTACATAATATATGTAGGTAGGTATACGCGGAAGGCATGAGATAAGATCAACGGAAACCTAATTGAGTTTACGATCACTTCTGATTGGTCACGGCCGCAGCTACAAGAGCTTTAAGATACCTGGCGGCTACACTACACGATTTATCATATTCTGCATGGTTTCGATAAAGATTTTAGTCACTTTGAAATGGTAGTCCTTGATACACGAACATAATAAAATAAGTTTATAAGATATGGCTACAGTAGAATCTTTTAGTACTCCAATGGTGTTGAAAGAGAGGCTCTTTTGGAACCTAAATGTTTTTTTTTGGGAAATGTAACCTGTTTGAAAAACAAGAAATACAGACAGCGCTTCACATGAAACCTATTATGCATATAGGCTAAGAATTCGGCCTGACTTTAAACGGGTGGAATGCAATTTTTTTATCGATTATATCATATATACAGAAATTAAAAAATATGTACATTAAAAATCCTGTATTATATACCTTAACTGCATCATTACGTCATATTAACCTTCAATAAGTGCATAAGCTTGCTTAATGAAGAAGAAAGTATGCGCCGGCGTGGGGCAGAGTAGGCAGAAGGCGTGACCCCGCGCGAGGTCAAGGGTAGCGCAAAGTTCACTCTGTGGGCTTTACATTAGCACACTGTGCAATGAGGCTAGTACTGTGCACTATATTATAATATACTATGAGGCTGTTAATATGGTACAGACGTCAGCACATCAAGCTACTACAATCTGTCCAATTTCTTTAATAGATTTTCAGGTTGATAGGGAAAATTTGACAGTTTCGGATAGCTCGACGTGTTGGCGTCTGTACAATAGAGTTTTAGAAAAAGTTCGGCTTTTTAAAGCGACGTCTCCGTCAGTCTGTCACTCATACCCGTATGGTATGAGAAGAAGAAGATGCTCTGTGGTATGAGTGATATACCATAATAATATGGAGGATTAGTACGCATCCGGAATTTTCTGGCATTTTGGCCCCCGTCCGGATTAACTTCGAACTTGTAATTTGTCAGGACTTTTCACATTTTCCCCGGAGATTTCTTTCACAAAATAAAAAAGTTGAATGAACAGTTACAGATACAAGAAGACGTACAAACTTTTCGAACTTTTTTGTTTATGCCCAGCTTTCTTCATGATCTCGATGCTCATGATGAAATAGTTTATATTGCGAAAAACTACTCACAACAAATCGCCCATTTAAAAATCTAAAGTAACATTAAAATCACTTTTCTTTTTGACAAAAAACGTCAGTAATGACCAAGAACCATTAAGCGATGACGAGTCAACTTTATCAACTGAATTGTTAACCCAGTTCACAAATATTGATGTCAGTTAACACCAGAGACCGCTACTTCTTTGTGCTGGTGAGAAACATTCGGAAAAATGAACTCACAACATTGAAACATACTTTCATACAAAATTACAGTAAAATGCTTTTTTAAAATGAAAATCAGTTTATCCTTTTTAAATCATTAGTTATTCGTACTCGAGGTATTATTATTAGAAAGGAAGATATCCCAAGATTGAGAAATGATTGAGATGGAAATATTAAACGTAGGTAGGTTCAAGCGAATAAAATAAATAAACCGTGAAATTCATCATTTCAGACTATTCATTCACTTATATCTCAAATCAACTTGGCATTGTTTCTTTTTATTTCGAAATTCTCTTCAAACCTTGGACACAATAATTACCGAAGACGAAAGCACTTAAAAACTTTTAAGCTAATCCTCGTGTCAACAAATTACAGATAATAACAGCAATCATATCTCTGTCACAACTATCAGCTTTGATTTATTTGTGTTTGCATTATGCCCATTCGTTGCGCAAGCCACGCTGCAAGCCTGCTAGGCTGCTAATATTCCGGTTGCACAAGTCTAGAATATGCGCGGAATATAGAACTGACGGAAATTATAGGTATCAAATGTAAAATCGAGTGGAAAAAGCGGAAAAAGGTTTTATTTTTCTTTGATACTGGCAGCTTAGAAATTAATGACGGTGAAGTAGCTGTTTAACAATAAATACGTTCTTAAGACTGTGATTGTTTTAAGTGCTACCTTTATATATATCAATTACTATCGAATGTATTTACTACAGACAACCTTGGAATGTCGAACACCTTGACCATAATATACAGCACAAAAACAAAAAAAAAGTATCCGTGTAAATATCTAGAACAGTGAAAAGTTGTAAACGCGCAGAGGAATAATTCAAATTCTTGTAAATGGCGCGAGTTTTTGCAACGGTTTTAAAACAATGAGCTGTCAAAGTGACATACGTCAGATGGCTTTCCGCGGGAAACAAAGCGAGCTCGAAAGTGGGTTGCACAGACAAATTAGAGGTTACCTTGCCGTGTCATGGAGTTTGCTGAGATTTCTATCTTGACTTTTATTTAATCACTTTCCCCATACAACATGTCCATAATTATATAAAAGTATCGCTTTAATGCGTGTAGACTGTAGGTACATAAAGACACGAAACTATTACATTCTTGATAAGCAGGCAAATAAATTGCTTTCGTGCTAGACTACAGTTCATTATAATTAAGGAAATAATTTTAACTCTACAATCAGGTCCAGTCCTTCCTACACCTAGTGCTAGTGTGGTACTGATCAGACCAGGCCCACCTGTTGGACTGTCCAAAGCTGCCTATTCCTGCAGGTTTTGAGGACGTCAAGAACGCGACATCCGCAAGAGAACCAAGGTTAACGACATAGCCCGAATTGCCAAACTTAAGTGGCAGTGGGCAGGGCACATTGCTCGCAGAATGGATGGCCGATGGGGCCGAAAAGTTCTGGAGTGGCCACCGCGATCCGGAAGACGTTGCGTTGGAAGGCCTCCCACTAGGTGGACCGATGACCTGGTGAAGGTTGCAGGGATCCGCTGGATGCGAGACAAACGGGACCGGTCAATGTGGCGACACTTGGGGGAGGCCTATGTCCAGCAGTGGACGTCTTTCGGCTGAAATGATGATGATGAAAGAACGCTACTGAAGCTGCCATCAATGTGGCGTAGTCAAAATAAATGTACCTATCATTAATCATAAACGCAATGCGCGGTCGAGTGCGGACGTGTTTGCGCTGCTCGGTACGAATATTATATTCACGTGTCGCGCGGCTTTAGCCGTTGCCCGGTTGTCGTCGTTATGAGTTCACAACCACTCATAGCCAACGAAGTCTTGGCGTTCATCAAACATGCCATCGACTACATGGACGAAGTCAGCATCTTGCAGATCTGCAAGTCCAGTTTCAAGGAGGAGGAGATCAGCAGTGCCAAGCTGCTGCTGTTCCAGTCGCTCGGCAAAGTCGAGCAGATGCAGTCCCGCCGGAGGGATGGTGGCCAGAAGTGTGTGCAGGACATCATCACGTTGATGAAGAGCACCGACCCGGACGACGTGCCCGCTTTTGTGGCGAAGGAGCTTCATAAGCTGCCCCCCGTCACGTTTGACCACGTCGACGTCACCAGGTTGCTGAAGGACATCACAACTCTCAAGGCAAGCCTGGCCGAGGTGCAGTCCACGTTGGAGATGTCGAATAACACCATTGGTGAGCTACGTGCCGAAGTGGAGTTGTTGCGCAGCGCCGTTACGGTAAATAGGTCACCTGACGCCACCAACGTGAGCACGTGTCGCGAAGCAAGAAACGCTAGCGTCGGCAGTTTCGAGTCGGCGAGCTCTACTACGTCACCCGCTGCTGATACTGCACGCGTTGCAACTTGCGCCGCCGCCGTCGCTGACTCTATGCCGGTCGAAACATTGACTTGTGTGGGTACGTTGACCCCTAAACGTGCCTACGCTGATATCGTCGCCACGCACAAACCTGTGTCGCAGGCCAAGAAGGGGGAAAAGAAGAGCTGCTGTGAACCTGCCAACAGGGCTTCGAAACAGCAAGGCCCAGCTACGGGCACGTGTGACAAGGAGGGCTTCGTGAAGGTAGAGAGGAAGAAGAGGAACAAGCCCCCTAGTCGGAACCAGTGCGGGACCGCACTGGCAGGACCCAATGGGCTGCGTCCGGCAATACCAACGACGCAGCTTTATGTGTCCCGGCTACATCACACCACGAAGGTTGAAGAGATCGTGGAGTATGTCCGATCGAAGACCAGCTGGACCTTGAGGGTGGAGAAGTTGGAGTCGCGCCATAACACGAATTTCAAGTCGTTCGTGGTGCGAGTTCCGACTCATCATATTGAGACCTTCCTCAAGGAAGAGTTTTGGCCGAAGGGTGTCATGTATCGACGTTTCCGCGGAAGGCTACGTGACACCACGCAGCGCAACACGACGCCGTCACTTCGTGTAAAATAGTTATATTTTCTGTTTTTTTTTTTTTCTGGTTTTTATAAATATGTATGATAGTCTTTAAGGTATTTATGTTATGGGTCTTAGTCACCTGAAATAAATGATATATTATTATTATTATTATTCCCTTTATTCATATTTTTACAAACTAATTACATTTTTAAATATTCCTTAGAAAAAACAATATAAAAAACATTTAAAAATATAAAAAATTGTTGCCCACCGGTATCGGGAACAGGGTCCAAGCTACCGGTGGTCAGGGCTCCAGAGAGAGAAACCTCCTAACAATACGAGCCGTGTCCAGGAGTACTGCTTTCTGAATCAAGCCCTTGATCCAGCTGCCTAACGAGAGCCTCCTCAGGTATTCATCGAGGCTCTTAGCAATTAAGCCATGGGCTGATACGACTATCGGCACAATGATCGCTGAGTCCACATCCCACATGTCGACAACCTCGCGAGCCAAGTCAAGATATTTTATTTGTTTATCTTTCTCGGCTTTCACGAGGTTCTCATCATGCGGGACCGTTATGTCAACAATCATTGCGCGCCGCTCTGATCGATCCACCACCACTATATCAGGCTTATTGGCTAAAATAGTCCTGTCAGTGATGATGGATTGATCCCAGTACAATGTGATATTGCCATTTTCGAGAACTGGGTCGGGCACATACCTATAGTACGGCACTTCCGATTCCACAAGTCTGTATTTTAGAGCAAGTTGCTGATGGATAATCCTGGCTACAAGGTTGTGTCTATGCAAGTACTCTCCGTTAGCCAAACGAGAACACCCAGAGATAATGTGACGGATTGATTCACCTGGACGGTGGCATGCCCGACATATGTCAACCGTGCCGTCCTTCACAATAAATCTCCGGTAGTTATTCGTCATCATAACTTCATCCATAATTGCACAGACAAAACCTTCGGTTTCTCCGAAGAGGTCCCCGGAACGTAGCCAGGCTACGGACGCTGACAGGTCTACATCGGGCCCGTGCAGGGCCCGGAAAAAGCGTCCGTGAAGCTCCTTACTTTGCCATACCTCCCTGCGGTCGTTAGTGTCAAGCACTACAGGTTTGCGCCAGTTCTCTTTAGCCAAGGAGAGCGGGGTGAGGCCCTTGTCCACCGCGACCACATCTCGATGCATCACCACGTCGGCTTCTAGGAAATATTCCCTGAGACTGCATATCTCGCGATTGTGGAGAGTCTTAGCGTTTAAAAAGCCTCGACCCCCACACTTCCGCGGGATATACAGTCTCATAACCGAAGAACGTGGGTGATGCATTCGATATGCCGTCAACAATGTACGGACCTTCCTATCCAGGGCGTCTAGTTCTGTTTGAGTCCATTTCAGTATGCCGAAAGAGTACATCAAAACCGGCATGACCCAACCGTTGAAGGCACGCACCTTATTTCCGCCTGCTAAAAGACTATTCAATACTTTTTTCAGGCGGCCAAAGAAGCGTTCCTTCAACGATTGCTTCATGTCAGCAACATTGATGCCCAGCGCTTCCGACATACCCAAATACTTATAGGTTTCGGTTGCTGAGAGGGATCTAAGATTTATGGAATCCGAGAGCTCGGTTCCCACAGATTCCACAATCTCCCCTCGTTTTACATGCATGACCGCACATTTGTCCACACCAAATTCCATCCTGATGGCGCTACTGAAAGTTTCAGTTACCTTCAGTAGCTCCATCAGTTGCAAATCGTTGGGGGCAAAAAGTTTCAGGTCATCCATGTAAAGGAGGTGAGATACAACTTGACCACCTCTCCTCAACCGATAGCCTAGACCTGAATCCTCCAGCAGCGTGCTAAGAGGATTCAAGGCTAAGCAGAACCAAAGTGGACTCAAACTATCGCCCTGAAATATACCTCGCTCTATCCTTATCGGTTCGCTATTCCTCTGGATTTGCCGACATCCTGGATAGCGAAGGACTGTCCTCCATTGTCCCATACACGACATCAGGAAGGTGCGCAGAGTTGCATCTACTTTATATAACTCTAGCACCCTCATGAGCCATGTATGTGGCACGGAGTCATAGGCCTTCTTATAATCTATCCAACATGTCGACAGATCCCTTCGGGAACGGCGAACCTGTTGGCTAATGGCCATATCAATGAGGAGTAGCTCCTTAGTACCGCGGGACCCGTTCCGACATCCATTTTGAGAAGCGGACATGATAGAATTATCATCAATGTGTTGGTTAATTTTAGCTCTCAAAATGGATGTAAGAACTTTATAGACTGTCGGAAGACAGGTAATCGGTCTATAATTTTTGGGCTCCGCAGTACTACCCGATTTATGGAGCAGGTGGGTTAGACCAGTTGTCAGAAACTCGGGCAGCGACCCTGACTCTAAGGCTGACTGGAACAGGGTCGCCAGGCGGGCGTGCGACCTTGTGAACCATTTAATCCAGAAGTTGTGCAGCCCATCCGGCCCTGGAGATTTCCAGTTAGGCAACGGACGGACTGCACGAACTACGTCTTGGGGGCAGATGGTGATTGCCCCCATTTCTTGTACTGGATCGCACGCCCGCTCGACCTCCCGGATCCATTCATCCTCGGTATGGCTAACAGGCACCGACCAGATGCTGCGCCAGAATGAACACATGGCATCATCATCCGGCAGGGGCGTGTCAGCCACACCTTGGTCCGGTCGCTCCCAAGCCCTATAAACCCACCTTTCATCTCTTTGGAATGTGCGATTCTGAGTGTATCGGTCCACCCGCCGTTTATACCTACGAATACGGTTTGCCCATGCATACACTTTCTGCTTCAGGAAGTCGATGCGCTCTGTGACACGGGACATGTAGTCTCGGGGACTGATATCAGTCCCCGAGAACGCCCGCCTCACAAAACGCATCACTCTAGGGCGTGTATTGCCCTCCCTGAAGCAGATCAGTTTGCCGATGAGTGCTCTGGCCCCACCAATACGTCGTTCAATCCTGTACTGCCATGCTGGTACGGCTGGCTTAGGTCGTGTAGCTCTGTCATCAGAAAATTTGACGTGAGCTACACGACATGCCGCTACAGCCGCACAATACAGGATTGAATGAGCATCGATGAGGTCTTCGCAGTTATCAAAATAGTTTGACAACTGCGAATCCAGAACAGCCACCAGCGCCCTATTTTTGTTATGCATGGGCAAACGAGGTATGCGTGGCCTAAGGTCGGCTGGCATGAATCGATATTCCCGAATCGCACCTTCCAAAGCACTCCTCATTTCCTCATTGCACTGGGTACTTACATTAGTAACCATGTCATCACTTACGTCGTTAATGCGATTTGGTATTATGCTAGACTGTGGTGGAACCACAGCCTGCGACGGCGTGGCAATGACATGGCTACTCTGCATTTCAGTCCGCAAGCGATCAAATACGGTGTCATCCAACATACGATTACGCTGGATGACTCGCACCTGATCCGACAGTCGTTGTGCCGACACGTTGACAGCTGGCTCAAGCACCTGAAACAGAGAGAGCATCCGAACACGGTACGCGGTCAGGTTGTTTCCTCCCTCTGTAGCCCCATAATATGCGCGCATGACATTCTCATTTATGGAATGAGTCCATCGCATGCGCGACACATTTCCACCGGCAGCGGGGACCCTGTTCGGGGCCGGTTGGCCACGAGGTCCCAAGCCCGCTGGTGGCCGTCCTCTTGCTCGTCGTCGAGGCGATGGTGGTGGTGGTGTCGACGGCGGGGAGAAAAACTCGTCGCTCGAGCTCGACGCAACTGCAGCGACCGGCGACACGATGCTCACGGATGTGGCGCGTCCCGGCGGCTGCGAGGCGGAGCTGAGCGACGAGCCCGGAGATGGTGGTTGTGCCTGTTGTTTGGCTCGGCTTCTGGTCAGCATCTTAATAGTATGACGTTTTATGGCATTGATTTTCTTTTAGGTATTTTCATTTTTGGAATATTCCGGTGGTTTCGTTTAATTTTGATATTTTTTTTGTTTTTTTCTTCTCATTATTTATTATTATTATTAATAAGAAAAGAAAAACTGCATAAATAACTTTCATTTATGTACTAAAAATAAAAGAGGAGTATGTTAAATTTTACGCTTTGAAATAAGATTTGAATGATGAGTTGATGACGTATGATGAGCTCAAATTAAACATTACAAACTAACTGTTCAAACATCTTCCTAGATTTAATCCTTCATTTAAATGACTTTAAAATCTTATCGCCGCGTGGGCAATTGGGCATGCCAAGCAGAACAAATGAACACGTGTGCGCAAAAAAAAAACTCAGGCGCGGCCGCCATAAAGGCACTCACTTCGCTGGAACTGCTAAAATAGCCCTTATTGCTGCGAAATAAAGTCGCTGTCATAATTATACTGTTGCTAAAGATGTGTGGTTGACGGTATGTCGCCGAGTCGATGAACCTAGTCCCTTGTGAGACGTATGGCTTTGTAAAAAGATGAATAAGCATGAGTAAAGTAGTTGGAGTGTTTGAAATATTTCCTCGTCTGAACGCAATACTTACTACTTACGTACTGGAAATATCCGTATCGTTATCCAATCTATCTATCTAAAGTAGAAACCAATTCTTTATTTAATACGGGTAAATGTATAGGAAAATTTAAACCTCCAGTAGAGTCGAATGCTCTCCAGTAGTTTTTCTTCGTTTCGTTTGTTTCTCTAATTATTTTGCTAACTAACCAAGCAGTGCAATTTTAGATAAAAATGCAATATGTAATAAAGGATTACTCTAGATTTAAACTCAATGTATGTAAACAGAAATATTATTATTCTATTACCGTTAAATAATGCTGCAATACACGTCAAAACATCATAACCTTAATGTTAAGCGACCGTGAAAAAATAATATAGTGTGTTTACAGCTCCAGGTTACTAAACTAAGTTTAAAAGGTCAGTGTAATCAGCTCAACCATTATGTGAATACATTCGACATTCAAAAAAGTAGAACTTTCAATATGAGTTTTCTAACTCCTTGTTCCATCAAACAACTCAAAAAATAAGGTTACTATGATCCGTTCTGGTTTGTATGGCCATGCCTGACTTTTTTATCATCGATTTCTTTTGGAAAATATAAATGAATAGACCGAACTGAAAAAAGGTGCAAATGAAACTTATGCGAACTTTTTTGCAAATATACGACTGTTTTTCAGGAGTTTTCATATTCCGAAATGTTATTCCTTATCTATGCCTTTAAAAGTTTAAAAAATATCATCATCCAGTGCTACAATCTAACTTCGTCGAGGTCTGACGATTTCAAAGCTGTATTTTAAGTAGCTAGGTATGTCGTTATAGGACAAATTCGTGCACAGAAAATCCTTGTCCAGTTCAATCCACCAATCAAACATTAAACAAAAAAACAAAAAACAGACATTAAATTGATCAGCGCTAAACGTTTCATTGTAGGTATTATGCAATAGGCGAAGAGGTTTAAGTAACGAAAAAAAAAATGCAGTCGAATTGAGAACATTCTCCTTTTTGAAGTCGGTTAAAAACATCATCCGCTCCTGCCCTTGCCATAATAATTATGTTACTTGGGATCGACACGATTTTATTTTCAGTCTCCCATGTCTGCCAGCCATTCATTCCTTTAATTCTGTCTTTCAATCTTCGATGTTGCTTTCAAAGGTAAAACAAAATGAACTGAATCTCAACTTCACGCACTTTCATACCAAACCTTACGAGGAAAACGCAAAAAAATAAATTAAAAATCTAATTCATTTATTGTACTTGCCTACAATTAATTTTCGCAACAAAATTATACCTTAATTACCTACGCAAATTACAGTTTGTGAGTGTTGAAAACGTCAAATTACGGTGAGGTCGACGCCTTCTTAGCGTTCGTGCGAAAATAAAACTGAATCTTTGACATGTGCTCTTATTTTTTAACTACATAAAACTAGAATTTTATAACTGGAGTTTATGTTCCCTCTAGTAGGTCAGTAGGACTAGCAGAGATAGTCATCAGTAGCAACGCGGCATGGGGCAAAACGATGTGAACTTTTTTTTAGGATACTGAAATTATAGCGCAAACTATGTCAGGTCTGCGCGACCGACAGACAGACAGAGAGTATTTTTATAGATGAAACTTATTTATATACCATCTCATAGTGCATTCTACAGGAACTAATCCATAAGCAAAACGAATTTACGAATAACTCTAAAATATTGGTGAGTTTAAATTACACTCCCATTTTTTAGAGTTCTGTAGCCGAAGGTAACCAACGGGAACCTATTACTAAGCCTCCGCTGTCCGTCAGTCCGTCTGTATGCCAGCGGGCTGAACCTAATTTATGATCTTTAATAGATAGAGAGTTGAAATTTTCACAGAACGAGTATTTCAGTTGCCGCTATAAAAAATAAATAAAAAAAATTAAAGAGGGATCCCCTACGATGGTCTGTGCCTTCATGCGCGAGTCCGACTCTGACTTGGCCGGTTTTTTTCCTTCCAATGAGGGCTACCGTTTTCGAGCTCTACTGTCCACTGTCGATTAAGGTGGATGCGCAAGGGTAGCCCGCGAAATTTAAATTTTCTTACGTTTATTGCAATTTGCAGGTCAGTGTCAGGTTGTATGTTGATGAAAATATGAATCGCACCAGTAACACTTATGGAGTTACAGAATTATAATCATTCAAATCATCAGTACAACCCTCCAAGTTCATATAATCTCAAAGAGTGACTTTTTCATGAAATAGCTATTGAATGTGATTATATGAACTTGTAGAGCTATATTGATGATTTGAATGATTATAATTCTGTAACTCCATACGTGTTACTGGCGCGATTCATATTTTCATCAACATACAACCTAACACTGACCTGCAAATTGCAATAAACGTAAGAAAATTTAAATTTCGCGGGCTACCCTTGCGCATCCACCTTAAGGTCCTGTCAAAAGTTCTATTGTATACTTTAGAGTACCAATAACTTCATGAAAAGTTTATTTTATTACGTATTAAAACATAGTGTAAATTTCAGGTTCATATATTTACAATATTCTCCATAAAATTAGCAAGCATGAAACATTTAAAATCATTTTATCTTAGAATCTTAATTTTCTGTACTTGGTACAGAAAATTAAGATTCTAAGTTGCTACTCAAAATCTTCAAGTCTTAATTAATCAGGAATGGCCTAATCTAGACCACAATCGTGAATATTTGTAAAAATACGTGTTAAAAAAGCACGCAAAGCGTGAAGTTTCTATGACATATGACATTTCGGTGCCCCCGCGCTACACTAGCGCCTCTAGCGGCGAATTTATACGCGATAGCCCCCATTCCATTGCAGTGAGTATGGATAAAAAAATCTAGACATTGCGGTTTTTTTCTGCCAACGCTATACCTGCAGTGCCTGTTTATATCAACTGCATTTATTATAGCTTGCCCTATGATTTAACCTATAAGAAATCATAAGCACAACGTAGCAAAGTAGCTAACTGAGGAGTTTTTCTCATAAATAGGTACAGTACTCAGTAAAACAGATTTAATATACATAATCAGTCAATTGAAACCTACTTACCGTATTACCTAACACGACCAACTTGGAAAAAACTTGCAAAATTATCTTCCTATTCAGCAGTTTTTAAGTGAATTTTAACCCGGTCAACATTAATCTAGATGTTACCAAACAAAAGTATTGAATAGTTAATTTTTTTCACAGACATTTTCTTATTACGAATAGTCAGTGAATGTGCGGTTATGAATTTAAGTTTTGTAATAGGTATTCGAGTCAAAATGTAAAATGAATAACTATTAAGTTATCATTAAAGATTTGTCTCACGCGATTATTTTGTGGTCTGTTTGTAACTTTAGATTTGGAACAGAAATTATTAAACCAAGTAATCATTTCATACGCTGCGAAATGGCTTTTAAATTATCGATTTACAGGATAGACTTCAAACACTGTTTTAAGCATTGACAGTTTATAACCACGGTCATTTACCGGGATATCTTCCGTGATTGTCATTATTCTGAGCTCCAGATATTTCGACGCTGTTGCATGCGCCACCCCAAGTCCAAGTCATCCCGCGATCACAGCGCTCGCCGTAATAACAGTAAATAGACTTCGTTAACGAGAAATTAAGTAAAAACTAAGCTCAGGTAAAGTTAACTACACCTGTTTAGGTAGATAAATCGAGCAATGCCCATGTCTAAACCGTAAACACATACAGCACGGTTATAAATAACGCAAATAAACTACATTTTAGAATTACAAAACGAAAAACAAACGCATTGCAAGCGATGCGTTTCCTCCTTTCACGAAGTAGAGCCGACTTTCGACAGTTTCACATATTTCCGTTGAGTTTTTATTATAGGTCTACATTTTCTAGATATGTTCCTGTTCCCGAGAAGAAGCGAAATCGATGCCGCTATCGGTTAGCGAGTGAAAATGTTAAGGCTTTGTTTCATTTACGCGCGCCGATACCACTTACGACGAATTGTAGCTGAAGCAGCCGCTTATAAGTCTTGTTCAAATAAAATACCTTTACTAAAGTATAGGTATTTTATTTAATAAAATTACATTAATTGTCAAAAATTTCTAAAAAAAAAACTCAGCAAGAGATAAGTTGCTTAGTTTTTTAATCGTAACTTCTACATTTTATCATGCAGCAGTGACTTCCGCATTTTGTTGATGAGTGAATCATGTGGGTTTTCACAATCATAGCATAACATCTATTTTATTTCTCTATTTGTTTATGAATAATATTGATAAAACTTATTTGTACACAAACTTATTTGAAATAAAAACCTATGCATATTTTTCTAAATGACTCGTCATGTTTGTCCATATAAGCCAATGCCTCTGAAATAAAAGTTGAAAAAAGACTCTCCCAAATTAAACATAATCAAGGTCATTAGAAAAAGTTTAAGAGGGTTATTACAAAATCAACAAAACCTGGTTTGGGAACTCAAAACCATTAAAAAAAAAATTGATGGTTTATATTATCACAAATTTCCTATACTTTAAAATAATAAAAGCCTTTTAGGTAAATTGTAAAATTGGACTGGCTTTCCTACTTATATGTCAAACCTTTCGGTTCGCCCAGAAATGCTCGCATAAAACAAACGTTACCTTTACCAACAAAGTTTCTAACCTCTTAGGAGCGATGTTCAGTTTCTAGATTGGTGCATGCTCTAGAATGTTAATGTTCCAGCGTTCGCGCCAATTTACGCGTAATGACGTCTGCGACCATATGCGGCCATGTTGCTGCCATTACAGTGTAATTTATTAGGATTTATTGCATGTGTTTATATTATGGCAGCTTGGGATCAGGAATTTGTGGGACGAGATCTTTTCTTAGTACCTTATAAAAATGGGTTTTTAAAATCTTCTCTGAGCATTTAAGTGTATTTTCCAGATTTTGGAGTTCGCTTTAATAATTTATGATTATGAACCTATCATTTCCATTTCCACATTAATCTATCAAAACGAATAGTTGAAACAAAAAGCTTGCGTCCTCAAAATACTCTTCATTATTAATTTATTCATACAAAACACTTCCATCACCTCTGTTCCATCGTTTGACCACACAGAAATAATTGACGGAAACGCTATTGCACAACCAACATTAACGGTTATAGGACGGAACTTGAAAAACACTGCCGCTAACAGACAGACAGAACGGAACCCAGATTCATGGCTTAACTAATTGATTAGCCAAGAAGCCAACAGAGTACGTGAGTAAAACAATGTGGTATTGTGAAAACTAGAAGCGTTGTCAATTGCCACCGGTAAACTAAAGACAACTGCTAACAATACTCTTTTGTCCTTGAAAAGATGGTGAAAGTTGCTACTTACAGCGTTTTGCGGAAGCACTACAATTTTAAACGCTCTGTCCCCTATTTTGGAGATTACTGTTTTGTTAACCTATCGGCATGTGACTGGTCTGTAAGCGATAAGCCACTAAATTTTTGTTAAATTAAGATAAAAAATAATGCATTTTTGTGATTTTGACGTGAGTTTAAAAGCGAACCGATTTAGATAACAGAATTTGGGTCGAAACGTGTTACAACATTTACATGTTGGAGAGTTTACTGCCATGACCAAATATGCTATTGTTATTTCACACGATAATCTAAGTTTGTAGAGTATTGATTGCACGATTGCACGATATACAACATGTAACAGAAAGGGTATAATCATATGGAATACTGTGGTACGGGCCATCAAACTGAACAACTTTCTCTATGGGACCACCATCGAAATCGTAAAAAAATAATCAGCTGTCCTATACAAAATTTCAATACCTACTCGACCCAAATGTATGGGACAGCTGATTATTTTTTTACGATTTCGATGATGGTCCCATAGAGAAAGTTGTTCAGTTTGATGGTCCGTACCACAGTATGCCATATGATTATACCCTTTCTGTTTCACGCTGTATATACATTCAATGATATAGATTACAAATTTATACAGGGTGTTAGGGGCATCGAAGGGTACCATGAATTTAGTCCAAATTTTTCATTTTATTTTTATTTCTGTTCAGCTGTTAGTACAAATCAATGACACTGTCTTCACTTGTTTCTGGGTTGTGAATATTAAAAGAATCCACTTGGCTGAACCCTGTCTTTTAAGATACAGGCTAGTCCTAGATTAAAAGATAAAGTCTACTTTTGCATCATTATGTAAAAATTATTTTCAAACAATGTATACAGTGCAAGTTGCTGCAATTGCAATTGCTTCGGCACATCGTGAGGAAACCAGCATGCCTGACAGATATTTCTCGACGGCATGTAAAGCCAAGTCAGAGGCCCATGGGTGGCCTAAAAACTCTGACACCAGGTTAGGCACTAACCACACGGTAAAGAAAGAAGTGCAAATTGCTATGTTTTTGTGAAATAAATACTTTTTAGTATTATTATAATTTAGTAGCCAGGAGGCTGGATTAGAAATGTTTCGTCGGTTACTAAGGAAAGCATCAGTTTTTACATACAACAGTGCAAGTAATGCACCTTCCTACAATGTATGGAACAGTTAAATATTTTTTTTACACAAATAATTCATCTCAAGACAGGCACTGAAGATGCTAATTCGACTTGCCCCAAAAAGTACATTCGGCCAGACAAGAATTCGTTCAAGCCGATGCGTTTAATTCGGATAGAATCACAGATTTTACTACTAGTTTACTGTGAAGAAAGCTAGGTGACAATTACAGATTAACATTACTAAGCAATACTCTGTCTAAACTATACGCTTTCTCCATAAAAGATGTAGTGAAAACGCTTAAAACATTTCACTGCTCAGTTATTCCAATGTTTGGTAGCGTAACATTATTTTTTACGATGTATTTTTGAATTAAACATGTATAGAACATGCACATTCAATTATGTATATTATGATGTAACCGGAGTAACCGCGTGTAAAAATAAATAGATATGTATTGTAGTGAAATACAATACGCTATTGTGTTTGTTTGTATGTGTATCTGTCAGGGGCGAGGACATCTTGATATGTGATAGCTGATATCAGATTTTTAACAAATGTTATTAATGGTGGTTTTCCGCTGGCCCCACTGGTGGGGCCTACCCTACCTCACTACCTTACGATCAGAAAAATGAAGGAATGAAATAAACTTTAATGATGTCAGCGGGAATTAATAGTCATTCCGAATTTTCCGATCCATACTGTACGACAGCTCTGATCACGGTCTTGAATATTTTGCCTGGAGACAAATGGGAAGAAATTTACCGTTTGTTGCCGTTGAGGCATATAATATGGCACTAAGGTTCCCCAAAAAGTACCAGGCTGGCCTGAGCTCAAGGTGGTATGCATTTTAATAATTCTGGCGCATCTCAAATTGCTTGTAAAGTTAGTGTCGTAACCATTTCGAAATTTGAAAAAAAATCCGGAAACTTAACTATTAAATAAATTCTTCTTTTTTATGGTAGTAATTTATCTTTTTATTTCCTAAAAATCCCCTATGTTGAAGAAACCGGATGATCCAAAAAATCGGACATTTACATTGTAGTGCGCTCCTTAGCTTACGCAATAATTCAGCATAATTTTCTCAATTCACTTTTTCATGCGACTGTATTTCAATTTGAAACTTAAATAAGTAGACAATAGGTCTTTAAACGCACATTTTTATTGCTGCTATATAAACTTGACAATTAAGCATCTCAACAGTAGGTGCTCACTTTCATTTTCTACCAATTAAAAATATTCGCCCGCTGGCTGGGGCTATCGTAAGAGATGATAATTTGGCACTAATTACGAGCTACTGATTACACGTCACGTTAATGTAATTACTGCTGTTACATGAGATTTTTCCTTATATTCACTTTCTTTGAATGTACAAGTTTTTTTTGTTGGTCCTAGTTTTATGAAACTTCTAATAAAGCTACGGCAAGTTGCAGAATTAATCGGAATTATCAGGGAATTAGTTGATATCCTTCACTGAAAATGGAAAAAATAGTAAATAATTCGAATCATCGCCATAATAAAAAGCCAGTTAGTTGGTCACTTACAATTTATACTTCGCAAACACATTACCCATAATATCTGTTCCAAATGTGGTTTTATTTAGTATTACCATTCTAATTGTAACTTTGTTTAACCTGTTAAGGGTCATTAGAATGTAGACGGTAATGCATGATGAACCGCCGCAATGGAGACGCATCTCAACACGGTAAGAGCATTATTTTAGTTCATGACGATTTATTTCGACGGTTTCTGCACGATTATGGGTAAGATGATGTAAAAGTATTACCTGTCTGAACCGTAAAACCTTGCAAATGCACTGTAACGGGATTATGTCGTAGTCAGCACAAAGCGTACATACACTACACAAAATAATCAATATCTAATCCACAATGACCGACCCTGACAAACTGTTTCAGAATTAGGGTTCCTCTGAAATAGTGGCAGGAGTAAATTTATACTAATAAGTTTGTTTGTTACCTTTCCCGCTTAAACCACTGAACCGATCATCATGAAATTTGGCATATACGTTGTCAGGTGTACAGACACGGACATAGGGCGTGCCCTATGTCCGTGTCTGTACGCTTTGTGCTGACTACGACATAATCCCGTTACAGTGCATTTGCAAGGTTTTACGGTTCAGACAGGTAATACTTTTACATCATCTTACCCATAATCGTGCAGAAACCGTCGAAATAAATCGTCATGAACCAAAATAATGCTCTTACCGTGTTGAGATGCGTCTCCATTGCGGCGGTTCATCATGCATTACCGTCTACATTCTAATGACCCTTAACAGGTTAAACAAAGTTACAATTAGAATGGTAATACTAAATAAAACCACATTTGGAACAGATATTATGGGTAATGTGTTTGCGAAGTATAAATTGTAAGTGACCAACTAACTGGCTTTTTATTATGGCGATGATTCGAATTATTTACTATTTTTTCCATTTTCAGTGAAGGATATCAACTAATTCCCTGATAATTCCGATTAATTCTGCAACTTGCCGTAGCTTTATTAGAAGTTTCATAAAACTAGGACCAACAAAAAAAACTTGTACATTCAAAGAAAGTGAATATAAGGAAAAATCTCATGTAACAGCAGTAATTACATTAACGTGACGTGTAATCAGTAGCTCGTAATAAGTTTGTTTGTTACCTTTCCCGCTTAAACCACTGAACCGATCATCATGAAATTTGGCATATACGTTGTCAGGTGTACAGACACGGACATAGGGCGTGCCCTATGTCCGTGTCTGTACACCCACACACACATCTCACACACTACACATAAATACAGATATTAAAGTGTAATCACATCCACATCAGGCGTAGGATCTCAAATACTTAAAACCCAATAACACTTTGCCTGACTTGAAGTCCTCCTGAGTCATCATAACCGCGAACCGCGACCACGAAACTGAAGGGGCAGTCAAGAAAAAATAGGAAACATTAATACATTTAGGAAACGGATGAAATAAAAATGAACGCTTTCTTTACATAATAATAATGATTCAATAAACTATCTGTTGTTGTTTTTAAAATTAATTACTTTTAATCAGGCAACGAATAAGATTATACAACTAAAGTGCCTAAATATGATTATAAATGTGTTTAATAATACCGATGAACATAGTTTCCATTAGACGTTAGACTGGTAGAAAAGAAAAATGCTAGGCAGATGATGATTCGATGAAGATGTGTTACTTACATAAAACATCGCAATATACATTGTTATTTTATAACAAACGATTTAATAAATTTTCATATGGTAGCATTTTAGGTCAGATTTTCATATGTTAACATTTTGGGTCAGATTTTAATATGGTAGCATTTTGGGTCAGATTTTCATATGGTAGCATTTTGAGTCAGATTTTCATATGGTAGCATTTTGGGTCAGATTTCATATGGTAGCATTTTGGGTCAGATTTCATATGGTAGCATTTTGGGTCAGATTTTCATTTTGGCATTTTTCGTTTCATCATAAACAAGTGTAAAACATTTATATTAGTTAGATGGTTAGTAAAGTTATTATTGCTTTTATTTAACGACTGTTGTGAACTAACCAATAGTAATAAAAATAATGACTCCCAACGAGGGAGTCATTATTTTCTAGTTAGCGCAAACGCTACTGCTAAACTTCAGTTTCTGGGATCGATTCCCAAGTCGGCACAGTGTTATTGGGTTGTTCCACCAGGAATTTCTCAGTAGCAGCCACGGAGTATGGATTTGTGCCCGGTTGATAGCAGTAGGCTCGCTATTTAAAGAACTTTAACTTATACTGGCGAAATATGGGTGTACTATTAGGTACACCTCTGAATAACTCATCGAGGATTACAGGCGTGATGTTAACCGTGAAAAATAACCAACTAGTCAGTCAAAGGCTAAACAAAAAACACCATACAACAATGACCCATGATCCTCTCCTGTTTATGTTTTTCTTTTTTCTGTGACGTACCTGAAGTTCTGCGAAAACCATCGACAATAGGTGTTGAACTTTTCTGAATGTACCCACAGACAAACAGATTGTTTTCTTCTGCATGTACCGTTATTTGTTATTTTGGTTTTAGAAACCGGTTAGAATGACTCACACTTATTAGTTTTCGGTTTTGGTTGTACGTTTTCTGAGACTCGACTTGGTAGCCTACCATGACGTCTTAAAGCAGGAGTAATTCCAATGTGGGAAAGAAATGGCGCTAGACGACCTGTATAGCTCTGTCTCAATCCCACACTGGAATTACTCCTGTTTTCTGTTTGAATGGATAATTATTCTTAACACGTGTTTATAAAATAAACCTACATATTAGATAAATATGTAACTAGCTTAGGCATAGCATAAGCACTAAGTGGCCACTAGTGTTCCCACTGCTGGGACACGGGGCTCTGCTCTATGAGAGGGAATGGACTGTAAGCTGTAATCCACAACGAGGGCCCATTGCAGTGCAGGCTGGTAGATTACACTGCACTGTAATATTTTTTTTTTGGCTTTTTAGTACTAATTGTCATAACTAAATGTGTGTGTGTGTCTGTCTCTCTTTTAAAGGCACTGCCTGAATATTACAAAAATGTTGAAGCAATATAGAAAAAGAGAATGAATAGCCATATCAGAATTTCCCATTTTCTGAGAGTAACTATACAAAAATCAAACACAGTGGTAGGAGAGAGCAATAAACACATAAATACCGAGTTCAATAACCATAATCGGTGCGCGTACGTATCCTTTGACGACACCGCCGCGCATGCGCGATAACATTGTGTTTCGGAACTAGAGCAGAAATGAAACATGCGCTTGTGCCGCCGGTGTCGTTCAAAACACAACTATTTATAGATTCCCATGATCATCGTGAATTCGTGATGACTGTGCTCGTCGGAAGTAGAGTGGAGCTGCTTATCTACCGGATGAACGGTTGCGGGGTTTTTTTTAAATGAAATAGAGTGGTATCCTGGATGTTTGATAGTTTGACGGTAATGCCCTGAATCCCAAAGGAAATGGCTCTGATTGAGCGATGGAGATAAGGGGTTACCCCCAATTAGATTGTGCTGTATTTTTGAATGACATTTGACTTGCCATTTTGGACAAAACAAACAGAAAAGGAAGAGTCAGAAAGTTAGATTTCCTTACCTATTATAACCACGGGGCTAGACCAAAACGTAGTTAGACAGACATCAATACCTGTAACAAATAATAGTGAAGATTATTACTCTATTTCCCATTCAAATACAGTCAGTTAAAACTATCTCCACAAGGGTGTACTTAGACGAAACTTTATCTCAAAAATATCTATCTCGATTCGATATGTATGTAATGAGTCGTCGTATGTAGTCGTAGTCTTAACAACACGTGAAGAAGGACACGTGATTTCAATATTCATGCAAAAAATAAATCTCAATATTTTTTTAGAAAATAACTGCAACACAATAACATTATACACATCATTTTTATTGTTATTTTATTATTCATATTTTTTACACATAATCTAAACGTCAAGTCCGGACTCCGGGTCAAATCTTTATGACAACCAACACTTAATTCGCGACTACCAATTCCTACTTAAGAAAGAGAGATCCTCAATCCTTATAAGACGATTTACTCAAGTCATTTAAGAGAAAGACTCACTAAGTTACAGGGAAAGTCGGTAAACGCTGTCTAATCCACGATAGCTATTTGCGAAGCACTTATATAGCGAACAATTTCACTTAAAGCGATGACAATGTCAGGGATTTTACCAGCATTGTCTCATGACTGCGTCGTATGGGCTTTATCTCACGTCTACAGTTTGATATTATCTAATAAGCACTCAATAAATATTGTGTATCAGTTTCTAAGGAATCGACAAATAGAGATAGTTGTATCTCTCTTGATTATTTATTATGTCTATTTTTGTTTCGTAGCTTGTCGCACTCTGCCAGGATTGCGGGACTGATCGCAAGAGATACCGCGGCCCTGGAACACAAAGGGCAAAGGAAGGAACATCGATGGGTTTTAGTCAGTAAAAGTCTGACACTCCCTCCTGCTCAGCCCAGAGCGGGAGAAGGGTTGTCGCACTAGCTGTACTATCACGATCGCTCTATTTTCGCCGGCTTGCACGACTTCATCTAATATTATATATGCGAAAGTTTGTGAGGATGGAGTTTTTGCGTGAAAGAGTAACAAGCATGCATCCAGCAAGCTTGTTACTCTTTCACGCAAAAACTACTGCACGGCTTTGATTGATGAAATTATTGGAACATAGATAGTTTATAACCTGGAATACATTAGAAACTTCTTATCCCGGTAGATGATCCCGTGAGACAGTTACCGAACTTCACGCTGACGAAGCCGCGGGCACAAGCTAGTTATAAGAATGTATGACTCTGATTAAGGGCCTGCTTGAGTGACCTCACTTACAGTGAATTGGCTTGAGCTGTTCAGTAAGCGCTCTAAGTCCAAGTTACAGAAGCGAAAAAGACGTCATTCGCCTAGTCTCGGAGCGGAACAGGCGACATGACACCGCGTTGAATTATTCGCTTAGTCGATATGTTTTGTCACTCCCTAAAGAAATCTGCCAAATGTTGTATATTTCATCAGATGAGCTCCCAAGGCAAAAATGTTTGCATGTACCTATGAATCATGTAGCTAAATGTCCACTGCGGGACGTAGTTCTAATAAATTAACTGTAACATGACCGATTCCTGGGATTACCTACGTTGTCACTCCAATTAGCTTGAGGATTTATCGTGGACTGCTTCTCTTAGAGTCCCTACGTTACACATGATTTTGTTACTCATCCTCCTGATATTAGCCACAGCTGTCGTTAAATGTAACACAGATAATGTTGAAAAAAAAAAGATAAACTTAACAAAAATGGGAACGCCGTTCCGCAGTTAGATTTTAATTTACCCCTCTTAGAATTTGATAGTGTCATATTGGCTGACAGGAACTGACTCATTCAAAATTAACAATGATTCAGGGCACTTTAACGGTTGCCATCTGATAACCAAACAACAAAGTACAGACTTCTCTAACAAAATGTATGTCAGCCGGCGTGAAATACTCACATTATTATTTACCAAAATACAAAACAGTAGTTTTAAAACAAAGTTTTAATTTTATACATACCAATAAGGTCTTAAAGGTTGACTTGTTCCCATCCGTCCCTATATAGGGGCAGGTGGGAAGAGTAGTGCCATCGTCCCCTACACACACTTATATAGGGAAATGACACTTTGCCTCTGCTTTTGTTTTCACGTATTGCTGATCAATTTGAACAAATGTCACGTACGGGCAATGTAATCAGTTTTATACATGAACACTTAAATCGATTATTCACACCTCAATTTACTTCCGATCACATAAAAACTAGCAGGCCGAATGTAAGTAAATGTGGATTTTGCTTTAAGAAGTAATTATGTCATGCTAAATTCAAACGGAGTTCCTTGATTACGCTGCTTCACTTTATGAGATAACATTGGCATGACGTATAAGCATTACCATGTACCTATGTAAAAAAAGGTAGATACTCTGATTTTAAAAGTAGTAGTCATCAAATGAAGGTGTAACGTGTTTAATAGACGTTTACCTAATTCAGTGAATGACAGCTTGACAGGCAGTAGTTAGGAGAAGCAATAGCTCGTTTTTGAATGAGTTTTCGCAAAAATATTGCACTTGCGGCACACTCAATTTTACATTGAAATTGTAATGCAATATGTTGGCTGCATTGATTGAATACTTGATCGGAGACCACGGCATTCCTACTTTC
Organism: Eugnorisma glareosa; assembly: GCA_947578425.1. Classification (NCBI taxonomy): domain Eukaryota; kingdom Metazoa; phylum Arthropoda; class Insecta; order Lepidoptera; family Noctuidae; genus Eugnorisma; species Eugnorisma glareosa. The sequence goes on from OX387976.1 coordinate 3,570,635, forward strand.
TGCGGCCTCAGGTCCGCTTGCGCCAAAGATGTGTTCCCTGATTTCCAATTTTCTTTTTTGTTATTTTCTCGGACCATTATTCTATGGGCTGGCAGGCTAACAGTATCAGTATTATTCTATGATGTAATGAATTGCAATTTCGATAAATACATGTACCTAAATATATACATATACTGTGCATTATAATCTGCTCAAGTTATGTTTTTTCGTCCGAGACTTATCTCGGACGAAAAAACATAACTAAACGTAGAAACAATACATCTTTAATTAACCTTTCGGCATAGTTTTGTTCATCGTTAAAAATAGCCAGACTGGTCGTAAAAAATAAGTGGCTGTTAAATTATATAACTTTTTGATAAAATTGATTTATTTTGCAAATTAATTTCGATTCATTTGACGTGAGCGTCAGACAAAATGATTCAATCGATTGGATTGGATTTATTGGATTGGATTTATATTATATGTTAATGATATGCCCACGTCCATTGAACATCCCTTAACCATGTTTGCTGATGATAGTACCATTACGATCCCTTGCAAAAACGTAAATACATATGAAACGGACATAAATAATTCTCTTGACAATTTAATTAAATGGCTAGATAAAAATAATTTGAATATAAATTTGAGTAAGACTAAGATAATGCATTTCAGACAACGTATGCCTCGTGTACCTAACCTTCACATACATTACAAAAATGATGACATTGATGAAGTGGCTGATACCAAATTTTTAGGACTACAAATAGATTGCAGTTTAAACTGGAAAGCGCATATCGACATGTTGTGTAAAAAATTGAGTTCGTCTGCATTTGCTTTACATAGATTATCCTTCAAAGTAGACACAAAAACACTTCTTGCAGCTTATTACGGTATAGCTGAATCTTACTTACGCTACGGTGTCATTTTCTGGGCGAACTCAACCGATAAAGAGACAGCATTTAAGGCTCAAAAAAGATGTCTCCGGTCAATGTTTAAACTAAAAACCACCGACAGTTGCAAGCCATATTTTAAGCAGTACAACATATTGACACTTCCCTGTATCTATATTCTTGAGGTAGCTATGTTTGTGAAGAACAATCCAAGTCGTTTTGAACGTTTGGCCGATCTTTACCCAAGAAACAGACGTGACAATTCAAAATTAAATAATGTACCGTGTCAAACAACTATGATGAGCAAAAGTATCTATTGCATGGCCCCAGTTGTTTATAATAAATTGCCAAGTGCTTGGAAAGACTTAAAAACGGTGCAATTTAAAAGTATACTTCGTAAATTATTAATAAATAAAACATACTACAGTGTTACTGAGTTTTTAACGGACAATTTTTTATCAAACTACAAATTTTTAATTAATAAATAATGATTTTACTTGTGGAATATGGTGTATTGTCTATGACCTGGAATTTTAATGTTTATTTGTTTATTTATCTTCAGAACACGATTTTTTTTAGTACTTTTTATACTGACAATTTAAATTATTGACAATTTTATTTAACGTATCTATAATGTAATAATTAAGTTGATATTTTTAATGAACATTTGAATTTAATTAATTTTATTTAGTGAATTACTTTTATTTAATTAATTTATTAATTTAATGTATAATAATTTAAATTTTAATAATTTTATATAATGATAATGTTTGCATGCCGAATTGTGAAATATGGCAGAACTCTGATGAAAACCTACTACTATCTACTTGTGTATAACCCATATTTGCAAATAAATGCTATTCTATTCTATTCTATTCTATTGTCAATTGTTGTTTTATAGCAAATGTTTTATTATTTATTATGGTAGATAAATGACATAAAATTAACCCAAATTTTTATAATATTACGCTAACTGTAACTGCAATACATAAATTTGAATTAGCTGACAATAGATATGTTTGACCGGTTTCATAAATGTTTAAAAAAAATAGCTTCCGACTTATTAAGAGACGATAATAAGAAAAAAAAACAAGACCTTTAGATTTCTAAAGGTAAACTTGGTTCAGGTCATGTGATACTTTAACCAATCATCACCTGCCTAGCGTTTTCCCTACTTTGTTGGGGTCAGCTTCCAGTCTAACCGGATGCAGCTGAATACCAGTAGTTTACATGGAGCGACTGCCTATCTAACCTCCACCACAACCCAGATAGTACTGGGTAATACGATACCCTTTGGTCGTCAGACTTTCGGGCCACTGACTACCTGTGATACTTTAACCAATGTGAGTTGCAGAAAAAAAAGAAAACTTCACCAGTGAGTTTTTGTAAGACGATCTCGATGTCTTGTTGAAGGTATAACCTTCCTTGACCCTAGCCAAACATGTCAATACCTGCAACCTGACGCAATCGAACCACTATGTTCTAATTTGTATGCACAGTGCACACTTCCCGTTGTCCAAGAGCCACAGCCGCCAAAAACCGTCGCCATTGCATAACCTCGTGAGAAAGCGTGGCCAAGTTGTCAGTTTTACGAGTATCATAACTAAGTACTTAACCAGCATTGTTGTAAATACGGAAATACGTGTTTTGTATACTGTTTCGTTGTTGTTTCAATGCGGGCTGTCGAAACAGGGCATGTGGCGAATGATTGAGTAGTGCTGGTGAGGTGGCCAAGTTTTCAATTAGGTATGAATCTTTCGTAACAAATAGGAATTATTTGATTAGTGTGTCTTTCTTGGGTGTAACGAGTATGTACTGTTACTAATATTATAAATGCGAAAGTTTGTGTATGGATGGATGGATGGAGGTTTGTTACTGTTTCACGCAAAAACTACTGAACGGATTTGGATGATTCGTTTATGTAATTTATTTCTTCATTATCAAAAGGTAGTTAGTTAACCTTAAAGTATTTATTGCAATAGCTTGATAATTCACAATAACCCTTTTAAAAGCCTTATTAATTTTGAAGGTTTAATCGCAATCAATTTAACATTTGCTATTTGAGCATTCATACCCGACCTAAACCTTAAAGTCACAAAGGTTTCACACAACCAAGGATTGTTTTTCTTTAGTTCGTTTTGTAACAGTCACTGTTTACCGTAAACCTTTGCTGAAGATACCGTTATTGCTTTAATATTGACGACAAACGAAGCGAAGATGACAAAAGAAAATAATATACTCCGCCAGTACGGATGTATGGGCCATAAATGAAAAAACCTAATAAGCTTTTAAAAGTGGCCAATGGAATGTCGTAAAAAAAAACAATCAAAAGCGTGTCTTGAATATTGTTACAACAATAATAAGTACCTGCATTTATTGTGTTTCGTAATATTTTCAGCCAGTAACTGCCCGCTGAAAGGCAGCAATCACAACCTTTTCTTAAACAGATAGAGAAGAAAAGCACTACGCTCGCTAACCATGTTCTTGCTATCTGGTTTTCTCACGACATTTTCATATAGATATGTGCATAATGTCATTGCCATCCGACTTATTAGAAGCAAGTCTATGTCAAGTTAGTTCGATGGTAATTGTCCCCAGTATTTTTATTTTTAATAACTCCGTGTTAAGAAATTTTCCGTGTATTTTCGGCCAGTAATGTCAGAAATAAAACAAAGCCATGGAAGCAGTGAACCATAGAGGTCGCGCCGGGCGCTGGGCCTACTTAGCGCGTTCCGTTTGACTTTCGTTTTCGTCAACATTCCACCGTTTTGGGTTCAAGGCTGAGCAGCATAGATTCCAAAGAGGTTAAACATCAATGGAACACTAAGTAGGAACTCTTTGTTCCATGATTAACGTTGATGCATGCGTTGGTACCAATATTATTAGTTCATTGTTACTAGTTTCGTTGATTAGCTATGAACATTGTCTGTCACTCCAGAAGACTCACCTTTCATGATTCTTCACAACTTATGAATGTTTATCATGTAGACACCATTCCTTGAAATACGTTCATGAACCAAGACAGAAAATATTCATAAAAGCTGCCAGAATTTGGACGTGTTTCCGGTAGACACCGACGTGGAGGAATTTTTGAATGAGAAGCCAAGTTGGTAAATGTTGGTAACCACTTTTTGTGGGTGGGCACTAAACTCACATTTGCACGCAATGCCTGAAGTTATAGAACACCTAAATAACCATCAGTTCCATCTGTGTATTCAGATATTGGTGTAAAGAAATATGCTAAAGGGAGAGGAAAACCAAACAAAATTGATTGGTCGGTTGATAGGGATGATTGATAATGGAACTCTGGGAACTCAATGATCTATGTATGTATAAAGTTTACAAAACAAATCTCGAACTCTGTGACAGCAAAAATAAAACCAGTTGAAAGTGTGTCCAAAATATAGGTGAAGACAGTTAAGACATTCAATTTTGTTTGCCTGAAATGATGATGACAGTGATGATATACAACAAAATTACAATTTATTACTTTGACTGTTGATTATACTCCGAGATAAATGTTCCCATGAACATCAGAGCAGCGTTTCCACTGTGACTGATAGATATGATCATTTTATGAGTCATATAGCATCTGTGTCATGTATGGACACATGAATGTTTGTAACGTTAAAGGCCTGCTCATAGTAACCCAATTACGAAGATACGATCAGTCGTGAGATCAATAATTCGATAATACTATCATCTTACATTTGAAGTGTGTAGTAATATTCGAATGCTCTTTACAACCCTTGTCAAGATCTCAATGGAATTGGGTCTCTGAGATGAGTTTTTCGAGTAACCTTGCTTTGTTTTCTTTATTGCGAACAGTAATGAACTTAACACCAATTTGGCTTTATAAACTTTGATGTATCTTGTTAAATTGTTAACTGTGATCATGAATTCAGTTCATGATTACCTACATTATATTACTATAATGTTGCCCGCGACCTTCGTCCGCGTATTATTATTATAAAAATATTACTTCCCTAGCTCGATCGGATTTTGTCATCCTTCTTCTAAAATTAAAGTAGCCAAAGTTACTCCTTATAACGTCAGCTATCTGACAGTATTGGTCTCGTCAAAATCGGTCCAACCGTGTCCGAGATTACCCGGAACAAACAGACGGACAAAAATAAAAGGTTTTTTGGTTATAAGTATCGTATATACTGCATTGAGTAAAAAGCGGTTCTTTTGAAATCACAAACAGATACCTACTTCAATTTCATTTATGTGTATAAACGTAGAGTTGTAGACTCCTATATAAAACTTCATGTTATTTAACTTAAACACACGCATAAGTGATAAATTCTCGTAGATTTGAAACGACCTGAGTAACTGTTCCTAGCTTTTACTTGCCGTAAAAGAGCAATGATCTTGCTTTTTCGCGCGCCATTCCAAGATTAAGCGTGAAAACCGCTACAGAATTTGTCAATGTCATAGACAATATTTTCACTTTTTCCCAGCACACAAATTAAAGACTGACATTCAAGGTCACGCGAACTATTCTCGATATTTCAATTATGTAAGCAGAGAATAGACAAGAAAATGGTTTCCCAACTTTTTTTGTTTTATTAAATCACTGTTACAGATTTGACGCTAATTTGAATGAAAAAGTGTCACTGATTTTATCGTTTCGCTTAATTACTCAATTAATAAAACTGATATATATCAAATACTTCAGGTATTTAACATAATATGTATGTATGTAAGTAATCAAATACCTTCATATCGAGTAGGTAAGCACAGGTGTGACTTAAAACACGACATCTGCAGTCCGAAGGTTTCGCAGCCTTATAAAGCCAACTTTTCGCTGATAATAAAACGAGTTCCTAATAAAATACGGCAGATACATCAAAGGAATTACGTTGGTACGTCATGTTGTCACTATAACTCGGTATTAACGTGCCTTGAAGATAGCCTCGGGACTGAGCAAACACAGCGACACATACCAAAATATTTCTATCGAATTACCATACAAATGGCGGCTCGTTTCTATCACGGAATAAATAAGAAATATCCTTCTTTGCTAAACGTAAGAATTTATAACAACCACTGCTTCGGATAACGAAGAAATAAGGTTCAAAATTGTATATCTCCGGACTGGCCAGTACTTTTTTTTTCTTATAGACTGGTATTGTCGATAAGGTCATGTCTATGATGTATAACCATAATGTAACGTTCGATACGATCTGAGAAGTTCGAAAGTGTGTGCGTTTGGTACAGGAAACATTATGATACTTTTTTGAATAAGAAAGGCATACTCAGTGAGAATGAATGAAAGAAATTAGTAGCTACATACCAAGTTGCAAGATATTTTATTTGTTGTATGTACACACGGCTACACATCAAGCTATACATTTCCAGTATAAGCTGACCTCGCATTGTACGGAAATCCTATACAATGCAAGATCAGCATAAACTGGAAACGTAACTATCCCACATTATTATATTGAGTAAGTATTTCCCTAATTATCTTTAAACCTACAATAAAAAGGATTATTCATCAATATGAATTAAGATACGTTGTCAGAATGATTCACCTTGTCGAAAATAAATTATCAAGACCCTGAGCAAGATCGAGGCGTAATGCGATAACTTTTATTTTTTTCTTTTATCGTGTGCTATCTGTAATAGCGTCAGCAAGGTATGATTAAAGTACATTATTGTATAACATGCTATAGGTACAATAAACTCACGCCTATTCTCCATGGGGGCTAGGCAGAAACTACTGAACGCAACATATGATTCTAACATAGCGCTTTCTTTTTTTTTGTTGAAGGTGTAGGGAAAATTAAGACACATCTTATTGGATATAGAATGGATAAATACCTAAACCAAACTGACAGGGTGCATTCAGCTCCTTATTGTGATTCATTTCCCACCAGAATTTTTCTCCTGGATTTTTATGTTTTCTAATATTTTTTTCAGTTACTAGTCCTTTATGTCAATGTAAAGTTACATTCCCTGTTCGCAGCACTCCATTTATGTAAATAATACGGCTAAAATAAAAAATCCAACAAAAGATGTTGAAATACTCTAACGAACGACGCGTGAAATCAGCTATTCACTTCCTGCCTAGCTACAGATTCATCGAACTTGTCGTCGCGCTTGCCGTTCGCTACGTGATTTTTTCTACGGTAACGATAATGAAGAAATGAAACATTCCTGAAACAATTTCTTGTACCGGTCATCTTAGTATGATATACTGTATTCACCCCATCAGTCTGTGGAGGGCTGTCCTGCTTTGCACCTGTTGTAGTCTACAAATCGATACAGGATTTTTTTTCCAAATAACAGAAACACTGGCCAAATAAGAAAATAGGAAAACCGAAAATGAAAATGTCTGCTTGTCTTACCTAAAGAAAACAGCAAACTTCACACAAAGCAATCTTTCTCTATCTTATCAATCCTTACACATTTTGACGTCCAAATGCTTTATTTAATCGAGTCTTAAGTATATTGACAAGGATTAATTAATATTTTTGGAAATCACATTTTGTTTATAAACATTGCTATTTTTCCTCACGACTGGAAACCGAGAGCTGATTACTAAGACTTCTTGTCAAATCAGCAGTGAACAACATTTTATAACTATCGCTTGATCTACATGCATACATAATTACTTACATGATCGCCTTATGTAAAATATAATGTCACTCTAGTAATTTACAAGTAGCTAGTATTTAATAGCGAATCACTTGAAGGCAAGCATCAATGCGATAAAGAACTTACCTAGTTTTTACCTACTTACTTTTTACTTACTTTAAAAAGGAAATACCTATATACTCACTAAGTGGATAAAATTATTTTTGGTCTAACAATTATGACCAAATAGGTTCGCTGAAACTATCATTAACAAGTAATGACTAGGTGTGTGACTGCTGAAAAGATAACCCAACATTTACTGAAGATAAAAGTTACCATCCCATGTCATTAATTATATATCGCTATTGTGCCAAGCCCTTAAACAGAGTAAGTAAATACATTCACACAATATTACAAGATTAAAATTGGAAAGTGTTCATAGGACACTACACTCAGAGAACTTTGAAAAGTCAAGATTTTCTCATGGGGTTTGGACTAAAGAAAGCCACATCTAAGATCTTCTTTTACGGCGTCCACTTTTTCACATGAAGTCGGAGAAATCAAGAGAAAATCTTGGTCGAGAGTTAGTTACAGCAAATAGATCTAACTTAGTAACAGATCATTTTATAAGGTAATGCACCAAATTCAGTTCTGAAGTATGTGCAGACAGGCCTTATTAGGCCGAGTCCAAGTCGACTAACGCAATATCTATACTGCTGTTACTAAAATGGTCTTGTTTCAAATGCCAGTGCACCTAATATAATTATTGCTAACGCAGGAATTATAATGTTCGTACTACATACTATTTGCTATTGTATGGAATCCAGTAATCGAGTTTGGGATTGGAGCACTTCTTCCCAGGTAAAACCAAAGATATATTTCTATAGGTAAAGTATTAGAAAGTGGTGGCGTTTTTAACGAAGAGTATCATTTGTATTTGTAGACTTCCAAAAAGTGCTGATACGCCGCCGTCTAATTTGAATAGAGAAATGTTTTTTTTTTTACGAATGTTTTAGATTTTTATTTTGAACAAATATTAAGATAATACCATTGGTTTGTAAGGTAATAGAAAAGTGTGAACAGACTTGTGACAGTGGCGGCAAGAAGCCTCCAGGCTCTAGGCAGATTTAAAACTTTAAATGCTTATTTAAAGTGAAAGCATTGCAACAAGAATGAATCGTCAAAAGCGCCATTCCAATCATTTGACGTATCTTCGTCAACCGATTACATTATTTGATTAGTGATGTAATGTGTAGACAAACACATTCTTTTGCTCGTAAACTTCATAGACCGGAAACAGCCGCTCCTAAGCCAATAACTTGAAAAAAAAAAATCTTGTTAGTCAAAATCTTTGACATGTCATCGTCGTATTTACTAAGTGTTATCGAATACACTATACACAAAATGTTTTTAATTTGTTTGGACTTAAGGAAGTCTTATTACGTAAGTTCTGCTAGACTTTTTATATTGAAAATAGGAGGGAGGCGTTTGCCCTGGAGGAGGACGGAACAGGCTACGAAAAAGGCGTATAAATAGAGTGTTCCAAAAACACTTTTTAAACAGAAAAGTCGCCTGTATTTTCCTTAGCACAGGCTGGTCTAGATATGAGGATACAATAAGTTTACTTTATAAATGATCACTAATCCTATGGTCTTTTATGTAGTGATCATTTATAAAGTAAACTTCTTCTAGTAATACTAGTATCTATAAGATAAATAAAACCTTCATTGTACGGCAAATGGCATGATCACATGACACATCAGTACGTTCGTTAGAGTACTACTGCGTCCCACAAACCTTGTGATGAACGCTACCCGATGAGTCAGGGCGAGCTAACCAATGAGCCCACAATACGATGTACCCATAACTTTAAATATTATCATAATACCAGGTCACCTCTACCCAATCCTTTGCGGAAATCAGTCGTTATGTTATCATAACATCCAAAACCGTTTACGTTCCCTGATATTTAAAACAAAGTAATTAGGTACTGCTGTCACTGGCAACTGACATACATGGCCTTAAACTTTTTTTTTAATTTTAAGTTTGTTGAAATGACAGTGGTACACTCTAAAATAATATTTTTTCAATGCGATAATACAGCTTCTTGAGTTCTTACTAAACCACAAATAAACAAAATGCAAAAGATAGTAACCGCGGTATTCTTTTTAATTGCGACAGTTGAACAAAAAGATATATTTTTTGTAAGACATTCTACTACTTACAGCTGCTTCCGTAAAAGATTAAATTTAATTACTTCAGCTGCATAAATGCAAGCATCACGACATTAAATTAATTAAGATAAAAGTAAATGCGCGTTTTGTACGTAACTACTTATAATATTTTTAATTTACTATCTGACTGTACCGGATATGTACTTTTTTTGATCATTATTGTGTCAAGTTCCTATGCCAGACAACTAAATATACAATATACAGGCACTTAGTATATGGACTCGCTGTCAAACGTAAGACCAATTACACCCAAGAAACTGAACGCGATCATCACAAATCATCAAAAGCAGTTTAAGAGTGCCGATCGCATCCAGTTTTATTAGTGCAATTATTATTATTCATCATTCAGAAGAAAAATGCAAAATAAAATCAAACTTCGTTAAATAAAGCAATGCTCATTGAAATATGTTTAACATGGGAAGATAACTTCAAGTATGTAAGTAAGTATAATAAAAACAATGCAATTAATAAGAAATGAAAACGTTGCATGTCCAATTAGAAAATTCCTCATCTTTTTTATTTCATAAAATATTTATGAACTAACCTTGACTGGTTTAAAATTTTGTTTCTTGACATTTAGAAACATTTGAGACAACAATAAAAATAATTATTTTCAAGGAGTCGTTTGTAAAGGTATTGTTCAAATATAGACTTGGTGCCAATGTTAAAATTAATTTAAGGAATAGTAATAAAAATATTATTTTTCCTAGAGTTGAATTTAAGTTCTTCCACCATATTATAGCGCCAAAGTTCAAAACCTGAGAGACGCACACATTTTGTAAAATAGTTACTAAATTAGAGCAGAACATTGAAATGTCGTGTTGAGAGCATATAGTTCCATTTAGTTTACATTTCCGCAATAGACGACCACTACTACTTAATCTCAAGCATTTTTACAAAGAAATATAACAAAGCACATTGTGGAGCACATAAAAAAAAATACTTACACAATAAAAGAAAACTAAAAATTCCTTTTTCAAATCCTATAAAACGGCACGTGGTCACTGAACAGATTATGCACAAATAAATTAAAAACTTTTTTGATTCAACTTTCAAATTGGCGCAGTTTTTGAATAAAGAACGTTCGATGCGCAACGCACGCTACGGCTGCGCGCTCTCGACCGACTGCCCGCGCTCGGGGCTCGGAAACGAGAGAATGTATGGCGCAACGCAATATAGCGATTGTAGCGGGTGTTGCTGCTGAATTGCGCGTTGTCATTAATTCTACTGCAGTGGCTGAAAACCAAAAAAATGCAAAAATTTCAGACTATAATGTGTCTGTAAGACTAAAAAGAATCCACAGAATTGACAATATAACAACGGCTTACTTGTAGGTAACTAAGAAAGTAGAGCAGCGAACAAATTTCAGCGAAAAAAACAGAAATGCATTAGAAAAATAATCACTGCAAAAGAACCCACCCAGTCTGTATCCTATTATTTACAAATGATTTTTCGAAGGACGTGGTAGATGGTAGAACAGGTATTAAAATACCTTTCAATAAGCAATCCATATCGCCATAAGTTAAAAGGCCTACAGCAGGAAAGCCGCTGCATTGCAAAACGCATACGAGTACGGTACGCACATTAACTCTCAAGCGTTATTCAGCGAACAAAATCTTTTATTCCCTGTCGAAATGGGTTTTTTAGCATTACGTCCCATTTCTTTTTATGTGGACAAAACTGCACTATAATACACTTCTGGCTATAAAATTATATTACACGAAAAATAACGACACTGAAGCTGAAAATACCGAAATAATGATGCCTTCTTTAAAGGCATTTTGGAAAATGGTGTGTAGTTAGGTAGTTACGGCAGATTACGATATGAGTATTTCTATTTTTAGTACCGTGTTCTAGTATTTGGGTCAATTTATCAGTATGCTTGGTAATCAGTTAGTTATTCAAATATTTTTAAACATGGACTGTCACAATCACATGATTGATGTGGTTCTCCGAAGGAGATTGGCGAGACTAAAACCTCATTAGCCTGTCCTCTTGGTGGAGTCAGAATAGAAAATAAACCTACAGTCCTACACTCTTTTCACAGTAACTTTACCTGTAACTCATAAGTTGACTAACCTAAACCAGGATCTACTCTCTCTCTCTCCGAAACGAAACTTCGCAAACGAACAAAATTTAAACGAAGTTTCGGTAGTGATCCTATACTCTATTTCATTTTCGGACGCGCACAAGAAGTTCGAAACCATAGACATTATTAAAAAAAAATTGTCCACAGGCTTCAGGGAAATACTGTTACAAATATTTGCAGAATCTGATCGTAGTGTTGTGCACACACTTCCGCAGCCTATCACGAATCGAATTGCGTTGCAAACTTGCAATGCGATTATCAAGCATACCCTCGTACCCAAACACAACACACAAGCATGCACCATTGTGCGCACTATTGACCGGTATTGCGATACAAAAAGTATTTCTGCGTAATAACTGGGTTCGTAACTGTACACGGATTAAATGGCCTGCGTCGAAAACTATTGCTGTGCATGACGCAAAGCTACGAAATACTAAGAAAAGTAATGTGATAAAATGTTTTCTTTATTGGCAAACAATATTTGAAACTGTGTAATGAAATTGTAACACTCTAGAAGCCTGGATTGAGGGTAAAGTCACCAATTTGGCCAACAAGTCCTGGAGAGATTGTTTTTTTTATTTTTTATTACAAGACACGCCAGTCACACTATTTCTATTTACAACGACTGCAACTCCTGAAAACCATAAACAAGTGTGGCGCCGGCAACGAAGCTCGACAAGTCCCGAAACATCTTGCTCTTAACTCTGAAGTAAAAATTACGTTTTTTTTACTCCTCCTTTATTCTTTTCTATTTATTACTTTGCGGGATCCAAGAGAGATTGTTGTGTTTCTTAAGTACATATTTGTCAATAGTACCTACCTAAGTGTACCAAAGGTCTAAGGCTATTGGACCCGGATGCCAAGCCCCCGTGAGAAATGACCTGTGTTATGGTTGCACGAAACTTAAAATACTCTGACTAAACTAAATACTGCATTTTATACAAAGGCGTAGTTATTTCGCTGTTAAAACATTCTTATTCTAATGGTATTGTTTTAAAAAACTACAGATTGACAATGAATGAGAATAATAACATGAGGTTAGGTGACACTTAAAACAAAGGTATTTTTAACTACTTACGAACATAAACCACATTGCGACAATCCATAACAAGACAAGAGGCAAGAGGACAGTTACTCTCCTCTGTCAAAAAGGAATTGTACCCTGACAAATCCCTTAATTGCTTCGGTCAAATGAAATGGTCTACTATATTACCTCTTTTAGAAAGAACCTTGTTTGTCGAGAACATACATTTCATTTTCGTCGTCATTTTTGTGCAAACAACAGTCACGAATTCACAATTACTAAAATATTTCGGAGTTCATACAAAAATAACACGTAAAACGTGCTTTACCACAAACACGTGCACATAATGTGTTCACAAAAGATCATGAATGGGAAATTACGACTTACATAACTTTCTAATACACTTTCACTGTCGATACTTGATACTCGTCTGTCAATACGATAATGTCGCCACTCATCGGAGATGAGAATGATAGGAAATGCACGTCATTTCTTATAAGTGAGTGCATTCATCATTTCCAGTACTTGTAAGTGCATTAATTATCTAAGCTATCTCTAATCTAACGAAAATAGAGAGTGTTCTTTAAGTGCCTTTACGTGGGACGAAACTAAAATAAGCGCATACCTCCTACACCCAAAAATGCTGTCTCGGTAATATTTTCACAACATGAGTACATCTCGTTCAGAAAAAAACAGAAGAAACCACAATTTTGACAGTTCCCAGAAAGTGACATATTTGTCATCGAGTAGTCCAATCATTTTTTTTATGGATCGTGTTTTAATCTCAGATAGATTAGAATAGTAATATAGTAGAAGTAAATCCTATTAATATTAAGTTACAGGACACGCTTGAGAAATAAGGTCCTCTTTCAATACAAGAGTTACAAGCCAAAAGCAAAAGAAGAAGAGCACCGTTTTGCACAAAATATTTCGCAGCATCACCTAAAAGCCGTTTACAACATGATTGTCACCTAGCAGACCATCGGCATGTCGACACATGCCGCATATGTGGGTCAGCAGTCATCATAGCGCTCCGTCACGGCACACGGCGCAGAAAACATCAGGTGATCGATGGAGGTCGATGTCTGCTCCTACAATTATAAAGTAAATGCTTGTGTTTGACTGATTAATCGTTTAGTGGAGTAATTTAAAAAAATACTTTTATGCTATAAAGGGTGTAACATGACCCTTAACGAAGCCGAACGGCACTTGTTCTCCCCGTCATTGCGATCATTTTTTTGTTCCAGACCATACCTGGGAACCTTCTAGTTACGGATATATTGGGGGTCAAAGTTTCAACATTTTCACATTTTTTTTAAACCAGTTTTTACTGTAAGATTTTTACCTTAAACACCTCCACGACTCCTGTAGGTACTATTTGATCCATCCATCAGCACAATGTTTTGAGTACGTTACATTGAGTCCTACCGCAAAAAAAAGTCGTTTCCCAGCAATAATTATTGCTTAAAGTTACTTAGTTTGATGCACATAATGCTTGGTTGACGGCTTCGTGAAGGGTCCTGTTACAAGCTGTATAACATCCTACCTCTTTTATTTGTATGCCGTTCAGGCAAAACATGACTGATATATAATTTGATGAAACATTTTGCATGCCATGCGTGCGTAATTGTGTATACTCATGTTTTGGACAAACAAAATTGATCTTATCTTAGTACAAGTAAACTTTCCGGTAAAATACAAACCGACCAAAGATGCTTTTATAGTTGTAATTGGGTCTGCTCCTGACCTCAATCTGACTGATGGAAAGGTCAACGAAAGAGTTAATGTAGCGTCTGAAATGGTCAGATGAACGTGACCAGATGATCCACTCTCACTTTGAATGCTGACGGGTTATAGGCAGTATGGTAGGGAACCCAGACAGACGCTTTCAAAGAGTTCCATGCTTAAGCAATCATGTGCGCTGATTGATGTGAAATATCAACTAATTAGTGCAGAAGGTAGCCTGAAGTAAGTCTTCTACAAAAACAACAACGGCAACACTCTCATGCATTGTCATATTGTAATAAAGGATATGTAAGTAAACACACGAGTTAAACTATCCATGAACAACAACGAATGACTTTGTTTGTCTGCCCTCATGATGTAATCAATAGGGTGGAGGTGGAGCCACAGTATGCGGGTTGTTTACTTACCCGCACTAGTTTCATAGTAACGACAAAGTAAGGGTCAATGCATCATAAAGATTGGGGGTGGCGTGACTTTTATTCAAGACCTTTTCTGTTTAGTTCCAACTCCACATCAAAAGCATATCGATTTATTACATCAATAATTGTCGTCACGCTTATGTTAACTCAATAACTGTTTGTATTTTGGGGGAGATAAAATCAATCAAACTTTTCAATTGCTCGAATTAAAATTAATTGTATAACTTTGTAACAGGAAAGTTTATTACCTTTCTTAAATGTTCAAACAACGAGACGCAAATGCACTTCTTCAATCCATCAATTCATAAAATCCATTGAATTTGAAAAAGTTAATTAATTAATTGTAATTCTAATCTTTGTAAGCTAGCTGTGATAAATTTAACTATAACTACACTATTGTACTACGTAAGCCTGTGATGATAGTGGTATGTATTTTAAATAAATAAATAAAAGTTTAATTGTAATGTCAGAGTGCAGCCTGTACAGTAAATAACAGATTTAGAGCAAAAAAACTGCATCGCAACCGTAGGAAGACTTGTATTGTTAGTCAGCGAAAGTGGTTACATCATTATACATTTGAAGCGGGGCAACACTAATTACTGCAATTCATTAACAACATTTTACTCGTACACCTTTATTAATAAAGGCCAAGTTACGTGACGTGCGAATTTTTTTTTATATTCAACTAAAATACTGCAATTAAGATTTTTGATTACACCTGTATTACCTATTCTTATTTAACTTTTTAAATGCGCATTCTGAATATTGTGTCATTTGAGCGTGGTTAACTAATTATTGTATTTCCGGAGTGCTTCGTTGGTGTAGTGGCTGCAAACGCTACAGCTGAGCATGACTGCATGAGGTTCTGGGTTCGATTTGCAGGTCGGGCCAACTGTTAATTCATCACTACATAGTATAAAACAAAGTCGCTTCGGCTTCCCGGTGTCTGTCCCTATGTTTACTTAGATCTTTAAAACTACGCAACGGATTTTGATGTGGTTTTTTTAATAGATAGAGTGGTTCAAGAGGAAGCTTTATATGTATGTATAACATTGTACCGGTGCGAAGCCGGGGAGGGTCGCTAGTTTCTCATAAAATAAATTTCTTAGTAACAGTTCGGAATCAGGATTTGTGCCCTGTTAATGGCATTAGACTTGCCCCCAGTTAAATAAATGGCGAAGTGTGAGTGTACGTTGTACTGTTGTGGTACTGTGTAACCCCTTGAGGACTACAGGCGTTATATTATATTATGTCTATTTCTAATAGACATAATATAAAAGCTAAAATCTAAAGCTAAAGCTTTAAAGCTAAAGCCCGTTGGGTCAACGACATCGTCAAAGTAGTGGGAAACACCTGGATTTGGGACGCACGGAACCGGAAAGTGTGGCAGAAAAAAGGGGAGGCCTATACCCAGCAGTGGGTGATACCGGGCTGATATGATGATGATGTCTATTTCTCCCTTAGTCCAGAAACACGTACCTAACAGACATAACGAAGCAAAATAATCTAGGTAAAGTAACCTAGGTAATTAAATTGTAATCTAGCGAATAGCGAATGTAATGCGATACAAGGCTAGATTGTCACGCGTCACTGAGCTACGACAGGTCTCTTTGATGCTCCATTGAGTTTGTTTGATTCATGAACACGAAAAGCAGGAATTTTTATATTCTATACTAGCGACCCGCCCGGCTTCGCACGGGTGCAATGTTTTCCATATAAAACCTTCCTCTTGAATCACTCTATCTATTGAAAAAAAACCGCATCAAAATCCGTTGCGTAGTTGTAAAGATCTAAGCATACATAGGGACAGACAGCGGGAAGCGACTTTGCTTTATATTATGTAATGAAGATAGCACACCCGTCATCCTATTTGTGGATTTTGATCAGACTATCAGGCTAAACAACACCAACAATATCCATTTACTTTCAGGCTACTTTGGCCAATAGACAGGTTGAATTTTTCAAGTGGGCGTGGATGGCCAAATCCGAAACTGGAATATCGAAAAATGCTCAAAGGAGTCTCGAGCCCGATTTTGATGAAAACTAAAACTGCATCATTGGATTTTTGAAAAATCAATATTCCTAGCCAGGAATCGAACATGTTGGTACTGAAAAAAAAAACACACACTGTATTATTACACCACTTGGAAAATTCATCCTGTATGTGTATACCTTACCGACTAACATACATATTTTGAGAAAATACAAATTATGTTAGTATTTAGAACCTTAAGAATATGTTAGTAACACTTCACTAACAACGAGGCAGAGAGAGGGAGGTTGCACGGGGGAGGGAGGGTTTTTAACGAGGCTGGTAACTGTCTATTTGAGAAGACAACTCGGGTCTAAGAGGAACAAAAATAACTATTCACTATTGCATGTAGTTAAATAAAGATGTATCGACCACGTCTTGGTAACCTAACCTAAACATCTTTCTAGACTAGACCTCCAGAAGACGAAGAAAGAAACAGGCTTGCGGTTGGCCACAACTCCCCTGATGTGAAGCGATGATACGGCCTAGGGTGGAGCACGCTTGCCTATAAGAAACCGATTCACTCTAATTTTGAATAGTAGATCCAAATTATAATGATCAGTACCACCGGTCCTCATTGACTTAATATACATACATACATAATTGCTAAAAGCGGTCGCCAAGGATGGTTTCCACTGCGGCTTTGGATCCGGTCGTATTCAAACCGAAATTAACCTTGCTGACTGTCATTCACAAAGAAACTTTTGTATACCTAGCTCGAGAAACGAAGACAGAAACTACCAGTTGAGCAATGATCAGTCTCAAACACAACAAACACGACTCGGCGATCATTGTGCCGATAGTCGTATCAGCCCATGGCTTAATTGCCAAGAGTCTCGATCAATACCTGAGGAGGCTCTCGTTAGGCAACTGGATAGAATAGGACAAGGGCTTGATTCAGAAAGCTGTACTCCTGGACACGGCTCGTATTGTTAGGAGGTTCCTCTCTCTAGCTTAAAGTTGTACAACTTTTTATATTTTTAAGTGTTTTTTATATATTTTTAAATTAATATTTAAAAATGTAATACATTTTTAAAAAGATGAATAAAGGAAATAATAATGAAAACATCAATTAGCAGCCGTCTACAAACTCATTGAACTGACCTTACGCGAACAGAATCACATGACCGTCCAATTGACATCTCGTTGAACAGGGACCACGGGACACCGATCAATGTCACCATGTTTTATTTATTGCAGATCCCATCAATCTTGCAGATTTAAGTGTCTACGGGACTGGCTAATGATAAGGTTAGGATGTCAAAGTGCTGCGTGATTTTATAGTGAAGTGCAATTTGAATAATGACATGGTTCGATACGTGCGTGTGGTCTTGGATAGCTATTAGGTAGGTATATATATGATTACATAGGTGATACCGATTATGAACTACTTAGGTACTATTAACGTACTTGGGTCCATGTGACCGTTAAATTAAGGAACCATTTTGATGTCAAGCTCTCACAAGGTTAACCTACATTTCCCATTTCTTTTGTGAATAACAAATTCAAAATAGTGAGGCCAAAATAGTGATTAAGACGTAGCAATAACAGTAGTTTTGAGTTCAACTGAAGTTTCAGTAATGCCATGGTTTTCATTACATTTTCCTCTCCCAGACTTAAATAAATATGTAACGTTTTGCGTAATGATATTTTTCGTCATTTGTGTTATTTGTTCTCTGCCAAATACATACAAATGGATCATTATTGTTCGTAGACATATTTGTTTTCAGAATAGGAATCTGATTGTTTGCCCCCAAACAATAGAAAGATTAATCAGATTCTGATAATTTTATTGTAAGTGATTTAAAGTGACGTTAAAGCAAATAGTATACGTGCCAATGTATTAGAAATAGGTGTGACAAAAAGAGTTTTTTTTTTACATATTTTAGAATTATAATTTTCACTCAAAAGACATAAACGACGTGGCATTGTCTAACATTTTGTGTTTTTTTTTTTTAAATTAGTCATGAAATATATCAAAAGCATTCTAAGCGAGAGAGACTAAAGCTGCGAAAAAACTAATGAAATGCGAACTATCTTAGTTTTTTTTAAATTACTAAATGGGCCTGCTCTTGACCACGAATCTTCATCTTCATCTTTCTTGCTTGATATCCCAATTCGAAGTCCTGACAAACAATCCTGAATTATTTATATTAATACTGTCCACTGTCCATTATAATATAAATTCAACGCATTGAAAACTCCATGCTCATTTACATACAATAGTTGCATTACTCTACACTACGGTGCATGTCGATACGAGCGGAAGACTCCATAGCAATCCTTAGATATGAGGACAATCAGTATTTATGCCTGGTGTCACTAACAGAAGGCAGCACTTAAACGAATGCTGAAATAAAAATAGTTATTCCAACAGTGCAATATTATTTAGGTACTGGTTTCACTAAGTGTTTGTGCAAACGGGAATCAGAGAAGAAACTAATTGAAAACATAAGTTTCTTTGGCAGTTTATGAATATTCTAGAGACATTTGGATTTTAACTGCCGGAGTCGCGGTACTATTACCTGGGAGCTTTAAATCGCGAATAAGGTTACCTACATTATCTAGGCAAGCAAACTTAATTTTTTCACCCGACTACGACGAAGCAAACAGGAGGTTATGATTTTGACCGATATGTTTGTTCATTGGTTCCCTCATAACTTTTAAACTAATTATTACATTTTACAAAAGAGGTAGCGTTGGAAGCGTCTAGACAGCTACCGTAAAAATACAATACATTCTAGCAGTAGTAAGCGACCATTTAGGCTTTAGGCTAAGTGGCATATGGCAGCTTCGACAACTAACAATCGCTTTCAACGGGTTTAGTATTTCTACATCGATCTTCAACAGGAGAGACATAAAGGGTGTGACATTAAGACCCTTAACGAAGCCGAAAGGTACTTGTTCTCCCCATCATTGCAACCATTTTTATGTTCTATTTTGTGAGGGTCAAAGTTCCAACTTTTTCACAAGTTTTTATACATATTTTTAACGAAAGAGATTTACTGTAAACACCTCCACGACCCCCGTACTATTCAATGCATCCATCAGCACAATGTTTTGAGTGCATAACACGGTTACATTGAGTCCTACCGTATAAAACGTGATTTTTCACCCCAAAAAAAAGTCGTTTCCCAGCAACAATTTTTGCGTAAAGTTACTTAGTTTGATAAATACATGTACTTAATGCTTGATTGACGGTTTCGTTAAGGGCGTTGATACACCCTGTATAGTATGACACAAGTGTGCACTTAAAGGTGGCGTTGCATGTCAAGAAAATGTTGCATCGATATGTCAAACTTGCTACCATTATTTAACCTTGCTACATTTTGTTCTGTGTTTTTCCACCTGCACAGATAAGTTGGTTGAAGTGTACCAAGCTTTTCAGTAGCGTATGTACTGATACATATTTGAAAAACCGGCCAAGCGCACGAACGGTTCCGTAACATAAATAAAATAAAATAAATATAAATAAATAAATATTAAATAATATTTTATAAAATTGTAAATATTTATTTTATTCTGTTTTTAGTATTTGTGACATGAGATACAGCCTGGTGACAGACAGACGGACAGTGAAGTCGTAGTAAAAGGGTTCCTTCTTTACCCCTTGGGTACGGAACCCCAAAAATGATCCCGGGTAACCTGGGTTAAAGGCAGGACGCTGATCATCATGTTATCGCTGAAAGAATGTCACTTTGTCTAGACCCTCTGCTCTACATACTAAGTGACCTTCATTTGAAAAATACAAACATTTGTTTTTAGTTCCCACTCCATCAGGGGATGCCACTCCCTCACACATTAACCTTATATTAACATAGATATTTATTAACCGAAAATATACCTTATTGCGTTAAGTAAGGATTTATTGTTGAATGAAATGATTGATTAATGAAGGCATTTTGAATATAATAAAGCGATCGGAACTCGTGATCAGCCTACTTGCTTGGAAATAAACTAATTATAATAAATTAAGCCTTTAATATGTACTGTTAAACTAATTAAGTACAATAACATTAAAAAAACAATTGCACATGGGCGTCTTCGTCAATGAGCGCGTATTTTGACGCCTAGGCCCGCCCCAGGTGTCTCTAGCCCACTACCAGCTGTTTCCTCTTCGTCATCATCCCAGCGTTTGCGCCGACTTTCTCTACTTCTTTTAGAAACGAATTATATATAGTATACATATATCCTTAATATCTTGCGTACAGCTTCGTTTATTAATACAAAAGCCACTGTTGTTGATCTATAAGTAGTCACAAAGCGATACTGATGAGCATGAGGTCCTTAGTTCGGTTTCTAGGTCGGGCATAACTTTCAAGAACACTTTCCTATTCTCATAAGGTTTTTTCTTCTATGAATAGTAGCAGCCTAGAGTCTGGGTCTGTGCCCGGTTGTTGGCAATAGGCTCGATACTTATTAAATCGGACCGAAACATAACTTGTGAAGACTGGGTGTTCATTTTTGCCTCATGCTTCGGGGATTACGAACGTGATGTTATGTTAGCAACATGAAATATTGCCCTATAATTGTACCTAACAGTTGGTACGATAGTATAGGTCATAGATACACTCAATATTTCAACGAGTCTAGTTTCACAATCACACGCAACAGACTACGGCAGTCATATAATAGATGAAATAGATCACAATACTCAATAAATAATCATAATAACAATGTTTTTATAAACATTTAATTTACATAATATGAAAGCAACTCTGTTCACTATCATGGATTTCAAGTATACATCGGCACATCGTTAGACCTGGGTTAGCCATAGTCATATAGGTCAGTTTTTACCCCAGGAGTATGTTCCCGAGCAGTTAAAACCCTGTTTTTTTTTTCAATTTTTTGGTTCAATTCATTAAAGCCGTATCTTACTGCAAAATATGAAAATTTTGTGAGAATTACTCGTATGTATGGCTGTTTGTGACTCTTTCACGCAAATACTACTGAACGGATTTGGACGAAATTAGGCACACAGATAGTTTATAACCTGGGTTAACACATGAGATAATGATATCTCGGTAGTACCATCCCGTGGAACTCCAGCCGGCGAATCGAAGCGAAGCTAATTTAAAATAAATGTCAATAGAATGAGTGGGTTTACGGAAACACACAAAATATTTAAAAAAAGAACAATATAATAAACATTTTGTAACATCATGGCGGCCGGTCCAATTACTGGATACACGGCTGAGTGCGCGGGCGCAGCAGGGCTGACAATTAGGTACGTGCTTTACTTTTGTAAAGTTACAGTAATTCTTTCAATTTCGGTTTATATCGTAGCTAGAAACTAATCCCTTTCATTATTGTTTATGCAATTATTAAATCAAAAGACATTTATAAAAAATGGGCTGAAGGGAATCGACTGTCATGGTATGGGCATGTGATGAGAAAGAACGAATCGCAGGTGACTAAGAGAGTGATAAATTTAAATGTTGATGGGTTGGGAGGGAGAGATCGAAGACCAAGAAAACGATGGATGGATTGTCTGAGGAATGATGTGAAAGAAGAACCAGCCAAGTGCGAGTTGAACTCCGAAGGGTTCCGTCTCATTATCTAGTTTGTTGTATGGGAACCCCCCTTAAATATTTATTTTATTCTGTTTTTAGTATTTGTTGTACAGCGGCAACAGAAATACATCATCTGTGTAAATTTCAACTGTGTAGCTATCACGGTTCATGAGATACAGCCTGGTGACAGACAGAAAGACGGACAGTGGTTCTGTTTTTACCCCTTGGGTACGGAACCCTAAAAGGGAGGGTTTATTCCCGTCTACCCCCACCGGTCTGTCCCCACTGGTGGTGGTTGCAACTATTGGTTGCATCTACCACCACTGGTGGTAGTTGCGTCTGTTCAGTCGCATTTGCTCCTACCTCTGTCCCCACTGGTGGCAGATGACACTTACATTAGTGGAATCCTCCACCAGTGGTGGCAGACTCGACGATTAAGTAGCCGTCTGACAACACCAAGTATTTAACTTAAAAATTAGAAAGAAGGATGGCCAGCTGTAAATGCCTTCAATATTTTTTTTTTATTTTTTTTGGGTTAGTGAGCAATCTTGACAAAAGTAACATTAAATTTCAAAACGGAATGTAGCGTTTGTAAAAATTGCTATCATTCATCATCATCATTTCAGCCGAAAGACGTCCACTGCTGGACTTAGGCCTCCCCCAAGTGTCGCCACATTATGTTAGCGTGACGGTTGACAGAGGAGAAAGGAAAAAAAAACGTTTTGCACCGACCCTAAGTAACAGGGTAGAAGAACAGTACACAACAGTAACAGGAAGATGATGGGCTGGGAATAACCACTTTATGGACTTCAAAATTATTAAGTTATATAAGACAGGCCCCCAAAACCCCTTTCGCCAACTCCTAGTGTTATAGCTGGGTAGAAAAAGTATTGGATCAAACTCCCCGGCAAGCCATCCGTCTGGCATTACGTTATTTAATCTGTGGTTTTCGGTAACCCTGACCGCTAACATGCAGATGACTACGGAACCAGTTACATCATCGTTTTGGTCGAAAGTCCGACATTCACACAGACGCAGGCGCACGTGTGAGATCACCGACAATAATTACATATTCAGGTGTTCTGATCAATCTGTGGTCCCGCCGGTACCTATTTTTATTTCAGATTGTATTTTTTTATTGGTAAAAATGTCACTTATTTTATCTGTAGATGTTTCTGTATACCTGTACCAAGAGTTACGTAGAGGTAGAAACTGTGAAAACATTACGCAATAGGATATCATTCAGGTAAACGTAGAAGATATGTTATTTAACAAATATGTACTCCAGCTCATTGACACGCATGCGCCATTGAGGGCTGTTCGCGTCAAGCGCCCCCCAGCTCCATGGATTACCCCTGGAGTTCGGATGGCAATGAGACGACGTGACCGAGCTTTTAAAAAATATAGGCGAGACCGCAGTGAGGAGAACTGGAACCTGTACAAGTTGGCTAGAAACCGCTGCAACCAGATGGTAAGAGCATCTAAACGCCGATACATTTGTGAAAATGTCCTCAATTCTTCACCGGCTGATATTTGGAAGTTTCTAAAATCACTTGGCATAACAAAGTCCCCCTCTAGTATTTTATCTCTTAATCTGCCTTTAAACGTTCTTAATAAACATTTTTCAACGTCTGCGACGCTTGCGGTTGACGTTAAGAATAAAACTATCCTTGATATTACTTCCAAGCCAATGTTTCCTCCTGACTCTTTTTCTTTCTCCCCCGTGACTAACGTTGAGGTCCATAAATATTTTACCTCAATTAAGTCTAAGGCTGTGGGCTGTGATAGGGTCAGTCGGACCATGTTATCTTTTATGGTCGAGAACTTAATTCCAATTATTACGCACATCATCAATTCATCTCTGCAGACTGGTGTGTTTCCTGCAATGTGGCGTAAGGCTTATATTATCCCTCTCCCTAAAATTTCCAACCCTAGTTTAGCTAATCACTTTAGGCCGATCTCCATTCTCCCTTTCCTTTCCAAGATCCTAGAACCAGTTGCCCTTAATCAAATATCCTCCTACGTATTCAAGAATGACCTGTTGTCCAGTTTCCAATCTGGTTTTCGGCCTGGCCACAGCACAGCCACAGCTCTGCTTAAAGTTACTGAAGACATAAGAGATGGCTTGGAGAATTCGAGATTAACGGTCTTGGTTTTAATAGACTTTTCCAATGCTTTTAACACCGTTGATCACGACATTCTCCTGGCCATACTGGCTCAAATTGGGGTCTCTTCGTTGTCACGTGATTGGTTTTCATCATATCTTCGTGGTCGCCAGCAGGCGGTGCGTGCTGGTCAGGATTGCTCTGACTGGTGTGACCTGGTAACTGGTGTTCCACAAGGCGGTATACTCTCTCCTCTCTTATTTTCTTTATTTATTAACTCCATCACTGCTGTCCTCAAATGTTCTTACCATCTGTACGCTGATGACTTGCAACTATACGCTCAATCAGACATAGCCAACCTTGACAATTGCATTTCATCACTCAACGCTGATCTTCGAACTATCGAAGAATGGTCTGGCAAATTTGGGGTTTCTGTTAACGTCGGGAAATGTCAGGCCATCCTCATTGGTAGTTCGTACTATTTGAGAAATGTGAACACTAGCCAACTTATGCCACTGATGTACGAAAACTCCGTCATATCTCTTTCACCGCAAGTAAAAGACTTGGGTCTGTACATTGACGGCAGTTTAAGTTGGAATAAACACGTGGCTCAGGTGAGCCAGAAAGTCACGTTCTCACTGCGGTCTCTCTATAGATTCAAGCATTTCCTGCCATCTAGCACCAAACTTACTTTGGTCCAGTCACTTGTACTTCCCATTATCGATTATGCTGATGTTTGTTATTCTGATCTTTCCCAAGAACTTCTAAATAAATTGGATCGACTTCTCAATAATTGTATTCGCTTTGTTTTTGGCCTTCGTAAGTACGATCACATTTCTTCCTTCCGTTCTCAGCTTAAATGGTTGCCT
Source organism: Eugnorisma glareosa (assembly GCA_947578425.1). Classification (NCBI taxonomy): domain Eukaryota; kingdom Metazoa; phylum Arthropoda; class Insecta; order Lepidoptera; family Noctuidae; genus Eugnorisma; species Eugnorisma glareosa. Next base: position 3,596,126 of record OX387976.1, read on the forward strand.
ATCCGACTCAGGAGGTCCCTCAGATCTCTCTGCATGCTCTTCACGATTATGAACGATCGATGTGCTCCCGATTATCTAAAAAAATACTTCAAAGTGTTGGGCAGCTCTCACAATCGTAACCTACGAGCTTCCAAGAATCTACTTCTCCAAATTCCTTCACACCGCACCGGTTTTAAGTCAAATTCTTACGCTATCTCTACTATAAAGCTCTGGAATGCGCTACCTTTCGGCATTAAGAAAGCTGAAAGCAAATTCACTTTTAAGAGAAAAGTTCGTAACCACTATCTAAGTCAGAATAAATAACTCTCAATTTGAAGTCGAGTCACGGTAATTATTATTAGGTTTTTTTCGTTTTATATTTTGGTATTTGTTATAATATTTATTAGTTTATCTTGTATGTATTATGTGTATTAGTATCACTATAAGTACTTATATATATTTTTTTCTTTTTTTTATATAGTTGTTTTGTACCCTACCACAGCGTTTTCGTATTGAACCCAAAGGTTGACTGGTAGAGAATGCCTAATGGCATTAAGTCCGCCTATGTACCACTATTGTACATGAAGTTTAAATAAATAAATAAATAAATAAGATATGAAGGAACCTAAGAGAGGGACCAATTTTGAACAAGTAAAACCAATATAGGTACCCAAAACTGCAATTGTTTGGACGGCTAGCCTATAACAGTGCTAGATACCTAAGTACATCTAATTTACGCTGAGAAAAATTGAAATTATGTATGGATAGTTCCAAACGTTGATCTTCGCATCAAATTGTTAATTGAAAACCCATCACCAACAACTTCACATCAAAGAAAGTATGTGTAAACAATAACTTTCGAGAACAAACTCTCTCGAGATAAATGGCAAACCTTACACTATCATCATTGATCATGAACTTAAGATAATTCAAAGATATCTTGAGATTCCCATATCTTATCATCAATGTAGGACAGCTATTCATATCATAATCATAAACAACGGCGGAGAAACAACTATATTTTCGCCACAAGGATTATAGATTTATAAGATGCTGAATGCCTTTATTGGTCCTTTTTTTTAAGGATGGGAAATCATCAAATGGCGAGCGGAAGGGAGTGTCAGGCATCAGACTTGTACTGACTAAAACCCATCCATGTTCCTTCTTTTGCCCTTTGTGTTCCAGGACTAACAGCTAAATTATTTATTGGTATAATTTCTAGTGCAGTAAGCACTAAAATTTATACCAATAAATAATTTATAAGGCCTGCCAAGGTCCTCACTTTGCACATTGTTTTCAAAATCTAAATTTGCCAATACATGCTAATTCAAGGTAAATAACGCAATTTCACGCTTTAGGAAAGTTAATTAGGCTTCATTTAGTAAAACTACTACACTACTACACGTAAAAGAAAGATGAGGACAGCCAAAAATCTACTTCTTGTAGAAAACCTTTAACTATAAGCATCTTATTTCTAGTTTACGAGTATGTAAGTATAATTTGCAAACATTCAAATTGTCAAAAACAAAAAGCGCCCATCCGACAAGCGGCGGAGCTGGCCTTGGTACAGACCTTCTTTGTGTGGAACCACGGGTGGATAGGCCGACACACATAGTAAGTAGATACTTACATAAAACATGGCTCGTAAGTGGGGAACTCGTCATAACTCTGCCGAGTTAGCCCTTTACACTCTTTTTGAGTTAGATTTAATTTTAAACAACCAGCATTCTTAAAAGAGACATTGTCAAAGATAAAGCAATAAAAAAACAGCAAAATGGGTCACTATTGTCAGACTTTTATAGGTTTCATGATTAATCATGGCAGGCTAGGTTTCAGTTCAATTGAAAATGTCCAATTAATCAACAGTCGTCATGGCTATCGCAAATTACATACAAATTAAAATTGCTAAGGCTTCTTTCTCCCGACATTATTAAGGGTTTTGACTATAAAAAGCCCGAGAATTCTAGCAAAGACATCACATATCCACCACTTTTCAGTCTGCAATCAGTACTACCAAAAAACACTCCAAGATGACTCAAATGAACAAGATCTACTTCGTCATTTTCTTCGCGGCTTGTCTCTGCCTCTTCGCCGAAGCACAATTGACGTTCACCTCCAGCTGGGGCGGCGGGAAGCGCTCGGGCGTTGCCCCCATATCGTGCAAGAACGAAGAAGCCATCACCACGATCTTCAAGTTGATCCAGAATGAAGCCGAGAGGTTCATCATCTGCCAGCAGAAGCCTTGAAGACAAAAGACGACATACGCTTTTCTAAGGACGATATTGCAATCTTATAATGGAGAATAAGTTTAAAATGTTGTTGTATTTATGTTTTCTCGAATCTAAAATAGAGACATGATAAACTGATGTGTATTGTATTTCATTTGACAAACGAAATTACGAACGGTTCTTGAATTCTTGATGTCATTTCGGAATTAAGGCTTATTTTGACTGACCGCAAGATGATCAGCTAAAGACTAAGTTTGCAAAGCTCAGTAACTAAATGTCCCATCATTTTTATTTTTCCTGTGCTTATCCCATTTTAACTGTGACTTCCATTCACCTCAGTCTACCATCTCGTTATCATTCACTCCCTCTTCTACTAAATGCTCCAAAGCATTTTGTTCCGTATCACTTTGCAAACATGACATTTATGACTAACATTACTTGGTGGCATGGCCCTCCCTGTTGATCAGCTGATCTGCTATGCTGTTGTTTGGGTGTGTTGTTCATCATGAGCCAAATATGGTAAATTCCTTGCCAACGCTCCCGATACAATAGTTACGCAGATTATTCCGCGAGCGTGTGTATGTAGGCTTGTCCGTTGCGGACACCGTTATCATCACTCAGCGTCGCTCATACGGAACAGGTAATCGGTACGTGGGAACTACTCCACAGGTCTATACCACAGGTCTATATCACTGTTCGAAAGTGATGCCCATTGTTTGACCAATATTTTGTCTATGTTTTACGGTTTTCGCTTTCGGTTACCGGCTTTTGTCTGGTGGATAGATGACCTTTCGGATTTGGAATCCGGTTTTTTCGCGTCGTTGTAAATACCTTTGCCTTTTCCCTGTTAGACATTTAAGAGGAAACAAAATGATCTTCTGTTTTCCTTATTACAAACTTGGGTTGGTTGCTAAAAGGCACGTCCAGCAGTTTCTGGCTGGTTGGAGAATGATTCTCACTTCATTATAATGTTTCATGAAAATTGGTAAAATATACAGAACCTCAGTAAGTATGTAACACTGAATCAAAGTCTGTAATTTGATAAAGGTTCTTCAATCTTCCATGTATTTCACTCAGTTATCACATCCATCCATCCACATCAATCCAACTAACACGAGTTACCCAACTTTTTATAAAAAGGAAAGATCCAATCTAGATAATCCCATTCACTACACATAATCAACATGTTTATAAAGTAAAATAAAAAAAACTAATAATTTTACAAACATAATTAATTAAAACTATAATAATTTATTATAAAACTCCACTTCATATTATTACGTAACCTACATAAATAAAACCACTTTCGTTGAGACGACAATCAACACAAAACTAGTTTTAATTTTTTACTATAGCGAATTTAGCGAGTATGCAAATTCGTTGTTAGTCATGTTAACATCATTATCGATGACTGGAGATATCGATGTTTTGACAGATTCGATGTCATGTCTCGTCACTATTTGATAGTGACATTTGGTAGGTGATTATTCTTTTTTCAAATTAAGTTGAGTGCCTCATAGGTTTCGTGGTCGCAAGGATACGTTCTACTGGGGGCCACCTGGGATTTATTGATTCCAAAATCAGGCAGTGTTATTGGGTTCTACCAGTAGGAATTCTGTAGCTGACTAGAATCTCACGGACAGTTGAAGACAAAAATAATCAAAAACCATAATAAATCAAATAAGGGGAGTGCCTTTGCGTGCTTTAAAACTTGCACGTACCTATCCCGCGTTTCGCCACACTCACATTTTAAATCTCAACGAAACCAAGAGTTCGCTCAACTTGTTGGCAAACTACTTGACTGAGCCATATAGGTAGTTCCTATATCCATTCTTCCATTCTAATATTATAAATGTGAAAGTAATCCTACTAATTGTCTGTCGGTCTGTCACCTTGGATTTTAATCAAAATCCGTTACCTACTAAGGACTAGGATACTTTGTATCTTGCAAGTATGATCCCGTGGCTAAATAACAGTAGGGAAGACCAAAGAACTGATAGATGGACTGTGCCATGATGATATGGCTTTAAAAGGGGTGACTCATGAGATCAAGACTTAATCAAGATGTATGTGGAAGTAGAAAACATGTTGCGCTTACCCCAAAAAAATGGGGATGATTATAATGATGCCGTTCTCGTCTAGTGGGATAATTTCCAAACACAACGCGGGCGAAACCGGGGACATAAGCTTGTACAAACTAAAGCTAGACCGAGCTTACACAATGGCCATAGTTTCAGAGTCGCAAGTCGCTGTGACACGCCCATATTCGCAGGACCTGTTTGACAGGATTCTGAACTCTTTGTGTTCACCATATTGCCGATGTAGAAATTATGTCGATGCAAAAAACACATGACACGGGTTTAAGTGATTTTAGTTTTACCTTTGGTCTTGGGTGTATAAGTTTAAAACGATTTATCTTTTTGTGATTTAAAAATCACAGGAAGAAAACACGTTTAGAATTTCCGAACAAAGCGCTATGCTTCCACATACATTATTGTGCGAACCGTCAGTTGTGGAATTTACTACCGGCCTCTGTTTCACGGTTATTATAATCTAGGTCTCTTCAAAGTTCGAGTGATCGGTTTCTTCCAGGCAAGCGTGCTGGAGCACGCTTGCCTTGAAGAAACCGATCACTCAAACGAAAGACGAGACGAGACGATATGATGCGCCCTAGGGTGGACCCTAGGGCGCATCATCTCTTCACATCAGGCGAGTTGCTACCAAATGTAAAACCTATTTTTTTTTTAAATGTATGCTATGAAAATTGTATATTATTTATGCTTGTGGCTGAGAATCATGTGCTGAGTTCATGCTAACAATTCGCAGAGAGTTGATGTCATACTGTCCAGGGTGCACCTGGATTTCATTTAAAAGTCCGTACCTATCGCCACATCCAATCGCTACTGGTAAAGGCTATTATACTAGAAAATACCGATTAGTATAATAAAACTAGGTGTCATCAAAAACTATAGTTTTATTAACTAAAACGTCCAGTAACCAAACTGAACACGTTCAAACTCATGAACAAAAGCAGATTTTCGTTTGTTTTTCTACCGCAGTTATAAGGCTGCATGGTTATTTTGGCGCCTGAATGACAATTAAAAACCCAGAGGGAGCAGTTAAAATTGTCTTTGGAAAAAATAATATGACGGCGTTATTTCCGACTACAATAAAATAACCATGAGGAACTTTGGTAGCACTATATCTGTTTGTGTGTCTACATTTTTAATGGTACGTTTTATAATTATGAACAATGTTGATTACATTGAAAAGGCTTAATTTATTCCATAAATTGTCGTCACGGACTGCATTATGTGTCGGCAGACTGATTTATTGTTTATTATCTGAGTTAATTGAGATTCAACTCACTCCCACTAGTTGTTTACAGACGTTTATGCAGATCGGTGGAGATTTAAATGGTTTAGACGACGTTAATAAACCTGTAAAAAAACAGAACTGTTCAAATGTACTAACTGTTTATTTATTTTCTCCTAAAATAATTTTCATTTCGAGGCGGCTTGAATTTCGTAACAATTTTATAACGTTTCGCTACATTATAAAATTATTACGAATGTAATCAATTATCAAGTTAACAAAAAACGCTAACGACATCTACCTACGAAGCAAATTAAGAACAACAAATCCTGCATCGAGCTATCAAAATCAAAATACATTTTTAGAATAGAATGTCATTTATTCAGTATATGGTAGGTAGGTACATACAGGTCTTACGATTGGTTCACATATATACTACCGTTGCCGGTGTAAAAATATTAGAATTTTTATATAATTATTAGTTACTTACGTTTAACATAATGTGACTAACATAAATTTAAATAGCGAAATAAAAAAATATAAACATTTACAATATTAAGCTGTAGTGTACTAGATACTAATTTTTTTTTATATGTAATTTATGCAATTATTATAAATTGTTTATTAAAACTTATGATTTTGATCAAATTTATTGATTCGCTAACAGAGTAGAAACACATGTCCAGAAGCCAAGGAAATATTGCACGTTTAAATTTATTACAGGTAGCTTATTGAAAATCTTTACCGCCATGCAGTAGGCATTTCGACTATACAAACGAAGTCTTTGGGCGTACTAGTAGTTGTTTTGGGTTTCTTTCTTCGATTCTTTTGGAAACGTGTTCAGTTATGGGGAATAAATAGGAATATCTTTATACAAATAAGCAATTTTCATTTAGGTATGTAGAGACATGGTAATGGAAGTATCTTTAATTCTTTAAATAACGGTTTACAGTGGTCTAAATAGTCAGCTCCGCATAATATGGCTCTAATACATTTTTTTTGCAAGAAAGGCCGGCCTACATCCACTGAATTGCCCCCTATTACTAAACCATATCGCAACACTGAGGAGACATATTCGTGATATGCGTTATGGACTGTTTCTTTACTGGCTATACGTCTTAATTTACGAAGAGCGAATACAAATCTGTCCAGTTTACTACATATTTTATCGACATGTTCTTTCCAGTTTAATTTGTTATCAATAATAATACCTAAAAATGAAGTTGATTGTACTGGTTGTAAAACGATAATGTCATAAAGTATTCAAATCGGATTAAGTGTAGTATTAAGTGTTTGAAACTGTAAAATTTCAGTTTTGTTTAGATTGACACGTAAATTATTCTCCTGTAGCCATTGCACTGCATTTTGTAATTTATTATTAGTTCCTGCTTCTATGTTACTCTGGTTTAAACATTGAATGGTTAATGTCGTATCGTCGGCAAATAATGTGGATTTGTGTTTTAGGGTCGTGCAGAGATCATTAATGTAGATTAAGAATAAAGGAAGCCCTAAAATGCGCCCCTATGGTACACCGCAACCGTTAGTTTTAAGTTCAGATTTATATGTAATCTTCGTGTTATTTGATATTTTTTATATTAATATTCTTCACCTAAGCTTACATGAGCACTTTATAAAACGTCGAGAAAAGATGCACGGTTCGGTTTGGTCGTTTCCTATGGAGGAGAATTGACAAGAAACTCCATGGTTACTATCAGAGTTTTTATCCACGAGACAGTGATATAGGTATATAACGAGCCGACTTCAACCGTCGTGTGGTCGCCCACCTGACACAACGCCCGTCTGTTCGGAGGATCCTCCGGATAATGGAGTATGAAGAACTTTACGCCCTGTTCCTCATACCTAAAATAAGAATGATTGGACACAATGGACCTCCTTTGTCACCGTCATGGTGATCTATTCTTTGATAATGACCAGTGAGGTTCAAACTGATAATTAAACATTCTTTTTTAATTTAACGCCCTATCTTTTTTCAATGGTGTGGGTGGTAAGTTGGTAACACTGTCATCTTGAGTTTCTGTTGACAAGCTCTTGGATCATATTTAGAACAGTACGCATGATTATGAAATATATCCGAACAATATCTAAGACCACACAAGTGCAAAACTATAGGTACTACAAATTACCTAATTAGCGACTGGACTAACACGAATGGATAAATCAAAATGTAATTACATATTTCAATACGTAATGAGGCATAAGTTTGGGATTAACTGCCCACGCATCAAAATGAATACCTACTTAATACGAGTTAATTAAAATTTATAAGCAGACATTTCAGTCAAATTAGAAAACGCAAAACTAGAAATCTACGTCATGTTGCTTCACAATAGACTGCATGCGCCGATTGAATATTTTTTTAGATAATTCCAATGAGATCACTAATCTTCAGTAGATAATGAAATGATAGTAAGGAAATGTTCATTCTAGAAATTACTTTTCAGGTAGTTTTTCAAGTCAAATAGAGGTACCTACCTACTAGGTACTTAGATTGAGCTTTATTTAGAGTTTAAAAATCGCTTTGTGACATCCTCTATCCAAGCAAAGGCATGTTTTGCTTTCTCTATTTTCAGACAAGGAATTGTTCCAGTAGTTGACCATAGATCTTTTGATGCGTGGCCAAAATCAGAACTAACTTAACCATTAACGACCTCGTGTCAAAGTCACAAGCAAGGTCACAAGATCCGTGTAGCATTGTATAGGTTGGTTTTAACGATAAAAAAACATTTTGGTTGTTTTTTGGCCGTTAAGTACGGCCGAAAAACTACAGCAAAAGCTTAGACTAAGGGGCAAAAGCCATAAAATATTACCTATGTAAAAAATAAATCTTTTTTTTTTTACTTACAAGGCGTTTCAAAATTTTCACGACGCATGTGCCAGTATGTTGATAAATATTAATATGTAAAAGGTTGGATAGGTACCTATTAAAAAAAAACTGATTCAATAGTAACCATGTTCTTAATTTCATTATTTGAACCTCCATTGCAACATCTTAAAACAATTTTAACAGCATCTCACAAAAATTTAAGAGAGTACGCGTTGACGCGAACATAAATCGTGCATTTCCCGGCGCGGGCGCATATTGTCGTAGCTATATACTTCCACTGCACTTTCGTGTGCGAATCTTCTAATTGCTCGGTAGAAAGTCATCGCGGCAGTTTTTTTCATCAAACTATTCAGTGCTTCCGAGCTCCGGCCGTATGATTTTTGTGCGTTACTTTACTTTATTATTATTACGTTTAGATTCCTCTCTAACAAGATGAAAGTCTGATCACACTTTTAATGAATTCCGTTTGCATTCCCGCGACGACTGCAAGCGGTCTCGGAAAGTGAATCACGTTTTAGAACTCACGAAAGTCGATAATTAGGTAGTTAAATTCGCTAATTATTTAGTTGGGTCCTCTAATCGAATTAATTTTAAAAATGTCATCATTATCAGCCTATAATGTTCCCACTGCTGGGACATACGGCCTCCTCTCTATGAGAGGGAATGGGCTATAATCCACCACGCGGGCCCAGTGCAGGTTGGCAGATGTCACAAGTCTTCGAATTTTTGGTTCTATTACATGCTGGTTTCCTCACGATGTTTTCCTTCACTTAGGGCAGTGGTGATGAAATAAATTACACAAAGTAATGCGCCTGCCTGGGATCGAGCCCACGACTTACTGTTCGTAAGTCGGGGCCGCCACCACTGGGCCACCGCTGCTCTCGGCAAATACGGCTTAAAATAATGTAACACTGTTTTATTACATTAATATTCATACGTTTCTTTGTTCAGCTGCTTAAAGGCCCTATAGATTACTTGATACCTTCCTGGATAAATCCTGTTCTTGGTTAACCTTAACTACCATAAACAGCAGAGTAAACATAATAAGGGCGCATGCTGTTGCAAAATTCAAGAAACTTGGGTCTTGTGGTTGGTCACTTCTACCTTTACCTTCCTTATACCGTCAATATTGGCGGTAGACAGTTCCTTAACTGCAACGACCAACTGTATCTGATGTGGCTTCCGTAAACAGCAATGAAGAATTTGACCATGCAGTAGAACCAACTACAAGGAGACTCCTTTGTATTTCCAATCGAATTCGGTAGTCGACTAGCTCCAGCTAGTGATGGAGCTTGGATACTTACCGGTCATGCAGCTAAGCAATTTTAATATAAGTACCAACGGTACAAGCTGCATGCCCCTATGTATACAGTATGATTGCTATGGCAATTTAATGAAGTTTTGACCGATCCAAATCATTTACCTAATTTCAGGACGAATTTCAACGACTGTTAAAACCTTCTTGCTGGAATCTCTCTTCGCTTTGTTTTCGTAAGGGGCAAAGCAGACTTCAGGGGTGCGGTCTTCGAGTGCAGAACTACACCTAGGCAAGCAAAGTAGGCGGAAAACTTTGAAGATTTTTTATAGACCTTTGGACAAGTTCCTATTTTTCATCAATTTTTATTATGTTAATGAGAATTTTTGTCAGTTGGACCCTGATTTAACTTAACGTTTCGTAACGTACCTTATCATAATCATCATTTTACCTGCCTTTCTTCTTCTTAGCGTATCGATGGCAATCTAAATTGAGTCGTGCAAAGTAATTTGGGATCGGCTTCCAGTCTAACCGCGAAGCAGCTGTATGCATACTACCTTAATATTTACCTTTCGTATTTGACCCTCCGAACTCTTAAAGTAATGCTTTCACAAATATTTGGGGTGTCGACAGGAAATTACGGAATGAATCCGCTTAATTTGCTTATTACATTAGCCATTGAAACTGCACTGAAGCATACCAAGTAAAGAAGATGTAAAACTCTGCTCGTTACAGATAAAAACCTGCAGACTTCACTATCGCTAACATTGCAGCCAAACACTAAAACGTTACGTTAGATTCGGTGATTACAGTAGCGGGCAGGCAATGCGATAACAATATATTGATAAGGACTAAAAGTGCATTTCGTCAAATTATTCTTGCAACACCGGCGAAGTTTAAAGCATAAGAGAGAACTTGCTCTAATGCTCTTTTTGGCCCAAAAATTCATAACCACACAGTCCCGTGGATGCAATAACAGAAAATCTCTATCCGTAACTCACCTCAGTCCACTGCATCCAAATGCATACACAACGTTCCGAGACTGATTTCGATAGAAAACAATCGAGAAGCAGCTGCCCTCGTGCACGACCGGACGCGGGCACGGCGGCGCACCGACTGACCAAGTGACCACTACCCAGCCGGCTACCGACTGTCCACTCATACAATGGACGTAGACCAGTCTACCAAGTAAAACAAAAAATTTCACTAAGCCCTGTTTTGTTTACGGCGCAAGAGCACTGCGTTGGCGAGCGTTTTCGCTCCACTTGGTGAGATGATTTCGCTTACTTCACCTGTTGCGAGTTTTGCCGAGATATAAATGCACGAGAATGTTTTTAGGCTAACTGGTCAGTTAGCCTAAAACAGTCTCATGTTAATAACATAACAAACATCACGCCTGTAATCCCAGAAAGGTTAGGCAGAGTTGTACCTTTTTTTTTTTTTTTTTTTTTTTACCGATGGGAAATCATCAAATAACCCCTCCCGCTCTGGGCTGAGCAGGAGGGAGTGTCAGACTTTTACTGACTAAAACCCATCCATGTTCCTTCCTTTGCCCTTTGTGTTCCAGGGCCGCGGTATCTCTTTCGAACAGTCCCGCAACCCTGGCAGGCGTCGGTCCTTACGGACCCCTCCCTGTTTGCTGACTCTCCTTGAGGCGCGCGTGGAACACGAACGCGCCGTCGACACGGCCTGTCGTCATAAGACGGACGGACGGCGAGCTAGCCCATAGCTCTCCGTCCACAGGCCCGCGCCTACGGTGGCCGGGGGCCACCACGTGGCCCCCGACGCCCGGTGCGTCTCCCGCGGCGGCTGGGACGTGAGGTTCTCTCCCTCTCACGTTCCGCCACCTCCTTCGCTAGCATGACTGCTTCGCAGAAGGAGGTGACGGCGTCCCATTCCGTCTCGCTCCGGACCATGGATTGAACCAAGGCCGGAAGCGAGAGGTCGCCGCCGCCGATCGCCGCTACGAGGACACGGCGGTGCTCCGCCCACGCGGGGCAGATCTCCACCGTGTGCTCCACCGTGTCCTCCGGTCGATCCTCACAATGGTAGCACCCGGGCGTTTCCTCCCGCCCGATTCGGTGCAGGAACCTCCCGAAACAACCGTGTCCGGTGAGGACCTGCGTCAGGCGGAAGGTGAGGGCGCCGTGGCGCCTCTCTAGCCACTCCTCAAAGAGGGGACTTATCGCCACTATTGTGGCGTGCCCTGCACGGGGTTGCGATAGTCGCTCTCTCCATGTCGCCATGAGATCGCGCCGGAGGTCTGTCCGCTGAGCGACAATTTGCCGTGGCAGCGGAGTTACCCCCCGGCGTAGTGCCTCCACGCGCCATTCGTGTAGGCGCGCGAGGACTATCGCCTCCAGATCCCATGGCGGCAATCCGGCAAGGAGGCTCGCCGCCTCGCCGGAGATCGTGCGGTATCCCCGGACCAGCCTTACGGCTACCACCTTTTGGGGCGCGTTCAGGTAGTGGGCGGCTCGCCGCCTCAAGGAACGCGCCCACACCGGGGCCCCGTAAAGGGCCATGGACCGCACGACCCCCGCGTAGAGCCTCCGGCAGGAGGCGTTTGGACCCCCCAGGTTGGGCAGGAGCCGCTTGAAGGCAGCCCCGGCCCGTTCCAGTTTGGGGGCCAAACGTCGGAAGTGCTCCACGAAGTTCCACCGGCTGTCGAGGACGAGACCCAGGTACTTCAACGTCGGCTCGACGCCGATGGAAACCCCTCCTACCGTTAGCATGGATCCCGACGGTGGCGCATTCCGAGGCCCATGAAAGCACATGGCCTCGGACTTGTGCAATGCCACATCGAGACCCAATTGCCGGATCCTCTCCACGACCATCGCAACCCCGCGTGTCATTAGCTCGGCCGCCGCCTCGTACGACCTCCCCTGTGCCAGCACCAGCGTGTCGTCTGCGTAGCAAACTACGCTGACGCCGTCAGGGAGGTCGGCGCGCAGCACCCAGTCGTACCCGATGTTCCACAAGGGCGGCCCTAGAACCGATCCCTGTGGAACACCGCACGACATCTCTCGCCGGTTCCATTCTCCGCTGTGACCAGGGTAAATGACAGACCTGTCCGACAGGTAGTCCCCGACCACACGACGAAGGTAGGTCGGCACCCGGTGATACCGGAGTGCCTCCCTGATGCAGCTCCAGGGCATGGAGTTGAAGGCGTTGGCGATGTCGAGAGACACCGCCAAGACCACCCCACCCCGGGACACTGCATCCCCCGTCGTGAGGGCTCTCACGCGCATGATGGCGTCCACCGTCGAGCGCCCCCTGCGGAAACCAAACTGGTGTTCCGCAAGATCCGGCCCCATCTCCGCCAGGTGCCCGGCGAGGCGGTTGGCAATGACTCTTTCAAAGAGTTTGCCCACCTCGTCGAGCAACACGATGGGCCGGTATGCGGACGGAGAGTCCGCAGGGCGCCCCGGCTTCCGTATGAGGACCAGCTTCCCCGTCTTCCAACGAAGCGGGAACTGGCCTCTCTCCAAGCATGCGCTTAGGAGCCCCTCCAGTCGGGGCCCGAGAGCCTCCAAGGCCAGGACCCAGGCTTTGCCAGGTAAGCCATCGGGTCCCGGGGCGGCAGTTTTGGCCTTAAGCCTGCCTACCGCCACTCTCAGGTCTACCCCGGTCACTTCCGGAATGTCGTCATCGTCCTCTGGGTGGTCCGCTTCCAGCACCGCAAGCGGCGGAGCCATAGGCGGGGGAGTGTGCTCCCCTCGCGAAGGGAACAGAGCGCTCACCACGTCCTCCACGAGCTCAGGCCGGAGACTCTGCGTCAGCGGAGGGGCCCTGGTGCGGAGTTTATCCCGCACCATCTTATAAGGGCGCCCCCACGGATCTCTGTCGAGAGTCTCCAGCATCTCCTCGCGGGCCACATCCTTGGCCCGCAGGACAGCCTCTTGGAGGGCGGTCTTCGCCGCTCTGTATCCCTCATACAGCTCCGCCTCAATGGCCGCCGCATCCGGAGGGCGGATGCGGAGCCTGCGATGCCTGGCGTACAGGTGCCAGGCAGAGTTGTACCTAATAGTACACCCACATTTTTCAATAGGGTGCGAGCCTTTCGCCATCAAAAGAGCACAGATCTAGAATCCGTTGCCGTCTACTGAGAAATTCCTGATGGTAAACCCCAATGACACTTTGCCCGACCTGGGAATCGAACCCAGGACCTCATGCTTAGCAGCCGCGCTTGCGACCACTAGAACCGTATCGTGCTGTTACTTTGTTGTCAGACCATCCCGTTGAAGGAAGTAACTCCATTTGTTTAGGAACCCAAGTTGTCTAGTAACACTCCAGATCACAACAACACTAGAAACGGTAACACCACCTTTTCAGTGTTTCTTTAGCAATGCTGCAATATTAACTTTAAGTATTTTCAAAAATCATTGCTCAATATTCGACGTGAAGACGGACTGCCAGTGCCAGCTCACCTTAACGTTTTTTCATGTGAAATATTGCAACAGCTTTATTGACCAAGAAACAAATTCGTACGTGACAGACCCCTCTAAAGCCCCTATTTGATCAATGCAGCAACCCGCACAGTTGATCTTGCGCCTTGCTTGTAGAAGGTAGGTGTATTGGAAGGTTCCGAGCGAGCAACATATTATGATTGGAACACCGAGTGGTAATCTAAACTTATAATTAAGTGTGAATATGACTCTGCCTTTTCACGCCTAAACATCTGAACAAATCGTTATGAAAGAAATAAAGATAGCTCGACACCTGAAGTCTACTGGCTAAATTTCATCCTGGAACGTTTTTATCATCCCGCACGATTCGTTGTGGCCCGGGTAATTCCGATTGATTCGCAAACTCCAGCGGTCTCTGCTCTTTCAGTAACATCTTTGTTTTATAAACAGTTGTAAGTAGTGAGGTAAGGTCAAGCCTAAAAAATCATACCCTGCAATAATACCATTTCTTGAAATTCCAATCAATGAATTAATTGAAACTAACGAAATAGATGAACAGTCGATCGTCCGCATCGTAGTTGCAAATTAACAACTATAATTAGTAGGTAAAGTTCCATTGCACGGAAATCGAAATGACGATTTCAATTAACTATATTGTACAGACGTCAAGCTTCCTGAAACTGTCAAATTTTCCCAAGCAACCTTAAACCTAATGCTTCAGCGATAAAGTTGAATTTCTATTAAATAAATTTGTCAGATTGTAGTAGCTTGATGTGCTACTTCACAAAACCATCGAGTCGTTCGAGAACATTTCGCCAGTTATGTTTTAAGTCCCATGTAATAGGGGGCGAGCCTATTGCCACCAACCGGGCACAAATCCAGGCTCTGTAGATGCTACTGAGAGATTCCAGATGGAAAAACCAATAAAAATTACACTGCCGGATTCGGGAATCGAACCCAGGACCTCATGCTCAGCAGTCGCGCTTTTTTTTTTTTTTTTACCGATTGGAAATCATCAAATAACCCCTCCCGATCTGGGCTGAGCAGGAGGGAGTGTCAGACTTTTACTTACTAAAACCATCCATGTTCCTTCCTTTGCCCTTTGTGTTCCAGGCCCGCGGTATCTCTTTCGAACAGTCCCGCAACCCTGGAGCAGTCGCGCTAAGGTGGTCGTTAGCGCGAAGGCAATCTCAGGCTGTTACCACACCAATCGATCGATCGTCGATCGATGGTGTGGACTAGTCGAAAGAGAGAAACTATAGATCGACGTCGACTAATCCCTTCTACCATCGATCGATCAATTGGTGTGGTAACAGGCAGTCTCAGTTCGAGAACTAGTTAATTAAAGCATTCTCAAAGCATCTATTGTCTGTATCACCACACTAATAAAACAGTTTGACACAATTTTGCAGTAAACTGATACCAACGAAATTAACAATAAAATATAATATATTATTACATTTAAAACTCGATACATAAAAATACATAATATTAAATGAGTGGGTCTTTAGAACTAGAATTTGTTAATTTCATTACAATTCCGCCGGCATGACGCACCCTTTGAGTGCTGCCAATATATTGTTAGCGGTGAGTTCACTCATTATGTTCCTTGTCTCTATCGCTGCACTGCCAATATGAGGCAGAACCACGCAGTTAGGCAGCTTGAGCAGTGGGTTATCTAAAGGCAACGGTTCTGGCGTAGTCACATCAAGCCCAGCTGCCCATATCGTGTTATTTTTCAAGGCTTCGATCAACGCGTTCTGGTCGACCGTACCGCCGCGGCTAGTATTCACAAATATCGCCGTCTTTTTCATCTTTTCAAATGCTGCTTTATTGAATATCTCTTTAGTTTCAGGTACTAGCGCAGCACAGCATATGATAAAGTCGCTTTGAGTGAGTATTTCGTCGAAGGTAACTTTGACAGCACCTGTTTCTTTGGCTTCAGGTCTTTCACTGCGGTTATAGTAGAGGATTTGTTTGGTGTTGAAAGCCTTGACGCGTCGTGCGACGGCTTGTCCGATGCGGCCGAAGCCGACGATACCGACAGTGGAGTTCGCCAGGCCGGGACCGGTCATCCAAGTCGGCGCCCAAGACTTCCAGCCACCGGTGCGCGCTTCATTCTGCGCCTCGGGGAGACGTCGAGACGTAGACAGAAGAAGGGCCAGCTGGAAATGTGAAAGAATACATTGATTTATTAAAATGAAAGTTTTAGACTTCAAATTCGGTTTCGTTTTCAGCTGAAAATCCTGTTTCAGGCCGACATTAAAAATAATACTACTCACAGTAAGCTCAGCCGTAGCATCAGTAAGTACATCAGGAGTGTATCCAATCTTGATGCCTCTCTTCTTGCACTCAGACACGTCAATGTGGTCATGTCCCACAGATATGGTGCCCACCACCTTCAAGCCGGGCCCAGCAGCATCCAGCAACTCTTTATCAATCTTATCAGTCAATGAACAGTAGATGGCGTTTGTCCCAGCAACTTGTTTAAGAAGCTCCTCCCTTGGCATTACCGAAGGATAACTTGATATTTTGATGTCACATCTGTAATCAAAAGAAAGGGGAAAAGTCTTATTTGTATTCATACAACTACTTACATTAGGTATTAACTATATTAGTATAGATGAATTGAAATCTTCATTTACAATTTAATATTTATTTACAAAACTAGGTACAATCACCCCAAGATGAATCTGTTCACCTTACGGACTATTTTTGCTTGCAGCATCCGGCCGCTATAGAAGCGCTTGGTTAAAAACTTTCTCTTCATTGGTAATTTTTTTGTGTTATTCCTATTAGTCAAAAAAGGGTGGTCAAACATCTGTGATCAGTAACATAGCCTGAGATTTTTTGTAAAACAAAAGATCTGGAAAACTACTATTGGTCCGCACTCTCTTTGTGGGGACCAATACTACTAAGGGTGGTGAACAGATGTGGATATTGTGTGCACGGGATTTTGTTTTAAAAGTGAGTAGATTCATCTTGGGGTGATGGTACATCAAAATTACAATAAATGTAACAATTTTAAGAATTCTCAGACTATGTTTCATTAGTTGGTTGTATATGAGAAGACAAGAACATAAATCTATGAATGATTATGTTGCGGTCAACTTAATATTTGATATTTCTAGTGTTGTAGGAAAAGTTTTTATTACGTAAGTTTTATAATAGGAGCTTAGAGGAAATTTCAAAGACTACAAAGTTAAGAAAAACTATAACCAATACTCTAGTTTCTAGATAAGTACATTGCACATACAAGGAAAACTACAAGCCTGAGATATTACTGATCGTATGATGGATAACGTTTTTTTTTTAATCTAGTTCTTTGATTTGTAGCTAAACTAATAAAATGTTATAACTAGATCTAAATAAATTTGAAGATGGGCATCCATTGCAAAACAAAATAAAAATACAGTACCATTCAATTTTCATTTGGCCCTGTTGAGTGATAACAGATTGATGTTGAGAACACATGCTGAGGACATAGGTCATTAGGTCAGAAATAATTAAAGTATGTGCTAGTTTAGACCAAAAAGATAGAATCACAAAAGCCTACCATGGTGTTACATTTAATTATTTTCTAATTATGTGGGTTAAATTATTGTAACATAATATAACACTTACTCTTTTTTCAGCAGATCTATGCCACCCTTAGGCATATCACTGCGCGTCACAAACACTTGGTATTTTCCGGAGCTCATATTCCTCACACTTACGAGTATACCGCGAACTAAAGACGGTGCAAATAACGCTACTCTTTTATAAATCATCAATCAATACAGTGTTTTCCAGCCGGTCTCCGGGTTTCCTAGTTCGCTAAAGAGACAAGGCCGTCTATTCACTTCTCCGGTAGGTATCTAGGCGGAGTCGATTCACTTTTTTTCGACGAACTTTCGCCCTTGAAAAGCGAAGGTTTCGTAAAGTATATTGTCATGTGAAGCGCAGCCACCGTAGCAAGTATAACCTTGCCTCTAGTTGAACTTATAAACGATGACACGACGCTCATATTATCAAGTTGCTGTTATTACGTAAAGCTGCTGTTGAATTCCATAAGACGAGTACGTTTTTTTTCTAATTATGTGATAATTCTGTTCTGTTATCATCACGTGGTCGGTAACGACAAATAGTGTTGTGAATGCGGATTTTAAAACTCGATGTCGAAATTCGGAAATAGTATGAATTTAGTTACAAGTTCAGTTCAGTTATATTTCGTAAAAAATATATTATAATGATTATTACCGAAGTTTATCTCCGTCCGATTATAACATCCTGTATTTGCCCATGCCCATCCCCGCCACTTAGAAAAAAAACAATTGCCCCATACATTTCTCTGCGCATAACTGGACAAAATGTACTGAACAGCTGTTTTTTTTTTTTTCGCGATTTCGGTGTTGGTCGCATAGGGAAAGTTGTTCACAATGATGAGTACAATGACCCCTTTAAGAGATTTCGTGTATGAATAGATAGACCTTATATAGGGTGTAGACCTTGCAGAATCGATTCCTCCGTAAGATCACCGGAGCTCCCCCGTTTGTCCGTAATGACAGCCTTCATTTAGATCTTAAATTGCTTACCATCCAGCAATTTATCAAACGCCTTTCCAAGCGTTTCTTTGACACAGCTATCAAACATAAAAACTCCCTAATCGCATCGGCCGCCCGGTACGACCCATCGCGTATCAGTAGCGTTCGCCATCCACGGCACGCCTTCCTAACTCCCGATGACCCTACCACCCCTCTTCCAGGACAGCAATAGGGAAACCAGTACACTTGAAAAATATAAAAACAGACCGCCGTCATTCCGACCTCGCCGCCGCCGCGGAAAAACGCCACGCGTAAATTCAAGGCATCCACAGGATTAGACCGATTAAACAGTAGCCAGCCTCATAGGCTGAATTGCGAGATGCCATAACAAAAAAAAACCGAAGTTTATCAATTTGTATGACAATTGATCAGAACTAATATCAATCACCACTATAATTGAAAACAATGGATTGATACTTAGAATCAGAAAATTAAACTTAATGAAAAATCAAATCATTTCCTGTAGTTGGACAAATATATAATCATCAATTCAATCACTGCACATCCCTAACACTAACCGGCACGTAATTGTCAACTTGACATTTTTGAAAACGTTCAGAAATATAGAAAACAAAGTAAAGCAAAAATTCATCCACTAAATAAAGGCTCTAAAGGCAATAATGGCAGACAGATTGTTGAACTCGTGTAAAAGCAAGCAGGAGCCGAGACCAAAGAGTATAATAAAAGCAGCAGAGACCAAGACTAGAAAACCGGCCAATTATTTAACTTTTTTGGAATTGTGGCAGTCGTGAATTTAGCAAGTATGGGGATGGTAAGTTTCTCGTGGTTTAGATACATTGTTAGGCTGCCGATTAGGAGGTTACTGATACTTTATGGGCATAGTAGACAGGGTGGAAGTTTTCAACGCCACCTGGAGGGAAAGTAGGTACTCTAAATACTGGAGATAGAAAATTTTACTCAAAGGAAACATTCCTTTATTTTAAAAAAGAAATAAATCTGCTTTCAAAGATTATCGGAAAGAAATAAATCTGCATTCAAAAATTTTCGAAAATTCGCTTGCCGCACTCTGGAATCGAAAAGGCTAATTTAAAAAAAAAAATAACATTCTGTACTTTATCAATAGGTAGGGTCAATAATACGTATTAAATGTCTCTAACAAACATGATAAATTATATGAAATAAATACCATGAAATCTTCAATAAATTATCAAATTAATTTTCCTGAAAAATACGCAAAAGACCTAAAAAAATTACGAAATTTTACATAAAAATACTTTTTTTATATATTTTCAGCTCTAGTGCAAAATTAACTGAATATTGCGTTTTTTCTCCTATATGGTAACAATCTATTAACTCAACACCATATACCTATTTTAAAAGTTATTGTCATTTTAATATACCTAGCCCTGCCCCAGCACAGTGGTGGCGGTGAAGAGCAGCGGTGGCCCCATTTTTATATTTCTATGGGTGGCCCAGTGGTGGCGGCCCCGACTAACGACCGCATTTCTTTGTGTAATTTATTTCATCACCACTGCTCTCAAAACAGTGAAGGAAAACATCGTGAGGAAACCGGCATATCATAGAACCAAAAAATTCGAAGACATGTGACATCTACGAACCCGCACTGGGCCCGTGTGGTGGTTTATAGCCCGTTCCCTGTCATAGAGAGGAGGCCGTGTGTCCCAGCAGTGGGATCATTATAGGCTGATTAATGATTATGCTTATGCTGCCCGAGCACATAGACTCCACAATATCAGCAGCAGATAAGACGAGTGGGAGTGAGATGCCACTAACGTAAGTAAGTGAGTGGACGGCATGGAGGAAACTCGGCATGTAATAGATGTTCACCCATCCACGGACTGACCTAGCCAATCACAACTTAACCTTGAAGATTGACCCGTGCGGCTGTTAATATTTAGACACTTCACTTACTCACTTACCTTTCTGCCGTCTCACTCCCACTCGTAAATTTGGTGATTTATCTACCTACTTGCTAAAACAAAGAATGGGACCTGCAACATTGTGGAGTCTATGTGCTGGAACAGGGCTATGTTCAAATGGCTATAACTCATAGAATTATTGGTGTCGAGTCAATATTTTGATATCATTTTGTAGATTAACTCAAATACTTCAAATTAAACACAAAAATATATGCAAAATTCAAGGGTTAATTTTGCACTACAGTAGAAAATGTAAAAAAGACATTTTTATGTAAAATTTAGTAATTTCTTATTTTATTGCTTATTTTTCACGAACATTTATTTAATCATTTGATAGCCTCTGCGTTTATCCTTGCCCTAAGATCATTTGCACATCCCTAGGTCTCATATATTCAAAGATATTAGCATTTCAAGAACACCCTAGATCAGCAGAGTACAAAACCAGATTGCTGCCATCCGCGCGGTGTGGGGTTAGGAGTATTTATAAATGAGTATTTGCCGATAGAAATGAGTATACAGGGTTTTTGGCAGAACGTTGAACATACGTGGATAGGTGGGGTCATCTGCTACTTACTCAGGCCTAATTTATTTGGCCCTGGCACCCTGGATATTGAAAAAAATAAAATAAAAAAAATCTTCTAGTTTCACCACTTTCTCTTTAGTGTAATTTTTATAAAAATGGGTAAAACAAGCAGTATTTTTGTTTTATCTATAATGTTGGCAGATTCTTATAAAATTATTACTTTATTCAGATGTTAGCTAGAAATAAAGTTATGAGTCCTCAAAATTACAGAAAGATGTAAAAAATACTTAAATCTTAATTTCAACTTGCATTACAAAAAAAATATCCAGGGGGCCAGGGCCAAATAAATTAGGGCTCAGTAAGTAGCAGATGACCCCACCTATCCACCACTTTCGTATGGTCAACGTTCTGCCAAACACAATGTATAATATGCCCATAGAGTATCGGTGACCGGTAGCCAAACACACTGTATATTAGTCTATGCTGGCTAAATGCGAACAACTCGTCACAGGCGCCCAGCAGGATTATCCAGTCAAATTCAAGGACCAATTATAAATAAAAGCATTGTAATCATTTCTCACCTAAAAATTAAACAAATATAACAAACTAATCATTATGTTCATGTTGAGCCTCTGATTCTCTCCAGTTATTTTGGACCATTTCCACAATCATTGTCCAACATTTGGACTGCATAAAGTAATAAATAGAACAGACAATAATAAACAACCATGATAAGACTAGAAAATAATCAGTTTCAGTCTCAACAACACTTGAGACTGGGCCTTGGAAGTCCTTAGATGTAACCAAGAGATTTTGTGCTTGCTTTCCCGTAACAGCATGGAGAAATTTACTGAAAGACTGGATGTTATAATCTGTGCCATTGAATTTTCCATAAGGCCTGCCATTATGAAATACTTTTAGTGTTGGTACACCCACTATTCCATAAACAGTATTTGTTCCACCATATTTCAAAGCATCCAAGGCTACCATCTTCACATTAGGATATGCCCTTGCAAGGGCATTAAAATGTGGTGCTGCCTTAGCACTGAAAGGGCAAGCTCTGGCGTAGAAGAAGACAAGCAGGCAGTCAGCCTCCGTGTCTCTGGTTGTTATTTCTGGATTTACATGGAGCAATTTGATCAACTGTGAGGCATTGACTATTTCCACTGTTGGCTCCACTTCCTCATTTGGGTCATAGACAATTTCTTTGCACTTTATAATTTTTCTTGTTTCATTTGCTGAGTTTGTTGTGTTTTCAGCAGTAACATTGGCTAGGGTGACAGTGTTGTACAGATTGGTGAGAGTTTTATTGACATCGGACACAACATTGGAGAGCAGTGATTCTGATTCATCTACATTGGGAACATCATTTACATCAATGTTTTCTTTAATCTCTGTTTCAGTTTCATCCTGAATGTCAAATTGTGTGGTAACTGTAGCTAACCCTGAAAAAATAATAATTATAAAGTCAGAACATTTGTTTTTCAAATAACTGAACTGGTTTCATAGTTCCCATCACAACAGTATTTTGAGAACAAAGACAGACCAAATTCAAGTTTCATTTTGTTACTAAAATTACAGCTAAACAAAGGAATCCAAATGAATTAGCACAGTAATTGAATATTCAAATGGTATTGAACTTGTACAAATTCTAAATTATTTATTAGTTTGAAGTTCAATGTACTTGTAATAATAATTTGCTATCTATACATATGTATATTTTCTAACCTCATGGAAAGCAATGGATGATGTCTATGATGGAAAGAGCAAGCCATATATTTACTATGTATTATAAATGAAAAAGTTTCGGTAGATGGATGTTTGTTACTTAATAATACTTCAATGGCTGAACAGATTGGCACAGAGATAGATTAGTCCGGAATAGCACACAGGCTCTGCTTTATCCTGTTAGTACTATCCAGTGGATAATTCCCGGGTCGTAGGCATAAGCTAGTAAGAATACCAAAATTTCCACACAAACAAAGTCGCAAAAAGCAGCAATACAATCTTACTTGATATGCAATATTCAACTGAAAATCTAATCATAGTCTTACAGCTCTAAGAAAATAATAAAATATGTTAACATTGCTTTGTTGATGAGAGGACCTCAATTACAATTTTAGGCCGATGTAACATTAGATAGGAGCTTCTTCTTTTACTGAGGCATTATGATCAATATCCTGCAGCTCTTTTAAACCAACCAAAATTGTAGTACAGCATTAAGAAAAGAACGAATAGAGTTTACTCGTTGGCTATTAACAGTAAGAAGAAACAAAATGAGATTTTTTTGTTGTTGTTTTGAACATAATATTATGTTACAAAAGCGATCAATACGGCTTACAATAATATCGACTGATTATGGGGATTCTAGTGAGGATAATATAACGAACCTACTATTAAAATCTTTATGCATAACCGAATTCCAAAATTGTTATAGCTGGTTTCTTGCATAGAGGCGTAGATCAAAGGAAAATAATAAAACTTACCAATAGCAATAAATATCACAAAACGAAAATGTCTACTCATTCGTAAATACATGACGGAAGCAGTTGACCGCTTTCAGCAACAGAATAATTCGAAAAACCAAAGTAATACTTAATTATTTAACAATTTAAAATTATAATGTTATGTATTTCGGCTTCTGTCAATGACATTTGTAAATAAATCAATTTTGACAGAGACAATTTTGTACGAGCGAAATAGAAATATTTAGACTTCACTAAGTCAATAGAGACAGCAATATATAATGCTTAAAAATCTTAAAATGCGTTCTTTGGTTTAGGGGAAGCAGCACCTATGTGGTGACATTTTACAGCTAAACTTGCCTGTTTAAAAAAAAAACCGTTGTTAAAAAGAAAAAAAAAGTTATATCTATTTACAATGGGACCACTCCAATCCTCTAGCAAATGAAGAATCATCGTTATAAACACAAGAAAGAAAAACACGCCTCTTCCTTTTTGAAAAGGATAGAAAAGGCAAGGAAAGGACAGAGACCGGTCGAGTAGAACTGAGAGAACTCACTTTACTCGCTAAAATTGGCACCAAAGTATGAAATACAGCCATCTCCGTTGCCGACGAGTACAAAGATGGGCCGGACACAATGTATTGATGATATTTTGCGTCCACTAACTACTGGGCCACAGAACATGTCTTGAAGGAGCTGGTACCGGTTGTGGCGGCCGGCAAACTTTTCTTGTGAGGTGTTTAATAAAAAAAGCATTATCATAGTGTGTTCATCATTTTGTTCTGATCCTATGAACTACTTTATATTTTCTATTTTCATATGGCAAGATAACAAACAGCCTTTCATAGAAACTGAGCATTCAGTACCGTACCGTCATTTCACAATATTACTAAAATACATATTTGTTTCCGTATTTAAAATAATGCAAACATTCAATCATACCTCTTAAAACAATATTTGTAATTTATTCCTGTTTATACGGGGTGGAAGGGGCACCAATGTGAAAACGATTACCTACCACATATTTCAGTACAACATTCTCAGCCCCTCCACAGAAATTATTCATAAGTTATTAAAAAAAAAAAACGGTTATTTTGTTTTGTCTTTCCTAGTAGAAAAGACAAAACAAAATAACCGTTTTTTTTTTAGTGTGTAGAAAATTTCTTCACACTGCATTTCTAATCCAACTTCCCTTTCGCAGGTCTGCTGGAAATTTCTTATGAAATTTCCAGCAGACCTGCGAAAATAAGCTTGTGCTCTTCTATCTATATGTTATTTAATGTCCTGTTAAGTATTTTGTGTACAATATAAATTAAAAAATCAGCGGTATCCTCCAAAAGTACAATACCTACATTGTCAAAATGTATAGAACAACTGTTTTTTAAATAGGTAACCAATGAAAAATTAATATTTAGGGAGGTTCACAATTATGTACTGAATATGTGGTAATGTTTTCGCGTCGGTGTCCCTTCCACCCTGTCTTTATAAAAGAAATGACATTATGAGCAACTTAAGCTTTTGAATAAATATTGTGTATCTTTAAAATAAGGTTCTGCTTGAAGTTCAAGGCCTTGAAATAGGTCATCTTAGGTTACACTCCAACCAAATTCAAGAACAGTTATATATTTTTTCATTCTTTGACTAGTATCTAAACAATTAAGTATCACAATGAAATATCAGTATCTCTTCAATGCTTTCACAAACCATTCTTCATCATCTGTATTATGAAGCCAAATTCTGTACAAAACGCAATCATCACACTCCTCCCTGCAGCAGCCTCCATGATATCTATAAATTTACTCCAATCCAAACAAAGATATCAGCACCCGTCTCGCTATTACTTGTTCACACAAAGTTCTTTAGCAATACTTTTCAGAGCCTCAGTCTGCTCTTTTAACAATTTTAATTTCTGTCTCAAATAATCCTTTTTAAAGTTTAAATAGTCCTCTTTGATTTGAATTTTTCGTTGTTCCTGTACTGCTAACATATCGCAATTGAAAGCACAATCACTGTTTTTGTGTTTGGACCTCTGTTTTGTCTTATTGTCATGGTTTGTTATAACTTCTGGAGGGTCTGAGAATACTTTTTCTTCAGGTGCAGATTCGGAGTCACTATAAGAGGCATTAGACTCTACTGTATTATCAAAACTGTCTTGATCGTTGTGGTCTTCAAGTGGTATGAACTCTGTACTTTGATTTGTTGTTGATGATACATTCTTCAGACCCAAGGCTTCCTGCTCGGCTGGAGTGAGCATTGACGCTAAATTGGGTAGCTGACCATTTGATTCTGCCTGTTTTTTCTTCGTCTTCGATCGTAAATCATGCCAAGTCTGAAATAAGAAGTAAATTCACAAGTTAAAATTTTATAGGATTGATGGAGATTTTAATAGACACAGAACTAATTAATAAACAATCATCCAATCATATATATGATAAAAGAGAAAATATAGAATAGTACTTTTTTCCATTGCCTCCACGATTTCTTCGCGCCGGGAATAGAGTTGCATTCATTTGTGATGGTGTGCCAAAGTTGTTGAGAGTCCCTGTAGTTGAAGTCCTGAGTCACTCTGCCTGATATCAACTCGGGATGCTTTGTCATTAACTCTATCAGTTTCTTTTTCTGTTTTACTGTTACATATATTCCCCTTTGTCTTTTTTTTCGATCCATTATTTAGAATGCATTCAATTCGTAATTAACATAACACAAACAGTCGAATTAAGTATCTCGTACACAATATCATTTATTTAACTTGTTTTGTGTTAAATAATAGTATTGGTTTTTCAATGAAATTCAAGGAATGAAATGTACACAAACATGATTCCAGCTTCCTGCCAGAACCAGAAAATGACAGACGTCAAGTTGACAATTGAAATTAGTGACCTAGATGCAACAGATTCTAGAAAATGAGTACTGTGCGACTGGAACGCGACGACATCCTTTGTAATGTAAGGTCTGTGGTATGGTTCAGACACCGCGAGGGAGAGACGGTGAAAAGGGAGTAGGAGGCACTAGGAGGATACAGTGTCCCGCCTTATCTTCAGCAGACGAACTGAGCGCCATAAGGCGCGAAATTATCTCCGGCCGCCACAGGGTTTGGACTGCGGCCACAGGGCGCTGAGCGCCTCGAAGAACTGTGCCGTAGAGGGTGACGGGTTCCATAATAATATGGTAGTCATGCGGGCCAATACCTGGCTGAGGGAGCCTGACATACCGCGCAAGTGTCTTACCGACCCAGCCAAAGGTAGTTGAAGAACAGCATGTGTTTTATATTTTGAGGGTTTGAGAGACTGGCACACTTTAGGGTGGTATCAACTTACTTATGTTCCTGTGTATATCTCCTAATTATAATGCACATAGGTATTAAAATTATAACGTTCCTAAGTTATAATATAAAGATAACACACGGGTGTGTTATCTTTATATTATAACTTGAAAATAATAACATTAGTGTAATGAATACTTCCCTCTAGCGGTAGAAATTGGTAGTATTCGTAGTGACGTTGATCGGCCATTTTGTTTTATATTTTTTATCGGTTGTGGAACGCAGTCCGCAGACGAAGGAGCTGTCATTCATTTATTATTCGCCGAATGTCGTGGAAGGAAAGTGCGCCGTAAAACAAAATTCGTGTAATCACTATTCGAAGGCGTATCTTTTGTTCGTGAAATTATGATATGACGAATAAATTGTGTCTTCTACATTGATTTGTGAAATAAAGTGTGGAAAAATGGCAGGTGCTGGAGGGATTTCGCGTCGATTTCTACATATCTTCTTGGATTGTCTACTTCTACTACAACTAGCGCAATACGTAAGTGCTAGATGTTACATTTTCATTGTTCCGCGCTAATAAGCCTACTAATGTAATAGTAGTGATTTTCTACTCATTTTTTTGCTATCTCGGGGGAGTTATACAGTTTGAACGTATCTTAATTACGTGTGGATTTTAGTACATACTGACTCAGAATTTCACTCGCGTGACTTCATTTTCCCATTGTACTACTTGTCAACACTACGTTTTTGTCTTGCAGTGTTTAGTCTATTTATCTTGTTAACAATGTGCTATTTTACCGATTTAAGAAAAACCCATAGAATCTAGTGTTATTGATATAAGTTCAGTCATGTGGGGATAAATCAATAGGTATCAAGCTAAAAATCTTGCTTGAAAATCAGTACTAAAGTTCTTAAAACCTAACAAAAATTTGCACAGGTAAATTATCTGAATTGCAAAATTGGGGCTCCAACAGTTACAAAATGTATAGGTAAGGTCAAACCATTAGTCTTTGACTTTTTACTGAATGCTCATTAAAATGTTACAACATGTTTTTTTTTGTCTGAAGACTTGTTATTTCATTATGCTAATTATAATTATTGTATTTTACTAACCAAAAGCAACATTATACAAGGTAGATATATAAGATCCATAATAAACAGAAAGTTTGATAACATATTTTGATAAGCAACTCGTGCATAAGTCGGGTTGACTGATAAGTTTATATTTTCCATTGTTTTACATTAGGCAAGCATCAGGTGATCATAATCAGGAAGTTAAACACACAATGTCAAAGTTAATAATATTCTGTAACTATAAAAAAATACAGTTTAAACCTACCTTTGCTTCAGGTTTCTTCTTTTCAGTCTTCATGTTATTATAACCCTTGTCTGTCTCAACCAAATTAGTTTATTATTATTGTATTGCTGGCAAACTGTTGTTTTTATGAATCCATATAATCTCATGCTCAATGCTATTCTGTTGCTTAGCTATAATCTTGTTTCTTATCAATATTTCAATAGGTACTTGCACTATGAGCTACATTAGCTAGAAAATGTGAGATACAACTATAATGAATGTAAAGATAAAGCTTCAAAACCATTTACAACATGAAAAACTTGCTTTTGAAATAGCTGTGGTTTTGTAAAATTTTTGCAATTGCAGAAAGTTTAATGCTGTTTCTCTTGCCCTGTGTTCAAAGGTTTTCCTTTGCATTTGGACTATTATGTGGCCACATTTTCACCTTAAGGGAAACCCCAAACTAGCATCTGTATTTAGCTATGAGCAAATTGTTATTAATGTGATAACAAAGTACAGGTTAAATGAAGCCAGACTAACCATTATACATCTATAATTCAGCGAGTAATTATTGACATAATAACATACTGACCTGAGAATTGTTAATTGCCAAGCGTTCTAGAAAGAACTGAAAATGGGCCATTAAATATGTTGAGTGGTCACAATTTGACATGACTCTGGCTGATATATGTCAATCAGGAACAATTAAGATTAATTTATACCAATAACTGCTTGTACACTTCAATTGATACAGAATTAAGCTTACTAAAGGGGTCTGCATTGTCTATAAAGCTATAGAAAGAGTTTTATTGACTGTTATTGGTCATTGAATGAGCTATTTTAACCATTTGAGTATTCCGATCAGATCGTGTTCAAAGAATGGTCTCTGAGCAGTTTCAAGAATATTGGAATCAAGTTCATTGTTTTATCTACATAATTACATACTTACGTAAATAATAAACATTGCTTTAGTTGATAATAATGTTAACTGCGTATGTTTGAGTTTTGAGTCACAACACTTTTGGTCTTGTAGGAATAGATTTTCCACAGAATTTTTCGAAAACCTAGAAAACTGCATTTTTGAAGTGTAATTTACACGCCTGCTGTAGATGACTATATTATTATTAAATTTTAAATATCTACGTGCGTGTAAATTACACATTTCCGTTACGAGCGTGCCCGCATTGAAGTCCCTATTGAAGTCAAAATGACCGAAACATGTAAGAATCGAAGGAAGTAGATTTGATGGAAATTATGTTATAGGAAAATGTATTTCGACGTAGACTAGCTAAGCTAAAACTAGCTATATTTAAATTTACGACGTAGGTTACATTCTTTGTTTTTGTAAGCCGGCACTTACCTATTAGTACCGGGTGTTTTTTAGTCCGCAAGGCAATGATTAACGACCACACGGAATACTTACTTGCTTGCAAATAAACAGATTTGAATAACACGACACGCACAGCCTTGACCTTAAGCTAAACCTGCGGAAGGACGGCGGTGACAATATGGCACTAAACTAATAATCCTTCCCAAATCCAATTTACTCCAAAACTTCCTACCGTCGATGGTAAGGACAGCTCCATGGCATTTTCTAGAACAAGGCTAGTAGCAGTTTCTCGTTAGAGCATGTTAACTGTCATACAAGGCAACAGCCTCGTATAACGAGCCTCGATGTTAGCAACAGCTAAAATCTGCATTCATGTGCACGTTCAATCCGTAAATATATGTCTTGGGATTCAATTTGGTGTCACTACCAATCATAAAAATCATCATTAGCTCTACATTCTTACAGAAACCATAGCAAAACTAGTTTCGACAAGGTTATCAATAAAACCGCTATTATTAGAAGTTCCAATGGAATCTAATATGACGTCAAAGTTCAAACCCATCAATATATCGGATGTTTGATCTAATATTACAAAATTGCGTCAGAATTATGTTAATTACCGAGCCACCAAAAGATGATTATGATACCAAGAATCCGGAAACTTAAAGCTGGCGGGGTTCTTGTCTTGCCGAAATAAACATCAACCCTTCCCACGCGCTGGCCCACGGCTCGGCGCAGCATGTTTTCTTCCATGCATCTATTAGTCATCATCGCAGTAGTCACCCCCTTTCTAACCGGCCTTTCTTTTTATCTTCCCCTACTCTACTTGTATAGTCATCCAAAATCATCTGCCAAGATATAAACGGCGCTAAAGCATACTAAAGTTCAAGCCGAAGCAAGTCTCAATATTTCTAACCGCTATTCTAATTAAATTCATAGTAGCCCTTTTAGAAGGTCTTCCCATAAACGATGGTGTCGTTTCCATGCGTGCCCGATGCAGGAACGGACACGGTTGCGACTGCAAACGCGTCAAGGTTCATCGGCGTACTTTGAGTCTTCATCACGCGTGCGTGAAGCACATAATAACCAGCTTCGTTTTCCTTATTACCACTCACTCAAGGCGACCGTCCGCGAGAAAATAATGCTCTTAACATAGAAGGCTCTTAATTGCTGAATCCTTTCAACTAGGAAAAACTAAAATGTAAAGGAAACTGCAATTAGGTCTGGAACGAGTTTGGAACGCCGCGCGCCGTAAAAATTGGGTCAACATTTTGTAATTTGGAGCTTTTAATTAGTCGGGTTTTTAGTTTATTTTTCCGAATGTTCTGGAAAAGGCATTGCAGCCTTATGCAACAATTTAATACGCCATATGATTGAATTAGCCGCACATTGGCAAGCAACTTGTAATTTTCCACGCTCACGAAAACTACAAATGATTAGCGTTTCATTAAAACTTCGCAATAAACATTAATTAATTCGTATCGAATGTACTTAGTACCCCATGCTGGCTGGGTGTTGGGTGTAGGTATGGTATAAACGTCCTTGCAATAAAGTCATCATAACTCATCGTTGTAAGGAGCAATGTTTTGGCGACTTATTCTGTGTTGCATACAGGTATCGGCTCTGACGCCATTGAACGTCCAAATTTGCTCGGAGTAGGTACCTATTATCATGCATAATTCGGGATAGTCTGGAGAACCTTGGCTCAGTTAAGAGGTCATAATGAATGTGATTTTGATGTTTTTTTTTTTTACGGAATTTATTTTTTTGACGGCTTGTACACTGTACAGCGTATATCTTCGTCAGACTACTCGGAGGTACATTCAGGGCTATAGGATTGTATTTGTGGCAGGGACATAGCTAAAGGCTGTTGTTTTCTTTGCTATCTGATGACATCGCAATTTGTCACCGTCATGTAGCGACCGAACGCAGTTTTTTTAAGAAGGAAACGGATATTGCCCATGATAAAACTGCCACTACCAAAAACGAAATTGAATAGGACTCGAACAATATGTTTAAACTATAATATTTTTTTATTAGTTACGTTTGTGAGATATGACACAAAACAGGAATTAAAGTTGTCAAATATTTATATTGGTAATGAGCGCAACGTAACGGACGCTGGTTCCGAACATAGATGACATCTAACTGAAGGTCGCAGATCGGCCTTACTGCAAGTTAAGCAAAAAAATTGCAATGTTAGAATTACATTAAAAAAAAAAACTCATTTATTCAAATTTGGCTGATAAAATCAGCACTTTTTGAACGTCAAAGTTTATAAGAGACAGTCACACTAAATGCCCGCCCTTGGCCACTTCCTAGTGTTGTAGCTGGGTATGAAGAAGTGGCGGAACAAACTCCCCAGCACATACTCATATGGTCAACTATTTGCAGTTCTAGTCCCATTTTAAATCCGAAAACCCACTTTTACTCCCTTTGTCTAAAATAGCAAATTTTAACTTCGAAAAAATCACAAAGAAATACTGTTAAGTTACTTCTCGGGTAAATAAGAATTTCTGGTTTACCGCTATTCGCCGAATCTGAATAGTTTTTAAATTCAGACTTACATAAGCTTGAATGATTTCCTTGTTTGTCCCAACTGGACTGAATATAAATAAATATTTTCGATCTCTTACTGAGCTACCTACGTCTCTACGGAAAACCAAATCCTTTATCAACTGACGAGACAATGTACACAATTGTAAGCCCCTTAGTAGGTACGCAAGTCACGTCATGATATCGCAATGACTCACTTGTAAAACCGGAAAGTCCTGATTCAAGTTTAACAACTACAGGAGTCAATAACAAATGCAAAATTAAAGCAAAACAACCCTTATTACATAATTGATTAAGTTTTATTTAGCCTGATTAAACCAAAGACAAATGGGGACTTCAGTAATTACGGGGCTGTAGTCCTTCTTATAGTTCAGGCTATATGTGGACGAAACAAGGTTGTATTGTTAAGTAATAAGCTGAAAATATTGATCAGAGAACACAGAACGATACGGTGACACGCGAAACGCAGGAATCCAGACAAATTATCAAGGAGATTAAAAATTAACAAACGAGGCTCCAAAATATATAGATAAATATAGCCCATTCCTTCTCATAGAGAGGAGGTCGTGTGTCCCAGCAGTGGGAACATTATAAGCTGCAGTTGCGAAGATTCCATATAACTCGATTCCTACCGGCTTCCCTTTGAAAAATGGCACAGTCAGTATTTTATAGATAAATAATAAAATCACATTCAAGATAATATGTACTCCGGCTTACAAAAACACAAAACGGCTACAAAAATTGACCCTTCGCTACTGATAGGCTGATTATGCTATGCTATGAGGCTCCAAAAAGTGTTTTCGTTCGTTCGTGTGTCGTTTTTTGTTTTTTTTTTGTTTATCTATGTATTTGAAATAATAGATCAACAACTAGTTACATTTTTTGTTTAATATATTTCGGAATTCAAAAGCCCCCATGACAACTGAGTCAGCTGATGAAAATCCTACAGCCTACCGAATGTTGTCACGGAAGTTGACTCACTCTCAGCGTATGATCACATCCCAGTCAGTTTAGTGTTAACACCGATTTATTTCGAGATTCCGTTATGTTTCGGTTCAAAAGTCCAGATTATAATAATGATTAACCTATGAAAGTGAAGAACAAGCATTCCATTTGCTTGTTTGAATTAACAGTCCTGCCTTTACAAGCTATATATCTAACACAACTAAGAATTACTGAAAGGTATCGTTAGTTATGTTCTTAATTAAGTAATTGGTATCGACCGCCCAGAAGCCATTATGAAGGCGAGAGTTTAATGAGTCAATGACTCAAGCCGCAGTCGGTAAGGATCGATAGGTCTCCAAAAGATATGTCCTATACATTGTACAGGCTTCACTAAGGCTGGATACAGCGACAGCGCCCGCTCCTAGGTTATCAAAAGGCTGAAAGTAGGTCCCGCTTAGGTAGAATTTAATCTCATCCTACGAAAACTTGGTTGATTATTATTTTCTGTAAACTAAGAATGTACTGCGCTAGTCTTACTAATTAACCATATAACTTCTTGACTGGTTTTCGCCATTTATAGCGGAGTATTTTTGGCTCCGTTCCCTTGCTTTGCCTTGAAAACATTTAGCGCAGATGTTAACTTCATTATAACATAAATCATCTGTTCTCGTTTAGTTTATAGTGAATTTCCAATTTACAAGTTCAGGTCATACCTGTAAAGCAAAGTTTGGGAAGCCTTTATCTGAATATTGCGTGATTTATAAAAGACTAGCTGTAGCCCGCGGCTTCGCTCGCGTTTTGGTCGGAAATTATCCCAGGGCACGTTGTAAATATAGCATATGGCACTCGGTGATAATGTAGCTTCCTATTAGTGAAAGAATTTTCATAATCGGTTCAGTAGATCCAGAGATTACCCCCTACAACCACACAAACTTTACCTTTTTATAGAATTAGTCTAGTTACGAAGTATTATAATATCTGTGGTGTAATATAGATATACTGAATGCTGCCGAGGTAGACGTTTCAATATAAATGATTAACGAATGCGAAGGTAATACTTAGCTCCTTTGTGTAAACACAATGTAATTATCTGAGCACATTCAAAGAAACATTATTGTGGGGGTAACGTTAACATAGAACAAAAATTACAGAGCTTAGGCTTTTGAACCTTTCTGTGTAAAAGGAAAGGTTTTGAGTAAAGGCCTGAACCATTCAATAATTTGAAAGTTGAAAGGGCTGAATTTTACGGTGAACTGAATTGAGGGCAACAACTTAACGGTCAAAGAACCTGAGGTTGTTTGTATTCTTCTCTAAATGAATAGCTAGTTGATTGTTTGCTGAAGAAGCAAAACTTCGCCAGACTCGCGAAGCCGTGATCCTCCTTTTTCGTTACCAATTATGGCACAAATTCATTTTATATTCGGCGGGAAGATTCTGTAGACAGAAATACTTGAAAGGCCTAAACTGTTTCTTGTTGGTTGAATATTATCCAGTTTGATTGATTTGATCCCCCAACATCCTCTGCCTGAGTTATTACACCCGTCTTTTGCGATGAGCCCATGATCTGCAGATTGGATGGAATCTATAATGTTGTCGTTTATTCGATATTAATCTTGAATTTGGTTTCGTGATTTGATTATAATGCAATAAATAAAGATTTTGCCTATTTGAAATTGTTATTGTTGGTATCTTTCATGATACGCACGTGAATTATTCAATGTTTTTCAATTTTTTTCATTCCACCGTTATATTCAGTTGGCAGAGGAAAAAATACATGATTTTGGGTCAGAATTTGTTTATCAATTTTAAAAGTCACCTATGTCTTAAATATTTAAAACTAATTTTGAATTCCGAAGTCCAATGTTATATGTATGGTGGCGACCCAAAATAGCAAAGAGGGAATCGATTACCGACCGACCGTTTTAGATGTTTAATAAATCAGAAACTGTTTCAGTTTTACTAAATAAAGTATAAACGAGTATGTTTTCAATCTCAGCATCACTCCATTCATTTAGTGGGTTATTTTCTTCAAGCTCGACCCCACCATCATATTGAAATTTGACTCATTTGACTCATTTGACTTCATTTGATTTGAAATTTGAGTGTCTTTCCAAAGCATTGAATTGTAGGGATTTTCATTGATTTGGCATTTAGTTGGCCTAGTGAAGCATCAACTCCTATAAACGCCTTATATAACCTGTATCTAGGTCTTAAACTCGAACTATTTTGGTTTTCATTCCACTACTGTATAATTTACAGTCTGATCTGGATTCAGTAAACAGCTCGGCCCTAATTCAGTAACATTAATAGTTGTCAATATCATTGTAATTTGTAACGGGCCCGCTCTTTACTATTCCCATGCCCCACATGGCTGTCCTTTGAATGATATTCTGCCGTCACCGTCGACATCCGTTCTATTCGATTGAATTTCAAATATATTGATGTTCAATTTATCGAAGTTTGTGTCTTTGAGTCTACGGACGTCATATTCTCCCCCCATCTGCTGGACTTTTAAGAGTCCTTCCAATTTGGTTATTCTTGGTAATATGGTTTTGGTTGTTGTTATCTCATTTAGTGAGGGTGTTCTTTTTGTTCTCTTACAAATTGCTTAAATGCTACCTTGATATAAACCACAATCAAAGCGCTTAGTATAAAGATGCTGGGTTACACTATTTGGCTCTTGCAAATAGTCTGATCCACCTGAAGCATCTAGTTGGTTCAAATATCGACAGAAAACGAAGTAAAATCAAGTATAGATTATCAATTTCTTTCTGCTTCTCACTACAAAGTGCAGAGAATTATTATCTACTTATATTTGTTTATCGTGAATGCATGACGCGGTTCCAGAACATTATTTACAAGTTTATTTATAGAGTCGTGTTTCATAGCTACATTCCTTAGCGAGTGCACGGTTGGCAACACCACCATGCTATGGCGAACTTACTTCTTGTTGACCATGTAACTTGTAATTGCGTTCATCTAGATGAGAGAAACTGTCATTGTTATTTAGATCTACTCCATTGGGGCCGTCTCTTCGTCTCGATGTAATCATAACATCATCGTGAGTGAGAATCTGAACAATAAAGACTATTAAATAATGTAGATTGGATAGCTAGTCAGCAATGACGTAGTACTACCTATTTGGTGAAATGTCTGGACGATGTTCTGTAGTAATAGGATTTTCTTTTGCAATCTAAATATTAACGACATAATAGACGTAGTGATCTGTGATCTAATCACATGTTAGCTTATCGCTTTACTCTTATCACGTCTACTACATCAATTACCCGTTTGTAGTTTTGATGATCTTTGTCCATCCTGGAAGCCATTTAGAATTATTGTTTTAATAACAAAAGTCGGATGACCGACCAACGCATGATTCATGATATTATATGTTTGCTTCTTTAATAGGTTAGCAGATAATTAAACAATAGAAAATAATTTCGTAAGTAGTTATTTTACACGTGTTTTGCAATATATTGTGTAGTAAGCAAAGTTCGCGTGTTTTCCTACATTACGGTGAATAATTGATTTGTTCGATATGTATCTGTTCATTCAATTTGCGAAGCACGCGATTTTTGTTGGCATACATACATATATAGCTAGTCTAACGCTACATAATGTACGTATCCATATTACGCCGTATTTGTTGCCGGCCATACTTGATTTTTGAAAAGATTGCATTACCTAAGTCCCTAGTTATTGAATACAATTTTCATAAGACTGCATGTATTCAGCGGTAGTTAAATAAATAATAAATAAATAATATCGCTGGACATTACACACAGTACTATCTAGGTGCCACACTAAGCAACGAGGCTTGTGTCGTGGACCCCAGATAGTTAATAATACTACATAGATACTTTTTGTTTGTAAATACATACTTATTATACATATAAACATCCATAACTCTGAAACAAATGTCCGTGCTCATCACACAAACATTTGCTCCTACCGGGATTCGAACCCGGGACCCTAAGAACGTAAGGCAGCCTCACTGCCGCTGCGCTATTCGGGTCGTCAAACAAAAGTGGTTATAAAGTTAAAGTTGGATACTCCTCTCCAAAGACAAAATAATTGCAAGCACGTATACCTAAGACGTCTCCTACGTGCGTCATTCGCGTCTCACCTGAGTTTAACCTTAGTCATTGAACTGAATGTTGGCTCAGAAGTAGTTGGCGCTACTTGGAAGAACGTAAGGGTTTCCTTACATCGTTTTCCATGATACACCAATGCCATTGTCAGATTTCTAAACATCAGATATCCACATCATAACGAACATCGTAAGCTCTCCGTTTTTCAATAAGAAAGAGTCTGAGAATGTTTAGTCTTCAAAACGTATTGACTTGATGTGAGAACGAAATTCTCTTGAGCAATTTTAAAATCATAAACGCAACGCAGCTGTAGCATACATAAAACGTTGCCTAAATAAAGAGTTCGCAACCAACACGTAAATGTTCATGATAAACAATCTAAAAATATAGAAACCAGTTCCCTGATCACGTTGTTGTTGAAATACTAGCAAAAACTCCATCTTAATATTAATTAGCTAGATTTTAAAGTGTTTAATATTGTTGTTGCAGATACCTACAGCTTCGGCAGAAGGCCACTGCATATGGTATGGCGTGTGTGCCTCCGACGCATCAAAACCAACAAACTGCGCGTACAATGGAACTGCAAAGCCAATCCAGAGTACTGCTATGGTGAGTACTAGAAATTACTAAAACAATTTTGCACCACTTACTATTTTACTTACATCTGTCAACATCAACAGCGTCTTTAGAATATACAAACTCATTGATAGAAGGATCTGCCGAGTTATCTTTACTAAATAAGGATTAACTTAATAGGACACCTAAGTGACAATTTATGCAGTCCAAAATGTAACTTCAAATAAGTATCCTTCAAATCGGAAACTTGCCAAGAATGTACAGCTACAGAAAATTTGCTTCCAGTTGCACTGAATATGTATGTGTAATTAGAGCACTTACGTTAAGCCTTTAGGGCATAATGAGCAATGCTGCTGGTCTGCTCATCCTCATCGTCTGACTTACTGCAGGCACTTCTTTTCTGATTGGCTAGAACAGGCAGATAAGCTAGTACAATTGCTTCGTCGTGTCTTCTTTGACTAGCACGAAATATCACCGCGGCTTCTTTGGATTTACTTTTCTAATTTATTGGAACATTCACATTCTCATTGTCTTTTACTTATAGTTCTTCAACTTGTGATTTCTGCAAAGCTCAAGGACTGTTGTTAGGCTTTGCCTGTAGTTTATTTTTAATTCAGGTTTTGTTTAACACTAAAATAAAAACTGGTTATGAGTGCACGTTTGATGCTGAAGTTAAACCGAACAAAACGTATATTTTAGCAGAACCATCGAGAATTTCTTTTTCACCGTTCGTCGTTGTCTCTGTCTTAATGGACTTATTCATAATTAGTGCTGTATTTTTAAAAGCTACTCGTTTCCAAGATCCTTTAGGCTTTTTTCGAAAGTTTTGTAACTGCACAAATGTCGAACTGCATTTGCGACACACTTGGCTGCTCTCTCCTTACACTTTGTTTGATGTATGAACATAATAACAATTTGAACAGTTTTAACTCAGGATGTGAATTGTGCAGTTTAATTTTCCGGATATCAAACAGTTTTTTCACCCCCACAAGGGCGTTGTGAGCGACACTTATCTGGGTCACCGGGTGAGGTTACTTTGTGTTCTCGGTGCTATATTTAGCCTGTGCATGCAATAGTGACGTCATACTGGTCCTAGTTTTCAGGCGGAACTTGACCCGAGACTAACAATAGCTACGTTCAGGTTAAATGAAATCCGCATCGATTGACGCTTGCAGGAGACAGTCGTGTTTGTGTTGAGTGCCATGCATCCATGTACAGTTGCGTTCTTTTCGCTTTTCATAAA
This sequence comes from Eugnorisma glareosa, assembly GCA_947578425.1. Taxonomy (NCBI): domain Eukaryota; kingdom Metazoa; phylum Arthropoda; class Insecta; order Lepidoptera; family Noctuidae; genus Eugnorisma; species Eugnorisma glareosa. The sequence continues at coordinate 3,634,937 of OX387976.1, forward strand.
ATAAAAGTGAGCATGTTATCCCTGATGGCAGAGGTGTACCTACAGTAGTCCCACATTTCGCCAGTTGTGTTTGAATTCAATGTAATAGGGGGCGACCCTCTTGACATCAACCGGGCGCAAATCCTCTTTTCAATTTAGAACAAAATTTAACACATCTGTCATGTTGTTGATGTTATTTATTTATTCACATAGACATGAAACGTACGATGTATCAGCTGCTACTGGAAATAGTCATTAACATAAAACAAGCATTAAACTATACATTAATAATATGACATATTGTCAACACTGACTCACAGCACAAACAGTACCCATTGGCACTGTGTGATAACAATATCCTTGCGACTTGTAAATACCAATTAGATGCAGCTAACTGCGTGAATCAGAGCAGTAGTATGGCGCAGGCATGCCATCAGTTCCTGCGTCTTTTACCTTGCTTGATAATGACGTAGTCTTCAAGCAATTGTTTTTGTGTGCAGATAAAACATTTTGCAAAAAAATTACCGAGTTATTTTTCACAATTTTATGTTTTTGAAGTCTGTTTTATTTTTTGAAAAAAGTTTTTTATTTTGCCAACTTTAGTTGTAATATCCTATAAAAATATTTGCTATGCATTTATTTTACTTTGTTATCAATACATTTCATGGTAATAGGCTTATCCCCAATAAAATGGAACTTAAAGTACCTAACTATTCGTTTTTTTTTTAATTTATTTGACAAATCGTTTTTTTTTTTTATTTTTTTTTTATTGCACATTATTATCGTTTTGAAATTGTAATTTTTATTATCTTTGACATGTTTTTTGTTTGAATGGTACTTTTATATATATATTTTTTTTTAATTCTACACAATGTATATTGTTCCGAATAAATTACTTATGACTTATAACTGTCAAAATGTGGGTGTACTGTACATATCTGCGTACCCCCTCCAGAGCATACAGGCGTGATGCTATGTTATGATGTTGTGTAAACAATAAACATCCAAGCGATTGCAGCAATCACGACAGATTTGCTGTCTATTATTGAAGAGTTCCGTTCCATATCTCCGAAGTCCATGATCAGATCATGACAATATTTCTATGGGACCAACTTGGGAGTATACTCTTTCGAACAATAATATTTTTTTACGATTACGATGGTGGTCCCATAGAGAAAGTTATTCAGTTTGATGGTCTGGTCAGACGACTATACCCTTTCTGTTACACGCTGTATATGACGGAGTTAGGCCCAAACATACATAAAAATATATACATATAAAACATCTGAATTGAAAACCTCCACCTTTTTGAAGTCGGTTAAAAATGAGTGCTGGACAGGCTGGTTGCTATCCATTTATCAAAGCTGAAGATCACCTTGGACCCTCTGGTTAATATCTAGTAGTACGTATGGAAACAATTGGCGCTACATTGTTGCTATCAATTAATTTTCGCCCGATGTGAGCCACGTGCCGAGACCGAGATCTAGCTACGTTTAGTTTACATTCGTTTCTGCTCCCTTTGTTTTGATTCGGGAAAGTTTATCGTTCTAGCAATCATGAATTCGGCAATATTTGGATTTGAGGTTAACTTTGTTCTAGAATTTATGGTGTTCTGTAGTTGAAGTGGGTGGAACGACTATAATAACAAACGGTATTGGTCACGAATGTAAAAATATCACGTTTTCATAATATCATTTCTTATGCCTAGATTGGAACGACAGGGTCAAAGTGTTATTCTACTTTATCTTTTTTTTATGAAAGGAGATGTTTGATTTTGGGCCACCACTATGTACACTACATAGATAAATAGGAAAAAAATAGGGGAATTTCATAAAAATATTAAAAAAATAATTTGAAGAAGGGTACAGTGGTACAAAAATTATCATTTGAAAAGTTCTTTAATAAAATAACCCTATTTTTAGGGCCGTTGTGTTTAACATGATATTTGACGACTTTGACAGTTTTAAGAAGTGACGTTTTTGAGTCTTTCCTTGAGTTTGGATCTGTAGTCTTATTTTATCGAAACCAAAACCCAAGATTTTCGAAATTCGTATATTGATTTTTTATCGCAGGTATTACGATGCACGTCAATCAAATGTTATCGTCAAAATGTCATTTTTTTGCATGCTGCTGATCTGATCCACCATGTTTAATTTTCTTTTGTATTGCTCTCCATGGCCCAGTTAATTTGAATGTACTTTGAAACGAAGTGAAATTAATGAAAATTAACAATAAAAAACGGATACTGTAATACATAGTGATATTTACATATAGTGTACATAGTGCTGGCCCAGGCTCCATACATTTCTGGAACATCTCCTTTATCGCAACAAGACCAATAATCCAAACATCAGCTCTCATCTCCCTTTGGTAGGTGACTGATAGCAAAATTTCGCCTGCCTGCTTATAGATAACAAATTATTATTTAAATCTGTTTGTCTTCAAACAAATTACGCCCTCCTGAGGTTTGCTAGTTGATAGGTGCACAATGTTCACATAGCATTATCAGCCTATAATGTTCCCACTGCTGGGACACACGGCCTCCTCTCCATGAGAGGGTATGGGCTATAATCCACCACGCGGGACCAGTGCGGGTTGGTAGATGTCACGTGTCTTCGAATTTTTGGTTATATGACATGCCGGTTTCCTCACGATGTTTTCCTTTACCGTTTTTGAGAACAGTGGTGATGAAATAAATTACACAAAGTAATGCGCCTGCCTGGGTTCGAACCCACGATTTACTGATCGTAAGTTCGGGCCGGCCGCCACCATTGAGCCACCGCTGCTCTCGTTGACATAGTTTTGATAAATTAATAGCGCAACATTAGGCTAAGCCTTTGACGGCAATTTAATAAACTGAATAAAAATGATTATCCGTCCAAATATCATGTTAGGTTCAGTTTTGGGGTTTTAGGCATTTTAGGTACTCAGTGACGGTTGTTTATTTCCTGTTCATTATGCTATCGCTTTTTAGATTGGTATTTTTTTTTCTAAATAAATGTAGCTTGTATCTTTTTTTAATTAACTCTCATTAATTTGTTCGTTCGTTTGTTTGTTTGTTTTGTTTGTTGTGTTTGTGGGTTTGTTGTGTGTTTGTGTTTTGTTTGTTGTTGTCATTTGTTTTCCTAACAAAAATCCAAAATTCTATTGTTTTTTTTTTATTTTCCTGTCACAACCGCAGGAATAACATTATTAGGTAGAAACTAATTTTTGCGGCCGGTTCTTAGGTTTTTTTTTTTAACGTAAAACTCAAATTAATATTATCCTCCCCAAAAATCCAGCGAAGTTTTTTGACCATTTCTTTTGTTTCAAATCAGCAAATCATAAAAAGGTTTTATTTCATTCTTTGCATAAGATTTGATCGCATGCCGAGGCAAGAGGCATGCAGCAACTTTGGTTCACTCTTAGTCTATACTAATATTATAAAGAGGTAAAATTTGTTTGTATGTTTGTTTATAGGAGGTAATCTCTGGATCTACTGAACGGATTTTGAAAATTCTTTCACTTATAGGAAGCTACATTATCTCCGAGTGCCATAAGCTATATTTACAACGTGCCCATGGGATAATTTCCGACAAAAATACGAGCGAAGCTGCGGGCAACAGCTAGTGTATAATATAAGTTTAAACTATACGTAATCTTATCGACCTGCAGTTACTATAAGACTTGTGAAAGTCAATCTGAAATTGTAAAATCATCTAAGGAAACGTTAGTTTTTGACGCATCTCATATCCATTATTTAATTCGTGGTCACGATTCCCATTTAAACGAGGAAGTATTGCTAACCTAAGAACCACATGAACACATAATATTTTCATTGTTCTTATGTGCATAAAAATGAACCAAAACAACATTTTGCCTGGTTATCATTGAGAAGTTGTTTGAATAATTTGAATTCGTTTGGACGAGTTCAGTGCTTATAGTTTGAACTTTGGTCATGAACTTAAAATTCAAAGATTTTGTTTAAGACAAATCATTTTATTGTTAAAAATTTTGTCATTTTTCCATAATATGCTATAATGAATAATTTATTAATTGCATCGTGATATTACCATAACGTTATGTAAAAGAGAAATATACGTAAAAGTACTCGGACTTTGTTAAAGTACTGAAAGAAGAGTCGTAAAGGATTGACTAAAGAAAATGTCTTTTGCGTTAGATTACTTAAAAAGACTACTTACAAAATGGAATGCAATCGCAGCAGTACCACTTTACATTCCCACGTATGGGTTTAATGCCTCAGGCAACGCAAGTTCCGCGAAATGGTTTATCGCAAGTAAACATTTATATGGCCAGATGGGCCTTTCCAGATATAAACATTACACATTGTTAAAAATATATTTAATGTCAAAAGCATGTCGATATGAGTTTTCTGAATTAAATACTGACTCAGACCAGGTAACAGTGACGTCACCGAATGCATATCGAATGCTTATCAACAGCATTGTACTCGGAACTGAAGATGTTCACGTCACAGCATAATATTTTGAATGAAGGACAAAGACATCAAAATAGCTAATGAATGCGTTTTTTTCTGTGGGATTTTAGTCACAAAGGAACTGGTAATTAATTATCACGAGTCTGAGTTATTTTGCATTTTGAATAGATACGAATCTTAAACGGGATGTACCTGTCAATTAAATGTAAGATAAGTATATTATAGCGGATCGCAGGAAATCAAATGACAACTTTAAATTTTGTAAAAACCTGTAATTTTTTAAATTGAAGGTTGAATTTAGATTTGAGGACATGTTTTTTTTTTGTATAATTTGCATTTTTGAATATTATTGCCGAGTCACTCTTGAATTGACAGAAGTTGTGATTGATGACTGCAGTTTGAAACCGCATCAATGACGAGACATTTAAAAAAATCATGTTTTATTATGAATTCGCAAAATGCCCCAAGAATGGATGCGCTGCTTCAAAGATAGCTAGTTAATAGTTTTCTTCCTCTACGGTTAGGTACTTTGGGCAGTCCGTAACTGCTTTATTTATGCCCACCCAAAGAGATATTATTATACCTACTATACTAGCTGTTGCCCGCGGCTTAGCTCGCGTTTTTGTCGGAAATTATTCCACGGGCATGTGGCAAATACAGGATGTAACAAGACCCTTCACGAAACCGTCAACCAAGCATTCTGTACATCAAACTAAGTAACTTTACGCAAAAATTATTGCTGGGAAACAATTTTTTTTTTGGTGTGAAAAATCACGTTTTATGGTAAGACTCAATGTAACGTACTCAAAACAATGTGCTGATGAATGGATTGAATAGTACGGGGGTCGTGGAGCTGTTTACAGTAAAAATCTTACGTTAAAAAAAAAACTTGTGAAAACGTTAGAACTTTGACCCCCAATATCTCCGTAACAAGAAGGTTCCCAGTAAAAAAAAAAAGATATGGTAAGTACCTTTCGGCTTCGTTAAGGGTCTTGTTACACCCTTTATAGCCTATGGCACTCGGGGATAATGTAGCTTCCTATTAGTGAAAGAATTTTCAAAATCGGTTCAATACTCGTAGATCCAGAGATTGCCACCTCCATACAAACTTACAAATATTACCTCTTTATAATATTAGTATAGATAAAGCTTCATCATAAAAGATTAAATCATTAGTGTCGAATTGACGTCACAATTTGTCATCACCATAGGCAACAAAAACTACTTAGGAAATGTGCTGAAACATTTAAAACGAGTTTAAAAACATGGTGCGAGGTGTCGCTGTCTGCGTTAATTTCGAAATGATGCCAAATTGGCGAATGACTTCACTATTACATCAAAACATGCGTATGAACGAACTGATGTTTTTGTTAGGGTTTCACGTCTATGGTTCACACTGACAAACACCGTGTTATGATTGGTTCGCTCAGACACTGGATGCAATACAAACAAACGTGGAAGAAAATATTCTTGAAGCTATCCACTGAGTGTTGTCTTAAATTCACACGCCGATGTCTGGGCTGGCTGCCAGAAAGAATTTTTTTAGTTGAAAGTAACTAATTGTTGTAACAAGACCTTTAACGAAGCCGAAAGGCACTTGTTCTCCCCGTCATTGCGATAATTTTTTTGTTCTAGACTATACCTGGGACCCTTCGAGTTACATTGGGGGTCAGAATTCCAACTTTGTTTTTTAAATACTTGATTTTAATGGAAGATTTTTACTATAAACACCTGCATGACACCCGTACTATTCAATCTATCCATCAGCACAATGTTTTCAGTGCGTCACATTGAGTTCTACCGTAAAACTTGATTCTTCACCCCAAAAAAAAAGTTGATTCCCAGCAATGATTTTTGTGTAAAGTTTCTTAGTTTTATGTGTACATATACATAACGCTTGGTTGACGGCGGAAAGGGTTCGTTTACATCCTGTATGTAGATGTTGATACGAAAGTTCCATAAGATTCTTGGATCCGGAAGACCACTAGAATCTAATTATGAGAAATATGACAATGATGATTTATCATTTAGTGCTTCGTGACGCGGTTAGCTTCCTTGTGTTAACCACGAATCAAATATCAACTAATACTTCCGAATATCATTATGAATTTAGACGGGAGTATTTGAACGGCATTTTTAATGTACTTCCTGACCCGTCATAAATTATAGCATAGCAAAATATTTGCATAGGTAATGTTCTGTATAACCAGCATGATGACGCGTTTGCAGTAACTTCGTAGTTCGTCGTAAAAAAATTGACGAGTCAACCTTGTGTGAAAGTTTTCACTTTCTCGGCTGTCGACTGTTTCTGACAGTGCAACGTTCTCGAAGTGGTCGAATCATCTTTGATCACAACGATGTCTGGGTCTCATGTAGCTCGCTTGGTAACACGACACTAATGGGAGTAAATTGGCGGCAAATGATCAGCGCTATACATGATTGAAGTAGATAATTGAAACGCTTGTGCTTGAAATAGTTCCAGAGTTCCACAGATCTTCAAACCATAACTTACTTTGATATTGGAATAGTACTCACTCGAGAACTTATCTAATATCAAAGTCAATTCTGTTATATAAAAGTTTACTAAACATTTCTGAATAAAAATTTACTGCAAGGATATGAAACCGAAGATAGCGTCTCATAAAACATCAAATCAACCGATGGCTCTACAGTGCTTTACAGCCAATTTATTTATCTTCGTGCCATTTCACACGATTGTATGCCATTGCCAATAATGTCAATTGTTTTTCGTTACTCACAATAACCAACGCGAAATAAGGTTACTTTGCGTCTGAGAATGTGTTTCCATATCATGACTATATTATTTATCGGTGCTTAACGTTCATTTCGCGCTAAGCCTTGCCATTTGGTCAGAAAGTGTTCGTATGGTTTTTATTACATTCCACCTATAAAACCTCCTAGGGTCTCCGGTCGCACTGAGCTGAAACTGATATTCGACCTTCAGACAACCTTATCTCTTTTGGTCGTATCGATCGTTCTTCACTAACAATTTGTATTCCGCAGAGGGCTGCAATGTTTTATGTCAAAAGTATCTGGAGCAGTGTGCCCAATTCTGCTGGATCCATTTTTTATTTTTGCTAAAGGTGTCGGCGGTCTGCGGACATTCATGTTTTACGCCATTGAACTTGAACCAAGAGCTGCCGCTTGGTAGTAAGTCGTGCTATTAGATAACAGCGATTTTTCTTTAGTATAATAAATTATCTTCATGACAACCGATCCAACAGGTAGTACTAGCAGCTAGAGTAGTTTGGGTAGAATATGAGTACATCCGTATAAACACAATGTTTGATCTCGGTACGCAAATAGGCTATTCACCAAGGCAGTTTCGCAACACGTTGATAAAATTTGCCTGTGTTTTCAAGGAACTCTGGTTTGTGGTTTTTTTATGATTACATTTTTGTTTGTTACTTGGTATTTGAAGGTCTTCATAACTCTCAAGTTAAAGCCTTGCAAAAATAACAGTTGCCTTATGAGATTATAAATGGCATGACGAATTAACTAACAGAATTATTGGCCGCCCAGGTTGTAATTATTATGATATCTGCGATTTTAATGATTTTGTTGTCAGGATATACACATACCTGATAGATTGACAGGAAGTGATGCTATCATTTTTGTGATATCGTAAAATTATTCGATGTTCGGTTGATAGCGGTTTGTAAGGTATTATTTCAGCTGTACTCGTAATGGGCTATTTAAATTGTTTACTCTATTATTTACCTATCGTATTATAAATAAATTATATTTTTTTGAATTGATTGGTTTATAAATGTTCTTTCAGTTTTACAAACAACATTAACACCAAAAGTAAAATGTTGTCTGTTCAGGAAGCACGAAACAAATGTATAGTAGCTGTATTTAATGACTGCTAATACATGACGAACAGCAGGAAATACACGATAATATTATGATTTAATTTTCTTAATCATTTTATGCATTATCTAAATTTGCATTTATACAAATTACAATGACATCAGCTTATAACCTTGATAGGTCATCTACCTTACCCAATAACAAGAACAAGAACAATTTTAAGCACTTTCGAAATAGCGTACTTGACATCTATAGATAAGATATATAAATACGTAGAACACGCGACACCTTGTGACTATCGTTGACTTCGATCAAGAAAGGTAAAACTAACCAACACTTAGGTACACGAGCAGTGAAAGTTAATCAGGTGGATGACATTAATATACTAAAACGTATAATATGAAGTGGTATTGGTTTATTATGCATGAGCGGCGGCAAGCGACCACGGCGTAATATGAAATCGATACCGCAATCACTGGCTTGGTGAAGTATTATAGACTCTTAAGGGACTGGTCTAAGTATTATAATCATATTGTAGTATCCGATCAATAACGTAGGTAACTACAACAGAATCATACATAAATAAATGTTTACCTCTAGGCTTTAGTAAGTTCTGAAAAGTTATAGAGAGCTCCATCACAAAAGACGATCGATACCGTAAAAGAAGATTGAGGAGCAAACAGTGACAAGGAGGCTTTAATACTAAGGGAACGTGGACTGAATAGATAACTAACGGGTCTTGTATGCTAACCGAGATAACCATTGTTACTAAGAGATATTATGACAATATTAAATCGTTTCTCGTTAATCTCCAGACAACAAAGCCTGATAAAGATTCTAGGACAAGCTTTTATCGTGAGCTACTAGCTTGTAGAGGTAGTGTAAAAATTAGAGCTTCTATGCTATATAGCACCGGGCTGTTGAGTCTTGTGACCCTGAGTGTGGTGTCTAGGTTAGTTTGAAACACCGACGGGCCTTGGTCGATACGGCCTTGGGGCTTTCATGGAAACACATGTCCGATACGAATTTTAATGACTTCAAAATTCCCAAATATTTTTATATATGCTTTTTTCAATGGCAGACCACAAGATATCCTTTGGGTATTCTTCGTAGCTGAGATTTGAGAATCGAATATCGATCTGGCTTTATTAATTATTAGGTAACTAAGAGGACCTCGAGCTAGTTTTGAGGTTTTTTTATTTACGTGGTTACCTACATCGGCTTGTATGGGTAAGGCTGACTAGGCAGTAAGCAGTCGATTGAAATATCAAAAGAGGAAAGTTAAAAATACTCTCGGATAATTTTGACTAATTATTATTATTATTATTTAATAATTTTCTCCGTAAATACTAGCTTATGTTAAACTAGCTGTTGCCCGCGGCTTCGCTCGCGTTTTTGTCGGAAATTATCCCAGAGGCACGTTTATAATTATACTAGCTGACCCGCGCAACTTCGTCTGCGTGCGTGCGTACATAAAAGAAAGAGAGGTTAGAGATAGTGTGCGTCAACCTTAAAAGTTAGACATATGGCCATTGCGGATATTTTTTTAGAGCTATTTAAGAGGGACAATTCCGACATACATGATAATTGCGTAACTTTAACCGTTCACGCACAACGGAAGCTCTCAAAAGGAGTAAATCCCTATTATATACTATTACCGATGGATAATCATCAAATGACCCCTCCCACTCTGGACGGAGCGGAAGGGATTGTCAGACTTGTACTGACTAAAATCCACCCACGTTTCTTCTGTTGCCCTTTGCGTTCCAGGGCCGCGGTATCTCTTTCGAACAGTCCCGCAACCCTGGCAGGCCTCGCTCCTCTTGGATCCCTTCCCGTTTGCTGACATCTCTTTGAGGCGCGTGTGGAACACGAAAACGCCGTCACCACGGCCTGTCGTCTTAAGACGGACGGATGGCGAGCTAGCCCATTACTCACCGTCCACAGGCCCGCGACCCTCGACAGCCTTACGTCTTCATCTTTAGACACTCGATGACAATCATACACCAGCTAGAACGAAAATTCGCATCAAAGTTCTTGAAATGAGCCGAGACACGATAAAACTGCTGTAAACTGTTGCGGACCTCTTGCAACTGCCTTCCGTCTCCATCGTCAGACCTTTGATGATAGACATACTCCAGGCAGGTCTAAAGTTCTCATTAAGGTGCATGAAATCAGCCGAAACACGATATAGATGCTGTAAACTCTTGAGGACCTCTTGCAACTACCTTCCGTCTCCATCGTCAGACCTTCGATGACAGTCATACTCCAGCTAGGTCAAAAGTTCTCATCAAGGTGTATGAAATGAGCCCAGACACGATATACATGCTGTAAACTCTTGAGGACCTCTTGCAACTGCTTTCCTTCTCCATCGTCAGACATTCGATGAAAGTCATACTGAGTTAGGTTTAAAGTTTTCATCAAAGTGAATGAAATGAGCCCAATAACTTTATACCTGCTGCAAACTGTTTAGGACCGCTTGCAACAGCCATTTGTCTCTATCTTTGACCGACGATGACAGTCATACTTCAGCAAGGCCTAAAGTTCTCATCAAGGTACATGAAATGAGCCCAAACACGTTATTGTTGCTGCAAACTCTTGAGGACCTCTTGCAAGTGCCTTCCCGTCTCCATCGTCAGACCTTCGATGACGTCATACTCCAGCTAGATCTAAAGTTCTCATCAAGGTGCAGGAAAAGAGCCCAAACATGATTTCTCAATTTAAAAAACAAAAATCATGCATAACGGACTTCTCAGTAAAAAGTTATGCGTGGTCAGGTCATACATGAAATAAAAAAATATAGACGCGTCGAATTGAGAATCTCCACTTTTTGTTTCGTTGGTTAATAAACCAAGCTTCAGACATCTGACACGGGCGAGGGTCATTCTTTCACGGAAAACTTAACACCGCGACTCAGAAAATGGAGTGCAATTAATAGCGCCATCTATCGAGCACGAAATTAAACCGTTAAAATATAATGCATGTAAAGCGATCGAACACACACTCTACAGGGTTATAGGCGTCATGTAGACTAATCTAGAGTACTTTTTGCTATAAGAACTTTTTTATTAAGCTGGTCAACCGATTTAAAAGTTATCTTCACATTTTTATTGATTAGTACCATTTTGGTGCAATAGATGTCGTTGCATGTATCTTACACAATGATGGTAAGTTCTTCTTGAACACTTTAAATTCATAAATCTTTTGATAGAGAGCACTGATTACAATGAGACAAAAACTAAAACCTTCTCCTCAGTTCCCCACAATATTTGTGCATTGAATCTAATCACATAGGTTTTTCCAACAACATGAACGCCCGCCTCGCAGCGCGCGCGGTTCATTATTTTGATGCGGAGTTATTTTAAAACTGTGATATCTCCTAAGATATTCATCTAAATTGAATGGTGTAAAGGACAATTTTGGTCACAATTGAGTGCTAAAGATGACTAACATATTTATTTTGATAAGGATTAATACTATGTCGGTATAAATACCTTTGCAAATAAAGCACTATTTTTGACCAAATTTTAAAATCATAAAAATGGTTATTGTTAGTCAACCTTAAAAGATAGGCATGTGCTGTCGCGGACTTTATTTTAGACATTTTTAAGGGGAATAATTCCCTCATACATTATTTTTGTGCAACTTTAACCGGTTAACCAGCGCACGCAACGGAAGCTCTCAAAGAAAATAAATTTTCCCCGTTTTTGCAACATTTTTCATTGATGATCAGCTCCTATTGATTGTAGCGTGATGATATATAGCCTATAGCCTTCCTCGATATATAAGCTATCCAACACTAAAAGAATTTTTCAATTCGAACCAGTAGTTCCTCAGATTAGCGCGTTCAAACAAACAAACAAACAAACAAACAAACTCTTCAGCTTTATAATATTAGTATAGATAATTATAGCCTATGGCACTCGGGGATAATGTAGCTTCATATTAGTGAAAGAATTTTCAAAATCGGTTCAGTAGATCCAGAGATTACCCCCCCCCCCCCAAATATACAAACAAATTTTACCTCTTTATAATATTAGTATAGATAAATGTGGTCAGTAATCGCATGCGCTGTCATTCCTGCGTATTCCGCATAGCACACAAGCCTACCAAATATTGGACCAACGCTAACCACATACCTACAACACTTCATTATTTACTACTTTATAGAGCTTTTAATAAACAAACTAGCTATTGCCCGCGACCTTCGTTCGCGAGAAATTATTATAAAAAAAGATTACTTCCCTTTTTTAATCGAATTTTGTTACCAATTTCAAGCGTTTTAATATTTTTAAAAGTAGCCATGTAGACTTTATAACCTCAGCTATCTCCCAGTGAAAGTCCCGTCGGTCCAGCCGTTTCAGAGATTAGCCGGAACAAACAGACAGACGAACATTGAAAAAAAAAGTGTTTTTGTTAAAAGTACCGTAAGTATAATCTTACGGTAGTAGTAGTAAGGGTATACTTTCATAAGCATTCAGTAAAAAGCTGTTATTTTGATATTACAAACAGACTTAATTTTCAAATATTTGTATAGATTTTAGCAACGAAACGGAACGACTTGTGAAATTGTATTGAAAAATACAAGATGGCGTCGTTAGTTCCAACTATGATCAGGATCACGCGCCAAAAGAACTATGGCTATGCGGCAATACTTATGTTATGACATCAGCTGTTTGCGACAGCCAATGAGAAGCTAGTAGTGCTGCGCTGACGCACATGGATGATACTTTGAACCGTTTTAAAGGAAGATATCACTGTATGGGGTTTGTGGTCAGTATTATGTAGTTACGATTTGTGACAAAAACAGCTACGAGTTTTGTCACAAATCATACTAATTGTCAATATGGAAATACACTACAAGGTAATTCAGTTAAATTACGGTAGCATTTGTTTCCTCAAAATATTTATAAAATGAGACACAAGCTTGCATTTAATAAACAAGTTCCATGTTTCCTCACTTCGATATATCTAATTTAGAACTCACGGTGAATTGACATCCGCATTTTAATTTTATTATCTGCTTAGATTTTAACTGATAAATTTTCCATTAACCCAACTGATAAAGCATTTGTTTAATATGTCGAATGGTTTTAGGTTTTTTTTTTATTTCCCTTTAGATAAATAATTGTATATTTTTCAAAGTCGTCATTTAAAAAAAAGTGGAAAACCCGTGTTATAAAAATTATCGCTAACTTCCTTTACGACCTATATAAAAATGTGTTTAGCTAGCATGATTTTGTCATTAAAATACAAATAAAAACATTAATTAGTCATTCAAAACGGTTGTAATATTGATAAGATATGAACGCAGGTGTTGTTTCTATCAGGAATTCGTATTCACCGTATATTGTTAGTAGTCTAGATAACAAAGTTTTACAATCACCACGTGTGATAGTCCTGCACAGTTCTTTTGGCGCTTTGCCATACATACTCGGAACCAACGCTGCCATTTTGTTTTTTCTATACAATTTCCACCGAATAGTTTGCCAACAACGCCCTCATGACAATTGCATTCAAGCGCCAAAAGAAATTGCACTATTTTTTTACAAAATATTCACCATAGATAGAGGTGTTAGTTATACATGTATGATTAGCTGAATTATAATATAGATGTCGGATTGTCGGGATTTTAGGCTTGCATGTGGGCAAAAAATGGGTTTCGTGCAATGAAAGAAAACACACTGGGTGCGATGCACTGTTTCTATTAAACTAAAAAAATACTTGAAATTACAATTTAACACAATAACCCGGGGCACAATGAATCGGGTACAGTTCCAGGACGTCTCAACTCCGCTGCGATCAGACATTGAATGTCGTCCTCGCCTCGAGCTGTAAACATCACGGCTCTGTAGAAGCACGCTGTTGTGTCGCGTGATTTCACCACTGGCGTACTTGCGATTCATTTAATGTCTGTACCAATGACCGGATCCGACATACATAAAATAGCATAGCGCCTGTAATACCTAAAGGATTAGGCCGGAGGTGTACCTAATGGTACACCCATATTTCCCATGGAATAGGGGGCGAGGCTATTACCATTAACCGGGCACAGATCTAGACTCCTTGGCTGCTACTGAGAATTTCTTGATGGAAAAACGCAATAAGTAATACTTTGCCCGACCCGGGAACCAAACCCAGGACCTCATTCTCAGCAGTCGCGCTAGCGACCACTAGACCAACGAGGCAGGAATTTTACAATTATTATTTATTACCCTTTCTTGCCAGCTTTTGTAACCTTCAAAATAATCGTTTTGATAAGAATATAGTGTGATATTATATTGTAGTGCTTGTCGGGGAAACACTTGAATTTCGAGTAGTTTGTGTTAAGTAGCTCAAGATCACGGGAAACCCATTTTCTGTTTAATTTTACTAGAAGTTTGCAGGTGAAGGCTACACCAAGGCCCCAATTAACGAGTTCACTAATGTTTTTATACGTGAGTCGCAGAAAAGCAGCTCAAACGAAATATTTTCCAGAGAACATACTGAGAGTACACGTAATACAGAACTGGTTAGATGAATTAGTATGTACTCGTATATACGAATACGAGTAATTAGAAAGACAAGGTCAAAACGTTAAAAACCTTTTTGTTTAACAGATTTTTCTTACTAAAATGTTTAGAACGCGGAGCCATGATATTTTTTATTTATTTTTTGGTATCAAAATTTAGTGCTTATTATAGCTGTTATGCAAAAAAATGACTACATAACTCATGTTTAAAATTATTATATATTGGAAACGAAACGAACGAAACTAATTTTAGCAATTATTTATTTTTAAAAACACTGTATCTATGCATGTTATTATTTATTGCCTTTATTTATCTTTTTTACAAATAATTTACATTTTTAAATATTCCTTATAAAAAAACAATATAAAATTGTTACTCACCGGTATCGGGAACAGGGTCCAGCCGTTCGGCGCGCGGTCAGGTCTCCAGAGAGAGGAACCTCCTAACATTAGGAGCCGTGTCCAGAAGTACCGCTTTCTGAATCAAGCCCTTGATCCAGCTGCCTAACGAGAGCCTCCTCAGGTATTGATCGAGGCTCTTAGCAATTAAGCCATGGGCTGATACGACTATCGGCACAATGATCGCTGAGTCCACGTCCCACATGTCGACAACCTCGCGAGCCAAGTCAAGATACTTTATTTGCTTATGTTATTATTTATTATTAACTTTTCTAGAACGTCTACGTTGTGATGAAACCTCAAACCCGCTGAGTGTCGTCAGTTGCCATCAACAGCATAGCTTGCTACACACATACAATCATTATGTAAGGAACTATATCATTATAATGTCGTAATACGGGGTCGATGGGACACCGACGCGAAAACGGTTGCCTACCACATATTCAGTACATCATTCTGAGCCTCCCTATATAGAAATTTTTCATCGGTTATTTTAAAAAAAACAGATGTTCCATTCATTTTAACCGTGTAGGTTGCACTTTTGTAAGAAATAGGTACTTACCAGATTTTTTAAAAACGCGATCAACAATGATGATTCGATTTTTTTTTTTGCTTTTTTTTATTCGTCTGTGCAGTTATTAAATAACTGTATATTTATTTTAATTATAATTTTATGTTTGAAATGCAGGAAGCGCGGTCGAAGTAGCCTATGTGTGATATGTGTGTTACTTTCATAGCTATTTATTTATTTGTGTTTAATGTTATCTGGCAGGGTTTATCCTCTGCGTGATGCATCCTACATGTGACGTCACGTCCATTCCAAACATGATACTCTGTTGATACCGTTCTAGATTATTTGACATTTGAGATTCTGCGCATAGTAATGAACTACTGGATTAGTCTGACTCTCACGATAGAAACATGATCAGTTGATCACTCTCGTTTACATTTCAACTTAAATATTTTTTTATGGCTTTCCATGTTTAAGGAGGTCGTGGTTAAATAAAAACAGCCTCTCGGGTCGATCTTTAGGTTAAGCCACGCTTGCCTAGGTTGGTCTGTGGATGGGCGACCACACATTACGTACCGAGTTTCCTCCGTGCCTCGAAAAGCACGTTAAGGTGGATGCGCAAGGGTAGCCCGCGAAATTTAAATTTTCTTACGCGTATTGCAATTTGCAGGTCAGGTCTTTTTGAGATTATATGAACTCGGAGGGTTGTATTGATGATTTGAATGATTATAGTTCTGTAACTCCATACGTGTTACTGGCGCGATTCATAATTTCATCAACATACAACTTGACACTGACCTGCAAATTGCAATAAACTTGAGAAAATTTAAATTTCGCGGGCTACCCTTGCGCATCCACCTTAAGCCGTTGGTCCCGGCTGTCATTTGTAGATCTTTGACAGTCGTTCCATGGCCCAAAAAGTCTGACAACCCGTCCTCTTACCAAGGGGTTATCGTATTACCCAGTACTAACTGGGTTGTGGAGGTCAGATAGACAGTCGCTCCATGTAAAATACTGGTCTTCAGCTGCATCCGGTTAGACTGGAAGCCGACCCCAACGTACTTGTGAAAAGGCTAGGCAGAATGATGATGATCGTTTTTCTATGTTTACGGAGAGAATATTTATTTTAAAAAAAGCCAGACGAACTGGCAGAGACATCATTTACTTAAACAAAGGTGAATTCAGAAATAGGTTTAGGCGTCATCATTTCCCTGCAGCCGTTAATTTAAATTAATTTGATTAATGTTAGTATTCAATTTTTTTATGTTAATTTAATTTAGGTATACGAATTCTGATCATTATATTATCTACGTATTTTCTTTATAATTGATTGGCATTTAAATAAATCAAATCAGAAAAAAGCTTAATCAATCAATATAATGTCATATCGCGGTATACAATGTGTAACAGAATAAACGCACAACCTCTTAAGGGGTCATTGTACTCATCATTATGAACAACTTTCACTATGGTACTAACCCCGAAACGCGAAAAAAAACAGCTGTTCAGTACATTTTGTCGAATTATGCGCACAGAAATGTATGGGGCAGTCGATTTTTTTTGCGATTTCAGTTTTGGTCCCATAGTGAAAGTTGTTCATAATGATGAGTACAATGACCCCTTAAGAGGTTGTGCGTTAATTATGTTACACATTGTATAAATTAATAAAATCGTTTCTGTTATCACATTTCGCAAAGTGCCAAAACTATGTCAGGTGATGTGACGTCTCATTACACATCATTCGTACCATTCTAGACAGTCTTCATTCAATGGGGGCTATCGCGTATAAATTCGCCGCTAGAGGCGCTAGTGTAGCGCGGGGGCACCGAAATGTCAGATGTCATAGATTGTTCACGCGTTGCTTGCTGTTTTTTACAAATATTCACGATTGTGGTCTAGATTGAGCCATTCCTTATTAATTACGACTTGAAGATTTTAAGAAGCAACTTAGAATTTGGAAATTATTTTAAGAAAAAAAAATGGAAATATTTTAAGAAATAACTTAGAATTTGAATTTAGTTAGTACTTGGAGGTAAAATGATTTTTAAATGTTTCATGCTTGCTAATTTTAGGGAGAATATTGGAAATATATGAACCTGAAGTTTACACTATGTTATTAACGTAATAAAATAAACTTTTTATTAAGTTATTAGGGCTTTAAAGTATAAAATAGAATTATTGACAGGACCGTAATAGACAGTGGCGCCTTCTGGTAAGCTCAAAAACGATAGCCCTCATTAAAACATTCTTATAAATCTGACAAGCTCAATGTCTACTTATATTTAGTTAATTTAATATGCTCCAGCCATTCAGCTAATAATACCTTATCTGCTATTAATGAAGAATACTTCTCCGAATAATCAAATGGACACTGACTCCATATTAATTAGTACTATGGAGTATGGACTGATAGTCCTATAAGAGATTTTTGTAACCTGTCAGTCAGTATAGGAAAAGATTTTAGAACACAACGGAGCCAAAAATGTAACAATAATTTTTACTTGGGCATCAGATAAAATTCGTGGCTAAGGTAAGGTAACTCAGCAGCGCGGGCCTGTGGACGGTGAGCTATGGGCTAGCTCGCCGTCCGTTCGTCTTATGACGACAGGCCGTGTCGACGGCGCGCGTGTGCCCCGGAACACAAAGGGCGATGAAGGAACATGGATGGGTTTTAGTCAGTAAAAATCTGACACTCCCTCCTGCTCCGCCCAGAGAGGGAGGAGTCATTTGATGATTTCCCATCCGAAAAAAAAAAGGTATAACCCAGCAATTCTGACCACCAGCCTTACCGAGGGGAATCCTGTTACTCATTAACTGGGTTGTGAAGGTCAGCTAGACAGTCGTTCCATGTCAATACTGGGGTTAATAGTTTGCAAATGGGTGTTCTGGGGGGTTACTATGACGTCATAAAGCAGGAGTAATTCCAGTGTGGGAAAAAGACAGCTATACAGGTCGTCTAACGCCATCTCTTTCCCACATTGGAATTACTCCTGCTTTAAGACCTCATGGTAGGCCACCTGGTATTTAGCTGCATCCGGAGCTGAAAAGCAGATGATGATTATCAGATAAAACAGCATGATAGAATTTAGATACCATGATGTGCGCAACAATGGACAAGTGTATTTTATTTTAGAGTAATCTAGTTATTAATTAGTGTCCATTGCTACCATCCGTGAGAAAAAACGACGCGATGCCGTCGTCCTCCCAGGCAGTGTGTTTCTATCAAGGCATGAAACATTTCTAAAAGTTATTGTACCCACGTTTTTTTGGAACTTCTATTGTGGGACATTGTAGCAATACATTTGGGGCGCAGGTGTGTCACTGTCGAGTCATAATATTTATTGGAGCGGGTCGACGACCCTACAGGCATATTTTGACGATAAAACAATAATAAGAAAGTTCCTTGCCATAACATGTTGGGAAAAGGTCGTCAGCGAATTGGAAATAAAAGTATTTGATCACGTTTGTTTCTTCAAGTGGAACTAATGTGCCCCACTGTTGAAAGAAAAGCAATCTTCTTTTATTTGGTCATCTTGGGAGACGCCTAATGATTGATTACTAAGCTTGTACTCGGAAATACTTCAAGCGTGCCCAAAGCGACGCAACGTAGTCTTTAAACAAGTATTCGAACAGTTTATCTCATTTTCCACACACGAAGTCTAAGTCGGACTCTACAATCTCAGTGAAGTAATCCAAGCGGACTATACAGGGTGTAACAGGACCCTTCACGAAGCCGTCAACCAAGCAATCTGTACAGCAAACTAAGTAACTTTACGCAAAAATTATTGCTGGGAACAGACTTTTTTTTGGTGAAGAATCACGTTTTACGGTAGGACTCAATGTACGCAACGTACTCAAAACATTGTGCTTATGGATGGATGGGATAGTACGGGGGTAGTGGACGTGTTTAAAGTAAAAATCTTACATTAAAAACAGGTATTTCAAAAAAAAAATAAACTTGTAAAAATGTTGAAACTTTGACCCCCAATATCTGCGTAACTAGAAGGTTCCCAAGTATAGTATAGAACAAAAAAATGATCGCAATGACGGGGAGAACAAGTGCCTTTCGACTTCGTTAAGGGTCTTGTTACACCCTTTATAATTATGTAGATGAAACATAAAACAAAGAGGATTAAATGTTGGCACCGGTCAAACGGCCGTGGAAACCGTGTTCTAATTAACGGCAGCAGGCTTGCGAATAGCCTACCGAATAGTTACGTCACGAATTGCCTCGTGTATCTAAAACGTGCCTGTTTCATAGAAATGTACAAATAGTATAGGTACCACGTTTTTGATACCTATAGATATATTTGGTTAACGACGTCGTCAGCGAGGTGATGACATGACAGTATTGAAATTATTATTTGTTTTTAGCACAGATGCATTTGTTTGTTATTTTATTTATAGCATTCATATAATACGAAATACTATAGTTTGTTACTGTCCAGTGGAGATTAAGAGTTTGTGTAAATGTTCTTCCTTTCAATACGGCTAATTGAAGGCTCTGATGGATATACATTATTATTGATCCTATCTTCAAACTCATTACTTGGTAACTTACAATGAAGCGTAGATTTTATAATAGGTGATTAAAATCACTATAAATTCCGAACGATAAAAAAGAAATCTCATCCATTACGATTTTGATGTCAAACTGGGTCATCTTATCGTAATACTCAGTACTGGGAATTTCTTCGAACACAACAGCTTTATACTCAACAATATAGTGATTCATCCTATGTTGAAAGCTTCCAGACCTGCTGATAACCTCAGTCACGGTTAATTAGTAGCTGGAGTAGTTTGTTTAGATTGAATGCCACTAAACAAACAATGAGCGCTCTTTGATCACGTAGGTTGATTACGAGTCCATCCAGAATCGATTCGCTGGACGCTGATGTATTTATGTATGACGCGAGTTGCTTTTGTTCTTTGAATGTTATCTTTCTCTTCGATAAGGCTGAGGTCAGACGAGCGTAATTTTTTGAGTTGTGACTTGTGAGTCGCGTAATTTCAGTATTATTTTTTCCAAAAACAAAAATGATGAACAAAGATGCTTTAATCAAGTGTAAAAAACCGTTGTGTTGTGTTAAAAACCATGGCGTATTTAATTATAAAATCTCCTGGGAGTATTTTTTGTAAGAAACCAAAATTATGCGACTAAAACTCAAAAAAATACGCTCGTTTGGCTTCACCCTAATATCGGAAATGAATGGCTCGTGGCTTTCTGTTACGGTCATTTGTAGCGTATCAATTGATTTACTAAATAACCTTAGTTTTCTAATGCTCATTAGCATACTTGAACTTCTACGACTACATTAATTAATAGGATTGTTGTTGGTGCCTGAATATCTGCACATATTTTTTCACTTCTCATGCTCTAAAAGTTCGTCTTTATGTCGTGGGCAGGCGACATAAAGTCGCTTTTTATGCTCTAGAGCATAAAGTAAAATTTTCGTCGAAGACCAAAGCAATCGGTCCAACAGCCACACGAACAACTTCAACTTCATAGAATAACCTCTTTATTTTAATTCGTTTCGTTAGTATTCTAAGAACAAGGCAAGGATATTTCTCATTGCCCTAATGTAACTTTCAATTTTAATTAAATTTACAATATTTACATGTTGCTGTTTCATTTCCTCGCAATCGAAGTAAAAAGTAGAGTGTACAACTCGTCCATAAAACCCATTTTACACTCCCATCCTCGCTCGGTAGCTCGCTCGGATGGATAAACGTCTCGCGTAGAATGGTGCGTTTTATGCACTTGATGTACATTCTACTATTATTAAGGTGGATGCGCAAGGGTAGCCCGCGAAATTTAAATTTTCTCAGGTTTATTGCAATTTGCAGGTCAGTGTCAAGTTGTATGTTGATGAAAATATGAATCGCGCCAATAACACGTATGAAGTTACAGAATTATAATCATTCAAATCATCAATACAGGTCTCCAAGTTCATATAATCACATTCAATAGCTATTTCATGAAAAAGTCACTTTTTGAGATTATATGAACTTGGAGGGTTGTATTTCCCGAAGAGGCAGGTAGAGACAAAGAATTGTACCTCTTGTTTTGATGTATTAATTGCGTTATAATTTTCAATGTATAAATAATAATTAAATACTGAAAGTTGAAATAAACAGGTAAATTATTCAACTACTTATTTTGACAAAATAATTGTTGTTAACAGAGAATAGTTATTTAACTAAGAGAACAATAGTTCGGTTTGCCTAAAATTAGAAAAATAAATAATTATCCTTCTTCTTTCATACCTTCTAGATATTTTGGTACGAATTACGCCTAAACCAAAGATAACCTTATACCCATAGGCGCTTGGTTCTCTGTAGGTTCTTCCAGTAAGTTTAATTACTTCTCACCTTAAATAGCCATTTGAACAAATTGCCCGACGTCTGGGGCATTGACTGACGATCGAATTTATCGAGTTCAAAGTTCTATATGTTGAACTTTTGTGCCCATAACGAGTCTGAGAACTAGCTGAAAATAGCCTACCGTTTCTTTGATGATGATTACTCATAAAATATGTTTATTCAGCCGCATTATTAGTCTGGAAGCTACGTTGCAGGCGGACTTATTACAGATTGCTACGCTCGGAAGAAGAACCCTGGCATAGTACTACCGAGTTCACTGTTCACCCAGTTTTCACCCTTATACTTTGAGTAATAAGGTTGAAAAGTGGTCATTACAAATACAAATGACATTTCAGAAAATACTGAGATGGGTTTGATTTTGCAGTGCTATTGATATTGCAAATGTCCATTCCATAAGACGCAGTCTTCGATCAATAATAGTTTGCCACTTAATAACATGATGCTGATGATTTGTTTACATTCTGTACTTCAAACTTGTAATCTAACATATTATGACTTTCCTACAATTTACTAACCATTATGTTTTCTATTTGTTTCCAGACGGTACTCAAGAAGTACTGTCCCGCCATAGCTGAAGGCGGCTTCTCATGCTGCAGTGATCAGCAGCTGGACGGGTTGGCCTCGAAGATTGTTCCCGCCGAGAACTTCTTACAAAGATGTCCCTCGTGCTTCGAGAACTTTCTCCAGCATATCTGCGGGATGACGTGCTCGCCCAATCAGAGCGAGTTCTTGTATCCCACCACGACTGCTCCGTTCAATGGTGGGTATCTTTTAACTTTAGCATACAACCAACCGTTGCTAGTTATCTAACGATAACATAGTAGCTAAGCTGATAATCCAGCTTAGCTACAGTGTGCTTATATGACTATGAATAGCCAAAACCAAAAAAAGAATCACAAACTTAAATCTCTTCCCAAAAAGTTTTGATCGAACTTGCTAACTTAACAGGCCAACAGAAGAGTTGTTTTACAATTAGTAAGAAACACCAAAATGTGAAGAAAATATTGTAACCGGTCGTTTGTTTAATTCCAGCCACACACGAAAGGGTCACCGAGGTGACATACGACCTCAGCTCGAGGTATATGTACGCTACCTTCAACTCCTGCTTACAGGTAAAGTATCTAATGAATATATGAAACGACAAGCAAGTTTCGGTTCAAAACAAGTTGTGTAATAGACTTTTCAACATGATTTTAGTGTGAACGTTTCGCCATTGTATAATACAGGATAAATACTGGGTATGGATGGCATGACATGAAGCACATACATACAGACGAAATGACATTGACATTTTATTTGTGTGATAAAGTTGAAATTGAGGGTGTCTTTTGGGTCGTTTTTTAATTGCAAAACTCTTGTTCCCGATGTTTGTCGATGCGCACGTTTTATCCTAAAGCACTGTATCGTAATCTTTACCATGAATGAATACGTGGGTTTAGGTGATGATGAATTGATACGTTGAATATCGATTGCTTGATAATAATATTATGATAACTTCATGAATGGGTCGACACCGTATGAATGATTTCCGAGTAAATGTAGCTGGATTGGCAGAGGTACTATATTGATATGAAAAATGTACCTATACATTCTCTTACATAGGTACAATATTTTATATTATCCTACTTTGCTTACCTACAGTCATAAGTATCAAAGTCTTATTTAATTTCAAAATGGTCAAGTGATTTCTAGCTTTAATAGATAAATTTCTTGACCTTTCCTTATCGCACACAAAACTTTTGGTGAAGTCAACGTGCTAATGCTCTTTGTTTCATATCAGGGAAATATTTGAGAGTATTTTGATATCTAATTCCAAAATCAACCTAAGTCGCAAGTTCTATTTATCTTCTAGTTCAGACGTGAGCGTAATGACGATGTCTGTTATTTTCATATTTTTATCTGTGTGTATATGGCTCAAGTCTTTATCTAAGAAATTGCAAAATAAATAAAGTCTCACGTGTGAAAACAAGCGATACAAACGTGCTGTCGTTCTATTATCTTGTCATTTGAGAGTATCTTAAATATCAATTGAATTTCTTTTCGTAAGTACGAGTTTCAATAAAAATGCAATTTCAACGTCATCGCGGTCAAGTACTTGATGTCAATTAGATTTTGAGGTTTTTATGGCCCAGACTACGGTCATCTATCGGACAAGTATGTTATTTCGTGTGGTCTATTTATATTTTTTGCAAGCAAACTACTCTCACCTCGCTACATGTGCGTCATACTATTTACCACTCAACGACCTTGAGAAATATCTTCCGCTCCAGCCAATCAGTTCAACTATCTCTGTGTTTACATCATTCTTCAGTCTCCTGCCTTATACCAATTTATTTGGTCGGCTCAGCATCTCTTCTTATTCCCTACTTCTCTAGTAGCCGTCACCCCATGCATCGTTTCTTTGGTCATCACTACACTTCGCCATCCACGTTTATACTCAAAACATAATGCAGGACATTTTCCGCATTCCTCCTCATTACACGCCCATACCGTGTCAGCCGATCCTCTTATAAATACAGGATGTAACAGGATCACGAAGCCGTCAATCAAGCATTCTGTACATCAAACTAAGTAACTACGCAAAAAATATTGCTCGGAAACGACTTTTTTTGGGGTGAAAAATCACGTTTCACGGTAGGACTCAACTGCACTGTGTACTGGACTGTAACGAACTCGAAACATTGTGCTGATGGATGGATTGAAAAGTACGGGGTTCGTGGAGGTGTTAAAAGTCTTAAATTAAAAACATGTATTTAAAAAAAAAACTTGTGAAAAAGTTGGATCTTTGACCCCCAATATCTCCATAACTAGAAGATTCCCAGGTATACATTTTTTTTGTTCTAGATCTAGACCATCTAGAACAAAAAAAATGGCGTAATGAAGGGGAGAACAAGTGCCTTTTGGCTTCGTTAAGGGTCTTGTTACACCCTTTATGTGTACCTAATAATGATTTCTTATAACTCTTTGTTTACAAACAGGTGCAAGCGCCGTCCACCAACCAGCTGGCTCTAGACCTGATGTGCGGCGAGTATGGAGCGGAGTACTGCACGCCGGAGCGCTGGTTCAAGTTCATGGGGGACGTGGCCAACTTCGCGCCCTTCCAAATTAACTATGTCAGTAACCCGGTGCCTGAACATGGGCTGACGCCGTACGATCCCATGACGAGGCCCTGCAGTGAAGGACCACCCGTAAGTCATGATTTTTTAAGACTTAGGTTATCCAAGGCAGCTCCGTGAATGGAGGGAGTTCCATTAGGATATTGCATAAAAATATAAAACATATTATTTGAAACAAGCTACAAGTCCGCCGCGCCAGAGCAACTGCTCACGTTATACAAAGCACAAGTTCGATTGTGCATGGAGTACTCTTCGCATCTTTGGATTGAATCAGCACTGATGGACCAGCACATCAGGCTGTTGCGGCCAAATGCAAGCCTATTTAGTATTAAAAAACAACTCTTTCGAGTATACAATTTCTAGCTACGCTGAACCCGGCTATTTGCAAACGCAATAACTTTATCAGTTGTCACCTGATCACCACGTTAACCTTTGAAAGCCCGATTCTTATCAAATTGATCAGATATTATGTCGCAGGTGGTAGGCTATTAGAGGACTGTAAATGAATATAATCATGCCTATTGATGTGGCGTTGCTAATATCAAATACGAATCCAAGATTGTTTTCAAAATCGTCTTCAAACAATCGTAATCGTTATGTGTATTATACGTATTACCAAACCAAGAGTCTATGTTATAATATTGTTATGTTAACAGTAGCGTGTGCGGAAACAAACAAAGGCTATCAATAAATAACATTTAATTTTGTAATAATGAAGTAACTATTACGTAAGCCCGAAGAATTGGCCAACTTGGGTGGCAGTGGGCAGGGCACATTGCTAGCAGAATGGATGGCCGATGGGACTGAAAAGTTCTGATGTGGCGACCGCGAACAGGGCGGAAACGTTGGACGACGTAGACCTCCCACTAGGTGGACCGATGACCTGGTGAAGGTTGCGGGGATACGCTGGGTAGCGAGACGCACGGGACCGGTCAATGTAGCGACACTTGGAGGAGGCATATGTCCAGCAGTAGACTTCTTTCACCTGAAATGATGATGATGATGAAGTAACTGTTTCGTTGATCTAGTGGTCGCTAGCGTTACAGCTGAGGAGGTTCTAAATTCAACAGCCGCGTCGGGAAAAATGTTATTGGGTTTCCCATCAGGAAGTAGTAGCAGCTTTCTTAATAGGAGCCTAGAGTTCGGAAATCAGTGGTGGGAAACACAGGCACTATAAGATTTCCCGCGTCTGATCGCAGGTCCCTCCGATGACTGGGCTCAGCTCCAGAGTGGCCGCACTTCTATTAGTATTAGTTAAGATAAAAAAGTAATGATGTGTGTGTTCCCCAGGGCCAGCCGGGCTGCTCGTGCCTGGACTGCAGCGCCTCGTGCCCCGCGCCGCCCCCCCCGCCGCCCCCCCTGGCGCCCTTCACCATCATGGGCGCGGACGGGTACGCGGTCATCATGGCGATTGTGTTCATCATCTTCACTACGCTGTTCCTTAGCGGAGTGTTCTGCTGCACCCCTCAGGAGAATGTTGTCGGTTAGTATTTAATTACGAATAAAGTAAAAAAGTAGTTGAACTTAGAACTCTTAGGTCCAGTTTCCGCCAAAGTGGAGATGAGAAAATCGGAGAGGAGACGTGTGGAGATTAACCAATCACACTGGTTGAAATCCACATCGCGTCTCTCGCCTCTCCCGCGATTGGTCTGTCTCCTCACCGCTCCGGTCCTCTCAGATTTGGTGGAAACGCTGCCTTACACATTAGGGTGTAAAGGACAGCCCTCGACAAACTGATGGGGTGAATTCAGTATATCATACTAAGATCCGGTACAAAAAATTATTTCGGGAGTGTTATGGGAGTCCAATAAATTTGATTTGTTTTATTTTCTCATGCGCAATGTATCGTTACCGTGGCAAAACGCACGTAGAAAACGGCAAGCGCGACGACGAGTTCGATGAACTCTGTAGCTAGGCAGGAAATGAACAGCTGATTTCACGCGTAGTTCGTGTAATTCAACATCAATTGTTGGATTTTTGATGTTAGCCGTATTATTTATAAAAATTAAGTTCTGCGTACAGGGAATGTGATTTTACATCGAAATAAAGGAATAGAAACAGAAAAACAACAAAAAAAAAACCGGAGGAAAGTTCCGGTGGAATATGATTCAAAATAAGGAGCTGAATGCACCCTGTCAGTTTGTGGAGGGCTGTCCCTTACACCCTGTATATGAATCTGTGAGCTCGCTGCGACCTCTAATCGCAGAGAAATAGACTAGAAAACGCTAGTGTATGAGCGCACTGACTTCTACGCAAATTGATGATCCCTTGGCGTTCAAATGTTAGGGAGTTGTTGTCGTTGACTTCAAAACATTTGAATGCGTTTTACCATAAGTTAAGGATATCCAATAAATGAGTAGGTAGGAAACCATAAAACGGACGAAAAATTATAAGAAACTATCATAACAATACAATATTATATTGTTACAAGTCATCTATTTACACAGCCATATTTCATAAATTATATACATGATAAATTCCCTTCAATGAATGTCGTTTTGTCATTACATTATGTACTTTATGGTATACTTATTTAGGAAATTTATTTGTTTCTCATTCATAAATTATAATAGGTCTTTAACTATGAAATTGCCGTTTTTTTTCTCACATTTTCTTCTGTTTGTAACTTTGACATATAATTATATTTTTTCCTAATTCCATTTATATTTGATTAATTGTTAAATTACGTACCTTTAAGAGTTACAAACCGTACTAGTAGTTGCATATTAGCTTGTGGGATAGTGTGTCAAAACATCTGTTTCAATATGCCATCGGTTTCACTACTTCAAGTAGGTATATTTTTGTCATAGACTGTGTTTTGAAGTTAAGATACGCAGTGCAGCGCAGCTTTTTTCACTCTAACTATTGCAATTCCATCATACATAATCGGTTCAGACGGTTCCAAGAAAAATAAAGAAATGTTAGTATCGAAATATCTCTTTACTCGTCCATGCAAATCGGCAATTTCATACTTTTACCACTAATATTGATCCTGATATAACAATTGACAGGGTGTTGGAGCATAGTTTAAAAATAGAATGTTATTCATAATCTCTTCTGGAATGCTCTTCTACTTACTATAAAAGTAATTTTGAAATGTTATAGGTGAGGGTTGTTGATAACAACACTAATGTATAGTTTTTAAATTAAAGTGTTAGGGTTTATTTAGTTTTTATTCATCTGAGACATCTATGGTCAATATCTACTAGACTTATGAATTGTTTTAAATACTCCTTTTTTATTGATTGTATTTCCAGTTCGAGTCCCAAATAAACTTTTTAGTGAAACTATGTCCTAGTAGGGATGTGAATATTTTATCCAAAATATGGCGGACATTGGCCTTGGATGTCTAAAATATTAATATAATTTTTAGTTCATATCAACTGGTATAAATAACCATATATAATTGAATAGTGTCAAGACTAAATAATGAAAACTGTATTACCCTCTTGAAGTTTGGTAAAAGTCTCAAGCCGCCCGATACTACCTTATTGACAAGACATCAAAAGTGACTTAATCTTCATCAAGCTACCTCCCCGTGTAAAAGTCAGAATTATAAAATCGCTAGCACTTCAAACTTACTACTCACAATATCACACATTTTGAAATTAAACTATTAATCCTTGTAAGTTTTTCATAATACGAGGTGAGCGGCACCAGATGGCCTACTATGATGTCTTAAAGCAGGAGTAATTCCAGTGTGGGAAAGAGATGGCGCTAGACAACCTGTACAGCTCTGTCTCTTTCCCACACTGTAATTTCTGCTGCTTCAAGACGTCATAGTAACCCCCGAGAACACCCATTTGCAAACTAATATTACTGAACTGGTTGTTATCAATGTCGAATGATTTCCTTTAATCCATTGGTGCATCAGTTTGTGTTCTTCTTGACTAAACATTGTCTAGCGTAGGCGTAGATGCTGCGCAAATATACTGCGCGTCGCTTTATCGCAGCGTATACGTACGCCTGCGTTAGAACAACGTCTGTCGCGAAGGCATCGTTGGCCGAATTTCATCGGTGACAAGCCCCTAGTTAGAAGGTAGTAGTTAGTCAGTAAGGTAGTGGGGGTTGTGAGATGAGGTTACGTAACGTTGGGTGGTGTTGGGACAGAAGGGTGGGCGCGCGGCGGGGAGGCGCGGCGGCGTGGCGGGCCCGAGACCAGTCCGCTGCACTCGCACCGCTCCAGTACGTACCTGCCATACACGCAGCTTCTGTGTTTGTTCACACGCTCATACCGTACAAAGCTACGGTCAAACGCACGACAATAGAAGTAACACTTCATCTTCTTCCTAGCCTTTTCCCCAGTTATGTTGGAGATGGCTTCCGGTATAAACAATATACACTTGAACTACAAAAAATGTTACCATAGACGTGCGATTGGCTGTATTTTTAAATGGCTAATGATTTAAAAAATACCTTTAATTTTTGGCATGCTACCTTTAATTGTTGTAGTATAGTTGCATTTCACAATACCACGTTAGAATTTAAATCTTAAGTCTCTAAACATAACAGTCACATTACACTGTCTTTTGCTATTTATGCACATCAATCAAGCATGGCAATGTAATATGAATCTAAAAGAAAGGATTTCTGCTACTTGTGTGGTAAACCTAATCAATTTCGTGAGTGGCACAATCATAAAATGCATATTTTAACACTAAATGCTGGTTTGGTAGAGATAGCCATTAGAGTCATGGATGTCACAACTTGTTTATTGCCATTCATGTAGTAGTGTGTTGTTTAAAGGTGAATGCTATTAGTTTGAAATGTCTTACTTGCACATAACTTGACGGCTGTCACGTTGCTTCTCCTTCACCTGATTATAGAAAGGGGGCTTTGAACTCGCCGATCGGGAAAATTGGAACACTAACCCTTTTTCA
The DNA here is from genome assembly GCA_947578425.1 of Eugnorisma glareosa. NCBI lineage: Eukaryota > Metazoa > Arthropoda > Insecta > Lepidoptera > Noctuidae > Eugnorisma > Eugnorisma glareosa. The sequence goes on from OX387976.1 coordinate 3,664,989, forward strand.
AAATTATTAAATCCATCAAAGTGTTTCATATGATTAGGAAGCTGTGTTTACTACCCAAATTACTCAAAATCCCTACTTTTCAAACGTAACATGTCGTTAAACACTGTATACAACACAATTGGAACATAGATTATTGGTTTAGGTCTAACTAAATTCCACTCGTTTTTATCAAAAACTTCCAAAATTCAGAATATTGGTAATCCCCGCAAAAAGTTCTTACAAAAATGCTTTTCTTAATTCATGTATTTTTTAATCTTTTTAAATTAGTAGGTAGGTAATAGTTTTTTGTCACCTTTTTTATTTTTATTGTTATACGTAACGAAAGTATTTAGCCTATATGTCACATGCTTTATTTGTATTTCTGTCTCTATTTAAACACATACACTTCTATGTAATTCATCTATGTATGTACTCGTATGTAATGTCTTTTAATTCATAAACTTGGTCGTATTTTGTATTTGTCTTAAATTGTATTTTGTCTGTAGGTAAAAGTATGTATTTGTATAATTATGTTGAGAAATACTTGGTACTTGCACAACTAATCAATTGTGAGCTGTTAAAACCCGGTGGAACCCCCATACATTTAATGTCACTAATTTACAAACTCTGTGACCCTAACATTTCAAATCAAATAAAAATCTAAGTTTACAGTTAATTGGATACAATTAATCGGAACTTTTTTTGAAACTTTTGGTTATTGGTGCAACTACCCAACTATGTGATGTCTTGTATTTAAATGTTTAAGAAAAGTCTATGCATGTTTTACTAATAAGGGATATAAAAACCTAATTCCAACAGTAGTCATTTGTTTTTGGGAGTGATGTGTGTGTTTTTGGCATGTCAAATAGTCAAAAGCCTATCGGGCGTTATTAATTTAATTAAGGATAAAAATAGAAAAATGAGGAAGTATAAATATAGACGGGTAGTTAACAATGCATGGACTTTTTTTGTTAGGTTTGTACTGCGGTTAGGTATTGCTCTAAATAGTGGCTCACAAAGTAAATAGGAAAAGTTTGATTATTTTAATATATCCTGACCTACTGGTTAGTTGCTGACTTGTACACTCAATCACTTAATTTTTTGCATAAAACCTCTTATGTAAACCCCCGAAGGTTCAGATAGTGGTGGGACTCAGTAGCTACGTTTCTATAAAAAGCCACTTTTCCCGAGCAATATCGCTCCGCAACCCCAAATCCAAGAACTAATATACTTTATTAAACAGGTGTAGCATCGGAAAACAACCAAGAGATGACAACGAACCCTCCCCCCGCGGGGTGGGCGGACCAGCCGGACGGCGGCGCGGGCGACGCGTCGTTCTTCGAGAAGCTCGGAGCGGAGACTGAGACCAGGATGGAGGACTTCTTCCAGTGGTGGGGCACGCTCATGGCCTCGAGGCCTTGGATCGTGCTGTTTGTTGGTAAGTGCTGGGCTTATAGCGCGTCAAGGATCTTTGTGGCTTTCTCACGGCCAACCAGGAACCTACTATGTATCCACTATTTTCTCGCTACAGAAACGAGCGATAGATTTAAGAGCGGCCAACCCGATATACTTTTCATACAAACGCTCGTACGTGATTATGCAGTTGTTACACATCTATCTTTGATTTTTTTGAACTAATAGGTATTTTGTGCACTATATCTAGGTTTCTATGGTAGCGAAAAATAAAAAAATGTAGAAACAAATTCAGTATTTTAAGCCTCCAAAAATTGCTGTTTTGCACAAATTTTAACTGAACTTTGGCCGTGCATAATGTACTCATAAACTGTAAAAGTAAAGAAAACATCTCGATAGAAACCTTGCAAATGTAATGGAGATTCTTAATGACAAATATTTATTTCACACACTTGTAAGACTTATTCAAAAACACGTATTTCCTGGAACAAGTTTAAGAAATTTTCGAACACTATTTTTCGTTCAATGTCATCGCGTTAGGCGGTATGAGGTGCGCGGGAGACGAGATGTGCGGGGTCGGGGCGGGGTAAGACGGGGGAATTGAAAGAAAATTGCCACTGTGGCTCTGGATGAAACAAAAAGCTTTTCGACCATGCTCGCGTTGACGATAGCCTCATCGGGAAGGGCCCTCTTAAGTAAAGGAGAAAGATAAGATTTAAATTATTTCCGTGTGGTAAAAGTGATACATTTATATGAATAGTTGATCACTGACTGTTCACACCCCCCCATCGAGAATTTTGTAAACAATCAACTCTTATAGTTCTCGCTAATTGCCCCGGCGGTGGGACAGGACGAAATGACGTTGACAGCGGGGTTGTTGGACAACATTCGTGAAATAGTATTTAAAAAAAACATATAAAGGCACCATTCCAAAAGATCACAATCATTTTATAAGCACGTACTTACTTTGGCTAAGCTTTTTTCCTGTCACTGTTGCACAAGTGAACATGTCTAAGCCAAACTCTACTTTAGGCAATAATGAATTTATTATTTATTCGTGTTCCCCCAGGTCTGTGCGTAGTGGTGGGTCTAGGCCACGGCATCAGCTACATGATCGTGACGACGAACCCGGTGGAGCTGTGGGCGTCTCCCACCTCACGCTCAAGAGTCGAGCGCGAATATTTCGACTCGCACTTTGAACCTTTCTACAGGTGAGCAACACTTTTACATTTACTCAGGTTTTATGAACGTTACGCTAGCTCTGTGGGGTAAGGCCATACTCTTTTTACGATCAAGCACCCATGTTTAAGCGCTTTAACGTTTCACAGTCTTAACAATATCTTCCTCTAGTTAGTCGCTGCGGACGTCAATCCACAAAGGCAAACTAGAGCAAATGCGAAAGTTTGTGAGGGTGGATGCTTGTTACTCTTTCACGCAAAAACTACTGAACGGATTTGGAAAGCCGGAGATAGAGATTGAGATTACCAAGATTAGGCTAATTTTAGTTTGACCCGGGACTTTTTGAAAATAGCCCAAAAATATATACAGGCTTGGTCCTTTCATCCAAATCCGCATACATTTATAGTTTATAACCTGGATTAACACATATGATACCATTAATATCTGTAGTACGATCCCTTGGGACAGTTACCTAACTCCACTCGGGCGAAACCGCAGCCATAAGCTAGTTGGTTATAATTTCTGAGTTTTCTCTAAGTCGGTAGAATCACCATAGAGTCCTTCAGTTTAATAAGAGTTTTATGATAAAGTACTGCTTCACTGCCATACAGATATACAACCTACAATTCCACATTTGTCCCCAGAACCGAGATGTTGATCATCACGTCTAAAGGCCTGCCTAAGATCGAGTACACCACTCCGAACGGAGACATCACCTTTGGGCCTGTCTTCAACGCGACCTTCCTCAAGGATGTGCTGGATTTACAGAACAGAATCATGGGTAAGAAACATTGAATTCAAAATCTAGTGCCAGTTACTCGAATATAATATGTATTTTAGTTGTACGTAGTTTCAGCTGATTTTTGAATGGTCTAAAGGTCCTAATGTGTTGTTTTCATTGAACGACCATTTACATACCGTTACCAAATATCTATTTCAGCGGGAATGGTCGTAGTTCATTTTTGAGTGATAGTAAAAAAGGTCCTAAAAGAGGTCGTGGCTAAATGATAACAGCCGCTCGGGTCAATCTTTAGGTTAAGCCGTGCTTGCCTAGGTTAGTCTGTAGATGGGTGGCCATTCATTACATTCCGAGTTTCCTCCTTGCCTCGGAAGCACGCTAAGCCGTTGGTCCCGGCTGTCATTTGTAGATCTTTGACAGTCGTTACAGGTAGTCGGTAGCCCAAAAAGTCTGGCAACCAGTCTTACCAAGAGGTATCGTATTACCCAGTACCAACTGGGTTGTGGAGGTCAGAAAGATATGATTCATAATAAGGAGCTGAATGCACCCTGTCAGTTGGCGGAGGGCTGTCCCTTAACCCCGGTTTAATATGCAATTTTATTCCACAGCTCTGGGCAATAAGACAGGTATCCAGGACATTTGCTTCGCTCCTCTGACGTCATCGTTCAGCGGGCCTATCAACCCGTACGACTGTGTGGTGCAGTCTGTGTGGGGCTGGTGGCAGAACGATATCGAGAACTTTGAGGCTCTGGAAGAGGATAATGAATATCTTGATACTATACTGAAGTGCTCTGGGTAAGAAGACTTGCATAGTTATTTATTTTAGTAATATTTAATTAATGCATTTAAGCTGTTATATTCACAATGTATTAGGATCATAATATTCTGCCGTTTCCGACGTACACATAATTATGGTTTATAAAATTATGGGTTATCATTACATTAAAATTAAATTATTAATCATTAGAATTGGAATTACACATAATTTAAATAAGTTGAAAAATAAAAGATATAAATTATACTAGTCAAAAATTCAATAAAATCAAGGAGATAAAACATGATTAGGCAATAATGTCAAATATTGAGGTTTTATCAGTTATGTTACGATGTTTAGGTGAATTTTCGTTTCAAGAACTTACGTTAAACAGCGCTAATCTGTACTAAACTATATATTCTTTGGGATTTATGGGTTCACACGGCATTTGTTTTTAACCGTACGAACATGATGTTTTACTCAAATATTTTGCCGTAAAATATCGCTCAGTACAGCGCAGTATAAGCCACCTTTGATTCGGTTGAAAAACTCTCCCTGTAAACACGACCAGCCCCATTCTGATTGGTGTATTCCTGTGCGTGTAGCAACCCGTTCCTGCCGGACTGCCTCGGCTCGTACCGCGGGCCCGTGCTGCCGGCCGTCGCGCTGGGGGGCTTCCTGGCGCCCGGCGAGGCTCTCGGCAAGCGCTCCCGCTTCCACGAGGCCACGGCACTCATCGTCACCCTCCTGGTCAACAATAAACACGATAAGGAACAGGTAATACATCATAATAAAACACACTGATACAGAACCCACCCGTTAATAATACTCGTCGGCGTTTAGAAAGAAACTGTTAAACGGGTATGAGTAACTCGGCTAAGCTGAACTGCACCTGCCTTCTCTATAAATGCAGTCCATGCCCGCGACCTTCGTTCGCGTGAAATTATTATAAAAAAACATTACTTTCCCTTTGTAGGAGTATAATAAATTTTGTGAATAGAATTTTGTTACTAATTTCAAGGGTTTTAATTTTTTAGCACGGAACCCTAATTCTTATTCTTAAATAAGCTTTAGTCACTTCTTATGACTTCAGCTATCTGCCAGTAAAAGTCTCGTCAAAATCGGTTCAGGCGTTTCGGAGATTAGCCGGAACAAACAGACAGACAGACATATGCATTAAGTAAAAAGCTGTTATTTTAGTATAACAAACACCCCCTTCAATTTTATTTCTTTGTATGATGCAGTATGTATAGAGAGAACATTACAGACAGTTTTGCATTGTCAAAAACAAAAGGATGAAGCTAGAGTCCCAGTCACCAAGCATAATAACTGGGAAAGTACTGTAGTTTCCAGTATGTAGTTAAAGTAATATTTCTGGTGATATGTCGGTGTAATATTATATACACCACTGCCTAACCCTTCGGGATTTACAAGCGTGATATTATATTATGTAGTTAGGCTTACCTTGAAGGTGGAAAAATATAGACAACTTCTACTTTGAGACCAACGAGAAAATATGAAAATAAAATATGCATAATATTTCGAAATATTACCATAGTGTAAGTTGTCTATTCAGCCCTTTGAAGGATGCCAGAGATAATTGCGATGGATTTCTCACAGAACAAACATCTACGTAGTCTTAAAGAAAATTGCGACCAACTGCCATTTCCTTTGATTAATCTCGGTAACACTTTTGCAGGAAGTCGCTGACAAGGAGCTCCGTCAGCGACTTTGTCGTTTGGTGCAATAATACAACGTGGTATTAATTCGTAAAAACATCGGGTTTCCAATCTCAGCCCCAACTAAGAGCGGATTTCACCAATGAAATAATGCGATTAACACTTTTGATCAAATGTGCCGATCGCTCAGTGTCATTGTTGAAATTCGCCCTAAATGTTTTATTTTACAACATTTTTGTTCTGGTGGTATCGTCAGCTAATTTGTCATTTGAACGCTTTTTTCTCTTCTTTACCTTCGGTTTTGGTCCTGCAGTTCCATCGCAAAAATCACCATTGTGTTAGATGAAGGCTCCTCCAAATAGTCGCGATTGAATGCGCTACATGTCGGGTTACGTGTCTGAAATCTTGATATCTGATAAGGCGGTTCATACGCGACTATGCGCATAACACGGGGCGCATCAAGGCGCCTCTAATGTACCAAATCGCGCGAGTTACGCGCGTAGTTACCCAACTTAAAGAGTGCATGAGGGCGGCATGACTTGGCTTCTGCTACGTATCTCGCAAAACGCTTCACGCAGGCGAATAGCCACACACACAACCCGCGTATAGAGTCGCAAACGACTTAGTTGTGTAACAAGTAAGTATCGCGCCTGTTTGGAGAAAGCCTTTATGCTCCATAAAAATAATTATCTCTGTCAATTACCACAATCTCCTTTTATTTCTAGTTAAAACCGGCTTTAGAATGGGAGAAAGAGTTCATTCATTTTATGGAAAACTACACTAAGACACAAATGCCGCCGTACATGGACATCGCATACACTTCGGAACGTTCGATTGAAGACGAACTCGACCGGGAGTCGCAATCCGACATCTCGACCATATTGGTGTCCTACTTCATAATGTTTGCGTATATTGCTATCTCTCTCGGAAGATTCACTGGGTTCTCAAGGCTGTTGATTGATAGTAAAGTTACTTTGGGACTTGGAGGTGAGTTTTGTTGATGACTTTGTTTAACATTTGATATACCTTTAGGTTACTCAATGATAGATATTTAATAAGTGATAGGAATGAAAGGGCAACTGTCTAAAAAACATTCTATTCATATTTGCTAATTAGCCACATAGCAATATATTATACAAACCAAAATAAGCGTTTGCTTGTTATGTATTTTCCATGGGTATTTATAATAATATTCATTTTAATATGTGGTAAACATATTAAAATGAATAAAATTAAATGGTTGGTTTACGATTCGGCTCCGCAAAAAAAAAACATTAAATTGCGCTGCCCGGTCTGAGCCGAATCAGGCCGACCCCAAGAACATGTGTTTACAAAAATATCGGGTTTTTTTCAAGTTTTGTTTGCTAAATATGTATATGTCTCAACCACCCCCTTCATCCCGCAGGCGTGTTCATCGTGCTGGCGTCAGTGGTGTGCTCGGTGGGCATGTTCGGGTTCGCGGGCGTGTCGGCCACGCTCATCATCATCGAGGTCATCCCCTTCCTGGTGCTGGCCGTGGGCGTCGACAACATCTTCATCCTCGTGCAGACCAACCAGAGGGAGGGCAGGAGGCCTAATGAGTCTGTTGCTGAACATATTGGGAGGACGTGAGTTTTTAAATTTTTGTTGAATTATTTCTGTGACATCTCTTGAATCCGGGAAAATCCGGGATAGCTACAGAGCTATCCCGGATTTTCACCAAGGATTATAGCGTTTGTATTTGAGTGAACGCAGGCGATAATGGGTGTTTTGTGGATAGGCAGAAAAGTGATTTTTCGGTACACGAAATTACTGATTTTATTTAACCTTTCTACACAATTGAGTTTATTATCTAACTTTTAACACTAATACTATTAAATTCCAAAACAAAATCGGCAACAAAAAATATAAAGCAAAAGAGAATGAATGTAAAGCTAATAAGCGCGTGCGCGAGTCGACAACCAACGGAACAGTGCCGGCCAGCCGGGCCGCGCGCCCGCGCCTCCCAGGTTATTTCTTCGGAAGATTCTCGTAAGAAGGCGAAGCTTGCGCGTCGAAACAAAGGATCACGCCATTTGACGTCACATGCAGGAGGCGGTCTAAGTTTCATAAGTTTCTAAGTTCCGTTTTGGAGCGGACTATGTAGTGCGTTGGTGGTCACTACACAAGTTTCGTGTATCATGGTTATTCCTGTAATATAACTATATCATTATGGCTCTAATAGATCAGACACTATAGGCACTAAGACAAAAAAATCCCTCCATTCCCCCTTCTCCAATCTCATAAGATAAAAGATCTTCGCCATTGGTTCGTTGTCTGACAAGATTTTTTCAAAACGCTTACTTATTGCGAACGGGCTGTCGAACCATGCAGTTTCGTTTTAAGGCTGAGGCAGTACCTTTAATACGGTATAGTTTTCTGTATGGTCATTCTCTAAATGATAAATTCTAATTATATAAAATCCTGTTTCTCCTACAGGCTTGGCCAAGTCGGTCCATCAATGTTCCTAACATCAGCGTCGGAGTCAGTGTGCTTCTTCCTCGGCGCGCTATCCGACATGCCGGCCGTGCGCGCCTTCGCGCTGTACGCGGGCGCCGCCTTACTCGTGGACTTCTTGCTGCAAGTCACCTGCTTCGTGGCTCTACTGGCTATTGATACCCACAGACAAAACGCTAACAGGTAAGACTATGTTTTTAACTGACTTCTAAACACGAGCAGGTTATGTATTCTACCGGCCATTTTTTTAAAATGTATTCATAACAGTTACTCCGTGATTACTAGGCCTATTTACGAGATTATTTTTTCATTTAGTTGAGGATAACTAAAATAACGTTATTTTTTCAGAGCTTTAAAGCCTCTGGCAGAAATTTCCACCAGCGGAAAGTGTCTGGCAGCGTTGATTATATATTTTTAATAATATTCTCTGCAACAAATATAAAAATCACCACTCAGGTTTTGAGAAAAGTGCGATATGTTTTACGTAACTTCAGTTAACTTATGTTAGCTTAAGTTATCTGATTATTGACCTTCAACACAAGTCAGCAGGTATGCGTACGTACACAGTAAATAGTTTAAAAAATGCGCATCCGCATCCGCGATCCACATCCCTGGCAGAGCACACACTAACACTACTGGATGCCACACATTTTATTAATCAGAAAATAAGTAAGGCCTGAGGGCCTTGGGATCTTGGACCAGTAGATGTATTGTAGCTACAATTCTGCCTAACTCTTCAAAAAACAAAACAGGCGTGATGTTATACATACGTAAGTATATAAAATCACGCCTTTATCCCGCAGGGGGTTGGCAGGAACCACAGAACACCTGCTACGTGATGTTATATTATTGAGTAATGAGTACAACAAACTTTGTGTCCAGATTCGACGTGTTCTGCTGCGTGCAAGGCAGCAAGGCGGAGAGCGGCGCGGAGAGCGGCGAGGGCGCGCTGTACAACGTGTTCCGCCAGCTGTACGTGCCCTTCCTCATGAAGCGCGAGGTGCGCGCGTCCGTCATGATCGTGTTCTTCGCCTGGCTCTGCTCCTCCGTCGCGGTGAGTGTACATTGCACATAATATGTTTGCAACAACATTATGATTTTTCTTAAGTTTGCCGTATGTTATTACTTTCCAGAATTTGATCCTTATAAGCGAGAGCGACACTATTGAATGGTGTAATAATACAGTGTGTGGTTTTTTCCCGAAAGCAATGGGTTCGATTCCTGGTTAGGAAAATTGATTATTCAAAAATCTAATGAAGCAGTTTTACTTTTCATCAAAATTGGGCTCGAGACTCCTTTGAGTATTTTTCACTACTCCTCATAGTTTCGGATTTGGCCATCCACGCCCACTTAGAAAATTCACCCTATATGCTGAAAGACTTAAATTACTAGGGGATCCTAATAAACGCCTAACTACCACTTATCTAATGATTTTTTCCATCCAGGTGGCACCACATATAGAAATCGGCCTCGACCAAGAACTCTCGATGCCTCAAGACAGTTTCCAACTGAAATACTTCCAGTACTTGAACCGTTACCTCAACATCGGCCCGCCAGTGTACTTCGTGGTCACGGAAGGACTGAATTACTCGGACTTGGAAACACAGAATATGATATGCGGAACGAGATTCTGTCGACCGGACAGTGTTTCTATGCAATTGTATGCCGGTAAGATATTCATTGAATTCACACAAATCAACGACTGATGTACAAAAGCATTTATACAAACCTGAATCACAAGATTTACTCTGGCTATAGTGAGCTCATAAACCATTGCCTGTGGCTTCACATGTGTGACACACGGTCACGAAATTATGGTCTGGTGAAATGTAGCCACACTTAAGCTGGGCTTTTACTATGAGCAATTGCTGATAACACCTAGAAATTGAACCCAGGACCTCATGCTCAACAGTAGCGTTTGTACAGAATTCATCATCATCTGTCTATAGCAGTCTACTGCTAGATAGACATCTCCAATAGGGTATATGCAAGAAATACAAAACTTTTTTTATTTCTTTAAAATGCTTTGTATTGGACCATAAAAACATTGTGGTACACTTGTTTAATTCTCATAAACAACACTTATTTTACAATTTAATATTTTATTTAGCGTGTTTTTGGTGAAACGGAACGCAAACACAAAACGCATCGATTCCAGTAGTGACGTCAAAATCCATGTGTCAAAGAAACACTTAATTGAAAAGTACTTAAAGTTCCACTAAGATTTTACTATAATATTGTTATTGCAATTTTTGTTTAAATAAAGCACTTACATTTTAGTAAAACTAATCTATTAAGGTGGATGCGCAAGGGTAGCCCGCGAAATTTAAATTTTCTTGCGTTTATTGCAATTTGCAGGTCAGTGTCAGGTTGTATGTTGTTGAAAATATGAATCGCACCAGTAACACGTATGGAGTTACAGAATTATAATCATTTAAATCATCAGTACAACCCTCCAAGTTCATATAATCTCAAAGAGTGACTTTTTCATGAAATAGCTATTAAATGTGATTATATGAACTTGTAGAGCTATATTGATGATTTGAATGATTATAATTCTGTAACTCCATACGTGTTACTGGTGCGATTCATATTTTCATCAACATACAACCTGACACTGACCTGCAAATTGCAATAAACGTAAGAAAATTTAAATTTCGCGGGCTACCCTTGCGCATCCACCTTAAGGGCAAAAAATTAGATTTAAACAAGGCAGATAGAGGTAAGTGACATCAAAGTCCTGACATGAATGGCCGCGATAGTCATGGACGTTTGAACTGTCGTAGAAAATTGCAGGAGTTTAATATTTTTTTGTGCAACAAGCAGTAGTTGAAATTAACTTTTAATTATTTTCTTGGGTTGATTGTACTACATATTAATGACATAAGTGAAAAAAAAATTACATGCATATTCCCTATTACACTCAATACAACTAAGTTCTTGGCAACTGTCATCCGGTTGCTACCAGTCACTGCGCAGTTCAGTATTAACATGATAGATTATCTGTTACAGCATACAAGAATCCCAACGAGACATACATAGCGCAGCCGCCCAACTCGTGGCTGGACGACTTCTTCGACTGGGCCTCCCTGCCCCGCGACTGCTGCAAGTACTTCCCGTCCAACTCCAGCTTCTGTCCAAGCAGCAGTAAGTATCGTTAATGATCTTAATCTAGTATTTCAAAATTAGATAAATTTATTTCGTGAAAATTAAACGAAAGTCGTCATGGGTATCGGTATCTAATGAAAATAAAATTTAGCTCAAATTCTATACTTACAGCTTATTACGAAGTCAACGATCGCTTTAAGTTATGAATTTAGTTTTTTTTTTAGTTTCCTAAACCATCAGGCCTTTAGAGTTTCGCTACCTTACCTACTTATTTTGATCCTCTATCTTGTGTGTTGTTCATCACAATATAACATCGAAAATCGAAGAAAAGAGTTGAGTTTGAGTTTTCAAACTTGTTAAAAAACTGAACCATGAATCGTTTTTCAAATTACGTAATGATTATTGTTCATTCATGTCCATGTGTGCGTAATGTTAATGTGTGTCGGGCTTTCGATCCGTAATTGGACTGTTATTTGAAATGTGTTTAACAAGATCCTTAATAGCGAACTAGCGTTGTGGCGACATCGTATTACAGGTCTTATCTTTATCAGATGTATCCATCACACTACAAAATTCTCACCCGACAACCCATTCCACAGAAAGCGCACCGTGCAAGCCTTGCCAGATCCCTCTCACAGGCAACGAGCAGCGTCCCGACGAGTACGACTTCAGGAAGTACGTGCCGTTCTTCTTGCAAGACATCCCCGACCCTAACGGATGCATCAAGGGAGGTCACGCAGCCTATGGACAAGCTGTCAACTACCACATGTTGAACCGAACTCAGGCGCAAGTCGGTGCTACCTACTACCAAGGATATCACACTGTCTTAAAGACCAGTCATGATTACTACTCCGCTCTAAAAGGCGCTAGAAGCGTAGCAGCGAATCTAACAGAGACTTTGAACAGGAACTTGAGAGAACAAGGAAAGAATACGACGACGATCAATGTGTTCCCGTACTCAGTGTTCTACGTGTTCTATGAGCAGTATCTGACGATGTGGCCCGATACGCTAAAGTCTATGGGCATATCGGTGCTGTCGATCTTCATTGTGACCTTCTTGCTCATGGGCTTCGATCTGTTTTCGGCTTTGGTGAGTTAGACAGTTATTAGAAAGATTTTTTTTAAGAAGACTATGTAGATTTCAACTAATGTGATTGGTCGTTAAAAAATATGTTAAATTACCGGTTACCAGTTACATGAGAGTTTGAGTTTGATAGTATTTCTTTTGAAACAATGATATTGACGAATTATATTTTTGTTTGTAGGTGGTGGTGATCACAATCACGATGATCGTGGTGAATCTCGGCGGAGTGATGTACTGGTGGGGCATTAGTCTCAACGCTGTGTCTCTTGTTAACTTGGTACGTAACATTTAACTTTTTGTTATATACTATTAATGTTGTCCCACAGCTGGGCAGAGTCAGAAAATAGAGGTCTAGTCGAAACAGACGCAATTTGCAGGTTCGAACCCAGGCATACACTCCGCAATTTATTTGATCTGCTCGTAAAATGCGATGGAAAGCATCGGAAAGAACTCGCCATACTTAATGGTGGCTTACGGCCCGTTCGTTATCACAGAGAGCAGATATTATGAGTATCGGGCAATGAGTTTCATTCACTTTTGTTTGATTTTAGTAGGAACTTACTATCAGATGGGCCTTTTGCTCGATTTGCATCTTATATGTGTGTAGGAGGCACGCCTGGGGGTCTTATAGCTGGCGCGTCGAACGTGATCACGTGCTACTTTTTAAAGGGACTCGTTGGCCGTCTTAGCTATTTGTGCCCCATAGATGGCGCCATCATATATTTGGGTTAAAATCGGCTTAAGTAAAGAGTTACTGCTCGCACCGTGCATCTGTCTTCTGAAGTTCGTTGGACGAGCTGTTGCCCCTGGCTTCGCTCGCGTTTTGGTCGAAAATTATCCCACGGGAACGTTGTAAATATATGGCACTCGGGGATAATGTAGCTTTCTATTACTGACAGAATTCTTAAAATCGGTTCAGTAGATCCAGAGATTACCCCGTACATACAAACAACTGTTACCTCTGTATAATATTAGTATAGACATAGTCAAGGCTAGGCAGCTGACATATAGCCGTGTGCAGGTGATGGCGGTGGGTATCGCGGTGGAGTTCTGCTCGCACGTGGTGCACGCCTTCAGCGTGTCGGGCGGCGGGTCGCGCGTGGTGCGCGCGGCGGAGGCGCTGACGCGCATGGGGTCGTCCGTGCTGTCCGGCATCACGCTCACCAAGTTCGGCGGCATCATCGTGCTGGGGACCGCCAAGAGTCAGATCTTCCAGGTGCATATGCCTTTACTTCTTATCCTAACATATTTATTTAACTCTTATTCCTGCCAGGCTAAACAGCGCAACGCAAATAAATTACACCAAACAGGATTTATTATGATACAAAGCCAATCACGTTTTAACCAGAGATACATCAAAATCTCTACTAAAACCTTACAGGGAACTGAAAAAAACTTGACGTATGGTACTTTTTTATCAAGTTTTATCGCAGTGTTTAACGCTGCGTAACTAAACTGGCCACGAAACAAGCTTATGAAGAAAACATCATTGTTTTTTCTGTTATAGTGGAAGCGTCACGATAGTCCGCGAAATTCAAATTTTCTTTCGTTTTTTGCAATTTGCAGGTCAATGTCAGGTTGTATGTTGATGAAAAATTAGTAACACGTACGTAGTTACAAAATTACAGTCATTAAAATCATTAATGAAACCTTCTCAAGTTCATTTAATTGAACCATATCCTATTCTGTACATTACGCGCCACGAAAGATGAGACTTGACACAATACGTGGTTTGCGTAGTGACTAGCGCAGTAGACGATTTTAAGGACCCTAGCGGTATGAGGTCTGAGGCGGGAAGGGGCCGGGCGTCATCGGGGGGCGGAATGAGCGCGGGAGGCGCAGCACGGCGCGGCTCAAGCCACGCATGCGCGTTAATCTCAAGTCTCATCTTTCGTGGCGCGCAGTGTAACTATTTCATGAAAAAGTCATTCAATGGGGTTAAATGAACTTACAGAGTTGTATTGATCATGTTAATGACTATAATTCTATAACTGTGTACGTGTTACTGGCGCGACTCATTTTTCATCAACATACAACCTGACACTGACCTGCAAATTGCAAAAAACGTAAGAAAATTTGAATTTCGCGGGCTACTCTGACGCTTCCACCTTAACACAATGTTTGTATATAGGTCATCCATGCTAAATGATGAGCAAGTACTCCCTATAACTTAACCTATTACAACAACCACTATAGCGTTTATGTGATTGCAGGTGTTCTACTTCCGCATGTACCTGGGCATCGTAGTGCTGGGCGCAGCTCACGGCCTGATCTTCTTGCCGGTCATGCTCAGTTATATCGGTAAGTGTCCTGTAACGTAGTGCCTGTGACGAGGCTTAATATGTGCTAATTATGCTCATGATTGTAATGGACTTATCCCACGGGAACGTCCTATCAGGATTAAAGTTATCCTATGTCCCAGGTGTGATCTATCCGTGTGCCAAATTGAATCGAAATCCGTCCAGTCGTGGCGTGTCAAATCAAATCACATACATAATATTAGTGAGAATGAGGGTTATTAATTGAAGATCTAAATGTCAATTGATCTAGTTAACAAGAAGAAGAATTTCTATATTCGCTTGTCGTGTGTAGTAGCCATTAAGATATTATGTTAGGTTAGGTTAGAGCTACGATGTCAAACTAAGTTTATTTTTAACACGAATCGACCTGAGCGAGCGGGTGATTTTTTGTGGATAATATATTATACCTAAATATATATTATCCACAAAAATCACCCGCTTTTAATAATAGTAGCCCAGTGGTATCAAATCAGACGGCCTACAAGTACGTCTTAAAGCAGGAGTAATTCCAGTGTGGGAAAGAGATGGCGCCAGGCGACCTGTATAGCTCTGTCTCTTCTACTCCTGTTATACGACGTCATAGTAACCCCCCAGGTTCGAAGCAGGAATCAGGGTCAGGATCAGGGTCTCTATAGGTTGCACTCTTGTGTCAAGCCTTTGACAAAACTGAACTGCCTAATAGCTTCTTTAAAGCTAGTCGTTAGGCTAAGCTATATAAACTAGGGACTTAACATAAACTCACACATTTTTTCCCATGGGGCTAGGCAGAAACTCCAGAACGGCGTCTGATACGATCCTTACATACTCTTTTTACTTTAACCACGTTCATATATCTGGGACTTTTTTGGTCTTTGAGCTCACATTTTAAGCCTCGTCACTACATTTGTGTTTCCGCACCCGCACACAATTTGTGTTCGTCATTACTATTATTTATATTTTATAAGTTACGTTACGGTCTTGCATGCAGTGTCTTCGTTTTTTATTTATTTTTATTACATAATAGTTTCTGCACATTTTTATTTCAAACTTTCGCTTGTATATTGGACCTTTTCAGCCCATAGATGTTTTCACATAATATTCAATAGCTTTGAAAAGCAATATTACGTGAATATTTTTGTTTATTTTTTGTTTATTTCGCCTTTTCTAACTCATCAATGTTGGTAGTGCCTTATTAACAATACAGGTGATTTCATTAGACGCTTGCGCGAGGAACGTTCACAGAAACTCGCTGTACGTGGTGATAATTGCAATACAAAGATACAGGTGTTGTATTTGTGAAGATTATGAACTAAGAAATAGCCAACTGTTAATTTTGTTCAGCATGCTTATTGGTTTTCATCTGAATAATATTTATGATATCCTATCATTTATATTTTTGCTGTAAGATTACTATAATTAGTATTTACCAAAAGAGATGGAACTAATCACTATTTCAGTCAGTCAAATCTCCAATAATCCACAATTCGAATACACACAATTTGCTTTTGTATTTCATTTCACCATCGCACCTCATCGCACATTAACTAAAAAGATTGCTACATAGATAAGTAAGAGTGTAACACGCATGAAGCGTCTTGTTCGTCAGGCAGGTGACTCGAGTCCTCGTTACAGGTTCGCCCGTGAACAAGCAGAAGCTCGCCAACCAGCTGCTGCGCGGCAAGGACGTGGCGGTCGCCGAGACGTCGCTTACAAGAGTAAGAGATGCGAAGGGACACGCATACACCCAGTATAACTTTGAAACGCTTCCCGCGTGAACTTGAATATAGCGAGAATGAACACGTACGTACTAGTGCAAAGGACTTGCTACCCACGCGACCTAGTATAGTGGCATAGCGATCGCGATGGACCATTTTAGATCATAGTTTAATTTTAAATTCAGTAACTAGACCTCATTTTACATTAGCGTTTCGAATAGACCGTTAATTGAAATACCCGTTCATAGACAACAAAAAACATTATTGTCTTCATAAATAACATTGTCTTCGATGACAATAGACAAGCGGGTATTTCAAATCAAATATTATTTTCAGTTCAAATGCCTAAAGTAACCTTGTAGTCCGCTATCGTTCGCCATGCCTTCACATAAATTTAAAAAATGATTGCCATTGATTGATTCCGTTCATTCTCGTTACAAGTTCCCGTACTAACGCATCGGTGTATTGTAAAGTGGGAAGGTGCTGCGACTCTGATGCGTCCGGTAGACTCATCAAACATTCAAGTAGCACAGGATAAGGTTCCATAGTATTATAGTGCTGCTGATACCCTTACCACTATGGGGCGTTTTTGTGACTCAGACTGACCAAAACCAGTATAAGTATTTTGTTTAGAGATTATAATTGATTTAGATGTTACCAATATAAAAAAGAAAATGTTTACTCTCGCCAAAGATTTTGGTCATGAGTAAATTTTGGTCAGTCTAGTCACAAAAATGTCGGCGCGGGAATATGGTTCTCTTCCCATTAATATTGTTGAAAGCATTTATTGTATACGGCGGCGCTTGCGATTTGATACACTTTAACCTATTTAATTGACGAGCAGTTCTTACCACCTACCTATTACATTAAGCAAGATCATAATATTTAGTTGTAGTAGACTGTTCATTCACAAAAGTGTTCAAATCGCAAATGTCGTGGCAAGGGGTCGGTTTCTAACCAAAATGGTTTTGGGGACACCCTTTTTTGTATAAAAGAATCACGAATATTTAATATTTTTTATTGTAATTTGCATGTATGGATCGTTGTATTCCTAGATGTGTATCGGTAGCGATCATTCCTATTGATTTCGAATTTAAATTTTTACTTTTTTTATTTTTTTTATTTATTGATGTATTTCTATGATTTTGTGTCACTGCCTTTGTTTTGTTTGCACACCGCTAAAGTACTTATATTTACAAGGAGACGCTACGTAGTTAATAAATATATAATTCAATTAAGACTTTTCTCAGGACTTACATTTCAGTCTTCTAAAATAAAACCAAGTATAGATAATCCCGTACTTATATACAGTACTTAAGCCAACAAGGCAGTGAGGTAGGAGATAATAACTAAAAATAGAATTAATATTTATTATTTTAATTATTGACTAATGGCGTAACTAGACAGTTATCAGAGGTCTAATACAATAAAAGGAAGCTTTTTGGTAGCAAAATAAATCAAACACTAAAATGGCTTGATTATAGAATATTATAATAATTATGGATTAAATCGTGCAATATAGAAATAATTGTGGAGAATATTCTTCTAAACAGTTATAAAAAAGTATGAAATATTTAAATTTATTTCATATATATCGATTTCTCTTGAAACCTTGTTACGCCTGTATTAGCAACCATTAGATATTAGCGCAAGATCTATACAAAATAAAATGGCGCTGAAGAATTCCATTTATTTTGAAAAATCAACAAATAAATAATTTATTTGCACGCTTTATATGGTAGAATAAGTTAGGACAATCAGCTTGTATCTTTGTTTAGATTGTTTGTGTGAGAAATTGACGTCTTTTCCTAAGAAAGCTTGTGGGAGGGATGAATATATTAATTATACTCTGTGTGCATAGACTAGTCTCTACAAGTAGAGACTATAGACGTGCTGACAGCGATAGTCTCACGGTGTGTAGATTTGCCAATATACAACATTTTGGCAATACATCTGTGGACGTTTTGTGTTGTGTAGTCGTTAACAGTATTAATGTGTATAGAATAAAACACCAGTGCTCTGATTAACGTTTTTTATAAGATACATGTTAAACACTTCTCATTTAAGATCACATAGGAACTCATTCTGATGTAGACTTTAATCGAAGGCAGTGCATCATCGGAGAGATCAGTTTCATTCATGCATATGATCAATTTCTCCACATTACAACTTAGGCTTTGTGTAAAGCACATTGTATTGTTTTTTTATTTATTTTTTCTCTTAAATTCTGACTAACAAAGGGTTTTAAACAATGAAGTACTAATGGTATAAAGCTGCCGCTTGGTGTTGGTCAACTCGCTCCTTCAGTAATAAAAAGCTTTAAATGCAAGGAGCATCTGTCTTTACAGGTACAACTGTAAAACGACATGGAATTAAGAACAAATGATATTTATTTTAGTTCAATGACTTGTTTGTTTTGTACAATCTGTATTATTAATTGTGATCCTTCAGAGATTTCGATTACTTTAAGCCCTCTACGTTCCTACTAAACATAAAATGTTATAATTTTAACAAATATATTCCTTAGTGAATGCCAAATGCTGAATGAAATTGTTAATGGAATTATCACAAACGATGGGAATCTCCTACTTAATGTTAGTACTTACTTAATTTAGAGGGAAATAGTTCTGTATTTAAAGGCACCATATTGTCAGGCAGATTTTGTGATAATAAAAATAAATTATGCTTTTTTAATTATTTGTTTTTGTTTTATTTTTTAGTTGTAAAGCACCTATGCATGGTATGAGTGCACAGCTCAGTGTTGCCAGGTATGCATTCAATTTATGCATGTATAGGTTGGCTCATGAAACATGTAGCTCATTTTAAGTGCAAATTGGCAAGAAGTTAACATTTCTGATACATGTAGTAAACTAATCTATCGCTATCACACGGTAATTGCTGAAGAGTTGAATGTATCGAGTACGTTTTGCACTTAAGCATGGTCTAACAAATCCAGCATCATCAGTACTGACGCTCACCACATCAAGCATAATAGAAGCATTATGTAAGCAAATAGCATCACTAGGTTGAACTAGGAAGTAAATAAAGGTCCAATGTACAACTGATAACAAAATTTAATTGATAACTTTTTCCTTATGCCTAAGGAGCTTCTCAGCCCGACCCCAAACAACGTAAGATTTACTTTTATTACAAAAAGCACTATCACTTAGTTTGTTCAAGTTCAAAACTGACTGAAGTGCACAAAATGGTCACATATTGCTAAAAATGTTCAATTTTCAATAATTATTTTTGACATGTTCATTGTCTAGTCTTGTGCATTAAATTGTTTTTTTTTTGTCTTTTACACTGACAGTTAATGTGTTAAATCGCCTTATTGGACATTTTTTTAAGAATATGTATGTACTTGAAAAAAATATTGTGCACTTTTTATTAAGGAATGAAATTATTATTACTCACAGATTTTAGCGTACAGGTGCGTGTTGCCCTGTTGACTGTTATTTTATCATTTGAACCAGTAGGAAGTCACTTGCATACCGATGTCTACATAATTGATATCGATCGGTTGATGACAGTGTCATCCGTGTTAGATATCACATAATAATACCGAGTATCTGGGTAGTGATATAATTATCAATATAGAAAAACCAGTATCATATAGGTATTCACGTATTTTTAATTTATGTATTTTAATCTCGATGATCTACTGAGTCATTTATTGCTGGGTTTTCACATTGTTTGTAATATTACAGACAAGTTCACAATCAATTATATATACAGCATATCACAAGTTGTTTTTCAGTCTCTGAAAGGTTCTTGAACCCATCCATGTTTCATTTTTAGAGCATTTGGTCATTCACCTGTGTTCGCAAAATACCTACCGGTGCTCTTTCACAGAAAGCTCGTCGAATTCATTCTGTTTTTATCAAAATACGTAACGCAAGCATGCATGACTATCTACCGACATCTTGCTCTCTTAACCATCAGTTTACAGATGTTGTAAATACCTATCTAATCTCTGAAATCACTCCACCTATTCGTCCATGCTTGTTTTCCACGTCTAATGAAATTAAATGTACCGCATGATAAATTGGCAGTGTTTCATGTCACATTTCTAGATGTTGCTGTGTTTTCAAAACTTTGGCATGAATATAATTTCAGTCGAGCTGTTGAAGATACATTGAGGTTTAGGATGTTGTCGCTTAAGCTGTGTCGGTAGGGGACTGTGGTCCACTCGGATGTCATGACAATTTGATGTTCCGTCAGGCATAACCCGTCGTCGGGGACGTTGGCGAGTGCAGTCGCGGCGCGGTCCCACCTACGGCAGTCTAGAGGAGACCCCGAGCGACCCGCGCGCCTCCGGCAGCGGCACCGTCAACGGCCTCACCGATGAGATGTAAACCTCATACGTCAACTAACATTTATACAATACGGTGAGTCACACACCATTTAGTTACATCGATCTGAGAATAATATAGATGGCGTCCAGCCTTATTGTATAAATCTTAAGCTTGTTATAGTGAAAGACAATGGACTCGATCAGTGAACTTTGTAGCGAAATTATAGTGTAAGTTAGGAATGTAAAATGACTGGAAATGTTTTGACGGACCATGAATAACCATTTTCAACCTAATGTATGTCTTAAGGTTGATAATTTTTATATTGTGGACAAAATCTTTGTATGAAGGAATATGTACCCGTCAAGATAGCTATCGCTTGTGATATGTACATTAGATATAAGAATCTTAAGTGTAAGTATTTAGTTTGTACCAAACCATAAAGGGATCTATAAAATAATTTGGGAGCTTTGTAATTTTTATAAATTATATTCTAAAGAAATCATAGTATCAAATATGAAATAATATAAAATGCATACTATCCATATTAATAATTGAAAAATAGAACTGTAGAATAAAGTTGGGGGTAAATAGTTCAATATTTATTTGTATTTAGTAAAGGGATTTTTTATTTTTTTCACATCTTTTATTATAACTATTGACCCCGCACACCAAACTAGGAATTTGGATTGGCGCAGCGCAGACATATAAAACATAAATTATTTGCATTGTAAAAGATAATTTAGTACGGAAATAAGGAGACTGGAGAGGAGAATTAGGAAAATAAATAATTCGAATATATTGATAGCTAAAAGCGGTATGTTACTTAGATTGTACAAACAACTACAAGATTATCTTTTACAAAAGTAGGCATGCGTTTAAAGGCGGGGCAGTGATGTTTAAAGTATTAATATATACGAGTATACTTATGTATAAATATGTATATTTGTAAATAAACATCGATAGTTCTGAATAGATAAATTAACTGTACCTCGGAATATCAACCAAAGCCTGACGTTTTGAGTGCGACGCTTTTCGAATGATATTACATTTATGTTTCTCATAGTAACCGATATGGATAAGTTTTAGGTTAAAATAATATATGTATATATGGGAAAATTAATATATTCTGGGTTATCTATGCACCATAATAATATGCACTTCTTATAAAGCCCTGTTTACACTGTAGTGCAAGCGCCATTATAAGTGATATGTGTTTTGCATGTGTAAATTGTGTATTTGCACAATCGCTTGTACTGTAATGTGTAAACGGTTCTTGAAATCTAACCACACATGCTGATGGTCGTGTTACAGTAGAAAGTCGTAGAAAAACTGATTCATAGGATATTATGACAAAGTCAGATGTTTATAATCAATCTAGTTGTATTATGAAGTAGCTAGACCTTAGATATAATATAGAACTCGAGTACCTATCCAAAGGTTAGTTTAAAAAAATATATTAAAGGCTTTCAATGTTTAGAAATGCATACTTTATTGGTTGGAAAATTAGCTGTAGATTTGGTGGCTGCAAAAGAGGGAGAATCGGGTAATTTATACTAAGAGAAAAAGTCAATTTGTTGTTGAAATATCTTATTGGGACTAAGGAATGCTTGTGTAAAAGCTTTTTATCGTAGAATGGTCATATCTAATCATGTCTGGACTGGTAGTATAAGGTTAGCAAAGCTTTCTGTTGGCTGTGCCTTCGAGAGTCAATTTGACGCTAAAGCATAGGCTAAATTGTGAATATCGATAATTGTACTAGAAAAGAAAAAGTGAAGCATGGATACAAAACTATGCTATAATATATTACATAAATGAAAAACTAAAATGCGAATGTAAAATTGGGGATATTTCAGGACAATATCGAGTTTGTACAGTAATGATTTTCTACTTTGAATAGTGTTAAATAAAAAATAATAAAATGTTGTGTCTCTCAAGACAGTAAGCATGCAGGCATTGCTTTTGAAATTATAGCATCGCAGGAGGCTTGGGAAGCATAATTGGTGTTGCCTATCGCGAAAAATTTGAATAAATTATAAATAAATAAATTAATGGTAAAACAGATTTCATGAAATGTACAGTTCTTGCCCTTGAAAACGGTAACCATTCGAATTAATAACTTGATTAAAAACATAATCATTAAATGGCATAATAATGTTGTTGTATAAAAAGGCGGATCGAAAGCGTAACTTGAATAAAAATTAGCTTTTTGTACTAAATTAGCATGAAGATGTCAGTTGGGACATTGAAGGTACCAATAGTATATCCCTCGTGTGAATCTTCTTTATTTTAGCTGACTGCTGTAAACAGCCTAACTCATAGTTTAGATTGTATACTATTTGTGTACAAAACATATTAATCGTAATACTTCTAAGTTTAACTGTTATCAACTATGTATACCTCGTTGAAATCTATTTTTCGAAAATTTTTGTACATACCTTTAATAACAAGCCTTTATTGTTTTGATTTATTATATTCATGACATACATTCTTAGAATTACTTTTTAAAAATTACTCTGTCTTATTGATAAACAAAGCATAAATAATAAATTTTCGACCATGTGTGTGTGTGACCTTTTCGCTAAAATTTGTAGTAAAACATTTACGCAAAATGGTCTTCTAGCAATTTCAAATTGACTCCCCATACCCTTTGTGTTTTTATTTTCGTTCGACCTTTTGTAAATTGTACTTACCAATGTAGGTATAAAAATGTGAATGTATAATATAGAGGTAAATAAAATATTTGATGTCTATTTAAAGTTTTTAATAGTGTAATTTGTACGTAATAACTAAAGTCTATGTTTCACGAGACATTCAATGTATGTAAAATCTGTGTAATAGAATTTTTAATAAATGAGAAAATTAAGAATTTAAGTGATTTTAAATTTTATCATCTTTCTCTTCTTATTTATTAGCCTGTGCGACTAGGAGCTATGGAACATAACTACAATTACACCATTTACAGACTGTGTTTTTTCACTCCGGTAGTATTTGCTATTACCATAGCAAATATAATAACCTTCAGGAAAATTTTCTTTTTGATCAAATTGGGCTGGAAATTTTATTTAAAAAATAAAGGGAAACAATAATTTAGATCGTAACAATTTATTTCGGTAAGTAAACAAAAAATTTGTACAATTAAATTAAATTAAGGATACATTTTAACACTGGTGACTAGATTCATTTTGTATGTTTGAACACAACATATCCCGCACATTCCCCACAAACTTCATTAAACTAACTGCCGTTGCTTAATAATAGTAATAAATTAGATTCGCATGAAACCCCGATGGTTTCCCGTTCGTTTTACTTAAATATAATTATAATGATACCATACAATAAATTAAAAAAAGGCGAAATTAACATTCCAAAAATCTTAAAAAAACCTCACAATAAACACCTTAAAATTCACGTAAAACGAAATACGATGATCAAAAATTAATATTTCGGTAACATATAGGACGGCAATATAAAAATATCTAAACAAATCTCTAGCAATAGAAAGACTAATGTAACTAATAAATCACAAAAAGAAATTAATAAAAAAATGTTATACAATCACGCAAGTGAAATATACATAGTTGGGAAAGTTTACGTAATTCAGAACGCATCACAGATTTTAGACTAGCATTATTATGGTTTATTTTTAAACAGTATCGACGCAGCGTTTGTGTATTTTTGGCTTGTTTTCCGTACTGCGTTGAAAATATAAATATGATTTTGTAAACAAGAATTCGTCTGAAATGTGTTCACAAACATTAAATTTATAATGTAGATATTTCTGTATTTGGTAAAATAAATATTACAAAAATGTAAGTACCTACATGATTAATTCCCAACTCTAAAATGTGGTTTAAAATAAAAACCTACCTACTTGGTAGAATTTCGTCAATATTGAGGTGGTGTTTGGTAGGTGTCTCAGTCATAATCATAACTGTAAGCCTTAACTAAACTAAGTAAGGCTATGATTATAGTTCTAATGGTCCAAATAGGTGTACTGCTTGGCATTTGTCGCTGACGTCTCCCAGGAACTGAGCAAAGAGTTCTTGGTATCTCGACAGTGTCAGCCCACCTTTCCTTCTGTCGTCGTCCTGGAAGAAAATTTTATTTTCAGCAGTTTTTCTTATGTTTGTCTATTAAAAATTAAATTGAATCGGCCTAGAACTTGGCTATGAGTTTTTCAGCTTGCACACGTCCGAAATAGGAACACGCTGTAAATGGTAAGCAGTTAGAACGAAAGTGCTTCGAGTTTTTTACAACGATGCTTTAGCTGTTGCTCAGAATTAACTTTATCTAACTACCACCAGTAGATATCTCTTGTTCTAGATAATCTCTCACTATCAACTTTACTTTTAACTGTTTAACGTTAGCTCTACATAGCACTAAGAAGCTGCTGTACTTATAACTACTTTCTTCAAATATAACACACCACACACTGTGGATCGTTTCTCCTCATCAAATCGTTGATACGATACCTTACGTCATACGCCATAACGCCACGGAAAATCGCTTTTCATGAGACACCTGTAGCTGCGGGAGCATAAACGAACATCCGCCTGCCAATTTACTTGTGGTCCCGGCAGTAATTGGACTTGAAGTGTCGAAGAAGTGTTAACTAGGAGATTTGAAGATTTGCCTACGCGACCGTACGCAACTATTGGCTGGGCGCCAGGAAGAAAGCTCTTTATTGTTTTATTCGTCTTGTTGCATAATTTTATTTCTGGTTATCGCTTTTTATAACGCATATTACCTATGTGGTTATTTCTGAAGCGTATTCGCTATATTTAAGTCTCTAAAGATATCGCACGAGACGTTTAGTTGACTGTTGTTGTGGTTACCTATGCTACAAAATGTGTTTTCCGATATTTTTGTCGTTCAGTTCCAGACATGTGAAGTAAAAAAGTCATACTTTAAAATAAATAAAATAAAACGTTTCTATTTCGTATAATATTGACAACTTTTACGCATTACTCTTATTTAAATACTTCATTCATAATTTTCTCATAACTGCGAGTTATGGTAGACGTGTAGGACTTCAAAGATGTCATTTGATTTATTCGCGTGCTAATGACCAGCTACTGATAGCTTACCCTGGTTAACACTGTATTGCATGTAAATCCAGATACATTCTGCATCTAGCTAGGTCTTAAAATCATCGAACCAATCTTGCAAAAAATCCCAATATATTCTGGTTTGGCTTCGTGCCTGCACCAGTAATGGTTAGGTGCAATAGGCGTATAATTAAGATATGTGAGAGACTGTTAAAAGCTCATTATTAAGCACCTCAGCCATTGCAATGAGGATTCATCTCAGTCATGTCAATGCCATCAATTTACATCAGAATCGGTTGCCAACGCACATGGCTAGGTAATAAGTATTTCTAGAACGGCGTGTATTACTATACGATCTATATTTTGACCGTGATTGGCATACGTCTTGTTTACAGCTACATACTATATTTTATCTATTCGGTTATTAATGGCAATGGGAACTTTCCTGGGGAAATGAAATTATTTTAAGAAGAGCTATTGTCTTGCCAGAGAGACGGGAAAACTAAGATTTATTGGACATAATTATGGCAGAACAAAAGATTTAATATTCCAAGTCAAGATAAATGATCAATGCTCGATTAATTTCTGTGCTGGTTGGCCGCTTTTAACGATTGATTGGCGCAAATGATGGCAGCTTCTAAATAATTTACGATACGTTTATGTGGTAGTGAAATAAATCTTAGAAAGATTGACAGATAAAACATTACTGAATAGCAATTAAAATAGAATCAGCTGTTCGACAACTGGGAAACGTAAATTTTAATATCACATTTTTAGGGAAAGGTTCACTTGACAAGAATGTGGGTTGGCAGACAATATTTAGACTCACGTCTTTTTCTAAGAAATATCTACGCAGAAAATATGTTTCAGGACTAATAACAACACTCTGTATGTACAGTCAGTTCCCAGTATTACTTTTGGCCCTTCTTACAAAGCAGAAGATGGGAAAGATGGTAGAGTATTGCAGGGCACTGACTGCGAGAGGTGCACTTAGCAGCATTACATCAGAATATTAAAGGGGCGCGGCCGTCTCAACAGTGCTTTAAAGGTTATCTGGATGCCAGCAAGCAGCTAGACTAAAAGTACTTAGTTGCGTCTTTATTTTGAGATACTTACATTGAGCAGGGAATTGAAAGCGTCGTCTATCACTTTGATCTCCTCCAACACCATCCGCTGCACACAGTCGTATCTGTACTCTTCTATCCCGATGACTCCATCCTGGTTTATATCTATCATCCTGAAGTTTGTCTCTATGAAAGCTTTCATGGCCTGAGGAAAGTCCTCATATCTCCGACCAACACAGCTGTTCTGCACAGCCTGTTTGAATTCTTCGACTGTTATTGTACCGTCCTGCAAAAACTTGTCATTGAGAACACGCTGTACGGTGTTACCAGATTAAATAAAAGCGGGAAGCGTGTGCGTGGCTGTGCGTGTGTGTAAAGTGAAAATTAGATTAATTAATATTCTACTATAATAATGCATGTAATTAAGGTTTTAGATTGTATTAAAATTAAATTAGAGCAACTACGAAAACAACATCTAATATCTATAGCAAGGTCATGAAAGGTAGATAATTTTCCTCAAAAGTGAAAGATACGTAACTATACTCTAGTATCCCAAATCTTCACGTAGTGTTAAACAAGTTTTAAATGTGTGAGTGTTGTGTCGATGTCGAACACCAGTTCGGAAACTGAATATTTTTTTAAACCACGGAGGGTAAGTAGAAAAAGTTGAATTACTTTTTCTAGATGGCTACTTGTAAACTTCAGTTGGTAATCTGAAAATTGTAAAATAGGTATAATTTTTACATGTTTAACTTTTACCCTGTGGACATCAATTCGCCTCCACCTTGATTAGGAAATCACAAGAACTATTGTAAGGCTCTTCAAGCAAACATTCATGAGACTACACAAAAGCGGACCATCACCGGGATGCAGAAGTTTTTCCAGCATCTACAGACTACAATCTACAAAGATATAGCATTATTGCGTCCACCGAAGCGTTGCCGACATCGCGTAGTGTACTTGTGTGGGTAACCGACATAGTCAGGGACCTTGTCGAAGTCCGCGAGCTGCG
Source organism: Eugnorisma glareosa (assembly GCA_947578425.1). Classification (NCBI taxonomy): domain Eukaryota; kingdom Metazoa; phylum Arthropoda; class Insecta; order Lepidoptera; family Noctuidae; genus Eugnorisma; species Eugnorisma glareosa. The sequence continues at coordinate 3,692,815 of OX387976.1, forward strand.
CAATCTCCTCCCAGAGGCTGAGCATGATATGCTGGTACTTGGACAGGCGCGCGGCACTGCAGTCGCCCTTGCCCTCGAGGACGCACGTGCGCAGTGCCAGGCAGTGGAAGTCGTGCGCGTCCAGGTAGCCGTTGTTGTCGATATCTGGAGACAGGTTTAACAACGATTAGGTACAGACTTTCTTTGATTTATAGGACGACAGTCGACAGTCTCATGGTATTGCTGACGGTACGACAGTGGCCTCTGAGCTGTTAATGCCAAATATAATCTAATCGTCAATACGCTGTCAGTCTAATAGCACTTACGTGATGATTTAGCTATCATGTCAACACACGCCACCTGCGCTGAGCACAAGTGCGAGGTTCATTAACATTGTATCAGAACATGCCGATCCCCAATCAATGTCGCAATGAGTTAGCAAATGAGCCGCGGCTGCCCAGTTGGCTGCCACAGCATGTAAACAATAGGCACCTATTAATTTAATTGTACTACTCATGCCAAAACCCAGGGATCCTTCATTTCACAATCGTCAGTGATTTTTCAAACAGCAATCTTAATATAATTGATGTCGATGATTGAGTGCGCGGGTGTTTTTCAACGTATTGTGGAAGTTTATGTACATCAATAACAGAATTTGCCAATCATAAGAATAGACTCAGTGTTAAAATAGTCGATGAAGACATCTGGGAACTTGGAAAGCACGTGTAGACCGATTCGTAGCTGTCTATAGTTTGAACCAGCTGGGATATTATTTGGGAAACTAATTGAAGATTTGAAGCTTGAGGGCCATCGCCTTCAGTAGGTATTCGAAATTAGAATCGAACTGTAAATTAATCCGTAATACCGGTTGACAACAACAAAAGCTAATAAAAATCAATGCCAGATCACGGTTAATAACTACAATTTTTTTTGTTATCGAATGCTAGAGAAATAGCAAGAACATAGATTTAAAAGCGGAATCTATTTATACAGCTCATTAGATAGCACTTAACTAGATTCTCGTCTAATGAATAACTCCCTAGTCCGAATTTTAGTATGCAATGATGTCTCAACAAGTGATAATTGATTACCTATCGGTATTGGTGGGCGTCAGAGATTGCTCATTGAGCACTGTAGCTGTCCTACTAATAATGGTTTATAGTGTCCTGGGGTATTATAGTAAAGTAGTAATTGTGAAATCTTGGCAGACTCGACACACGATCTCGTGGGTGCGTTCCGTTGTTAAAAGATTGATGACCGACTACCATTGCTCCACGAATTCTGTACAGGTCACTGTCATGTTCGATTTTTGCAGATGTTAATAATTGCTCTAATGCTGTTCAGTCGTTAAAATACTCCGGCATTCAGTTGCATCCGGTTAGACTGAAAGTTGACCCCTACATGTTTGGGAAACTGCTACGCAGTCTAGGTAGATGATGTATCTAATCTACCTGATAAGAAGGTAGTCTACCCCAGTGTGCTATCTCCAGCTTATAAAAAATCTTTAAAATAAATGATAAATTGGTCCAAATAAGTGCAGGAGAAAGATGACGGGCCAATTATTATGACGATTCGAAATACAATAAAAAACTGTGGTTGGTGGGTTGGTGTAGTGGTCTTATTATGCCTGACCCCGTCATCAACTTCTAGTCGGGCAGTGTTATTCGGTTTTACCCTAAGAATTTAACAGAAACAGCGCAGAGCTGGCGAAATGTGGCGACCCATCTACCTTTTCCTAGCCTTGGGGCGTAATTTTTAGATATGTAAGGGTCGCCTCTGCTGCTAGTGCTTATCATAATTAATTTGAGCCTATTGCCATGAACCGAGCACAAATTCCTGATGGAAAGGACCCAATCCCACTTTGCTCGACCCAGGAATCGAACCTCGTGCTCAGCTGTAGTGCTTGCGTGACTTGCGTCTTACCGTTGTCGTATTTTAGTGTGCAACTAAACCTAAGTTGCGAAGCTGGTAGTGGATGAATTTTCCTAACTACAACTCCACATCTCTGCCTACCATTGCAAAATACATTAAACTGGTGTTAAAGTATTCTTAAGGAAACCCGGGTCAAGTAGGCATGTGTGTCTATAAAGGAATGAATCTGCCGAGTGGGTTTACGTTCATTAATAAGAAACTAACATCAGTTCTGTAACATTCGTAATTCTGTGTTTATTTAAACACAGCAAACGCAATGCAAGCATCATTACAAAAAGTAATGGTTCTGCAAATTGTCTTGTTGATTCATCAGCATAATCTAGTCTGTGTTCATTCATATGAATCAGTTTCCAAAAACTGTTATTTAGTAACTACCACGTAAAGTTGTATCTTCCTATAATATCATCTCGACAGGCAGAAGATTAATGATTTTTAAAAATAAAGACAAGTATAGCTGGGTCAAGTCCAACAATACAAAACAATTAAACGATTGTTTGATACTTTGTAAATAAGGCGCACTTATAGGTCGTTAAAAGTACCTACTTCATATTCAGTGCATCACAATTTTGAAATATTTGTTTGAATGAATATGTTTACATTTGCATTGTTAGACTGAATTGGTGAAAGAAAGAAGAGAGAAAGAAATATAGAGTGAGAATGAGAAGTATAGAGATGTAGAAATCAACCTAACCTATTGCCATTTACTGCTGGCCATTAGTTATGTAGATTCAAAAGCAAAATCATTAAAATATTTTCGAATCAGCTGGCTTAAACCGCAGAAAAATACATAACAACAAATATATGCATGGCACCCGCAATTTCCAGCCGTGTCCGGAAAATCTATCAATTTACTAACAAACAACAAACTCACCGTAGAGATATCGCACAACAAACGCAACTCTGTTGTCCCAGGAGTACGCCATTTTAATTGATGAACTGTTTAAAGTGTTTAGTAGTTTCGAGTGTCGTTGTCCGGGATTGGTTATAGCAAGCTTATAGTAGCGCGGCGGCGGTCGCGACTCAACTGACGGCCGCCGCCCGCGCCTCTCCGCTCCGAATAAACTAACGAAATAAAATAATATTACAAGACGACCACGTCATCAGGTGACACCCTAAATATCAACGCCACGTTGCGCCGTGGACAACCCGCTAGCTGTTTGGCAGGGACACTACGGGCCCAGCTTACGGCACAGTGGCCTCATCATTGCAAGGTCGTGGGTTGCATTACAGCGTATCTAAATTAAACCGACTTTTTTATATCTACGACCAATCAACGGTAATTATAACTGCAGTAAGTAATGACTAATTAGTATCATGTTCTCTACAGTTGTGTCGAGGTTTATTATTTGTATGTAGAAAACCATCCTCACGATACTGAGCGGTGCAACCCCTTTCACTATTTTCTGAAAAATGTATACTGAATAGCTAAGGGACAGCAGTCCTCTGTGTATATTATCTCTTGATTTACATATAAAATAACATCACGCCTGTAATCCAAGGGTAAGGCAGAGGCGTACCTAATAGTACACCCACATTTCGCCAGTCATGTTTAAGTCCCAATGTCCCATCATCCCATGTAATAGGGGGCGAGCCTATTGCCACCAACCGGTCACCAATCCAGACTCCGTGGCTGCTACTGAGACATTCCAAAACACTAAATATTAAAAGAAAAAAAAAAACAATAACACTTTGGATAAAACCAAATAACACTACCCGACCTGGGAATCGAACCTCACGCCCAGCAGTCGCGCTGGCGACCACTACTAGACCAAGGAGATAGTCCGTGATTTCTATTTCCTTCTAAACTCTCTATCTTATTTTTAAACTGGAACCATGACCAGCATAGTTCATTCGAACTGTTCTACAGCAGACACGGGGTTTAAGTGGGTACAGTAGACTGCACTTCAGTAATATCAAAATGCAAATCCAGTATTAGCTGGCCTAATAATCTACTGAAACTCCTTAATACTCTCAAGCCCAAGGTCGACTTGCGGTTGGCTGCACCAAACTTGGGGACTCAAGAACTACCGAGAACCTCTAGCTAGAGAACGGAGATATCAGTGAAGACTGGTGGGTAGATAGGTACGTGTGAGTACGTACCTATCTACCCACCTGGTCTTCGGAGTCTGCCTATAGATTCTAGACCGATTAAGACTAAGGCAAGCGATTAAGACAATGCTAATAGCCAAATTAGAGAGCACTATCAAGATAAACGAATACAAAGAACAGTTAAGAATCTGCCTAATGCGGATTCTTCTGCGTGACCCCATTCAATAGCTATTGCATGAAAAAGTCACTCAATGGGGTTAAATTAACTTTTAGGGTTGTATTGATGATTTGAATGATTATAATTCTGTAACTCCATACGTGTTACTGGCGCGATTCATATTTTCATCAACATACAACCTGACTCTGACCTGCAAATTGCAATAAACATAAGATAATTTAAATTTCGCGGGCTACCTTTGCGCATCCATCTTAATTATAAAATTAAAAAACTTACTAAAAAAATGGCAACACTTGTTTAAAAGTCATAACTGCGTTCCACGGTAAATTACCAAGTATTTTGAGCATTCAGATATTTCTTAGCTGTTTACACCTTGGCACTGTTGTATGACTATCCCACTTGTTGTGCTGCTGTCATTCGTCAAGGCAAACAGTCAGACGTCAGTTGAGTCAGTAGTGGTCTTAGGAAAAACGCATCTTGTAAATAAAATACTTAGTTCGACTAGTTACGAAATATTAGGATTATTCTAAACTTGTGATATTACTTTTACGATCTCTAGTTTTTGTAGGTACTTGATGACTAAAATAAGAATACTCTATAGTGATACAGTGTCGATAAAATGTCGAACAAACGCTACAGCAATTTTGTAAAAGCTAGTTCTCCTGAGCTGGAAGTTCACGTAATACAAAACAGTGGGACACTAAGTGGTGAGGAAGCGCGAAGACTATATCTTGAAGAAGTAAAACACGCTAAAGCATCAAGCAGCACGAAGACCCCATGTGTTAGAGAATAAAAAAACGGTTGTGAAACAAAAACAGGAAGATATACCTCTGACAAACAATGATTTATTTATTACAGTGCAGAACAATGATGCTGACACTCTGAAATGTGTTTTAGATAGATATCCTGATAAGATAGATGTTGTTGATGACTATGGATGGAGTTTACTTATGATTGCATGCCAGGCAGACTCAACTGATGCTGTAAAACTGCTACTAAAAAGGGGTATTGACATATCTGTTAGAGATAAAGCTGGTAACTCTGCGCGAAGCTTGGTGATCAAGAACAAAAACTATATATTAGCTGAAATATTAAATAGATACATACAAAGAGAAACTCCAAAAAATCAAAAGCAAGCAATAACTAAAGTTAAATCAAAAGAAGAGTTTACATGTGACATATGTAATAGAACATTTCCTGACAGAAAAGAGCATTTATCTTCAACATTACACAATATTAGTGTAAGCAGAGGCAAGAAAATACCAGCAAACTATGTGTTACCAGCGTCAAACAAAGGGTATCAGTTGATGCTAAAAGGTGGATGGGACAGGCAGTCCGGTCTAGGAAGGGATGGGTCTGGTAAACTATACCCCATCAAAACTGTACAGAAGAGAGACAGGAAGGGCCTTGGACATGCAAAACAAAAATCTGTTGACAAATCCCAAGACAATGTAAAACATAAATATAGACGGAAGTTGGCAAGAGACCACCACAGTGACAAATCATTTGAAATAAACTTTAGGCGAGAGTTTTACTGAAACATGCTGTTTTATTTTCTTACAACTATCACAACAAAATATACTTACAATGTTATTTCTTAATGTACTTAATAAACTGCCATTGTCATTTTTTAGTTATTCTTCCTAATTAAAATTGCGATAGACTTAAATCTAACAGAATTATATTTGTCTATCTCTATAGATATTATAACATTGTAAGAGGATTAACAATTTATTATCTCATGCTATAATACCACTTTAACACAAATACTTGTAATGATAAAAAAAGTGATGTCAAATAGTTATAAAATCATCAAAAGATATCTGATAACAATAAATATAGTATTTTGGTTATATAATAAAAATAATCTATTTGATGCAAAAATATATTTCATTTATTTAGGTTGAAAGGCACTGCACATAACATTAGCACAGATGTTCATTTTTACTATAACAACCAGTAATACTTCTATATTCAATACATTTTATTGATGAGGTTTATTGGTATTTGCTTTGTGCACAGTTGCATACAAATAATTAGATTCTGTACAAACTCGAGAACTTATGTGATTATCATAAAAATAATATATTTGTTTGTCAAATCATGTAGATTTACAAGTTCAACTACTTTTGCTTACAACTAACGATGATACAATGATTGTTATCAAAGGTTAGGGGCCACCCAGTTAAGGAAATTGATAGCTAGTTCAAACCCTACAAAACAGGCTGCATTGGCCGGGAAGGCCCTGATCATGACTGGTGCCACACCCTTGTAGAGGGCAGTTGGACCTTCTCTCTCCATCAGCTGTTTGAATACATCCCTCATACCATTAGGGTATGTTCCCTCAGGAGCTGTTTGCAGTCTACTCTTCAACACATCGGCCGGCATGCCTACCAGCCAGTTAGCTATTCCAGCACAACCACCAGCCATTATAGTTGCCATCATCTTCAATTTAGCACTGGCGTCCTGAGGGACCAGCACTTCTTTGACCCATTCATAAGTCATGAAGTACATACCACTGGCAGGCACATCCCTCAGTATTGTGGCCACACTGCCCTTGTATATGCTCCTCATTCCACCCTCTGCATACAGCTGCCTGGCGCAGTCAACCATGCCTGAGTATTTCTGTGGCACATTACCACCTTGTTGAATCTGAAGAAGACATTTGATGCGTTCTCCTGGTGCCATTATAGATGTTGTGAAAATACCAGAGAAAGCACCCGCAGCAAACAACTCTGGTTTCGTTAGAACTTGATCTTCGTCTTGTTTAATCAGTTTCTTACCAAGTCCGAAGCCAAAGAAACTTATAGCGAAAATAGGGGCCACTCCAGTGAGTGGTGCTGACATACCCTTGTACAGGCCTCTGAAGCCTTCCTTCTGTATGGTCTTCTTAAAGCAGTCATAGGTGCCACCGTACAACGCAATCTCTCCCGGTTGAGGCACGGGCATAGTCTGCAATCTTACTTTTATCGTGTCCATAGGGTGACCTGCTAGAACAGTGCATACACCTCCAAAACCACCACTTAAAAAATATTTTATTGGGCTGCTGTTTTCCGACATTTTCGTTTCGTATGTTCGTTCGGAGGAGAAAGGAAATGTAACCTTAGGAAACTCGTTTTTAGTCGAAACACTTTGGAATAATTTTATAATCAACAGTTGTCTTGTCTAAAGTTAAATGTCAAAGGTGTCAAAGTCCAAATACATTGCCACAGATTAGTAAGACATTGCGTTCCAGTTCCAGTCCCAATTCGCAACTTTGAACAAGGCATCTTGTTTGAAAACTGCAAAGCAAACATTCCATAAATTAGCTCACACTACATAATTCCAAGTAAGAAACAAACTTTCAAAAAAACGTGGGCCATGGGGTCCGAGCGCCTACCTAATTTTTCAGGACATCAACGAGTGGTTGGTCGATTCTTCTCGTGACCAGAGGACTGGCCCATTTTTTGGTTTTTGGCCAAAGAATCAGCATTACAGTCTCCCCAACAGTGCCCAAACGACTATCACGAATATTTTGCCTCCCATTCAATTATTTTTCCCTTTTGATATTTACTTTGCTAGCTCACTTGCAAAAACTTTGACTTTGACAGTTTGTTATTTTGACGGTTTGTGTCGGACGGACCAGCTGATGATTTGACACTGACCAACAGCAGTGTTTTGCTTTGTAGCCAGTAGGATAAGTTCGTAAATAGAAACATAATTTTAATGCAGTACCCACCGATAATACCAAGTACCTCCCAGATGCTCGAACTAAGTTAATCTTCAAAAATGTCGTGCTCGAAAGATGAAATTGAGAGAAAGCGCCTGGCTGCGCTACGGAAACGACAAAACTTACTGTCGAACAGTAACTCGAACCAAAATACTCCAACTAAATCAAACCCTGGTCAAATTGGAACCCCACTGCCTTCATCATCAAATGGTGGATATAAATTGTTAAGCAACAACTCTATTAGAAGTCACCCGTATGCTAAACCTCAAGGAAGTAGAAGTGAAGAGAATAATGTCCCTGTTGGCAAAGTGGTCAGTGGCACAGTGTACTTGATCTCCGAGGACAGGTTTGAAGTGAACCCCTCAGAGTTTTGTACACCCCTCATCAATATATTCAAGAGCTTGCCATCAAAGAGTTATGGTAAGTTCATTTTCATTTACTTGTAACATATTTCTTTAATCACTAGCAGATAATAAGATTAGTTAAGCAGCTCTTGTATTTTGATAATATTAATTTTATGATAAACTTAAATGCATGTGCATGAATGCACCTTGCGCATAATGACAAAAATCAATAAAAATCCTGTTTGTTTTTATCAGATTCAAAATCTAAGCTTTGGAACTTCTCAATCCATGATTATCAGCAGCTGATGTCTAAAGTGGCACCTTTGGCACCTCACATAGTGCTAGGACCCATCCCACCATATGTTCTGAGGGTAAACAAACAATTCTTTCACATAATATTTTAAAAATAAATTGCACAATCACAATCAACCACAATCAGTTTGGAACTTTTGTAAGTGTTTTTTTATGTATTTGAGTCATTTTCATTTAATGTCCCAAAGTTCACATAAACTATAATTCTATTTCGAGGGGACACCGATGCTGAAATGCTACTGGCTATTCAGTACATAACTCTTAATTTTATTTACTTTACGCAATTAAATTAAATATATGTATAAAAAAATAAAAATATCTATTGATTCATAATAAAAAATCTCAACCATTTATGCAAAGCTGGGTCAGGTAATTGCTATCACTCAATGTACATTATAATATTATGTATGTTCCCATCACCATCTTGACTCCATGTTGATAAGTAGGTGCTGCGGGAGAATGCCACGGACCCTAGCAGTGTTGACTTGTCTCCCATTGAGGTCACCTTAAGACATAAACTAATGCCATTCCAGGAAGATGGAGTCAGGTAAGTGCCATAAAATACAGTCCTTTCCCAGTTATTTTTCCTATGATGGCAGTACGCCAAAAAGAACCTTATTTTAACAGGAATAATAATCACTACTTTATCACTGTGTTATTGATATGATTCATATTCCGAGGTAAAACAGCTGAGATAAAAATGCTAGACATTATTGCAAAAGAGTTAAGACTCAATGGTCAAACAGAAAAAAAAACAAGTTTTAAAATGAAAAAGTGTAGGTTAATATTAATCCTTCATATCTTTTTCCTCATCTGTCATTAAACACAAGGCAAGGTGGCATGAAAACTCTGACACCAGGTTAGGCACTAACACACATAAAAGAAAAATAAAGAATTAAACACATTAATTAAATTCATTCATTCATATTTCAGAATCAACTATCCATAATTCTGTTAGTTGATTTAAGAGCGGCCAACCCGTCATACTTTTCATACAAACGCTCGTACGTGATTATGCCGTTGTTACACATCTATCTTTGATTTTTTTGAACTAATAGGTATTTTGTGCACTATATCTAGGTTTCCATGGTTGTAAAAAAAAAAGTAGAAAAAAATTCAGTATAATTTTACCTGAACTTTGGCTGTTCATAATGTACTCATAAACTATAAAAATAAAGAAAACATCTCGATAGAAACCTTGCACATGTAATGGAGATTCTTAATGATAAATAATTATTTCACACACTTGTAAGACTTATTCAAAAACACGTATGTCCTGGAACAAGTTTAAGAAATTTTCGAACACTATTTTTCATTCAATGTCATCGCGTTAGACGGTATGAGGTGCGTGGGGCACGAGTTGTGCGGGGTTGGTGCGTGGTAAGACGGGGGAGTTGAAAGAAAATCGCCGCTGTGGCTCTGGATGAAATAACAAGCTTTTTGACCATGCTCGCTTTGCCGATACGCGGGCCGGGAAGGGCCCTCTTAAGTGTACCTAACACTTAAAAATCAGAGACAATTACACACCCAGTATTACACACACTAAGTATTATAATATAAATTAAAAAAATATATGGTAATGTTATATTATATGTTTGACAACAGTATTATTTAATAAATTAATTGTCCTGTTACAACTGTTTTTGTTTAATTTTAAAATAATTACCATGGCCATTAGAATTGTCGTAAGTCAAAACAGTTAATATTGTAAAACCAATAACTTTTTTCAGATTCGGTATATCTCGACGCGGTCGCTGCATGATAGCTGATGATATGGGGCTGGGCAAGACGTTCCAGGCGCTCGCCATCGCCAGCTACTACCGACACAACTGGCCGCTGCTCATAGTCACCACATCCTCGATGAGGTGAATAGCTTGAGATGGTTGTTTAAACAAGACTTTTTTTGCCTGTGTCTGGATAGTCCAAAACCAAGGATGTTGCGGATTTATTCGCATCCGCATCGATTTAAATATCCGCATCCGCAATAATCGATGCGGATGTGCATGCGGATGCAGATGTAGCGCGGGTCGCGACAAGAAAAAATTGGGTAGGGCTTGCGTGTGGCACGTGCCGTGGGCACATCAAATCATAGCTGATGACCAATAGGAGCGATGATTTTTGCGGGACTGTTCGAAAGAGATACCGCGGCCCTGGAACACAAAGGGCAAAAGAAGGAATATGGATGGGTTTTAGTCAGTAAAAGTCTGACACTCCCTCCTGCTCAGCCCAGAGCGGGAGGAGTTATTTGACGATTTCCCATGCGAAAAAAAAAGGTACTAATAATTTGATAGAACTATTTGTGTTCTAATATTTATAGGTAGGTAATTTGATCTGTGATTTGATGCTATAATTACTTTTAGAGTCAAAATTAAGGGAATAAAAACAATAATTTCCACATCAACAAGCTTTTTCATTTGATATGGTCACAAGGTGCATTTAATATGTTTTTTAATTAGCCCCCAAAACTAGGTCATATAATTTCCAACAAGCGTTATAACGCGACTGTACGACAACAGCTTAGGTTTAATACGTCCAATAAAGATGGTCATCGAAATGTATGAAACTGTCGCTTTTTTGTGGTCATTCGAATTTGGTCCGATAACCAACGATGTTTACGTGTTATGTTTTTGTTTATATTTACTTAATGCGAAACATTCCAAGCTGAATATTTTCACTATATATTTTTGACTAAATACACTAATTATTGGTTTACACCTACACATCTTGGGTTGAGCCGGTTTCTTGTAATTTGCCGTCAAAGTTATGACACCAACGTTTTGATTTTTTGCAATATTATTCAATAACGCATGCATGTGTACTTTTGAAACTTTTTATGTTTATTATAAGAGTCAAGACGGACCGAATACAGTTTTCAGCGAGCTTCTGCGTTTTCTCATTTAGGCGCTACGATATTTTTTGGGGTTTTCAAGAAACCGCGATTACTTGAAAATCATAAATATTTTCATAGATCTTATTCTGTGTGTATTACGCACTAATATAGAGCTACTCGTGTATGTTTATTCTACAGTCACACATACTTTGGTTGTGGAGGTACACGATTCTGCAAAACATTACCCTAGCAGGAAACGCGATATCTCGGAAACCTGAAGACGCACAACATATATTTTTGATGCACTTCTTTACACAAACATAAGCTCTCTAGCCATGCACAATATTTCTCTCTCCGGTCATTCGTTTAGAATTTTCCTGCTGGAAGAGCGTTACCCTAACTGGAATCGTTTTCTCCGTTTTTTTTCCAAAACGACAAAGCGCACCAATTTTTTATGTAGTGCACACACACAGCAGTATGATCTGCTGTGTGTCTGCACTACCAATTATTCGTCCCACTCATATCACTCTAGGAGACACTTTCCTGCTAGGGTAACGTACACGTCATATTTTGTTTCGTAAATCAATCATAACGTGTTTACTTGCGCTTATCGTATGAATTGCAGTTTTTGAGTGTTATAGTGAATACTCACTGTCTGTCTTAAGCAAGTTTTCTGCAGTTAATAGTTAATTGGACAAGTGAATTCACAATGTCACCACCGACACAAAGTGAAATTTGGGCTAATTTTAAACAAGATGAACATGAACAGCACAGAATAACTGCACTAAAACGAAAATTCTTAAAAAAAATATAAGATACGCATCCTCAGATATGAGTCTTCCAAAATCCGCATCCGCGGATGTCAAAAAATCTGCATCCGCAACATCCCTGGTCCAAACCATGGCTCAACACCACTTTTAGCATAGCTCAGTACCAACCATATAATGATATTAATATAACCAGCATCGCGCTTATTATGGCCCAGCGCCACATATACATATCAAAACTCCATCCCTCTGATGGATCAGAGGCCTGGAGGGCCTGGAGGCCCTATAATCCTGTTTCACCGAGCGATACGAGTATCATGGCCTATTGACCGGATAAAAAAAAAAACTATATCTTGCAGGGATACATGGCATAACAAGATACAAGAGTTGTTGCCCTCAATACCAATGATGAACATAGCGACGCTTACCACTGGAAAGGATACGCAATTCGTTGCTGATAAGCAGGTCTGTGGTATAAATATCTTGACAACACTTCAGGAATTTGCATTGTTTCATTTCTCATTCACATTGCAAAAACACCATTATCGCGCATAATATGCCTTTCACGTAAGTGTTGTATTGTATTGTATAACGGGCTGGTTTCTGCTACTTCTAAGTGTTAATCACAGAAAAAATCTCTTGGTAGCAGTGGTGAAGGCTCCATACAACTCGATTCCTACCGGCTTCCCTTTGAAAAATGGCACGGACAGTATTCTATAGACAAACAATAAAATCACATAAAGATATGTACTCCGGCTTACCTCTTACAAAAATTTAGTGTAATATGTACAGCATGTTATCTCTGTATCTGTAGCGTGAAAACACTGGCCGTTGAGAGTTTGTATATTCACGGATATGACGTATTCTTTCAGACGGAGGTCGTCATAGTTAGTTACAAGATAACCAGCATGTATACAGATCTACTGAAGAGTAAAAAGTTCGGAGTCGTTATTATAGTAAGTACCTAAGTTAACCTAGTCTTCTGATATACATTGCAGTAATTATTATTGAGAGTCCATCAAGTAGCAAATTTTATTCAAATCATTTATTTAATTAATTATTACAAATATATTATTAAATTGTAACCCGCGCCGCTAGCCGATAAGCTTTCTCAGAATAGAAGCGTAAACAAACCGTTTATTTTATTACAATTACCGGGTCGTAAATTACGTCATGCTATTGTTCAGCTTGTGAGTTGAAAAGATTGTATGGCGAGGTCTGTTCTTTTGTTTGTGTACAATAGTGTGTATTTGTGGAAGTAAAACAATAACTTTTGGATATAATGGTTTAGTTTTTGAATTATAATGACCTTTACACAAGAAACTGGGAAAAATTACCTCACACTGAACACACATTAAATTACTAATACATTATAACGCAAAACTACATTTACCCATACATAATCTGTTGGCTAATTTAATAACGATTCCAAATATAGAACTGGTAGCGAGCTAACTAACGTAATTTCGGGTATATCGTCGCGCAGACGCGCCGAATTAACATAAACAAAAGAAGATGGCGACACTACTGCTGTCATGTTCGGAAAATGACCATCTCACTCTTGAAGGGATATATACATATATTAAATATATACATTTAATATAAAATCAGATCTGTAATCCCCAAAGGGTAAGGCTAGTTATGTTTTAGCATGTAATAAGGGGCAAGCCTATTGTCAACCAGGCGCAAATGCAGACTGTGACTATTACTGAAAGCCCAATATCATTTTGCCCGACCTGGGAATCGAACCCAGGACCTCATTCACAGCAGTCGCGCTTGTGACCAGTTGACCACGAGAACAAGGACACATCCTAACTAATATTACAAATGCGAAAGTAAGTTTGTCTGTTACCTGTTCACGCCTAAACCACTTAACCGATCATCCTGAAATGTTGCATATACGTTGTCAGGTGTACAGAAACGGAAATAGGGTAACTTTCATCCCGAAAAAAAGTACTGTTCCCGAGGAAAACAACAATAACGTTCTTATAATAATAGATGGCGCCACGTGTCTTTCTAACCATGTTGAATGATATTAGCAGAGTGCAACCCGAAGTGATTGTTAAATTCTAAATAAAGGCGAGCCAAGCCGCCGGCAAAATCTAGTTTATAATATAACCTTGCTATATTTCAGGATGAATCTCATTATCTTAAGTCTCACAAAGCACAGTGCACAATAGCCCTCGGCAGCATCACACGACAATGTCAGCGCGCGATCCTACTGAGTGGCACCCCCGCCTTGAGCAGACCGGCAGAGTTGTACACCCAGCTGACGTTGATAGAGCCTGGCCTCTTCTCATCCTATACCGAGTATGGTAAGTACCACGTGACAGTGTGAGTACTGAGTGGCACACACAGCAGAACAGACTTATTGTACAAAGAAAATTCGAAGTCGTGAAAAATGGGGGCTATCGCGTATGAATTCGCCGCTAGAGGCGGTAGTGAAGCGCGAGGTCACCGAAATGTCAGATTAGAGAGTTCGCGCGTTGCGTGCTTTTTTATCACGTATTTTTACTAATATTCACGATTGTGGTCTAGATTGCGCCATTCCTGATTCATTATGGCTTGAAGATTTAAGTAGCAACTTATGATCTTATTTGTTAGTATTTCGAGGTAAAATGATTTAAAATGTTTCATGCTTGCTAATTTTAGGGAGAATATCGTAAATATGTATTTGAAGTTTACGGTGTCGAGGTTGTTTTAAGTAATAAAATAAACTGAAACTAATGAAGTTATTGGTACTTTAAAGTATGAAATAGAATTATTGACATGACCTTACTCGACAGTGGCGCCATCTGGTGAGCTCGAAAACGATAGCCCTCATTGACCAACCCGCACTAGACCCGCGAGGTCGATCCCAGGTTGCTGCAATCACGGAGAGAAGGCTGTGTCACAACAGTCTTCGACAACAGTCTTGCTAACATTTTATTATCACACAACTTCGTCACCTTGGCTTCGCCGGTGGCAGCGCCGTGGGATGCAGGCGCGGATACAGAATTTCGTTTAGGGGGTGGGGGCACTTTTTGTGTAATTTTACCTATTTTCCAGAAAATTCATTGGAGATAAAAAAAAAGATAAACTTTTAAATAATTAATAATATCAGGCGTTAGTTTTGCGGAAATCCATGATATAAAACTAGAATATTTAGTTTTAATCCTGCCAAACTCGATGGTCATAATGACGTATTTGGACCAATTGCACCTGTTGCCCCTGTTTAATTGGCCCTCTGTATCCGCGCCTGGTGGGGTGTGGATATGGAGCTATGTTGGAAACTATGCTCCAGCTTCTATCTTGCCCACAGACCCTCAAAACTCCGAGGTAACCTCTGCGTTACCGCCGACGAAACCTCCCCAAGAGTAATGTTACAGACTGAAGATGCATTAATCAGACTATTGACAATGATAAAATTATCGCCATCTTGTTGCCCTTGTCCCATATTAGTCGGGATCAGCACAACACGTTTTCTTCGTCCATTCTCACTTTATAAAATAAAAACAAACAATGTCATTTCCAGGCAAGAGATACTGTGACGGCAAACAAACTAACTTCGGGTGGGACATGACAGGCCAATCAAACTTGCCTGAGCTACAGATCATACTGCAGAAGCGGTTCCTCATCAGGAGGACCAAGGAGCAGGTGCTCACGAAGCTGGAGGAAAAGACCAGGTACGATTTTATATTACTTTTGCAAATTTTATTTATATGAATAAGTTTGAAAGACTTGCTGCCCTCAGATGGCAATTGTGAAAGATTCTTAAACGACTGGCAGCTAAGACGTCGCAAATTTTAACCTCTGCTAATAACGCTCCTATGATGGATAGACGCTACCGAAAGCGCCATACTAGTACCTCAATTCTGGGTCGACACTATTTAGATTAGCTGACACGCTCCTATGACTGAAAAGGCATGAAAGTATAACTGAAATTTGACATCCCCCCCCGAGCCTTGCTCGAGCCAGCCCGCAATGCTGAGCCAGTAGTCTTCAACCAGTCCTTATATAATCTCACTCAGATCCAGCCTGTCCCCTTGCTGCCCTCCCCAGCGACTCCCTAAGCCGAGGCTCGTAGCCCACAGGGGGTGCCCTTAGCCAGCGGTCGCTTAGTTTATAAGTTTTATGCCCCTGGCTGGAGGTTTTACTCACAAGGTATCCACAGGATAGAAGCCAGCCTCATAGGTGTCTACCTATGAGGCTGGCTGCGAGAGGCCATTCATAAAAATAAAAAAGATATAAATTGATCCTAGCCATGGAGTGTTTCGGGTGTCGTAAAGTATGGTGTTTTTAGGGTACCGTAGCCGAATGGCAAAAAAACGAAACCCTTATAGATTCGCCAAGTCTGTCTGTCTGTATGTCTGTCCGTGTATGTCACAGCCACTTTACTCCGAAACTATTAGGACTACACAGTTGAAACTTAGTAGGTAGATGTATTCTGTGAACCGCTTTAAGGTTTTTATACAAAAATTAAAAAAATATAAGATTAAGGGGGGTCTCCCTATACATGGAATTGAATTTCATCATACCTATACGTGCGGGGTGTCTATAGATAAGTCTTTAAAAATGACATTGAGGTTCCTAAAATCATTTTCTCTCAAAGTCAATCGTTTGAAAGATAAACACTACCAAAGTGGTAAAATGTGTCCGTCCCCCCCTCTAATTTCTAAAGCAAGAGGAGAAAAATTCTGAAAAAAATATAGGATTATAGAACGTAAAAAGAAACTTTCAACCAAAATTGGTTTGAATAAGATTTGATGTTAATTTTTTGAGATATGGGACTTTTTTATCAAACTGCAACAAGTTTGTTTTTCATTAACATACTATGAAAAACAAATTTAGTTTTGTTGATGAATGTAAAACAAATAAGAACGAATGCCTTCATAATATTTTTAATATATTGTTTGGTGCTACGGAACCCTATATGCGTGTGAGTACAACTCACACTTGGCCGTTCGATTCCCATATTTGCCCGGTTTCTACCAAAGCGGATTTCTACCAATGGAAATGGTCGATTTCCGCACCTCTTCGCGTCGCTCGTCTCCGCTTTGATGAAAACCAGCCCTTTTCATATATTTTCAAACCGTTAACAGAGAGACAGTACTCCTAGACCAAACACTACTGAACCACAGCCAGGACACCGACAAAGGCCTGTCGGACATGGCGGAGGCCTACAAGAGCTGCAAGTCGTCCGACAAGCACGCCGCGCTCATCACGTACTTCAGCGAGTCCGCAAGGGTCAAGATACCGGCGATATGGTCAGTATGTGCTAGATACCGGCTAAGATTAGACTGAGTTTAAAATAGCTAATTTCTGGCCTACTGTCAGCCTTATCCTACGTGTGGTGTGTATTACAACAATTTCCTAACAAATTTTTTGACTAAATCTTTGTCCAATCGATTGTGAGCCTTATCTACTACAAACTACGTCTTTATTTCATACATTACATCCACCAGCTGGTCGAGAGCGATATAACTCACAAAGTTCTTGTATTCTATCACCGCCGCTCGGTCATTGACCTGATCTAACTCGAATCAATTATTGCGAAACAAATACACTACAAATTACAGAGTCGAGTGAGAGTGAGAAAAATCGAAACTTCCTCGTATTCGCTCATTATCTCTCGGTCATCGACGCGTTTAAACTCAATCAATTCTCAACCTCATCCCTTACACAATACGTCTCTATTTCTGCAGTAAGTACATCCGCCAGCTAGTGGAGAGCGAGACAACGCGCAAGTTCCTCGTATTCGCGCACCACCGCTCGGTCATCGACGCGATCTGTCTTACACTGGACGAAGCGGAGGTGCACTACATATCCATCGTTGGATCTACTCCCGCTAATACTAGAGCGGTAAGGACTCATAAGTATATACAGGACCTTTCCTTAATTTGTTAGAGAAACTTCACACCGACAACAGCAACACCGAGTGAAGTGGAACAATGGATTTGCCTAAGAGAGTGACAGTTCAGGCTGAAATAAAAGCGAAAATTCACAGATGATTATACCTATACCAGTAGTCATCTATCATAATATATAAGGTCTAACTATTCATACACGAAATCTCTTAAGAGGTCATTGTACTCATCATTATAGACAACTTTTACTGTGGGACAAACTCCGAAATCGCGAAACAAAAATCAGCTGTTCATTACATTTTGACGAGTTAATGCGATCATATTGTAGGGAACAGCTGTTTTTTTTTTCGCGATTTCGAGGTTGGTCCCATAGTAAAAGATGGGTTGATGGTCTGGATTGATAATTATATAAATATTTTAATATTTTTTGTCAATATGGTCAGATTGTCGAACAACTGAACGTGTGTTTACTTGTTGTCAGTCTGCTGTCAGTCACGTGTTATAAAAATAACCCAGAGTCTAATAAAAGATAAAAGTAACCCGTGAGTCTTATAAATTAACCGGGGGTTAATTTATAAGACTCACGTGTTATAAAAATAACCCAGGGTTTTTTTTTATAATCTCCATAAGATCTAACTATAGAAGTGAATTTAAAAAAAAGGGTTCAAAAGGATCAGGAGCTGGAGTAAGCTCTCTCCTCCCAGTAACAAGATATCCTAAAGTTACTGTCAATTACTCCTCTGGGCTGATTGACTTCCTCATGCAGGTGACTTGTTTAGTTGGGTAGGTATGGTTTTACCATTTTCAACAAATGATCAAAACAGGCTTCTTTCATTCGATAATAATCGGCATAGTCATCTTCTTCTTCTGTGTCTCGTGTCTTATTCAATAAATTTAAGTGTGTGTAGAATTCTCTTTTCATTAGCCACTTTTCACACAAATTAATATTATTGTAAATTATTATTGCTAATATCACGCAACACGTGCTTTTTTCTTGTTAAAAACCACACCTCATGCACAGTATGGGTCTTGTCGCGTAGAAGTTTTCGGTGGGACTGATCCTCAGTCCGACTTACCGTCTAATACCACCCATCAACCAGCCATCAGTCTATTCGTGATCAAGGTCATGGATTGAACTGATGCCAAACTGAACGTGTAACCTCCGTCTTAGGTTGTTATCCTGTGATCCGTAGTTTATTTTTCACTAGCGACCCTCCCCAGCTTCGCACGGGTGCAATGTTATACATATAAACCTTCCTCTTGAATCAGTCTACCTATTTGTCGGAGTGTCAGGATTTATTCCGCTAGGCTTCTACATCATGTGGGCAGACGATGGGTTTCGTGCTATGAAAAGACACTGAGCGATACACTGTTTCTAGCAACACTAACGAGTTACTTGAGATTACAACTTAACAAAATAACACGGGGCACAATGAATCGGGTGCAGTTCCAAGAGGTCTTAACTCGGCCGCGATCAGACACTGACTGACTGTCGTTCTGGCTCAGAGTTTACCATCTGGGTTCTGTAACAAGCCCGCTGTGGTGTGTGTAGACTTGTAAGTAGGTCGCTTGATGTCACCACCGCGTACTTGTGATTCAGTGAATGATCTTATAATGAAAATAACAAACACGGTAACACAATCATAGTAATTTACACGGTTGTGAATCATTAGTCCCTGTCATAAAAATGTTTGAAGTAAGTAGCTGTAAACGGAGCTAAATGCATCGGTTCCTAATGCGGGGTACCCACGTCTCGCGGGGTCTCTGCTATAATAATTGAAGCCTTAAAACACTGTTCTAATCCACAGGAGCTGGTAGACAAGTTCCAGAACACAGCTTCCTGCCGCTGCGCAGTGCTGTCCATCACGGCTGCCAACTCCGGCATCACGCTCACCGCCGCCAACCTCGTGCTGTTCGCCGAGCTGCACTGGAACCCCGGGGTGAGCTGAGTTACAGAGACGGAACAAGTGGTACCCTTACACGTGTATTAACTTATATAACATTTGTTGCGTAGATCCTGACGCAGGCGGAGTCCCGCGCGCACCGCATCGGGCAGACGGGCGGCGTGTGCGTGCGCTACCTGCTGGCGCAGCGCACGGCCGACGACTACATGTGGCCCATGCTGCAGGGGAAGCTGAACGTACGATACACCAAACCAACATTACGCGAGGGAATTGGAACTATTGAAATGTATCGAATTTGAGAGAAGGATGGAGTTTTTCTAAGGAAACAGCGCCGGCCTGATGTCTCAAGTTGTGTTGGACAAATAATGCAGTGTCATACAAACAGGGACTAGGTTGTATTGTCATAGGATGGGCCTACTAAGACCAACTGCTTAAAACTGCTTTTGGTTCTGTACCCTCGCCCCTTATAGGGGTCTGGGGGTGTGGAGAACAGGGTGTAAGGTTATTCATCCCCCATGGAACAGGGAGGATCTGTCGACCAGACGGGTGTTATGTCTGGTGGGCTACTGCCCGACAGTGCTTAAGTCGCGGATAACTTGCCGCGATCTAGGATTTAGATTATTTATTTATTTTATTTTTTATTATTTATTTATAAAACTTTATGCACAAGTAAAAAAACTGTACAAAGGCGGACTTAATGCCTTGGGCATTTTCTACCAGTCTACCTTAGGGTGATGCAGACACAACATACAGTTGGTGCAATAACAGAAAAAAGACTGGAAAATATTTATAACTAAAACATATAAGAATAAATACATATAACAAAATATATACAGTTAACAGAGTTAAACAAGAAAAGCTACCAAAACTTAGTTCTGAGACGAATCTGCCAACTTCTTGCGTATATGTTCTCGAGCTTTCACTTTGAAAGTGAACCGACTGGTCACCGTCCTGATACTCTGAGGGAGCGCATTCGAAAGAAAGACCTGGACAAAGAAAGAAGATTTTATAAAACCAGAGTGGTGAGAAGGACATCGTAGAAGACAGTTATTAGCGGAACGAAGATTCTTGATGTGCGTAGAGCATAAGTATTGACAGTTAGAAGTCAGATAAGGAGAAGTAGGTTTGTGAAGAACAGAAAACAACCCGTCAAGGCCCTCAATGCTCTGCGCTGTCGGATGGGTAACCACCTTAAAAGCGATCGATGCGCAGATACATGATCATACTTGCGGAGATTGAAGACGAATCGAATGCAGTTATTAAAAAGTCGGTCAAGTTTGTTGATGAGATCTGCGTTCAGGCCATAGTGGCACACATCACCTTAGTCAATTATGGGGAGGATTAGGGACTGTAAAAGCATTGCCTTAATGTGTGATGGGAGAATATTTTTCAACCGATAGAGCGACCGCAACGTTCCGGTGACATTCTTGCTCACAATCGCGACCTGCTTACGCCAGTCTTGACGTCGGAGCTAAACGGAATCACTGCCGTCAAAAGTAACCGGTGGCACCGTTAACCCATTCAGCCTTCTCAAGCTATTGGGGCTCCCAAGATTATTTCGATGTCCAGTTCATCATCTGTGACACAGATGGCGCTGTAGTACTTTTTGTTCTATGTTGCTGTAGTACTCTTTGTAGTGCCGCTACAGCAGTGTTGATTGCAGTAAAGCGATGGAACTTGACATCCTGTATAGCTAGGACCATACATTGTCTTTAATCTCATTTTTTCAGATGGAGAAACAATGTCAATTCTTCCATTAAAAAAAAAATACACACACACGAACATATAACCTCCTCCTTTTTTGAAGTCGGTTAAAAAGGAGGATCCTCCAATCACACGAAATCTGTGACTGCAGTTGTCGTCATCTGCCTGTAGTTAGCTGACTATTTGTCCGTATGTCGACGTGTAGATAGATGTCGCTTTTTCTTTATTAATGAGACGACTTTTTGTTTCAGGTGCTCAACAACGTAGGATTAAGTAGAGATACATTTGAAGACACTACCATAAAACACCAGGTAAATTTTAAACTAAATCTAAAAAAGGTCAAATAAATTAGATAGCGAAACCTGTAGACGTTACGGGTATCAATATTGAACACGATGAATCAAAAAGCTAAGATCACGCCTGTAATCAGCGAAGGCGGAGGTGTGTCTAATAGCACACCTACATTTTAACAGCTATGTGACAAAAAATAACGATTTTTCTCTAATCATTACTCAAGCAAGTACAATAACTGCTGTCGTTGACTCAAAAATAAATCATCAAATCTTTTTGTTTTTCATTCTCTCGTGTTAGATATCGCTACTGTTCACATGCGGAGTTTTGCTAGTGAATTTAGTTTGACCTTGTTGTTTCTTTGGGGCCAACCTTTAATCAATTGGTTTTTTAGGGCACATTTAAACCCCTCCCTTCCTCTTGGTGACATTGTGAGGTGGTTTTAGACCGCCAATCCTCTCAGCATCACGTGTGCTTGTTTTTTTTTACATAATTCTATTGCTCGGGTTTTTACGAGGTCACACAAATAAATTCAATCCGATATTGGTAAAATGAATTTAAACGTCGAACATTTCCTTTTCTTGTCACACAAAAATACATGTCAGTTGTCACTCTATCCCATCTGCCCCCCTCGTGAATAATCGTGAATTTGTTATGACCCCGTCCCCCCCTGTTTAACGGGCGACCCCGTGACAACTTTTAAATCACACATTTTCAAATTAATCGTGATTTTTTTATGACCCCCTCCCCCCTGTTTGACGAACGACCCCTTGACAACTTTTAAATCACAAATTTTCAAATTCAATACCTTGAAAAACCTCTTTTCTTTTTAGGAAAGTAAAAACAACATTTCCCAGTACTTTACATTAACACCATGTACAATACCGAAGAATAAGAATGATTACATCCCGGGCACTAATATAAGGAAAGATTCAATTAAACCGGATACGTCCGGTGATCAGAATGATGAACACAAACAGTCATCGAGTAGCAACGGTGATGATATTGATAAGTCATTCTTAGATGATGATGAAGACGATGAACTGCTCGCTAATCTAGATCTATGAACAGATATTGTGATATTTATAAAAGTTTTCGTATCAATTTGCTGTTTTATTTTTACTAGTTTGAGTTCGAATGCGTTTTAGGTAGATTTCGTCAGAAAAAATCTTATTGGTCTTGCACCTGAAGTCGAGTTTTCCGAAAATTTCACCATAGGGGGGTCTAGTTATGACCCCTAGAGCCCAAATCAACAGCCGGTTAAACACTTTATATATGTACGTATACGTAATTACGTATGTCTATACAAGTATGTGGGGGCGACAAGCAAAATTTGTCCACACTCTACAGGTCGCAAATTATGCACCGATTGCTTTCAAACTTGGCCAAAAAATCGAAAGGGTCAAAACTTAGGTTAAGTTCGTGAATGGGCGGAATTCGTCCAAGAGGGGCGGCGGGGTGCCGGTTTTTAGAAAATCTGTTTTTTGCTGTAACTATTTTCCTTGGAAAGTTTTTGAACTGTTTAACATTTTTATCATTCCGAGTAAGAATACGGAGAACTTTTAAATTTTAACTTTTTTGATGCAACCAAGTTACAATCGTTATTTCTCGCGAAAATTGCTTTTAAATTTAGGAAAGTGTGGTATACATATTGGTGCTCGTGACTACACTTTTTACCGGAAAATGACGTCATAAGCCCCTACTCATGATCTTTGATACATTTTATCTTCATTTTTCATCAACTTACAACCTGACACTGCCTGCAAATTCCAAGAAACGTAAGAAAAATTGATTTTCTCGGGCTACTCAAATTCAAATTAAAAAAATCCCCTTCCTCCCTTCAAAAGACCCTTAACGAAGCCGTAAAACTAAATTTGTTCTTCATAGTATGTAAATGAAAAACAAAGTTACTGCTGCAGTTTGATGAAAAAGTCCCATATCTCAAAAACTAAACATCAAATTTTATTCGAATCAATTTTGGTTGAAAGTTTTATTTACGTTCTATAATCCTACATTTTAACAGAATTTTCCTCCTCTTACTTTAGAAATTAGAGGGGGGGGACACATTTTACCACTTTGGAAGTGTCTAACTTTCAAACTATTGTCTTTGAGAAAAAATGGGTTTAGGAACCTCTTGTCATAGACCTATCTATAGATACCCCGCACGTATAGCTTTGATGAAAAAAATATTTTTTAGTTTCAGTTCCATGTATGGAGAACCCCGCTTAATCATTTGTTTTTTTTTTTTTTTTGTAAAAAAATCGTAAGGCGGTTCACAGAATACATCTACTTACTAAGTTTCAACTGTGTAGTCCTAATAGTTTCGGAATAAAGTGGCTGTGAGTGCTGTGACATACACGGACAGACAGACATGACGAACCTATAGGGGGCTGAATTTAAATATAATTAAAAACAAACAGAATAGAAAATGTAATGTAATTATCATTTTTGTTATTTTTATTTTCGACGTCGCAATTATAGTCGAAACACATTTTTATACCTACTGTGTTCATCGCTATTTAGAAAATTTAATCCATACATATATAAAAAAATTACAACTGTCTAATGTACCAAATTGTGTCAGTTGTAGCCCCAGGGTGTTTTCTGTGGTTTTCCGCAAACGCCCCAGTACTGGAACTTAACGCTCGGCTTCTTCCTAGCGATGCAGTCTAGCACGCAGAAGTTGGCGTAAGTCGTGTTGTGGTTGCTGCACACCGGCCTGTACAATGTCGCGCACACGCACCTTTTTTTTTTGGGTTTTTCAGTCTCCGGGTCCGTGAGCGGGCAAGCTTGTGACTGATTTGGACACCCCTGGCTTTAAAATAATATGGAAAACATAGTTTTAGTTTACCCAAAATCTCTTAAGGGGTCCTTGTGAACAACTTTTACCATGAAACGAATATTGAAAGCGGGGAAAAATCTACAGTTTGACTATTTATGCTAACACAAATGTATGGGCAGCTGTTTTTTTTTTTACCTTTTTCAATATTGGTCCCGTAGTACCAAAAAAAAGTAGTAAAAGTTGTGTAATAAAGATGGGCACAATGACCCCTTATGAGTTTCAGCTTATAAAAACATCCAGAAAACGAAAATAAGGCCTAATAAAAGAGCCAAAAGAGGCGTAAACGAAGTGAAATTAAAAATATCGCAGAACCAACTAAAGCCACTAGCATTCGTCGAACTGCTTTGTGAGGAAACTATAGTACACAGTATTAATTAAGTACCTTTCCGGCAGTAGTATTGGTGGGGGGTTATTAAACGGACAGCTGGGTGGTTGGGCTGTTAGTTTGGCTGGCGGGGGTGTCTGTGGGGCTTCTGTCTTTCTCTCGTGTGGGCACCCGCAGCCGCACGACGATCGAGCGTATCTTTTGCCGTTGTTGCCAAATCGAGTGCGAAGCCTTCTTGAATTCCAGTGGCAACAACAGTTTTCTGGTTTTTTGATTTGGGTTTCTGGTTCATCTGGGTCCAAAATAGTCCTGCAAAATTTTAACATTGCATTAGAAAACACACATCATTTTTGTATGAAGCAAAAGCAATGTTTTGAAAAACTGCGAGTAGGTAACAACGAAAGAAAACACGGCTACACCTAACTTAGCCCAACATCTACAAACATCTAATTTGCAACATTCTCACCGCTTGCTAGCAATACCTACATTTTTTCATTTTCGCACTCCCCGTAGTGTTCCAACCAGACCCTGTTAGTCTTCCTCTTGAAGCAGTTGAAGACGCACTCGTTGGAGTAAGTGACACTGTCAGTGCCGCATACCGGGTCGTATGCCGCGTTGCAGGAACATTGGGACTCCAGCGAGCAGCCTCCCTGATAAGCGACCTCGATTTTGATATTTTCAAGGGCCACCCGGCAATTCAAGAAGCATATGCTCAAGTACGTGTGACCGTCAGAGCCACAGGTGAGCTCGAACGTTTCGGGCGTGACCATGCACCCGCAAGGCTCGGCTATGTCTGTGAGGCTCGTGCAGGTCTGATTATCGGGATGTTGCTGTTCGCTCACCAGCCACATTGACGCACCGATGACTATGCCTGTGACAAAATCTATCTATATTAATACAAATCAATTGCCACATGGTATGACGGACCCTTGAGAACGGCTCGACGGATTTGGCTGTTTTTTTTTTGTTGTTTTTGTAATTGTCAGGACGAGGTTTGTAACTTTGTAGGTTTTTGTTTGAAAATCCACCGTGCGAAGCCGGGACGGGTTGCTAGTAATTTATATAAAAACCTCTAGGTCTTAACAGATGATCTTTCCCGGCTGTAAAGTGTCTCGTAAATTCCTTATTGCTAAGTCCAGTAAGGAATTTACAGGACTGCCCGGTTAGGCAACCGACAATCTCCTAGGTGTAACTGGGAGATGCTATTGTAAAAAAAAGATTGTCTTCAGAACGACCATCCAAACTACAATACTTACAAGTTATGTAAGTGCCACGTGATGCGGTTTCCCAACCGCCCCAAGTGGCCAGACATACCTTACAACCATCTTATAACGTTACCGCTGCTGGAGAGAATAGGGCCATGATTCACTTCAAGTACCCTGCAGTGGTTTTCACATCATATTTTTGGTTAAGGACATACCGTGGTGATGAAATAATTCCCCCGAAGCCCGCTGCACTTGTTCTTTTGACACTGGGACACTAGCTGTGCAGTTCTCGGGAAATTAAGCTCGTCTATATTTTCTCACCTATTCTAAAATCCATGTCCTGAGATTGCCTTCTTGAACAAAGTGTTAAATTTAAAAAAGAAATATAATCGGCATTTTCGTAAATTATTGTGCATTTTAATTATAAATTATTGTATTTTTCACGGAGTTAATCTTTTCACACTGGCTTTTAATTACTGACAAATTCTAGCATTCATTGATTAATGATGTTATGTGTGTGCATGAGTGACCACACATATTTACGGACTCGACATTTGTGACATTTTGTTTGGCACGGTATCGAATCAAGACATTCACGCCGAAACGAGGCGAATGATGTTTTCTTCGCTTTTATTACTTAGACATAAAATCTTTCTGATTTGCAGTCGAAAGTGTGGTCACTACTTTATGTGCTGTCACGCCCTCCCTTATTACAAATTGAATTAGTTGTTTTGGGTTGCCACGAATGGCCGGTACTTGAGATAGTGGACTGCCCTTTGCTGAAGAACCCCCGCATACACCGCGCAGAAGAAGGAGTCCGAAAGGACCTAGGCCTGCCAGGGTTGCGGGACTGCTCGAAAGATGAAAAAATGTCTTACAAACAGAGCTTTATTTACAACTATAATACTAATTTTTCTACGATATTGATACTTAAAATGACACTCTGTGGGCCACAAAAGGGTCCACCGCTGAGGCGACGAATTTACCCAACAGAGAGCGACTGTCGAATCCGAAAATGCGAATATATTGCGAAGAACAATGTGGTTTTGACCAGCGACTATATACGACATTTTGTATTAGTTGAGCTATCACAAGAATAGCACAAAGCTTAAGACGAGCGAGAGAATCGACCTTCTTAGGAGAAACCTTAGATTTAACGGTTAACAACTTGGCGATATTGTCATCGCTATTTTGGACGTGGAAGTAAATCACTCCCCCATATGTTTCACTGGCGTCCGCGAACCACACTATCAGCGACGATACCAATACGTGACGTGGGATTTTTATATTACCGAGCAAAGGAAGCTCTTCCTTAATGTGAGTCCACAGCCTGACTATATTATTATTACATTAAAACCGGCCAAGTGCGAGTCGTACGCGCGCATGAAGGGTTCCGTACCAATCGTACCATCGTAGTAGAGGAGCCCGGGTCCCCTTAAATATTTATTACAGCAGAAATGCATCATCTGTGAAAATTTCAACTGTCTAGGTATCACGGTTCATGAGATCCAGCTTGGTGACAGACAGACGGACAGTGGAGTCTTAGTAATAGGGCCTTGTTTTTACCCCTTGGGTACTGAACCCTTTTAAAGTAGATGCAACTCTGCGCACCTTCCTGATGTCATGTATGGGGCACTGGATAACGGTCCTTTGCTATCCAGGATGTTAACAGATCCAGGGGAACAGTGAACCGATAAGGATCAAGCGCGGTATATTCCAGGGTGATAGTCTGAGTCCATTGTGGTTTTGTCTAGCCTTGAACCCTCTCAGCACACTGCTGGAGGGTTCAGGTCTAGGCTATCGGTTGAAGAGAGGTGGTCAGGTCATATCCCACCTTCTTTACACGGATGATGTGATACTCTTTGCCCCCAACAATTTGCAACTGATGAAGGTACTGAAGGTAACAGAAACTTTAAGTAGCGCCATCAGGATGGAATTTGGTGTGGACAAATATGCAGTCATGCATGTGAAGCGAGGAGAGATAATGGAATCCGTGAAAAAAACTCTCGGATTCCATTCACCTTAAATCCCACTTCTCAACAGAAACCTGTAGTTACAAGAATACTGTAGAAACCAGTATTTGGGTATGTTGGAAGCATTAAGTATCAATACTGCCGACATGAAACAATCATTGAGGGAGCGCTTTTTTGGTCGCCTGAATAAGGTGCTGAACAGTATTTTGTCAGGCGGAAACAAGGTGCGCGCCCTCATGGGTTGGGTCAAAAGGCTGATTGAAACTGGGACGCCATAAGCAAGTGAGCGATCTCTGGAACCACTTAATCCAGATGTTATGCAGTCCGTCCGGCCCTGACCATATTGTAGTACCTGTGATCACAAATAAAGATTGATTTGATTTGAGTTTTCACCCCGAAAAATCCGTTTCTCAATAATAATTTTTGCGTAGGGTTACTACAATTTGTCAATTTTTTTAAATTAATTTTCAACTTTATCTCTACAAATTTAGGTTGAAGGTTGATTTTCGAAAATGTATCAGTTTCGGTTAGCTTGATGTGCTCCAGTCTTTACAGAATGCTTGGTTGACGGCTTCGTGAAGGGTACGTGTATCTAGAGTTCAAGATAAAAGTAATTATAATACAATAAAACAAACAGATAAGAAAATGTGATGTAATCATCATTTTAGTTATTTTTATTTTCGACGTCGCAAAAAATAGCCAAACTCATTTGTAGCACATTTCTGTTTTCATCGTTATTCAGAAAATGTAATCCATACTTATATACAAAAAATACAACTGTTTATTGTACTAAATTGTGTCATTTGTAGCCCCAAGGTGTTTTCTTTGGTTTTCCGCAAACGCCCCAGTACTGGAACTCAACCCTCGGGTTCTTCCTAGCGGTGCAGTCTAGCACGCAGAAATTGACGTAGGTCTGGTTGTTGTTGCCGCACACCGGCCTGTGTATCATCGCGCACACGCACCGGTTTTTTTTGGGTTTTTCAGTCTCCGGGTCCGTGAGCAGGCAAGCTTGTGGCTGATTTGGACAACCCTGGCTTTAAAATAATATAGAAAATTTAGTTTACTTTACCCTAAACCTCTTAAATGGTTATTGTGAACAACTTCTACGAAACAAATATTGAAAGCGGAAAAAAAAATACATTTTAACTACCCAGCTATATATAGGGTGACTGGTAATTAGTGACCGATACTTAAACACGTGATTCTACTCATGATAACAAACAACTTTCCCAAAGAAACTTTTTTTTTAAACTCATTTAATTTTATCACAATAACACAACAGCTGTATGAAATTCCCACGCGCGCGCTTTTCACCTATCAACTGGTAGCCGTGTGACGCCGTTATGTCTCATTACAATGGGTGGGTAAGCAGAAGCCCGCTCCGTAAGCGGCGCCCGCGCCCGACCACACAGGCCGGCCGCTGTGTTTAGATAGAAAGATAATGCATTTAGGTATTTATTGTAGCGCGCGCACGTAAAGTGCCAAAATACTAGATAATTTATTATTTATTTTACTCTCCTCACCGTGTCGTAAACAGAGAAGCTTTATGTAGGTAAATCACTGTGTACCTAAATGGCCACGCGGCGGCCGGAGCGTCGCGTCTGCAGCGTAGGCCTACGCTCCGTGGGTCAGTTTGTGATGTCATTGGTTATTATTTTTTAATTTAGCGGCTACCTAAACATGTAGGTACACTACAACCTATGCAACCTACCTACACTGCTTATGTACACCGATAACGTCACGTGGCGGCCGGCCTGTGTGGTCGGGCGCGGGCGCCGCTTACGGAGCGGGCTTCTGCTTACCCACCCATTGTAATGAGACATAACGGCGTCACGCGGCTACCAGTTGATAGGTCAAAAGCGCGCGCGTGGGAATTTCATACAGCTGTTTATTGTGATAAAATTAAATGAGTTTAAAAAAAAAGTTTCTTTGGGAAAGTTGTTTGTTATCATGAGTAGAATCACGTGTTTAAGTATCGGTCACTAATTACCAGTCATCCTATATATGCTAACACAAATGTATGGGCAGCTGATTTTTTTTACCTTTTCAGCCTTGGTTTTTTTCAGCCGTAGTAAAAGTTGTGTATAAGGATGGGTACAATTGACCCCTTAAGTGTTTTAGTTTATGTAAACATCCAGAAAACGAAAATAAGGCCTATTATAAGGGCAAAAAGAGGCGTAAACGAAGTGATATTTAAAAAAAAAATCGCATGACGTATTTATTTCGTCCAAGAAAGCCACTAGCATTCGTCGACCTTCTTTGTGAGGAAAGTAGAGTAGACAGTTACTTGAGTACCTTTTCCGCGGTTGTATTGTTGGGGGGTTATTAAACGGACAGCTGGGTGGTTGGGCTGTCAGTTTGGCTGGCGGGGGTGTCTGTGGGGCTTCTGTCTTTCTCTCGTGTCGGCCCCCGAAGCTGCACGACGATCGAGCATATCTTTTGCCGTTGTTGCCAAATCGAGTGCGAAGCCTTCTTAAATTCCAATGGTAACCACAGTATCCTGGTTTTTTGTTTTGGTTTTCTGTTTTTTTGTGGTCCAAAATAATCCTGTAAATTTTAACAGTGCATTAGGACAACACACTCACCTATCATTTTTATATGAAGCAATGTTTTGAAAAACTACGTGTAACAACGATCTATCTACTAGCATCTATTTTACAACATTCTCACTGCTTGCTAGCAATACCACCGCCACTTTCACACGTCCCGGAGTGTTCCAACCGGATCGTGCTATCCTTCCTCATGAAGCAATTCATAACGCACTCGTTGGGGTAAGTGACGCCGTTAGTGGCGCATAGCGGCTTATATCCCGCTTTGCAGGTACATGCGGACTCCTTAGTGCAGATTCCTTTGTGGGCAACGCTTATTTTGACATTGGCTATGATCTTCTGGCAATTAAAGGAGCATACGGTCAAGTATGTGTGCCCGTCTGAGGCACAGAGGAGTTCGAACGTTGCCTGCGAGAGGGTGCATCCGCAAGGCTCGAGTATGTCTTGTAGACTTGCGCAACCCTTTTTATTGGGGTATTGCTGTTCGGTCACCAGCCATAGTGATGCACCGATGACTATGCCTGTAACAACATCTATAAATAACAAGCATAAAGGGAAAAAATATATATATTAAAAAAAAACAAGCGTTTTTTTAGGTGTGACGTCTTTTTTTTTGTATTTTTCTTAGCAAACCTTTTTTAATTGATACCCATAAATAAAATAATAAATAAATAAATATCGCTGGACATTACACACAGCGCCATCTAGGTGTCACACTAAGCAACGAGGCTTGTGTCGTGGACACCAGATAGTTGATAATACTACATAGATACTTTTTGTTTGTAAATACATACTTATTATATATATAAACATCCATGACTCGGAAACAAATGTCCATGCTCATCACACAAACATTTGCTCCTACCGGGATTCGAACCCGGGACCCTAAGAACGTAAGGCAGCCTCACTACCGCTGCGCCATTCGAGTCGTCAACCCATGATAGGAGGGAGTGCATAAACAATAACTAGTACGCCATCTTGAATTTAGAATGACTTCAATTAGCTGACAATGACATTGTCATCCAAACTAAACGTGTAGGCAAAATTTAAGCACATTTTTTTTTAATTACCTCTAAACATTGATATATAAAAAAACCCATATCAATGCCTCTAAAAGAAATGATGTAGAGAGAGGGGTTCAGAATGACGAACTGAATACGTTTTAGCGTCGATATCCCTTTCTCCCTGTACTTATAGCAATGTGTGCATGCTGAATTTTAGAAAGCGGAATACTATGTAGAACCTATTTACCTGTAACACCTCGAAGTACCATATTTCACGCAAAAAAGATTATTCTACTCTATTCTAAGTACTCAAACACTGTTTTTAGGAAGGGGGGGGGGCTGGTAATCTGTGTGACAGGTTTTTCTAGTGCAGATCTATACCAGTCTCCCACAAAGGATTTATCAAATGAAGTGTCTTCATAATTTTAAGGCACCTTTGTGGAAGAGAAATAAATATTTATTTAATAAATGCAGTTCTTGGGAAATTATAATCTCGTATACTTATATCTTCTCACCTATTCTAAAATCCATTTCCTGACATTGATTGCCTTCTTGAACAAAGTGGTAAATTTAAAAAAGAAATATAATCGGCATTTTCGTAAATTAATGTGCATTTTCATTATCGTAATTCAATCAATGACAAATTATTGTATTTTTCACGGAGTTAATCTTTTCACACTGGTTTTTAATTACTGACGAATTCTAACATTAATTGATTATTGATGTTATGTGTTTATATGAGTGACCACACATATAGTCACGGACTCGACATTTGTGACATTTTGTACGGCACGGTGTCGAATCAAGAAATTTATACCGAAACGACGCGAATGATGTTTTTTTCACTTTTATTGCTTAGACATAAAATCTTTCTGTTTGTAGTCGAATCTGTGGTCATTAATGATGTGTTGTTTGTCACCCCACTTATGAGGAACTGAATAAGGTTGTTTCGGGGTGCCACGCATGGTTGGACTTCGGAGGCACGAGCGCGCGGTGTAAATGTAACGTAAATAAATACGTCGATTTTTAAATTAAAAATACTCGTTTCACCAGTATTTCCATAATTTTAAGAATTTATTTTTGGATGGACTGATAATGCTTATTGCAAACAATTAACTAAATTGCTATAGTTACTTAAGATAAATGTATTTTCGATAAAAAAATCGACGTATTTAGTATTTACGTTACGTTTACAACGCGCGCTATCGCTAGGGTATCGTCTCGAATCTAGGACATTAGCGCGAATGATGAAACTTGCGCGAACGGACATTTGCGCGAGGGACACTTGCGCGAACAGACACGTCTTGCGCGCATGGACACTTGCGCGAATGGACTTTTGCGCGAACAGACATTTGTGCGACTGATACTTGTGCAACAGTCACTTGCGCGACTGGACATTAGCGCCAAACAAAACATAATATCACGCCTGATATTACTTGAAGGGTGGGCTGAGTCGTAACTGTGAACGGTAAGTCCCAGTCAGGTTAGAAAGGGCAGGTTATTCTTGACTAGCTGTTGCTGTTGTGTAGTTCCTATTTTTTATTAGGGTTCCGTAGCCGAATGGCAAATAACGGAACCCTTATAGATTCGCCAAGTCTGTCTGTCTGTCTGTCTGTCTGTCCGTGTATGTGACAGCCACTTTACTCCGAAAGTATTAGGACTATACAGTTGAAACTTAGTAGGTCGATGTATTCTGTGAAACGCTATAAGGTTTTTATAAAAAAATATAAGATTAAGGGGGTCTCCATGGAACTGAAACCAAAAAATATTTTTTTCATCAATCCTATACGTGCGAGGTGTCTATCGATAGGTCTTTAAAAATGACATTGAGGTTCCTAAAATCATTTTCTCTCAAAGTCAATCGTTTGAAAGATAGACACTTCCAAAGTGGTAAAATGTGTCCCCCCCCCCCCTTCTAATTTCTAAAGTAAGAGGAGGAAAATTCTGTTAAAATGCAGGATTGTAGAACGTAAATAAAACTAAAGTAATAATAATATACTAACATAGTTATAAGTATGATTTACTAACAATGTGCAGTATGTTCATTTAATCAATCAATTCCTCCTGGCTTAATTTTAATTGTGATTGTATATTGATTTTTAATTTTGATTTTAATTCTGATTTTAGTTTTAATTTTTGACTTTAATTCGGATTCTAATTTTGTTGTATTTTAATTATAGAAATTTTGATTTTAATATTTTGATTTTAAAAATGTATTGCAATGTGATATTATTTTAATGTATTTAATGTAATTAGTTATAGTTATGGGTTGATACCTGAAATAAACGATTTAATAATTTAATAAAAAACTTTCAACCAAAATTGGTTTGAATAAGATTTGATGTTTTTTTTTTGAGATATGGGACTTTTTCATCAAACTGCAGCAACAATTTTGTTTTTCATTAACATACTATGAAAAACAAATTTAGTTTTGTTGATGAATGTAAAACAATACAACATACGAACGAATGCCTTCAAAATATTTTTATTATATTGTTTGCTGCTACGGAACCCTGTGTGCGTGTGAGTACGACTCGCACTTGGCCGGTTTTTGGAAAATAAAAATAGGTTTTTCTTTTTTTTCCGAATGGCTAAATATTGTGTCTACGAAGGTCAGAGTAACGAAAGGATTTTTTTTTCCTGTCACTGGACCCTTGGTCGTGACCTTACAGACAAAACATAACATCACGTGTGTAGAAGTAGGTATTTAATTGTTTGTTGAAATTCAAATTCATTTACTCATTTTGTGAACATAGGGTAAAAATATACAGATGTTATATAAATAAATGTTGGTCCATACTGTGTCCCGCCAGAAGGCATACAAAATAGTTTAGTTAGCTGGATTAAGGCCGATTGTATTGTATAGCGGGCTGGTGTCCGCAACTCCACGTCTAAGCGCGTATTTTGCGTGCGGGTGGGAAATCTATTCGATCCACCCTAACTCCCCGAGAAAGGCCAACAGCGCCTTGATGTTGCTGGTAATCTCGCGGAGAGTACCTGGGTTACCGAAGTACTTTGCCCTGTATGCTGCAACCCCTGGGCAGTGCAGAAGCACGTGGGCTGCTGTCTCGTCTACCTCCATGCAGGCTCGGCATAGGGGGCTGTCCGTGACTCCTATGACAAAGAGGTGTTTATTAGGGCTTTCAGTCTCGCTGCATTTTTGAGTCCCGGGAAAAAAAAATCGAGACTCGATGCGGTCTCGAAATTCCCGGGAAAAACGAGACTTTCGAGACTATTTCAAAAGTAATTCTCAAAATTATAGGCTAGGCATTTATGTGGTCAAAACAAGATATTTCAATGAAATACTTTAATAAACGTACAACAACATACTCAAATTATAGAATAAAAATTATTTAAGAGAGTTTTTTTCATTTTTATAGTGGGCACGTAAAAAACAAAGGGCGTTTAATGTAGTTTCAGATAGAGAGGACCTGATTTTATTACAAAAGTAACCCGCGTTAGAAAAAGCTCTCTCTGCTTCTACGCTAGTGGGGGAGATAGATATTAAGTAATTGTAGCAATGGTTTAGGTACTTCCCCCTGTCGCCTCCATTTTCAAAGAGAGCTTTTTCCACGTGCAGGGTTGTTTGCAAGTCATGGATAGACATGGAAGTTATATTCTGAACTTTGTCTTCTTAGGGGTTAAGCAAATTATTTAGCTCACATTCCAACTGTTCTCCTGTCGTTAGACTTGTGAGCTCCGCAATCGTCGCATCATTTGAATCACTGGTATTTCCGGGATAATTGTCAGTTGCTTCTTCAGTTGTGCTTGTGGATTTATTTAGCCTTTCGTACAATTCTTTCAACGACACTGTCATTTCATCGTTGCTTAACGTTTGGAATGCTCTTGCATCCAACTTCTTTTCAAAAAACTGAGAAGGACTGCGCAAGTATTGTAAGATACTTGCCTCAACCAGTCTATTTTCTTTAATACGGATACGCAGTGAATTGGCGAGACTAATGTTAAAAGAATTTTGTTGTACGTCTAATTTCTTTAGACAGAAATTGAGGGCAGTATCCGCTGTTAAAAGAGTAGCGTCTCGCCTACACAGTGCTTCCAAGGTCACTTTCATGATACCAATTGAATTTGAGATTGTTTCCAGTGTAGTATACTCTGATTCAGTGAACTCTATTCCGGATCCTACATCAATTAGAGCTTTTCGAACGCATATCTTTATTTTTAGAAATCGTTCAAGCATTTCCGCTAAACTGGACCATCTCGTTTTGCAATCAATTATTAATTTTAGTTCTCTGTGGAACTCTTCCTCTACGTATTTTCTTAATACTGTTTGTTTCGTTGGTGATTTTCTGAACAACTTTGCAACTTTTCGGACTTTATTAATCACATGTTCATAAATTATTTCTTCATTTTTTCGCGGCTTGCTGCTCTCAATTATTTCAAAACTTCCACTTTCGTCTTTTTCATCATCATCCTCATTTTCATCGTCGTCATCCTTTATATTCTGTGGTAAGTCATTCTGTATTTCACCGACTTTTGTTTTTTTATACAATACATCTAGTATCGCCAACTGCATACCATGTGCCAGACACTTTTGGTGATAAGCATTGACTGACTTTCCCATTTTTTTCATTACACTACAACCATCTGTAGTCAGACTAATAACGTCAGTGTCTAAATGAATATCAAACTCCGACAAACGTTCTTTTAACAAATCTACACA
The DNA here is from genome assembly GCA_947578425.1 of Eugnorisma glareosa. Classification (NCBI taxonomy): domain Eukaryota; kingdom Metazoa; phylum Arthropoda; class Insecta; order Lepidoptera; family Noctuidae; genus Eugnorisma; species Eugnorisma glareosa. Next base: position 3,729,239 of record OX387976.1, read on the forward strand.
AACAGCAGCAGGCATGGTACCAGATATCTTAACGAGACCTAAGTTTTTGTATTTATCACATTCAAAAAATGGTGAGTGTATGTTTACATTCATGTACCTCTTGTTTTGAGTTGAGGTCCACTCGTTTAAGGTACAGCTAAATCTAACTCCGCTCTCTTTCAATTTTTTTATCTCATTTACTATCAGAGACTTGACATAGTCGGCCTGTTTTTTGACCATGCTTGATATGGCAGCTACAGATGATGGTAGTGTGTATTGAGATTTTTTGAACAGCTCGCGTAAATCTTTAGATTCGATAAAGGTTCGAAATGGTATTCCATCCAGAGCAGCCATTCTCGAAACTTTAACTTCAATTCCGTCAACTCTCTGAAAGAAATCCGTCATCTTAGCTTTTTTTTCGGGTGGTTTATAAGTTTCATCTTGACTCTTGCATTTGCTTGTTGAAGTTGTGAATACGACTACAATATAACTTCAAACTAGCAAAAAACAATATTGTGTAAAATAGCATGTTAAATCGATAGTTAGTAAATTAAGAATTAAGAAATATAGTAAAGCATAATATTCTGCGTTGTCATGCAATCGAGTAACAAACTTAAGTAGGTAAAACATAAAATGCATGTAAAATATCACAAGTCAATAATGACTATAATTTAGGTGAAAACTTAAGCTTCTAACGTAACTATGATACATACCATTTAATTTATCTGCTAATGAACACATCGTAGCTAATAACTTCGCAATTTCACAAAGAAATATCAAAATCTGTATCGTTTTTCAACAAGGTTATTCAATCTCCACACCACAGAACACTAATACAGTGTTGCCATTTAAGCAAAGTAAAAAAATAATGTTGGTTTAGTAGTTTATTTTATTTTTTATAGGTACTTTTTATTTTGTGACTTAGTCTCAAAAGTCTCGTTATTCCCGAGACCGAAAACATCAGTATCGAGTCTCGAAAATATCAAAAAATCGTCGAAATTCTCGAAATTTTCGAGACCGAGATTCCCGGGATGAAAGCCCTAGTGTTTATTAAAAGAGCCGTGTCCAGTGACGGCGGCTGTAACTGTGCGCAGCTGTGGTTTGGACAGCCGAAGCGCCCGTTTGGTGAAGCGGCCGTCGATAGTAGGAAGTGCTTCCTTGGCCTGCCTGCACTCGCCATGGTCCAGCCATAGCTTGTGGTGTTGTTCACTAGTTCGTTTCCTTACCAGTGTGCGTAGGTATCCGAAAGGGAGTGGCACGATGGGTTCGGGTCCCACCGCTGCCATACTTGATCCCCTTCTAGCGAGATCATCCGCTGCATCGTTGCCTCGGGAATCGCTGTGTCCTTTTATCCATTGGATGGTTATATGTATTATTGAGATTACCAACCTGGTTCAGACGTTGATGACACTCGTATATTAACCCAGAGTTGACTATGTGGTTGTTTAGTGCTAGCAGTACAGCCATGCTGTCTGAGAGTATACGAATAGGGTGGTCCACAACCTCTCTGGCTAAGATGGCTGATGCCGCCAGGGTAATGCCCATGGGCATTACCCTGGCCATTCTGCCTGAAATACCGTGTTGTGGGCCCCTAGTGGAGCGGCAATGTGGATGTTGAGATCCTCAGAGAAGACTACAGCTCCAGTGCCAGTACCTGTTTTGGATCCATCCGTGAAGATCCGCAGCTCTGCGGGGCTTAGTCCCTCGCAGCGGTGGTCTTCATGGAGTTGGATCTTGTATTTTTTATCGAATACGAACTGTTTGGGTATCCGATCGTTTGCTGCTTTCGCCAGGGGGAACTCGTTGTAGAATCCCTCCAGTATCTCAGTGTGCTGTGTTACCTTCTTACCCCAAAGTTGTAGTGTTTTAAGGCGTACCGCCGACATCGTCGCTTCCTGCTGTATGAACAGATGGAGCGGAGGGAGCTCCAACATAGCTTCGAGAGCAGCGGTCGGAGTGGTCCTCATGCAGCCTGTTATCGCCATACAGGCAAGTCAATGCATGCGTTGCAGTTTGATGGAGGCTGTAGCTAGTTTGGTGCGTGGCCACCAGACCACTGCCCCGTAGGTGATCATGGGTCGAATCACCGCGCAGTACAACCAGAGTATAATTTTGGGGGATAGGCCCCACTTCTTACCTATCATTCTCCTGCATTGCCAAAAGGTGATGCAAGCCCTGTTTATTTTGTTGTCTATATGACTACTCCAGTTTAACTTACTGTCCAGGATGACTCCTAGGTATTTGACCTCGTCGGCTAATTGGAGTTCTGTATCAAAAAGTTTGGGTAGGCGGTAGGGGCCTAGTGTTCGTTTTTGGGTGAACATGACTAGTTCAGTTTTCGTGGGATTCACTGAGAGGTCGAATTCTCTGCACCACCGTTCAACGATGCGTAGCGCTTGTTGAGTGAGATTGCAGATTGTCCCCGTCACTTTCCCCGAAATGAGGATGGCGAGGTCGTCGGCGTACCCTATAGTATAGAATTGGTTCGCGTTGAGTTTAGTGATGAGATCGTTTATCACAAGGTTCCAGAGAAGAGGGGATAGTACTCCCCCTTGGGGGCAGCCTCTGGCTATCATGGCCGTCAGCTGATCCTCTGCAAGGCGAACCACTCGTTTGCTTAACATGTTAGTAATCCAGTCAATCAGTACCTGTTCTACTCCGTGCCGGGAGAGGGCGGTGCTAATGCTGGAGAAGTTTGTTTTATCGAAAGCTCCTTCGATATCTATGAAAGTGCCCAGGCAGATACCCTTCTGATGAATCGCTTCTTCTATCCGGCCGACTACTAGATGAAGAGCGGACTCAGTGGACTTATCCGAGCTGTATGCATGCTGGTTCGCATGGAGTGGGATCGTTTTTAAAGCGCCATCCCTCAGCTCTCTCTCGCAGATTCTCTCCATAGTTTTGAGGAGAAAGGAGGTCAGGCTGATCGGTCGGTAGGATTTGGCGCTAGTATAGTCACTCTTACCTGGCTTAGGAATAAATATAACTTTCACTTCCCTCCATCCTTTAGGAACGTATCTAAAGGCCAGGCACGCTCTCATTATGGGTACTAGTCTGCTGGCGACAGAGGTCCCTCCCCACTGCAATAAGGCGGGAAAGACTCCGTCCGGTCCGGCAGCCTTGAAAGGATGGAAGCACTGGATCGCCCACTGGAGTTTCCCCAGTGTTATCACTTTTTGTGCATAGCGCCAGTCGTTTACTGAAGGTGTTTGAGTTACCTCTGTCCAGTTGGTAGCCTGTGCGAAAGCGCAACCTGGGAAGTGAGTTTCGATAAGGACGCGCGTCGCCTCTTCTGGTGAAGTGGTAAGTGTGTTATCGGGTTTTCGAAGAACAGCGGGCCCAGTTGGGTTCTGCTGTGCCAATACTTTCCTTACCCTGTTTGCTTGTTGGCAGGATTCAATGTTGCCACAGTATTTCCGCCATCCGGTGGAGCTCCTGAACCTAATTCATTTTTTGTAGCTGGATTTGGCCGCGTAATAAACGTCCCAATCCTCATCAGCAAAGGTATTCATTGCTCTGTTTAGGGCTGCCCTTACCTTCCCGCGTTTGCGTTCCAGATCCGCTCCCCACCATGGTTGCTTCCCTGGTGTTGTAGGCGGAGTGGTTTCCGGGCAGGAGGATTGGTAGCTATCTAGCATTGATTTTGTGAGATGACTTACACGCTCGTCGATCTGCGGCGCGTCCTCGTAGGTCATCCAGTAGTTTATCGGCGCAAGTTTGGTTTCGAGGGTGCGCGTATAAGTAACCCGATCAGTATTACGCGGGTTGCGACGTGGCAGTATTGGTGACACATTGACCTGTATGTCGAAACGGATCCACCTGTGGTCCGAGCAGGATGCCTCCTTAGAGACCTGCCAGCCGGTGGTGGCGGCCGCTGCACCCTCTGATGCCAGAGTGAGGTCTATGATTGTTTGGCTTCGTCTATTTATGAAGGTTGGTTCGGAACCTGTGTTTAGTAGGGTTAAGTTAGTTGTAAACAAGTAATCTACTAGAGCCTTACCCCTTGCGTTTGGAGTGTCCATGCCCCACAGAGGATGGTGAGCGTTTGCGTCCGCGCCTATGACAACCTCAAGCCCTGAGCTCTCGCAAAATGTCACGAGGCGGGCGAGGTCTATGTTCTATGTTCTATGTTAAGGGGTTTGGTTTCCGCACTTAGTCCCTAAATTGGACCATTGTACGTGAGCCATGGTGGCCGTTACTCCAACCAGCCCACCTCCCTCCAGAAGCAGATCAAACTTCCCGGTCTTCTCAGGACATCCTCAAGGGATCTCGGTGTTCCAAGAGTCTCCTCACGGATCTGGGTGACGCCGGTGCACTCGAGGAGTACATGCGCTACAGTTTCTTCCGCCTCCATGCACGCTCTGCACAGGGGGCTATCAGTGATACCTAGGGTGTGGAAGTGTTTGTTCAGTGAGCAATGTCCAGTGATGGTCCCCGCCACCAGTCGCAGGCTATCTCTGTCCAGGCGCAGAAGGCGCTTGGTTAGCTTCGTGTCCAGGGATGGCATAGCTTCCTTGGATTGCCTGCACCCTGGTGACAAGGTCCACCATTTTCCCGCTTGCGTTTGAGTGTGATCCTTTAACCAACTCCTTAGCTGCTTGAAGGGAATGGGCACAATGGGTTCGGGTCCGAAGGCTTTTGTGCTGGATCCCCTTCTGGCAAGTTCATCAGCCGCATCGTTTCCAAGTGATTCGCTGTGTCCTTTGATCCATTGTAGTGTCACAGTGTTGTGGTTTAGTACCGTAACACGTTCTAGGGCATTATGGCATTCTAGTATTAGTCTCGACGTTATCTGGTTTCTCTTTAAGGATTGAAGGACTGAGGCACTGTCGGAGAGTATACGAATATGGGTATTCGTAACTTCCCTGACCTCTATGGCGTGTGCCGCTTGGATAATGCCAACACACTCAGCTTGATAGACAGAGTTGAGCATTCCCAGGGGTTTGGATATTTTAATATTTAGGTCGTTGGAGAAGACTCCGACACCTGTCCCGTCTTCGGTCTTTGATCCATCAGTGTAGATCCTTAGCTCTTTTGGACCTGAGTAGTCACGCGTCTCCGCTGTGAGTTCTATGCTGTAGTGTTTTTGAAAGCAGTGGGTCTTCAGGGTTCTGTCGCAGGGTGATGCCATCATGGGCTGCCGCTTGATAGCATCATCTTTTAAGCGTGTATGTTTGATTCTGGAATCTTTACTGAGGGTGCCGGATACTTCGAGCCTGAAAATCGCTAGTGTCGCCTCCTCTCTTACAACGAGGTGTAGAGGTGACAGCCCCAGCATCACCTGTAAAGCGGCAGTGGGTGATGTCCTCATGCTACCGGTGATTGCTACGTAGGCAAATCTCTGTAGCTTCTCGAGATCTTTCTGGGCTGTGCTCAGGTTGGTCCTGGGCCACCAAACTAACGAGCCGTATGTGATCATTGGTCGGATGACTGTGGTGTATAGCCAGTAGGTGATTTTAGGGCTTAGGCCCCAATTTCTGCCGAGCAGTCTTTTGCACTGCCATAGGGCTATGCTGGCTTTTGTGGTGATGTAGTCGGTGTGTTTTGCCCAATTCAGTTGTTTATCCAAATAGATGCCCAGGTATTTGGTTTCAGTCGACAGGCTTAGGGTGGTCCCAAAAAAGCGTGGTAACTGTAAGGTTGCCAACTTTCTTTTCTTTGTGAAAAGGACGAGTTCAGTTTTGGTAGGGTTCACTGCCAGTTTATATTCTTTGCACCAGTCCTCTACCATTTTCAAGGCCTGACGCATAAGGTTGCATAGTGTATTTTCGTGTGTGCCGTTAATTATTATGGTTATATCATCAGCGTAGCCCACCGTGAAGTAGCCTCTGTCATTTAGACGCTTGATGAGGCTGTCTACCACGAGGTTCCATAGAAGTGGCGAAAGGACGCCCCCTTGAGGGCAGCCTTTCGCCACGATGGCTCTAGTAGTGTCATTCACCGTAACCTGTACGGCTCTCAGTCTGAGCATGTTTGTGATCCATCCTCGCAGGGTCGAGTCTACGCCGTGTTCCTCGAGGGCTGCGTTGATGCTATGAAAAATGGTTTTATCAAAAGCGCCTTCTATGTCAATAAAAACAGCTAGTGAGGAGCATTTGTAGTCTACTGCACATTCGATCTTGGAGATCACACTGTGGAGTGCAGATTCTGTGGATTTTCCTGTGGAGTAGGCATGTTGTTGTTTGTGGAGTGGCAGCTCCTGAAGAGGTCCGTCCCGAATGTGTCGGTCACAGAGTCTCTCAAGGGTTTTCAGTAGGAAAGATGTCAGGCTTATTGGTCTGTACGCTTTAGGTTGTGTATAATCGGGTTTGCCTGGTTTAGGGATGAAAATGACTTTCACCTCTCGCCATTGGTGTGGCACATATCTGTGTGCTAGGCAGGCTTGGAAAATGACAGCCAGCCATGGCGTAAGGACGTCTGCTCCCCATTGCAATAGGGCTGGGAGAATTTCGTCTAAACCTGCGGATTTGTATGGTTTGAAAGTCTTGATTGCCCATTTTATTCTGTCTTCGGTTACTACTGTGCGGGCTCTGGACCAGTCCTGGTCGCTTGGTGAGTGCATTGGTTCACTTGCCCATACTCTGTCCTCGGAGAGGCTGCAGTCTGGGAAATGGGTTTCCAGAAGAACTTTACTTGTTTCATGGTCCGACTTTGTGTACGTGTTGTCTGGGTTTTTCAGCGATCCGAGGGTGCGATCCTGATCGGTGGATAGGATCTTCCTTACTCGCGCAGCTTCGCTGTTCGATTCAATGTCTTCGCAGAATTTCCGCCAGGCTGCCCTGCTGGCAAACCTGACTCGTTTTTTGAAGGTGTACTGTGTTTTCTTGTATAGGTCCCAGTCTTCTGGGAGCCTGGAATTCTTGGCTCTGTTGAATTGTTTGCGCATCGTTTGCCTGAGCTTGCCGAGCTCTGCAGTCCACCAAGAGTTTCCCTTGCTCTTGGTGTTTGGATCTGGTAGTTTGCAGCAGGCGTGGTAGGCTTCGATGATATATTCTGAGAGTTTAATTACAGTGTCTTCAAGCTGTTTGGGATCCGTTAGATTTAGGGGTTTTTGGTGCCTTGTTAGCAGTGAGGCCAGAAGCCGTTTGTAGCCGGGTACGTTGGTACGTCGTGGGTTGCGCCTAGGATCGGGTTTTTTTGTGTTAGCTACTAGTGAGAAACGAATCCTCCTATGATCAGAGCAAGAAGGCTCGTTGGATACGTGCCAGTTAGAGATAAGTTTTGTCGCGCTTTCTGAAGCCAGCGTTAGGTCAATAATTGTTTGTCCGCGAGCTGTGACCCAAGTGGGTTCCGAACCACGGTTAACGATGTTAAGGTTAGTAGAGAATAGATATGTGCATAATACCTCACCTCTAGTGTTGGCTTTATTGCAACCCCAAAGCGGGTGATGGGCGTTCGAATCCGTGCAGATGACCAGGTCCAGGTTGGCGTCTTCACAGTACCTTACCAGGTCGGCCATCTCTTTTGGTGGGCAGTCTTCATCCTCGCCTGGCATGTAAACCGAGGCTAAGACGATGTCAGGTGCATCGCCGTCAGTTTTGAGCCTGACGACTGTCAAATCTCTGGAACATAATTGTGTGAGTGTTGTGGTGGGCACATCTTTGGGTATGTAGGCGCAGGTCCTTGGTTTTTCTGTGCCCTGTGTGTCGACAATTAGCTTACCTCCAATGTTTCCGAGGCCGCATATTCTGTTATTTCGAATCCACGGCTCTTGGATTAGGGCAATAGTTCGGGGTTTCATCTCCAGCGCCCTGCGCAGGCAAGCCGTGGCAGTCTGGCTATGCTGGAGGTTGGTCTGGATGATGTTTAGGGGACTAGACGTGGGCGCCGGTGGCGGTGGAGTGGAGTTATGAGGAGACGGATCCATCGGATAAATCCCCCCCATCCTCCAGTCCATGCCGGTCGTCGCTCAGTGACGGTGACGAAGTGAGCAGCTGTTCTGTCCACCCTGGTGGTGAGGTTGGCATGCTCCCAGCAACGGCATCAGCCATTGCCGTTCTGGCCATCTCCTCCTCCAGTTGCGTCATGGTCATGTCGAGTTCTGTCGGTGTCGGTTGCGTCAGTGCAGTGCTAGTGGTCGTAGTCTGGGTGTCAGAGGGTTGGGTGTTGGGGAAAAAGCGCACGTATATCGACCCAAGTAGGTACGATACCCGCCGCTCCCTCCCCAAGACCTTTTCGACTTCCTCCGGTGGGATACCCAGGGTCAAATAAGTCCCATGGTTATCACCACCGACTGATGTCGCCCTGTACAGCGACCACCTCCCTATGTCGTACCAAGTGTTCTGACGAGTCAGAACGCTCTGGAGCCGCGCTATGTCCCCATTGTACCTGGGTACAAAGAGCGCTGCTCGGACACGGGTCGGCACGTCGGACTGTCTCATGACTATCAGTGTCGCGTCTGTGTTGGGCAGTCTAATCTTCGGTACATTATCTGTTAGCCAGGTCAGGGCGCCGTCGTCCTCACACCACATCTGAACCGTGCCGTCTGCTACCCGAGGGTAACCGCGGAAGGCCGGGAGTGGTTTGGAGGGGTCGGCGTCCATGACGAGGTCTTCAAGGCTGAGCTTGATGTGCTCGGCCTCGTCAGTGGTCATGTCACGTGATGGAGGCGAGAGGCAGATCGCTACGGCGAGCCGCGCAGGAATATCCTTTGTAGCTCGTGCGTAGGTCCTCTGCTCCCCTTGAGCGGTCTGAATTTTGACTCGCTTGGCGTCCCCCTGGAGCGTGCTCGGCGAAGCCGTGTCGTCCGGGCGCACCCTCTTCGCCGTTCCCTGGCCACTTGGTCCAGGTTGCGGTTCCGAGGGGCATGGCACGGTATTCCGTGCCAGGGACACCCTGCGCGAAAATCCAGATCGCTTGCCTCGCTTCTGTTTCGGTCTGTGTCGGTTTTGGGTCGTCTCGGTGCGGTTCCGGTTGTTTCCTCCGGATGGTCCTGGTGCGGGCAGTGACGTTCCGCGCTGGGTTTCCCCTTCGCGTAATGGTCCTTGCCCGCATGTTTCCGCGTCCGGCTGCTTTTCGCGCTGGGTTTCCCCTTCGCGTACTTGCGGCTGGTCGCGTACTCCCTTACAAGCAACCGTTTGCGCATCGCGCTGGCTATTGCCTTCGCGGATCTTGCTCAAACGGTTGTTGAGATCTCTTACTCTGTTCCGGATTTTTCCGCGCTTACGCTTCAGCAAGCGTACTTCATCCACAGAGATGAATCCAGGGCCACCGGATTCAGCTTCCTTTCCCGTCCCGTGGTGTCCAGAGTCTATGTCTCTCAGCCTTGCTTCGATCTTCTCGCGCTGGAGTGCCAGCGCGCGGAGTTCTCCGTCAAGGCTGGAGAGTCGTGCATTGTCGGTGTCATTGTCGGGGTTGTTCGTTATACTATTCCGAACGATGCTCTGTTGCCAGGCCCTCGTGGAAAGTATAACGGGTGTCGGGGTCGTAGGCGCGGAAATCGCAGCCGTCGTATCAATTGGCGCAGAGGTCGCAGCCATGGTCGTGTCGGGTGGCGCGTGAGCCGCAGCCAGTGCTGTTGGCGCTAAAGCAGCCGGCCGCGCGGAAGGCGCGGCCCTAATTGGCAGATTGGTGCCCCCCCCCAGATTACGGTGGGAGCTGGCCGACGGATCGGCGTGGGATTCCCCGGCATTGCCGGGACCCACCTGGGGATTATTGAAACCTTTCTGCGACATTTTTGAGGGTTTGTGGGCTTTTTTGGAGATGAGGTTACCCCTCCTCATGGACCGAAAGGAAAAAGGAAAAAGGAAGGAGGGATTGGGCGTAGGATCATGGGAATGGGGTTTTGGGTTACCCTAGGCCTGGGATTTTGGCTTCGGGAATTTTTTGAAAAAGCGCCCGGGGGTTTTCGTTGCGTCTATTTCTTATGGAATTAGACCAAAAACAGGGCGGCAACCTCGTGAAGGTGAATCCCCCAGACTTGCCTTGAGGATCTACACGACTGTAGCGCTCACCCTCAAAACCCCGCCACCTCACTGCCTCTGAAGGAGGCAGTGAGGTAGGCCTGCAACTATACTACCAAGCAAAGCATTAGCAAAGCATGTCGTTGTGCAACCGCAAAAGCATAAGTACAGGCCCTCCCCCAGGCGGGCGAGGTCATGTGGGGGCGGCTCCTCTGCCTCGGGCATGTAAGCGGAGGCGAAGACCACAACTGCTTCTTTGTCCCCACGCTGTATCAGCGGCCTAGCTGCAGAGATATCCCTGCAACAGAAATCTGTTAGTGGCTGTGTTTTTATGTTCCGTGTCGTATAAATGCACGATCTTGGCTTGTCGTGATCTGTACTAACTAGGAGCTTACCCCCAAGATTGGAGAGACCTTGTATTCGACCAGCCCTAATCCACGGCTCCTGGATCAGGGCAACGGCCGTATGTTGAACCTCCAACCACTTCCGCAGCTGAGCCGTCGCGGTTTGACTGTGGTGGAGGTTAGCCTGCAGGACTTTACATGCCGACGAAGGGGACGCCATCGCTGGACGCACCTTCCTCGTCACCTTCGAGCCGCAGCCCGGCAAACAGGTCGCCTGCGTCGATTCCGTCCCCCTCAAGGTCAGAGGCCGACGACAAGATGTTGTCGTCGGGCTCCTTGCCCGAGAGGACGGCGTCCACGCCGGCGACGTTAGGGGCGGCTGGCGCTGCTGCTGCAGGCGCTTCCGCGGATATTGCCGCGGCGTTTGTAGTGGGGGGAGTTGCCTCCTCTACCCGTTTCACGGCGCTGGTTTCAGCGGCCGGAAATCCCTGAGGGACGTCGACAAATCTGCCGTTCGGACCCTGGAACTTTACGTACACCGTCCCAACACCAAATGCGAGACGGCGTTCGGCTTTCATCAGGGTCGGAATTTGGTCCTCAGGGACCCCGACCACCACAAACCAAGCGTCGGCCTGTTTCCGCGCCCCCAGCAATACCCATCCCCTGATGCCAACCCAGGAGTTCTGATAACACAGAGCACGCCCAATCATGGACGGCTCCGTGAAGATCCCCTGTTCATCCGGGATGAGTATGCCGCATTTTACACGGCGCTGGACTTCCGCCTGCCTCCTGACCACTAGCGAGTTGCTAGTGGAGGGAGACAGTTTGGAGACCAATGTCCTTAGCCACGCTAAGGTGTGATCGCTTTCGCACCACAGTCTTAGAACTCCACCACTGAACACCGGCTTTGCTCTGAAAGTCGGTGCAGGGGAGTCCTGTGTGGGAGAAGAGGACTCGACGACTATCTTCCGTTGGATAGCCGCGAGGACCTGGTTCGACACCTCCTTGCTGATGAGCCCCGTGCGGCCGCAGGTGACTGCGACGTCAAGGTCGGAGCTCGTAGCTTGGGCGTAGCTTCGGTTGGCGTCCCGTTTGGATTTATCAAGACGCGGTCGCTTACGCTCTCCTCGAGGTGTTAAGGTCTCGTTGAGAGCCCGCTTGGTTGCGGCCTGATCTTTCCGACCGGGACGCTGTGTCATGTCCGGGGCTGGTGCCTTCGCTCCGCTGGCTGTTGGTTGACTAGGCCCTGGTCGGCTGGTGCCGGCCACGGCCTTCGACCGCTTGCCTGCGGAGAAGTTGACATTGCCGCTGATCGGTTTTACCCGATCTGCGACATCAGCCTGTGTGGATTGTGAGACTTACCCCTCCACAGTTTCTGGCGCCGCTGCTTCAGGGACGGCCTGTTCTTCCTCTTGGCCTTAACAGCCGTAGGGTCCGAAGCAGCTTGCGCTGATGGGTCAGTATGGTGGCGTTGCGATGCCGGAGTATTATCCTCCTTCCTGCCTTTGCGCCTACTCCTCTGCACCTGCCAGGCGAGCGCGAACGCGTCGTCTGTGGTGCTAATCGCCTCCGGTTGACCAGTGACGGCCAGCCGGGGGGGAGCGGCTTGGATCGCAATAGGCGGAGGAGGATGTATGAGGGGAGCCCGCCCACCGGAGTTAGCGGCCTCAGGGGGCTCTGCACCTGAAAAGGAAGAAGGAGCGGTACTGGTCCCGAGCAGCTCCGTCGTCCTCCGTTTAATACGGGACTTGGTTTTGGTCTTGGCAGCGGTTCTCGCCCCTGCCAGACCGATACCCGCACTGGAGCCTGCTGTTTTAGCAGCAGAGCATCCGGGGGCTAGAGAGGTGCTGGAAGCACCCCCCTTAGGAGTATCCTTGGCTTTCGCCTCCACTCCGGTGTGTACCTGTGTAGTGTGCGTGTGTGTGGTTGTTGAGTGTGTAGTTGGTGTGTGTGTGTGTGGTGTGCGTGTGTTTATGGTTTCGTTTAAATTGTCCATAGTAAAGTGTTAAAAATTCATCTCTCCGGCTTCCCACCCTCCTTGGAGCCCGCACCTGGGAACGTCTCGCTACAAATTAGCTCAACCGTTAGGACTACCATCGAGATATACGGGCGTGAGGTTGGCTTACAGTGCAACATCGGGCGCTTGCTCGGGTTCAACCCTTACTTACACCGTCAGCATGACCTTCACCCACCGCTTCGGCCATCCAAGGACGACCTCCGCGGACCTCCTACCCCTCGCCGTGGCCCTCTGACGGGACACTGTGGCCATTTCCCTACCCCTGGCTATTGGGTAGGGCCACCGTTTTGCTTGAAATCCAGACCAAAAAGGGCGTGTTGCCTCACGGACGCATTACCGCCAGCGCCGCTCGGCTCAACCCTCCAGGACTCCTTCATCCCCGCTCACGGCGCTCAACTGCGCAGGTCCTAGCGCAGGTGACTAAATTACCTACTCGACGCCAGCTGGATTTAGTGACAGCCGAGCCCACAACCACTCAGTCACGGAGGATCATGGTTAGGTTGAAAAGCGCCTGGTGGTTTCTGTTGCGTCTATTTCTTAAGGAATTAGACCAAGAACAGACTGACACCAGACTTGCCTTAAGGATCTACACGACTGTAGCGCTCCCCCTCAAGACCCCGCCACCTTACCGCCTCTGAGGGAAGCAGTAAGGTAGGCCTGCATCTATACTACCAAGCAAAGCAAAAGCAAAGCATGTCGTTGTGCAACCGCAAAAGCATAAATACAAGCCAGCCCCCCAGATTAAGGCCGATTAAAACACAAACACATTTTTTTCAATTTTTGCCTGTCTGTCGGTCTGTCTGTCTGTTTGTTCCGAATTAAATGGCTGGACCGATTTTGTTGAGACTTTTACTGGCAGATAGGTAATGTTATTAGGAGTAACGAAAGCTACTTTTATTTAAGAAAAAGAATTAGGGTTCCGTGCAAAAAATTAAAACCCTTGAAATTGGTAACAAAATTCGATTCAAAAAGGATTTTTTTTAAATAATTTCACGCGGTCGCGCATTATATTTGGAACTGATTCTAGATTTGAGTCTACTTCTGGTGTTGTTTTGTCCGCGTAAGGTATTCGTTTATGTTATCTGTATTTATTTCTTTGTAAATATCAGTTGCCGATTGTAAAATATGTCGACGTTTAGTTGCAGTTTGTATTTTGTTGTCTTTATCTTTCTTTGTCGTCTTCGGTATCCATGTTGAATGTTCTTTTAGGTGTTTTAAAGCACTTTTAATCCCTCCTGTTTTATTTATTTGTTCCCCTGTATGTTTTGTCTGTAAGGTCACTGGTCGAAAAGACGACCAACAAGTGTCCAGTCGTAGAAATGGGTTCGAGTAAATATCGTGTGCACAAATGTCTTTCGCGAAAGTGTCCTGACACCTTTGAGTATGTATCTAGTGAATTGCCCTGGGCTGCAGAGCCCCGCATACACCTCGCAAACTGCTTTACAACCTTCAGACCTTTACATGAGCCGTTAAAGAATAAAGAAGGCTCGTCCCATATTACATAGAAATTATTAAAGAAATACTTACTACATAACTGGCGAAACAACAACAACGACATCCCTATAATTCCAGGCTACTTCGGCCCATCGATATTAAACGTTAGAAACGTGAGGATACTATAAGATACACCTGCCTAACCTTTGCCGGATAATATAGGTCGGATTATTATCAAGCAGCCGCCGTGCGTGACCCCTGCTGACGAATCGGAAGATTTTTTCTAATCACCCTGCGAAAATAAATTATCTCAATCCCGGAATGGACTGATCCATAACTATCAAGCAGCAACTATCATCCGTCGTAGAAATTCGAAACGGTTTGAGCGATCGCCGCTTTTCTAGGTCCCCTGGTCAGTGAAATACAATCTAAGAATGCACTATATAGCCGTATAGGGCACACGTGGAGCTACGTGCCGTCGAAGGAAAATCTGGCGGATTTTGTTTCTCGCGGGCTGAAGGCTGAGGCTGGGAGCTCTTGTCCGCCTGTCCATCTATCTATTCTGTCCTTATGTCATCACCGATTTTCTCAGGAACGGGTCGACCTAGCAAGTTGAAATTTATATCAAATACTGAGGTCTATTATAGTCCCTATTAGGTGTATAAAAAAATCAAGGTCCTGAGCCAACACGATAAAAAGAAACAGACACAGATGTATGGGGTCTGGGCCCACCCCTCAATAGTAACATGTGTTATACCGTTGGATAGGGCTTTTTAAGCGGAATATTAGTTACTAATAAACTATGGTCAAATGTTAGTACTTTCGGAAATATGACGTCCTAAAGTCGTCTCAGTCTAACATTTTCTTTATGGATATTTATATATATCCACTGAATCGTCCCGGGTAGTAATAAAACAAGTATTTCACTTCAAACAAAAATATTTATTATTCCTCCTGCACATCAATGATGATTACATCATTTAAAAAACCCGCGGGTGCCACGAATGGTTGATATCTCCCAACTCCTAGGTACCAAATCAAAGATATGGTGTGAGCGCAAGTTCCTACAGTTCGCCTTCCGGTCAAACAAGAGATTCTTTTTGTTCCTTAATTCTAAACTCGCCAAACTTTTACATTTGATGGCGAGAGCCGCTCTTTTACATCACAATTTATCTTTTTTTTTTTTTTTTTGATAGATTTGATGCGGTTTTTTTTAATAGATAGTGTGATTCAAGAGGAAGGTTTGTATGTATTACATTGCACCCGTGCGAATCCGGAGCGGGTCGCTAGTAATGAAGTAAACTACGATAATTAATTGCTTAGATTGGGATCACTTATAAGCCAGTATAGTAGGTAGTATAACTCCGAAAATACTGACTTTTAGCCTTGGTCGTAATACTAAGTTTTATTCTGCACTAGCTTCTGCCCGCGACTTCGTACGCGGATCCTGTTGCTTTTGCCAGCGACAACGGGGTCGTCAAGAAAATCGAAGATCTGAAACGTCTGATGTAGAATTCTGAGGCCCGGGGACGGGAAAACAACGGGATGAGCGAGACGATTGAAGACGTTCCAGATCTTTCATTTTCGTAAGTCCACAGGAAATGCCCATCAGACTAAACAACTTTTGCTAAGCCGTAATTCCTTAATATGTTATAGTGTCGCTGGGCTTTGGAGATCCACAACAGGGTTCCAGATCTCCAAATTTATTCTCACAGCAGAAAATGCTATTCACGTGGAATAATTTTTGCTATGACACCATTTTTATATCTCTTATACTTTAGCTGTTCTGTTGCGGTTCTGCATCAGGTGTTCCAATTTCCAAAATAAATTATAGCCTATATGTTGCCCAGACTTAATACCTACACAACAAATACCTTTTCTTCCCGTTATTCTGTCAAATAAATATGCCTTCGGGCTTATGTTATTTGAGTGTTTAATTTCCTTTTCCATTTATCTTCGTGACACGGTAGCCTACCCGGTAACGCAGGGGAGCAGTCACTTAGATTTTAATTGACCAGGTATCTTCAGAGTTAAACTATAACTATGTCTAGAAAGAGGTCAAATCTTTCCCAACGTTCCAAAGGAGCTAAAAGATTGAGGATCATAAGATCCCAAGAATCTACCGAAGAGCGTCAGGAGAGACTTGATGCTCGAGAACATCAGGCTGCAACTCGCTCCGTAGAAACCTCTTCGGATCGCACCAAAAAAAAAATCATTTAAATCCGTCGAGTAGTTCCGAAGATTAGCGTGTACAAACAAACAGACAAACAGACAGAATTATTTTTTTGGATTCGTGCTCTATTACTGTTTCCAAACCCCCCTTAATAATTATTTTTTTAATATATTCAATGTACAGACACAGTTTTTTTACTGTTTTATTATATGTATGTATTATTATATTATATTATAATATGTATATAGATAAAAATACCTATTCATTCATGAGGAACTTATTTCTATTGAGAGGTGGGCCCACCATTACTCATTGTCCTTTAGATTCACATTCTAATTCCTCTTCTTCTTCCTTCTCCTCCACCTCCTCCGCCTCCGCCTTCGACTCCGTCTCCGACCCCGCTTCCGCCTCCTCCTCCTCTTCTTTTTCTTCCTCTTCCTCATGTTCTGTTTCTGGTTCATCTTCTCCGCTTTTCGCAATCAGTTATTCGTTATCTTACGCCAAAATTGTAAACAAGTGCACGCCCATGAGCAATATAATAATAAATGTTTTAATATATGTCGTAATAATGTGTGTATAATATATGCTGTTATAATAATAAATACAAAATAATTTAACGCTACAGGAGGTTAGTAGCCCAATTTTGCACTTGGGTGTGAAAAAAACGTTTAAAGTCGAACCAAAGCATTCGAGTTCGTTGTTTGCGTAGTAAATACCGATCTACTTGGTCTTTTGCCAGAGCAGAGAGAGTAGAGCAGCGGTGGCCCAATGGGTAGAGCAGCGGTGGCCCAATGGTGGCGGCCCCGACTTACGAACAGTAAGTCATGGTTTCGAACCCAGGCAGGCGCATTACTTTGTGTAATTTATTTCATCACCACTGCTCTCAAAAACGGTGAAGGAAAACATCGTGAGGAAACCGGCATGTCCTAGAACCGAAAATTCGAAGACATGTGACATCTACCAACCCGCACTGGGCCCGCGTGGTGGATTATAGCCCATTCCCTCTCATATAGAGGAGGCCGAGTGTCCCAGCAGTGGGAACAATAAAGGCTGATTATGCTTGGTCTTTTGCTAATATTTTATCCAATCTGTTGCTGCGAACCATAGGACTAGTAAGCAGATAGTAGTAAAATCCTTCTTACTGGACATCATATTGTTATGTAAAACGTGTTCCGCAAGGCTTGACCCTTGCTTGAACACTATGCCCCTTATTACTGGCTTGAAGTATTTTCAAGCGACACCACGATAGTACGACGACTTAGTATAGGAAATCAAGCCTATTATACGAGTAGCAACACTTTAATTTGTAATTAGCTACTGATACTAAGTTTGACTATATTTTAACTATGTTATTCATTCAAAAATATTATCAACACTTTAAACATTGATTTTGCATTGAACCGTTTCTTTAGAAATGGTTACCTATCTCATATTGTTTTATGGACAGGTGTTTTACCACATTAAAATGCGTTGCAGACGATTCATAACTCTGCTATACATCCGTCTCTGTTTTGTCTCATATACAATCACAGCATACATAGTCATTATCTCTCCAAACGGGCAGCAGCAAAATAAATAAATAAAATACGTTTAACTTGATTAGACAGTCCCATTTAATAAATAGCAATAAACAAATTCATTAAAGGCGACAATAAAAATGTAAAATAATTTTAAGGAAAGTATACAAAATGCATCAGATCAATAACAGTACATAAAAAAACTTAAATACGAGTAATATGAGTGATCGCAATATCTCGAAAGTTATGAAGTTTCACTGGAATCTGAAACAGTTAACATACCTAAGTACTTATTTGTTTTCTATTCTTTGCAAATTACCAACACAAATGCAAGTGGCAGTAGGTACTTATCGTAACTTAGCAAAGTATTCAAATGACTTAGAAGAACTGAATGCCGTCAACGACCGTTACTTTATCTTCACAAGGGCCGTAGTGAGCGATGCTCAGTCTGTGGTTCTTAGCAGTGGCGCAGTTGAGCAAGCAGTCGTTGCTGTAGGTGTTGCCGTCGCTTCCACAGACAGGCTTCTTCTCCCTTGTGCAGGAACAGAGAACTCCCTCGGTGGTCGGCTCTACGCAGGGTCCTGCATGGAGCATCTCTAGGCCCGCGGTACGTTGTCTCTTGCACTCGAGGTTGCACTGGTTAGGGTACGTTGTGCCGTCGTTGCCGCACACCGGGAGATAGTTGAAGGTACATACGCACTCTCCGGGGTTGGGAGTGTCTTCGCACTGCCCCGGCCTGGTAACGTAGATGTTCTGGTTGGAACTGTGGTTGACGCAGTCCAGCAGGCACTGGTTGTTGTAGGTCTGTCCGTCAGAGCCGCAAACCGGGGTGAAGTTCCTTGTGCACGTGCATGGCGGCAACGCCTGCGAACTGCAGATGTAGGCGCTGAAGACCAGCAGTACTCCTGAGACAAACAGACACGGTTAGATCAAAGCTTTGTTGAAGGCGTAAAGAGATTTCTTTTTCTAGAAGGCCGTGGCGTCGTCGGAAGACATTAAACCAGTGACTCACGCAGTACTTCATTAGATAGAATCACACCACATATTGTGACATCTCATTCATGACCTATCAAGATAAACATACCCGCATAGGAACTACAAATATTTCACCTTGACATTATAATATTGATAAACTCGAATATAAAAACAAACAAAGTTAGGTACGTAATCGTTTTTTTTTCTTCTTGTTGTCATGTTTAATGTTAACATTATCATACGAATGTTTGGGATGTTATGAAGATGAACCGGATTTATAAAATACATTGGAAGTCCGGCTAGCTGAGAAATAGAATGTCATAATAGAGCAGATAGACGGAAAATAACAACAATGGTGATAATTTGAATAAGTAATTATGAGGCGTTAATTCCCAATTGTCACGACTTCCTGTCACCTAGGTACGTCTGAAGACCTTCGAACACTATTGAAGAGGATACCTTAATAGCGAACCTTATTATCAACGAACACAATGTAACCAACCAAAGAGATTAAAAAGAGTAATAGAGTTATATTGGGAATACTGTCATACAAAATTTGGATCTCGAACATTTTCGTTTTTGACACACGAATGCTAGCTGACAAGCTAGGGTAAGATTTTCTTCGTCTTGTCTGGTCTATCGCTTGTAAATAGTTGAATGTCTTTGTTATTATCTATGGGCTCTCATCAACGTCCACGAACTCGCTTTGAGCTAGCGTGGTGGCATATTTCGGCACACTCCCTCTCATAGAGACTAACCTGACGCCTGAGACGAGACCTGTATCCCAGCTGTTGGAACAGTATAGGCTAATAAGATACTTTTTAGTTGTTTAAGAAATTTTACCATCACGGTTTAAAGTTACATAAAGACTATAGCTGTAGGAGTGCACGCCGTGTGTCATCTCAAAAGGGGAAAGTTTGGCTGAGGGCCATGTTTATGTACGGTCAAGTACCTACTGCAATAATACGGTGTGCATGGTCAATATAGAAAGTGTCGTATGCAAAGAGAAGGCAACTGCAGGCCCTTAAAAAGATGTCAAAGCAGCCTGCGGCAGCGTGTAATGCTTATTGAATCCTTTGACTACTTTAAACACCGTGTTTAAACAAGTGCATAATTGACAAATACAAAAAATTCAACCGAAAAAGTGGTGCCTTCACCTTTGCCCGCAATTTTTTGGCGCGAAAAATAAAATATAGATATATAATTGCAAATATTAATTATATAGTCTTACCGAATTTGAAATCCATATTTTTCAGTGACGTCTAAAACTGTTTTTAATATACACAAAATTAAACACAACTTTTATTTATAAAAGTTGTGGCTGAGGTTATCGGCACTAAAAACTGAAATGTAGTCGGTATTACTGAGCTCGATGTAAGCGTCGGATGTAATGATGGTCTGTGCTGAAGACAGGCGTTTATATATGAATATAATGTTTCCCGAGACGCGAAAAACAAGGTTCTTTTCGTTTGTAAATCCCCAGCGCGAGGTGCGTCAGTGAAGTACTATTACCGGCCGGTTCATGCTAATTGTGTTGACATAGACAACGCGGCGACCCAGACAACAACTTGTGAACGCTTTGAGGAAGGCGCACTATTTACTTAACTCAGTTATTTTCGGAAATAAGTTTAGCGTCATTCGAGTTATGTTTAACTTCAGTTTCTTAGAGTTTTGCCGGCGAATTATTTTGATAATGTTCGTTGACGGCTTGTTCTATTATTATTTTGTAGTTGGTTTACTTGGAATTTGTTTTGAAAATCCCCTTTCCGAAACAACAGGAACAGGGCCTTCAACTCCAGTTTAGCTTTTTTTTTCAGTAAAACACATGAGGGAAGTGACAATTCAAATGCTGGTTAGATTCCTTTCATAATACCTATTTACCCTTACGAATTTGGTTATGGTCGACTGTTAGTCATGTTATAAACGCCTTCATCTTTCTTCGTAGTGCTTAGATTAATGTTAAATTAGCTTCGACCATAACTCTGCCATCTCGACAACGTTAGTAGTTACTCCACAGACAGGTCCTTACAGGTACAGATAGAATTAAAGAAGTAGAGGAGTTGGGACATCATTAGTTTGTGATGTGCCTCAACATTCACACTTTATGTCATTGGAATACTCCCTTCGGACTAAGTTTTATCTGCAGCGACCCACCTGGTTTCATAGTGGGCTTAGAGAGTTCCAGGTGGAGTTGGTGACCCTCTGGGTGCTTTTCTGCAGGCTCAACATAGTCGGTTGGAGGAGGATGTTTTAATCTGTCAACTGCTGCCAAAATAGTTGGATGAAAATGGATAATTTGATAAATATCAAGATGATATTTCAGAGCATGCTTTCCATACTTTCTGTTTCTTTATCTTATTTTATTATACCCTCATTGATACTCTTCGCAATATCCACAAAACTCTTTCTGTCCACAACATTGCCAGTAAAAAGAAAGAGATGCAATTACAAAATACCAGCAACCAATATTAGAAAGCTATGTAATAATTATGAAATTAATTGAAAGATAATGAAGAAAATATCGTACATAAATAATTAAGATAAAAACGCATGGCCCATGAGCGTAAATTAATGGAATGAGTATAAGGTAAGCTACTAGACCTATAACTGTGTGTTTACTGTTTGTATTATCAAATATTCGGTACCTATACATAAATAAATTGATGATAAATAATAAAAGCTACTCGGGTCGATCCTTAGGCCAGGCTTGCCTAGGTTGGTCTGTGGATTGGTGACCACTCATTAAATACGTACCGAGTTTCCTCCGTGCCTCGGAAAGCACGTTAAGCCGTTGGTCCCGGCTGTCATCTGTAGATCTTTGACAGTCGTTACAGGTAGTCAGTGGCCCGAAAGGCTGACAAGTCTTAACAAGGGGAATCATACTACCTAATACTTATTGGGTTGTGGATCGGTCAGATAGGCAGTCGCTCCATGTAAAATAATGGTATTTAGCTGCATCCAGTTAGACTGGAAGCCAACCCCAACATATTTGGGAAAAGGCTCGGCAGATGATGTTCGACGATGATCATACAAATATTTAAGAGAGAAAATAAAAAGTTATGCATTACGATTTGAATAATTTTATGGGCCACCTCCAAACATCGAGGGGTTGTGCATGAAAAGAGCATCTAGAAAGATTCGTGGGGAACCTCTTTTGCGTAGCAAAGGGAAATTAATGGCAAAAAAATATGATGTAAAATTTTCGATCTGCCTACATTATGTACTACTGCAGGGCAAAGATATATGCGGGCCAGTGGACGGTGAGCTATGGGCTAGCTTGCCGTCCGTCCGTCTTATGACGACAGGCCGTGTGGACGGCGCGTTCGTGTTCCACGCGCGCCTCAGAGAGATGTCAGCAAACGGGAAGGGGTCCGAAAGGACCGATGCCTGCCAGGGTTGCGGGACTTTTCGAAAGAGATACCGCGGCCCTGGAACACAAAGGGCAAGAAGGAACATGGATGGCTTTTAGTCAGTAAAAGTGATTTCCAATCTGAAAAAAAAGGGCAAAGATATATCCTTTTTCTCCGTCCAAACCTCTGCCCATTTTTGTCCTGCAAATAGAATCAAATCTTCTCACTAAGTTTGTCGCGGTCAACCTCGATAACTCGATAGCGGTGGTGCCCTCCCTCAGGCGTCCAGTGAGTGATGACCATAAAAATACATGTAGGTACTTACGGTACACTACCGTCCAAATGATTGGGAGCACATTTGTTTTTGAACAAAAAATAAATAAATTTTAAGATTCATTTTTGAACAGTATAATGATTCGAAACACTCGTCATAACTATGCCAGAAATTTTTGAAAAATAAAAAACTTCTAAAAATGAACTTCTTTTAAAAATCATACAATGGTCATTTCAATCACCTGACATTTCTTTGGTTGAACTTGTTTGGCAGCAACTCGATAGAAAGATGAAAAATCGATGACCTACGAGCTCACAGCATATGTGGTAACTGCTAGAGCGAGCGAATGAAACACGTCACGCTATAAAAAGATTGTTCTAAGAAATTAATTAATAATGCCTAGAATATGCGAGAAGGTAATAAAAGAAAAAGGTGGACACTTAAATGAAGATAAAATTTTATTACCTACATTTTCTTAATGTAAGTCTATATATTTTTTTTTTGCTTATTATTTTTTGTTTAATTTTTAATTGAACATCACAACGATGAACATTTTTTCCATTTTATTTGATTTTACCTTGCTGCTTCCAAACATCTGGAGTGTCTGTAGTGTATATTCTGTTCTGAATAAACCAGAAACTGAACTGAACTTGACATCTATTCTGATCATTTGTTCAGAACAGAACAGATAGTTATACACCAAAACTAAACTAACCAACGGGAGAGATGGGCTACAAGATTTTTTGTCCCATCTGTCCCGTTGTGTTCGGGTGCATTCAGATTAGATTCGAAATTTTCAGCTGGTTTCCGTTTTTGTCCAATTCCTTGGATCTTGGTTCGAGATGTACTCGTAATATCTTCAAGCTGACAGGAAAATATAATACTTTAATGTTATAACTAAACTTGATAATACAAGAGCAAATAGGGCACGTGTTAAATGTATTGTGTATTTACTTAACTCGATGGTCACACCTCTGTCAATTTGTCGTTATAGATGTGTTAATATAAATAAAACTTAGTCTTTTGTTATACAAACATATACACACACAATAAAAGTACTAGGTAAGCATCAATAAGATAGTTTAAGTAATATGTAGGTATGTAACCTACCTATCGCTTGAGTAAATATCATTGACCACTACAATGATAAGTAGATTCTGTTAACAAAGACTTTCTTTATCCTGATTTTATTACGATGTCTCATAAGACAGTTAAATAAGATACTGCAGAAAAGATTACAGAGATACAGGTTGATGCTATCGACCCACAAAGAGGTCAGAAAGTTCATAACCAACGCCAAGCACCCTAATTGCGTAGGTAAGAACTGAATCCGCTTTCTGTCACAATCCGAAGGATTTTGAGGAGAAATTCTTAATAATACATTCATCATCAACATCATCATCTGTTTCCAACAATGTTCGGATCGGCTTCCAGTCTAACCGGAAATTAATACATTGCTTCATAATTATGTATGTTTGACAAAGTAATTATCACTGTAGGTAATGAATAATGTTGAATTATCTTAAACTGAATGAATGGCATTGAGATTGTGAGTATGTATGTACCCTGCTGGTTTCCCAGTGCAACCATTCTACCAACCTATTATTTACTTTTCAATGCCAATCCCAAATAAGTGCTTGATATAGTTTGACGAATAACTCAGGGTGACCTTTCTAATGTAATGAATTTGCATGGCTTGGCTTTTCACCTGAAAAACCACCAGCCCAGCTCTCGCTCTGCCACAATTCCCGCACAGACACGGTTGGTTAACATAACTGGCGAAATAAGGATGATGTAGTCTGTAGTGATAAGTTCTACTATAATTATGAGGCACACGCTAACCTTTCTGGGATACACCATTCATCGTAAAACTAAGTAAATACGTACCTACGTAAAAATAAACACATGTTCGGTACAGGTAAATAGGTACTAGTGTATGGTAGAAAACAACTTTAGCAAGAAAAATTTGGGGTAAAAAAACATATGGCCGTCAACATCGTATTAGCAGGAGTTGATTAATGAGAATTGTTGATAGACGCCTATAATAACAATGTCATCAGTTCAGAAGTAATCTTATGATACGAGGAGTACCTACATAATGGTGATAAGGAAAACAATACGCTGCACAATTGTGTGGTAGTGTGGTAACCAGTAATACTCAGAGTTGGTAATTCCGCAAATATTTGAACACGTAAATATTTACTGAAAACCTGCAATATTTATTTGCGCTCGATTCTTCCAAGAATACGATACAATATAAAAAAACGTTTATTTATTTGTGGAATTAAGTTTATTGTTTATTTAAGTTCCCTGACCCAGTAATTCATGAACATAAAATGATGTCATATACGTTATCAGCCGTTCACTTACTGTATGCGTAGCTTTTTTCCCTATTGACTATTACTTACTTATTTAGCTGTTTTCTTACCCTAGCAGGAAAGTGTCTCCTAGAGTGATATGAGTGGGACGAATAATTGGTGTATGATCTGCTGTGTGTGTGCACTACATAAAAAATTGGTGCGCGCAGGAAAATTCTAAACGAATGACCGGAGAGAGAAATATTGTGCATGGCTAGAGAGCTTATGTTTGTGTAAAGAAGTGCATCAAAAATATATGTTGTGCGTCTTCAGGTTTCCGAGATATTGCGTTTCCTGCTAGTGTAATGTTTTGCAGAATCGTTCACCTCCAAAACCAAAGTATGTGCGACTGTAGAATAAACATGCACGAGTAGCTCTATATTAGTGCGTAATACACACAGAATAAGATTTAAGAAAATATTTATGATTTTCAAGTAATCGCGGTTTCTTGAAAACCCGAAATAATATCGTAGCTTCTAAATGAGAAAACACAGAAGCTCGCTGAAAACTGTATTCGGTCCGTCTTGACTCTTATAATAAACATAAAAAGTTTCAAAAGTACACATGCATGCGTTATTGAATAATATTGCTAAAAGTCAAAACGTTGGTGTCATAACTTTGACGGCAAATTACAAGAAACCGGCTCAACCCAAGATGTGTAGGTGTTAACCAATAATTAGTGTATTTAGTCAAAAATATATAGTGAAAATATTCAGCTTGGAATGTTTCGCATTAAGTAAATATAAACAAAAACATAACACGTAAACATCGGTTGGTTATCCGACCAAATTCGAATGACCACAAAAAAGCGACGGTTTCATACATTTCGATGACCTTCTTTACTTTACTCACGAACCGGTTGAAACGTATTGTGCCTGAGTACACTGAAGTAGAAAAGTGTTATAAAATAAAGTTTTTATTGGATTTTATTCTACTAGCTGTTTCTGTGACTTTGCACATTAGTAAATTATTATAAAAATACCCTAAGTGCTATTCCAAGGTATAAGCTATTTTCTTCATTCCAAATTTCATTAAAATACATTCAGTTTTGTGTGTGTGAACGAAGGAATATTAGTAGAAAAAAAGTATTAGACAGACCAAAAACATGATGGGTGGTTGCTTAAAATAAATATATAGTTCAAGAGATGTGCGACAAATTCCTACTACAAGGGAACTGTCAGCCTAAAGTGCTCCCGAAGACCATATAACTATCGCAACCGGTTGAGTGGGGGTGGGTAAGCAATCTTGTTTACTGCAGCCGATTGTACCCCTTTGATCATCCTTACACGATAGATTCTTTTAATCCATTTATGTTCGATGAAAATGAACCACAATGATTTGATCCGGATGCAAATTACTTTGAAAAATGCCACCTGCTTAGCTGCATTTTATTACGCGCTAGTTACCAACCCTATTTCTGAACTGTAATCACTAAAAATAATACTGCAGGACCCATCATTTTCCAGTCGGGATTACGCGAGAATGTAGACTACTAGATGTTAGAACGTAGGCAGTAGGAACAGTGAGGCTTTATTTCTTTATTGGATAATGTAGCTTCCATCAGTGAAAGAATTTTCAAAATCGGTTCAGTAGATCCAGAGATTGGGGTACAACCTCACAAACTTTACCTCTTCATAATATTAGTATAGAAGTATAAAGGGTGTAACAAGCCCCTTAACGAAGCCGAAAGGCACTTGTTCTCCCCGTGATTGCGATCATTTTTTTTCATACCATACCTGGGAACCTTCTAGTTACGGAGATATTGGGGGTCAAAGTTCCAACTTTTTCACAAGTTTTTTTTTTAATACATGTTTTTAATATAGATTTTTACTTTAAACACCTCCACCACCCCCGTGCTATTAAATGCATCCATCAGCACAATGTTTTGAGTGCGTTATATTGAGTCCTACCGTAAAAAAAGGTTCGTTTCTCAGCAATAATTTTTGCGTAGAGTTACTTAGTTTGATGTGCAGAATGCTTGCTTGACGGCTTCGTGAAGGGTCCTGTTACACCATGTAGATAATGTGTCCGCTCAAGACAGAGTGTGTCTGGGCAAAACTGAGGGTTAGGTATATGGTTATGTTGGACGTTCCATTCGGTTCCATCCTCTATATATCTATAAGGATCCCGATAGCAAAACAAAGAACCCTTCATTGTGTCCGTCTCGGACAAGGCACAACAGCTCAGCGGTGTCCTGATGTAAAGACCGAAATGTCCAACAAAGTTGGGCTTGAAAAATTATCTATGTACCGGCAAAATCTTGGCCAGTGTGCCTTAATTATCAATGTAATAAACAGACGAAGACATACTTCGGGTCCCTACAAATCAAGTATACATCAATATATTTTTTTAACCCCCTATACGTAGGTACATTGCATAAATTACAGAGGTGCATAAGACAAGGTTATATCTTTGTACCAAGCCTTCACTTAATACACACCTTGAACTTGAATTATCACAAATTAAGGATGCATCATATCTTGATTGTGCGCCTCGATGGCAACAATTACTTACTTACGTACATCATCATATATAGGTACAGTCCTCCTACAGATATTGTACCTCTAACAGCGGCACTAGCAACTCAATCACAACCATACTGTAACGGTAACGGTATAAGATTTTGATAGCTATGTGTCATTGGCAGCAACCCAAAAGGGCAAAAGCAACCTAATTGCAACGAATGTAAAGATCACTGTGATTTTGACAGAGATCCAAAATCATAGGTAAAATATGATATATTATTATTTAACTTCACCGAACCATCACACAGCCTTTCCACCTGCACTACGCGTTGGAAATCTCTAAACAGACTTCGAACCCAAGTCGGCCGGAGCAAAGATAATCTCTACAGCTAAGACCAATGACCATGGAGGTTCATAGACGGCTCAGATCTCAAGTGCGTCTGCGGCGCCTCCTCACAGACAATGGCCTACCATCTTACACCGCATACCTCACCTTTACCTTCGCACTTGACTATTTGACTGCATCAGTCAGCGGAGCTTAAGTGGCTGAGTTTTGGACCAAGCACATTTTGATATTTTTGCCATCGATGCGATAAGAAGAAGACGTAATAATAATGAAAGGGTTCCCTCTATCTGGCAGAATATTGGAGCTCTGAAATATATTTGGCATAACACACTTGGCATAATTTTCTTTAAACGAATATTGTTAAGGCGTAAAAATTATTTAATATAATTATTTTTTGGTCGAATGTTTAAATGTCCGAATTTACAGTAGCATACTTTTAAGTTGGCAGAATTTTATTTGGCATAATTACCTTTGGCAAAATTAAAATTTCGCATAATTTCGTTTGGCAGACACTCATTCATTCAAAACTCATAATTTTCATAAGAATAAGAAGGAGGCATATCCATAAAAATTAAAAATAGAATCATCACATCGCAGAGTTCACAGTCAGACTCGTCTTTTGGCATACATTTCATATCGTTAGTCATTAAAAGGCAGAACTATAATACCTCAGAAAGTTTATAGTTAGAATCATCTTTTGGCATACATTTCATATCCATAATAATTGAAAGACTTATCTTATCACATTACAGAAAATTCATAGTTGGAATAATTTTGTATTCCTTACTTATAAGAAGCATGCAAACAAGCATACACCCTGCATGCAAAGAAGCTAAAGCTAAAGTTTATGCTATCCGTTGCTTTAAAAGGGTAGACCCATAATGAACAGGACTGTACAGTAGTCCCGCGCATATAACTGCAGTATAATTACTGTTGCGATTGAATGCCAGATAATCATTATTATTAATAATAACTCTACATTAAAGTCGGTACAATGGGCGTGTAAACGTGCAAACATGTTTAATTTTAAACTGTTCATATTTAAGTGTGGCTTTGTGGCAGAATTTACTAAAAAAAAACGTCTTCGATGTTACCGGAAACCGTGATAGTGGCTGTGTAACAAGAAATTCATAAAGGTGGAAGCTCCAGGGTAGCCCGCGAAATTTAAATTTTCTTACGTTTATTGCAATTTCAAGGTCAGTGTCAGGTTGTATGTTGATGAAAATATGAATCGCGCCTGTAACATGTATGGAGTTACAGAATTATAATCATTCAAATCATCAATATAGCCCTCCAAGTTCATTTAACCCCATTCAATAACTATTTCATGAAAAAGTCACTCAATGGGGTTAAATGAATTTGAAAAGTTTTATTGATGATTTGAATGATTATAATTCTGTAACTCCATACGTGTTACTGGCGCGACTCATATTTTCTTCAACTTACAACCTGACACTGTCCTGCAAATTGCAATTAACGTAAGAAAATTTAAATTGCGCGGGCTACCCTTGCGCTTCCACCTTAGTCGTTAACTGAGTTAACAGGAAAGCAAAGATAATTTGAATTACCTTCCTATACTTTTGTTTGACATAACAGGAAATCAATAACATAATATCAAGCACGGCTCCAAAAATCCGGGACATACCCTGACTTACAGAAATTGACGCAGAGGATAACGTGTATGTTTTATAAAACATCTGCTGGTTTGGCAGTCTGCCAGATAACCAGAATATACAACGGCTGTGTTTTACTGCAATAGCTTACTCCGATCAGGGTGTTCCAATAATATTAAGTGCGACTGAGCCACCGAACAAACGATGTCCCACCTCCTTGTCTGCTCCATGTCCATGTGGAACTCTACCCTACCTTGAGGGACCTGTCCGAAGCTAATGCTATTGAGGTGGCAGAGTTCTGGTAGACTCACCA
This sequence comes from Eugnorisma glareosa, assembly GCA_947578425.1. Classification (NCBI taxonomy): domain Eukaryota; kingdom Metazoa; phylum Arthropoda; class Insecta; order Lepidoptera; family Noctuidae; genus Eugnorisma; species Eugnorisma glareosa. The sequence continues at coordinate 3,758,298 of OX387976.1, forward strand.
CTTGTGTTGGGAATCGTCACGTTGAAAAAGAAGATTAGATAATTCGCATGATCGGAACTTGCTAGAGTATTTAGTAATTGTAAGGTATTTGATTCGTCCGTTCATACAATACATCTGGTCAATACATTTCTTAGAAATTGCATTGTTTGACTCCTACAGATATAGTCAACTAATATGTCATTACATTGGTTAATTTTTAGGATTTCGTACCGTTTTTCTTCTGAAGATCAGGAGGTATATACATGTGAGCGTGCATGTATGTACCTCCTGATGCTGCTGTAGTGCTGCTGTATAGCTTATTTAAAAGCTACATAGACCCATATGGGTATATAGACCCATGTTGCACTTACCTCTCTCACTCATCTCTAGTATTATTGGCAAGCCAAGCAATACCTTAGTATTTTATATAGTTTGAACTGTGTTGGTAAGGGTTGAACTCAGCAGTTTCGTCACCAAATGGTTGGATAGTTTGTGTGTAAGATAATATGGCTAGAGAAACTAGAAAAGAGGTGCATATTGGGATGATTTATGGGCCGTTAGAAGATGAAGACGCCACAGTTACTGACGCGGAATCAGTTTGAGCCAGATAGAAAAAGCTTTATGTCCTTGCATTATGGCTGAGGCCAAACGAGCGTAATTTTTTGAGCTGCGGGTCGGACTTTAGTATGAAGCCGAATGCACCGTAAATTCCGCGACTAATTTTACGCGACTCACTGCTCAAAAAATTACGCACCTTTGGCTTTCTGTTCTGTTTCTGGTGCTTCGGGAAGAATGGTTTATTATACAGGCTGTCGCTTTGCATCCTGGTCAAATTCATGGAGGTATCTATAATAATGATTCTCGACCCGAATCAATAATAAAAAGGGCTAATTTTTTCGGACATCGGTAAGCGTAAACCATCCCCTAGTTTACATACTGTCCATAATTATACTGCGGAATTATTATAATATAAAAAACGTTTGCGTTTGTGTGTGTGACGGCGCGTTTATAGGGCTAGGAACAGATGGGCTGCGTTTTAATACGGGTGGTTTTCACTTAAAGATTTCCATTTAAAAAAAAACCTACCATTTTTATTATCAATTCGGGTCGAGAACCATTAGTATATGTCTTCAATCAATTCGATGGTATATGTAGATACCTCCTTGAATTTAACCAGGATGCAAAGCGACAGCCTGCAAAGTAGACCATTCTTCTTGAAGCGATAGCATCCATGGCAGCTACGTAAAAGATACTGAATGATGGGTTTTCCTCTACTGTCGCAATACTAGGGAAGTGTTGCTCTGCGTGGTATGCCGTATAATCGCGTGCCCGCATCGCCACGCAATCGTTACGTCAAATAAACGCTTGTACTAGGAAAACTTAGAATATTTGGACGATGATGGTTCCCTGTCACTTGAGGAGTTAATCCGAAGTTCCATCATCGGTGATTGTATTCTTTTTAGGAGCTGTAAGGCTGAGTTCTGGGGGTCTAAAATCGCCGCTTTATCAGAATCATAATACGAATCACGTTAAAAATTTAAAACTCTTAAATGGACTTTGTGGTCATAACCATAAAGACCATTTTAAGAATTTTAAATTTTTAACGTGATTCATATTATGATTCTGATAAAGCTTCCATTTTACGCCCACTGTTGCGTGTACTCATACAGACACACACTCACGCCTTTTTCCCATCGGGTAGGCAGAAACTATGTTCACTATCTCAGTTTTGAAAATGTTGGTGTTGTGAAAACAGTGCTCATTAGCTAGGTTTATACGAAGTAAATTAACGCTCTAGGCATCTTTAAAAAAACCTATAAATCGTCCATAATCCTTGACTATTTACTATCGCAAAAGCTAGGGATTCCTTGCTACCAAAGACGACCAAGTCCTACTCATTAAATCCTACGTAAGGCAAAAAAACCAGACACAATGACAATAAGAATTTACCCAAGGATATTCATAATAATAAAAGAACCGCGATTATGACGGCGAGCTGAGCAGAATAAAAATTACGAATAAGTTCCTAGCATTACAAAGGGGCTTGAGTCCGATGAGGTTTTATTCAAGTATCGTTACAAAGGAGCGTAGGACGATAGGTACTGCTTCCCGCACTTAACGATTAATTGTCACCTGTTTATTGCGCTTGACGGATAATCAAAAGGAAACGAAGCGATAATACTGAACCAGTATTATCGCTCAGTTAACAATTAGTACTTAATACGAAGGTATATAAATACCACGCTGCCCTGGGAGTGATAGTGTGCTAGTCTACAAGTGCAACAGTTACACGTACAGTTAATAAGTAATCAATCGAGAATGGATTATAAAGTTGGTAAGGATCGTTAATCATTCAATAGCACAGGGTTTATAGTTTTGTTTATGGTGCACCTGGTTTTTAATCGACTTAAAAAAGGGGTTACTTTTTTTCACTTTGCATAGGTATAAACTTTATTTAATTATCTATGTAATTAATTCACGAAATAGTGTGGGGTTTTTGATTGCCGGTATTTGAATTTACTTATGTTTCCGCAATTATAATTATTTTTAAAGAAAAGTTACGCACCGTTTTTTCAAAGGTATTGATTAGATAACTTATTTATTTATATGAGTATGTACCTTTATTTCATGAAGATTCTTCCCCGTTCATTTACTCTTTGATAACGTTTTAAAAGTGTTTCGAGTTTCAGTCAGTTACGCAGCTATTTTTCCACGCTGGTGTAATTTTAACAGTTCGCTGAAATCATCGCGTTTCCTGTTATTAAATCGATTTACTAAACTGTTTTAAAGACCGTTAGGTAAATTAAAATCGTAAATTTTTTATGAATCTTATGATGGTTTTCGATTTTCTGCATTTAAAAAACTTGGCCCAAATGAAAACTTTTCATCCGCAGTATTTTTCGTGGCTTTGATGATGACATCAACAATGAGCTTACCGTATGGCCCATCGTGTCCCTGCCCAAAGATATACCAGCCCATGTGTGCTATGGTGTCCAACAAAAAAACCAGCTTCAATAGCCCCTGTGAATATGAATGCCAGCACGACTTCGTCTTGCACAATGGAGGAACCATGGAGTTGTTATTTACTGGATCACGATGCAATTAGGCTGCACGAAAACCTCTTTAGACGTTACCTCTTTTTAAATATATTTTTTTACTGAAGACACTCGTGTTTTTTTTTAATGTTTCAAACAATGTTGCCAGATGTAATTTAATTTTGTAGATTGCCAGGTAGCTAACAATAAAAAATTAGCAGGTAATATAACGCTGGATTAAGCAGTCAATTATGTTACCTATCTCTAGCTACCTATTACCTAAGAGGAAAATCGATAGTGGATATACCTACCTACCTTACCTACACAAGACGAAGCTTTTAAACCTATAGATACTGTGTTAATAAATATATATTAATATTATATTTACAAAAATGCACAGGTGTTGCAAACATGTACCTAATGTAGTACACACGGCAACACATCAAGCTTTACATTTCCAGTATAACATAACCTCGCTTTGTATAGATTTCCCGTGCAATGAGAGATCCGCATAAACTGGTTTTGTACAGCTTTATTGGTCGTCGCGCGTACAAAGCACTGAAAGCACTGGCACGAGCACCAGTATGAAATTCAGATTTATTTTAGATTAAAATTCGTGTAATTCTTTTAAACGAAGTGGTTTAAAAGAATTACACGAATTTGGAACACTGTAGGTATAAATTATTATAATTACGATCATGTAAGCACTTACCTAATACCTACTTAAGTACCTATATCATATACCTTTATCACCGAATATATTTAACCTACCTGCTGATCCTACCCGCACATACAATACAGGCTTCTTTTAACCGCTTTTAATTTATTTGTTACCATAGTCTTTTTTATTTTTGTTCATACTCGTATTATAGCTTATGATCCTGTAATATGTCCTCTTGGTAGAGGGCACTGGCTCTTGTAACACAGGTCTATCAACTGGCACAGCAGTCAGGGGCTTCACACAATTTTCTAACCACTTTCTTGTGTAATAATAAAGATTTTTGATTATTACCACAACTTAAAGCTGTATTTAACCTACTTACTGCTGATCCAACCCTTACATTGAGCATCAAATAACGTTTTTCTACTCAAATTAAAATGTATTTCTCACGTTATTGTTTCAGTTTTCTTTTTCCTTCTGCTATCAACTTTTCTAGCCACATTAGCACAGGCACAGGCTAAAAGGTCAGGCTGGGCCGAAAAGGATTGCTTATGCACCGTTCAATATGACCCCGTCTGTGGTACAGACAGGAGAAGATACACGAATATTTGCTATTTTAAATGCCGGAACCGATATTTTGAGGAAAACAATCTCAACATGTTAGGCAAAATACCGTGTCATGAATTGGGAAACCGATTGCCTTAAATATGACAATAGTCAATACGTACCAATGTAAATTAAACGGCTTTAAAATATAACTCAAAGTTTCTTTTCCCTCAAGTTAGGTACCTAATGATCAATCTCATTTTCATAATGTCAGCCAACTATCAATCTATCTCGAGACTTTAGAAAAACTTAGGTGAATGATCACCTAGGAAAATCGATTTAATTGGATAAATATAGGTAGGCACCTATATTACCTACTCGACACGAAGCTTTTATATAAAAACTGTTTATATAAATAAATGTGTAATTATTATAGTTTACAAAAATGCACAGGTGTTGCAAACACATTGTAAGTGCCCACAGAAATCTTAATAATTGCCTTATTATTAAGATTTCTGTGTAAGTGATACCTACCTAATGCAATATAAAGCACCGAAAGCACTCGCACCAGCACGAGTATGAAATTCAATGATGAAGTTCAAGATCTAAATAAACACACTTGGTTTAAAAGAGTTACACGAATTTACAAACACTGTAGATTTATAATACGATCATGCAAGCACTTACTTAGTACCTACTTAGGTAGGTACCTACAGACGCCAGCACATCAAGCTACTATAATCTGTCAAATTTCCAACTTTATCGCTAACGCATTAGACAACCTTAAACGGTTGAAGTTCAAGGTTGATTGGGAAAATTTGATAGTTTCGGGTAGCTTAATGTGCTGGCGTCTGTACAATACCTGTAGTTACCTAAATCACCTACTTAATATACAGGCTGTCGCTTTACATCCTGGTGAAATTCATGGAGGTATCTATACTAATGATTCTCGACCCGAATCATTAATAAAAAGGGTAAGTAGCTATTTTTTTTTTTTTACTGAGATCGGTAAGCTTTAACCACCCCCTAGTTGCTATACTGTCCATAATTATACTGTGGAATGAACGTTTGCGTTTGTATGTGTGACGGCGCGTTTATAGGGCTAGGAACAGACGGGCTGCGTTTTAATATGGGTGGTTTACACTTACCGATTACCATAAAAAAATAAAATACCTAGGTACCCTTTTTAGTATCTGTTTGGGTCGAGAATCATTAGTAGGTATAGAGACTTCCCTGAAACTGACCAGGATGTAAAGCGACATTATGTATGTAACACACCTTGAAGGTATAACCTAGCTACCTACGGCTGATCATTGAGCACCAAATAAGGTTTTTTCAATACTCTACCTGGAAAACTGGTTCTTATCGCACTACTATTAGGTTCAACAGTGTACGTTACCCTAGCAGGAAAGTGTGTCCTAGAGTGGTGTGAGTGGGACGAATAATTAGTGTATGATCTGCTGTGTGTGTGCACCACCACATAAAAAATTGGTGCACTTTGTCGTTTTGGAAAAAAACGGAAAAAACGATTCCTGCTAGGGTAACGCTCTTCCAGCAGGAAAATTCTAAACGAATGATCGGAGATAAAAATATTTTGCACGGCTATAGAGAGCTTATGTTTGTGTAAAGAAGTGCACCAAAAATATATGTTGTGCATCTTCAGGTTTCCGAGATATTGCGTTTCCGGCTAGGGTAATGTTTTGCAGAATCGTGTACCTCCAAAACCAAAGTATGTGCGACTGTAGAATAAACATACACGAGTAGCTCTTTATTAGTGCGTAATACACGCAGAATAAGATCTATGAAAATATTTATGATTTTCAAGTAATCGCGGTTTCTTGAAAACCCGAAAAAATATCGTAGCGCCTACATGAGAAAACGCAGAAGCTCGCTGAAAACTGTATTCGGTCAGTCTTGACTCTTCTAATAAACATAAAAAGTTTCAAAAGTATACATGCATGCGTTATTGAATAATATTTCTAAAAGTCAAAACGATGGTGTCATAACTTTGACGGCAAATTACAAGAAACCGGCTCAACCCAAGATGTGTAGGTGTAAACCAATAATTAGTGTATTTAATCAAAAATATGTAGTGAAAATATTCAGCTTGGAATGTTTCGCATTAAGTAAATACAGTGGCGTGCAGTGGTTCCTCACGGAGGGTAGGCCACGCATACTGAATTACTGACACCCAAAAAAAAAACTCGCATCATCACAGCGTCGCTCTACTTAAGATAACCCTCAAAGTAGTCACATCTATTGATATATTCTGTCACCCTTCCTGGCCCCCCGCACCCGCCCCTGGTGTTTTAGTGTGCTTATGAGAAACATCGCCATCTAGCTTAAATATCAGGAATTTCAATGGCATTCAGTCAATACAAGAACGAAGGTAGTAGCTTCGTTAAAACAATTCTACAAAATAAAACAGAGTGCGCTGTCAACAAAAAAATAAAATTACCTAAAATTACCATGGTATAGTTTAGAGTTTTCGTTACGGGCTAAATTTTGGAAAATTTGAAAAAAAAAAATCATTGAAAATAAGCCTGTAAAAACCAAAGTTATAAATACAAGAACTCACCACATTATTCAAGGCGCAAATCACGATTTTCTGACAATGCAAACAGAAGAAAGATTCATTTGAAATGCATGATGAGATGAATTTTGGGTAATTCTCGTAATTCGGGTACCTACACCTTTAGACACAACTTGAATCTGATCATTAAACGATTGTGAATACTTACTGTTTTTAACTTTTTTAAAACACACATTATCAGCGCAAACTTCACAACAGACAACCATTTTTAAGTAAATAAACAAATACAACAAATAATATTTACACTACTGTACGTTAATTACGATGGGTGCAGCCGGAGGATCCAAAAAAATGCAAATTTATTTTAATAAACTAATTTATTACTGTATTACAAAGTATTGAAATTACGACTAATTATACTAAAGTGTCAATTGGTCGATGTCAGATCCAAAAGTGCCGCTCCACGTTTCTAAGTTTCTATGGAAAGGTTCGATTGACGTCAATTGGTCACGTTATGCTGAGCTCGCGTTTCGTGCCCGTAGGTGCCGTGTGCAATGTGTATGCAGGTATGCTGATGCAGCGATCTATTGAGGTTGGCCATGCGTAACACCTCCCCCCGTAGAACAGCGAGTATCGATGGACTTGTTCAAGATGGTCGCTGGTAGACATCCAGGGTCAATCCTTATTTGGCTTGGGTTGATAGTGCGTGGTGATGGGATTGCATAGGCGACTTCAGGGTTGCTGTTGAAGTTTTCTGTGATTTCTCTGGATGCTTTTCTTATGCGTAGCCGACGATAGATTAGAGTGGCGATAAGTGCGCATGTACCGGATAGTGCGAGGTACATGGGTATAGTAGTGTGGTAAATGACGGGATCGGTGACGTCATCTAAATGTACAGGCGGTTGCGTCGCTATCTCGTTGCTAAGGGTGTGAAGTTTTTGTAGATTTGGCGAATTTAGGATGAGCTTCGGATAATTTTCAGGCTTCGTCTCGTTGTATAGGGGCATCTCAATGATCTTCACGACATGTCCTTTGATGTGGTCGTCAGTGTTGGAGATAGTGAAGGCGGGTGTTCTCAGGTTACAATTGAGGGGAATAATTGCCAAATAGCTGCCTCGTAGGGTCCGATATTGTTCTTGACCGCAAGACATCTTCACTTTTGTTGGTACAGGAAAACTTAAGGTATAATGCTTGTCGTCCAGGGTTTCCAGGGCTTCGGTGGTGAGAGCTACGGGTGTCAGCTTGCAGCTGGGTTGAAGTTCTTGATGGACTATGAGATGCTGGATACAATCTGGTTTGCTCTGGATTTGTAGGTTGGCTGTTGACTCACAGAGATATATGGAGTTTACCTTCGGACATTCTGTCTCTATGTACCTAGAGTCTGAGCTAGAGAGTGCTACGAAAGGTGAGGGTGGTATAAGAGTTTCGTGGTTTCTGTTAGGAACAAGGGAAAGTTTATACAAATCGTATGTGGAGGAAACAACTATCGGGACTTTTATAACTACCACTATCTGCTTATTAGAATAGAAGTAGCCTAGTTTAATTATTTCATAAAAATGCCTAATTTCTACGTCAAGGATTTCGTCATTAGCATATAAAATCCTTAATTTACCTAACATATACTTAATTTCATCTGAATTAAATAGGGAGTACGGGGTACTCAACGCACGAATAAATGTTAGGGTGTTCTCTAAACTTCGTAATTCTTCGTAAAGATCTTCTACATTATCTCCTAAGATTAACAGATGTTGGGCCAGATGGGCGTATTTAATTAAATCTGTATCCCTATTAGCGTTACTTTCCAAAATTAAGTTTAGTGCTTTGTTCATCTTATCTTGATTTGAAATTATACTATCTATTATTTGAGAGCTACGTGAAATAAATTTACTATTTAAACTAACATGGTTATTAATTTCTAATTCTAATTTATGCTCATTATTACGTAAGGTGTTTATGGCGTTTTCGTATTTAAGTGCATCGGTGTAATCTAAATTACCAGAAATTGATTTTATTACAGAACCCAAACCGTCGATAAGGCCTCTTTTACTACGCGTTGATTCAAACATACTAATTTTACTAATAATTAAATTGATTTTACTATTGAGATGTTTCAGATGAGGGTCGAATAGGAATAAGGTTTTATTGTTAACTAGGGGACTTAATTCAGCCATCTGTGTTTTTACCACTTCAATTTGAAGATGGACGTTCTCTAAGTCTATATGACTTAGGAAAGAGTGGAAATGGGAAACGATCTTTGCCGCTCCTAATTTGAAGGGAAGTAGTCCTGGTCCATTGTCAAGTGATTCAACTGTTATCTCTTGTCCTTGGGCCGGATGTAGGGTCATCAGCCATAGTATTATCCTGTAACAAAGTGGGATCTTTAGGACTTCGCTTAAGGCGAGATTTTGCTACTGGACCGCGTTTCTTCTTCGTATAGATGTGGATTGGAAGATCTGCGAGTACAGTATCTTGCGTATAACGCGGGGCTAACTTCTGTCGAGACGCCATGGGATTGCGTACAAAGATTTGCTGGTCAGGGGTATAGTCCTTCTCGGGTTCTCTGTCCTTGTTACGGGTTTCAGTCAGTTGTGTCCTGTCATGTAAGGATGTCTGGTTAATAAGGTCGTATACTTGACTCATTCGTTTCCTATGGTCTTGTGAGTACTGTTGCAGTAAGTGTTCAGATAGGTCAATATCTATTGGGTCTCGAGGGTCAAAGTGTCCAGTTATCAAGTCCAAAGGTCTACATTTTGTGAAGCTATGGATCGAACTATTGTACGCTAAGATGGCGTAAGGCATAAGATTAACGACTGGTTCATTTCGTCTCTCTAATTTCAATAACCTAAGATGTTCTAAAATGGTAGAATGGAACCTTTCTACTATGCCATTGTCGTTAGGGGAATGCGCTAATATTTTATGGTGAGTAATTTTATGAGTTCGGCTGAATTCTAAGAAAATCTGATTTGTGAATTCAGGGCCTCCGTCCGTGACAATAGTCAATGGGACCCCATGGTGGGTGCAAAATACAAGTAGAGCTTGTACCACACTTAAAGCGGTGCTATCTCGAAGGTGATAAGCTTGTGCATACTTAGAGAAAGCGTCTACAATGGTAAGGAATTTCTCTGTTTGAGCTGTGAACAGATCTAGATGGATAATTTCAAAAGGTTTACTAGGGGGTGGTACAATGTTGAATCTTTGCTTGATGGGATGACGGTCGTACTTAGCTTGACCACAGATGGTACACTCATTTATGTATTTGGAGATGTGTTCTTTCATCTTAGGCCAGTAGAATTTAGAAGATAAGGCTAAGTAACATTCAGTGATACCTAGGGTTTGCAATTCGAATATTCGAATATTCATTTTATTCGAATATCCGGTCCAATTTCAAATTCGAATAATTCATTTAAATTGTCCGAATATTCGAATAGTTAATAAAGTAATAACGGTACTTATATTTTTTGATTCCAAGTCCAACCCTGTCCTTGATTACCACCCTGTTGTGTCCTTATACTCGTTCGTTCACTCAGTCACCAGTCGTCACTCACCGCAGCGACAGTGTGCGCGAACGCATAATAATTAATAAGTGAGAGTTGTGTTGTGTTATTGTTATTAACTGCGCGTGGCGACATTCACGTAAGTATTATAGACAAAACAAATTAATTCCACAAACTATTACTTTAAGTAGTGTAGAAACAGGAATTTCGGGTCAATAGTATATACGTTAGTTAGGTTCCATTAGGCTATCCTTCCTGTTTCTACACTACTACACTAATTGTATTACTTTACAACGGTTTTCTGCATTCCTCTGCAGTAGCACTCGTAGCGTACGTATATACCTACTTACGCTACTGATTTGTTTACGCCAGCCGTGCGTAATGTAAACAGTTACGATTTTTAAAATATTAGATTGCTGTGTGTGAATGATTGCGGTGTTTTAAACTATTTAAATTTACAAACAGATTTATATTTATAATTATCTAATTAAAATTTGTTCTGATTACAGTTCCTGCATTGAAAGCTGTCTGTCTAAGACAAAATAAAACAGTGATGGCGAGTGGAAGTGGAGACAAAGTTGAATTCAAAGAGTACACCAAACGATCTAAAGACAAAAAATCCGTGTGGCAACACTTTTTGCGTGCTGAAGGTGGTTCACAAGCAAAATGCAAGATCTGCAAAGTAGTATTGTCAAACTCTATGTCAACGACTCCTTTGGACATACATCTGCAAAAGAAGCATTCCATTTTTGTAAAAGGACAGATCAATCATTCTGATGAGGTTACTGCAAGTGGGAGCAAAGAGAATTCCAGTGAAGTACAGCAGAAGAAAAGGCGACTCACGGATTATTTCAAATCCGAAGATAGCGCCGAAGACATGATCTCCATGTTGGCAGCTTTAGATGGTCTGTCATTTTTTCGTATATGTACATCCAAAACGATACGTAAGCTATTCAATAAAAGTGGATATAAGTTACCGGAGTCTCCCCACACAATAAAGAAAATTGTCATCACCCAAAGCAACCAACTTAAGGCAGAACTAACAAAGGAATTAAACTTTCTGAAATCTTCGGGTATAAAATTCACCATCACTCTCGATGAGTGGACGTCGTCTCAAAATGTTCGGTATATGAATGTCAACATTCATTCACCGAAATTAAAACGCAAATCGTTCAGAAACCTGGGTTTAGCCAAACTGACAGGAAAAGGCACAGCAGATAACTGTCTCAACATTCTGAAAAGAAAAATTGCTGATTATAATCTATCATTAGATGATGATATAATTTGCCTGGCATCTGATGGAGCGAGCGTTATGTGTGCCCTAGGTCGAAAAACCAATGCATTTCATCAACTATGCTTAGCGCATGGGATACAACTGGCAGTAATTGATGTTCTTTACAAGAAAAATAAAGCCATTACTGAAGTTGCGGTTATTCCTGATCCTGAGTCAGAGGACAGCGATAAGACTGACACTGATACTGATGAGACTGACACTGACCAAGCAAGCGACAATCATGAACTGGACAGAGCTGGATTTGATGTGACCGTTGAATATGCCAGCACTTCAACGGTCAGACTTGCGCTTGCGCGAAGCTTCAAAGATGTTATAAGCAAAGTTCGAAAAGCTGTGATTTTTTTTCGTTCATCTCCTACTCGAGCAGAAACCTTATACAAATATGCTTCGGAGGAAGGAAAGAAAGGTTTGCGTCTAATACTTGATTGCAAGACACGTTGGAGCAGCCTTGCTGACATGTTGTCCCGGTTTCTAACACTGAAAGTTGTAGTCCAGAAAGCGTTGATTGATTATGACAATCATATCTCATTTTCAGACGAAGAGTTGAGGCGACTCGAAGAACTCTCCAACACAATGAATGTGATCAAGGCTACTGTTGAAGTTCTGTGTGAAGAAAATGCCAACCTGATAATGACAGAAACAGCGTTGAAGTTTATGATTGAGAAACTCGGTGAAATCCAAAATGATGTGAGCCGTGATCTCTTAGTATCACTGAAACAAAGAATTGGAGAACGACGACTACCAGAGCTGAGCGGCACTCTCAAATACCTGGATAATTCTGCAAAATTTTACAATGAAGGGAGATCTTCATATCCATTTGAAAATCCCCATAATATGGTGGTTAAAAACACAATCATCAAATTGAACAGCTACTTCAAGTCATCAACAGACTCTGAAGACCGTAGCCTCAGCAGCAGCCCACGAGTACAAACGGAGACAGAAAGCAATGATGAGAACAGTATGTCTATGAAAGATCAGCTGCGCCGCAAGCTACAAAATGACGCAGCCGAATCTTTACAGCTGCGACAGTCCGGAGAAGAGGTCTTGGATCTTGGCACTAAAATTCAAGTGGAGATAGGTCTCTTTGACGGCGGTGGACAACGTGGTACACATTTAACCCGAGCATATAATTTACTGCTCTCCATTCCACCCTCCAGTGTCGAAGCTGAGAGGGTGTTTTCTTCGGCGAGTTACTTGTGTAACCGCTTAAGAACAAAAATGAATGCAGAGACTTTGGACGCGTTAAGCTTTTTGCGCTCATATTATCAAAGTTTAAACTGATTAATTTGATTGATTAGTTGATTGTTAATTTGTAATGTTAATTAATGTTTATGTTTGAGTCTAAAAGAAATACGATTTTGTTTTGATTATAAAACTTAACTGAATGTTATGTAAAATGTAACCAAAGTTCCTATTCTACTTCTAGTGAAGATAAATATTGATATAGTAGTTAAATGTAAAGTTTTTTTTCTGATTACCTATTGAAAGTATCATTAGTATCATCATATCAATAAGCTAAGACTTATATATGTTTACTCTGTAAAACGATATTTATTGTGTTTTTTTTTTTATTAAAAACAATAATACCAATTATAATACTTGATTTTATTTGAATATAATTATGCGGCAATCAAACTAAACCCCAGTATAGCTGCTCATGTTTGTGTTGAGTTGATATTTCATTATTTTCAATAAATGTTAAAAAAATATTCGAATATCCGAATATTCGAATATTTAGCTCTAGAAGTATTCATTTTATTCGAATAGTAAAATTAAACGAATAGTGCAAACCCTAGTGATACCGCGATGATTTGTTTTACCTTCGTGGTATTTCTTTATGATGTCCTGTTGACGCAGGTAGTCTTTAACATTCTCTAATTCAACTTTAGTTAGAACCATGTTCATTGAAGAGCTTTTGAAGTTGGCTTGAATTATGGGGATTATTTTATACATGGCCAGAGGAGGATGGATGATTAAACCGGTTTTGACTTTAGGGTTCACATATTCTTTGACTGCATTAATAACGTCGTTAGTCAGGTTAGACTCGGATAATTGAATGGTAGTTCGGGTATGCGTTTCAAATGGCTTACTCACTGTCGGTCGTTTTTTAATATCGCCTACAAGTACAAAACAGATTTGTCTACTGAATTTATTTAAGGGTTCGTCTGATATTGGCACTTCTAGAATAGGGGCTTCGTTACTAGTGTGAACAGTTGCTGTGTCAGAGTTGTCGAGTATGTCAAGGTTGTTTGTAGGGGCTGTCAGTGTTTCAGAACCTACTGTTGAGTGAGGCTTTTCAGATACATTTACCGCTATAGACATGGCGTCCTCGTTGTTGATTTCAATGCGGGACAATGCGTCGGCGTTAGTGTTCTTTTTGCCTTGCTTGTATACTGTAGTAAAATTGTATTCACTCAACTTAAGTCTCCAACGTGTGAGTCTGGAGCCCGGTTCTTTAAGGCTCATAACCCATTGTAAGGGTTTATGGTCTGTAACTATCTTAAACTTCCTCCCAAACAAGTATGGACGAAAGTATTTAGTAGCCCAGACTATGGCTAATAACTCCTTCTCGATTACACTATAGTTAATCTCACTGGAGTTTAATGTTCTAGACGCGTATGCTAAGGGCTTATCTTGCCCTATAGGCCCTTGAGAAAGGACAGCTCCTATGGCAAAGTTAGATGCGTCAGTCGTAAGCACGAATTCCTTAGAAAAGTCAGGGTACTGCAGTATAGGGTCGTTAGTCAATAGTAACTTGCATTTTTCAAAACAATCGATGTAGTTAGGGTCATTGAAGGTGATCTTAGAACCTTTCTTGAGACATTGCGTCATGGGTTTCGTAATGCGCGCAAAGTCAGGAATAAACTTCCTATAGTATCCTAACAGGCCTAAAAAGCGTTTGATCTCGGTAGCTGTCTTAGGAATAGGGAATTTCTGGATGGCAATGATCTTATCGGGGTTAGGCTTAATACCGTCCTTACTTATTACATGACCTAAGTATGAAGTTTCAAGCTTTAAAAACTCCGACTTATCCATCTGGATCTTAAAGTTTGATTCCCTTAATCTCTTGAATACTTTTTCTAAATTTATCATGTGTTCCTGTAAGGAGACACTAAAAACGACTATGTCATCAAGATATACGAGACATATAACATTTTGGAGGTCCCTGAGGACATTATCCATCACGCGTTGAAACGTGGATGGAGAGTTTTTGAGACCCATGGGCATGCGTAAAAATTCAAAGTGCCCATGTTCTACATTGAAGGCCGTTTTGTGAATATCGGCTGGGTCCATTTCTACCTGGTAAAATCCACTTGCAAGGTCTAGAGTTGTGAAGTAATGACAGTTACCAAGTTTATCTAAGATGTCATTAATATTGGGGATTGGGTACTTGTCATCGAGGGTTTTCTCATTGACTTTGCGAAAATCAATGACTATGCGCCATTTAGTCCTTCCGGACGCATCAGATTTTTTTGGAACTACCCAGATGGGTGAGCTCCAGGCTGACTGCGAGGGACGGATTATCCCTTGGTCTAACATTTTGCTAATCTGATCCTGAACTTCCTGTCTGTGAACAAAGGGATATCTATAGGTCTTAGTATAGACAGGTAATTCGTCGGTGGTATGAATACTGTGCTTTATCTTATTGGTGAAAGTTAGAGGTTCACCGTCGATATAGAAAACGTCAGCATATTGTGCACAAAGAGATTCTAAGTTAGCTCGTTCTTCAGGATTCAGATGGTCAGTGCGTAGTTTTGATAATACCTCGGATACGCGATCGCTAGGCTGATAGATAGTCGCGCTTTGCTCGTTAAAAAGTTCCGCGGTAACTGGCCTATCCATTGAGAAAACTACATCATGTTTAGTTGGATTAATTATTTCTATGATGCCACGGTTATTTTTAACAGAAGTAACACAGCCGCGAATAGTGCAATTGGAAATAGTCTGCTCTGATATTATTACGTCACCATCATGAAGATTAATGGGGACTCTAGCTAATTTGGATGAATTAGCGGGTACTATGTCCTCGTAAAGATTACAATTACGTGAATCATACATTCGCAGGGGATTAGATGAATTACGTGTAACAAGAACCTTATTCTTTAAATCTATATTAGACTCTAACTTTTCTAGTAAATCTAAGCCTATTAAGCCGTCAAAATAATTGTGGAACTTGTAAATGTATAGGGTAATGTCACGGGTTTCTTTAAATTCCGGGAAGCACGGTATAGTAATGGAATAATTATTACGAGTTGTCGCGTGGATGTTAGTGACTTCGAAAGGCTCATAATTACACTGGATATGATGATAAAATCTTTCTACAACGTCCGGGCTAATAAAAGATAGGTTCGCACCGGTATCTACTAATAGTTTAATGGGTGGATTAGCAATCTGAATGAATGGAAGTTGTCTCTGGGTTTGCAAGTTAATCTCTATTTTGGTTTGTCTGATTTCGGGGCTGTGTGAAAATCCTGGCCTTCAGCAGACATTCCTTGGGCAGATGTTCCTTCAGGCACATTCTGATGTTCCTCTACGTGCACAGGAACATAATCACTATGAGCTAGTGGCTCATACACAGGTTCGTAATTGTAAGGTACGGGGTAGAACTGGTCGTAATAGTCATTATAGGCATAGTCAGGGTACTCATAATAGTCGTAAAAGTCTACTTCGTTAACATTCGTCTCACGAGTCTTAAAGTAGTTACTGGGAGGTGGATTTCCTTGTTGAGTCCAGTCATGTCCTGTCGAAGGTCTCGGCATAGGTTTGGGAACAAAGTGGCTTACACCACTCATGGGCTTGGGGCCATTATTAGTGGGCGTGTAACCAGGCCTTTGTTGAGGCAATCGGAACACGTTGTTCTGGGGCCTATAGTTAGGCGGGGGTGCGCTTAACATTTGTTGGGTTCGCGTGGGACCGCGATTGAAAGGCACTTGAGGTCTCCAAGCTTGCATTGGCCTTGGCGGTTGTGGCTGATAAAAACTTTTAGAGGGACCGGGCTGATTAAACGGCGCTGAAAAAGTGACTGGCTGTGGAGTATGCAAATTAAATGGCTTAATCTGATACGTACTGGGATTAAATGAAGACGCAGACTGCACAGGTCTCCGCTCCGGCAAATGGTCGTTACGCTGCTGTAAGTATATGGTGTTAATTTCCTCGTGCACAAACTCGAGAGCCTTTTCAATGGTGTCGGGTCGCATGCACCTAATACGCGAGCCTAAAGGTTCTTTTAGGCCACGAACGAATGCCTGTAGGGTTAATTTTTTATATAGTGCCCGTTTGGCTTCGATGGTAGTAGATATGGACTCATGCAGGGTCACATAGGTCATAATTGTGCTAAATAAGGTTTGGCACTTTTCGTAAAATTCCGGTGGTGATAAATTCTTTTGTGTTAACAGGGCCAGATCAATGTATAAGGCGGTCTCGTCCCGCTGGTCCGAGAAGTTATTAATCAGGGCGTTTCTAATACCCTGCCATGTTTCGGGAATACCGTTTGAATTTATAGTGCGAGCGGCATTTCCGGTAACTTTATTAAGTATGCCGTTCAACAAGGATAAATTACTTAGTTCGTAACCTGGCTCTGCCTTAACAAATTGCGCGACAAGTTGGTCACATAAACGTACAAACCGCGTGAGCACGTTCGGGTTCCCGTCGAATTCGGGAACGAGGCGTAAGGCCTTGTAAACTTGATCTACCAAATCGGTACTCATTTTGCTAGTTAAATTATTCTCTATAATTAAGTAAGATTCTACACTTTCACTATCTTCTAATATAGTATCTAAATTCCTATTCGCATCGATTTGCGAGTTCCTATTAGAAATACTCGACTTAGGAGTCCGTGATATACGTGGGTGAAAAATTTTGAAAGCTTAATAGAAACACTTGAGGAAATTAACACAAGGGAAACACAGAAAAAAAGGAAATTACACAAAGGATACTAAAACATAGGAAGGCGAGCAACTCTAGTAGATCTAGGTACTTACCAAATCTGCATCTCTCTGTGGTATCGATATTCGGATACTCCCCCGTAACCGCACACCCGTAGGTTCGAATAGCCCGTTGTCGGTGATCGATTCACTGAATTTACTGGACTATCCTACCGACTGCGCCAATTACGATGGGTGCAGCCGGAGGATCCAAAAAAATGCAAATTTATTTTAATAAACTAATTTATTACTGTATTACAAAGTATTGAAATTACGACTAATTATACTAAAGTGTCAATTGGTCGATGTCAGATCCAAAAGTGCCGCTCCACGTTTCTAAGTTTCTATGGAAAGGTTCGATTGACGTCAATTGGTCACGTTATGCTGAGCTCGCGTTTCGTGCCCGTAGGTGCCGTGTGCAATGTGTATGCAGGTATGCTGATGCAGCGATCTATTGAGGTTGGCCATGCGTAACACGTTTCAAAACGAATTACAACCGTCAGATATTATAAAAAGCAAAACATTCAAGATCGCGAAATAAATTTTGCTTGTCACATGAAACAAATATGGCTTACAACTTTCTAAGAAAAATATAATTGCTACTTTGTCGATAAAAAACACTACCAAATATAATTGCATCACTGCATACCGTTTTAGTCGGATAATACTTTGTGGCCAATCAGTGGCCAGGTACACTCGCAGGAGTTGCGCCCCCAATCTATCTATGATCTATACATGTGTGCCGTTCATACACACGAAAATATGCATCAGTGTGCGTAAATTTATCAATGGAAATTAGGCCGGCGGTGTCGTTGCCTAGAAGAGCCGGGAGCGAGCGTCGTAGTATTATTATCAGTTACGTCACACGGGCGCGACAAGTTGCTATAAGTATTATAACAGGAGTTTTAATTTCGTTTTTTAATATTTTGCATTATTTTATTACATAGTTATACTAGATGCATTTGTTGCGTTGTTGGTAGGAATGGCAGGGTAGGCTAGGCCTAATTGCCTCTATGGAAGGCACGCCCCTGAGTAAATATAAACAAAAAACATAACACGTAATCATCGGTTGGTTATCCGACCAAATTCGAATGACCACAAAAAAGCGACGGTTTCATACATTTCGATGACCTTCTTTAATTTACTGACGAACCGGTTGAAACGTATTGTGCCTGAGTACACTGAAGTAGAAAAGTGTTATTTAAATAAACATTTTATTCTACTAGCTGTTTCTGTGACTTTGCACATTAGTACATTATTATAAAAATAGCCTAAGTGCTATTCCAAGGTATAAGCTATCTTCTTCATTCCAAATTTCATTAAAATACATTCAGTATTGTGTGTGTGAACGAAGGAATATTAGTAGAAAAAAGTATTATACAGACTAAAAACATGATGGGTGGTTGTTTAAAATAAATATATAGTTCACCGTGAAAAATTCCTACTATAAAAAAGAGCCTACAGAAACAGAATATAAATAAAAAGTCAATTAACACAACAGTCAAAAATTACATTAATACCCTACATACATTGATTTAAGCCATAGCGTAGGTTAGATAAATCCGCCACCCTACCGCTAACCCTGGTCCCGCGCCATCCGCTGACGTCACGTCAGTAGGAGTCGCTTTGTCTAGCTTGGAGATAGTGAGACAGCTAAAATACAGGTATTCATGGGACAGAGACAGATACATAAACGTCGCTCTATTGTGTTTTTTTTGACTGGGATGTGCGTTTGGGTTATCACTTGGTATTAGTAAACAGTTGCAGTTATGACGCCAAGGACCAAGGACACTGTTGCGTTGAATCACGCGGATGCACTGTTACTGTTTGTTTACATAATTTTTACTGTTTGTATTTTTACACTTAAATGAAAAACTGATCTGTGATTTTAAATAATAATGACTACACAAGGTACAAATAATTTGATAGAACTATTTGTGTTCTAATATTTATAGGTAGGTAATTTGATCTGTGATTTGATGCTATAATTACTTTTATAGTCAAAATTAAGGGAATAAAAACAATAATTTCCACATCAACAAGCTTTTTCATTTGATATGGTCATAAGGTGCATTTAATATATTTTTTAATTAGCCCCCAAAACTAGGTCATATAATTTCCAACAAACGTTATAACGCGACTGTACGGACAACAGCTTAGGTTTAATACGTCCAATAAAGATGGTCATCGAAATGTATGAAACCGTCGCTTTTTTGTGGTCATTCGAATTTGGTCGGATAACGTTTTAATATCGTAAGAAGTGACGGACACCTTACTAAAATTGAAAGACAACCAATTAAAACGTGCTCGATTGTGTGTAACGCAGTGGCTTGCACTTCGTTACCGGGAAGTGTAAGTACCTACCTACTCGTACTTTTGTAAATAGTGAACATTTAAAAGTAGTTTAGTTAATTAAAATTATTGTAAATAGATTGAATCAAATTTTTGAAATACGCCACAAATACTTTTTTAGGTATCTAATTCAGAAAATTATTTTTCTTAAACGATAAACTTGTTTTTATTTAATTTCTTGTTCAGTAAATTGCAGCTAAAAACGAAGGTATTTATGACGGTCCTAAGCCCGTAAAAGTATGAAGGGAAAATGTGAATAACTTGTTGGGTAAAGCTTATTATTATCAAGAATAAGTTATCAACTTATCATCTGATTGAAAAAAACGCGGGTCAACGGCCGCGCGGCCGGTCGGCGGCGGCGCTCAGCGCAATCAGGAGGTATAACTATTGGTTCGTGGTCGCTTTCGAGTTTTGTTTTTCACAATGGTTAATCTGCCATTTTTTGTTTTTAATATTTTAATTGTTTATTAAACGATTGTATTACCAAGGCAAAACCATTTCGCTGCGGGAAAACAACCATTAAAATGTCACGCTGTATATTTTTGACTAAATACACTAATTATTGGTTTACACCTACACATCTTGGGTTGAGCCGGTTTCTTGTAATTTGCCGTCAAAGTTATGACACCAACGTTTTGACTTTTAGCAATATTATTCAATAACGCATGCATGTGTACTTTTGAAACTTTTTATGTTTATTATAAGAGTCAAGACGGACCGAATACAGTTTTCAGCGAGCTTCTGCGTTTTCTCATTTAGGCGCTACGATATTTTTTCGGGTTTTCAAGAAACCGCGATTACTTGAAAATCATAAATATTTTCTTAAATCTTATTCTGTGTGTATTACGCATTAATATAGAGCTACTCATGTATGTTTATTCTACAGTCGCACATACTTTGGTTTTCGAGGTACACGATTCTGCAAAACATTACCCTAGCAGGAAACGCAATAACTCGGAAACCTGAAGACGCACAACATATATTTTTGGTGCACTTCTTTACACAAACATTAAGCTCTCTAGCCATGCAAAATATTTCTCTCTCTCCGGTCATTTGTTTAGAATTCTCCTGCTGGAAGAGCGTTACCCTAGCAGGAATCGTTTTTTCCGTTTTTTTTCCAAAACGACTAAGTGCACCAATTTTTTATGTGGTACATACACACAGCAGATCATACACTAATTATTCGTCCCACTCATATCACTCTAGGAGACACTTTCCTGCTAGGGTAACGTACACGGTTCAACATGCAATGTTTTTCACACCCGTGGTATTTTTTCATTCATCACAACGTATGTGGAAATAAGTTTATTTAACTGTGAAAATTTTAATCCCAATTCGATCGGTGATTGTTTTTTTTTTCTCGCCAAAGAGTTATTAGGTGTTTAAGGCCTTAACATTTTTTGAATATTTAAATTATAGTGTTTTTTATACAATATATCATAGATAAACATGATTATTTAAACAAATATTTAGTTTTATGAACAAATTAACATTTATTTGTGTTCTAAAAGCTCAAAAATATTTTAATTTTTGTTTAGCGGCTTTGCTTATCCTTCAACCCGGTGAAAGCAAAGCGCGGAAGAAAAGCGAATCAAGTTTCTTAGTAATTCAAGACAAAAATACTTACTTAAAAAAAAAACTCATTTCGTCCTTTCGTTCGTTTTTCCCTTTACGTTCTACTTATTTTATTTCTTCGAGGTTGTTGAAAAACGCCATGTGATAAATGTGGGCATTTGTTACTGCAGTTCTCGGCTCCATTAATAATTATTTTACTTTAAATTAGGTGGAAATATTTGTAATATTTCAGTTAAATACGCATTTTTTAATAATTTAAAATTTTATTTGCATGCCCTAAAAAGGCAAAATATGGTGCCTCGGGTGTGACTTCCGCCTCAAATGCAATAACAAAGCTTCCCCACTTATATCAAAATACTATACCTATTCTAATCAAATTAAAATTTATTTCTCACGTTATTGTTTCAGCTTTCTTTTTTCTTCTGCTATCAACTTTTCTAGCCACATTTGTACAGGCTCAATGGCCAGGCTGGACCGAAATGGACTGCAAATGCACCGTCCAATATAACCCGGTCTGTGGTACCGACAGGAAAAGATACACGAATGCTTGCTATTATAAATGTCGGACCGAATATCTAAAGGAAAACAATCTCACCATGATAGACAAAATGCCGTGTTATGAACTGGGAAGACTTGGGAAGTCTTTTTCAACGTAGGTTTAAGTAAATTAGGTTTTTTTTCCTCGAGTTACGTAATTATTTTATAACACCATTGTATCAGTGTTTTCTGCAAAAATAAATAATTTAAATTTATCAATCTTTCTCGAGCCTGTAAACAGACTTGAATCATCACCTACCTAGCGTTTTCCCAACTACGTCGAGTTCAGCTTCCATTCTAAGCGGATGTAGCAGAATATCAGCTTGTATTACAAATGCAGTGACTGTCATTTACCTAGATCTCCACAACCACAGTCCTACTGGGTAACTCAATACCTCTTGGTACTCTTAGATTGGTTTAGGACATTTAGGACGTCTTGAATGTGGCTGCGTATTATTTTTATAAAAATTCGCAGGTTAATATAAGCAAGCCGGAGAGTGCACTTTCCGGCTTGCTTATTAACCTGCGTATTTTTTAAGCGTTTTCATATCATAATTACTTATGAGCACTATCACCTGCCTAACATCAATGGCAGGATTCGAGCCACCAATTAATAACGAATCATTAGGTACTGACATCATGTCTGCCTTTTTTCTAGCTAGATTGATAGAAACAACTGACGGGGTCGGTTATCAGGATTCAAATCAGCCATTAATTTTATATAACAGAAATAAGATCAGGACCAAGAGTAATTATCAATTAGAAACCGAACTATTCAATAATTTCTCAGCCAAAATGATTATTATCGCGATCTTGTAAAGGAACATAACTGCAAAGGATGCATACTATAGGGATGCTTATTTCGACTTTTTAAAGTGCGGTACTTTATAGTAACGCACGTTAAAGAGCCAAAACAAAATGGTAAAAAAATGTTTCCCTCGCCGACCTTATTCTTCTGATACTCTCCTGCTGTTTCTACTTACCTGTCTGCGCCTGATGAATATGTTTCGCAAAGTAAGTGCATGCGACTGATGTGTAACAACATTACATCACGCCTGTACTACTCGAAGTGTTAAGCAGAGGTCGACCTAATAGTACACCCACATTTCGCCACTGATGGTATTCTTATTTAATTAACTTCTTCATAAAACATAGGTAGGTAACTCTTTTTACTGTATAAAAATATAAGTTGTCTCCCCATGCTATTGAGCGTGGTAGGTACCTATGTCACATGAGTCGCAAGCACGACTAATAAGCATGGTGTCCTAAGGTCGGTCCTCTCTTTGCATGGCATGGCAATAGGTTAGCCCAGAGGCTAAACTGGTTAAGTATGGATAGTGGGGCACATAATAAATTCTCGTGTCTGTTTACCCTTTTAGAAACTAAGGTGTGGTGTTATTGTAGCGGCATGACAAAAAGTACTACAGCAACATAGTACAAAAAGTACTACAGCAACATAGTACAAAAGTACTACAGCAACATAGTACAAAAGTACTACAGCAACATAGTACAAAAAGTACTACAGCCACATAGTACAAAAAGTACTACAGTAACATAGTACAAAAAGAACTACAGCAACATAGTACAAAAAGTACTACAGCGCCATCTATGACACAAATGAAGAACTAACATCAGTATTCTGAATCGCGCTAATAAAATTATCCGCAACTTCAGAATAAAAAATAGAAAAACCCTTCAACAATTGTTAGGCAGTAGCCCACCAGACACAATACCCGTCTGGTCGAAGGATCCTCCCTTTTTTATATACTTTGAGTTTACATTTAGATTTCCTGTCTTGCTCGAAAAAACCATGATAGAACCCTAAAGCTTGACTTGGGGATCTAATCAGGAACCTCATGATCGGTGAAGCCACACTTACGAGTCCACGAAAGAATCTGAATTATTACATGTAAACCAAGGATATTAGGTACACTTTTCATCTAACTAAACCTTACCTTAGTATCATCTTTATTGATTCCTGAAAAATTACATCTGCCTGCTATTCATTCTTTGAAAATCAATAATATCTAGCAAGTTAGGCACTGGCAAGAGTCCAAGGTTAGGTACCATTACAAATACCTACACTACAAAATAGAATTTGATTTCCCAATTTCCCGTTGTGAAAACCATTTCGCGATTATTCGATTCTCATGTTTTGTTAATATTCAAATAAAATATCGTCAGTTACATTATGCACGAATAGTGCAACGCCAAAACAAAAAAAAAACATACTTAATAGAAAAAAAAGAATGAAACTCCCAAAATGTTATGTTCATATTTTTTATTACATGACTATGCATATGTCTGACATATTATGTGTAATACACTGTGTGTACTTATTATTAGAAGTTATCTATAAATTATCATATCACCACAGAGATAGGTACCTTATCATTATTATGCAAAACAAAATCGTATCACTTGGCCATCAGTACATCTGGCCACCTGTAGATGGTTCTTTTTTATTTAGGCATTTTTATACATTATTATTTGAAGTTACTGTGCAAAGCCGGGTACGAAGTAGTTAACACTTTCACTGTTCATTGCCTTATTACCAAAGGCCTACTGCTTAACTGACACGGTGCCTGAGGTAGCTGAGCAGTGCCGGTACAGGTGTTAGCAAATGACTGACTTAACTCTCATGCATGACACAAGGTCATGTGTTCTAAACTGCATAACTACATATCTCTGGCACCATCTCAGGTCAGGTCTACTCTCTAAGCACAAGAAATAAAAATGAATGACAACACAGTTGGAGTTATCCCTACCTTCATGTGTTTTCAAAATTCATGAATCCGAAAATAATAAGGAGTAGGGTTCATATCTTAGTTTCAGGCTACTTTCGGACGGGCCTTATCTTCGTTGATGGACTTAGAGAGTAGACCCCCTGTTAAGTGGCAGGTCTGTAGCTCAAAATAGCTGTGACATGTTATACACTAAACCCAATTTAGTTTGTATAATCTATATCACCGTAAAAGTAATATTACAAATTACTAGGCAGTGAATGTGTTAATTTTAACCAGGTTGAGAAATTTCTTTGTTGTACAGAGCTTATGAGCTATGTCTTAGAGCAGACTTAAATAAGATTATTTTGATTTAAAAAGTTTAATAAATTATTAAATTAAGTAATTCATGATTTGAAAAAAAAATTATAATACATCAATATAAATTAACTAATGCATTTAAAAAAATCAAGTCCAAATAGGTTTCCTAATTAATTCTTAGCATAGCAGTTTTTATCTACATTGTTAGGTGTTGTACTTGATTCATACACATTACTTGTAATATTTACATTTCTTGTACTTTGTTAACGGATGTATAATAAATCATGTGTCTATGGTTAACCCTTGACCTAGGAAAATAGTCCACGCTGCTAACACATGAAGGCATATCAAATACTTAGTATGGATATGCTGTTAGCTATACCTTAACATATAGATAGTGACTCTTGACTAGCCAACTCGCATATTAATGTTGCAATCACCATGTGAAAATCCTTATAAAACTATTACCTGTACATAGCCTATTAAGAAAATAAAATTGTCTACAATTTGGCAGGCATTAGTTCATTGTATTTATATTCTTTTCTTAAAAAGTCAGGACAATAAAGATAACTAGGTAAAAAGGCTTGTAAGAAAAGATGTGTAATCATTCCTGTGATACCCCACACTCTGTGCTTGCCACCATTGAACACAGGTATGCATAAATTGTTGTACTTCAAACAGCCATGGTTCTTCGGATCACAGAACACTTTCATAGGAATAGTGAATATGTCAGCTACTTCATCTTCACTTGGTACCAACTTCTCAATGTCAAAGTTCTTTATCTCTCCAACAATTGGTGTGATCAACATTTCTGCATTTCGACCCTGGACCTGACTCATTTTGGCCCAGATTTCGATATCTTTGGCCGGAACGCCGATCTCTTCTTCAGTTTCTCGAAGGGCTGCATCATACACGGTTTCATTCTTATCAAGTTTGCCGCCAGGAAATGCCACCTGACCACTGTGGGAGCTCAATTTGGTCGACCTCATGGTATATAAAATACATACTTCTCCTTTATCCACACAAATAGGTACTAAAACAGAGGCGCTGTATTTCGTATTTCCACCTCTTACATTAAATGATGGCAGTTCACTTAAGTTCGCGATACACTTTTCTCGAGCCGCGCTGGATAGAAGAGCTCCAGGATTGAGACACATGATTACTTTGGATAGTTTATGAACGGACTTCATTCACAAATTTTGCTATAACTCCTAAGTTTAAAGTCCAACCAATGATGAAGGCCTTGAACACTGCTTGTTTTCCT
Source organism: Eugnorisma glareosa (assembly GCA_947578425.1). Lineage (NCBI taxonomy): Eukaryota > Metazoa > Arthropoda > Insecta > Lepidoptera > Noctuidae > Eugnorisma > Eugnorisma glareosa. The sequence goes on from OX387976.1 coordinate 3,784,536, forward strand.
ACAATTTGATAATTTGGTATCCGATTTGATAGGTAAGAAAAATAGATTTGATACGATTTTGGAAAGTGACAGACATATGACAGTTTACTGTCAATTTTGACAAAATAATCAGCTGCGGAACATACGCATGCCCATTTGCCCATGCTTAGGCCGCATTCCGAATTACAAAATAATCACACACAGCGCTCTGAACGCTCACATCTATATTTTGCGTTCCGTTTTAGATATCACGATTATGACAGCTGAGAGCTGTCATCAATTTGGACGTGCTCGTGAACGCGTTCACAGTGAACATCACCCCAAACCGAAACCTTTGACAAGACCTATTTTTGAAAATGGACGATAAATGGTTGGTTGACTCTGCTGCACATACAACTCTCCAAGTTCAATTAACCCCATTCAATAACTATTTCATGAAAAAGTCACTCAATGGGGTTAAATGAACTTGGAGGGTTGTATTGATGATTTGAATGATTATAATTCTGTAACTTCATACGTGTTACTGGCGCATTTGTTATTTTTCACCAACATACAACTTGACACTGATCTGCAAATCGTAAGAAAATTTAAATTTCGCGGGCTACCTTTGTGCATCCACCTTAAACGCACCCCGCGTTTAAGTAAGCCGGCGAAATTTTTGCCGATAAAAATTAAACTAGCGAGGGCTCGCTGAACGGAGTCATCATCGGTCTAGATCAATGTTGACTGTCAAATTCAATTAACAGGTCAGCCTGTATATCATTCTGCCCCTTTCGTCTACAACAATTTGCATCATAAGTAATCATAACTTCATCCATAATCCACAAATAAAATTCACGGAGACGATGATTAAGTACTCGTTAGAAATATTCGTTTCTAAGGCGCGAATCTAGCAAATAAAACAACAGACAGCTCAATGTCAACGTCAATCTGTCAGCAGAATAAAATTTAGCTAGACAAAAAGGTCGCTAAATTTTATCCTAATCAGGCGAAAACTTATACCAGCGGACGACCGGTCGTCCGCTGGTATAAGTTTTCGCCTCGACCGTGAACAGGGCAGATTAAATTTTAGTCAGTTTTATTTTTCACCTCGCGGTGTGCTTGAAGGGGTGTTTGACGTTTAGTCAATTTAAATTTTAAACTGGCGAACATGGAACTAATAAGTACTAATAATAAAAACATGTTCGAGACATGCATCCTATTACTACAAACGCATATGAAACAGAAACCACCACACACTAAAAAAACTCACGCATTGACAAATTAGCGTGTATGTTTAGAAATTTCACTATTTATAATATGTCTGTGAGAATTTTCCTACGACAACAAACAAAACTTGCAAGTAAAGTAGCACAATCAATGACATTCAAATATTAACGAGCGTTTTACGGGGACAAGACGAAGAAAATGATTGTAATTCAATACTTCAATATTAGTAACAAGGCGCTCAGTCTTATCATACAACCGCTTGTCAGGCAGCATTCGTATCAAAATCGAAAATGATCGGGGATCGAAAATATCAAATAATTTTACGAAAATATTCCCAATGTCCGCTATAAAAACCTTTAAATCTCTTTTGGCACAACCAATGAGTGATCTTTCATTCGTCATCCATGAATGAATGGGTGAATGAACAAAATTAAGATTTTTTACACAATGTTATATTTGTTTGCGGCCAATACCTGGGGCAAACCTTGGCCGCTGCATTACTTTGTCTCTCTTGCACTTCGTGGTCAATTTTATTTGACACTAGCTGACCCGCGCAACTTCGTCTGCGTGCGTGTGCACATAAAAGAAAGAGAGGTTAGAGACAGTGTGCGTCATCCTTAAAAGTTAGACATATGGCCATTGCGGATATTTTTTTAGAGCTTTTTAAGAGGGACAATTCCGACATACATGATAATTGCGTAACTTTAACCGTTCACGCACAACGGAAGCTCTCAAAAGGAGTAAATCCCTATTATATACTATTACCGATGGATAATCATCAAATGACCCCTCCCACTCTGGACGGATCGGAAGGGAGTGTCAGACTTGTACTGACTAAAACCCATCCACGTTTCTTCTATTTCCCTTTGCGTTCCAGGGCCGCGGTATCTCTTTCGAACAGCCCCGCAACCCTGGCAGGCCTCGCTCCTCTCGGATCCCTTCCCGTTTGCTGACATCTCTTTGAGACGCGTGTGGAACACGAACACGCCGTCACCACGGCCTGTCGTCATAAGACGGACAGATGGCGAGCTAGCCCATTACTCACCGTCCACAGGCCCGCGACCCTCGACAGCCTTACGTCTTCATCTTTAGACACTCGATGACAATCATACACCAGCTAGTACGAAAGTTCTCATCAAAGTTCTTGAAATGAGCCGAGACACGATAAAACTGCTGTAAACTGTTGCGGACCTGTTGCAACTGCCTTCCGTCTCCATTGTCAGACCTTTGATGATGGACATACTCCAGGCAGGTCTAAAGTTCTCATCAAGGTGCATGAAATGAGCCCAGACACGATACAGATGCTGTAAACTCTTGAGGACCTCTTGCAACTGTTTTCCTTCTCCATCGACATTCAAAGAAAGTCATACTGAGTTAGGTTTAAAGTTTTCATCAAAGCGAATGCAATGAGCCCAATAACATTATACCTGCTGCAAACTGTTTAGGACCGCTTGCAACTGCCATTTGTCTCTATCGTTTGATCGTCGATGACAGTCATACTTCAGCAAGGCCTAAAGTTCTCATCAAGGTGCATGAAATGAACCCAAACACGTTATTGTTGCTGCAAACTCTTGAGGACCTCTTGCAAGTGCCTTCCGTCTCCATAGTCAGACCTTCGATGACGTCATACTCCAGCTAGATCTAAAGTTCTCATCAAGGAAAATAAGGAAATGAGCCCAAACACGATTTTTCAATTTAAAAAACAAAAGATCATGCATATCGGACTTCTCTATAAAAAGTTATGCGTGGTCAGGTCATACATAAAATAAAAAAATATAGACGCGTCGAATTGAGAACCTCCTCTTTTTGTTTCGTTGGTTAATAAACCAAGCTTCAGACATTTGACACGGGCGAGGGTCATTCTTTCACGGAAAACTTAACCGCGACTCAGAAAATGAAGTGGAATTAATAGCGCCATCTATCGAGCACGAAATTAAACCGTTGAAATATAATGCATGTAAAGCGATCGAACACACACTCTACAGGGTTATAGCGTCATGTAGACTAATCTAGAGTACTTTTTGCTACCAGAACTTTTTTGTAAAGCTGGTCAGCCGATTTAAAAGTTATCTTGTGAGCACATTTTTATTAATTAGTACCATTTTGGTGCAATAGATGTCTTTGCATGTATCTTACACAATGATGGTAAGTTCTTCTTGAACACTTTAAATTCATAAATCTTTTGATAGAGAGCACTGATTACAATGAAACAAAAACTAAAACCTTCTCTAAATTCTCCACAATATTTGTCCATTGAATCTAATCACATTGGTTTTCCCAACAACATGAAGCCCGCCTCGCAGCGCGCGCAGGTTATTATTTTGATGCGGAGTTATTTTAAAACTGTGATATCTCCTAAGATATTCATCTAAATTGAATGGTGTAAAGGGCAATTTTGGTCACAATCGAATGCTAAAGATGACTAACATATTTATTTTGATAAGGATTAATACCATGTCGGTAAAAATACCTATGCAAATAAAACACTATTTTTGACCAAATTTTAAAATCATAAAAATGGTTATTGTTAGTCAACCTTAAAAGATAGGCATGTGCTCTCGCGGACTTTTTTTTAGACATTTTTAAGAGGAATAATTCCCTCATACATTATTTTTGTGCAACTTTAACCGGTTAACCAGCGCACGCAACGGAAGCACTCAAAGATAATACATTTTCCCCGTTTTTGCAATATTTTTCGTTGATGCTCAGCTCCTATTGATTGTAGCGTGATGATATATAGCCTGTAGCCTTCCTCGATATATAAGCTATCTAACACTAAAAGATTTTTTCAATTCGAACCAGTAGTTCCTCAGATTAGCGCGTTCAAACAAACAAACAAACAAACAAACTCTTCAGCTTTATAATATTAGTATAGATTTGGCTAAGGAAGGCTCAGTCCATGTGAAAATTTGACAGTTTCGGGTAGCTGGACGTCTTCTGTACGTTGAGTATGAGCGCCGCGCGCTCTATGCACTTTGGCAGAGCGGCAAGCCCAGCTATGCCAACTCTAGAGCTTATTCCTCTATGCTGTCAACGAAAAACAGTACCCAGAGGGCTAGGTTAGTAGTATAACCTACTAAGTTGGATGGCAATGTTGATTCTTTGTCAAAAAAAGGCCAGCCCTCTGGTGTGTGAGTCTATCTGACAGGCCCCAACGAGATTTATCATCAGGCGATAGGTTTTTAGAGACATTATTAAGTAGGTACCTGAAAATAAATAAGTTAAAATTATTTTGTACCTCGACAGTTTTTGATTAAATGAAGTTTTTAAGAAGTGTCTAGCTAGCGGGCCCCCTATGATTATTATTATTGTTATTATACTTTCAGATCGCCCAATAGTGCTCGGAGTTAGAAATTATGTACCTTCCCAATCCAAAATGTCGACTTTCCGTCAGCTATACTTTAGAAGATATTCGTTATTTACACACACGTCCAGACAGCGGGCCCCTTTTTTAAATAGGTACTACTCTTTTATACCATACAATAGCATTAGAAGCTTGATACTATTTTAAGTACCTTACAAATCCAAAATTTTGACTTTCTGTGAGTTACACTTCAGAAGATATTCGTTATATAAACAAATATCCTGCCAGCGGACGGATATCTTCTGAAGTGTAACTCACAGAAAGTAGCACGCTCAACAACATACAACCTGACACTGACCTGCAAATTGCAAAAAACGTAAGAAAATTTGAATTTCGCGGGCTACCCTGACGATAATTTAATTAACTTAAAACAGTTTCTTCTATACAGATCCGTTTTTATGTTTGCCAACGGAAAGCTATTGGGATATCGGGTACCTTGTCACCAAAGAGTTGGCTCAATTATGTACAGCACAATATAATAAACATTTTTTATTATTACACCGAAGTCGTAAGTCAATTCACCCCTAGAATTTAGTCAACCACAAAATATCTGAGATCACCCAGATTGGGGTAATTTTTGTTTTGCCGGCTAACTCCATCGCCCTTTGGCAGACCCCAAGGTGGAACTTTTGCGATTCGGTGAGTGACCAGCCCCCGTATTCACAAACGTTCGGATTCAACTTCGATTCGGCAAGTCGTATATCTATCTTTTTTTCGCATTACGAAAACGAGCGAGATAGACATACGACGGGGCAGGTCTGAGCACCGTAGGTTAGGACGGGCAGGATACACATATCGATGAGTTTGGGCTTCAAGGAGATCGGCAGATCTCCCTTCATTAGCGTTTTCATGGACCAGTAGCTATTATACTATTTCTCTTATTTAAAACTTGAGTATAGAACTCGGGTGGCATAATAAAAATGTTTATATCCATAAGCTCTATACATCGTGTAACAGAAAGGGTATAATCATATGGAATACTGTGGTACGGACCATCAAACTGAACAACTTTCTCTATGGGACCACCATCGAAATCGTAAAAAAATAATCAGCTGTCCTATACAAAATTTCAATACCTACTCGACCCAAATGTATGGGACAGCTGATTATTTTTTTACGATTTCGATGGTGGTCCCATAGAGAAATTTGTTCAGTTTGATGGTCCGTGCCACAGTATTCCATATGATTATACCCTTTCTGTTACACGCTGTATAATTATTGCGTTTATTTTAGTTAGCCGGCAAAAAAAAAAATCCCCAATCTGGGTGATCTCAGATATTTTGTGGTTCAATAACTTCTAGGTGAATTGACTTCGGTGTAATAATAAAAAATGTTTAATGTTATGCTCTACCTAAATAATAAGTTTATTTTCATTGACTTTTGAAAATAGCTCTATCTGGGTGATCTCCTTTATCTTTTGAAACAATGGTTTGCATGAAGTTAATGAATCCACGTTACAAAGTGCGCGAATGCACTATTTTTGTTTAATAGAATACCATACCGTATATGTACCGTAGGTTGGAGGGTTGGTGGCTACGTATCCATGATAGGCAGGATATTCTTTTAGACGCCAAAGAGCGTACGTTACAGATTTTATTTATGTGTAATTTCCATGTGATCTGGTGGCCTAAAATGGCTGCTTTATCAGAATCTTAATATAAATCACGTTAAAAATGTAAAATTCTTAAAACGGTCTTTATGGTTATGACCACTGAGTTTTTAATTTAATGACATCATAAGGAAAATTATACTATTGTGCTGTTACTGACTGAAATAGTTAATTTGCAAGTAACAATATTGTTTTTTAAAGTAAAATTGAATTATTCTAGAACCACTTTTGTTTCTCAGTAAAATATTTCAGAACGGATGGCCCACGGATGGCCGATGGGGCAGAAAAGTTCTGGGGTGGCGACCGCGTACCGGAAGACATTGCGTTGGAAGGCCTCCCATTGTCCCGGCCGGGACCCGGTTCCAGATGGACCGATGAGCTGGTGAAAGTTGGGAGGATCCGCCGGATGCGAGTCGCACGGGACAGGTCAATGTGGTGACACTTAGGGGAGGCCTATGTCCAGCAGTGGACGTCTTTAGGCTGAAGGCTGAAATGATAATGATGAGTAAAAAATTTTGGGTCGGGGGGCTTTTGGGACCGGGACCGCGGTCCTGGATTCCACCTAAAAATACAATAATTATTTTTGAGTAGTATTTTGGCACCACAAATAAAATAAATAAACAAATCTTGAAAAAAAATCAGCACCGCTATAAATTTTTAACATTATAATTAGTCCAAATGTAGGAATCAACTGATTTACAGCTGTAGTCGAGGGTTAGAGTTACCTTACGCCTCATCTAGCTAGCAGCACGGAATCGCATTTTTCCATGCTCCTATCCTTTTCAGTCACTCAAACCGTCATTTCTTAGAGCGGAGGTTCCCTTCGGAGATTACAGACGCGATGTTATAAATTATGTCTACGGGTGTCGAGCTAAGTACTATTAGGGCCTTATCATACTAGCGGTTTGGAAGCGGCTGCGGGGCGGAGCGGACGCGCAGCGCATGCGTTGTGAACACGCTGCGGCTGCGCGCCCGCTCCGCTTTGAGGACGTTCGCAATCCGCTAGTATGATAAGGCCCTTAAAAGCATTTGAATAATAGAGAGCAGCAGAAATGCACCTGTCCAGTGTCCCGCCCGCGGCGATTAGCGAGTACCTAAAGCTAGCATCTAAAAACGAATTATTTTCTTGATAATAATTCGTCCCGCGCGGCGGCATTATCAACGACTACTGAGGTTTTAATCATAAACCATTGAAGGATTTATTGAATCTAAACACTTCCTTTGGTAATTTCTAACTGCCCGCTAACTGTCATGCCATTGCCAAATTGAGTTTTGAACTTTTACGCTGTGACAAATAACAAAACAAAAAAAAACACCAACAAAACCTATTGAAATTATTTTTGGATTTTGGAATGAGTACAAAATTATAGTTTTTTTTTCAAAATACTGTTGTTTTAAACAATACTGAACAAAATAAACCATGAAAAATTAAAGATTCTGGTTCACTCTAACATAGAAATAGACGCAAACGAAGAGTTACGAAAAGAGTATGAGTTCCTCCAGATTATCATTCGGGATACATAATATATTTTCTCAAGCTTCCCGTGAGCGATGTATGACAAACTTCAAAAGATTGACCACGCCAAGGTACGGCAAGATACCGAAGGAAAGAGCATCCGTGCTAGTGCCACTCTGTAACGTGTTAGATAAACCCTCGCTGTTGTACACAGTTCGCTGCACGAAACTTAAAAATAATAGTGGAGAAGTTTCCTTTCCGGGTGGAGCCATTATCAAAGATGAGTCTCCTATGCAGACTGCCTTGAGGGAGACATATCAGGAAATTGGATTACGGCCAGAGAGAATTGATATCTGGGGTGTTGGGCCACCACTTCCAGGCCGCAATAACAACGTATTGGTCAATCCTGTCATCGGCGCCGTACCAGATTTAATACCAGAAGACTTAAGCATTAATACTTCTGAAATTTCAGAGGTATTTTCTGTACCTATTGAGATGTTATGTGATGCCAGGAATCAGTATTATACCCAATTTAGTAATGGTTTCATTCTGCCAGTCTTTGTTATTGAAGAATATAAGATTTGGGGCATATCTGCCTTCATTACGCATTCATTTTTAAGTTCCGTGTTGACCAAAGATGTTTATAAAAATGAGTGGATGAAAAAGAAGATAGTTTTGGATAGATAAGAAAAAAATATTTTGATAAAATTTTAGGAATATTTATTGGTAGGTATATAAATATATAGTTCTGCTTTCACAATAAATAAAATGGATTTTATCTTCAAATAAAAACTCTTTTATTAGAAATGTTTATTGTATAAAAGCTACTATTATCACATTATTAGTACACAATCAATGTGGTACTTACACAACGTATAGCCAGTTGTAATCAACTCTATTCTAAAAGCAAGGCACAGAAGCATGATTATTATTGTATTTTGGCAATATTTGAGCATAAAGTGAATGGTCACTAAGGCTATAAAAATGATCAGAATGAAGAAAAAGTAAAGGGAACTCAAAAGAAAAAAATAAAACAAAACAAAAAAAATATTATTATCCAGGTTTATTCCTTAACATTTACATTATAATCTAGTAATTATTATTTTATACATTTTCCAATCGACATGTTGGTCTCTCGCCCTTGTCGCTAGTGAGTGTGTGTACTATGTTTATACTTGAGTTCAGAATCTATTATCATTTTTAAATTTTGGAACCACAAACTCAATGTTAGACATGGTTCAAATTACATTGCAACACAAAATAGAAAATTAGAAATTGTCACTCAAAATCAACTTAATATATAGTTAAGCAAGTTGCAATAGAATTTAAATGATATAAGATTCTGAATTTCAGCTAAGTATTGAATTCTCAAAATTTTCAAAAAAATCTTTTAGTAATCTACTTTGGGTTTCAAACTTAAAGTATACACTTATCCCTCAAAACTGAGAAGCCAAAAGTCTATTATATAAATAGGTGGTCCAACTTAAAGCCTCACTTCTAACATTCTACTGAAGGATCATAACAATAATTAAAACATAATCATGAGACACAAAGGAACTGAAAATGTAAACAAAAACTAAGTACATTCTTAAGAAACAAAATATACCTTTTCCACAAGGTAACATAAGGCAGGCAAGAGCGCTCACAAGATGATTGGTTGTAATCATCAGTTGAAAAAGATTCTCATAGTGACAGTAACAAAAAGGCAGAGGCATTAAAATCAAAATGGCTGTGAAAATGATCTCTTTAAATCTAAAAAATAATCTATACGGGTCCAAAATGATCAAATGAAATAGAATACTGTGAAGCAATCTTACAACTATCGTGAATATAATACAACAACACTCCCTGGGCTCCCTGGCATTCGTTGTGTTTGAACACTGAAACTATACTAAAACTATTAAAAAAAACTTGTAAAATTATTATTTTTCATATACAGACAAAGGTACATTGCAATTTGTAAAGATTGATGAAACATGGTTTAAAATTCCACATTTTAATTTGTTCATCTCCTCTGCCAAATACACTAAAATCAATAATATAAAATGCACATTAAATATGTTTTTAAGACCACTCCAAGTTACTTTATGCAAAATACTAATGGCCACAATAACGTCTAACAATTTTCGAACAATAAAAATAAAATACACTGATCTACCGAAGATGTCACAAAGTAAACATGTTATTTATTGCAAAATGATGTCCAAATATATAATAAATAGTCCACAATATCCTAAGTTTTTCTCAACATCATTTAGTCATAAAACTTAATTTCGATTGCACCAAACAAAACATAGACAATCTCATAGATTTTAAATCTACTGATAGAGCAACATTCAAGAATGAATTTAATACAAAAATATAATTTCCTCATTTTATTTGTTTTCCAGCACCCTTCATGGCATTTAATCTCTTTCTGTCATAAAATGTTAAACATGTAAAGAAGACACGAAGCGCTATGTCGCGTACCGTAATGGCGTGGTTTAGGCAAGTCGGGATCTGGTAGAAAGGATCAGTATAATACTGAACAACAAAACCTCGGCACTCCGTCGCACATAAGCGTAGCTTACTCACGAATAACTGTTCACATAAGCGGAGAGGAAAAACTAAAAGTAGCATTTGTCCACACTATCACAATGTAATAGAATAGAATCAAATTTTTAAATTTTATTTTAGAACAAGTTTGGTTTTGGACAGTATTTTACTGTGTGGTCACCTAATCGAGCGTTGTTGAATATTGGCAACATTATTGGAATGCAACGATATACATGTTGCGGTCGGGCGATGGTGGTATAATTTAGAAGGCCTACTATTGTACCAAGGCATGTGCGCGGTGAGTGCGCTTACTCGGCGATACTGTTCTCGCTCACGTCAATGGGAATTGATGTCGTGAACGTCGGCGTCTCGAGTTCTTCGTGTTTCTTCATTTTCAGCGCCTGTAATGATAAGAGGACATGTTTATTCTGTTCAATTGGTTTATCAATATATTGCTGACGTACTTATAGCACCAGTATTGAATTAGTATGCAGCAGGAAACAAAATTGATGAAAAATGATACAGTATAAGATAACCAGCTTGCAAAGTATGAAATGCTTGCTTGTAAATAAAATTGTACTATATTATTTAACAATAAAATTGAGACTCCAGAGTGTTTTTATAAAATTTCAGCATTGCAAAAAAACTTATTATACCTATTTATTAAACCGCTTTGTTACGTAAGGCAATTAAAAAATATTAAAATAAAGTTATCTGATTAGAAAAACAACAAACAAATACCACAACCGTCCACACCCTCACAGCAAGAAACAATACAAAGCTGCACAAACCACCGATTTTTGAAACGCCACTTTTTACTGCAAAAATATTAAAACTCATATTCTATTGTGATTGACTGAACTGATAGAAAACTAATGTTTACACAGTCGTACTTGTGTTCATCTCGCTATTCGACGAATTTGTAAACACAGGATTCGCCTTGGCATTCGCGCGATTGTGCAAATACGGTGTTGTGCATGAATTGAATGGCTAATGCTTTCAAAAACCGGTGGTAACAATCACCATGAAGTATGTAAGTTGAGCCCGATTTGTTTAATATATTTACAAAATCAGGTACCTGGGATCATTTTCGCTATTTTCAAGTAGGAATAAAAATTTATAGGAAGTTGTAAAGGAGGCCATTTAATGGGTCTTACGTGGAAGAGGAGCTTGAACGAAGGTGGAGGCAGAAAAAATGTTCTTTATTTCTTTGTTGTTTAATGGGTTTCAAACGTTCGAATGAAAACAGGGGGCCTAAAATGGCTTCTTTACCAGAATCCTAATATGAATCACGTTACAAATTGAAAACTCTTAAAATGGACTTTGTGGCCATTACCTTAAAGACCATTTTAAGAATTTTAAATTTTTAACGTTATTCATATTATGATTCTGATAAAGTAGTCATTTTAGGCCCCCAGAACCCTTATTTGAATTCTTCCGATTCAGCTTCTAATGCTTTGAGGTTTTTTTGCTATTTTATTTTGAATTATCTGCCTACTCTTTCTCCAATTTTGTTGGTGTGAGCTTCAAGTCTTTCCAAGTGCATCTAAATTCCAGCATTTTTTTTATTTTTTTTTATAAATTGATGCGTTTGTCTCCGTTACAACCCCAAATTGGACACTTTTTAATAATACTTATGTATTTTTATTATTCAAAACTTGAAAGTAGTAAAAAGAAAATATTATCAAATGCAACCGAGAAAAAAAATTAAGGCTCTCATAGCGATGAATTGTTATGGCAAAACTCGACAAACGATGCTATTTGTGGCCAAATGATTAGTCGATTTCCATGGGTCCCAATTAGATTTGATTGAAAAGTGAAATTTGAGTATCGAACGATACGAAAATTAGAGAAGAGTTTAGCGTTTGCGATTTTTACATGGCGTGCGTCTGACATAAAGATGCGAGTACATTCCTTTCACAATTATTTTACCTCAGACTACAGCAATCTTATTGTAACGAGCTTAAAGATTACTGATTTGACAGACTTGTCAGCGACAGAAACCTAAAAGCAAACTTATTGCTCCGAGAACAAAGATCACGGAGATTTTGACAGTGATGACATATCAGAGGTAATGTAACTATGAAAGGACTGTATGGTTTTTTTTCGAATGATTCAGGGATAACAAACAATGCGATGTAGATGCTATGTCAGTGACGTCACGGCCCGCGCACGTACCACATCCGTTGTTGGTATCTCTTTCCGTTGCAGTGTAGGGGTCTGGTTCTGCACCATGCCTTTCGCCGATAACTGAAGGCGACAGTAACACGATAGATAGAGAGTGTAGAAGAACCCGATTACATAGATAGATGGAACCGTGTTCGCACGGTAACATAGTAAAAATACACATATATCTTATTTTAGGAATATAATATTAGATTTTAAATTGTATAAAAATGACATCAATAATTTTGTACCCCGGCCTGAATTTTGGCTGTACGTAAAACACTGAATTGTCACAGAAAAAATCGCCCTGCTGGCGTACCATGACGTCTTAAAGCAGGAGTAATTCCAGTGTGTGAAAGAGATGGCGCTAGACGACCTGTATAGCTCTGTCTCAATCCCACACTGGAATTAGTCCTGTTTTAAGACGTCATAGTAACCCCCCTGTACGTACTTTGCCAATACCAATCACTTTTGGAGCAATGGTAAAAATGCTCAGGATGTCATTTCCATTAAGAAAACAGTATTTTTAGTTCCCAGCACTTAATTTTTGTGTACAAAATGTTCGACGTCTGAATGGAATCTTTTGACGTATCCCGTAGAGATAGGATAGCAGCGAAGGGTAACCCAAATGTCGTATCAATGAGGAAAGTAACTGTCAAACTACTGGCGCTAGCAGAGCTAATGGCCTGACATAATTCGCGCCAAAAGAACCATGAAGTCTAGCTACGTAGTCGCCATTAGTGTCACAGTTACCTTCGCCATAGAGGCGAGATTCGCTTGAGTCGTTATTACCTGCTGCAGTTTGTAGTGGTTGATGATGTCCTGGTCGGCGGGGCAGCTCTGTGTGAACGCGTCCAGCTGGTACATGTGGTACATGTAACGCCAGAGGGCGCGGAAACTCGTCTGAAAATATTTATTACAAATGTATATTCACTCTGTATCATACAGGGTGTAACAGGACCCTTAACGAAGCCATCAACCAAGCATTCTGTACATCAAACTAAACAACTTTACGCAAAAATTATTGCTGGGAAATTACATTTTTTTGGGCTAAAAAATCACGTTTTACGGTAGGACTCAATGTAACGCACTCAAAACATTATGCTGATGGATGGATTGAATAGTACGGGGGTCGTGGAGGTGTTTACGGTAAAAATCATACGTTAAAAAGGTATTTTTTTTTTTTTTTTAACTTTATAAAGTTGGTACTTTGACCCCCGATATCTCCGTAACTAGAAGGTTCCGAGGCATGGTCTAGAAAAAAAAAATGATTGCAATGATGGGGAAAACAAGTACCTTTCGGTTTTGTTGAGGGTCTTGTTAAACCCTTTATGTATGGCCTACCACCGCCTCTTAGAATAGTAATCTTTTAATCTAAATTGGGTGTGAGAAAAAGATAGAAGTAGTTGAGGGATAACGACATTCACAGCTCTTGATCACGGTTTAGATGTTGCTGATCGCGTTTAGGTTCATTGGCGAAATTAGCCCGTCCGCCGACGGCGAAACGACTTCTGTCCTAACACAGCTTTTACCGCTAAGTATTAAGAGCGGCCAACCCGTTTTACTTTTCATGCAAACGCTCGTACGTGATTATGCCGTTTTTACACATCTATCTTTGAATTTTTTGAACTAATAGGTATTTTGTGCACTATATCTAGGTTTCTATGGAAGCAAAAACTAAAAAATTGTCGAAGCAAATTCAGTATAAGCCTCCCAAAATTGCTGTTTTGCACAAATTTTAACTGTACTTTGGCCGTTCATAATGTACTCATAAACTGTAAAAGTAAAGAAAACATTTCGATAGAAACCTTGCTCATGTAATGGAGATTCTTAATGACAAATATTGATTTCACACACTTGTAAGACTGCGTATTTGCTGGAAGAAGTTAATGAAATTTTCGAACCCTATTTTTCGTTCAATGTCATCGCGTTAGGCGGTATGAGGTGCGCGGGAGACGAGTTGTGCGGGGTCGGGGCGGGGTAAGACGAGTTGAAAGAAAATTGCCACTGTGGCTCTGGATGAAAAACAACAAGCTTTTCGACCATGCTCGCGTTGACGATATACGGACCGGGAAGGGACCTCTTAAGAGCGGCCAACCCGTCATACTTTTCATACAAACGCTCGTACGTGATTATGCAGTTGTTATACATCTATCTTTGATTTTTTTGAACTAATAGGTATTTTGTGCACTATATCTGGGTTTCTATGGGAGCAAGAACTTGTAAGAATTATTCAAAAACACGTATTTCCTGGAACAAGTTTAAGAAATTTTCGAACACTATTTTTCGTTCAATGTCATCGCGTTAGGCGGTATGAGGTGCGCGGGAGACGAGATGTGCGGGGTCGGGGCGGGGTAAGACGAATTGAAAGAAAATCGCCGCTGTGGCTCTGGATGAAACAACAAGCTTTTCGACCATGCTCGCGTTGAAGATAGACGGACCGGGAAGGGACCTCTTAAGTTAGCTACCCTAATGCTTGTGTAAAATAAATATGTTCTACAGGGGAATCATTCAAACCTTAGATTAGCCAACTGAATAGCGGCAAATAAACTGTGAATGTCTCTATAGGGCCCCCCCCTCAACCCCGTCGTTCCCGGTCTGGAATGACGTCGATGTTTCCACCCTGTATTACATCGTTGATGGCTGACCATTCACACCGCCAGCTAGAACTCTGTCAAACTACTCACTCGTTCATAATTGCCAACTGACACTCGCTAATCGCCGGCGATTGACAATAAGACTAGTAATAAAGTAATAAGGTTGAAAGTAGTTTGCAACAAGTCGTAAGATACAATACATACCGGTATCTCGAAGTCGACGAAGTACTTGCCAGCGACGCGGATGTGTTGCAGCCGCGGCATCAGCTCGCAGTCGAAGCAGCACATCGTGTCGCCTGTTAAGAACCTGTAATAGAAGAAGAAAACTGTTACTTAATCAACTGGTCTTGGGGTCGAGTTTGGTTTGTCACTTTGTATATTAGTGCATATTTTTAATGCACTCTGCATCCAAGCCTTTTTTTTAGTGGAATGGAATGAGGGCTATCGTTTCCGAGTTCACCAGATGGCGCCACTGTCGATTAAGGTCCTGTCAATAATTCCATTTAATACTTTAAAGTATCAATAACCTTATAAAAAGTTTATTGTATTACGTCTAACAACATAGTGTAAACTTCAGGTTCATATATTTACAATATTCTCCCTAAAATTAGCAAGCATGAAACATTTAAAAATCATTTTACCTCCAAGTACTGAAAATTAAGATTCTGTGTTGCTACTAAGATTCTTCAAATCATAATTAATCAGGAATGGCCCAATCTGGACCACAATCGTGAATATTTGTAAAAATAAGTGTTAAAACAGCACGCAACCCGCGAACAATGTATGACATCTGACATTTCGGTGCCCCCGTGCTACACTAGCGCCTCATACGCGATAGCCCCCATTAAATGGCAACTTTAGTGACTAATGCCGTCATAAAACGAGGGCGCAAGTGAGCGATACTGTATTAGTTGTCTACTTGTTTTCGCAGAGTTAGTCAACTTTGATACTTATAACATACGAAATTAGATAGTTATTAGTATGAACACTGAGTCCTTCGTACTATGTGGACACATTTGACAGGCAAATTTGATATGTAAATCTCATGAAATAAGGTTAGTTTTACCTAGTCCCCCTGCGTTCGAGTAGTCCATCGATGCGACTAAGATGTGAGCGCAGCGCTGCTGACTTCTGGTCGTCCTTGCGCACCAGCACCAACTTTAGCTTCGAGTATAGATTCTCGATCAATGATGCCACTTCCTTGTCCTGCAAAATTAATATTAATGGTGGATAGAAATAAGGCCTTATTTAGTATGCAGAACGCTTTAAATTGCAAAATCCCGACCGGCGGTCATCATCAGGAGAAGGCTAAATAATAACAACCGCTTGGGTCGACCTTCAGGTTACGCCGCGCTTGTCAGCCTTGCCTAGGTTGGTCCGTGGGTGACCATCCATTGCATACCGAGTTTCCTCCGTGCCTCCAAAAGTACCTTAAGTCGTTGGTCCCGGATATCATTTGTAGATCTTTGTCCGAAAATCCGACACACAGTCTTACCAAGGGGTTTCGTATTATTCAGAATCAGTACTAACTGGGTTGTGGAGGTTAGATAGGCAGTCGCTCCATGTAAAATATTGGTATTCAGCTGCATCCGGTTAGACTGGAAGCCGATCCGAACATGGCTGGGAAAGGCTAGGCTAATAATGATGATGATGGCTTGATAATGAGTGACCAGCTTCCTATCCTTCCCAATTCATTTGGCGTCGACCGGTAAAACACGGATGATGTCATCTTCCATGATCTCTATTAGTCTTTATCTAACCATGGAGTTTCTTGCCGGTTCTTCTCCATAGGAAACGACCACCCGAACCGTGCACCTTTTTGTCGACGTTTTATAAGTGCCCATCTAGGCCTATGTGAAATAAAAATATTTTGATTGATCTCAGTAGTCACCTGGTTTCTTGCCTGATCTTTCAAACAATCCACTCATTCTTTGTCCTTTTTTCTACTAATATAAAATTCATATTCAAAACATACTGTGGTATTAAATATTATTAAGTAATAAGTATAACTTTATGTACCCGGAACCAATTAAATAAAACGGAAAAATACAATGACTTTATAGAAAAATACATGAAAAAGTTGTGTAAAATTAATTGACATTTTATGGAAATACACCGTTTTAAAGATTGACACCTGATTATCACAAGAATCGCTTTCCGAGTGGGTTTTATTATAGAACCTGTTGGAAACAGGTCGTGGTCCTAATAACGGCGTTTACTGCCACATAAATTTTGACACGTAAAGAGTATTGGTCTAAATAAAATCCTTGTTTATGGTTTTTCGCCAGGTGTGACTATGCAGCGGGTTGGGCAGTGTTTAAGATTAAAGAATGTATTATTAACCGACTTCTAAAAAGGAAGAGGTTATTATGACTGGCAATATGATTTTAATTCCTATTTTCATAATTAATTGTTACTTGTGTCTTGCTGTGCTGTGTCACACTGACCGGTCAATAATTTGACTGCCTTTTCTGTCTATACTGGGCCACCAAGATCCAGGCTGTGCCTAGTTTGGGCTTTGGGGCCCACGGCTACTTGTACTTATGCACTTTTTTAATATCATTGTTTTTGTTCGTATGTTTCTTACCTCGTGTGTGTCAATAAATTCATTTATTTAATAAACAACAAATATATAGCCAAGATACCTAGCCATTTCCCGCCTATGCTTCAAGTCAAACTTGAAGCGAATTCATCTTTTACCTCCTCAACCCAGTTACTTTGTAATACGATTAGCCCCGGTAAGACTGGTTGTCAGACTGTCGGGTTTCTGATACCCGTAACTACTGGCAAAGATCTACAAATGACAGCTAGTGTCAACTTAACGTGCTTTCAGGCACGGAGGAGGCTCGATATATTATGAATGAAAAAAAAATCTACAATAGACCAGTGCGGCTGCAAACGCAATATGACAAAATGGACGATTAAAAGAGTCTTCGACACGCGGTAAGTGAGATGCTCCCTAACTCCCTACCAGAATATGGCCCACTTGCGGGAATCCAAAGTGTCCCTACATCTGCACTTTAAAGGGCTTCAAAACGCTACTGATGACAGGGCGATTAACGTTGCTACCTACCACATAATTTTATAGGACGCACCATCGATACGAAAGAAGTAGAAGACATTTACCTGTACAAATAAGTTGTGTCCTCCCGGTACAGACTTCATGATGTGCCGCTCGATCTTCTCGTTCTCCAGAATTGCGAGGCCGTTGTCGATCAGTATGGGCGGATGCGTGGCTTCGAAGTTGGTGCGGAAGTCGGGTGGCGGCTTCTGCATGTCTACTGTTGTCACCTGAAAGGGAAGAAACAAGGGTGCATAAATATTAGGGGTCTTGCTGGTTAGAGCGCTTGAGAAGTCATCTTCAAATAGATAGAAAATTCTTTATTTTCACCGTAACAAAGTGCACGTAAGGCTTTTAGAAAACCGCTGGTCAGCATATATTCTAGTTATAGAAAATGTTGTACCAAATAGTCATCATTACAACATGGCGCTTGTTTTCCCCGAGGCAGAGGTTTAAATATATCCAAATTTCGGCAAAAGTGGCAGACCATATAACTACATAGTATAAAACAAAGTCGCTTCCCGCTGTCTGTCTGTCCCTATGTGTGCCTAGATCTTTAAAACTACGCAACGGATTATGATGCGGTTTTTTTTAATAGATAGTGTGATTCAAGGGGAAGGCTTATATGTATAACATTGCACCCGTCCGAAGCCGGGGCGGGTCGCTAGTTACCTTATAAAACACACAAAGGATTTGTGAAACCGGCGAATATACATTAGGCAAATAAAAAGTATTAATCAGTGAATAATTGAAGCTTTTGACAGGTCGTAACTAAAATAACAGTAAATAGAACCTACCTTTAAGCTGATGGTCTTAAGCTCAGCTAGCAGGTACAGGTCCATAAAGTACTCCTGGCAGAAGAGGCACGCACCCTTCCGCCGGCCGTCAATCGTCGATGCCTGTAACACAAAGAATAAATGCGTCGTTAGTCACTGAAATATCATTTTAGTAATCAAGGTATTTTTTTTTTGTTAGCCCATCAAGTGTCCCACTGTTGGGTAAGGGCCTCCCCTTTCGCATTCCACACTGTTCTATCCTGTGCGATCTCCGGCTAAACTGACGCCCAACAAAAAAAATCAGATCCGTCAGTATTGAACAATAAAAAAATCACAAGCTCAAAAATGATGAAAAAGAAGCTTTATGCTGTCTAGAAACGGGTCAATAAGCAAACTTCCCGCATATCTTGTGAAGTCAATCGCAGAAAGTCAAACTTCATAACTTTAGCCGACAGACCTTTACTATAAATAAAGTTAAAAAATCTATTACCCGACTACATAAACAAGAATTTTTGTGATATACTACTACTATAAACCCGACTACTGAAAAATCACGCTCTAATTAAAATCGTTTTTTTTTTACCCGGGCTATTATTAAGAATCTATTGACACGTCATTCATTAAAACTGGTTCAGTAGTTTAGGCTCTACGGTGGAACATACAAACATACATAGACTGCCAAAATCATTACCCTTCCTTTTGGCTTCGCCGTAGTAGGGTAATAAAGATGAGACCAAGAATCGCCATTACGAGCGGTCCTTTGCTAGCACTGCTAGCAGCCCGCAACTCCGGCAAGCTCCTGAGACCATGATAAGAACCTCCTAGATTTATTTATGCTGCGAAAGACGCAAGACACATTCCTATTCTTTCCTTTCTATCTTATTTCGCGGCTAACGGTAACAAAGAGACGACCATGCATGACAGCATGACGCAAATTCATACAACTCCAGCGGATAGTACAATACATACAATACAACCATACGCTTGTTGTGTTGAACTATCTCCACTCGCTTGTTATTTTCATAACAATTAATGATAGCATGTGTTAAACATTCAGAGAAGAATGGCAGGGTCATCAGATGCCTATCCTGATAGTCTAAACTAAAAGGTGGCCTGCACTGCAGCTACAGGGTGTTATTTAATAACAAAGAGAAAACTTAAGCGATGTCGCTGTTTCATGACATGATTTGGTTGGCCAAAGGTATCTAGGTATAATAATCCAATGTGCTTGTACCAGCACGGCATTCCTTTCAAACTTGAACCCAGCAACCATTGAGCTAGCAAAAATGAGTTAGTTGGTTTGGCCCATGACATAGGTACCAAATATTTCGATTGGCCTTTGACATGAGTATATGTTCAAATATTTAGTGCAGAAAGAATTACACTGTGTCGTCCATTAATGACGTGAGATATTTAAGATGTTAAAACGAACGGAAATACTACGCTTCAAAAGTTCATAAAAATTGTTTATGTGACGAAATGTTAATGCACAGTTTTGGGTCAGTGGTTACTTAACAGTTTTTTTAATGAATAATATTTTAAACTTTACATAATAGAGAGGAATGTTTCATTTCTTTAGAGTTCGCTATTTAGTGGCCGACTTAGTTATTTAATTAGACTTGCTAATTAGGAATGAGTAAGTTGCGTTTGTTTGTTGTGAAATAAGAACTAATGCAACTATTATGCAAGTGAATTGCTTGGAACGGAGACTGTTATGATAACTGTAATATCTGTCCAACCAATAACTGTTCAAAACACTTAGAATTTTAGAGCATTTTAGGAAGGTAATACCCATAGACGAGTGAATATAATATGCTATCGTGACTCCTGTCCTCATTCAATCTTTTAATCTTATATAGAAGACACAAATGGGACAAAATCATAGCACATGGTACCCTATCATCATTTTTGCAACTGGGCCAAAGTGATCTTCGCCTGCGCCTCTATTTTGATCGAAAACATGCAACAGTTGTGGTTGTAGGCCGCTATTGTTCTAGATTCTTCTTTGTTCACCCGTTTTCAAACCCTGCTTGTTTAGGTACGCACGACGACCAGTCAAGCTGATCTCTCAATGTACGGGAAGCTCACATTGCGATTATACTGGATTTGTATAGCTCGATGTATCGTCGTGTGCACCATAATTCTTGGCTTTCATCCTAGCCGTCTTCCTTACCCAGTTTTTGCGTTTTATCAACCAAAGCTTACTAATCCTTCTAGCTCACTATAACTGCTTCATTGTAAAAATGAACAAACACGCGTGACTTCCCTTTATATCCCCAAAGTGTTCGAGTAAAGTATCGCATTAGAATTAGATCGTGACTACAAAATGTCACTAGGTTTAAAGACTTAATTTCCCAACAATACAACATGGGAAATATGCGTTTTAGCTTCTCTAACTTTGACTTTAACGCAAACACCCTCAAGTAAGCCAGTGAAATTTGGAAAGCTATGTGCAGCAGCAGATATTATAATAGATTACAATTTTAAACTCACTGCACTATCTCCTGGAATACCTTCTTTTGCTAGAGATGTGGTGTACAAACCAAAAGATACACCAAGAAAGGTCTCCCAGACTGACACTAGTGATACCAAAACCAATCCTCTAGGATCATTGAATCAACAGTCAATTACTGGGCTGGAGTAATGTGGTCATGAAAATATCCGTTTTAGCTTCTCTAACTTTGACTTTAACGCAAACACCCTCGGGTAAGCCAGAGAAAGCTATGTCCAGCAGCAGAAATATGTTATCGGGCAAAAGTATGAAACCAAAAAATTGTGCAAAAGCAGAGTAGTCTTTTACGCAACAGTGGATGAAAAGTACCACTTGAGGCTATTCAAGTATTCATTCCTAAGCATGTTCAAGTTACTGATTCATCGGTGTAAGACTGTTCTGCTGTAAAACTGCTAATCCTTCTTTACACAAAATGACTCAAGCTGTTGACTCGATTGCCTAAAACAGATTAGGCGTTCAAAGTTGACACACATTTAACGCTTTACCGACGCATATTTTAGTACTTTTCCGACCTCGTTTAGTTCGGCGTGGAACGTTACTGATATTTACAACCGACTACTACAAAATGTTTATGGTTTTGCGCAGGCAAGACACCGTAGCGATGCCATGGCTAGCAGTTGGGAAAATAACATGAGAGATCCAATCCTAACCTATCAGCAGATCAAAGATCAAAATTCAACACCAAACGAGAAAAGAAGAATCCGGACAACCTAGGCAAATAAAAGTATAACCTCAACGATATGGAACAGTTTTCAAAAAGAGCTGTAACCAAACTCTATGTACATAAGTGCCGTTGGTTAGGTTTTCCTGTTCAATCGATCTGGGTGGTTTTCCCGATTCGTCACCTTTCAGCCACTCAAATAAGGTGCTGTGACACGAAATTGGGACTCTTTTACACAGTTTATCTCTCCAGCAGTTGATTTCTCCACGAATTGCATTGACAGTTTCTATTATTAATGTGAATTCTACTAACTACTGATACCTGTCACGCTCTTTACTTTTACAGAGAAACACGAATTCCTGTACAAAAATGGCGTTCGTATTTCTCGGGACCATGTATAGAAATGACATGGTATGCGACTGATACATTTTCGTACAGTTTTTTCTATATAGTAGAGAACTAAATATCTACCTATATTATTCTATAGCAGAGCAGTGGCGTGCAGTGGTTCTCCGCGGAAGGCAGGCCAGCCACGCTAAGATGACCCTCAAAGTATCTATTGATATATTCACTTATGAGAAACAACGCCATCTAGCTTAAATATCAGGAATTTCAATGGAATTCTGTCAATACAAGAACGAAGGATGTCGCTCCGCTACAAAAAATTCTAAAAAATAAAACAGAGAGCGCTGTAAACAAAAAAAAGGTAGAGTTTTCTGACCGGAATATTTGAAAAACAAACCTTTAAAATAAGCCTATTAAAACCAAAGTTATAAATACAAGAACTCTGCATTAATCAAGGTTCAAATCACGATTTACTGACAATGCAAACAGAAGAAAGATTAATTTGAAATGACGATGAATTTTAGGTTAATTCTCGTAATTCGGGTACCTACACATCTTTCTTTGGACACAACTTGAATCTTATCATTAAACGATTGTGAATACTTACTGTTTTTAACTTTTAACATAGGTACACACTAAAAGCGCAAACTTCACAACAGAACACCATTTCTAAGTTAATAAACAAATACAACAAATAATATTTACACTACTATACGTTTCAAAACGAATTACAAACGTCAGATATTATAAAAATCAAAACACTGAAGATCGCGAAATAAATTTTGCTAGTCACATGAAACAAATATGGCTTCTAAGAAAAATACAATTGTTATTTTGTCGATAAAAAAACACTACCAAATATAATTGCATCACTGCATACCGTTTTAGCCGGATAATACTTTGTGGGGCAGCCAATCAGTGGCCAGCTAGCCAGCTACACTCGCAGGAGTTTACGCCCCTATTTACTATGTGTGCCGTTCATATACACGAAAATAACGATCAGTGTGCGTAAATTTATCAATGGAAATTAGGCCGGCTGCGGCCTTGCCTAAACGGCCGGGAGCGAACGTCGTAGTATTTATCAGTTACGTCACACGGCTGCGACAAGTTGCTATAAGTATTATAACAGGAGTTTTTTATTAATATAGTTATAATAAATGCATTTGTTGCGTTGTTGGTAGGAATGGTAGGGTAGGCTAGGCCTAATTGCCTCTATGGACGGCACGCCCCTGTAGCAGAGAGTAAAAAGTTTAAATAAGAAGAACGGTTTTAATTATAAAACATGTTGTCTTGTCTAGACACAGGAGAAGGCCTTAAAAACTCATTGTAGATGGCGTAACCATAGCTAAGTCGCAATCTGACCAATGAGGTCAAGCCATTTTGAAATATAAAATTATATTACCAGAATTTCAACGAATGGCGATGCTTGGAACATGCTAGCGCCATTAGTTTCATAGTTGCCATCCTCATTAATTACCTCTTCGAGTCAGTTGTTTACGTGGACATATTGTTTCTCAATATCACGTTTGAGATAGAATCCTTCGTGATGAATATTCATTAGCTGTATAGTCAGCGAAACGCCCACATCTTGTTACATTGTACGTTTGTTTATTCAACTCTCGGCTTTGACAAGGACAACTCACAATGCACTCCACATTGTGAGTGCTGACAGTTAATCATTGATATTTTAATCTGTCTCGTGATTCTTGGACTTATAGTATTGACGATTCCTATTTTAAACTCACTGCACTTATCTCCAGATATGCCTTCTTTTGCTCGAGATGTGGTCTATAAACCAAAAGATAGACCAAGAAAAGTAGACTTTCCGACTGACAATAGTGATTCCAATAGGACCATTAATTCAATTAATGGACTGGAGTTTGTGGTCAGGAAAATTAAATGGTCATTTTCACGTTCGAGTCTTTAGTGTTCAGAACATCGACGAGGCTGACGTAATGGTCTTCTGATCTTCCTGGTCTGGATCTTTCAACCTGAGCGAACAAATCATTTCCGAAGAACGTCTCTGTAGTTTTATGTTAAGGGTTTGGTTTCCGCATTTAGTCCATAAAGTGAACCATTGTACGTGAGCCATGGTGGCCGTTACTCCAACCAGATCACCTCTCTCCAGAAGTAGATCAGACTTCCTGGTCTTCTCAGGTCATCCGCAAGGGTTCTCGGTGTCGGATCTGGGTGACGCTGGTGCACTACCGTTTCCTCCGCCTCCATGCAAGCTCTGCACAGGGAGCTGTCAGTGATACCTAGGGTGTGGAAGTGTTTGTTTAGTGAGCAGTGTTCAGTGATGGTCCCTGCCACCAGTCGTAGGCTATCTCTGTCCAGGCGCAGAAGGCGCTTGGTCAGCTTTGTATCCAGGGATGGCTTAGCCTCCTTGGTATCGAGGTCCACCATTTTTCCGCTTGTGTTTGAGTGTGTTCCTTTAACCAACTCCTTAGCTGCTGGAAAGGAATGGGCACAATCTTCGGACCGTCTCTGTAGTTTGTAAATGTTTATCATTTCTACTATATTTAGATCCCTAGCTAATTTCAAAGCAATCTTTGTTCTTAGGCAAGCTTTCGATGCAAATGCGTTCTTTGTTATTTTTTCATACCTATGTGCCGTAATTGCCTACATAGCGTTGTTCGAAAGTTGCAAGTTTCATGACTCATCGTGACGATTTGAGGTCAAAGGGCTTTACACGTTGAGTAACGTTATTTCTACCGACTTTCTATGCTAAACACTCATAAGTTTGATTCATGGAGGTACGGTTAATATTTGTGCTTCTTTAGGTGTCGGAAGTCTAAGTCATAACTTGTTATTATTTAGAGAGCCTAAATATACTGATTTTGTAAAAAAGCATCGCAAAGAAAAAAATATTCGCAGTGTTTAAATTATGATTAAATACAATATACTAGTACTATTTATATGGATTCTGTCGCAGTCATTTCCTATGTGCAGTAAATATTTGACAACATTGCGAAGAAACTACATTTTGTTAGTTCCACATAACGTAAGTACCTTCACATAATGTATTCGCTATTAACAGCCAAGTATAACTGCGTAATTCTTCACTACTTTCCTTTGAAACAATACCACGGTAAATCTCATTTTCTATCGTTAGAGAGAGATGACAAGAATTTTCTAAGTGCGTCCAGTTACGGCAGTCACGGTCAAGTGGTCGAGGCTATATTTCACATTTTACGACAGAAACATGTAAATAATAGGGTGTTCATATATCGTGCTATGAGACAAACTGCTAGAGTGACAAGATAATGACAAACGTTTAGACAGACTGCGAAGCACCGTTATGCAGGTAGGGCGACCAACGTTAATGGCTTTGAAGGAGACCTGACTAAAGAAAGTTTTTTTTTGTTATTGTAAATATTTGACAAGGAATGTTGTCAACGGTCTTTTTAGCAGACTTCTTCTCGATAATTCAGGAAACGAATTTTTCGATTTTGTAAAAATTGATATTTAGTCTGGTTTGTACTCCCAAACGAATGGTTTAATGATGGGGACTGTATTAATCGGCCTATTATTTCAAACAGCACAATTAATGTTTATCAGATCGTATTCTATAGGATGTAACAAGACCCTTAACGAAGCCGAAAGGCACTTGTTCTCCCCGTCATTGCGATATTTTTTTTTGTTCTAGACCATACCTGGGAACCTTCTAGTTACGGAGATATTTTTTGAAATACCTGGTTTTAAATGTGTTGTTAATGTAAGATTTTTACTTTAAACACCTTCACGACCCCCGTACTATTCAATCCATCCATCAGCACAATGTTTTGAGTGCATGACATTGAGTCCTACCGCAAAAGGTGATTTTTCACCCAAAAAAAAAAGTTTTTTCCCAGCAATAATTTTTGCGTAAAGTTACTTAGTTTGATGTACCTAATGGTTGGTTGACGGCTTCGTGAAGGGTCCTGTTACACCCTGTATTTAAAATGCTACCGAATAGGTTAATAACCAATGATATCAATGAAACGAATACTATCAATATGTCATGGACACAGTCGATGGTGGTGTCATTAGCTGGTGGAATAGAAACTTGGTGGAGCAATGGTGCGTAACGTGCGTACGTCACGGAGCCGGCGCGCTGGTGCATGACAACATCCACACCATTGTAGAACTATGTGCACTAGCTCAAACATGGCCCAGTTGCAGCAGTATTTTACATGGAGCGACTGCCTATCAGACCTCCACAACCTAGTTGCTGGGCAAAATGATACCTAAGGAAGACTTGTTTGCCTGATTTTCAGGCTTCAGACTATCACGTAACGATTGTCAAATCTACGAATGACAGCGGCGACCACCGGTTTAACATGCTTTCATCGAATAATAAAAAAGGGCAAACTAAATGAGATTATTGTCAAGCGAATACAATGAGTCATTTAAAAAGTTAAATTAATTAATTCAAATTGATATCGTATTTTGGTAACTATTAGAAAACTTGAAATAGAACATTCCAGTTTGGGTTCGCAACAGATACTGATAAAGCTAAATTCTGGACCGACGCGACCTTTAGATTTAGACACCATACAAACAAAGAAAGATTGTTTCTTCTGATCAATTTATTTGCTATTATATGACGCAAAGTAAGTAGATAAACAACCAATTGTATTCGAAGAAAAAAGTGTAGGTATAATAGCATTAAATAGTCAGTTAACGTTCAACGGACTGTATCTAACACACATATTTCAACAATAAAATATACAAAATAAGAGCAACTTTCCAGTGGCCATGTGTGAGATAATGTGGCGGAAGATGTGGCGGAAGACAAACGCGCTCGACTGCAATCAAATGTATCGCTATTTTGAATAATACAACAATTTGGTACAACATTAGAACAATATTCAAATGAGTTTTAAGAAAGAAAGTTAATGGCACATTACATGTCTGACTTGGTAAACCTAGACAACATAACGGTGGTTGAGTTTCAAATTCGAATACATTTTCAGCCAATTCAAATATTTTTGGTCTTTCCCAGACATTTTATTCCGAAATTTTTGAGCGATTAATGCTCACATTCATAACATTTACATTAATTTAAAATATACGAAACTAAACGGAACCTTGTCTACAAACATCTCAATGAATCTCTCAGACGAAGCTACTCGAACAGCAGCAAAAACTTATTAGAACGACACGTAGTAACAGTGCTCAACGATGCACGACGCGTCATACGGCGAAGACAGGCTGAAAACAAAATAAATTACAACGCCAAATTACAACATTCTGGTTAAACACGATAGGATAACTATTGTACTGGCGTACGATATGTAACCAACCAGGCATGACAAACAAACATCAGAGTCAACGACATCACCCGAACATATAAAGCACTTTCAGTTTCGTGAAATCGAAAGCGGCACATACATCTCCCGTACACTGTAAGACGCGCCATTTTTGCCAAGATGGCGGCGAAAAAAACTTGATAATCCGTCACGGACCCGTGCACCGGCGCATCCAGCGGCCATCAATTTGTCAATTGCAACAGTTAGCTGCGGCGTTCCGCCTTCATGTTGTATTCGAGCGATTGATAGTCGGTTAGGTAACATGGATTTTGTCAGCGTGTTGACAGCACTGCGTTGATATTTTATAAAGGGTGTAACAAGACCCTTAACGAAGCCGAAAGGCACTTGTTCTCCCCGTCATTGCGATCATTTTTTTGTTCTACACCATACCTTCTACATAGTCACGGAGATATTGGACGTCAAAGTCAAACTTTTTCACAAGTTTTTTTTTAATATATGTTTTTAATGTAAGCTTTTTACTTAAAACACCTCCACGACACCTATGTTAATCAATCCATCCATCAGCACAATGTCTTCAATCCGTTACATGGAGTCCTACAGTAAAACGTGATTTTTCACCCCAAAAAAAAAAGTCGTGTCTCGGCAATAATTTTTGTAGTAAAGTTACTTAGTTTGATGTACAGAACTACAGACTCCTGCACATCAAGCTACTACAATCTGTCAAAGTACGTAATGCTTGGTTGACGGCTTCGTTATGGGTCTTATTACACCCTGTATGATGAAGATGTTTGAATTGACATTCTTAAAATAAAATCGTTTCACCATTTAGACTGGGATAAACTAAACCAGTCGTCTAGAGCAGTCTGAACCACTAACGCAGCTCCAAGGGAAGTGCAGTGACCCGCGACAGTGAAATGCAACCAGCACCTGACCACGAACCGGCCTTGGTCAGCGTCGTGAAAGTATACCCACCTCTCTAATTACTCTCGTCTTGCCTTACATAGAACTAGATTCCCTTAGAAAATCATGGACCTGCCTACATGAAAAAAGTGAATGGTGAATCGACAGCGAAACTAAACTCCAATCTTGTGAGTTAATATAATCTAGTCTGTCAAAATAAAAAAACTGGATCGCGTGCCGATTTGTTGTATAGCTTCGTTAAAGTGAAATTTCCAAAGCGGTCCGCATTGCTCCTGTCAGCTGCGGGAAAACTTCCGTATGATTTAAACACTTCGAATTATTTACGATTGTGCATTACTCTCACTAAAGTTAGAGATTCCTAAAATAGATACCTCGATTCCTTTAGCTGAGGAGGGTAGTCATTATATTGATGGTGATGGATATTCCTGAATCGGAAGAAGGCATCTGGACTCTGGAGGTGAGCCAAAAAAGGAGGAGCTAAGTGAATTAAGTTGAAAAGCAAGCCAGTTTGTTACAAAATATAGTCCAGTTGCAATGGACACAACGGTACAGAACGGGGTCAACAAAAAGTATATGGCTCCGGAAACACGAGGGTGCGGCGACTTGCACAATACGTCGCCATCCGGCGTAACTTACACAGTCACAATCACAAAGCATATGCACGCCACAGTCCACAATCTAACCGATCCTCGTCAAGGCTCATATCTGCACGTTCGCGATAAAAACACTGTTTACAACTCATTCGATGTGGAACACGTACACTAACAGTAATTCCCTAGCAGCGGACAACAATCTAATTAAGAATGACTCAAGTTGAATAAGGAATGAAATGGGTGTTTTAAATTCTGATCGTGCGGCGTGTACCACTTCTTTGGTCTAACGGTATGCAATAAAGATTCTGAAGGTTAAGGAGCAACGTCCAAAGAGCTGGAAGATAAAGACACAGATAGTTTGGCTTTTATCTGTCGTCAGCTGGAAACTCTTAGCTCCAGGAGACATACAAGCTGGTTTATTGCGGTATTAGCAAAACTTACAGATAATATTTAGTTTTAAAGCTATGTATATGCAGTAAACAACCAGTACGAGAACTTTCTACAGTTTTACAGCTGCAGGGTATGGATTTGCTTCGTTCAAAGTTCGTCTATAGTAGCTTTGTTAGCAATCGCTTCGGATGTGCAGTCAAAGCTTCATCACTTTAAAGGCGAAGGAATCTCTGTACAGTCGGTATATAGCAGGAATTCTCAATCGCTTTATCCCGGATCTTTTGCACAAGTCTATTGAACACAACTAAGATGTTACCAGTACTAATCTGTATCTAATTAAGGACTTGCTCTGGACAAATGAAGATGTTTGAAAAGAAATGGCTTTTTAGAACTTTGCGTCAACGGTGACGATAAGTTTATATTAATTAAAGGAGCGTACGGTATTGTCGTTACTATTAAGTTCATTTTTTGCCTCATAACGAGTCATAGATTCATGACCAAACCTCCAACAGATGGCCTTTGAAATGTTTATGCGATGAATTTTCCCGCTTGTACGTATTAAATTGTGGTGATCTCAGTTTTATAAGTATTCATTCGTTAGCTATTACAATGACATCATGGCCTTGTCAAGTCATCACAATAAAAGGTTATAAGTTATAGTAAGGCTCATAGAGCATGCGCTTGTAATGTTTGTTTAGTGACGACGACGCATTGATGTCTTCATTCTATCTGCCAAGAATGGACGATAGTCTGAAGTTTCAGAAAGGACAGACGATATTATTAAACATCCATAATATTTCAACATGCCCGATTACTTATATAATTCGAACAATTCCTATACCATGTTTTGCTGCATAAAGAGCAACAGGCGCAACAGCACATCGTGCTTCAAATTGCAAAACGATTGAACTTTAAAAAGTGATTTTGTTGAATGCACCGAACCGAATGGATCAAAGCGTCGCTTATTCTTCAATTTGAGCAGATAATGTGTATATTTCTCTTCTGCAACAGTTGGCTAAGAGTTAGAAAGGGCAGTGTTACGGCTGACGACCCGTGTAACCTAGCCTCGTCAGCTGTTCGGAGAGAGGACGTTGTGAAACATGCAAAGGACAACTTCTTACCGCACGACTGTTTAGCATGCCCCGGACTAGAAACTCACGACTCACATTTTGCGAAACTAATCAACTTCGGGACGAGAACATAGTAACGCTGTGAACATGTTCAACCAGTTCATGGTCGCTTTAATAATTCTT
This sequence comes from Eugnorisma glareosa, assembly GCA_947578425.1. Taxonomy (NCBI): domain Eukaryota; kingdom Metazoa; phylum Arthropoda; class Insecta; order Lepidoptera; family Noctuidae; genus Eugnorisma; species Eugnorisma glareosa. The sequence goes on from OX387976.1 coordinate 3,815,218, forward strand.
TAACCTAAGTGATGGCTCGAAGGACCCGTAAATAATAAAACTTTTAAAACAGTACGAAACGTACGTAGAAGTATGAAGTTTTATAAATAAGGGGATCTAATCTAACATCAACAATCTCAAAGAGAACAGTTCAAAAAACTAAGGTTATTATGTTTTCAACAGGCCTATTGTAAAATAATAACATAGTCCAGTCGGGACAGGTGCCAGCAGCAACTTAAATGCCATTTATAATAACAGGTAAAGTGCACACAAACACTAAAACTAGAACTAAAATCGATAAAAGGTCTACCCGGCTAGGAGCACTCGTCTGTGGCCATAAAGATGGCTTTCCATAGATGGAATACTGCATAATTATTGCCAATTATCATCGTCAAGCACTAGTTGGTTTCAGAATTTCATTAAAACACAGTTTATTGTCGTTTTCTAACCAGACAGGGCTTCGTTTGCCCAGTAAAGCTTTTAAAGAAATCAAAGTCAAATTAACCGAGGATCTATGGGGTATGTCAATTAAAGTTTGTCAAGCCATTATTGAGACTATAGCACCGTACTTGGCCTTAATATTTAATTTGTGTGTGGACCAAGGAGTCTTCCCGGACCTTATGAAATACAGTAAGGTAATACCACTTTTCAAGTCCGGGGACAGTAAAGACACCAATAACTATAGACCCGTATCCGTATTGCCGGTTTTCAGCAAGGTGTTTGAAAAGGTAATGCTTAATCAAATGCTCAACCACTTTAACACCAATAAAATCTTGCATGAGAAACAGTATGGTTTCACCAAAGGACGTTGTACGACTGACGCCGGTGTCACCTTATTAAAACATATATTTACTGCGTGGGAAGAGGCACAAGATGCCATAGGAATTTTCTGTGACCTCTCAAAAGCATTTGATTGCGTAAACCATGAAACCCTACTCTTAAAACTTGAACATTACGGGTTAAGGAAACTTGCGCTCAGTTTAGTGAAATCGTATTTAAACGATAGACATCAGCAAGTACAAATAAATGGTGTCAATTCAATGGGTTTAAAAGTAAGTATGGGTGTACCACAAGGTTCGATATTGGGTCCTTTCCTCTTTTTGGTATATATTAATGATCTACCCCATTTATTTAAAAACCAACCACAAATGGTGTTATTCGCTGACGATACTTCTTTAATATTTAAGATAAACAGACGTGCCACAAATCTCGACGACGTAAATAACGCCTTAATGCAGGTCCATAATTGGTTCACCGCTAATAATTTAGTATTAAATGGGAAAAAAACGAAGTGCATAAGATTTGCTCTACCGAATGTTAAAAGTAGTGATAGTGACATAGTATTGAATCAAGAGAAACTGCAATTCGTCGAAAATACTGTTTTCCTGGGGATCACGCTCGACTCAAGGCTACAATGGGGTCCGCATATAACATCTCTTGCACGGCGGCTGAGTTCAGCAGCATATGCTGTTAGAAAAATCCGCCAATTTACTGATGCAGATACCGCGAGGCTAGTCTATTTTAGTTATTTTCATAGTATTATGTCATACGGTATTTTACTATGGGGACGGGCTGCAGACATTGAGTCTATATTTATTCTGCAGAAAAGAGCCATTAGAGCCATATATGATCTACGTAGGCGCGATTCTCTAAGGGAACTGTTTAAAGAAATTAACATCATGACAGTACCTTGTCAATACATCTATGAAAACATCATGTACGTTAGGAAAAATCTGCATTTGTTTAGTAAAAGAGGTGACAGACACCACTATAATACTAGAAACAGGGACCAACTAGTACAGCCAGGTTTCAGGCTAGCTAAAGTAGACTCATCTTTCATGGGGTACTGTTTAAAATCTATACTAATATTATAAAGCTGAAGAGTTTGTTTGTTTGTTTGTTTGAACGCGGTAATCTCAGGAACTACTGGTTCGAATTGAAAAATTCTTTTTGTGTTGGTTAGCCTATTTATCGAGGAAGGCTATAGGCTATATATCATCACGCTACAACCAATAGGAGCGGAGCATCAATGACAAATGTTGCAAAAACGGGGAAAAATTATTCTCTTTGATAGCTTCCGTTGCGTGCGCTGCGTAAACGGTTAAAGTTGCACAAATATAATGTAGTAGGGAATTATTTCTCTTAAAAAGGTCTCAAAAAAAGTCCGCGACGGCACATGCCTATCTTTTAAGGTTGACTCACAATAACCATTTTTATGATTTTAAAATTTGGTCAAAATTAATGTTTTATTTGCGAAGGTGTTTTTACCGACATAGTATTAATCCTTATCAAAATAAATATGTTAGTCATCTTTAGCATTCAATTGTGACCAAAATTGCCCTTTACACTATTCAATTTAGATGAATATCTTAGGAGATATCACAGTTTTAAAATAACTCCGCATCAAAATAATGACCCGCGCGCGCTGCGAGGCGGGTGTTCATGTTGTTGGGAAAACCAATGTGATTAGATTCAATGCACAAATATTGTGGGGAACTTAGAGAAGGTTTTAGTTTTTCTTTCATGCTGTAATCAGTGCTCTCTATCAAAAGATTTATAAATTTAAAGTGTTCAAGAAGAACTTACCATCATTGTGTAAGATACATGCAACGACATCTATTGCACCAAAATGGTACTAATTAATAAAAATGTGCTCACAAGATAACTTTTAAATCGGGTCTGAGAGCAAAAAGTACTCTAGATTAGTCTACATGACGCTATAACCCTGTAGAGTGTGTGTTCGATCGCTTTACATGCATTATATTTTAACGGTTAAATTTCGTGCTCGATAGATGGCGCTATTAATTTCACTCCATTTTCTGAGTCGCGGTGTTAAGTTTTCCGTGAAAGAATGACCCTCGCCCGTGTCAAATGTCTGAAGCTTGGTTTATTAACCAACGAAACAAAAAGAGGAGGTTCTCAATTCGACGCGTCTATATTTTTTTTATTTTATGTATGACCTGACCACGCATAACTTTTTACAGAGAAGTCCGATATACATGATCTTTTGTTTTTTAAATTGAGAAATCATGTTTGGGCTCATTTCCTGCACCTTGATGAGAGCTTTAGATCTAGCTGGAGTATGACGTCATCGAAGGTCTGACGATGGAGACGGAAGGCACTTGCAAGAGGTCCTCAAGAGTTTGCAGCAACAATAACGTGTTTGGGCTCAATTCATGCACCTTGATGAGAACTTTAGGCCTTGCTGAAGTATGACTGTCATCGACGGTCAAACGATAGAGACAAATGGCAGTTGCAAGCGGTCCTAAACAGTTTGCAGCAGGTATAATGTTATTGGGCTCATTTCATTCACTTTGATGAAAACTTTAAACCATACTGAGTTGTCAGTATGACTTTCATCGAATGTCTGACGATGGAGAAGGAAAGCAGTTGCAAGTGGTCCTCAAGAGTTTACAGCATCTATATCGTGTCTGGGCTCATTTCATGCACCTTGATGAGAACTTTAGACCTAGCTGGAGTATGACTGTCATCGAAGGTCTGACGATGGAGACGGCAGGTAGTTGCAAGAGGTCCTCAAGAGTTTACAGCATCTATATCGTGTTTCGGCTGATTTCATGCACCTTGATGAGAACTTTAGACCTGCCTGGAGTATGTCTATCATCAAAGGTCTGACAATGGAGACGGAAGGCAGTTGCAAGAGGTCCGCAACAGTTTACAGCAGTTTTATCGTGTCTCGGCCCATTTCAAGAACTTTGATGAGAACCTTCGTTCTAGCTGGTGTATGATTGTCATCGAGTGTCTAAAGATGAAGACGTAAGGCTGTCGAGGGTCGCGGGCCTGTGGACAGTGAGTAATGGGCTAGCTCGCCATCCGTCCGTCTTATGACGACAGGCCGTGGTGACGGCGTGTTCGTGTTCCACACGCGCCTCAAAGAGATGTCAGCAAACGGGAAGGGATCCGAGAGGAGCGAGGCCTGCCAGGGTTGCGGGACTGTTCGAAAGAGATACCGCGGCCCTGGAACGCAAAGGGCAACAGAAGAAACGTGGGTGGATTTTAGTCAGTACAAGTCTGACAATCCCTTCCGCTCCGTCCAGAGTGGGAGGGGTCATTTGATGATTATCCATCGGTAATAGTATATAATAGGGATTTACTCCTTTTGAGAGCTTCCGTTGTGCGTGAACGGTTAAAGTTACGCAATTATCATGTATGTCGGAATTGTCCCTCTTAAAAAGCTCTAAAAAAATATCCACAATGGCCATATGTCTAACTTTTAAGGTTGACGCACACTCTCTCTAACCTCTCTTTCTTTTATGTACGCACGCACGCAGACGAAGTTGCGCGGGTCAGCTAGTGTTATAATAAAATACCTCCCCACATTCAACAACTGAATGAGACAAAATTTAAATCTTGTATAAAACGCACACTATGTAGGCAAGCATATTATAAGTTAGGGGATTACATCGATGATAAAAATGCTTGGCTCAATGCTGGTCCTGCTCCACAACCATAGGGGCAAACTAATCAGAAGCTCATGTGAAATTATTGTGGAAGCTGCAGAAGATTGTAAAAATATCTTTGCATTGTATAGATTCAATCTCTTAGTATTATATAACTGCATAGCACATGTGTGAGTACTATGTACTGTAAAGCTACCATTTACATTTAGTTATCCTTCATTGACTCGAATGTGCCCTGGTGGCTGAGAGAATGTCAGGCTCACTCAAATGTCTCGCTGATAGTGGCGGGTGTGTTGGGTCGTTTAGTTCCCTTCAATATGGTTGAGCTGAATGGAGCTGATGCATGCGTCATGTTCGTGAACGGGCGCTGTCAGTTGGGACTGGTCATCTCTTAGCTGCCACGGTTTATTTTAACTACTTTGTTTTTAAATTGTTGATAGTTATAATCTTTTACTCTGGACGCTCTTAATGTGCACGTCTTTCTACATCGTTCTCACATATATGTATAATCTCAACATGAATGATGTAACCAAGATCTTGTAACAATATTTTGATTGAAAAGAGTGTCCATGGAGTTTCTTGCCCATTCTTCTCCATAGAGATCTACGCTTTGGAATGGGCAACTACAGTACTTTCACAAGTTATTATGCCTTGTGTCTGTGACTGTAGCTTCGCCTTTGTTTTTCTGACTTTCAAAAGTGCCTGCGAAGGTCTAATTGAAATAAACGCTTTGAGTTTTAGTTTGAGTTTGAGTAATAGTTTCTAATCTATAACTAGCTTCTGCCCGCGACTTCGCTCGTGTTAATCTACAATTTGACAATCAATGCACACTACCTACTAAAGTTTCTATAATAATATAATTCCATCATGATTCGAAAGACACGTGGCGCCATCTATTATCATAAGAACGTTATTGTTGTTTTCCTCGGGAACAGTATTTCTATTGGAGTGAAAGGGACTTCTATGTCCGTTTCTGTATACCTGACAACGTATATGTAAAATTTCAGGATGATCGGTTCAGTGGTTTAGGTGTGTAAAAAATAAAACAAACTTACTTTCGCATTTAAAATATTAGTTAGGATTGACTGTATTCGTTCTTTTTATACCATCATTTGTTCGTTCAATATCTAATATTTCCTCTGCGTGTCCAGATTTTACTTTAAAAAGCTCAATTACCACTGACTGACTGACATAATATTGTTCTCCCAGATGGCGGAGGGGGCGGTGGGTATATTTTGACAGATTCGTAAACAAGGTAACCCTCGCGAGTATGGGAAAAGTGCCAAATACCCCCTTCTCGCCCCCCTTCCCCCCTCCCTATTGTATCTCGGAAACTAAGAGACCCGTGTTCTGTTTTTTCACGGATTCGTATAGAAGAGGCTCGGAAAAGTAAAAACTCGTTTTCAAAACTAAACCCGGTTTTTACTTAACCCTCCCTTTGAACAATTTTTTTTCAGATTCATGAATGGGACCCAGAGTTGGTCAAAATAATTTTTAAACACCCGCCCCTCTTTTTAAAAAAAAAAACTTTAAGCACGCGCGGTGCTGCACCTCGCGCAGCACACAAATACTAGTTTTGTTTATAACATAGCCAGTTTCTGTTTTTATACAAAATATCTGCAGCCTGACCATTCGACCCTTAAATAAGGCAATTTCGTCCACGCAGATGTTGTTGCCTAGTTATCTGATTAAATCCTGAAATCATCTATTTAAAACCATGGATGGACGACCACTAGCATCTTATCAGGAGCGCTAAAACAGATGGTTCCAGAATAAATGGAGGCAGCTGTGTCGAAAACATGGATATAGTCTACAAAATTGCGTGTATTACAGAGGTAATTTATTAAGAACATTAAAGATCACCGCACAATAAGATACCCGATATCGCTGCACCACTTTTGAAATCGCACGCAGTGACAGTTGACATTTATTGCGTATCGTATAAACGTCATTAAATATTGCAGCTCTAGTTTGATATTTCACAATGAAGACAGCTCTTAAAGCCTTGACTGGTGAGGCGAAATTTATCTCCATTTATGATTTCCAACTTGCCTTTGTTCTGGTGAGTAGTTTCTGATCTGGATGTTTAGGCCTTCTGGTTTTGCAGTAAGGAATGTTGCCAGCATTACAGTTGCTAACATTTTGGCAAAAATTCTACTTATCATTTTTGGACAAGATATGAAGATTATCTACAAATATGGCCATTAGGTATCCACAGCTTGAGTATTAGAAATTTCCACCTGTTCCAAGAATAACATTACATTCGCATCGTTCTGGCACAACACTAGTACGATAATTACAACAATTACGATTGTTATTATGTGCGCTTACGCCGCATCACGTGCTCAACAGATATCTACGTTAAAATGGCTTTTCATTAAAAATAATGTCGCTTGAAGATCGTTGTCGTACTAAAAGTGGTGTTTTGAGAGATTATGAGCCTGGTAAATGGGATCCGTTGGTACAGCAAGATGCGAAGCATTATGGGAACTAGATGAGCAATATCCTTGACTACCAGTTCAGAAATGTCAACCTGGATTTCTTGGATGGAAATTGGGTATTACCGGTTTTGATTTTTTTCGTAAGTCAAAAAGTAGTAGCCCAGGAATATCCAGAAACTTATTTCATTCATATATTATGCGACTTTTTGGAAAGCCTTGGTCCATCGAGGCGTAAAGGACGAAGACAGGACACAGCCCAGTAAATTGTGTGAATTCATTTGTCCTTTTGTGCCACTTTAGGGAAGCAGGGGCGCTCAGCGACAAAGGTTAACACATCAGCTGGCTTCCTCTACAATTATAGTACATAATTGTAATTCTTAAAGACTATGACGCAGAAAATTCTAGCATTATTATGACAATTTCTGTTCGACTTTACCTGATATAAAACCACTTTCCAGATGTGACTTGGTTTCTTTTACCTTCATATTTCATTGGCTTTGACGGTCAATAGCTGAGGTATGAATTTTGACAATTACCTGTAACAAACGTAGAACATTGGTTAGAATTGCAATTAAAACGGTTAGGCGTGGCAATAAATGCTGCTCTTGAGTCCGCGGGACAGAGCGATGATTCAGGCGTATCTAACGTCTACCCAACTGACTTTCCCCAGTCTAGCTATTACAACGACGCGATGAACCGTACAGTTGCCCAATTTGACAACACTTTCCCCCATTGTAGCCGCCGAGTCTACTAAATTACCTAAATAAGCGAGCACGAAACCATTTTCGTCTGCCGAGATGCCCGTAAGATCGTCATGATCGAACGCAAGAAAGTTTATTGCGATATTTCGTGTCTCATTTCGTTTGAAACTAAGTAAGATGTGTGGCGTTTAACAACTGTAATGAATGAGAAAATGAAATGAGAATAATTTGCCAAAGGTGTTTTCTTCTTATAAGGCAGTGAAGCTAGAACGGTGTAAGTGATCAGTGATCACCTGCCCGAGTGACACGTTCTCAAAGAATCGAATGAAGTTAACATGACTCTTACTACATTTAAATGTTTCTTCAATTAAGAACTTTACGGTGGATTAAACCGATGACCATTATTTTTTGTTCGTTTAGGGCACATCGAATTGTATAAACTTCGTGAAAGTGACATGTATATCACGTTGTTTTCGACCAGAGACGGCCTATTGGCTGTAAATGTTGTTCTACAATATAATTAGCGAGTTTAATTAGTACAAGTACATCTTGCTGGTATAAATTACAAGCTAATGAAAAGTTTATTTGCTCCTAATTGCAGCTACAATGTTAAGCTGTGCAAAAAAAAACTGGGGTTAGAATAAACTCTATGGCTTTTTATCAAGCAGTCTACAAACATGGTGAGCTTAAGAGTCTGGCATTATGTGGAAGGCGTTCTTGCGTATCTGCGCCTCAAGTTGACCTCAGCTGAGACGCATCAGGTGACGTCATTCTTGCCGACCGCAGCACACATGGGGTACGGAGTTATGCACAGCAGAATATTTACAGTCTCGGAATGTTAATTTGGTTTTAAGCTCAAAAGAGTCAGATTTATTATTATTAACTTAAGTTGTGAATTTCGTATTAGTCTGTTGATGGCCTGATTGAAAAATTTGACGATGTAAAGACTACTAAAGACAGCTGAGACGTCGAGAAATAGAAGAAGTATAGAAGAAGTCATGCTGCGCCGAACCCAAATAAATTGGAATAACGGCAGAAGATTGATGATGATATGAGTTAGGTAAGTGATTGTTAAGAGATTGTACAGACTAGCACATCAAGCTACTACAATCTGTCAAATTTCTTTAATAGATTTTCAACTTTATCGCCAAAGCATTAGGCTCAAGGTTGTTTGGGAAAATTTGACAGTTTCGGATAGGTTGATGTGCTGGCGTCTGTACATTTACAATGTTCCAATCTGTAGCATTATTATTGCCCACATGCAATATAAACAGCCAAATATATTTACTTTATCAATAGAAGCTGAGGACAAACGTAGTGAACAGGAAAAAAAACCGCATATTTTTAGCGATATCTGACTGCTATGACGTCACTGGTTAGCTTGTTCACACACGACTTCCATTAGTCACGTCTGTAAGTTTACCACTTGGATGTTCGGTGATAATTGCGATGGCCTTCGCGACAATGATGATAAAGAGTACATGAGATGTTAAGTAATACGGAAAACGACTACGGATATTGTTAAGATATTCAAATGAAAGGTAATGTGTACGCTAAAAGTGAGGTTTTTGGATACAAAATATTTTCAAGAAGATCTACGGTTGGTACTCTGAATACCATGTTTCTCACTATTTTGTACAGAACCTAACATAAACACATACTCGTAGCAACCTTAACATAAAGCTAGATAACGCTGCAAACAATTTCGAACCATATTTCATTTGACAAAAAAGCAGTAACATCCAACATCGTTATTTTCATAGTATTTGTTTCAGAAATGGGGTTTACCTTCTAAAACAAAGGATTAACTATAGATAGCGAAACATAAGATTGTACACTAGCACAGTAGATAAACCGACCGATCTTCCGTAACAAATTCTATAAGAAATACATTTTTACAACTGAGGACAGCTGTTCCCTGCAGCCGCGTATGAAGATAACCAGCTGATCACGATAAAGACCTTGAAAGTTTCAGAAGCCTTACCCACCGATAAGGTAGTACCATTGCATTAGCGTTAGTGTGCGAAAGAGACGCAGTTGTCAGCATTGTGTGAACATTTACAACTTGATTACATAAAGCGATTGCACAACCACTGTAGGTCATGATGTACTTGTATGTTTTTTTCTCTCTAGAAATGCATAAATGTTTCCATACTGATACGCGAATGTGGGAAAAACGTGTGTCAACTGTTTCAATAGCACACGTAGAGGAATATGAGTCACTGGTGTATAAGGCTAGCGACCTGCTTGGACTACTAATGATTTTGACCTTAAACCATTTTCTCATATGAAACTTCACGTATACAAAAATCGTGAACTTAATATGATTAGGTTAGCTATATGGTGTCTACGGTGGTTGTCTACAACACTGCTAGTGCTATACATTCATGAAACAATCCTGGGGGGTTACTAAGCAGGAGTAATTCCAGAGTGGGAAAGAGACAGAGCTATACAGGTCATCTAGCACCACCTCCTAAATTTTCAGGATGTAACAAAATTGCTTATTGAGAGAAAGATCTGAAGACTAGAAGACATTTCTATTATGTTTTGGATAAAATTGTTCATTCACTGATTAACCTATGACATGACAAGTCTATACATCTTCACCGATATGCATTATGCAATTCTGCACTGAAGCTCACTCCATATCTTCATAATCTTATTTAAGCTGAAGATGCTGAAGTCCTGCAATGGTTAGTTTGGGTGCCAATTTAACTTAAAGATCGTTTCAAAATATAGTTGCTACAAATATGACATAATTCTTTCCCAAGTAATTGGCAATAGGTACATATTTTCTACACCAGACGCTTAGCTAAGTATGGTGACATAACGCCTATCGGTTACAGTAAGCAAGAGTGGTGGGACCTTAAGATCTGGTTCCATTAGAGAGAATTTTATGATTTTCATTTAGATTGATTTGCTACCGACAGGTAATAAGCTTACTAAATGCTCTGAAAGGAACCAAACAATAATGAGCTCGACAGGATCTAAATTTCAATAATGACTACCAATTTAATTGAATTCAAGTTGAAAGAAAGAGCAAGGGAAGAAAAGAATATTCCACTAACAAAACCAATTACAGCGGAGTGCACATAGACTAATAAAAAAATCACCAACAACTATAATTATATGATTGACATTTAAGCACCCACGTTGCTTCGAAAGCGGTTTTTGCAATAATTTCATAGAACATCAGTATAACGAGCATTTTCCGTGTAAAACAAACAGTGCTTAGTAGCTGGACAGTCACTAAGGCTAGTGAGAAGGCAGTCACAAACCAATTTAGCTTATTCCATGCAATTAGAGGCGGGGGGATCACTGACCGAATGTAATTGGAGATGTAAGTGGGTGAGATGAAGATGCCACGGATTTATACGCCCAAGTTCTCAGCTGGTTAGATACCAGTCTCGGAATAATAGTGTGTAGATCAAGTTATACCTTTATACACGTTCATCGTTGGTCCCAAAATGTTTCCCTGAAGCATACAAACTATAGAACGTCAACGATATCCATTACATTACCGAATTGTACAAATCTTGGTTTACAGATGTGTCTTTGGTCAGATGTATGGCGTGGTAAGACATAATTAAAAATAATAAAAGTGAAAGATGAAAGGAAATCATAAAATTTTAATCGAACAGTATCGTAAGCCTCATTCAAAGCAAAACTTTCCTTCAACTATTATTCAATTGATCACTGTTTTGATTATTTTATCTTATCCTTATTATTTGAGATTGCATTATGACTTATTGTCTGTCAATGTATTACAATTTTAATATTGTTTAGGTATTGACCTGACTTTATTATAGGTTTTTTTTTACATACAGTAATAACCTTCCATAGCAAAAACCAACTACCTAAAGTTTAGTTATCTGGATTTCTCCTTTGGGCCTGAGGACCTTCCTATCGTATTTTATTATTTCCTTTATTATTGTGAATTGTGGCATTTGATGATTTTTATTGACACTTATTTTGTAAAGTATTATAAGGATCAATAACATCGATATAAATATGATGTTAATTATATAAATAGGTTTTTACAAACACTTTTACACGTATTTTTTTTTTAAACTAGATGGGGCCGGTGTTTCGTACCTGACTACTCCGAGACGAAACAGCTGAGACAAACTCAGAGATCATAGTCTCTTTTAAAGTCCAGACATAATCTTAGTTAACTCACATGAGGACTACGCAGATTAGTGTCTGAGATGGTCTCTTGAAGAACGAACCACACAGATTTGAGTGGACCTGTCCAGTTAGTGCAAGCATTTGTCAGTTATCGTGTAGCTCGTCTTATAACTCAAGGAGCTCAACGATACGACGAACAATACCAAAGAAAGGACATTTGGGTATGTTGCTTATAGTAGTTGAGTACCTACTATAGTAGGTACTCAAACTGCCAGACAATCGTGGGAACAAAAACGAACAAAAATTACCCAAATGGTCCTCACATTCATAATATTCAAATAAAATAAGTACGTAATTTGGCGCGTGTTTTCTTTAACAGTTATTTAATTATGACTATTGCAAACAATCATTCTTTTTATTTAAAGATCAGTACACAAAAAATAACACAACCCATTCGGATTAAATTAGTGCAGTATAAATGTGATATATTGGGAAACATCGAAACATAGCTCATGAATAACCTGTTTGGGTACAAACTAACAATTTAACAGGTTGTTTGACGCAAGACGCAACTGACCTGTATTTAATGAGCCGATATTTGAGGCCTACAGTTATTTTTAACGATGGATCTATCAAATAGCAGATGTGATGATGTATCATCCATCAGTATCAATTATTTCACCATGTAGAAAATCTTGGTAGCTATTTTCAATCAAAGAGCTAACAAAATAATATAAGATTCGATCAAAAGTAACAGAACAAAAACTAGGATAGCGAGAACCATTGCAATTGAAACCGCAGTTTTTCGCCAACGTAATGCTGTGGTTTTGAAAATATCACTATTTCCCATCAGAAGTCTTTATGGCAGCACAAATACTTAATAACAATGCAGCGGACTCTGAAAATGATTTCGTAGAAACTTTTGTTTAAAATCCAGTTGCTTTAATCTCGAGATTAAGGCATGCCTATTCAGATTTTTATTTGATAAACCTTATCCAAAGAGGTCGATTGATATTTTTGTTGCATATTTCAAACGTTTATTAATAAAATCGCCGCTTTTTTATCTATTCGATAACTTATATCAACTACAAAATTATCTGCTAGCGGATATAGAAATAAAAATAGTGAAGTTAAAACAAACAAGACACCAAGTTGGCATTAAACATTATCCATTATCTTTCAGCGCATACGCAAGGTGTACAGAAATCCACGACACACCTATGCACTATCAAAGTAACAAGCTGGTGACGGTTAATTCATTCTATCGCACATCTTAAAAGACCATAATTATTAGCATATGGCTGTAATTAATATCCATTGTGAGCGTTGCATCATGCATGGCTGCAAAACTTGCAAATAACTGCCATCTTAAGTGTTGTACTTGTGGTGTTAACATCAACTCAAAGAACACGACTTTTTGCACAATCAATAAAAGGGAGACAAAAGACAATGCACCCGTAAACACTAAACCAACATTGTCAGCCATTATTCCAACCATTTATTATATTTAACAAAAACATGTTATAAGCCGCGAGCGTTTACATGCGAAAAAAAGTAGTGAAGAACCTACAAAAAATTGTGAAGTGACTGATATATCCTCGAGTGTTTACAAGCAGTGCACTGCCTCCAGTGTTGTGTGTAAGTGGGAAAAAGTGTTGGTGTTTGTAAGTAACATTAACCCTGTGAACGGTCACACAAATGGGGACCGATGTTTTATGGAGGAGGCGCCAGGCGACACTGTTGTGTTGATTTATATTCAGTTAACAGGCGACCCTGCAAGTGTTAAAATTTGGATTGCAAGAGTTATTGCGAACTGTAAACGTAGGTGTATTTGTTTACGGTAGTCTACATTAATGTCCGTCTTTTTATTGAGTTTTTATCAATTGAGTCAAATGGGGCATTGCTAGTCACGATACGTTCAGAAATACGGTGGTCATTCTTATTATTAAAATTGGCAAGATGCTATCACTGCAATGCCTATCACGTATCAGCTACTTTTGTCATGACTAATTATAAAAATGATTGCACCAGTTCGGTATTTGGTCTCATTAAAAATATAGATAAAATAACACTTAATTACGGCGCTTAGAAAAATTTTAGTTGTATTATTTTAACAACCAATCGACATTATACAAAGAATGAAGTACTTCACGTTATCAACAAGTGCCTATGTACTTCGATGCACTATCGCGTAGAAATTTCTTGCTGTCATATTCGCCGCACCTATATTATATTATTATTATCACCGAAGGGACAGGCAGATGTGTAACTATCACCTACAGCTCAATAAAAAAAGCTATTTGATCTACAAACATGTGAGGAGGCTAGTCGGCCAATCAGAAAACATTTTTTCATTTTAATTTCAATAAAATATTCTAGACTCGTTTTAAAAAGCTTTAAGACTGCTAATTTGAATATGATTGCTGAAAACCCGTTTGGCGAAACAAAATGCTTTCACGAGACACGTTAGAACGAAAAACGGTTAAACGAAATGGCTTTTAAAGTCTGAGTGAGTCTAGCCGGTTGGACTTTCGTTCTACATTTTGTGAACAAAACATAAAAGTGGCAATTGACACCTGAGATATTTTTAATCTAGTCGTACCGTTATCAATGTTATCGGCCTGTTCCGAAACAACGCATAGTTCCAATGATGACATGTTTCGTACTACCTAGCACAAAATTCGTTGGAACACTTATCAAGCTAGCATTAGCTTTTCAAGGTAAAAGGTACGTGAAAGTATGAAATATGTCACAAATAGAAGTACCTATGAATAAGCAGATAACGTAAGAGTAAGAGGCATCGATCATACAGGCAGGAAGAAACCATGCGATGGGTCGAAGTATTCCCGGTTGTATGCAAACTGCAAACTATTGCATGCAAACTGGGGCCTTAGTCTGCTATTGCAATAGTGTCAGAATGGTCTATCATTGATTTAATAAGGCCCCGCGCAGACGAATTACCCTTTGTACGCACGTCAAACGAGTTTCGAACGCGCTTCAATACGCCGTGGGCTAGGGGCCTTATTAAATCAATTATAGACTATTCTGACACTATTGCAATAGCAGACTAAGGCCCCTGGAGTAAGTTTAGCCAGACTGCAGTGAAAGGGTTAGAAAAGCGAAGAAAATGTCTTCCAATAATACTCATATTACTTGATGATGCTACAATAAATTATAAGAGTAAATACAATATTGGAAATGATTGGTTATCTTTGTTTTCCCCGTAAAAAGCGACAAGAGAAACGTTGCTACGTGACTTTCAGTTCCACTAAAAGATTAATACAAACACAGTTTGTTTAATAATAAAGGACTAGAACAGTAAAACATGACAATAATTACGTAGAAATTATTAGAAAAAAATCGTAAACTTCGTTCAAAACGATCCAAAACAGCTTTCGAAACATTTCTAATGGAAACAGCTACGAATGTTGTCAAGTTTATTTGCAATAACTTTTGTAAGCAACTTCTCATTATCATTGATTAGTTTCAAAGTTGGCGGAGAAAACGTGTACAAGTATATTGTTATGGCCTGGATGTCTACCACACACCACTAGAAACAATGACATCCAAAGGTGTCACGGATGAATCATGCTTTTTTGAAAGAATTTCAGTAAAAACTCATTGTTCTCCTCTCCAGAGCTGCACAGCCAGTGCCATGGATTTGGCAGCTTTTACACTTCTTTTCAACAGTTCAGAGCTTCTCGTTTCGAAGAATCACGCCATTTTCAGGGACATTAATTTGTGTGCCAACATGACCCAATCTATAAATAGAATACATTAGGAACCATTACATCACTAATTCTTCAAGAAAACCACAGAACAGAACCAATTCTAGTGACGATTGTGGATGTTCCTATAAAAATGTGTTATTAGTCCGTAGTTCGGTACGCATGCATAACCATATTATTAAAAAACATGGTGGTTGTTTTAGCTGAGGATCGTAGCTATAAGTTTACCGGTACAGATCCGGTTTTGCAGTGAGTCACGCGACCTCCCGCCGACCTCTCCGGGGCTATCCGAATGTCCTCTTCGACATAAGCTGTAAGCTCTCGTTATGTTCTCATAGAATCTGTGTATTTCCCATGTTTTTTTCGTACCCGGTAGTTTTTTTAAGTACACAAAAACAAAAGGTTTTACTTTTGATGCCAAATTACAATACAACCTCAACGCTATACCAGAAAATCATCCAAATATAACAATATTAAACATCAAATAATTCTACGCTCTACGATATTCAATAATTTATGTATATAAATTCTTCAAAACTTATAAAGTTTAATAGAAATACCTACCACGAAACAAACAAATAAATCACGATTATTTATTCGAACATGAGGAGTAAGGAAAATATAATTGTGAAACCTCTGGGCATAAATGCTCATAAATATATCCATTAGAGGCAACATCTACTCGTAGTAACGTGTTGGGTTAAAGATCAAGATTGTAAAGAAGCAAGGGGCCAGCCAGTGGCATCGCACACGTAGAATTCATTACATAATTTCAAATGATTCCTAAAGACAATTGGAAACTTTTTCAACTCTAACCACTTGCTTTGGTGAGGCCACAGCAAATATTTCAATGGCTTCCTTAAAACTTTTTCAATTTGTCTGTCTTCAATATCAGGTACTCCTCAAAATGTCTCAGCTGCTCATTTTGAAAGTCAACGCAGAGAAATGGTCAACAGCAGATTGCAGTATGAAACCACGGTAAAGCCGAAAAAGTATGTTTTAAAAATTAATCTCGGAAAAATATGATGCTTTTCGTCGGTATTCGTCAGGTGAAGAATAGTAAACAAGACATTAGCAGGTTTTTAAATGACTGAACACTAGTAGTATGTTATCAATAATATTAGTATGCCCGATGAGCCGAGTAGCTCGAAGGCAATATTTACTCTTCGCGCGACCGATGAATGCCGATGATCTAAGCATAGTAAGCAAGCATATCGTCTCTTGTGCGAATACCGATGTTGGTTGTGTCAACAAGATGATCTATTGATAGTTTGGCTTCGCGTAACTGAACGGCATGGCCTAGGACCCTAGGTCTTCTGAGTACGTTTCGGTGCTCCTAGTAGTCAGGTAGGAATTTAGGAAGCTCAGGGGGGTTACTATAACGTCCTTAAGCAGTGGTAATTTCAATGCGGGAAAGAGACAGAGCTATACAGGTCGTCTAGCGCTATCTCTTTCCCACGCTGGAATTACTCCTGCTTTAAGACGTCAACGTAGGCCACCAGATCTCATTCAGTTTAGAAAAAAATATTTTGACGTGTGTTTGAACAACCGTCTTACAGAAAAAATAATTATTTTATTGCATTATTCATTATTAAATTTCGATAAGCCAGCCCATCACCTATGTCGTTAAGTTACGTAGTCCCCAAATGCGTAACAATTTCAACCTAGAAGAAATATTTAATAACCAGTGTTATAAATCGTAGTTCCTCAGAAGACAGGTATTAGACTTTTACTCTGTCTTGTGACGAATAAACTACCAGGGTTGTCTTTTCTGGTTCTTGGTCCCAACTTACTATCCTTGTTATATTAACATTTAAATACAGATCCTTTCGTATCCTTCTGCTTGCAGTTTCTTGGTGCATTCGGTTAGTCTTGAATCTTTGCGTATTTTGATTATTAAGGTTCAACGTGTTCATTTTGATTCATTCCACATTGTTCCAGCTGCCCCCGTCTTCGTTGTAGAATTTGCAGCATTGTTTAATTGGATCTATTTAACATTACCAATTTCATTGTTTTTATATTGATTGCCGTTGTAGAATTCTCCGGTTTAGCCAAGAACAACAAACTACGTTTAAGATCGCGAATTATTTCTGATGCTTCTTCTAAGTCTTCTAACTGCACCAACGTGTCCTTGAGGTTTTAGCACTGTTCATTCAGTTTTGGTCCTTGGACTTCGTTCTGGATATCTATTAGCTCTTATAATAAATGTATTTTTTCTACATTTAGTTGAATCTTTAAGCTGTTGTTGCTGGTAAAATAAATAGATTTTGACAATCCATTTAATTGCGATCTAAAAATTATATAAACATTCTATCTGTCAATTCAATTACGGTTTCGACTTAATCTTGGTCGTATAAAACCACCGCAATGTGCCTGACTGTAGAGGGCGTGGCACAACTATCACGCTATTACCCCTGTGCCTGTCTTATTAAAACGTAGCATCACGCAAAAAAATACAAGCCACGGCTGTAGCGAAGACCTAAACGCCAATTAATAATGCTAGATATTCCGTATAATGAGTTGATAAAGATAATTGCTTAATTATTATAAATCTGCACGAAAGTGAAACAGCTGTCACTGTAATCTAATGTGAGTAGCATTCCATTAGAGTAAATGATCTTTGGTATCTAGGGTTGCAAACATTACAAATACTATCATTAAAATTATTTTTTTAAAGTCAATAAGTCCTTAATCTTGCAAGGTGAATACGAGGCAAAGGAAGTATTAATTATGCGGCCTTTCAAATAAAAATACAAATGCAGCAGGAGGTAAACATTGGCTAAAATGATGTTTGAATAATAAATAATAATTCATTCACACGTATATGGCTAGCCTTTGCAAACGTCGGAAACAATTAGTCTTTAGGTACTAATTTAGGAATGCATGCAATTAGCATTACACATTCATTCAATCAATTGTATATTCAGTCAATGATTTCTTTTTGCATCAAAATATATATTGTCTTATTTATTTATCGATTTGGAATCTATGTCTGGGTGTTTGAAAAGGCAGTAAACTCATCAGAAAGTTTTAGTGTCGGTTTCTGAATTGACTATTTGATGTTGAGAACCTGTCAAGCTTTACTTTAGCAGTACATACTAGACCAGTATTTAAGACGATTCCTTCGAAATAAAAAAAAATGTTTCTCACCTTCGAATTTTAAAATGAGATAAGAGTCTAAATGGAGCACTTTTTCTTCGAAATCATTATTTATCTAAAAAAAAAAAATATGGCCACAGAGTAGAATCGTTACGTCAAATTTGAATGTCCAACGGTTGGTCGTAACGGTTGACAGCTGCGTATCCGCCGGGCATGCCATATGTGGCACCACCCTCACTGTTATACAGTATGTGTGTAATTATACACTATATAATGTAGATAGTCATGTTCTTAGTAAGATATCAAGTTGTTTTCTAAAGTAAACAAAACTTTATTATGTTATGTTAAAATATCGTCCCTGAAGTTTCTCTGCCAATTATGGCACGGATATAATTTATTTCTAGACTCGGCGAATACCATCTGGATAAGTGGGTATTGGATATATGTAATTGGATAATGTAATGGATATATATGTGGGATATTCATTATCTAGCGTTTATCTTTGTATTTTACACTATTTTAAGATGATGGCAAAGATGATAACTTTTACTTGTTAATAATACACATAGCGGTAAGAAAACTTATTTATTTTATTCGTTCATTAGCAAGCTAAAAGTCCATGGTGAGGCAAATAGGTACGTTTATATAAAACTTTTATTTTACTATTACGTTCGACTATAATTTTAGCATCTGTCATCATCAGCTTATATTTTTTTATTATAGTCTTCAAGTTGAGTTTTAGTCGTAAAGTAATCCAATCTTGGAAAGTATTAAAAAAAATGATACGAGCTATATCCATTACACTGCTTATTCGCTTCACGTTGTCGTAATCGTGATGCAAGGTGTAACTTATATGGTTGAACGAAATTTAGTTACATGGTCTAAGAATTAACAATAAAATTATTAAAAGGAAAACATTTAAAAAAGAACGACAGCAAAAAGGCGCGCGTGCACGGACCCCACCCTCTTTACAGCGCACGAGCCGATCCCCTTAACTGGCCACACCTGTCATAGAAAAACCATAGAGCAAAAAGCCGACGAGAATGGCACAGTACTAAGAAAACATAAGATGGAATACACTTGTTTTATGTTTAGTCCAGTGATCAAGTCAAATGTAGGTCTATTTCCGAAGCAGATGCAAACGAAGACACGATTAAAAGCGCATTAACATTCAATTAAAGGGGAAAATTATCAATAAAATCCAGTAATAACAAAAGTAAAGATCATAATTAAAGGATTAATAAACGAATTATTCAGAAGTCAGAACTTCCAGAAGTCCACACAGGTCGTAAGTTTCGTGTATTAATTAAAAGCGAACTTAATTGAACTGCATTAAATTGAAGGTAATTAAATGTTTCGAAGACCTGGGGCTTTCATTCTTGAGCGATCACTTAGATGGTACTATATTTTTATTAATAGGACATGGCAGCAATGAGGTAATGTTGCCAGGACAAAGGTGGCAAATTCCTGCCAGACATGAGATTACTATCTTGTCCTGGAGATTAATAGTTTTTTATTGTAGTGGGTAGCTATAAAAAAATCTCACTAGTTTTAATTTATGGTATTATTTTCATTTAAACTGTTTTTAATATTAAGCAATGCAAGTGGCTGTATTATGTTCATGATTTCTGGTAAATAATGGTAGTGTTGTATTGTATCTATCGATATGATCGATTGATTCAATTATCTGTCCACTGCCATTCTTTATGGTCCGCAAAGACAAAAAAAAATGGACGTGTTGATATTTCGTAATTGTAAATAATGTGATTTAAATTTTGAGGCGGAATTGCTTGCTAGCCAATTATCATTGGCATAAATAGTCCCGATGACACGTCATTGTAAAAACTTTGACCACACAAATACACAATACGTAATTGCATCGCAGCTGGTTACAAGTCTGAGTACAATTGCAATAACTAATGTTTGCGGATTCCAATTATTTTCTACAAACGATCTAAGATAAATAAAGTCAATGTTTAACCGCCGCGATAATTGTATTAAAGTGCTTAACCTTTTAAGGTTTTTAATGTAATTATGTCACGCTTTTCTTATTGGAATAACTCAATACGGCAACTTAAGAAATAATTCAAGACAAAGTAACAAACAGGTGGATTTTGTTATCAATTCATAAAAGCATCCAAATAAGGTTTCGGTAATTCCTATGCCATTTCGTGTCTTTAATGACTTTATTTACCTTTTATTAATATGGTTCGTACTTTACAAGGCCAAACGTAGAGCATCTCTAGGCTAGAACCGATGCGGTCTATGCTAATTTTAAATTTCGAAACAGAATAGAGCCGACAACGCAACCGCCCCCGATCCGACACGATTCGATTCATCGATGACCGTGAACAAGATTCGACATTCACGTGTATTGTAATCGGATGAACATCCCTCTCACTTTTCTAGTTAACAGTTTATTACAATTTGTAGTCGATAAAGGAACTCTTATCGATTACAAATTGAAGAGTACGACAAAGCTTGAGATTTGGTTTACTGTAAAACCGACAATGGGAAATAAATATAAACTTTTCATTATCATTTGAGAAAAAAGTTTCCCCTCAATTACTCACTCTTATTATTTACTAATTAGCTAAATAGATCGAGTATAATTTACACAATACGGAAAAAATACAAGTAGATACTGTTACAAAATTTATGAAACAGCTGTGTTTTAATGTTAATACATAATTTATTACTATTTGGAAATACTGTCTGGCATTTAAGCTACGGATCAGTGTTGCGCTTGCGACTGGCGCATGGCGGAGTGACGGCTGAATGCGGCATGTTCCATAGCAGAAGAATGTTTTTTTATGTAATTGACAAGTTAGGCGTGACACTCAAAGTCAAAATATGCAAGGTGTAACAGCATGAGCACAAGACAGACGGGTTATTATAATACAGGGTGTAACAGGACCCTTCACGAAGCTGTCAACCAAGCATTATGTACATCAAACTAAGTAACTTAACGCAAAAATATTGCTAGGAAACGAGTTCTTTTTGAGGTGAAAAATCACGTTTTAAGGTAGGACTCAATGTAACGCACTCAAAACATTGTGCTGATGGATGGATTGAATAGTACGGGGGTCGTGAAGTTGTTTAAAGTAAAAGTATTACATTAATAAAAGTTGAAACTTTGACCCCCAATATCTCCGTAAGTAACTAGATGGTTCCCAGAATTATGGTCTAGAACCAAAAAAAAATATCGCAATGACGGGGATAACAAGTGCCTTTCAGCTTCGTTAGGGGTCTTGTTACACCTTTATAAGTTAAAAGCTGATTACTTATTACCCGACTGCGCCAGAAGGAGGGTTATGTTTTTCGAGAGTATAATTGTTTGGTACGCTCTGTGGCCTGACCGGCTCGATTGATTTTAGCTTGAGAGGTGTAGTTAGATTCGTATTTACTGTGAGAGTGACACTGGATATATCAAAATAAAAATTATTCAATAATAAAACAAAAAATAAAAAAAATAAAAACGGTAATTTAAAAAATTATAAAACCCGACCCATTAACATATATAGACCGGCTTAAATCGTCCCAATAATGGGTCCCGACTGTTAAGTCGCTATGTTCTATGCTTTTCATTTTATTTTTTTACGCAGACGGGTTTTTTAATTTTTTAAATTATTATTATTAATTTTTTTTACGCAATCGGGTTTTTTAATTTTTTTAATTACCGTTTTTTTTTATTTTTTTACTATTTTGAGTTAAAAAAACCTTTGAAGTTGAAGTAAATTATTCAATTGTCGATTCTGATTAAATAACTTTCAGGACGTCTGTTACAAGTTGTCTATCGTTACACGAATTAATCGAAATCACTTTCCAATGACGTGATTTACATAACATAACATCATGCCTGTAGGCCTGTGCCGGTTAGGCAGAGGTGTACCTAATAGTACACCCACATTTCGCCAGTTATGTTTAAGTCCCACGTAATAGGGGGCGAGCCTATTGCCATCAACCGGACACAAATCCAGACTCCGTGGCTGCTACTGAGAAATTCCGGAAGAATGGAAAAACCCAATAACACTTTGCCCGACCCGGGAATCGAACCCAGGACCTCATGTGCAGTTGTGCTTGTGACGAATCATTCCCTATAAGTCGATTCCCGTTAAGTCGCGAGCGCGACCACTAGATCAACGAGCCAGTCAACGTTATTTATTACTACTAAGTAATGCATTACAGGAAGTTAAAACATTACGGTATTACACGATAGGTACACGTCACTTAATAATAAGAACTTCGTTTAGGAAATTTTGCTGAAAAAAAAAGAATACTACCAAGCTACCAACATGCAGCTATGTCGTAATAGCTGCAATTTACGGTCTTATTTTGTTCCATCTTTTTGATGGCGTCTAACAAAGAAAATGCTAAATTGCTGGAATCAATGGAATCATCGTGCTTTGCTAAGCCTTCTGTAATTTTATCATAGGATCTATCATTGCCAGCACTAACCTTGAAAGGTGTTCACCTAAAGGTGAATATCTACCCATTTCGATTGATTCTTCATAGATATTTTTATCTTGATCAAAGCGAAAAAACAGCATTGTTCCAAATTGTTTCAAAAGATACCGCTAGTTCATTCGTAGGCTACCTGTTCGCAAACTGATGACCAAAAGTCAATAAAATAAGAAGCCTCCGACTGCATAGCAAGATTTAAGATTTGTGAGGGTAGTTATTCTTCTTGTTTCGATCTTTTAGTTCAGTTTTTATTTAGATGGGTTTATTTCTAAAAAGTTTTACTGTCATATGCCCTATATCCTTTGTTTGCTTTACTAACATGAGAGAAAGTTACTCAATCACTAAATTATTTTACTACTAAGTACCACGTATAACGGTGACAATGTACCGAGATGTTACAACGCGATCGGCAAATAAAATTCTCCAACAATGATATTTCATAATTGGACTTAATAACGATACAATGTCGCCTAAATCGAGACACTAATTACTAATTAGTGAGAAAGTAATGCGCATTAAATGGCCTGCCATACTGCATTATTAAATGAAAAGAAAACGAATCGTATCGACATAAAATTAAAAGGCTCAATAGAAGATGAAATAATGCAATGATTCATACGTAAATTGCATTTAAAATTACCGTTTTGATACAAAACTAGGTACAGTTCGATAGAAAATAACTTTCGAACAATTAACATGCAAAGCGCATTCGAATGTGTCCCGACACGCAGATTATCATAAAATAACAGTTAGAATATTTGAAAGAATCAAGTTTTATTTTTTCTCAGCGATAATATGCGATATAGCGGTATCGTATTTATATGACACATCACACTATCAGATAAGACGGTTTGGTAAATTATAGTGGAAACCAATAGCAGTACGTACAGATGGATTACACAGGACTTTGTTAAAAATGGTACGTAGATGGACGTAAAAGCCTCTCGAAGTCTGCATACCCACTCAATTGCGCAAACGCATGGCGTGTAGGAGTGTCCTTCAACAACAGGACGTGGATAAGCAAACGGTTAGAGTGCACACACAATATTGACACTTCATGACAAAGTAAAGAAATAGGACCCATTGTTTATCGATGATCTTCTTTTGGCGCCCAACGTGGAGGTACAGTCAGTATCGGAAGTAGATTAACACTACTCAAAGTTTCAAAGCAGGTTTTTTTAATAAAAACTTGTTATTTATTACTTGTTACTAACAAGGTATTGGAGAAAAAGGAATATTTTAAAGAATAATCTTCTGAAACATTAAAAATAACAGGTAGCTTAATTTCGAAATGTTTAGCTACTTCTGTTGCTGATCGTACATAGAGGATAGATTAGGTTAAGCCGGGTGGCTTCCGAGTTTAAGATTTAGTGGGGTAGACAGGGAGAAGACCTTGTCTGCGGTCTGCCCCCACTAGCTGGGTTATTGAACTTTTTGGTACAACAGCACGATAGCACAAGTCACAACACAGGTACGGGAAAACATTTTTTTAGCGACTCCCTCAGTGCTTGTTCGTTTCTTTTTGCGATCTTCTGAAGGCATTGCTTCATTGTCGTGTATTTTAGTGAACATGCAGTATACAATAACCAAACAAAGAAGCTGCTATGATTGGCACACTTCAATACCACCTTACTCATTTACAAATCCACGTAAGGAGTTGGCACACGTTGTTAAGACATTCAAGAGTCAACAGGTGTCATTAAAATGAAGTCAATACTTGGAAACAATTCCAACACACAAAATCCAATTTATCTCAACTTAACGAGTGCAGGGTCAGTTATTATTTAAGGCCATTATTTCGAACAACTGCGTGCATCACTGCATAATTGTACAAGTTAATGTATTACGAGTCCGGCTGTGCATCCAGTTGCGACTTGCGAGCCAGCCATCCGAACAGTCAGTTTCGAGTCCAATGTCAAGGATAAGCTCCATCGGCGAATATACGACGATCGATAATAAACCGTTTCTTTACATTTTGAAAGTATATTTTGGCTCAAATTCGCGCGCATCGCAAAAACTGCCTGAAGCGTAGGCGGACGAGTCGTGTCGTGACAAAGGCTATATTTGCGTCACTTTTTGTGTTCTCACTGTTCACTTTATGATCGATTGTTGCTAAATACACGATACATATTGAGTATTCGTAAAGTTACTACCACACTGTCATTGAGGCACTTGGCGAATACATATTGACTAACAAACGTTATGTAACTCAGTGTATAATTTGGGTTAGTATCCATAGTTTACTTCATTATCATCATATTTATCAATCATATTGATTAGATATTCATTTGTTCGTGTGTGCCTTTCATACCCAAAGGCATTTTATGCTCATATTTTAATATCCACGATAAAACACACCGACAAAAGCGAGCCATCATTTGTCGTAATGAACGCGTTCAGATCACTGCGTGGCAATAAAATGAAGTTAGGTAGGTACCTACTTCAAGAATCTAATTGAACATTACATCTATCAAACGTGATCCTACACTAGTTTCACCTTTTTCCATCGAAGTTTAGAAAAAAACCGTTCGCGCTTGAATAAATAATTCAACTGTAACTATAGCTCTGCATAGCGAATGTTATTTATTTTCTTTTGAATATTAATGAGGTCTCCGATCGTCATTTTTACATTCACCAGAGTTTTCTATAGTTTGTATCGGACAGATATTAAAAATCTATCGAGTACCCTTTTGCTGCAGAACATCCAAAGAGTTCTCTGCGTATTGAGTAATTCTCGCAGGGTTCTTCTACCTAAATCGGCTACATCATCGTTAAGCCGTTTGTCCCGGCTGTCATTTGTAGATCTTTGATACTCATTACAGGTAGACAGTGGCCTAAAAAGTCTGACAACCAGTCTTACCAAGGAGTATCGTATTACTCAGTACTAACTGGGTTGTAGAGGTCAGATAGGCAGTCGCTCACTGAATGCCGTCCCCAACGTAGTTGGGAACAGGCTAGGCAGATGATGAAATCGACTACATCAAAGTTCACAGCCTGCATTATACAATCTTCGAAATGCCAAACAATGACTCTCCAAGAATTTCAGAGAATTTGCTGCGCTCTTTAGAGATCGAAAAAATCGAGAGTATGTTGATTCGGTCCAAAAACGGGAGATTAAAAACGATTTTAATTTTGACTTTTCCTGACTCGATATTAATGTTTTTTCAGCCCATGCTCTTCCACTATTTGGCGAAACCCTCCCTTCAGTCTTTCAACTTCTCGCAGACGTCGGTTGCCGTGGTTCAGACTTTCTTATAGCGGTCTAATAATGAAACCCGGCTTCTTCTCCACTCGGGTCTTCCACGACTCGTACTTAAACCAAATATGGAAGACATTATTTCTCCAAGATGCACAACGTAATTAGCCATACTGACGAGCGAAAATGATATATTTCTATCACTGTCACGAATGCTGGGCGAGCATGCTAATCGTTCATGTCACTCGGTCCCCCGGACGCACGAGCAGTCGCGTGCACAGTGTCACTTTCCCCTGGATGGCGCCCGCGCAGCCGCGCAGGTTTCTGTTTCGAAGGCGCGCATACGCTCTCTCGCGTGGAATGCCCGCCGCATTAAGAGATGCATTCAATGCAGGTACTTTGAAACTTCTAGAAATACTGTATAATTACTTGATCGTGTTACAAAACATAGCTGGTCTTTGACATGATCAGCAATTTATAAAGCGAGACAAATCTTTTAAGCAGGAGCATTTGCCTTCTTCTTTGAGGGTTCAAAAAGAGGTTGATTAAGTTTTCGGTATGATATCACTTGAGCATTTAATTTAAAATGAAAAGATAAATGCAATGTTAAATTCAATCCGAAAAGCAACCCTCCAATTAGTAACATCTACCAATTTTTCTAGGCCAAACTGCAACTATCGTTTTCGCGGGCCGCTGACTTCCTAGAACATATTCGTTCTGCTCGCTCATTATCTGCGATGCCAATTAAAGTTATATAATTCAAGCCAACGCATCCGAACGCAGTTGATGAACGACCAAAACAAGGTGTTTTACGATCAGTCAACACGAACCGTGGTGGATGCATTGCAAGATTGTAAGCCGGACTACTTTACTGTGATCTTTTTAGTAGGCAGTTACTTTTTGTAAAGTCATAAAACATTGTAAAATTAAAATACATTGCAAGTAGGTCATCAACTGATGACTTTTTGTCCTTTTCTTATATCATACATATACTTTGTTTCCCTACTTATAAAAAGTATTCTCAAAGTGCAGGTGCACTCGAATGCAGCCGGAGTGGGTCGGCCTAATCGTCGCCTTGATATAGGGTATCGCTAATTGAGCTGATCTCATCAAATGACGAGCCCTTTTAGGCAAAGCATTTATGAACTACGTAATGATATATTACATGAGTGGTCATTAGGTTTTTGCTTTCGGAATTAGATGGTAATGAAAATGCGACTTAAAGCAATTACGCATTGAAAACACCTGAATATTGTTACATTAGAATGTTTAGTGTACCTTTAACTACATATTAAACCCACTTCATAATCTGAAGTGCACTTATGGGGCAGCTCTATTGACATTTGAACTTGAAATGTGTGTACCTATGTAGCTATTATAAAAAGCAACAGGAGGAAATATTGCATGTTTGGACGTTTGGGAAATTTAGCGTTTTCCATGGGTTTTTGGCTAAAATCCAATAAGCATGACATCTTAGTTGCATATTCGCGTTATTAATCGGATATCAATTTATACGCAAGAACGTAATAAAAGATTTAAAACTTCAACACTTTATGTAACCAATTTTGTTACTAGAAATACCTTACATTAGCAAATCTCTGGCACCATGAAGTAGGTGACAACACAGAAGGTCTCACCACGACATTGACTTAGTGACATGATTCCTATAAATACAATACTGAAGCAAACATTGTTTATATACTTTTTGCACATATTGGCAGCATTTCAAACACATTACTATGTAATGTATCCAAATTGTAAATGTATAAGTTTTATACATTCAGTTTGCTGCAATTAAATTGTTTTGATACAACAGCATATGGAGTGAGTGTTATCTAGAATATTTGGAGTGGTATAACATAGTATTGCAGTCAGCCAATTCCTTTAATGCATTGTTTTATTATCTTGTTGCATTTCTGTAAAGTAAGTAATTGATGTTTACAGTAGGCCCGCTATAAACATAGCTGAAATTTGATACATAATTTATCAAATGAATATTTTTATTTTTATTATTATTCTCGTTTATTCATTTTTATACATATTCTTTATATTTTGACATATTTTTTTTTCAAAAAAACAAAAATAAAAAGCATTTAAAAATATAAAAAAATAGTGGTCCACTGGTATCAGGAGCAGGGTCCAAGCTACCGGTGGTTAAGGCTCCAGAGACAGGAACCTCCTCACAATGCGAGCCGTATCGAGGAGTGCCTTCTGAATCAGGCCCTTGATCCAACCACCTTTTTTTTTTTACCGATGGGAAATCATCAAATAACCCCTCTCGCTCTGGGCTGAGCAGGAGGGAGTGTCAGACTTTTACTGACTAAAACCCATCCATGTTCCTTCCTTTGCCCTTTGTGTTCCAGGGCCGCGGTATCTCTTTCGAACAGTCCCGCAACCCTGGCAGGCATCGGTCCTTTCGGACCCCTTCCTGTTTGCTGACTCTCTTTGAGGCGCGCGTGGAACTCGAACGCGCCGTCGACACGGCCTGTCGTCATAAGACGGACGGACGGCGAGCTAGCCCATAGCTCACCATCCACAGGCCCGCGCCTACGGTGACCGGGGGCCCCCGACGCCCGGTGCGTCTCCCGCGGCGGCTGGGACGTGAGGTTCTCTCCCTCTCACGTTCCGCCTTCGCTAGCATGACTGCTTCGCAGAAGGAGGTGACGGCGTCCCATTCCGTCTCGCTCCAGACCATGGATTGAACCAAGGCCGGAAGCGAGTGGTCGCCGCCGTGATCCAACCACCTAAGGAGAGCCTCAATATATATTATTTATCAAATAATATAATACTATGAATAGTCATCGAATATTCCATCCCTCTTTAGTTCATCCTATAACAATACTAAGCAATAATAATTAACCTATATCTATCTATGGTATGAATACCCTATAGCACAACCTATTTCCCTCATTAGACTCTTACAAACAGTCATAGATAATAAACAGACAGATCAATTTCATGTTTTTCTTTTTCCATTCCCATAGTTATGAACAAATAAACACTCTCTCAGTCTTTGTAGTCTGCTTTTGTAAGAAATTGTAACTAGTACAAGCAATAAACACATTATTAAAAATGATAGCTATATCTACTGGGTGAAAGTACTTACATTTTTTTATTTGATGTGTTTTGTCTTTGAATTTTATATGGTTGATGGCTAAAGGATCGCCCCTTAGACATAACTGTTGTAATGGGGGTGTACTATTAGTTACACCTCCTTCCACCGTATTTATGATATTTTTAGTTGGAATTTCTGATAACTTTGTTAGTTACATACTTGATGCAGCAGGCAATGTCAATCTGACAGGATGAATATTTTATACATTTAAAAAAAGATACATTATTTCCCTGCACATTCAATTATTGCTCTTTATTGTAAGGCTTACTACTATGTATTATAAATGCAAAAGTTTGTGAGCATGGACAGATGTTTTTTACTCTTTCACACAATAACAACTGAACGCTTTGGGCTAATTTCATTGAGACCTTCCTAAAGGAAGAGTTTTGGCCGAAAGGTGTTATGTATCGACGTTTCCGCGGAAAGCTACGCAACACCCCGCAGCGCAACACAACGCCGTCACTTCGAGTATAATAGTTATATTTTCCGTTTTTTTTATAAATATGTATGAGAGTCTTTAAGGTATATATGTTATGGGTTTTTGTTACCTGAATTAAACGATATTTTATTATTAAATTTTACACACTGATAGTTTATAACCTGAATTAACTCATAGGATATTTTTGATCCCGGTCGTATGACTCTGTGGGTCAACGAAACGCAGACGAAGCCGCATGCATAAGCTAGTACTTCCAATGAAACTAAAAGCAAAAAAATAAAATAAAATAATAAATATGACATCATTAGCATTGATAAGCATCTGGTCATACAATTACACTGGCATTTGATATCCGCAGTTAATTGATAGACTAGTTATTGAGAAACCCTGATAATGATATTCTCCTTAGCTAATCTACTGATATTAATTATTGAATGATAATAAATTAAAACTTTTTTGAATCATGATTATGCAGTGAAATGTGTTTAGAGTTTAAGAAGTTATGCTCCTCAGTGGTATTTTTTGAAAATGCAGACCTAGATATTTTTTATGAAAATTTCTGCCTTCAGCTTCTTCCGCTGATGTTTTATTTGAGTTTCTTTTTTGTGTTTTATTTTCCTCTGCTTTTAATTACTTTGTTTACTAATAGAGTATGCAAACCATCTTATGAGTATTGCTAAGAATCATCTAGAATTTTTACACCCATGGTCTAAAGTATATTATAAACCATGTACATAAGTAAGGTTGTGACTCATTTATTACTAATTGTGTGAACAGGACAAGCCCGATTCTATTACATGTATGACTAAACAGTAGAAGTAGTAAATCTTTTGCTTTGCCAAACTATGACATCATAACCAAAGTTTCAAACTTGCTTGTCTACTTTCAAATGGTAGGGCATTTACAGGAACCATCACAGGGCAGCCAGTATAAACCTAAATTATATAACTAGCGCCAACTAGGTACAGCTGATGACGTCCGCTGCACTCAAACATGCAACCGATTTACCTAAGTGTATACCTAACATTACTATAAGATGAAATTACCATGGACGATAAAAATACGCGCCAAACACAACGAGACCAACAAAACAGTTGCTAGTGACCTAAATAACGCGCATTATAAGAGCAGTAATAATATACTTTCATGCATACGACGCAGCACGACAATATCATGCGATTTACTGTGCATGTTCAGCATACACACGGTTTGTTCGACTAAGTGTCGAAAGTACTAGCTTTGCCGCATAGAACTGCGTTTATCACGTTTGCCACCTCTTCACAATCTTCTTATATCTCCGAAGGCCAACTATTATACAGTACAGTAAGCGTGCCGTGTTGACCGATCTAAGCAGTTAATCTTGTGCATAACACGTGCAAAAACTATAGCTACCTTAATGATCAGCTCGATTTCTGGCACGTCTCCGTTCGCTGTTCCATTCTCCGCAATTTCATCCGACATCGTGAACTCAGTGACACTACAATTATCCAGAGAAATATACTTTTCAACACACTATCACACAACCGTCACTATTCCAAAACACCGACAGACTGCCTCACTTCAGTTTAATTGGTTCATCGATGATCGAAGTTATTTGTTGTGTTTCTAACTTCATGCCTATTAGATGCACAACGTCAACGAAGTCTTCTGAAGTTTTAAATTTCTAAAGTTAGCGAATATATGCGTAATAAAATAGACTAAAAAATCCAATATTTATCTAATAATTAAAGCTATATTAAATTTTAATTTCAATCAAAACATGATTAATATTAACTCTATATGGCAATATTGAATGAAAATAGGGGTGTCCCTAAACCAATTGATTTACTCATAGTCGACTAAAAATGGAATTGGTTGTTCATTGATATAGATGGTAATGGACAGTTTGACACACACGCTAGCTGCGGCACAAAAGTCGTGAATTTTCTTCTGGTGCAGTGGCGGTCGGAATATATAATAATATAATATATTTATTCAAAAATTAGAATTTGCACAATAAATACAATTTAAATCTTAGAGATAATGTTGGTATAACAAAGTTGGATGCCTGTACTAGGTTAAACCTGTATCACAGGCGGCATGTTTCTAATAAATACTATTTGGACAATAGATTTCTTAACAATATTTAACATTATAGTGAAAAAGCATAATAGTGAAATAAGTTAGTATGGGTTAATATATATTATGATATACTAATGTACTTAAACGCTATTATAAGATACGAACAAAAATAATTAAGGTCACACATGTATATAAAATCGAAGGAAAACAATTCGTAGCACTTATTTGCTAATACTTAATGATTGCAAAAAAAACACATGACAATAAATTACACATTTTTGTTGCGGACGACAATTTGCTTAGACAGCGAAAGATCAGCGGACATCTGGCTTATGACGCACTAGGTGCCCTCATAATCGACGGAGTTAATGTATCTGAATTCCGCTTTTTTTCTAGCAGGGCATTCGACGTCTCCCGTTTTGTGGTCACTGGACTTTTTAAAGCGGAAGCAAGTCGCGCATCTGGGAGTGTCAGCTTTCTTCGCACATTCGGACATCATATGACCTTCTTCACCGCAGTGACCACATGTAGAATTTACCTCCCTGCAAGATTTGGCTGCATGGCCATACTGCTGGCATTTATAACACCTCGTAACTAAAGTGAAGTCCCTGACAGGACATGATGTCCAATTTAAAAAATCCTTGATTGAGGTATTAGTACTTTTCGTATGTTGGCCGCAACTTCAATAACGTAGTTACAGGTTGCAGCCTCTCTCTTTCCAGATTTGTGGCTTAATTTTACCAAGGTCAAGAAGGATTCTAGAGACATCGCTGGTAACTTGTCGGCTACATTTTTCTCGAAAATGCACTTGAAGACCTAATTTTCAGCCAAGGAAGTCGGCACTCCTACAACCACGATCCGAGGTTTGCGCTTGTTGGGTTCGTCGGCGGAAAGTCCAGATGTAGAGAACTGGACTGCGTTCTTTAGCTTATCGGCGTCCTGTTTCGTCTCGGTACTTATTATTACGCCACCATTTTTCGTATTTCGTACACCACGTACTTGCAGCTTCATTTGCTCGGGCCGTATAATTTGTTGTACCAGTTCTTTTGTTTCGTCACTGGTTTTCAATTTATCATTGGGATAAATGGCGACAGAGCTTAAGTTATTGGGTCGAACGAAATGGTATGATTCCCTTTTCACCATATCGGCAAAAGAAGCATTTCCCGCCGAAGTAGAATCCCGTATGTCTGCTTGAGCTCCGAAATATGTTCTGTCAGGTCGCGCTGTTGTTTTAGGGTTTCGATCGATACTGCTGGCATTTATAACACCTCGTAACTAAAGTGAAGTCCCTGACAGGACATGATGTCCAATTTAAAAAATCCTTGATTGAGGTATTAGTACTTTTCGTATGTTGGCCGCAACTTCAATAACGTAGTTACAGGTTGCAGCCTCTCTCTTTCCAGATTTGTGGCTTAATTTTACCAAGGTCAAGAAGGATTCTAGAGACATCGCTGGTAACTTGTCGGCTACATTTTTCTCGAAAATGCACTTGAAGACCTAATTTTCAGCCAAGGAAGTCGGCACTCCTACAACCACGATCCGAGGTTTGCACTTGTTGGGTTCGTCGGCGGAAAGTCCAGATGTAGAGAACTGAACTGCGTTCTTTAGCTTATCGGCGTCCTGTTTCGTCTCGGTACTTATTATTACGCCACCATTTTTCGTATTTCGTACACCACGTACTTGCAGCTTCATTTGCTCGGGCCGTATAATTTGTTGTACCAGTTCTTTTGTTTCGTCACTGGTTTTCAATTTATCATTGGGATAAATGGCGACAGAGCTTAAGTTATTGGGTCGAACGAAATGGTATGATTCCCTTTTCACCATATCGGCAAAAGAAGCATTTCCCGCCGAAGTAGAATCCCGTATGTCTGCTTGAGCTCCGAAATATGTTCTGTCAGGTCGCGCTGTTGTTTTAGGGTTTCGATCGTGTTATTGGCGTGAATAGCTTTTTGCTTCAGTGACTGGTATAGGAATGCCATTTGTGACGTACTAGATTCAACTTTACGGCAAAGGTTTGTAATCTTCATTTTTCGCTCTGTATTGAGTTTCCCATCCGCGGCAATAGAGCAAACTTCATTCAAGTACTGCTGGATCTGGGCCATCCATCGTTGGATTTCGGGCGTTGAAACATCGGCCATCGGCATCGGCCGTGTCCGTCTGCGACGGCGGGTTGCGCTGCCCCCCTTGGATTACAGGGGCTGTTTTTGTTAGTTTTACTAAAACTTCACTATTTCGTGTCCACTAATGACTAAAATTACACACTAAGCAAAATTACTTTATGCATTACGATAGTAATATCTGCACTAAAGGTCACTATTATTAAAGTATTAATTAAATATTGCTAATGAGCTCGTCTGTACGCTGCGAGTGCACAAACACAATCTCCAAACTGCAAATGCAATGAATGCGCATCCATCGATCTTTTCGACATCGACAGTGTGTAAGCGTAACAGTCCTTTTTGATCTGACACCATAAGGATAGTTATAATCATTCCGCGCCGGCGAGAAAAATATAGTTTTCTCCGTGCGCAGCAGCGGTAAGCACCATATCTTGCCGATTTTGTGTGATCCGTAGTGAAGGTGCTAAGTATGAGTAGAGGATTTTTTTCTACGTGATTTGTTTTTTTGTGAGAGCATGAAGTATTTAGATCAATGTTATTCAAGTGCTAAAAGATGTGGCTTTATACAACGGTACCCATTATTTCTGCCAAATTAAAGTCATGCACATGCACAATAAAATGTTTTAGTTATTCGATAAAATCAAATTAATAATCGCCTAAACTATTAAACTTTAGATAAAATATTCAGAGCACAACACTTGACACTGACAAACGTGCATGACATTTTGATGCCAGTTCTGTCACTTCTGTCAGTCAATGTCTTTGCTGTTTGTCTATGCTTGACGTCATAATTTCGTCAAAGTCGACACTCGACAGAGATTTTCAACAACACGCAATATTTTGGGTGAATGAAAGCGTTTTCAATCTTTAATTTAATATACAAGTGTTCCTTTTAAAACAACAACAATGAGTGCCAAGGCAGAAGCGTCAACATCAGCACCTAAAGAAATGTCGTTTGCTGATAAACAAGCTGAACGCATGAAGAGGCTGCGATCTCTTCACTCAGCCAGAAACGAAGCAAGGACACACAATCATCAAGAAGTGGTCGCGGAAGAGGCGAGGAATAAACTACCACCGAATTACGAGGCGAAACGAAGACAGGCAGAATGGTTGCTCGATGACCAAGCTAAGCGCGAGGAGACAGAAAAAGCAGGTAAAGATTACGACAGAGTCAAACTCCTAAACATATCCGCAACAGAGGCTGAACGACTTGAACGTAAAAAGAAGAAAAAGAATCCCGACGAAGGCTTTTCTACATATGAGCAAGCTACCATCAGACAGTACAATAGATTGGTTAAGAACATGCCAACAACTGACATGGAACAGTATGAGAAACAGAAACAAAAATATGGTGATGCCTTCTATGGTGGTCCTAATGTCATTATTCACGGGATGCATGAGGACCGTAGGGAAGCTGTTGACAAGATGGTGGATGACTTGGAAGGGCAGATTGCCAAGAGAGCCCGTTACTCCAGAAGACGTACGCACAATGATGATGCAGACATTGATTACATCAATGAAAGGAATGCTAAGTTCAACAAGAAACTTGAGAGGTTCTATGGAGAACACACTGCTGAGATCAAGCAGAATTTGGAGCGTGGTACTGCTATTTAATAACCACTTTAATTGTAAGATGCAATTTGAATGCAAAGTTATTGTAAATAGCTAATTATAGAGTTGTGTACTGGCTAGATTGCAGCCCCAAGACTACTTGATAGACTGCATTTAATTTAGGGGACATATTACTATAATATGAAATAAAAATTGGAATGGTACTGAAAATAAGTTTTAGTTGGAGCATATTGCACAGATTGCAACAACCTGGAAGCATTGAAATGATTCTCTCATTGGTGCCTGTATGATACCTTGCAAAGATTGTTATAACTATAGCAAGACAACTTTAAATTCAGCCCAATCAAGATTAACAAAGGGGATTTTATTGTTCGTAAGAAACTAGCTGTTAGACAACTCTTTACTATCCGTAGCACTTGAGTAACATTAGTCTGCCTCTACTACCCAAAATCACATAATTTTTCTGTTTTTCCTGCCACAAGGACAAAGAGGACTATCATCCATAGGTATTATTTTGTATCAGGGGTCTACCTCTAAAGTTGTTTTGCTATAATCCAAACCAGGGATGTTGCGGATGTTCGCATCCGCATCGATTTGGACATCTGCATCTGCAATAATCGATGCAGATGCAGATCGGGACAAGTAAAAATTGGGTGGGGCTTGCGAGTGTCGCGTGCTGATTGACTCATAGGAGCGACGATTTTGGTGACAAGATCCCGTGCATTTGTTATTGTTTATTTTGTATCTCGTAAATCAATCATAACGTGTTACTTGCGCTTATCGTATGAACATTGCAGTTTTTGAGTGTTATAGTGAGTATTGTCTGTTCTAAGCAAGTTTACTGCAGTCAATAGTTTATTAGACAAGTGGACTCACAATGTCACCACCAACAGAAAGTGAAATTTGGACTTATTTTAAACAAGATGAACATGACCAGGATAAGGCTCATTG
Source organism: Eugnorisma glareosa (assembly GCA_947578425.1). Lineage (NCBI taxonomy): Eukaryota > Metazoa > Arthropoda > Insecta > Lepidoptera > Noctuidae > Eugnorisma > Eugnorisma glareosa. Next base: position 3,851,630 of record OX387976.1, read on the forward strand.
TTAAATATATTGTTAACTGCACCAAAATGAAAGAATGGCCATTCTTTAAAAAAAAACGCTAAGATCTGCATCCACCGTTGTCAAAAAATCTGCATCCGCAATATCCCTGATCCAAACAGCCAGACCCGTTTTAGCTATAAAATTTAATAAAACATTGCCTAGAACTAATAAATTGCGATGAAGTATTGGTACTGTTGCATATGAAGTAGCTTTAGAATGTAAACTAGTTTTATATCTAATTTATTATGAATAATATACATTACGGACTAGAAATGCAACAACTTTTTTTTTTTTTATAAACTTTGCTCCACGCTAGGAATTTCTCCTGTATCGTGGATGCGTTTACAAACATTTAAACTCACATACACAAACAGCCAGTCCCGGAATAACTACCTCTAGATCATACAATATTTGTTCCGTGCGGGGATCGAACCTGCGACACGAAGCGCAGCAGCCAATTGCTCAGCCACTGCGTCAACCGTGCCGTCCTTATTGGAAAATGACGTTGGCGGGGGGCGCTATTGATAAATATTTGTGCAATTATTGTTTTGTGAAATATATATATAAATTAAATGTATCAAAAAATTCTTGAACAGTTATAGATGACCACATCTATGAGGCTAATTTCACCATATTGACCACGATTTGGCAATTGCGGTCAATATGTTGAACTTTGCCTCCTAGATTGTTCTCCATTATATCTAAGCCCAAAATTGTGATTGATTGGATCCTGTCAAGCTCATGTGCCTATGTATTTGTAAAATTAAAACAAATAAATTAAACAAATTTCAATAACAAGTTTATTTTGATAAATGTGCCGATTAAATAAAAATATTAATTACTTATAATAAATATAATATCATAGATATTTTACATCAAGTAAATATACTATAAAAGCGCTAAATACGTTTTATTTTAACAGTAGAACCTCATAGGCAAGTACTACGAGTATGAGTGTGTCAGCTTATGTGAAATTCTGTGCAGATTTTTATCAAAGTTTTCAAAGACTAGAAATACATCATTCTGCCAATTTACAATGAAATTACAAAACCAAAAATTTGTGAGCTTTAAGTACTAAGTATTTTCAGTTTACAGTTTTGGTAATAAACAGGAAAGCTTCTGAAAAAAGCTGTAATGGTAAGTGAACTAACTCTCCCTAGGTTTTGCCAAAGGGGAGGGTCGGTCAAGGCTCATTGTAGATGGCGTGTCCGTAGCTAGGTATCAATTTGACCAATGAGGTCAAGCTATTTTGAAATAAAAAGTGACATCAACTAATTTTTCAACCAATGACGATGTTTCGAACTAGTTACGCCAGCGCCATTAGTTTTACAGTAAACAAAGTGCTTTCTAGAAGTTACCTCAGCTTGCAAAGTAATACTCGAAACTACTCGCAGAAGAGTTGTCGAAGCACTAAGCTAGCGGCAGAGCTTTCTATAGAGAACACGTTTTTTTTAACTTATGATCTTTTTGGAAATAAGATTTCACAGAATACCTTAAATGTAACAATTATTAAAATCTTATTAGAACTTTAGAAATCAAAACCTAATGGAATCTAGCTGCTCGGCCGAAAATAACTATAATAGATACTTGATAAAGTCGTTAATCGTATTAATTCTGTTGGGTACTGTAATACATTTTTGCCTTAGAACTAGGAGTTCCCTTTAAATGATATAAGGTGCATAAGAGAGTAACCACACAAGACGATGCAGATCAACTTGCGCCGATCACGTTTCACCGCATTTAGTCGGGCGCAGTATCGCATCGTCCCGGCTGTCATTATGTAGATCTTTCACAGTCATTACAGGTAGTCAGTATCCCGAAATTCTGACAACCAGTATTACTATTACCCACTACTGAGTTCTGGAGGTCAGATAGGCGATCGCTCCATGTAAAATAGTGGTATTGAGCTGCTTCCGGTTAGACACGACCCCAAGATAGTTGAGAAAAAGGCTAGGCAGATGGCGGGTGTCACGTCGTCAGAGTCGAAACAAGGCTAATAACGTCTTTTACGCTTTCGTTGGATGGAAATAAAGCTCTTTCTCATCGGATATGGATCACTGTTGTCCGAAATAAATGATTTATTATAACATTATAATCATCGGCTGAAGCCGATTGTACGTCGATAAGTGTGGTCATCATAATTTGCCTGCCTTTTCCAAACTATATTGAGGCGACCCAGTTAGTATTGGGTAGTCGTTAATTTGGTAAGACTGGATGTCAGACTTTCGGTCTACTGACTACCTGTAACGGCTGTCAAAGCTCTTCGAACACAACCGGGGCCAACGGTTTGACTTGCTTTCTGAAGCACGGAAGAAACTCGGTATGTAATAGACGGTCACCCATCCACAGACCGACCTTGGCAAATGCGGCTTAACCTTGAATATCGACCCGTGAGGCTGTTATTATTTAGTCACTCTCTAAAAAGTAATAAATATCAAATCCACTTACCTATTTTCAATGAGGACATACTTGCACATAGGTAGATGGTTCATAATTAACTTACAACAGAAAAGAAATAAGATAGCTTTAGCATACATATAATTCTATACTTTAAAATGAGCACAAGTTTATTTTTATACAGAAATGCTTATTGCTTAATACATACATAATATAATGAAAAGTTCGGAGTTTCGACTAGAAATCACAGTGATTGTTTCATTAATTCAATAATTAGAACTTCATTGCTGTTCATATTTAAAAAACCTTACCCCCTTTTTGGGTTCCGCCGCAGTCGGTTAAACATCAAGAAGATAAACTTACATTATGTTTTAAGATTTTTATTTTAGTTTTCAATTCTGATGACTAATCTATCTTTAAGTTTTTTCTAATTATGTCCAGCAATTAAAGTGTAACTTATTTCATGAATCAGTTCAAAATAATATCCGCGAGGATATGGTACAAAAAACTCATCATGTGTCATTAAATTGATAATTTCATGTTCTCTGAAAAATGCGAAGCTAAATAATTAGCTAATTTTGTTGCTTTTAGTTTTTTGTTGGCACTCCATATAACCTCAAGTACAGTCCTTTAACAGTCATTGTTTTACATCTGACTTTTCGTCACTCTCAAATCATAGTAATCTTTATTTTCTAAGCATTAAGGTTGCTGTAAGGATGCAGCTTTCAGAGGTTAAATAACTGTCAAAGAACAGAATAGTTTACAGATATACGTATTGTAGGAATAGCCGAGTCCAATATACAAAAATACTCAAAAGGTGAAACGAAGTTTATAGTGCTCGGATTTTCATTGAAAAAAAAATCGCGAGCGGCGAATTTTTTTTTTAGCTTTCTTAACTACTCCTTGAGCTCATTAAAAAAGAGAAAAATTCCGAGCACTCTATACTACGTTCCACCTTATTGTCTAATGGGGGCTATCGCGTATGAATTCGCTGCTAGAGGCGCTAGTGTAGCGCGGGGGCACCGAAATATCAGATGTCATAGAAAGTTCACGTTTTGCGTGCTTTTTTAACACGTATTTTTACAAATATTCACGATTGTGGTCTAGATTGAGCCATTCCTGATTAAATAAGACTTGAAGATTTTAAGTAGCAATTTAGAATCTTAATTTTCAGTAGTTGGAGATAAAATGATTTCTAAATGTTTCATGCTTGCTAATTTTATGGAGAATATTGTAAATATATGAACCTGAAGTTTACACTTATGTTTTTATACGTAATAAAATAAACTTTTCAGGAAGTTATTGGTAATAAAGAGTATAAAATAGAATTTTTGACAGGACCTTAATCGACAGTGGTGCCATCTGGTGAGCTCAAAAACGACAGCCCTCATTGCACTCTACTAGCACATCCTCCCCTAAACCACAGCAGACATAACTCAAATCTTAATCAGTAAAGCTCCGTGCAGATAAGAGGATTTTCTGATGATATTGAACATTGTTTACACTAAGATAAAGTGCAAAGTTGCACGAACTTCGACGTAGACAAAAAATTGTGCTAGGATGTGTTTGCGCAAACTAGTTTGCACTGCAATGGAAATATGGTTCATTATTCAATGTCAATAAAAATCTTTTAGGTTTAGAGCAAATTTCAAACCCACTTCAACGCTGCACAAAGTCTAGTTATTAAAAGAAGCAATTTATACTGTTTTATACTTCATACGATGAATAGAATATACAGAAAGTCAATTCACAAGTCAGCCATGTTGAACGTGGGCTAAGGCACTTACCCCACAGCCCGCGATGAGCGACAAGCGAGTACAGCTAGTAACGAATTGTTTGTTCGACAGAGTTATCGCGTGAGAACAGTTTGTGATCAACTATTAGTAGTAGTTTTGGTGTCTGTGATACAATAATTTTCAATCATTATCACGTTGACGGCAATAGGCTCGCCCTCTATTACATGGGACTTAAACGTAACTGGCGAAATGTGGGTGTACTATTAGGTACACCTCTGCCTAACTGTTCGGGGATTACTGGCGTGCTGTTAAATTTTATTTAGTATTGTATTTCGTTTACTGACTCGAGTTCTACAATTTTTATACAGTTTTTGGACGAGAAAGTAGCTATAGTCGCTTCTTCGTCGACGGTGGGCCATTTGCCTGACTACCCACGGTAGCGCTGGAAGTATTTAGTATAGTATCGTTAAAACTTAATATAGTGTAAGAAATGACATGGTAATCTCCAGAATTCAGTCAAGCCTTATTCGACATACCAGAAACCGCATCAACTTAAAATTTATCACCTATTTCGCTTGTTCTCGGGTTACAAGCGAAAAAATGTATAAAAGCGAGCAGACAGTCATCTTTATTCTTTACCGTTCACACCCTAAATTCTAGGAAATGTTTTATATGGTAATATACCAAGCCTACGATGTTCCCACTGCTGGGACAACGGGCTAATCTCTGTGAGCAGGAGCTGATTATGTTGTGTAATTATATCAAGAGGGACGCAGATGAAAAAAAATTCTTATTGTAAGTACCATACAATGCAAAGTCGTACAAACATCGAAGCAGACACCAAACGGCTCTTCGAGCTGACTCGCCAGCATCCTCGTTAGACCGTAACTTACTGATTATAAAGTTCATTATTCAATATCATCAGAAAATCCTTTGTTCTGAGCTTAGGTCTTCTGAGTTGTTTGAGCAATACGTTTAAATGTTTACAAATGAATAACTCAGAAAAAATTATAACTACCGTCAATTTTGATATTTATTTATAACGCATGTTCAGTAATGTGCCTAGCTATGCATAGATTATGTTTTCAGTTGTAATTCTCTTATTATTGAGTACAGCACTCATAGGTCCATGACAGCACTTCAGTATATTTTTGCTACGGAAATGCTTATTGCTAATGATGATACTTGGTGTCGGAAGTATATTCTGTTTAAACAAAACTGACCTTTAAAGTGGAAAGCTACATAATTATCTTCAAATTACTAAAGCAAGATATTTTTTGGAGTACAAAGTAAATAATTCAGCTAATAAAAATCACATTTGCGGTATAAATGCGATATAAAAGTTCTAGTGGCATTAAAAATATTATACTTTATTCAAATCACAGGACTTTGTTTTACCATTTTTACTTCAACATATAATTTTATCTGTACCACTTTAATGTAAGCTAATTCTTCTATAATATATAAATACCTAGTTTTGTGTTTGTTATACAAAACTAAATTACATTGCTAAAACAAATAGTTCCAGCAACGTCATGTAGACTGCATTCAATTAATCTTGATACTTGTTTCTCAGAACGACACATTTTTTTTCACCATTTTAATAATTATAAATATAAAGTTAATACTTCCCTATCCACCTTAAGTGCAGCAGTGTTTAAAATGTAAATAACTTTCGAGTTATCCGCATTTGGTACAACAGAGCACTCAATGAGAACAGGAAAGAACAAAACAATGTGATCGAATAACTGGGTCTTTGGAATGTGTTAAATCAAAAAATAAAATTACTTTTTTAAATCTATAACAGTAAAAATCAGACTTTCTAATTACCAAATGCGAATATCACAGACAGGGTTTGTACTACTGCACTTAAGGGTCGATCGCGTTAAACTCCATTAAAATTAAGAAAATAGACCCCTACAGATTTTTAACGTTGAACTTAAGTTATTACGTATCTGTAGAAGTGCATTGCACGATGATGGGAGATGGGCAGTGTGGAAGAATGATTGTTTTGAAGAAGTCCAACGCGATCAAGCCTCAAAACGTACGACCACGCGCACCTCGACCGCTTCTCATAAGACCCACGAGCGTGTTATTTCTGGAAACGAAAACATTTATTATAGAGCATCGTAGTAAAAAAGTGGGAAACCGAAAAAGGAAACGGTAAACAAGTTACTAGTTATCACGGAATATTCTTTGATTTTAAATAAGTTGAACATACTTACTCCGCCGACCTGGCATGAGGCGAACAGTAATACCGTCAGGTGCCCGAACTGCATGGAAAACAAGTAAAAAATATAATACAAATAAGAAAAAAAAAACTGATTATTGTTTACTAAATCTTAATTTAAAAAAAAGAAGTAAAACACCACATTCCACTGCAAGACATTCTTGTTAAAATATTATTGAGAGCGAAAACACAACTTACCTTTGTTTGTTTGTATTAATATCTTCAAATAAAAAATAAACAGGTTTACATTACGTGTATTTTGCCTATTAAATATTCATAATTATGAGTGCGTAAGGCCACATCGTTACATCATATTCTAGAAAAATCTATAGGGATCTGTAATCTTTTAGCATCTAGACAATTTAGTTTGTTGGCAAAGTACACGTAAAGGTCGTGTGAAAGTATTTAATAGGATTATCTAGCATCACAAAGAAAAATCAACATTTGATAATAAACATCTTATTTATTCTCTCATATACAATAAAAAATGGATCACAATTGAATTACACCTAAATAATAACAAAGTACGCCTAAAATTCAAGTCACAATATATATTTCAAATATCTAAGTTTAAAACTACTTAGTGCAGCGCAAACATTTGATTAAATGTATTTTTTCTAAAAAGTTTTAACTCGATCTTTTTTTATTATAATGAATAAGGCCGATCATTTATCACATAAAACGCTCAAATGAATAATTAGAAAGTTGATCATTAACATTATTAAAATTTGCATTCAATAAAACATGAAATGCTAAGTAAAAGTAGTATAACAAGTCTTGATCATTTAAAATGTAAACGAATATTATATTAAAAATTCATGATTGCACTATAAACCTGACTTAGGTGCAAAAGTGACTTGAATCATCATCTAAGCCTACGCATATTGAAGTGAAATACTTACTGTTATTTTATTCAATAATGGAAAGACCCTACGCCTATCACAGTTAAATTCGAATATACACAACAAATATACCTGTCTGATTTATTAATATTAACCATTAGTCCACTATGTTATTGCTTGCTATAAGGGCCTGTGCACATTGGCTCATTTTAGCCACATTTCTACCTTACATTCGGGCTTGCGGCCATTCTGCCTTGAAGACAACAAATACCTATTTTAGTAGTGAATTCGTTATGATGAATACTGAGCAAGATAATTTGAGCAAAATCGAAGAAAACGGCGAATGTTTTTTTCTCAAAGGCAATAAATAATTTTTATGATACATTTTTGGCAAGGCGCAATAAAATAGTCTTTTAACGAGATCCTGTGATGTCCCACCGTTTGACCAGTCAACAAGTGATGTTTAGTCTGCATATTAAAATTTAATTAAGTAAAACAATAAATACATCTCATTTATTAAAATCTAATAATTTCTTTGTACCTAAACGCTAGATAAACATATTTTTACAAAATCTCTATGAAGACGGTTATCAAACAATACACACGAGGTATTTGACCAGAGAAGTCACTTCTTCCAGTTAGATACGATTCCTAGATTTTGATTCATACAAACAAAATCTTTTGAAAGATTAAACTTATGTTCCAAATTTTGGAACATAAGTTTAATCTTTCAAAAGATTTTTAATCTATTAACTTATGTATTCTTTTCGAAGAGCAAATCATTGTACTTTATTCGACTGCTCATCCAAAAAAAACTTAAAACAAAGCAATTGGCATGGGAACAAACTTGAATCTGTTAAACAAAAGTAGTTAATATACCAAGTAGCTAATGTTGCTTCAACACTATTAAGAACTATTTCCATAATGTGGTAACCCAACTGGCGAAGCATAACGACATATACTTAATTCAACATTCAATGAGTCACAAGGTATAGAGAAAGAAGTCGTGGCTGCATTAGGAAAATATTCGACATATTATGTACGGAAAGCACGTACATACTGTTACGTCGGTTGCCTTACGAGAACATTCTAGATTACGTGCGAGTCTCGAATGTTCCTGTAAGGAACTGTCTAGAAGATTTGAGAAAGCTGTGGAACTTTCTCGAAGGATGATGTTTCACTATGGACTGTGAAGAAGGTTCGAGAAGGTTGTAGATCCTTCTCGAAGGATCGGTCGGCATATAAATAGCCGTCGTGTTCGCGGGAGCAGTCAGTCTGATTTTGGCTACACAACGAAGCGAATCGAAATTGACTAGAAGTGCGATATCTGAGTGAATAGTGATCAGTAGTGTATTTGTGATTAAGTTTTAAGTCCTTTGTAATTAATAAAGTTATTTCGTGTTTAATCGGTAGTATTTAATTTATCCCATACCCAGCTCGTAACAATACGATTGAACGTCAGAAGCTTGGAGCTACGAAAACAACTCTTAATGCACCGAAATAAAGGCGCCGACAATGTCAATGTGTAGTTGTAATCGAGAAATATTCAGAGATTTCCGGTACTTTATCTAAACAGCGATATCTTTTACACAAGGATTCGGAAAGATAAGTAACGTATATGTTACTATGTGTTACATCGGTTGATTCCATTCAGTATGATATGAATGTAGACAATTAGGTGATCCGCTGTTTGTCTGCTTATATGAGACAACGTGCAGCTTTTGGGAGGCGGAAAAAAGGGGTAATTTTTAAGAGTTTTGGTGCAAAAGAGAAAATGTTGTATCTCATTTGGTTGAAGAAATCGATAGACAATATTATAGAACTTGAGTTTATGACGATGCCTGACGATGGTAATGATGGGGTTGACGAAAGACCTGCGTATGGAGAAATCATCATAACGCAAGCAGAAATCACAAGAAAGAAGTATCGAAAACTGATAGTGAGTCACTTTCTCGAAGTCACTATTGTTTATTATGTGTGTGCAAGCATGCGATCTGTTTATTATTGTAAGTAGCTTTGTTGAATCGTATCCACTAATACCGCGAACTAGTATTAATCACAGTCCATCAAGTAGGTTCACGTGTGTAGCTGTTGGATAACCGTCCACATTTGTTTATTAAATTTCTCAGTATTTTACACGAGAATAAGTCGTATATTAATCCAGTCACATATAAAAAATGGACGAACACACATGCGAGGATCATATTTGCTCACTTATACTTAGAACAGAAAACAAACAAAAATGTCCATAATTTACACTGCTGCCGATCACTGCAGTTTCTGTTCTACGCATAAATGAATAACGAAGAATAAGACAAATATGATTCTTTAAAAATGAAATAAACAATATAAATCGAGATGCGAAATTACCAACAGAGGGGCATAGTTCATCACATCGTTGGTATTTTCACTGTTAATATTAAAGTTTGCATTCCAACAGTAACATGCTGGGTGAGTCTTAAGCACAACACTGTTCATATTAGCCTCAAGTCTGGACACTTCAAACGCACACGAGTTTATAAAAGTTTTAAACACTGATACACTCAAGCACTGTTTTAACACTATAGGCACTGAATAAGGCATAATGAGGAACAAGGAAGCGTCCTGCGCAGTCGCCATGACTGCGGAGAGGACTGGCTCTAGGCTGATTGAGTCTGTGTTAGTGAGTGGGGGAGGTCGTCGAGCGAGCCCGAGCCAGGGGCGGCGCCTCTTCGGGTTCTGTCCCGGAAAGAGCCGAAGCCCGAGTCGTGAGTCCTAGGGGGGGACGTACCTACGAATATCCGCGGCATGTCGCACTCCTCGCACTTGTCGAGGAGCGGGTGGTTCCTGAACGTGCACATGTGGCACTGCCAGGAGGACGAGGGTCGCTGCCCCGTGTAGATGTTGCTGTAGAAATTCCCGGCGTCGTCCGGCTCTGGAATGTGTTAAGGGTAAAGATGTGAGATCGTTAGCCCTTAAGGTGTTAATTGCGGCTTCAGTCTCCCATCCCGATTCATTTCGCTACTCGCCCGTTGAGCTTTGAGTATTAGCTGAAAGTAGGCAAGATAATCGTTCAATTAGCCCAATACCCAAGCCTAGTTAGGAACCACCATCCACCAACCAACCCACCAACCGTCTTAGCTTACGTGATGCCTATGGGAATGTAGTCGTTGCGTCCAGCTGCGAAAGACAAAGAAAGTAAGGAAAGGTCCCACTCTCAGGCTCTATTCGATCGAGATGAAACAGTTCAATAAGGTTTTAAAAATATCTTCCATGATATTGATAAGACTTCACGGAATTGCGGCGGATAAATTGCGATAGGCTCGCCCCCATTGCATAACAAACAACCGTTATCGGTAAAGCGATAGTTTACTACGTTCATTTTTCCTGCCTGCTTTATTTGTCAAATATGTTGTATGTTGTGGTTCAATTTAATGAAAAAAAAAATCAATTACGATTCTAGCCTGTACGTGGTGCCTACTATCGAATAAAATCTTGAAGATAGCAATACGTGGTGGCATCTCCAATTATAACTTCTCTACTGCAATATTTTTTTAGCAGATTCGGAAAACGAAAATGAGAAAGCCGTTGATGTTATGATGTAAGCCCTTCTTCTGGGAGAAGACGGAAGCAGTCAACATTAAGATATCGATTCATACCATGTCCAGACATCTCCAGCCGTTTCGCAAGCGTGCCGCACTGGTTCCGCAGTCGCTCCACCTCGTCGCGTAGCCGCTGCGTCGCCGACACGGTAGGTGCCGGCCCTGACAGGATCCGCGTTTCCATCGTCAGCTGAGTAAGACGGCCCTTCTCCTGTGCTAATGCCATGGCAAGGCGCTCCAACCTTTCTTTCTGACGCTCGATTAAGGCACGATCTAGAAAGTAGGGTAAAGATTGGGAGTGATGTTGGATTGTTGCTTGTACAGATTACCTAATCATTGAAAGTTGTACAGCTTGTATTAGGTCTAGCCAGCCAATGACGAATTGCCGTTTAGTCTGTTGGCTTTAGCGAAAACCTAGGCATCCGAACTAGGAAATAAAAGCAAGTTTAATCCATCCGACGGCTATTGAAAGTAGTATGACCGTATGACGTATATATTCCACATTCTAAATGCATGATTTGTACAATTCGCAATTCATGACACGCCGAGAATTCTTTCTATTACGAAAATACACAGATTTCTAACGTAGAATGAAAAAAATACCGGAGTTATCTATGCTACTGTCCAAACAAACTTGAAAACTTTTCACCTGCCGACGAATTGCGTGCACAATAAGAGCATATAAATTATGCACCTACGCTTTTTGTACTAGTGGAAACTGTCGCAAGTAAATAATGTTTTTAGAGCTTTCAAAACAACGGATAAACAGCGTGATTATTTCATACTGAAAAGATTTTCTATTGTTGCTACGATTAGATCTTCATTCACCTGCTCCAATTTGTTTTGTTTTCAATATGGAGGATATACTTGATGTGACGCGTACTTTAGGAAGACCTTTCATGAAATGGTGCAGTGGAAAGAGGTGACGACACGGTATTACTGTATTGTTTTGTTTTGTCAGATACAAAAAATCCCCAAAGAGCATCGGGCTAGCTGTTCATGCTTTGAATTTGCAATTAGCAACTTGTCTTGAAGCAGGTCACCACAGAACAGAATACTTTTACATTTTTTTCCTCAAATGACTACAATTTGTTTTATATCTAGTTAGTTATTTTTACTAGTAGTTAGGTAGTAATGACTAATTCATGTATGAAAAATTAATACTTTTATGGTATTATCTATCAAAATAGGCATTAAATTATCTCCTATAGTTTGATTATTTTTGACTCATGTATTACAGCTTAGTGCAGTTACCAATTTCTTTTGTGATTCATAGAATAATATATTTTGTAAATAAAAACCACTAGTAAATAAAAACTAGATAATAATAATAATCTGGATAGAATGCTAATTTATTTTTTATGGGGTTTGTTCTGAGTCAGCTATAGGATAACACAAAAATTGTTGCTATCTAAACCTCTAGGTACAAAACTGAGACTATCCCACTTTTGGGAGACTTCAATGACATACAACACAAGCAGTACCTGATTATAAACCTGAAGTTAATTATAGTCATCAACGTCCCGCCCATATCCTAATTAATTTGGGGTTGACACACCATGGTTTTATTCTACCTTACTTCTCTATTAGTTGTCATCATATAAGTCACCCCTCTTCTAGTTATTTCATTTTCACATAGTCCATTCACATTCATACTTTCCTAACAGCATTTTCCTCAAGTGAATTATGGTGTTATAAAAAAAACAAATTGTATTTAGAACTCACCAACAGTAATTGATCCAGGAGGTTCTGGAGCGGTTCTGCTGGGTCTGGGCGATTCGATGCGCGAGGACGGCGGGGGCGGGGGCGGCGCTTTACGCCGCACGCCGGGCGGCCGCGCCGTGCTGGGGCTCACCGTCACCGTCACGTGGCCCTCAAAACCCCCGTCCTCTTCCCTTGTATCTCTTACAGGACTAGCCATATTCGAAGTTGGGGTACAAACAGTTAAATTCACAGACGTTATAGCTCTAGGACTATCATAATCTTCTAACCAAGGATCACAATAAGCACGGCTCAAGTCCATATGACAATTGACATTAACTGACAAATTCAAGGGATAACCCCTTCCTGGCTGGAAAGGTGTATTTGTTTTGGACTCTTTTATAGGCTCTTTCAACACAGATGGTGCTGGCGACACAGTCCTACAAATATCAGCCTCCGGTTCCTGTAATGTCTGTTTAAATGCAATATCTGGATTTGGTTTAATGAAATCTAATGTGTTTGGCCGTTTTGGCTTCTCTTGTGGGCTCACTGGTTTGGGTTGTGGTTGTGGCTCCTCCTTTTTAATTGTTTTTTTCTTTTCTTTCCCTTTTTCTAACCTTTCAGGTAAGTTGTTTTGAATTTTATGACTCTTTGAAATCCTGTAGTTGGTACTCTCTGGTTGTTCAAGTTCCGTTTGTTCTTGTTGTGGAGAAACTACTTTATCCTCTTGTGATGATTCAACTTTTTCTTCCCTCAAGTTCTCATTAGTTAATTCCAAGTCGCTGGGAGACTCAACACTGTACTTTGCAAAGCAGTTATCAATGTTTATTACAGTGACTGGTGACACATTGTTGTTTCTTCTTATTAATTCCTCATTTTTGGTGTCAACAATGTTTTGATTGGCATCAGTGTTCAATTTGATTGGTTGTTCTGGTGCATCAGTAACAGAGCTCAGTATTGCCTTCTGTGGCTCATCGCAAGTGATAGATTTGAGTTCTATGGACTTGACAGCTTCATGCTTCACTATGGGCTGGTTGCGGCACTTGATGGGCAGGTTGAGCCTGAGTTCATTGAGCTGGCGCGCGGCTGCCGACGAGGAGGCATGGTAGGCGTGCGTTAGGGAGGCCTTGACTTCACTGTGGAGGTGCTTCTCGCAGGCTTGTTTATCGTGACAGTACAGTTCGATTGTGTTTGACACAACATGATCAGGTACTCCGGGAAACTTCTGTTTGAGCTCATGAAACAATTGCATAAGCGATATATTGGTGCATGCGCACGGTGCAGGGCTCGCAGCGCTCTCAGAGGGGGCAGACATCGCCGCCCATCCTAGCGCAAGCCCACCGCTTCGCCGCGAATTCTCTCCTTACGGGAGCGCCACAAATCTTTTGCCACTCACCGGTGAAAACAATAAAACATTTTATTACCTAATTTGCACTGTAAATAACGTCTTGTCTATTTTGTGACGTCACAATCCCGAAAATCACGATTCTGGACAGTTACGTATACATACCCGAGTTTTCGCGTCAGTGACCATTCATGCTATGTTAATCCCGACGGCACACACATGACGAAAAAGAACACATACCGAGACAAGGCTGAATTTTTATATCTTTTGTTATCATACCAAAGCTTGATATTTCGTGAAATTGCAACATACGGGTGAGATGATGGTAAGCACAATTATTTTAACACAATACAACATACATGTTTTATGCCCTTTACAGTGAGACGGAAAACACCTAAGAAGTACAAAGGCAATAATTATTGCACCCAAAAATAAATTACGAAAATTGCACGACTTGTCAATCCGATTCTGCCATTTTGGCTATAGACAATTAGACAAATGAAAGTATTTTTCTTTCTGTCTGCTGGCTGCATAGAGGAATAAGCTCTAGAGTTGACATAGCTGGACTTCCCCTCTGCCAAAGTATGTGTTCATATACATGGGCCATTTGGGGCCAAGCACGGGTTATCTAAAACTAGTTCATTCGCCGACAGACGCCATTGGGTATCGTTTTAGAGTGCAAACGAGTGCTCTCCGAAAATGATCGCTTAAAATCTGCAAAACCATGATGTTTCGTATCACATGTGAGTATACAATAAATGTTTTTCAGTTCAGTTATCAGTTACCTATTAGTATGTTCACGTTATATAGTTTTCTTGTTTATGTGGCTGAACAAAAAGATAGAAGATAGGTTTAAATAAAAAAAAGTATTTCTATTAGTAATAATGTTGAGAATACGCCACTTGTAGTTTCATTCATATAATTATAAGAAAAGTACAAACCCAGCTATGGGGCTTATTTTAAATATGAAAAAAAAACAACCGTTGTCGTACACACGGTTACATTATCAAGCTATACTTTTCCAGTTTATGCTGATCTCGCATTGTACACGATTTCCGTACAATGCGGGGTCAGCTTATACTGGAAATGTATAGCTTGATGTGTAGCCGTGTGTACATGTTGCCGATAATACCAACCTACGCAGTTTCGTTGGTCACCTATTTAACATATTTTGTATTTATTTATATAAATGATACACGAAAATTTGTCAATGTTTGTGTGTTTCTTTATTGTGTATTTGTGTGGTTATTTTTACTTCGCGTGCGTTTGTGAGACATAGATATTCATGTCTCTGTGTGTGATTGTCAAATTTCCCCGTAGTGTATGTGTTTACCTCATCTCCCGCAAAAAGGAGTAGAAAATTTTGTTCGGCTATTCGCTCCTTGATGCCACCGTAGCTTATTAATTTATTACTCTATGACTGGCTGCCATTTGATTGCTAGCGATACTTATTGATAAACAATAAAACTAATAAGTACCAAGTAGCCAAAAACTATCTTATCATGGACTCGTTATCATGATCATGAACTCGTGAAAGTTGTACATACCAATGTGGTACGTTATGTTACAGACTAGCCGAAGACTCGCGGTTGACAACCAACAGTAGTGACATTTATTACCGATGTGAGTCACTTGTTTTCTGCAAAAGTAATTATGTGACATGTTTTATTCCCATTCCTGTAATATTTCATCGTCTACCAGAGTTTCAAGACACTCATTCTTTTAAAATTATTGTGTGAGGCGTATGTATCTAATAATTCCAAAGGAGAGCAACATCAAAATCAATGAGGGCTATCGTTTTTGAGCTCACCAGACGGCACCACTGTCTATTAAGGTCCTGTCAAAAATTCTATTTTATACTTTAAAGTACGAATAACTTCATGAAAAGTTTATTTTATTACGTATAAAAACATAGTGTAAACTTCAGGTTCATATATTCACAATATTTTCCATAAAATTAGCAAGCATGAAACATTTAAAAATCATTTTATCTCCAAGTACTGAAAATTAAGATTCTAAGTTGCTACTTAAAATCTTCAAGTCCTAATTAATCAGGAATGGCCCAATCTAGAATATCCAGAATCGTGAATATTTGTAAAAATACGTGTAAAAAATCACGCAAAGTGAACTTTCTATGACATCTGACAGTTCGGTGCCCCCGCGCTACACTGGCTCCTCTAGCGGCGAATTCCTACGCGATAGCCCCCATTAACTTAATTTGCAAAGAGTCAACATAGACCAAAAGGAAATGTTTTCTATTCTGTTTTTACTAGCCGATGTCGATTTTTCTGTCATGCCCAGTGAATTGGAAAAACAAGTGAGGAAATGTTTTGTTTGTCTGCCAAAATCATGACAGATGTCAGCTGTCACTAACTATACAATCAGTCAATTTCTAGTCGGGCTGTTTTGGTACAATCAGATAATTAATAATTAAATTAATCCAATAAAATGGTCGACGACCTAAGGAAATATCTTAACCATCTACTGGAGAAGTAAGTATTCTATTCAAAGTGTCATGAAAAATGATAAAATATGATTGAAACATTGTATGTCATTGTTTATAGGGTGAACGGGCTCCACTGTATCCTAATAACTGATCGTGATGGCGTGCCTTTAGTTAGGGCAGTCACGGAGAGGGCTCCACAGTTAGCTTTGAGGCCTAACTTCATATCCACATTTGGCATGGCTACGGACCAAGCAAGCAAACTCGGCCTAGGCAGGAACAAAACAATAATATCTATGTACTCTAGTTATCAGGTAAGTGCAAACGCAATGACTTCTCAATCTAGATAATTATAATGTTTATTTCTCCATAGGGGTCTATACAAAAAGCTTTAGGCTTCTTACTACAGCAATACTGGCAAACTAGACTTCAGAACATAATTTCAAAACAATGAAACAACAACAAATTCTTAGCTATATTTTAAATATAATTAACCCTTCGTGTGCCGGAAACGTGGATCTACGCGAGACACAATAGCTTTTTAATTGTGTCTATATACTCGGCATACGAAAGGTTAAAAGTTTAATCTTATTAGTAATTGCAACTATTTAATTGAATTAGACGATTTTTTATATTAAATAGGCTTGCGTTTGGCCGCAACTCGCCTGATGTGCAGCAATGATGCATCCTAGGGTGGAGCATGTTTGCCTAGAAGAAACCAATTCACTCGAACTTTGAATAGATCCAGATTATAATGATCAGGGAACAGAGGAGCAGGCAGTGAATTCCACAGACTGACTTTTCTCCATCAATGAACAAAACATCCCGCTTGTAATCCCTAGAGGGTTAGGCATAGGTGTGTCTAAATAGTACACCCAGTCTAACAAGTCTACTGAAATGAGGGAGACTGCTGCAGTTAGACTTTGTATTTTAATATAAATTAACAAATTTTGACCTGTTTCCTTTCTGCTACTCTAAACCAACTATTTATGTTCTTTTTATTAAAGGTAATACAGATGAATAAACTACCTTTAGTAGTCACATTTATTGGTAGCGACAACTGCAATACTGGCCACATATTGTCTTTGGAAAGCCAAATAGAGCCGTTCCTAAAGGATTTAGCAGCTGTAGTGGCAGATGCACCATAAGTTAAGTCAGTTTTGTTTGATTAAATCCTCTTTATTATAAAACACGGTTTAACAATTTTAGTGGTTTAAGGGTGAATTTCACCATAACATGAAACATACACAAATCTAACTGCATTCAAGAGTTGTCAGAGTAAATTTTCTAAAATGTTGATGGCTCTGACTACTCTGGAATGCAGTTTAGATGTATTGATCATGAATGTTTAGTTTCATTGTGAAACTCATCACAAGTTATAAAAGGTATAATGGACACTGACACTAAAACAATTACGGTGTGTGCTGAATATGTTTACGTCGTAACCGTTTTAGTGTCCATCCCACCCTGTATAAATAAACATGCAGTTTTTCAAAAGCTGAATAATAGTCTGTCAAACCTCATGTGTGATTGGTTGTCTGTATTTCCCACAACAACGAACAATCAAAACATAGAATTTTGAATAAATTTGCAAAAAAATAATATATTGATTACATTATCAGAAGTTAAACCATGTTTTGTAATCATGGGAAATATTATTTAAGTTCTCTTTATTTTATCTAATAAGAGTCATTCAACATTGTTATATTATTTAAAGATTTTTGGATTGAAGTAAAAAAAAATGTTTATTTGATATTGAAAGGTAAAAAGTAATGTTGTAAAATGCACCTCTGCAAAACACAATTATCATTATTAATAAAGCCACAGTTCTAAACACATTTGTCAAAAGAGACATTTATTTAATTTTATAGACTGTATTTTTATTAAAATTCACCTACTTCCTTTTTATAAATAAACCCAGGTTTAAAAATAAAATATAGTATTATGTATTACATATATGTAATTTGTATATACCTAAATAATACATTTTTTATATTATTATAATTAGTATAAAAATAAGCAGAAATAAAAGCCAAATTTGTATTTTTATGCACTTTTTATTTACACTTTTTGATCCATACAAGAATGCGTTTAGCCTATGAAAGGCTGGTAATACTAAAGAAAACAATATTGTCTCCGACTACACAGCTAGACAGACAACTGTCTTTATATATTATAGTCCATGTATTTTGTATTGGCAAATATAGCTGCTGTAGTCTATGTCTTAACTACTGTGAGTATAACAGTTTTTATTATAATTTTCGAAATGAACAGAACATTCTTTACAAGTATTCTTTGCATTAAAAAATGTTATTTTTTTGCATTTTACTATGCTTTTGCTTGAGAAGCACACAACCTCTGAGCTTTTAAATTATGTTGAAGTAATAGTGTTGTAAGGATTTTTGACATTTATTGTTTGGCTAACTTTTGGTAAAGATTTGTGAAATTAACAATTGTACTGAAAGAACAAGATAGCCGCGTGATAGTTCCGATTACGGCCGTGCGTCAAAAGTTCCAAGTGTATGATGATCACAGGTTGACGGGAGTGACGAGAGCCTTGCCGGTGAGTGCGTTGACCACGTTGTTGGCGGCGAGCACGGCCATGTCGCTGCGTGTGCGCACCGTGGCGCTGCCGATGTGCGGGAGAACGACTGTTCAAAGAGAAATCGAGTATTAGTCAGCCTCGGCCATTAATAAGGTGCTCTAAAAAAATTAAGGCGGGAAAAGCTGTTGATTGATCGCGGTCTGGTTACACCCTGCAAAACTTTCGTATCAGAAGGTTCATCGGTTTTTCTTTTATCTTGTATTTGAGATTTTTTATTCTAGTAAGTAAAAGTATGTTTGGTCAGTTGGTCGTCTTAGGGACTTTTTAAAAGCCTTACTTAAAAAACCTAAACGAATGCCTATTTATTACTAAGGTTTGCACTGTTAGCATGTAAGCCCACTCAATAGTACACTTTTACTTAACCATTAATTACCTAGATGTCGCCAACTTTTAGTGAATAACCGGCCCTATTGGCTTCGCCGTACTCGGGTAAAAAGGGCATGAAACAAATATGGACAAGCCTCCTATTGATTTTCCGATACTAACATAAGTTGGGCAACGTGAGCAGTTTGTGGTCCTTGGGTAAAGGCTCCGGTGTGGTAACATCGAGGCCGGCTGCGTAGATCTGCTTGTTCTTCAGGGCATCGTACAAGGCATCTTGGTCGACCAGGTCTGAAAAATTTATTAATCCAAGTCATTAAATGTTAAATCCGGCTACTAAGTATGTGTTATGAATGATCTGTGAACGTAACGTTCGTTTATGCCTGAAGAAAAGGACTTCAACTGCTAGATAAAGATCTATATCTCTGTCATGTTGTGCCTTGTGGTACGCAGTCGTCAATCCAGATGTTTTCGGGCCTAATCAGCTATCCAGCCATTCTGCAGGCGATCCTTCCCGCCCTAGGCCACTTTGGCCAATACAGCTAAATAGGTAGAAGTCACAAGATAGACCGCATCTACCCGTCGTCACAGATAATATCATAGCCGTCGTGCACAACTACTTGCAGTTAAATGAAAACTTAAATGAGGCAAAAGACAACTATCCTGATCGCTACGTACTGGTCGGACGAAAATTGCGTCATCGACATAAGTAGCTAAACTGGTGATTTTCTGTTACTACTGTTCGATCCAGGGTTAGTGTGGACCACTGATGATAAGGTTTGCCCAACTCATCCCGCCACCTCCTACGAGGTCTGCCGCGACGTCTTCTAGCTTAGTCTGGTACAGTGGTAATAGAATGGGGTCTTTCCTCACCTCCGCGTCCAACATTGATGACGATAGCGTTGCTCTTCATCTTCCCGAGGGTATCCTTATTGATCAAGTGTTTTGTCTCGTTGGTCAGCGGTACGGCCAATACTATGAAGTCACTTTGGGCCAACAGCTGGTCCTGGGTCACAAATTCGGCTCCTAAAGCTTTGGCTGAAGACAACAGCGATTAGTTTTTATAAAATCTGTATTTTTTCATGTATTCAAACGTTATTTAGTTGGTTTCTAACAATAACAAAATACCAACTAACTACTAAAACTTTGAAATTCTCAAAAGATATAAATTATTTGATTGATGGACTCTTGTATAGGATTTCTTTAATGAGAATTTGTAATACGGCGTTATAGTTTGTAGTGCGTCGTTAAAGATGTTATGAGTCAATATTGCCTATCGTAACGAGTCGTGCACCTAGAATACCTACATTACGTATCGTCATATCTTGTTATTTACATCGTAATTTGTCTTCTCAAATTAGAGGCAGTCAATTATCATTATTCTCCTGCCCATATCCCAATTTATTTGAGATCGTCTCTATGGGCAAAATGTCAATGGTTTTATTTTAAAAAAATCAGCATTTTGAAAGGAAATCTTTGCCATACCTTCAGGCTTCTCCCTATGTCCGGAGTACACGAACTTCTCGACTTCGAAGCCTGCGAGCCGCTTGACCACCGCCTGTCCGATCCCTCCTAATCCAACGATGCCCACGGTACTGCCGCGGATATCCTGGCCGAGCACCTTGTCGAAACCGATCTCCCATTCGCCCCTGTAATTGTAACAGTGATTAAATGTTATGCAATAAGATCATAAGACGGAATTGGAAGTGAAACATAATTCATTTAGGTATAGAACTAGACAAATAGGCAGCTTTTCCACCAGAAATGTGCAAAGATGTGCAGCGGGCGATGCTTAAAACTATATAATCACATAGCTTGATAGCTGAACCCGAGCTGTGAAAAATAATTTAAAGGAAGCGATATTATTGGTATTATACTTCCCTAGTTACGCACCCTCGCACATCTTTGGTGGAAACGTAGCCTTACCTGGGATCGATCCCAAGATCATTCCGATCTTTCGATAATCTGTAACATAAATAGTAAAAACGTTCACCAATCGCTAAGATTCACACGAGCGTCTCTATCGTTATCGTTAGCTTTAACAGATGCTATCGCGATTCAATCAACGCTGTTGAGATTACTATTAGGTAACAGCATAATCTTAGGCTGAACATTCATCAAAGTGGTGTTATTGCCTCGCTCGCAACTTTGAAACCAGGCTTTAGTATGCTAGATTAGGGTCCTATTTTCCACGATTGTAGTTTTATATGCGGTTCCCTTGTTCCTTCAACACAAGTTTCCGTAAACCTGACACACCGCCGAGTCGCCGACGAGAAAGTGAATAAGTGTTGGCTATTATCTCGCTCAAGAAAAGAGAAAGAAAATAATACATTCATAGCAATAAATGCTTGCTGACATACATCGCCGCCGTCCCGTTTCGAACAACTAAATTAAACAACTCGTTTATAGTTGCTAACTCTACCCGCTTCTTGCTCATCAGGTGCTGTCATGAGGTTTGCTATATTACTTGTGAACCTGCTCCAGGTTTTCAGTGAACCGTCTGGCAGTTCCCAGCATGAGAGCCACGGCAATTTCCGCCACAGCTGACGCTAATACAGCGGGCGTGTTGGAGAGCTTGATGCCCCTCGCTCTCAGTTCGTCCACGTTGCAGTGGTTGTAGCCAGCTGAGACTGTCGCCACCAGCTTCAGTTGGGGACCTGGAACATGATAATATCACATCTGTATTCTCCGAAGAGGTTGGGTTATAGTATAGGTTTCATGTTATAGAGGGCAAGCCTATCTTTTTAACCAATCATTATCTAGCCTCCTGCGGCTGCGATTTCCTTGTAAAATTCTAATAAAACTACTCCAACCAATGTTTCTTATGCAATGAGTCGGATTATCATCGATAAAGGTTTGCCATTCAATTCTTGTTCTCTCGTAGATTTAAAAACGTCATAGATTCAATCGTCTTCTCTTATCGGAGTCCAGATAACCGCGGTTTAAAATAAAATTCGCCGACATTGAGAGATAGGTGGTTGGTGGTTCTATTGACAGCGCGAAAAAGATAAGGAAACAACACTATTATGAAGCGAAACTGGATGTTACATTATGCCTCAAAAGTTACGATCAACCAGTGAGGATTGTATCCGGTTGAAATAATGTTTCATACGAGAATTTGATGTCTTCTGTACAGTAATTTCCATCAGTCCAGTCCCAGTCAGAGTACCATGTAGCTATTAAGTGTACTGTCGTTGAAAAAGCACCATATTTTCACTCCAGTATGATACTGAAGGTGCCAAATCCTGGGCTGAATCAATTTAGATTGGCATCGTCACTCGAGTTGAAGAATGTTTCACGCGTCCGCTTTGTCTAGAAATAGTTAAAATTAGGACAATGTCTAGTTACCAGCCTTATCCAGCAGTTCCTTGGTGATAGGAAGGTTGGAGCTCCAGACAAGGGCTGAACATCCTGGGATGAGCTTCAAGAGGTCCTCTTTAGCCAGAGTCCGGCCTTCCTCGCCGAAGTTCAGGTATTTCGTTTGTAGGACTGTGAAACTGAAAGCTGTATTAGTTTTATGGTAAAAGGAGGTGTAGGTAACTACACCGAGTGTCAATTACATTTTTAAGGAACTCGTGAATGCCGCTGAGGCTTTGATTGGACACCCTTTGGGCCCGAAACTAATTTATAAATAGGTTAAGAAGGAGGAGTGGTGGTTATGCATTTATGATTGAATTGCAACATCAGGCCACTGGCCACTACGCGGCTTCGCACGCATTGAGTGCGGAAATTATCACACAGGAACGTAGATACTACCGAGTAAAAAGTAATCGAAGTCCTAATCCCCCAGATACGTATGTATTTATTCGAATGCCAGTTTCATCCAAATCCGTTCAGCAATTAAGACGTGAAAAGGCAACACACACCTATAAAGTTATTTTCGCATTATTTTATAATATTAGTACATATGGACTTGTTCATTATTTATCCCATTGGTTATGAACTTTGGCCCCTGAAATCAGTGGTGTTTCTGTCTTAAAACTGAAAGGTTATCGATCATCGCAAACCGTTTAGTTTTACATTGGCAATCATGATTAGGTACATACAGTTGTCTTAGTTAGTTGGGCCTTGAATGCGTAGGACCTTACCCCTACCATAATAGTAATACGAACTTCAAAACTGATTTATATCCGTCACATCACCATCTCAGGTCCAGTTGAAAACCAGCGTCGGGCAGTGCTGCTCGGCAGTTTGCTGAACTGGGCCTATTTGGCGCAGCCGTGAGACACAATTATCTCTTGTTTTTACTTGTTTAGGTTTATGCTCTTTTTAATGTAATTTTTTGTTGTGTGCACTTGTGGCATGTGCCAAATAAATATGTTTTCTTTCTTTATTTATTTAACTATAACTATATTCTGAAGCCCCCTAGCCCTACCTAGGTAGCTATTTATGCTTACTACATTTAACATGATTAGAAAATGTATATTTTATTTATTTATAGGTAGTACTTATCTTGGTATTTCCTCTAAGAGGGTAACACTTATGTTCTAGTTAGGATTGCCACCCGTACTATAATATGTATATGTATAGTATCGTACTGTATTTCAGCCAATTGTACTGTATATTATAGAAAAATAATATAGTACGAAAAATACTATATTTTTATGCCTAATCCTCAACTGTCGCGCTTTTTTTATATTAACTGTGACTGGTCTGGAACGCACTCGCAGCGGCGCAGCACTAATTTCAGAAAGAAACGTATTCGCGGCAACAAACATAAAAAAGAGTTGAATCTAAATTGCCCATATTCTTAAAATTATTTTAAGAGTAATAGATCATTGATGGCCAAAGCGAAGAGCAATAACAAATATATACATGGAAAAATACATCATGGTAAAAATAAATGTGTACTTTTTACCCCGCATTTCCCAAAAGAACTATATTTTTTCAAACTTTTTACGGAAAGATATTATTTTTTTTTCAAAAAACAGTTGGCAGCCCTTGTTCTAGTCTAAGTTTTAGAAAATCAGAACAATGCTATATAGTCTTTGAGTGCAACATGAATAATAGTAGATAATATTGTGTTTCTAATTTAGTTCCCATAAAATGTTTCCTTGTAAAATTGAATTATAATGTCTATAACTACACATCAAGTATAATTCGAACATTGTGGTCTAGTAGGTAGGTAAAGTATACCAAATATACCTATTAATTGCTAGTCTTATTTTTGTAGATGCGAGTGAATAACTTGAAATGGCCTTGTCCAAAACTCATTAATAGGTCATTACCATTGCCAGCTAGCGCAAGCTATTTTTGAGCGACCATTGCAAGCAGGAAAGCATTTAACTGGCTTCAGTAAACTGTTTTATTACTAACCTATGTATTTTAAAATATACTGAATGTGAAATTATGGTCCATTGTTTTGTCACTAAACTATTTGAAATTGACGCGTTCAGTAATGTTTTGCTCACTATTTTCATGTAAATAACCAATACATTTTTATTATGTATGAATTCTTGAGATTAGGTATGACGTACGTATGTTATCAACATGCATTTTGTGTTAAAATAGAAATACTAGGTATGTACTTACTGTTCTTCTAAAACTTTCAGTCCACTGGCTGGAAAATCATTGGAAGACACTAAAACCTTAAGATTTTTCGTCATTGTGCTATGCGCAGCGCAACTTGCCGGTATCGCGACTCCAACTAACAGCACCACAGCTACATAATGTACAATCATTGTATATATAACGGTTTCAAAGATATCGTATCTCGAAATCAAAAGATAAATACGTATTGCTATGGAGCGGGCCGGAGAGGTTGTGAGACCGGCTGTATACACTCAAGGCCTTGGATCCAGAAAAAAATGGAGCGGTTTGTCTACGATTGGCGGGAATATGGTCACTAGTCTCTCCGTGTTTATGTTTCGTGCGTCTGATAAACTCAGCGGAACATAACTACATAATTGTATGTATTTTGTTTATATTTAATTAGAGTAGGTAATGTATTTTAATTTATATTATTATGTACCTACCTACTTTCATAGGCGAGCTTTTGTAACATTTTCGGAAGAATATTGTCCGCATTTTTCAGTTGTCTTATCATTACTGCTTTCCCATTAGGAAATCTTGTGTTGAACTACTTAAGCTTGCGTTGCTTGAAGAGCAAACATTGGATATTGCAAGATCTCC
The DNA here is from genome assembly GCA_947578425.1 of Eugnorisma glareosa. Taxonomy (NCBI): domain Eukaryota; kingdom Metazoa; phylum Arthropoda; class Insecta; order Lepidoptera; family Noctuidae; genus Eugnorisma; species Eugnorisma glareosa. The sequence goes on from OX387976.1 coordinate 3,876,963, forward strand.
AAGGTATTAATCTAAACTACCTGCAAATGACAACTTCAAAAAATTGGTGGCGATGCCACATTACCACCATTATTATTTCTGACAACTTAGCAAAAAGGTAACATTCATTAGAACCTTTTTTTGTATTAAAAGGTCACATTAGTCCCGCATCACAGGCCTGCAACCTTTTGCTCTTCGCTTGTGAAAATTATCTATTTGCCTTGGTTTATTAGACATTGACACCGCTTAATAGATACCGCCGTTACTTTGCAAATAAAATACCCTTTTAACTCGCCATCTTCTTTATAATATCACATGCTACCAACCAATCTTACCAAACCTATCTGGCCATTTCTCTGGCACACACACGTATCTTCACCTAGGGGTCTGTTGTCAAAGATGTAATAAAGCTCTCCATTGATAAGATACGCCTCCAATTGACAGGCAAGTGCAGACTAGGCAAATTCCTGCCTAACGAATAATGCCAATCCTTAACAAAAAATTGGTATAACTGGCGAATTTATGTGGGTATGCCAAACACTATGGGGAATGCATGCGTGGTGTTATGATTGTGCTTAACGAAAATGAAAGACCGACCCCGAAGGCGGACCCAGTGTTCACTGTTCAGGCGTAGTCAACTCTTGTTTTCGAGGTTCTTGGATATGCCTCTTCCTTAAGATTTTCTTCCATTATTTTTGAAGCACTGGAGAAAAAACGAATTCCTCCACTGAAACGAATTGTGTGCCTGCCTGCGCTTTAGCTCATTGGATCACTGGCCATTGTTCAAGCCAAAAAAAAAACAAGAAAATTATAATACGATTTTATTTGGATATTATTCAACCTTAAACAACAATTATTCAACGTTTTTTATAGGATAAATGAGATATTAATGCATCCAATACAATTTCGCAACTCGACAAACCTGTCAGACTCAGTGGATTGTAGGTATTTTCTACCTATGCGTACCTAAGTAGGTATAATCTTCGGCATATCAACAAGGAAACAGCATGGGCTTGCCTTGTAGGGCCAACAATATATTCTGAGCTGATATTGTCGCCATCTTGTGTCTTGTGTTGATTGTTGCACTGCCCAAATGAGGAAGTATGTCTGAAAAAGAAACAGGTTTTATTTTCTACATTGTTGAAAGAAACTTTTTATCTATGAGTTTGCAGATAATCAATGGTAAAATAACTTAAATTACTTTATAGAATGACCACTTTAAGTATGCGGTTCAAGGTGACGCTGCTTGTCAAGAAAACTTGAATCGATGTGTCAAATGTACCAAACATTTATTTTAGTCTTTTGTTTTCCCGCCTGCACAGATATGTTAGTTGAAGTGTACCTAGCTAAGTCTGTATGGAGCCAGCAATATTACCTTCTTGCTGACTAACTATTTTTTACCTTATGTAGTATAGTATGTATGAACTCTTCCATTGTTAACGCAATGAGGGAGAAGTCGAGAAAACCCAATTTACATTTAGGATTGAAGTGTGTTCGTAAAATTTTCATAATGAAAATGTGCAATGAACCTGCCATTTTAAATTTGAAAAGTATTAGGAACTTTATAATTCTCAGTTAGTTGGACAAAATAAAGTAAAAAGTCTTTTATCCAATTAAGCTCTCAATCACTTTTTGAACGTCAAAAACTACATGATATTCTTCCAAAACAGCCGTGCTTCACAACTTCCTAGTGTTTTAGCTGGGGAGAACAAGTGGCGGAACAAACACCCCAGCGCCACATGTTTCTGTTTAGTCAGGAGAACCTTATTTTAAACAGTCTAAGGTCTCTAGTTCCTACTTTACTCTTTACGGTAGGCTTCCCTTCCCTTTCATCTAAAAACTTACAGCAGTTGGGCAGCGAAACGAGCGGGTGGTCTTTACTCAAGGGCTCTGGTGTAACCACATCCAGTCCTGCAGCGAAGATCTGCTTCTCCACCAGTGCGGTGTACAGGGCGTCTTGGTCTATAATCTCTGAAAAACCATACATAAGCCATAAATTAATTTAAAGAGCGATTGCTGAGGAATTGCATTTCAGGGCCTTCTTTTTCCCAACTATTTTATGATCGGCTTCCAGTCTAACCAGATGCAACTGAATACCAGTCTTTTACATGGAACGACTACATAACCGAACCAGTTACTGGGCGACACCATACCCACAGAGCATCTTATATATGTATAATACCCCAAGACTTTTTTGATTACCCACAACGACTGTCAAAAATCTACAATTGACAGCTGGGACCACCGGCTTAACGTGTCTTCCGAGGCACGAAGGGGTATGCAATAGATGGTGGACGTGGACCGATTTTGGCAAACCTTGAAGGTCGACCCATGTAGCTGTTATTATTATGCCGCAAGCCCCTTATTCTAGATGGGTTAAACAATGGTCTTTTTGATATTCTGTCAAAAGACAAGATAAACTATTGTCTTATCAAAACAACACCTGCATATTTACTCACCTCCCCTAGCAATATTGATCACTACAGCTGTGTTCTTCATAGTCTTGAGAGAGTCAGCGTTGATCAGGTGTTTGGTTTCTTTCGTTAGAGGACACGCGAGGATCACGAAGTCACTCTCTTTCAGCAGCTGATCGATTGGTACCCGTTCTGCTCCTAGCGTCTTTGCTGTAATGGAAGATAAGGAATGTTTTATTTAAATGTGATATACACAAACGAGAACGAGGACCGCCAAACTTCAGATTGGTACGCAAAAATTTGATGCGTGATGCGTGGGCCCAGCCGCCCAGGATCGGGTAAAGTGGTTTGCAATGGAGGAGACCTACACTCAGTATTGGGTAGATACGGATTGAAGAAAAGCACACACGTCAGCAGGTTGACAATGAGATAGGTATGCATAGACTAATAGGGCCAACATTTTTAATTTCGCAATTTAAGCATGGGTAAGTGGGGCGAGACCGCGAGACTATTTTTGCGACAAGCCCGTCACACTGTTCCCAACAAACCACTGCAATTTCTGAAAGCCAGAATCAACAGTGGCGACCTCCAGAAAAGCGTCGAGCTCAACGGAGTCCCGGAGAAAAATATGTCTGTCTTGGATCGCGCAACGAAATTAATCAGAAAAGAATAGCGGAGGAGTAGGAAAGGGCGAGCCTTGTTGCCTTTGACTTAGCGTAAACCTACGGCTGCTAATGAGATTTTTTTACCGGAGCAGCACAAAATTATTTTTTTGAACTTGGTGGTCGAACTTAGGACTGACCAAATTCATCACAATTCTCTGATTAGAACATAATATTTACGGTATTCGTCAGCTAATTTTGGACACTGCTCTAAAATCAACGTGATTATTTTGCAGTTTTTTATCAAACATTTTTAGGAGTATATCTTCCGTATGATCCGAAAGACATCATATTGGTTCTATCTGTTCAATCGTTATCATCGCCATAATGCTTGATATCGGGGGGCGTACTATCAAAGTCCGTCAACGAAGATACGGGCCCGTCCGAAAGTAGCTCGAAACTTCGAACCGTACCGTAGGTTGAAGAGAGAGATATTGAGATATAAGAATACCTACTCCTTAGTATTTACAGATTCAAGAGTTTTGAAAACACATTGGGCGGTGCAGGGACAACTGTCCAATCATAGGTCGTTCAGACCGTATTTAACCCTTCGTGTGCCGGGAACGTAGATCCACGCGAGACACAATAGGTTTTTAATTGTGTCTATATACTCGGCATACGAAAGGTTAAGATCGGTCCGTAAGTGATACTGAGTCGGAAACGCTCGTAACTTTGGTCGAAATTACAGGTCTCATGCTTTGAGCCGAAGCCGAAGCCGAAGCCGATAGAAGCAATACAACTCTGTTGCTATATTTACGCTCAGTGGGAGGTTATCTGGTATTGTAAGATATAATATGGGGCCTCTAATGTCACTTGGTCATGGACAACAGCGGGATCAGGGTCATTAACCGCTTTTCACCAGAAGATTACAATGGATATGCTTATAACAGTAAACCAGACAATTCATGATGACTTCCGCGTCTAACAAAATATTATTATGCTTGCACTAAGCTTATACTTTTTCAAATGATGCAAAAATGTGACTAGTTACCACACTAACACAGTATCGGGTCGGGTGTCACTCTGTTCACACAGTATGATAAGTCTGACTATAATAATCTTATCTGCAAAACACAAAGTAGAAACACATAATGCTAACTAACAACCTAAATTGTGCGTTGTCATTAGGTTATGCTTAGCAAGCAGCCAAATCTTTGATGTGTTTTAAATAAAATGAATGGTAATATTTTTTGCCAACGACGTTATCATAGCTTGTTATATATCCCTAACGTGGCCCCTTAATGGGCAATAATAATTTGATAAGACGTACACACGGCAACACATCAAGCTATACATTTCCGGTTTATGCTGATCTCGCATTTTATAGGATTTCCGTACAATGCGAGGTCAGCTTATACTGGAAATGTATAGCTTGATGTGTATCCGAGTGTACCATCCGAAAGAAGAAGAATATTTTTTTGCCGTCAGTCATCCCAATTTATTTCGTACATACCTTCAGGTTTGTCTGATCGCCCGCTGTACAAGAACCGGGCCACATCGAACCCCCTCAGTCTTCGGAGCACGGCCTGCCCAATTCCGCCGAAGCCGACGATGCCGACGGTACTGCCAGCGATGTCCTGGCCTACCATCCATTGGACACCGTACTTCCACTCGCCTCTGGAATACCAAGATGTTTATTTTTTCATATATAGGTAGGTACGTAGTTGATTAACGTGGATGAAGCAAAAAGTGTGCTTAGGTACCTATAGGTACTAAGAATCGTAGCAGTTAGCGTTCAGGTGGCCTACCATAACGTCTTATAGCAGGAGTAATTCCAGTGTGGTAAAGAGATGGCGCTAGACGACCTGTATAGCTCTGTCTCTTTTCCACACTGTAATTACTCCTGCTATATGACGTCATAGTAACCCCCCAGTAGTTTCTGCCACCCCCATGTAACAAAGGAGTGAGTTTGTACGGACGAATATTATACGGAAAAGAAGGAAGTTGCTCAAAGACGTACCTAAGTAATTAAACCGTGCACCTTTTTGTCGACGTTTTATAAGTGCCCATCTACTTAGGCCTATAAGAAATAAAAATATTTTAATTATGATTTTAAATTTTGTTTATATTATGTTCCTGAAAAACAAATGATATATGTATCATCTTTTGCACATATTCATGTCACTAATAAATTAACGTGAAAATAGAAATGACTTGCAGGTAATAAAAATTCAAGTAGGTACGTTTCCGTAGTTGGTAACAATAACATTATACAGTTGATTGATAGCAAGGACAAAATTATTGTATGAGGCCGCTAAATTGGCTCTAGGTATCTAGCAAAATAATATCATCTATTTCATCGATGGTAAAAAACAGACATTTCCCTGATCTCTCAACTATTTGATTTTGTGGTTTTTGATTTACTCTGCTGATAATTCCATCAGCAATACCATGGACCCTCATCAGAACTTTAATAATGAGTCTCCTAGTGGAAGATCTCCACATCGCCAAGCGGCTATCTGTATTGTATAAGCCAAGAGCGTGCCATCAGTTTTACCCGACGGACCCAGAATGTATGTCCGTTCCATTGTGACCTCTGATTTGGATAAATTTTACGTCGTTAGATTCGCCGTAGGAGCAAAAAGTTTTAGACATTTTAGACTCACGCTTCCAATTCTCGTACTCCTTCCTTGAACCTCCTTGCAGCGGCGATGACAAGCCCCAAAGTGATATCTGCGACGGCATCGTCCAGCACTTGGGGGGTCTTGCCCAGAAGTATACCACGCTTCTTCACTTCGGGAATGTCGATGTGGTCGGTGCCTGATGACATTGTCGTTACTGCCTTTAGTTGAGGACCTTGGAGGAGAGAAGATTATGGATTAGATGGAATCTTACTTTGAATAATTTAGCTGTACCTTCCTTTAAAGGTGGAATCGACATATTGAGTAGCTGTAGCTCTTGGCTTTACACGAGTGAGAAGTCCGAATTCGTACCTAGTTGACGAATTTGTTATGCACGAAAATCGTCTTCCTGATAATATTGGCAGGAAAATATTTTTACTCAAGATAAAATATTAAGAAAAATTCGCTGTCCCATACAAAACCAGCCAGGTGCGAGTCGGACTCACGCACGAAGGGTTCCGTACCATTATCTAAAGAAAACTTAATAATATCTTAGTTGGAAGGCCTCCCATTAGGTGGACCGATGACCTGGTGAAGGTTGCGGGCATCCGCTGGATGCGAGTCGCACGGGACCCGTCACTGTGGTGACACTTGGGGGAGGCCTATGTCCAGCAGGGGACGTCTTTCGGCTGAAATGATGATGATGGCGTCAACGATGTGTGGGACACCCTTTAATTTTCAACTTTATTTGTATTTTTTGGAATTTTTCCTTTATTTGTGCCAAATTTCATGATTCTAGGTCAAAGTGAAGGTTTTTATTCCTTTGCGAAATCGCATACTATATGACAGAAACAGTCATATCTTTTGATCGCGTTGGCTTACAACTTTGATTTTTTCATTGCTCCAAGGGGTAGCGGACCTGGGTTTTTGGTCTTGACAGACAGACAGATGGACAACAAAGTGATCCTTTAGGGGTTCCGTTTTGCCGATTCAGGTACGAACCCTAAAAATGAGCCCAAATGCTACGATGAGCTGCTTTGTCCCCGTATATTCTATGAAATTAGAACGCACCTGCCAAGTCCAATATTTCTCCAGTGAGTTTGTGTTTCGTGTTCCATATAATGGCATCATAACCGCCGATGCTCTCCTTAATGTCTGGTAAACTCTGGGGCTCATGGTCCAGGTGCAATAACACTGTGGCTTCGACCCTGCAAAATTTGATATTAATAATGTTCAGGGCGTAAGAAAATACCGTGAGTAAACAAGCATCTCCTAGAATCTAGAAGGAAAGTAAAATCCAGTGTCCAATAAGATTCAAGATATTTATCAATCTATCATGTCCGAACCTGAAGCCCAATCTCATGTAGGCCCGAGAGTCAACAAGGTAAGAAAATATAGATGGCAATTTGTTTCTATAAAAAATAGAGGAAAATTTAAATACATTTCTATGTACTCACTTTTCTTTTAGCAACTCTAAACCAACGGCTGGGAAACTACTGTGAATAACAAGTACCCTTTCCAGCGACATCTTTCGGATAATTTAACACAACAAATTAAATAATATTAATGATCACTTTTATTCGCCTCTGTTAAATGTGTAGATTATCAGTATGTCGTCAGGTTTTTATTATACTACAATGCGGCTTTGTTTAAAATATTAGCTCTTTATAGTAAATTATCTTGTTCGTATCAGATAAAATAAATTACGACATTATACTAAATTGGTACGTCATATATTATTTATAAGATAAACATATCACACGCTAGACTTTACATATCCTACGAGTGATGATGAATGAATTAAAAACGTTGAAGCTTTGTGTCGTCAGCCTAAATCCTTGGACCTTGACTTTATTGAAAGCGCCATCTAGTGTTGACTAGTAAGGTTTTGATTAAAGGTAATTATAGTGTTGTTTACATTAATAACATTAATTACTCACTTGTTTTTTAATAATTTCAAACCTGCGACTGGAAAACTATTGTTAGCAATAAAAACTCTGTGTAGCGACATCTTATAACTAGCGACTATTTTAATTCTTGCAATATTACAACACAAAAACGAGTTGAAATACTGAGTGACTGACATGACAGTAATCATTGTGACATAACGTAACACAACAAACAATTGTTACGTAACCTTGACCAAAGCGCCATCTAGTGTCGAGTAGCACAAGTTTGGTGGCACAACCGTCTTCTGTTAGAACTAATAGATGGCACTAGCTGTGATATGTGACAATGACTTTGTGAAGATGTCTTAGTTTTTTTTAGGCTGGCATATAAGATGCTCTGTGAGGCTGGCTTCTGCTTAGCCGGACTATTGTGAGTCACAAAAGTCCGGTTAAGCAGAAGTCAACCGACTACCGAAAGAAAATATATGATGTGTCACAATTTGTGACACATCATGTATTTTGCATTAGTATTAGTACCGACTTCCCCAAAGGTGCGAGTGAAACCGTTTCCACAGGTATTACTGAGTTGGATAGACCACCATGAAGTCGGTTAGAAAAAGCATGTTGGAGCTGACTCTCAGTCTGACCAGATACAGCCAGCTAGGGTTCCCATTTCAAAATTTAAGGTTAGATGGGATAAATCGGAAAATCACGAAATATACAAATTATCAAATATCAACGATATCTAAATTAATAGGCACATAAGTACAGTTCCAATTATGTTCCAATAATATAACAACTAAGAAGCCAATCAACATTTTTAAAAAAGAAGAGAACTTTCAGTTATCCAATTTTTTAATATCTCTGAAAAAATGTCAAATGTATTAAAAATTACTAACTAAAATTAAATGTAGGCTCTAGTTAGCGTATGTTTTGTTCTTTATAATAAGAAATATTTTAATCGAGTTAGGGACACAATATAGAGAACAAAGCTTTCAAGAGCGAGCGAAGCGAGCTCGAAATTTTTTGACACTTTGCCTTGGAGAGGATAGAATTGTTTCGATCCTTCATGAGTTACTTGATCGGCTTTTAGACAAAGTCAAAATTTAAGAGAAAGTAGCGAAGTGAAATTTTGACCGCTCGCCCTACCTTCCTTGAACAGGTTAGAATAAAATTGTTTCGACCTACCAGAGTTATTTGATACATAACGAAAATTCAAGATAAAGTAAAATTTTTACATCTACTTCGAATAAATTCAGATAATATGTAATTTGACATCAAAATGACCACTAGCTCTATTTTTTGCAACCTTGTGTATGTAGGCATACCATAATTGCCTATTATGGTCTCGGGGCAAAGGCTCCTGGCAACGCCCACGGTTGCGCAGGCCCTCTATGCTACCTACCGCTTCGCTTCCGGCCAGCCCGGCAAGCCTAGCCCGTGGGGGGCCCGCGCAGGCTGGGGCCCGGCTGGCAAACGCCACCTCGACTATATTATTATGGCCAGTCCGACCCCGTATGCGACTATGGCGGTCAAAATGTTAAATTAATCTTAAAAAAAAAACGGAATTTCCCGTAACTTTAATTTTTTAATTTTCTTTTTTCTGTACTTAGGTATTGGCTACTCTGTGATCTGTTTTTTTATTTTTAAAATATTCTTCTAGATAGAACAAATCAGGCAAATGTCAAAGCTGCCGCATTGGATATAGGTAGGTACTATATTTTTTATTCAAATCTGTCTCTTAATACCTACTTGATGAGGTAGGTACTTACGAATACGTAGATATTAGGTTATCGTTGAAGATGATAAAACTGAATTAAAATATAGGTACATAAGGTAAGGAGCTACAAAATATCAGGCACTTACTATTCATAGTCCACCGTTCATGTTAGGATTTGGAACGATTATAAATTCATGTAATTTTATTTGAAAAAATGTTCCATATTTGTAAAAGAGTTTATTGCTTAAACTATAAACATCATTTAATTGCTACAATACACGGACTGCAGCTACACAGTAGCGGCTATTTAAGATGGGCGGCCATAATTTGAGGATACGTTTACAATATTTTCAGAGAGTCGTTATAATAAAACTATAGGGACGTTTTACACGGGACCGCGCTGTTAGAATTATTATTGCGTTCGACAACTTGCAAGTATCGTGACATGTGTGGTATTGTGATAGCAGATGTACAGACTATGAAGCTAGCAGGCTGACAACAGGCGGCATAATATTTGTACTTACAGATACAAAACATGCCATTGTCCCATCGTAAACTCCATGGCAACTGCTCTTTATCTCACCCACTAGATGGCAAATGTTAGCTTCTTATTTGTAAGGGATAAAAAGTTGCTATAGTTGGCAGAATTAACGCGGGACGGTGTAAAAGACAAAGAAAGAAGATTTAATAGAGTTCCATTCTTTGTTAATAGTCTACAAATAAGTAAAGGTGTTTGGATCAAGTACCTACGCTTTTTGCCTTTTACAGTGAACGCGAAGCCTAATATAAAGAGGAATTTTTAGAAAAGGTTCCATCGTGATCTTTATTTACGCAAATAGAAAGGGATAGTATGCACAGATGCATTTTGTGTTAGTAGTTCTAAAGGTGCTGGTCGTTTAAGACAATATTTATTACGGCTAAGATAATTATCTTTATGTCGATAAAGTTTAGCTTCTTGCCTACTAACACGGTTCTGGAGGTCTTAAATATCTGGAACAATTTAAAGGTCTTCAGCATTAATTACAATAGATAGGTACTCTAAAATAAAGGATCGTAATAAATGCTGAAGACCATTCGTTATTTAGAGGTAGATTATTTGACTAGACAGAGTACTATCTATTGGTAACCTACGGTCATGCATGTAGCTACTGCCTCATTGTCATAATAATTATGTCCACCGCATGTCGTTGATTTCTAAAAACATGATTTATTGCAATTAGTTTTCAAGGCACAAGTGTTTTTGTCTTTAAATGACGACCTCCAGAATAGAATTAAAGCACTTTTTTTTTTAGAAAGTTCAAAACCATTATCCTGTATTAGGGTCATATCATTGATATCATTGACACTGATATAGTCCACAAATTATATTCTTTTTTCAGTGTTCCTTATTTAAAATAGGGAGTCAAACAGCTGAGCACCGATAACCTAAAATTTGAGATATTAGGTAGGTACATTGGGTCAACTTCAAACTTGCGTTGTCAAGCTAAAAGATGGATCGCGGTACTGTCCTTTGTGTATATTTTTGGCAAATGAATATCAGTTTTAGGTCAAGGCTACTATTTTTTGGTTATTGGGGCAGTTCTGGTAGATCATACGAGTTACCAATGACATTTAGAGAGCCCTTTCCCTTTTTAATTCTAGGTACGTTACCAAACCTTCAGACTATAAATTCCTGAATAAAGAAACTAAACAAAAAATATTCGTAAGAAGTCAAATAAAATGTTATTTTCTGACAAGGAAAACGAAAAACTTGCAAAATAAAGTAAACAAACAGATGTTCAATCTGGCATCGAGCTCAACCTAACAATACAATACGATAAAATTGGAAATGCTTTTCCATACCTACTTCCAAAAAGTGGACAGTCAACTCCTTCCTTTCTTCGAATTGCTTTCAATATAACCCGACCAGTTTCAACAGGCAACTAGATTCGGTGAATGGTAATGAAGATATGGGTGTTTTAATTTGGTAGTGTTATGCGAGGGTTGAGGTTCTATCGACCGCTGTTGGCGCCAAACTGTCGGCGGTGGCTTGAGCTTGAGGAAACGCTAAAGGGTATTTCCTATACTTCTTGTGGTTTCTATGCAGATTTATGTCTGGCAATAAGTAAAACAGGCAGGACGGAATTAATTATTATTTGTCAATGGGCAAACAGTTTCTGTTTCTATCGATGTATAATGTCTGTCAAAAATGACTTGAAATTAGTAAGTAAGTTCTATTCCGCCAATGAGTGCTGGAAGCACTAAGAGGTAGAAAGATAAAGATAACGGAACTATTCATAATTTGAAAATCCAATAAAGCCCTTATCAACGAATGTTTAAAAAAAAATTGATGCTGGTAATTAGATGCTTCCTAAATAATCGTAAACTCGATCTATAAATCAATTAACTTACTGATAGAGTGACGTCACAACCTTATGCCATGATGACAACAAACGCAATTTCCGTTTTCCGAACAATTTCCGCGATCACCTGTCGCTTCTCCGCAAGGTGGTTGGCGCGGTGTGGCGCGTGCTTTCGCGACCCCTGGCCCTAAACAATGGCACCTGTGCTGTGCCGTATCAGGTGTTAGAACTTGTTACCGTTCATGAACGCCTGGTACTTTCGTTTTTCTACGCGTATATAAATAGGTCTTTTTTTTATTTTAGTTTTAGATCTTGAGGAAAGCGTGCCGGAGTTTGTTCCCATTTTATGACGATTTAAAAAAAAACAACATTAAATTATTAGGTATTAGAATTGTTTAAAAGTTAACCTATACGTAGGTTAGTATAATTATGTCAAACAACGGAATCATGTTAAAACTAATGCTTATTGATAAAATGCTACGCTGCCAAATTGACCAAAAGTTGATCTACCCAATTTACGATAATTGTGACACATGAAAATGAATGAATACAGCCTAATTTAAGGTTTGCACATCTGCTCATCAATTATGCTTCCCAAAAAGTAATTATTTATAGTTAACACGTCAAGCGAACAGTTTCTAAAGAAATAGAAATGTTGACGCTTCACCAAATAAAATTGGAGACAAATAGTCATAAGGAGAAAGGTCGCGAATAGTTCTGCCAACTTATATTTTACTATTTGACAGCAGGAGTATAAACTTTATGACTCTGTATAAAGGGTTTAAAATAATACTCAATAATTTTAACTAAAGGAAAAATAAAGTTTAGCTAATGACACAAAATATTTAAGTTAAACTTTACAGTTAACTATTTAGTACTAATAGTAAGAAACGTCATTTTCAAATTTCGACTTTATACCAAAGATATTGAATCTGGAATTCCGGCACAGAGCTGTTTATTTTTTCTTTGTCAATTTTTGAGGCAAAGGGAACCCACATGTGCAGCCTGCTGTAAGTCGTTAGTTTATTTTTTTATTGTTAGCTTCTTGGCAGACACAAATTCGTGTCAACACAAATTGACACAGATGTTCCAGTAAATTATTATGAATTTGAGGAAAAAACTTTTGAAGGCAGCCTGATAATTTATTGTACATTACTACCGTATGTTTAATTTCTATTGCAGGTTCAGAAAAACGGAGCATTTTAGATTCCACTCGTTTTATTACTGTCGTTGTGTTTTATTTGGTCATCAACCAATTAAGAATTTTGTAAAGGTATTTTTATGAGCTTTACGTGACAATGTTTTGGCTACGTCTGTAAAAAGTATAAGTCGATTTTTGTTTCAGTAGTAATTAAGGTAATTAGTTGTAATTAACTCTCCAGGGGCGACCTTGGAAGATACCTGAATAAGGTGGGCAGTTCTTATAAACATTCACAAAATTGCAATTTGGAATATAAAACAGCCTCTTATCAGAGTATTGTAAGATACGCGATAATGCTTTGACAGGTGAGTTGTAAATTCCAGACTGATGCTGTCACTGAGCACTACCACCTGAGGAGATAAAGAGACCTTGAAAACCAAAAGCTGATTATCAGGGTCAAGCGCAGCAAAATTATCCTTCGTCAAGAAATATATGACAAAATTATCGAAGTATAAACAGGGAAATGTATTTTTTTTGCAGATTGATAGACAGTGACAACTTGCTCTATTGCGTATACGTAAACACTATTGGCATGCCTATTGGACGGTAAATTGTGGAGAACTAGTTAATAAATATGAAACATCTATGTATCTTTTACCCATGTTTGCAAAGAAATAAATGATTTGATTTGATTCTTTTGACGCGTGGGTATAGTCAGAACTAATCCATCTTTTTATCCCACAAACCAATTCACAAATTATCGTTTAACTCTTGTTTACAACAGTATCCTCCTTGTAAAGACATTCTAGCGTAGAAAAATAACTGTGCAAATGTGTGTAATACTTAAAATTTAAGATTTCAAAAATTAGCTTGCCTATCAATCACATTAATGTCCCTGGCTATAGATCGAATTGGTGCAAGGTCGATAACAGTGCAGTAGTAGTGTTAGGGTTGTAGCTATCGAGTATCGACAACGTCCGGCGCCCGACGACGGTTGTACGGCAATAATACGCGCGTCTAATGTGCAAGACGCGTTGCCCGACGGTAAGTCATGAGCGGAGGGCGGTGGTGGTAGCGGAACGGGTAGTGTTGCATGCAAATAAAAAAAATATGGAAATTTTAATTGGAGTAATTTTTCCAACATACCTTAATAGTTTCGGACACAATAAGCGTTAGAGTTATGTTAAATAGGATTCTGAAAAAAATCTAAAATAATTTATACAAATTGGGCTGAGATTCAGCACTCTTTGATTACCAAAATTACCTATACTTAGCAATCCCATATAACGCCCACCCTCAAATTATTGGAATAAATTAAATAAATCGAAAAAAAATCTTCTGATATTTAAATTGTGTTCAAAACCAAATAACTGAGAACCTGGGTTTGTCATGTTTTAAATGGATGTTACCTAGATTGAAGAAGGCGTTTCTTGAATGGTTGATTACTAATTCCTTAGTTGGTAGCCAAGATAAACCTTTTATCTGAATAGTTTCTAAAGCAATAAAACGTGTATCTAATACAGACGTGAGATACGGAAGCTGGTGGAAGCCCACGGCAAAAGCGATAGCGGCTACAAAGTGCTTCTAACCTGTTTTGAGAAACTGTCTAATTATGACTTTACAAAAGTGGTATTTTTTATTGCAATTTGAATTCTAGTCCAGTCATTATGTCGGAAAAAACGGGTTAGAAATGCATGTGAACCGAGACGGCTAAAATTTGGAAATTACTTATTATTCAAATTGTCGACCAAGATTACCTATGTGGATTTTCCGCCATTTTGAAAAAAGGGATTCAGTTTTTTCATAATAACTCGGTTCTCCGTTGAGATACGAAAATTTTGACATATAAATTTTGATGCAATTTTTTTTTTTTTTTTTCCGATATTTTGTTTACACTATCACTCACTGTCTGTTTAGCTGAACGTGTTCCTAAAAACGAAATAAATAAATAATTGAGAGGGTAAAGTTTTACTTTGTATAAAATAAAAGAGACACTTTGTCTCATGAACTTTGATTTTGACAGACTTTTCAAACTCTCATGTGGATTTGATTTAAAAGACAGAAAACTTTGACTTTTGAAAAGACAGAAAACTAAGTAGTAAGTTTGTCTCACTTGTTATAATAGGCGTTGAGTAGACGATGAACTTTTTGTCAACCGAACTACGCTAATTTGTAACAACCAATGGACGTTAACCAATGTATAAGAAAGCCATGCGGCAAACAATGGACAGGATTCATTTCTAAGGTTTTCTACGATTTTCTTTAGCGCAGTTTCTTAATCCCCGCTTGTAGCACAAGGCTTGCGCCACACCGAGCTTCGGAGGTGTATCTAGCGAGATGGAGTAGCGCGGGCGGCCGCGACGAGCCAATTTCACAGATTCGTCACCGATTAGCACGCGCCGGACACTGCGCTTCACGAGTAATGCCCACTGACTGTAAATACAGCTAGTGTTTTTGAGATTCAGAAGTACCTACTTTCATCAATAGAGACATTTAACAGATTACGATCTATCGATATACTTTCTTAGTATGTTGAAGTAAAGTAGCATTTAATATTTTCCATAATTTCTCATGAAGCTTGATGGCGTGTCTACGGCGAATTTATCATGTTCCCATTGTCCATTGTCATTGATGTAGCTTCATTTTTAGGAGCACAACCAGTGTTCTACAAGAATTATGAAGATTATGATCGACAAACCAGAACTTCCCTAAGGAACTATTAGTTAATCTGTGCTTCTACGAAGATTCAAGCGCCATTTCCCACAGTTGTGACTACAGTAATGCTAAAAGGCGCCACGGCGGCGCCGCGCGCTTCTGCCGACAGAATGCACTTGTGACATGCGTCGTGTGGTGTGCAACTAGCCTAACGCACTTTTAAATAGCCGCGTGATTTATTTGCAACAATTGACGTTATGTAAAGATGCAGGTACCTACTGTATTTGTCTTCTCTGATTAATTATTTTATTTATTGAGTTGTACTACGCAGTGGGTACAGAAAACTGGGTATGTAACACTAATGGGTATTCCGTTGTAATAGGGTTTTAAACTCGGTAATTTATTGGGATAAACTTGTGAGTAAGATGGATTTGTGTATTTTCGAGTGTGCGGTAGTATACAGGGTGTAACAGGACCCTTCACGAAGCCGTCAACCAAGCAGTATGTACATCAAACTAAGTAACTTTACGCAAAAAATATTGCTGGGAAACGACTTTTTTTGGGGTGAAAAATCACGTTTTACGGTAGGACTCAATGTAACGCACTTTGAATTCAGTTTTACAAACATATAAATATTTGTGACGAGCCCTGACAAAGAGTCTGTATGATGTACATATCATAATGCCGTGTCCGGTTCCCTCACGATGCATTAAGTGTGTTGAATTTTCTGCCTGAGTATCCAGACATTTTGAAAATCTGACGACTTCCTAAATAGACTCTCTGCTATACAGACCATCTGATAGTTGAACGTTTTGCTACATGGACATTTTGCTAATTAGACTTACTGGTCATTAGACGTTTCGCGCAATTGGACATTTTGCTACTTAGACCTTCTGATCAGGAAGGAAAACATTGTGCTGATAAAAAAAATTAATAGTACGGGGGCCGTGGAGGTGTTTAAAGTAAAAATCTTACATTAAATTAAAAACAGGTAGGTATTTAAAAAAACACGTGAAAAAGTTGTAACTTTGACCCCCAATACCTCCGTAACTAGAAGGTTCCAAGTCTAGAACAAAAAATGATCGCAATGACGGGGAGACGAGTGCCTTTCGGCTTCGTTAAGGGTTTTGTTACAGCCTTTATAATTATGCTGTAAATATGTTGTTGAATTACCTACTACCGCTAAGAGGACCTACCACTGGATTCCCTAGACTAGGTACTAGGCTTAAGGCACTTGTCGCTTAGGCGCTTCATGCATAGCGGCTAACCGTAGCCTATTCTTTCCGAAGGCCAAAAAGCAAAACTTTCTTTAGTTTCCCGCCATATCGAAATGCTGCAACGATCAATATGTAGGAGCCACCTTGGTGTCGCTGACAGCTGGTGCTGTCAGCTTTATAAGCCCCCATGAACATAAAAATATGCTATTCTTTTTACTTTCCATCTTTACGACTAGGTACACGGGACCGGACAGGACTGACTTCTACAATTCATTTTGTACAGACTTTAAAAAAACTTAGAGAAAAATAGATTAGTTGACATTTAAAATTCCTTGATTAACAGCTTTTTTTTCCAATGATTACAAATTCATTTATCACCCGTACATGCAATACTTCAATACTGTGAAATGTTCATCGACATTTTATTTTATAATTTATTTTGCGCCAAAAGAACGAATGAATGACAAATAGCTGGCTAAACACGCGTTCCAAAATTAAAAAGATCTACGCAGACCGAACGCACCTTTTAACTTTATCAATTTATAGGGGTCCGTAATAATTTTAGACCCAAAATAACAATTGTAATCACGATTAAGAATTTATATTATTTTTATTTGATAATAAAACTAAAATTAAGTCTTTTTGATATCATTTTAATAAATTTTTACTTCAAGTGGCGAATGCTGGGCCAGACTACCAACCGCGATGCTGACAGTCTAAAAGGTGCTCAACTGCTCACTGACAACCATGGTTTAACTCCTGTTTAAAATTAACATATTATGATGTTAAACCCTACAAATCAAGTAGTTTTACGGAACCCACACGCAGCCAAAACGAAAAAGAATGACTTTTTTATAAATGGAACGAATGGCACAAGGTCACAAAAAGTGGCGGAAGCGGGCAGCTGTATGCTGTATCGCGATACTAGCCGATATCTTAACACGCAAAAAAAAATAGTCATTCATTCTTCGCCGCCATGATTATCGTGGAATTTGAATATTCAAAATACTGCGATAAGTGTCGTAATTTGTTCGGTAATGAATGCAATATTTTATGTTATTAAATTGGTATCAATAATTATTGTTGAATACAAACGTTAAATTCCACATTTCTCTTTTATAAGTACCAAGTTTTTTTTTTAGTCTTGACAAATGGCTGTAAATATGCTGTTGGCTGGCCACAGTAGGCCATACCCGCAACTTTTTTCTAAAATGGCGCTCAATTTCTCAATTTTCAATGATGATGTTGTAAGTTGTACTCTATACTTTTTTCAGCGTTGCATTTTATACATAGTTACAATTGTACAAAAAATAAGCTTGTATGCAAGAGCAGATACTCAGATACTGTGTTCAGCAAGGTTCAAGTTCAACATAATAATTTCTTGCGAAATGGAAATGTGTCTTTCGCGTCCTTACATCTGTAACTTTGATTTCATTATTTTACTCTGTACACTTATTAAGTAAAAGATCAAGAGATTCTTATTTTACAAAATCCTATTCTTAATGGTTTTGCTTTATTTTTGAACCTTAGTATTTTGAAGGCCTACAAAAATGAATAAAAGAACACAACACACATCACGTCACGTAGGGTGGTTACCTACTAAATTTGTTTGCCTTCGTTCCTTTATTTTGAAACCGTAGCATGTAATAAACACCTTAAAAAGATCTGCCTTGCCTTCAGAAGACGTTAAATTAATTTGGCATGCGCCCATGCAATCTGCAACTTATCCTTCCATTTTTGTATCAATAAAAAAATCGATCACTAATCTTCCCTTAATTCGGTTTTTACGATCAGCTGTCTTTTCGCCTGACCACGTTCGGACAAGCACCTGCACAGATTTTTTAGCCAAATGATCTTTTTGACGTTTTTTTACCTTTTTCGTGAAACACTCGCCTTTGACACCTGGCCAATCTGGCCCTACAGCCTAGCCATTATCGAGAGAGCCGGCCATCGCGCCACCCGGCAGAAGAGCATGCGGCCTTTGTGGTGGGTAATTAAAAAAAGACAGAGTGAATATTGATATACAACGTTCTTCGACGATTGTAGAGTAATTTTAAAGGCTTGTGTAGACATTTCCTGAATTTATTCAATTAAGGAACAGATGTTTTTTTTAAGTGCCGATGTCGCGATGTAGCGAAGGTGCAGGGCGGTTATATTGTTCACATACTTTCGAAGTTCCTTCTTAGTATTTTAGTGACACTCCCATAAATAGAGCGAGCAATAAAAAGTTGACTGCGCGAATAAAATACAATGTAAGTAGTTTGAAACAAATATACCGCATCCATATAATATTTTATCTAGAGTTACGTATGTGATAAAACACATATAGGCACACAAGAATTACATTACCCACTGACTTAATTCGACGTTATTTACGATTAT
Source organism: Eugnorisma glareosa (assembly GCA_947578425.1). Lineage (NCBI taxonomy): Eukaryota > Metazoa > Arthropoda > Insecta > Lepidoptera > Noctuidae > Eugnorisma > Eugnorisma glareosa. Next base: position 3,895,925 of record OX387976.1, read on the forward strand.
TCTGCTTTAAACGCGTTCCAAACGTCCAGTGGCTATTGTTTATCTTTTTTAGTTTTGCAGGTGACGAATTAACGGAAACATCGCGAAGGACGTTTTGCTGTTGGTAAAAAACTATCAATTTATCATGTGATTATCACTTGGCGGGCCGTATTAACACATTTTGAGTGACAGTGATCGATACCGTGCGACTGTGCGAGAGGCGCGCGGTACATCGCCGTCGTAAATTAAATACAATCGTTACTTTTAATTTTAATTACAAATTTATTGTCACGTGACCTTAATATGTGGCAAATGTTCTTAAAAGGTGCTTTCTCCAACAAAGGTAACATTACAAATGTGTATTTGCTGTTGTTTTTAAGTCTGCGAGTGTCAGCGTTGCGGTGAACATTTATCCCGAGGTGCAATGGTATATTTGCGTTCGTTTAGGGGTGGGTTACACCTGACGGGGCCACCTGTAAACTGAACGACAGTTGCGTCACACCTTGATCGCGTACATATGTCTAAGGTCCCATTACAATAATAACGGGCATTAATAGGTCAGCCTTTTTGTCATGATGTGTATCGTGTAAATAGTACTTCCAGGTCGCTAATTATTGTCCGGTGAATTCATCAAATGTGGTCAAATGTCAGTGCAAATGTTACAATTATTGCAGTTTCGTTCTAATTTCTTGCGTAAGTTGAATTATCTAGACGCCATTTAATGATGTTAAGATTAATAAAATACAACTATTATGTATACTAAAAGAATGGGCTCCAGTTAACACACGTAACTAGACCCTTTGTCACTATCGATGCGATGACAATAATACTATGATAGGAAGCAATAAACTGCAACCACATTAAATTGCTTTGATTATGCAGTTTTTTAAAAGGTTAACAATTTACAATAGTTTTCTAACTGAATAAAGAGTAGACAGAGAGATAGAAAAGAAGAGTAGATAGAGTACAGATTTTTATGATATCGAAATGAATGAATGAACGAACGGACATTCTTTTAAATTTCAAAATGAATGAATGTGATTGCTATGGCTATTTTTCCAACGAGTGTACCTAACGGGTAGTAGGAGGCATAACGGAAATTGATTGGAACATTTTCATTATTTTTCGAATAAATATCCCTAGAAGGAAGCAGCCTAAGTACCTTCTTGCACTTACATCAAAACTAGATGTAGCTCATGTAGCTATCACATATCCTACTCTTTTTTCTATAGGTACCTACCTACGATAAAAAAGCATTTATTTTAGAGTGATCCTATACAAAATAAATAGGAAGCATATAGTTTTACAGCCGCTCAATTGCTTCATTACAGCTCTATTTACGGTCATCACTAGTCCAGTTACCAGCTAATTAAATAATTAAAACAGTATGAAAAAACGTATTTTATACATCATTACCTACATTTTTGTAATAATTATCTGATAGCGAGATAACATTTTTACACAATATAAAAGTTCAAACCTTCAAGAATACCAGCTTCTTTAAAAATAAAAAATAAAAGCAAAGAAGCAGCGTCGAAATTGAAAAAAGAATTTATTAAAAAAAAAAACCGTAACCTTTTTGCATCTTAACGAGAATGCCAGCGTCGAATTTATAATAAATCATGTGAAATAAAAAAGTGCTAGGCTATGGCTGGGCAGTGGGCTCTTTTAAGCCCTATTTCACCAGATCTGTATCTGCCGACCTTGCAATCGCACATTGCGGCTAATTTAACGCGACATAGAGACTACGTGCTCTTGTTAGGGTTGCCTGCCCCACACTGACCACTTTTTTTCCCAATTTTTCAGAAAAATTGGGAAAGAAAATAATCTACACAGGAAAGTCGATTTTTTTTTTCGACTTCCCTCTTTAGATATCCGCGTTTATTAGATTTGTTGTTAGTTTAATAGTTAGAGCGCTTGCAACTTTTTGTTAGAGGTAATCTAGCTTTTAGATGGTCTGGTTTTTGAATGGTGTGGGTTATGCAAATACGAAATTGATTTGACAGTAACAGACACCTGAACCGTCTTTTTCAGTCAGCAGCTTCTTTATACCACCTCGAGGTTTTTAAGATTGCTTGGCAAAGCTGGACGTCGACCTTTGGAGTTTCGGTTCAGGAGCAGACATGAATTATGATACTGACAGCTATTGAGCGCCGTTTAAATGAGTTGATCTCGCTCAATCGTTGGGTTTCCAGTCTAACCGGATGCTGCTGAATTCCAGTATTTTACATAGAGCGGCTGCGTATCTGATCTCCACAACCCAGTTAGTACTGGGTAATACGATACCCCTTGGTAAGAGTGGTTGTCAGACTTTTTGGGCCACTAACTACCTGTAATGACTGTCAAATATCTACAAATTACAGCCGGATTAACGGGCTTTCCGAGGCACGGAGGAAACTCCGTATGTAATAGGTGGTCAGTGGTCACCCATACACGGACCAACCTAGGCAAGCGCGGCTAAACCTGAAGATCAACCCGAGCGGGAAATAGGACTGGGTAATACAGAACCCCATGGTAAGACTGGTTATCAGACTTTCGGGCCACTGACTAACCACTATCAAAGATCTATAAATTTCAGCCCCAACGGCTTAACGTGTTTCCCGAGGCATGGAGGTAACCCGGTATGTATTAAAAGATGGTCACCCATCCACGGATCAACCTAGGCAAGCGCGGCTTAACCTGAAGATCGACCCGAGCAGCTGTTATTATGTATCCACGGACTCCTCCTTTAATCATTTTCTCAATTTACATGATTTCGAATGTCCTGCGGCTCTGTAGCGGCCCTATTCCTAGCGTGTGTCGCGCATCGATTTGGCAGTTGGCCGCACATGCCGCGCGCGCGCACCTTGCGCCAGCTGCACCAACTGACACACTTACACTAGACCCGTTTAGATATATAGGTTATAAAGAAAGTTATTCTATCCTAGAATCAATGGCGGTCCTAGCATAGCTCGTTAATGGACCTAACACTGCACAATGGTAAGGCATTTTTTAAATAGCTCTCGGGCGAGTGGTTGCTGGTGCGTAAGCGGGATTGTCCTCCGATTAAATAGCTGTGAAAAGTTTTGTACGGTAGAAATTCCAGTTATATGCAAATATTTAGCTAAATATTTTTCCAGTTATAGGAATTAATTTTATAATAATTTGAATTTGACATTTCCATTAATTTCCCTTTTGGTTTATTCTTTGTTTTGTCTTTTTAATTAATTTTTTTAATTTTTAATTATTGTGTTACATTAGAAAATATAATTTGTAATAATGTTAATTTAATCAGTAGCTCGTCTAAATGTAATTATTGCATGCCCTACGGGCGGGACATAGCTGATCTAAATTTTCAAATATTTAAGAACTGTACTGCACCTACCTATGATCCACAATAAACTTTTGATTGATTGATTGATTGAAAAATAAGGACGTGATGCATTCTACCAAATAGAGGAAAATTATGCAAAAAAACTCAATGCTAAATCTTGACAGTAAGTCACAACAATACAAAATTATTTTACCCAGATCTAGAGGGTTATTAAGACGTCTTTAAGCAGGAGTAATTCTAGCGTGGGAAAGAGACAGAGCTATACAGGTCGTCTAGCGCCATCTCTTATACATCAATTCTACATCATGGTAGGCCACCTGGTTGTCTATTTCTAAAATTCCAAAATTACTACGTCGATTCTAAGTAATTTGATTCTAAGATTTGTGTAGAACGAAAAACCCGTCACAAACTTTTCTAACTGAAAAAAAAAACTGACAAAATACGGAGATATTTATTTGAAATGTTTCTTTTCTACATAAAGTGAAAATTAGTCTTTTAACGTCTGCTGCTGCAGCTGTACATTACGTCAAATTAAAAAGACAGTTTGTCTGCTTATCGCCATTTTACGTAAAAGTCACCGGAAATGTGTAAATGGTTGTAAATAATTGAAAGGCTTATCTTGATGTATTTTTCACTTTTCACGACAAGTGAGATGATCTGCTGATGTTTGGCATTTCGTAATTCAGAAATGGTGTCTGGTAAGAAGAAATATTCTTGATTCAGATATTTGTTTCCTCGTTATTAAATGTACCAGTAAGGTGTCGTTTCTCGAGGTCATTTAAGTAAAGTGACAGTTCGGTGAAGAATTTATCAGCAAGTATGCCGTTTAACCAGACTGTCAAAAATAAAGGCATGATTATCTCCACCTTAACTTTTATTACTCTCATTTGTCTTTACAAACATCTCTCAGATATTCGTAAGGACTTCATCAAACCTAGTTATTTTGAGCGTAAACCCTACAAATTCCTCATAAACGAACTGGATAACCATATTTAGTGCTCCAGGGTTGGCATTTGACGCCTGACGTATGACTAATAGGCGAACAATGATAATTTTCTGCCAATATGTCATTAATTCAGGAACACGTTGGCTCTTTTTGCCAATCAGGCCATTTTTGGTGCCATGTCTTCTCAAATTGAGACGGACAGTGGTCGCAATAAATGATGCTCTATATGGGAGAGTGAATGTGGCTCATCCAATTTTATATTTCTATTTGTTGATATTTTATTCACTTTTTTTTATAGCTTCGGTGTTTTGTTCTAGGCTTCGTTTATCGTCGTCAGCTGAGAAAATGATTTCTTGGCAATCAACTCGGGTAAAAGTTATTGTTTCTTCGAGTAAATAGCATGCAGTGTTTCTATTCAATTTGCTGTTAATTTGTCTCTTTAATGTTTTAATATGGGCCGTGCTGGCAGTGCAAGATCTCACTTAAATGCGATCGAACGTGGATTATGCTTTAGCCACCAAAAGATGGAGACGTAAAACGAGACGATTTCATGTAAGCATGGAAATCAAAGTTAGGTAGGCAAACAATAAATACATAAAAAAACATCATAAAATACAGATTCTAACAAACAAGATTTAACGAAGGTTTTATCTTTACAAATTTTTTAGGGACCCTAAAAAGTAATTTGTAACGAACGAGAATGGCAGCCGTGTCAAAATATCAATGAATGGGAGCGACAGCCACTCATGTGGAACTTGAGAAAAGTAATGACGCCTCGCTGTACATTGCCGCTTTAGTTCAGTGCCCACCTTTAATATTCAAATATAACAGTCAATGGATGATATGTTTGTCGAAAACGCTGGCTTTTTTATTGTGAGGGTGATTCGAACACCTGATCGTGTAAACAGGTGCTGTGTCGGTGGATAGAATACACAAGGGATAAAAATGGCGGCCGATTTGTCTGAGGATATGAATATTTAGATGCGGTATTTGTCGTTATTTATAAACCTTTGTGAAGATGAGTCATGAATGATGTGAATAAATTATAAAAATTAAATTATAAAAATAAATTCGGAAGTTTTTTTATGTTTTGGCTGGACCTTCAGTTCTGAAGATTAACCGAAGGAGACTCACTTATGTACGTACTGTGTTAATACAAAATTATATTCAGACTTTAGAATAATAGATACTGAATAGGTGACGTTTCGAAACGAAATTTTGATGAGATGGTGTTTTGAGTATTGGAGCTTTGTTTTATTTAAGTACTAGGAATTAATCAGCCCGCGTTGTATGACCACCGTAGAAACGGGTTTTGTCGACAAAGAATCGAAAAAAATGACAGATAGTGGAAAGGTTTCTATCGTCGCAAGCATGGCGATGTTAGAAATGAATGACAAGACTTTTCAAGTTATATAGAAAGAGCGTTGTCGATCTTGGTAGAATAGAGATAGTATTGCCATGTTACGCGGGTTGGTCTTTATTTGTGTAACCACCAATATATCATTCACAAAAATATCAAACAAAAACCTCACTACGTTATATGATCAACCATATCTTAGGACTTATCCCAGCCATCAAATTGCATGTGCACCCGCAAATTTCCTAACATTCGGTGGAGACGGTTGCACGGCATGTGCGTTTTGTTTTTTTTTTCAATAATTATTAATTCACTATACACCTCAATTATTAATTATATCGAAGTAATTTGAAGGCATGTTAACGTTAATTACCTGTAAGTAGTACATAATTTTGCATTTTTACCAGGGGTGCAGTTTTCGGCCAAATCGTTGGCAGTCAGTTGTCAACTTGTCATCCATTTCACGTTAGAATATTTCGTTTTCGTGCAGCCCTATTTAACCGACTTCAAAAAAGGAGGAGGTTATTATGTTCCTGTCTGTTTTTTTTATTTATGGCTTAGTACTTCTATACTGAGGTAAACAGCACTAGGTATTCTTTTTTTTTTTTTTTTTTTCGCTCTAATATAGAATTGCGCAGAATTCTAAAAGAGTATTTAAACAGTATTACCTATATTACGCAACGGTTTCAGACAGTCTGCTTTTAATTTGACCTAATTGCAAGCTAATCTAGTCACCTAGGTACTCATTATGAATTTAGCACGTGATTCTAGGACGCCCAGTGAAAAAAATTTTCGTCGGTTATTTAAAAAAAAACTTTGTTCATAGTGCAATACATTTAGCACGGTCAAAATTTATGGAACAGTATTTTTTTTATGAAAAAAAACCACGATTTATTTCATAGATTCATACAGTGCTAAATTCATGGCGTCGATGTCCATTACACCGTGTATCCATTGGCCACTGCTGAGCATGAGATCCTGGGTACGATTTCCGAGTCAGGCAAACTGGTTATTGGGACTTTCTATCAGGAATTACTCAGTATTGGATTTGTGCCCGGTTGATGGCAATAGGCTCGCATATATCACATCGAAATGTGATGAACTATTAGGTACACATCTACCTAACCCTTCGTACATTACGTGTGCGTAAAGTTACGTTATGAATGTATCGATGTATGACTTTATTAACATAATGCTTACTTGTAGCAAATAATTCTCGTTTTAGATAAATAAACATCAAAACTGATAGTAGGTACGCTATTGCAGTCTATTGGAGTTAAAAAAAAAAACTAAAAAAAAATATATTGTAAATACACGTTACATTTGACAGGATTTCTTTATGTGCATACGCACCGTTATCTTAATAAAGATGCGCTGTTTTGTAGATAGACGGTCACCTGTCCACCGCACGTGGCACGAGACGCCAGTCATAGGAGCTTGTGTCGAGAAAAGCATGAACAGAAGGTCCACACTATAGCACTGCATCAAGTTTAGCAATGCAATTTGATTATTTCGCAGATTAATAAGAAAGTTATTTAAGGTGTAAGGGGACATCGGCACTTATACCGTTAACACGTGATCATTCCTTTTTTGATTTTTCTATATATTGAACAATTTTCATGAGCAGTTAAAAAAAACAGCTGTTTCCTTCTACGTACTGAAACGGTTAAAAGGTAAGGAACAGCTCTAAAAAAAATGACCAAAAATTTATCTATGGCCCCACAAAGTGGAGAAAAGGCTGAGAAGGTGGTGATGACTTCCTATAGGTATTTCCTGGGATAAAATAAGCTATCTTAAGACACCCACACAACTCAGCGCTCTCGAAACTAACTTACGATTACTAACTATTTTATACGCTAAATTGGTGAACGCAGTAGTTATACTGCAAGGACATGGAAGATTCAGTATTCCTATTGACGTAAGAAATGCCTTCTCCGCACAAAATTGATCTTCTGTCCCTTTCTGCCGTATACAGAATGAAGGGGAGAATGCAAGCAAAAAGTATCTATAGTCATTATAATTACTAGAACAGTTATACCATATGTCTTGTTGGACCTACACTGGTTAGGCACGCGCTAAAGGTGACATGTGACAAGTAGGTAACGCCAGGGGTGGACGGGTATCACATTTAGAAATAAATTATTCAAAATAAAATCGGGTGTTTATATAGTTGTCACAAATCATATTAGGATGTTAGTTTTAATACTTAGGCAAAGAGTGCCGTGTTGCTAAAACTGTTTAGTACCAGTATTGTATTATCTGATGATCGACTTCTTCGATCGAGATGACGTTTCTGACCCGTGGAACACCAAAGTGGTTCACCTAGGTGTACCACAGTTAACTTTCTGTACCCTTGGTTCACCTAATGGGTAACCATGGGTATTTAGACAAGATATACCTGTAGTTCACCTCATTGGTGAACTAAGAATGATTATATAAAATAATGAATCCATGGTTCACCTAACTGAAAAACCACGGGAGATAGGTCGTCGTAGTGACGTTTATTCAGTTTAATTTGATTATCTCAAACGCTTTCGGCGACTGTTTGCAGGGTTACACCATCACTATTTATTCCATTCTACAATGATAAAGAGCTAAACAATTAGTATTTTTTGGAAAATACACCATCCTTTGAAAGCTTGGAGTATGCCGATGTATGAAAGCTCCATTCTTTCTTTTAGTTACTCCAACGTTGTCATCGGTGAAATATGTGTGCATGAGCATGCAAGCACCTTGTGCTGACCTTCCAATCGGTTAGGGGTCTATTTTACAAGTACCATTTTTTGAAGTCATATTACCAATGCACCTCATCTGTTCTTATGACAACCAAAATAAAACGGAGAGAACTATTCTTAGAAAGGCAAAAATAAAATAAGGTACCTAACATGTATTTAAGAAAAATAACGCATAACTATTCACAAGGATTTATGAGCCGAACTGAATGCAATAAAACATGACAGACAATCGGCAAACATCGGCGATCTTCGTTAGTACTCGTGGCAGATGCACGCGCGCCTCTTTGTGTCTTTGTTTAAATTATGTATAAATAATGGACAGTTTATTAAAATGTTAATCAAACGCAATGTGGAACTATTCTCGAAGGGTATAATAAAAGTGAATTTCTTTTTCGCATCGATTGTAAATGCGATAATTTCCTTTTCTTTTTTGTGTCTTGAACGGCATTTGTTTTTAGCCAGTTAGACGGTTGATGTATTAAATGGTTGAGCTGACTGTCTATTTAAAAAAGGAGGATACTTGATTAAGAGCCTGAACAAAAGCGTGCTTTTTTTAATGACGCTTAAGCGTTAGGTACTGGCCAACTCAACAAAATTGTACTCCGTTTTTTAAAAAACTAATTTAGCAATAAAATACTCATAAGTCCACAAAATTACAAAAGACATAGACAACTAGGTATAGTAAAATCTAAACTAGGATAGTCCTATAACTAGCATCAGACTAAATTAATCGTGCCCGTAGAGTTAATAAAAATATTTTTGCTTATCAAATTAATTGAGATAAATATTTCAAGCCAATTGAATCTTCAGAGTCCTTTAAAAGCGACTAATAGGTAATTGTAAACAGGTGTGTCAGTGCGTGATCTTAAAATTACAAAAACATAAGATCAGCGATGCGCAGTAAATCATATAACGTCAAAGTAGAGGCCGGCGCCGGCGCAGGGTGGGGCCAAAGGAGGCTGTGGATACGATGGTAATTTTTATACTGCAATATTATAATGACGATTAAATTGAATTTCTTATATATTTCAGTTAAGAGACCAAAGAGGAAAATGGAGAGCGAGGGAAGTACAGTAAATTATATTTTATGAACGACTGTATTACCACGACCACGACAAACTGTTATATTCATAATGCTGATGTGATGATATTTAAGCTGTTGAATCGGTAATCAATCACAAAAGAATCTGTCAAAGTCCTAATGCACCGATAAGGTTAAGCACGCCACAGGCAACACCCCATTCCATAGTAAGATTTACTTCCAAAAAAACCTTCAGATGGGCAATAAATATAGAATGACAGCGGTCTGCGGTAGAATCAATCCCTCGCTGGTCTGCGCGGGCGCTTCGTCTCTTTCTAATTAGAGGGCGCAGGTCCGGTCCCAGGCCAGGCCGTGTTATTATGTGTTTAGTGCACTTCTTTTAACATGGTCTTGTTACTGACGAAGTTTTGTGGTGATTTGTTAAATGTATGTGATTGGTCGCGTTTTTGTGATGATTTTGAGGTCAGGCGCAAGGAGGAGAGTTTTTTTTTTATTATTGAGGACCCGCCCCGGCTTCGCACGGGTAGTGTAGAGCATATTATGCCTACATTTTTGTCTGTCGAGGCTGTGTTTTCAATGAAAGCTCCCGCGGCTTGACTTTTTCCGACACTTCCAACAATTATCGACATATTTTAACCAATTTACACAAAACCTTAACAAATTATATACCTAAACCTTCCTCATGAATCACTCTATCCATTGATGAAACCCGTATGAAAATCCGTTCAGGAGTTTTTGAGTTTATTGCGAACATACAGACCGACAGACGCGGCGGTGGACTGTGTTTTATAAGTAGTGATTACGAAAAATTTCTCAGTATTATTGAGTTTTTGTTTTCACCATTACTATTCTTATAATATTCGACTGCCGATTCCAAAGTTTGGATACTGCTATTGGTTTTTTACATCCGGATTTTCGGTAGCTTGCACGGAGTCTGGGATTGCGCCTAGTTGATGGCAATAAGCTCACTTCCTATTGGGAATTAAACACAGCAAGTGAAATATGAGTGTCTTTTTAGGTACACTCTGCCTAACCTTTTGGGGATTACAAGCGTTATGTTATGAATTTACAAATTCTTATTAGCAGAATCGCAATTGGAATTTCATCATTCGTTTGTACAGGCGACAGATCTAAATCTCAACCTACCTCTTCGAATTCTTATGATCAATTTCCTCATCTCCAAAGCCTACATGTAAAAGGAAATCACGGTAAAAAGCCATTTCCTGTTGACAGGTTGGAGGTAAAGGTCTGTTCCCACCGGGGGCGGTGGTGTTCTCACGAGTGAGGGAACACCCACTCGTGTGTACTACTGTTTGTCTTGACACTGTGGGACGGCAGGCTGTGAACGTGGCATATGTATGAAATGATGAATTTTGAGTTTCTGATTTGATTTGATTTATTTTTTTGTGAGCGAGTTATGTGTAATATTTCTGCTTTCATTTTCAATTGGAGTAAACACCTGCTATAAAAGTAAACATTTTAGTCCACTGGTATTTACGAAAGGTTCCAAATGTGTAATTGTGTACATATTTGACATCACTAGTTAGTAGTTAAACAGTATCCCGCCTTAAAGTCAATGGTTTTTAAAACTAATCATTAACACAAAATATTGCTTTAAAACTTTTTTTCTAAAGAATAAAAAAGTCGCCCTTTAAATAACCTCCTCTTTTTTGAACTCGGTTTAAAAAATAATCCGTGCTAGTCATATTTTGGGAAACGTACTTATACCACTTGTCTAATGAGCGGGTCCCATAAAAGACTCGTCACTTAAAAATGTAGCAGTATACAAGCTATTCTCAAATAGGATCCATTTCCCACTGTCTATGAGTCTTCCCATGCATCCATCTTGATACTTGCTTGCATATAAAGAAAGAAATGATAACATGACGCATAGCGAAAAAAATATGCTCAAAAAGAATATGTAGGGGGAAAAATGGAAAATAATATAATAATAATAATATAATAATAATAATATAATAAATCTTTATTGACAAGTTATTGCTTAAACATCAGTGTAGCCCTGGCTCTTGTACTAGGAGTTCCTGTATCACAAGAGCCAGACCTCTCAATTTACAGAGAATATAAAGAAAAAAAAAACGATAGACAAAAAAAATGAGATACAATATGGTGATGCATTAAACTTAAAAGTATTGACAACTTAAAACGTAAAAGAGAGTAAAAAAAAAAATTAAAAGTGAAAATAATATTATTAAGAGATCTGAATATTTTTATAAATTAAATTAGGTTAAGTACCACTAACTGCGTTCTTAGGTAAGTGTGACTGGGATGAGTGTGTGGTGTGGGGGTGATTTGTGTGTGGTGTGGAGGTGTGTGTGTGTGTGTGCGTGTGTGTGATGAGTGTGTGAAAGTGACAAAGTGTCATGTAAGGCTTCCAAATAGATTTTCTGATTCCTCATAATCGCGAATATCTAGCCAGTCAATAATAGTTTTTTTGAATTGGAAGTTATTGAGTTTCATGAGGTGTTGTATCCCCTTTTCATGGCCGATTTTGTTGTAAAGACGTGGGGTAATACAATGGTAGTGTTTGCTGGCGAAAAAGCTCTTGGTACCTTGAACTGGGCACCTGACAATTCTCTTGGATGACATAGGCAGACTTGGGATGGCGTATCGGTGATATCTTCGCAGGCATTCGTAAAAAAAGTGCTTGCGGACGCTAAGTACTTTGGCTTTTCCGTATACCTCGGTCGTGGGCGTCCGGTATTTCAATGACAAAAGTACTTTTAGGACGGCACGCTGAGCTCGCTCCAGCTCAATCATATGGGTCTTGCCTGCCCCGCCCCAAGCGCAAACAGCGTAACCTAGGACACAATGGCATAAGGCTTTATATGTTTGCAACAGAAGTTTTACACTAGCAACATGTCTTAGGGTTTTAAAGATATGGATCAACTTGCGCACTCTTTTGGCGGTAACCGAGATATGTTGTGCCCATTTTAGGTTGTCGTCAACGATTACTCCTAGATATTTAATGGAGTTCACTCTGTCTAGCTTGGGGCACATGCAGGAGAAAAAGTTATTGCTATTCCTATTGCAAGGAAACGTGTGGCTACTAATTTTGAAGATTTTGGGACTTCCTGCTCTAGTCTTACTAAAACATAGATATTTTGTCTTAGAGGTGTTTAGTGAAAGCAGACTATCTTCGAGCCAAGTAGTTACTTTGGCAAGACCCGCTTCACAGATTATTTCTAGATCTTTCCATGACTTTCCATGAAACAGAAGAATATGTGTTATGTTCACGCAAAATCGTCATCATTCAGCATAATGCTACGATCACTCAGCATAATGATACGACATTCAAGTTGAAACTTATTGGTGCCTACAGAGAGTGTTTTGACGATTTTTGGTTTCATTTGCTGATAGGTATTGACTGTCATTTTTTTTTGCAGGTGGAAATTCATAAAATGACACTTCCCACTCTGGGCGGAGCGGAAGGGAATGTCAGACTTGTACTGACTAAAACCAATGTTCCATGTTCCGTCTTTTGCCCTTTGTGTTCTAGGGCTGCGGTATCTCTTTCGAACAGTCCCATAATCCTGGCAGGCCTATAGGTCCTTTCGGACCCCGTTCGCTGACATCTCTCTAAGGCACGCGTGGAACACGAACGCGCCGTCGACACGTCCACAGGCCCGCGCCTACAGTGGCCGGGAACCACCACGTGGCCCCCGACGTCCGAGGCGTCTCCCCTGTGACGTGAGGCTCTCTCCCTCTCACGCCCCGCCACCTCCTTCGCTAGCATGACTTCTTCGCAGAAGGAGGTGACGGCGTCCCATTCCCTCTCGCTCCGGACCATGGATTGAACGCGAGAGGTCGCCGCCGATTACGAGTGTCTTGCTATAAAAAAATAAAGGAATAACGCGATAAAGAGTGTTGTTTGAAATAATAAAACCATTTACAGTCATTCATTATTACAATAGTTTTTTTGTAGTAACACAAAAGAATTTGAAAAATTAACGCCCGACCACTTTTGGTTGATAGAAAACTTCTATGTAATACGAAGTAAAAACATCAATTGGTTTTATTTCTTCGTAGCACTCTGGACTTCAAAATCACAAGTATCAAAACGTTTGAACCGCGTTGCATGCACCTACGCAAGTATCAGTATCTTGCTTTATTGTGTCAACGATGGCGTATTATAGCGGCACGCAATGCGTGACCCGTGTTTTGAGGACCCCACTTATATTTGAACGCTTGTTAAGTTTTAGTGGTAAGCAGAACCCCTCACTTTTTAAATATTAGGTGCCAACTTACGTAGAAATTATATTGTTTGGAGTTGATTAACGATTCACATGCATAAAAGACAAATACAACAGAAATATCTGCATTATCTACTTTTGGCATCAAAGATAAATGGCAACAGTTCCTAGCTGATGAAAGATAGAAGCCATCTTAAATAGTAACAGGACCTTCGCTTTTTCGGCATGCCACTAAAGCGATACAGTTAAAGTTCAAACCATTCGTACCACAACAAAAACCAACCTTAAACTAACACCATAAAGAATAAATTAGAAGAGGTTCAACTTCACACAGAAATCCTGGGAAAATTTTGAGAGGTCAACTCACCCAATATTTATTATTTACCCGACCAAACAAAATAGGTGTCGATGTAGCCCATTCGTTTCATACAATGTTTGCTTAATAATGTTGGCTCAACTGTTTGACCAATTTGGTTAGGGAACTGTCAATAGAAGGACTGTAGGTGAAGGGACAGGGGTCATGGTTTACTGAGGTACAAGTAGTGTGGGAAGCCGTGTTTTGTATTGTGTGCCTGTCATTCATTGGCTGTGTAGCACTTGCGCCATGGTTGAGGACCTCAAAGCTTTTTGGTTAGCAAACAGGACGATGGGCCACCTGATTGAAAGAGAATAGCTCAATGGAGACTTGAGGAATTGCCGATGCTGCTGTAATTTTAAATATTAGGGGTTAAAGTATAAAATTGCTGATTTGTATGGACGATTTCGTGAAAAGTGATATTTCCATACTAAGATTATTAAATTTTTCTTGGTAATGTCTGAATTTATTGTGTTTGATGCAATGGCAAACTATAGTGTGAAAAAGCTGCGTTGCACTGCGTATCTTAAATTCTCAAAACACGGTCTATGACAAAAATATATCTACTTGAAGTAGTGAAACCGACGGCACATTGAAACTGGGCCCTTAGTCTGCTATTGCAATAGTGTCAGAATGGTCTATCATTGATTTAATAAGGCCCCGCGCAGACGAATTACCCTTTGTACGCACGTCGAACGAGTTTCGAAAGCGCTTCAATACGCCGTGGGCTAGGGGCCTTATTAAATCAATTATAGACCATTCTGACACTATTGCAATAGCAGACTAAGGCCCCAGGTTTTTTGACACACTACCCCGAGGTAATATGCAACTACTCGTACAGTTTTTAAACTCTAAAAGATAAGTAATTCAACAATTAATCCAATAAAAATGGAATTAGGAAAAAATATAACTAAACGTCAAAGTTACAAACAGAACAAAATGTGAGAAAAAAACGGCAATTTCATAGTTAAAAACCTATTACAAACCTTTTCAGTCGGGTTCGAGAGTCAGTTTTAATGGCAAGAATTCTTTGGGTCTTACTTCTTTCAAGCAAAAGGACTACGTTATGATCGTAACAGATCTGCAGTTTTTGTCTACCTCCATCGGAAAAAGGCAAGACTTTAAATGAAAGTACCTATGTATTTCTTTCTCGAACTCCTTCTGAAGAGGTTCAATTACCTCTTTTAAAGAACATGAACAGTTCACCATTATTGGATCTCGTTGGTTTACATCACGTCAACAATTATGTTGAATACTCGTTACCTGTCTACCTGAGGACTAGCAAGCAAGAGCAGCTGTATTATACACACGTTTTTTTTGCCGTGAAAAATTAGGGTTAATTCGCCGTGTGTATGTGGAAGAAGACATGCTGCGCCAACCCCAAATGAATTGGGATATGGGCAAGACGATGATTCGCCGTGTGTATGTATACCGCAATTTTGTTTGGCTCACTATAAAGCAGTGAAGTGAAGCGGCAGTGGGCAGGGCACATTGCTCGCAGAATCGATGGTCGATGGGGCTGAAAAGTTCTGGAGTGGCGCCCGCGAACCGGAAGACGTTGCGTTGGAAGGCCTCCCACTAGGTAGACCGATGTCCTGGTGAAGGTTCCGGGGATCCGCTTTATGCGAGTCGCACGGGACCGGTCAGTGTGGCAACACTTGGGGGAGGCCTATGTCCAGCAGTGGACGTCTTTCGGCTGAAATGATGCTGATGAGGGAAGCTTGTTACATACGACACATAAATATGTGTGTACAAAGGGCCGAAAAGAAAAAAAAAAACCGTAAACGGTATCTTCCTCACAATTGAAATATAAGTGAGCTCCAGTTCATGATCAATCATGAACTGGAGCTCACTTATATTGTCCTTAACGAAGACGTGTTCTAGTAATTTTGACATCCGCCGCCATTATAAGGAAGTAGCAAGTGAAAGATACGGACCGGTGCATGTGAGAGTGCACCGAGATGTTTACGGAAGTTTTTTTCTGATCGAGCTTACTGTATTCGTGATTCATTGTAGTTTACTTGAATCAAGAATTTGTTTAGAATAAAACATTCATTGGTACTCTTCAATAAATACTTGCCACGTTCTAACTTATTTTGAGATGAGAATTAAGACAAACAACTAAATATTTGAGCACATTATATTTTAGAACTTGTTACACTTTATGAACAAGGCAATGCAATTTTTTTTTCATTCAAAGACAACAAACCAATCCCTAGTGTTGTTAAATTAGTGTAACTAAAATAGTGATGTTCTTTTAACATCAAACATCTCCCTCGTAAGAGTAATTAATCAGAAAATTAAGAACTTATTAAGATAAAAAAAGTTACTGATAGAAGAATTAAACTTAAATTAAACTAAACTAAATTACACACATAAATCAAAAAAAATAAAATCGCACAAACAGACAGACAGAGATTACGAAATTACAAGGTTTGCGGTCCATTTAGCTACGAAGCCCTTAAAAAGTTCCAAAAATTTTGCGTTCATTCAAGTAGTTTCATTCAAATTCTAGCTTAATTGAGGCAGGCTTATCACATTCTTAAAAAGCTAAATTTCAACAAAATTGATCTTATTTTTTTGAAAATTACTCATTAGCATAAAACATAAACAAGGCCGGTAGAATCACCAATCACTAGGTGTGAATGAAACGCAAACAGACAATTAAAATGGTCCACCGTGAAGATTCTGACTCACTGACGAGTTCCTACTACAGAAGAATCCTAGGTGACAAATATTCCAAATACAAGCTCATAAAATCTGATGACTCCCTTCAATATAACTGGGACGTTGATGACTTGAAGCAGGAAGCGGCGACGAACATACAAACATTGTAATTAATGCTAATAGCTTGATGACTGCCCTACGAAACTACGACATGATACGATATGTTGCATTCATAATATAGACTTGATCTTTTTAGGACAATGTTGTAGATGGCTTAAGTAGAGGAAGACCAAAGAAACTATGGATGGACTGTGTGATGAAGTGAAGTGGTTCATCGTCTTGAAAGTTCGTAAGTACTTAAATGTTCTCAGAGTATCCCCGGAGCGCGTCAATCGGAAAGTTTAAACATAATATTAAGAATGAAACCGACGACATTATTTTAATCAACTTGCCAGCCCTAAACACCATTCAATCCGCAGTAATGTGCACCAATTGTTTATAGTCAGAAAATAAATAATTTTCAATTTCCCACACAAATTCTATCATCCTGAGAAAGTAATAGCTTTACTTGATAAACTATTTATTATAATAAATACATGGTTTTAGCGCCAGATGATTTATTAATAATGGTGTGAATTTCCGATCATAAACATGGAATGATTCCCGTACACTTCCCATACTAATGTTGGAAATAAATGCAGATATCTTATTTTGTGCTTGGTATGTATGAATAGAATTGTGCGAAAAAATGCTTTGCAGAGTCGCGGACATTATTAGTTATCACAATGAGGCAAACTGTGGATGTGGAGGTAATTAATCTTCGAAACTACTCATCTGGTTCCGAAAATTCTTTTACTGATGTTAATCGTGAGATATAGGATATAATCATTTTATGTTGAAACAAGAGACTTCACGGTCACGCGGGCGAAGTGGAGGGTAATTTAAACATGTTAGACGGTACTTACATACGATTACATGGAGTTTAGACAAAGATACAGCTGGTGGACCACGAAGACTACTTCTTAACTACGAGGGAAGTTTTACATTTAATCGTGACAGCAAAAAATGGGTAAAAGTACAATTAGCCAAGCTAAATAACCATACCACCTATCCCCAAAAAAAATCTTGTGAAAACGTGCCAAAACAAAGATAGAAGACAATAAAAACAACATTTTGACATACAGTTGCCATAAATATCCGTGTCAATTTCCCAACAAAATAATGGGTTTTACCGTACTAATGACCGGACGAAAGTTCAAAAGGTCTTAACCAGGCGTTCGGTTAAAAACATCACTTTTATGGCTATAACCCGTGCATTGTGAGAAAGCACGAGAAATGCTAATTTAGAAAAGATTACCGATGTAAAAGTCATTTTTTTTTTTTTTTGTTAAAAATCGGTTTTTAAACGATATTGTTTTTGTGACTGCAATTGCGGTTTCTGTTTAGATTCGTCATTGAGAAGATCATAACGGTACATTTTTCTCATTGCGGACGCACCATACCACTGGCCATACCCCTGGTGGTATGGTTGGTCTAAAACTATACCACTGAGAAAATAGTGTTGTGGTAAACTAGTTTATTACAAATAAAAATATGTCACATACATAAAACTTAAAAAAAAAAACCCTCCTATTAATTAATATTTTTATTTTATTTTATTTCTTAATTATTTTGAATCTAATTGTAATTACTAAATTTTAATGAATAATAATAATGCAGTAATGTAATCTAACTTAATTTTTTTTTTTTTACTTAATTTGATTTTATTTTCTTTTTTCTGAAAGGAAATTATTTTGGAATTGTATTTGGAACCGTATCTTCTGTATTTTCTGTATGGGCTTCGTGCCTGAAATAAATGATTTTTATTTTTTATTATTTTTTTTATTTTTTTATTTATTACGCAATTCGCCATTAACAATCATGTTTCTACTGATATTTTCGTGTATTTCAAACAGACATACTGACTGCCAGGTCTATGGTAGTTAAATAGACCCAAAAGGTAAAATAGAATCATCATCATCATTTCAGCCGAAAGACGTCCACTGCTGGACATAGGTCTCCCCCAAGTGTCGCCACACTGACCGGTCCCGTGAAAAAATAAAATAGAATATCAATCTCCAATAGACAATAGGTCTTACAATGTTACTAGGAACAATCCTGTATTATACTCATACGCTGCAGAAGGTTTAACATTAAGCCGCTTGTAGGACAACAGATTTTTTGTAAAACCTGGACGAATTGTGAAAGACTCTGCTCCGTATCCGTACCGGCCCGTAAAATACCCTCCTGCACCACCTGTTTCTGCCGCTAAGCAACATTGCCGATTCTACAACAAAAGTCTCCTAAAATTCGGGCAGGCTTATAAAACAAACCCGTTACAATCCAACAATCATAATTTTATCACATCTAAATCAATTCCTTCTGTTCGAGTCGATGGTAAATATGTACATGAATTGGGTCCAGAAGATGGGCACGCGGCATTAGTGGCTTTTTAGTTCCGGAGTGCAGGTGTTTGGGCACTTCGGACTCGCCAACATATTTGTGGAACATGGTATGGTCCGCATTCGCATCATCATAAAGGGTGTAACAAGACCCTTAACGAAGCCGAAAGGCACTTGCTCTCCCCGTCATTGCAATATTTTTTTTGTTCTAGACCATACCTGGGAACCTTCTAGTTACGGAGATATTGGGGGTCAAAGTCCCAACTTTTTCACATATTATTTTTAAATACTTCTTTTTATTGTACGATTTTTAATACCTCCACGACCACGAGTATGATACATAGAGTCCTACCGTAAAACGTGATATTTCATCCCAAAAAAAAATCGTTTCCCAGCAAATTGCGAGGACGGTTGACGGCTTCGTGAAGGGTCTTGTCCTGTAGGTAGTCACTTATCTGTTCTGCTCCTTAACATCTTTCGAACAATGATCGTTCCCAAACGAGAATAGTTCCCGTAGCAGCCGACAGATGTCTACACTTCATCAGGTACAGATTTGTTGCTGTCGGATAAACCCTATGTGGAGCGCTGGTTTCGGTCACGGCTCACGTACAGACAGCAGAAATAAAGTTTATTTTTTTTACAATATTTCGCGAAAAATAATGTTTGTGTTTTCGTTGGCCGAGCAATCAATCAAGTTAAAGTCGAAGACGTCTGGAATATCGGTAACTTCCGTCTGTTGTGCTGACGTTTTAAAGTAAAATAAACCTCTTGTCAAGTGTTTGTTGTGATGACAAATGAAATTGACCGTTCATCTTTTGGTTAATGATCACATTAACATAGCAGGTGAGGCCGTGTTTGTCAATCACTACATAGTATAAAACAAAGTCGCTTCCCGCTGTCTGTCTGTTCCTATGTATGCTTAGATCTTTAAAACTACGCAACGGATTTTGATGCGGTTTTTTTTAATAGAAAAAGTGATTCAAGAGGAAGGTTTATATGTATTACATTGCACCTGTGCGAAGCCGGGGCGGGTCGCTAGTTTATAATAAATTGTGTTCATTTTCGTTCCAGTACTACAAAGGTTACAAGACTTACAGACTTACAAGGTTTTATCAATGCCAAAACACATTTCAGTGACGTATATTGACAAATGCATTAATGTAAGTTTTTTCCCGTAACACAAAAGTTTCTCTTATGAGTACCTACCTACCTGACGATTCATCTATTTAAGTAATCGGATGTGGTTATTCATAATTATTAGAAAATAACACCTCTTTGTGATCCAGGCTTAGAAAGTCAATACGCTTTATAAGTAATAATAAAAAACCAGAGAAGATCTTAGGATTATCAAATGTCATGAACTAACTAATGCTGCGATATTGTCTACGTTGCTGACGGTACCGCACCGTGTCGGCCCACTGTGGGAATGTCTGCTCGTGAATCGCCCGTGGCTTATGACAATTTGCATTTTTTTGCTGTCCATACCGACAGAATCGCTTACATTTAGGTCTAAGTTAAAAGCGATATGACCTGATATGACGGTTTTCGTTGTAACATCGATCCAGTCGAGTATGGTCAACTGAATCTATTCTTATAGATCAGTGCATTGCCGTACTTCTATGGAAATGTACATAGATTAGGGCCACGAGAATTAAACTAATTAAAAATATCCGCAAAACTATTCTCAAAAATATAGGTACAGAGAAGGCATGCTTGCTTGGGGCAGATTGGCGATATCAGATTTCGTCATCATCGACCTAGCCTTTTGAAAACTATGCTAAGGTCCGGCTACCAGTCTGAACACCAGTATTTTATTTACACTCTTTATCTGACCTCCACAACCCAGTAATTGGTAGGTAACACGAAACCCCTTGGTAAGACTGGTTGTCAGACTTTCGGGCCACTGACTAGGTATACCAAAGACCCGTGTGTCTGGTATTATGTATTTAGTCACGAGCCTGGGGTTTCCTCAAACACTTTTCTTTCACCGATGTCAGTGATATCATAGATAAAGTTTAGAACCTCAAGGGTGAAATGACATTTACACGCACAACAGGTGGCCTACCATGACGTTTTAAAGCAGGAGTAATTCCAATGTGGGAAAGAGATGGCGCTAGACGACCTGTACAGCTCTGTCTCTTTCTCACACTGGAGTTACTTCTGCTTTAAGACGTCATATTAATCCCCCTGATCAGGATTAATTTGCATCTGTCTTTCCGCTCTCCGTTTCTGTTACTTAGAATTGCAAGTCACTAAAGTTAGAGGCCCAATCGGCACACGAGTGAATTCGGATGCTTGCGACCGGACTTCTCTCTCCACCAAATGACGTCTTTACGTGATAAAATGAGTTAGAAATACTCGAAAACGCTGACCACCCTAAGCTGCCCATTAGCGACCATTTAATTATTCAGAATCGCTATCTGCTCACATCTTGCGCCGCTGAACTATCCCGCGGCGGTGGCCGTGCTCCGAAACCTTTCTTTTCTCCCCGACCATCGACCACGCTTCTATATTCGCTAATTGCTCACAAAAACATCGCGTGCAACTCTTTGACCTGTAACGGTTGGTGATCTACCGTTCGAGTTCTGCTGGCCAGTTGTAGTGCACCTATAGGTACACACATATCTACTTAAACATTATCTGTGGACTTTTGCTCGAATATAACAGCCGCACGGTTCTATATGTATATTTAAGAGCGGCCAACCCGTCATACTTTTCATACAAACGCTCGTACGTGATTATGCAGGTGTTGCACATCTATCTTTGATTTTTTTGAACTAATAGGTATTTTGTGCACTATATCTAGGTTTCTATGCTAGCAAAAAATAAAAAATTGTAGAAACAATCAGTATAAGCCTCCAAAAATTGCTGTTTTGCACAAATTTTAACTGAACTTTGGCCCTTCATAATGTACTCATAAAATGTAAAAGTAAAGAAAACAAGTCGATAGAAATCTTGCTCATGACAATGTAATGGAGATTTTTAATGACAAATATTTATTTCACACACTTGTAAGACTTATTCAAAAACACGTATTTCCTGGAACAAGATTAAGAAATTTTCGAACACTATTTTTCGTTCAATGTCTTCGCGTTAGGTGCGCGGGAGACGAGATCTGCGGGGTCGGGGCTGGGTAAGAACGGGGAAACCAAAGGAAATCGCCTCTGTGACTCTGGATGAAACAACAAGCTTTTCGACCATGCTCGCGTTGACGATAGACGGGCCGAGAAGGGCCCTCTTAAGGTGGAAGCGGCAAGTCAGCCCGCGAAATTCAAATGTTCTTACGTTTTTTGCAGGTCTGTGTCAGGCTGTATGTTGAATGAAATATGATTCGCGACCGTAATACGTATGAATTTACAGAATTATCCTAACTTATTCCTAACTTAATACAGGGAGTAACAGGAACCTTCATGAAGTCGTCAACCAAGCATTATATTCATCAAACTAAGTAACTTTACGCAACAATTATTGCTGGGAAACGACTCTTTTTTTTTGTTGCGAAATATCACGTTTTACGGTGGGACTCAATGTCACTCACTCAAAACATGGTGGTGATGGATGGATTAAACAGTACGGGGGTCGTGGAGGTGTTTAAAGTAAAAATCTTATTAAAAACCTGTAAGTATTTAAAAAAAAACTAGTGAAAAAATTGGAACTTTGACCCCCAATATCTCCGTAACTAGAAGGTTCCCAGGTAGGGTCTAGAACAAAAAATGATCACAATGATGGGGAGAACTAGTACCTTTCTTTTTTCGTTAAGGGTCTTGCTACACCCTTTATTACAAATGCGAAAGTAATTTTGTTTGTTACCTTTTCACGCCTAAACCACTGAACCGATCATCCTGAAATTTTGCATAGGTATACTTTACCAGATGTACAGAAACGGACATTACCTTTCATCCTTAAAAAAATAACTGTTTCCGAGGAAAACAATAATAACGTTCTTATGATAATCGATGGCGCCACGTGTCTTTCGAATCATGATTAAATTACATTACAACCCGAATTGATTGTCAAATTCTAAATAAATGGTAGCGAAGCCGCAGAAAAATCTAGTAATCAATACAATCATCAATACACTCTTCTAAGTTAATTTAATCCCATTGAATGACTAATTCATGAAAAAGTCATCCTGAAACCGCTGGTTCTGGTTATCATTTGCAGCTCTTAGATAGTCGTTACGGGTGGTCTGGTCAGTGGCTCGAAAGTCAAACAACCAATCTTAAAAAGGAGTATTATACAGCGTGTAACAGATAGGGTATAATCATATGGAATATTGTGGTATGGACCATCAAACTGAACAACTTTCTCTATGGGACCACCATCGAAATCATAAAAAAAAATCAGCTGTCCTATACAAAATTTCAATACCTACTCGACCCAAATGTATGAGACAGCTGATTATTTTTTTACGATTTCGATGGTGGACCCATATAGAAAGTTGTTCAGTTTGATGGTCCGTACCACAGTATTCCATATGATTATACCCTTTCTGTTACACGCTGTATTGTTTAGTCTGGGTTGTGGAGATACCGAGATAGGCAATTGTTCCATTTAAAATACTGGTATTCAGCTACGTCCGGTTACATTGGAGGCCGACTCCAACATAATTGCGAAAAAAACAGGTAGACGATGATAACATCACACCTGATTTTCCCTAAATGTAAAAAAGGGGGTAGGTAACCTATTTATAGTAAACCCTTTAGCCAGTATGTTTAAGTCCTATGTCCTATGGGGGCAGGGCACCCAGTTGAGGACTGGGGCTTTGTTGAGGATTAAGGTGCCAGGTGGTGGTGTCGCTGTGTATAAGGTTCAATCGCAAGTGGATCAGAATCACGAGGCTTGTAGGACCTTGAAGGACCTATTTAGAGTCGTTGGGCAAATTTAAGTTTTTGAAGAGACACCAAAAGACGAAAAAAATGTTGTTGGTACAGTACCAATACGATAGATTAAATAAGACAAAGAAGAAATCCAGCATACGATGCGGGAAGATTTAGAAGCATGTGTCAAGAAAATTGTTAAGTTTGATTATGGCTACCTAACTTAAATTAGATTGCAAACCAGAGAGAAGATGAATAGGTTGTATGAAATGAAAGGGTAATATGGATAAGGAGGAAGAGAGTGTTGAGCTGACGGTTGATGGAAATTAATATTAGAAAATCAAATCGACCGACCCCGAGTACAAAGTGACAAAGGCAGACAAAAGATAAATCAGGTTCGAATGTGATGATTAGGTCACTTTTGAACAGCAAAATTAGTACATTTTTTCAGTTTTAGTACAAGCTAGTTAAAAACGAACCAGTCTGAATATGGCCAATTTTAAATTGGCGACGTTAAACCGTTAACTTTTAATTTGCACCTTTTGTGCTTAATATTACGCTTTCAAACTCTTAAACATACCCCTAGGGTACAGTCACGTTGTAAATTAACTTTGGGAGAAATCAATATCGTAATAGCTAAAATATTGTCCAACGTAACCTGTAATCATTTGGTGCTAGTGACCTATCAGCGGTGACATCGCTGCAACAATTATTTACACGTCCACTGCTTGTATTCTTCCTTGTTTTTTCTATACAAGTTGGTTTCCAGCCAGCATTGTATGGATGACAGAATGAAGGTGTACCATAATTTTCTTTTTGTTTGGTAGTGAAGGGTACAGTACGTTTCTTGTTCGTGAGAAAACCCCTATGGCGACAAACGAGGTACATTATGAACTGTGTAGTTAGTTTTTTTCTTGATTTTAGTACCGAATCGTCACGTATTACATGCGTGTGCGCACGTGGGTAAGAAAGGGCAGAGAAGGTATGGAAAGGTCGCAATTATAGTGCTATTGGAAAGGTTTTGTTATTGTTTAAGAATTAATCTTTGCGTAGGTTGGTAAAATATAATTATTGTTTTGGTAAGGTTTCTTAATAAAAGTTTTATTATGGACACCAATTAAAAATGCAGGTTAATAATTTGAAGTTATTTTAAAAGGTACATACAAAACGAAATATGTGATTATGTATGTACCTACCTGTAGCTTAGATCATTACATAAATAAAAAAGTAAAAAAAGACCGTAACTTCGGTCATAGACAAAATTCTCTAGCCACGCCCCTCGCACCGAGTTACGCACCACGTCGTCATCAATCGATAACGACCAAACGATTTAATATCGATAAAGAATCGATACTTTATCGATACAAAGTGATTTGTGTTTCCGCTACCGGTGTTCACTTGCTTATTACTGGGCTAGTGATGTGTAATTACGACATTTTGGTCACTTTACACCCCAGGCAGGGTTTGTTAGTGTAATTAAATGTTTAATAACTTGGAAATGGAAGATTTATTAAATCATTAGCCTAGTTGTAGTAATAACTGAAGGTTTTAAAAAGTGCCGTTATGCCCCGAAGTTACAGAAATACTTGAGTTCCTCTGTAACTTTGTGGTCTTTGAGCATGTCTATTCCCAAAAACTTGTTATTATGTTACATTATTTCTAAAATCAATACATTTATTCATGTTTTCGTAGATTACGCTGGCGAAATGTGGGTGTACTACATGGACATCAGAGGCTGGTTTGTAATAAAATCTTTCTAGGATTAACGATGTTGAAAAGTCATGTCATTACCATTGATTCAAATTAAGTCATAAAATCTGGCAGCATTCAGGCGCTGTAGGAATGCTCGCGTGGGGAGTTGGACGCCTAGGGGGGTTCCCACCGCCGCGCGCCGCCGCCGCGTGCGCCTCCGACTGTACGATGTCAACGAAGATAAAGTAATGGAACTATTTGCACGAAACCTGAAGTGATTTTACTAGTTGGGAATTTCGATGATAAGATACCGTGGGTACTGTTACCGAGTAACAGATTTATCGAGGTCAAACAGGCAGTTGCTCCATGGAAAATTTCTGGTAATTAGCTGCATCCGGTTAGACTGAAGCCGACGCCAACCTAGTCAGAAAAAGGAAAGGCAGATGAGATTTGACGGAGTGACAGCTAAGACAATCACACAGAGTTCTGAAGACAGCTACAGACGTCTAGTGAACCCTGGGCCTATAATTGGGGAATATCATTTATACTTTACTTCGGTATCAGACATATCCAGGATAGAAAGTAAAACACGTATCCTATGTATCAGTAGCGATATATTATCTTTAATGCTAGTAAATTATTTGTCTATAGATCACTGACTGTGCCATTATTCAGAGGGAAGCCGGTAGGAATCGAGTTGTATGGAACCTTCGCGACTGCTATGTAACCTAACCTAACCCGTTTTATGGTTAACCTAGATTGGTGCAAAATATCGAAATTGAGCCGTGTCAGAGCGTGTGAAGCTAACAAACAGACAGTTACTTTTAATTTATGATCATCTTTCTTTTCCCCTGCACATCGTCCGGGGCCCGGGGATGCAGAGCGCGCAGGCAATTCAAGTATTGTTTTATCATATTAGCCTATTATATCCTACTGCAAAGGCCTCTCCAATTCCTTTCCAACTCTCCCGGTGTTTTGCCTCCTCTGGCCAACCAGTCAGGAACGACTACAAATCGTCACGCCAGCGTTGCTTGGGCCTGCCTCGGTGACGACGACTGTCTTCTGGCACCCATTGTGTGAGGATTTTCTGCCCATCTGTCCTGACCCATCTTGGATTTAAGCATTATAAATTCATAATTATTATAGAATAGGTTTTTGTTATAATAAATCTCACATTAGTTTTGGCACAAACTAATAACTGTAGTGATCAGAATTATATCCACCTCATCAGAGATCGTTTGTCACAAAATTTTCTCTTTGCCAACAAGACATGTATTACTATCTACTGTAAAACAGGTGACACTTGATGATATACGATAATGGTATGGAATGAGAATCAGTACAAAGCCATTTTCTCGACACGATCCATTTAATTTGGACGCTGAGTTAACTTGAGTGATCGAGTCTGGCTCTCCCTGAGGGACACCCAAGACATTGTGGTGATTAAGAGGATAGAAGAAAGCCTGTAATGTATTCTCTTTGGTGAGGTAATAGACGATGCTGGACTTAAAAAAAAAAAATGTTTTTTTTTTGTTTTTTTTTTTTTAAATAAAACGTTGCCTCACAGAATTTCTCCTGTATTGTGGGCGCGTTTTCTAAAATTTTCATTAAATATAAATAAAATATTAGTTTTTTTTTTGTTTTCTTTTTCTAAATAAAACGGTGCCTCACAGAATTTCTCCTGTATTGTGGGCGCGTTTACCAATTTAAGACTCACATACTTACACAAACAGCCAGATCCGTAACAACTACTTGTAATTAAAAATATGTTTAGATTTTCAGCCTAAATCTCGGGTTCCATGGGCTATTAGTGTGGTAGCTCTAGCTACGTACATATTAACTGATAATAATTGAACAATGTTATAAACGTGTTAGTTCCTGCTTACAGTCCTAGAAAATAATGCAAAAACGGAAGACTGATCTTTAAGACACTCAAATTATTAGATAAGGACCTAGGTCTTTACTCGGCAATTGTAAGGTCAGGAAAAATAATTGTTTACCCGTTTGAGTACTAACTTAAATTATCCGTATTTTCAATTCAGAATTATGGTCATCCATTGATAGTTAAATGAATTATGTAATGGGTTTAACACGGCAAATTGGCGTAGTATGTCGTGTACATGCATATGGTTCTTTACTTATTATAAATATGTATATACCTGAGGCATTTCCTATTGAATTAGGCACTATTATTTCGTCAGTCTGACTTTCACTTTCAGAAGCCGAAAAGCTGCCATCCAAATCCCTTGCTTTAAAAAAAAATCTAACAACGAACGGAGGTAGATCATTTCAAATCTGTCAAGTTGGCTCAATTATTGAGATTGGTTAGGTCCCCGAATAACAGGTGGCGACGCCTGAAGACAAAATATATGGTAATGAAGGAGACCTGTAGTCACGGCATTTAGGATGCCGAGATCCAATGCAACAAGTGGGTCGACTTGACACGTAGAACCGTGTGTCCCGGTGAAACACCATTATAGCTTTTTGATCAGACTGGTACGGCCATACAGGGTGTAAACGAAACCTCACTAAGCCTTTAACTAGGTAAGCCGATATTAAAATTACGTTCTTTTTCAGTATATTGGTTTTATTTAGAACACACTTTTACATGTCATGGTAAGTTAATGTTTTAAAACTAGATGAGGCCGGTGTTTCGTACCTGACTACTCTGAGAAGAAACAGCCGAAACAAACTCAGAGGTCATGTTGTGTTGTAACTTAAACATTTGCCCTCAGCTTGCGAGCCAAAAGGCCCAAAGCCCAAAGTGTAATGAAATTACT
This sequence comes from Eugnorisma glareosa, assembly GCA_947578425.1. NCBI lineage: Eukaryota > Metazoa > Arthropoda > Insecta > Lepidoptera > Noctuidae > Eugnorisma > Eugnorisma glareosa. The sequence goes on from OX387976.1 coordinate 3,924,263, forward strand.
TTAATTGGATTAGCACTTTCTAAGACATCATTGAAATCTACAATAATCGTCGAAATCCCAACAAAAAAATATTTTGATTACCTTCCTTTTGTGCGCAATAATGCCCATGGCCATCTTTGCCTACAGAAGCCAATAAAAAAAAATACAAAGCAAAAGTAATATCTATTATTATTTTGATTCACTACAAATTTACTAGGTACATGAATAAAATTAATTAAATTTTTCCTAAGTTAATTAAGTTTTCATTCATCTTCGATTAAGCTATTGAATTGATTAAGTTTGACAAAAGGAATGATTTCGTTTGTAATAATATATTCATGAATAGAACACAAATGAATTAGACTGGATCGATTAGTTGAGATGTGTTAGTCCATCGAAGACAATTTTATAAAAGGTCTTAAGGCCACGGAATCTTTGTTAACAGAAATGATTGATTGAATAGCGATGATTGTAGTAATTTAGCATAGTTCATCGCGTAGATGGAATAATACGAATACGATACAAATCATATAACGAAGATAGGCAATAAAAAACTTTGGGTTGAAACAATTATCTGGCGGATCGATTCAAGCTTGTTAATTAAATAACTCATATTATGCTGTAGATGAATTCCCATGAAGGTAGCAAGGTCAACGTACGGTAGGCACGTCGGCTACTGACCGGCAGCCGACCTCCAATCACATCGAAAAACGAATATTACAATCCAAAGGATCTTCGCGTGCCGCCAAATGCTACCGATTACCAGATTCCTTGACACTGACCAATTATCAAGAGCTTCCCCACGCCCTTTACTCTTCATATCTGAGACGATAGCGGGAAACATGGATTACTTTCGAGAGGTCATAAAATATTGGCCACACCATTTGAATTTTTGGGATAATCGTTCCGAATTTGAAGCAGCACTGTCTGGTGTCACTTACGGATTCCATTCTCACGAATGAAGTGAATGTAGTAGAAATTAGTCATTCGTTCCCAAAGTTGAGCATTGCGTTGAGCACGACTGGCCCGGGGCGTTGATCAGAATGCGTTCCTTTTTGAAAAACGGATGGTCGTGCATAATTCAGTAGGCTGCTATGTAATTTAGATTGTCTATTCTGCAGTTGCTGGGCAATTTTTCAGTTTCTTGGCTGGGAAGAATATTGAATCAATCAATTTCGTTTTATTTTTTTGTCGATTCTGGAACGTTTGTGGCTAGGAGGAAGTTTTTATGCGATTGCATCTGGACTTTTCACTAGTAAAGAGGAACATTCCATGTAACCGTCGCGTCGATGTCTTTGTGCCTGACATATATTTTGAGGAATTGTTCATAGTAGGTAGTGCCCTGTGCCACTAAGATTTTTTGTCTAAAAACCTCCTTTACCAGTCACGTTAAAATTGCGGATCACAATTTATTCTACGCTAGCTTATGTCAGCGATTACGCTCACCTTATTGTCGGAAATTATCCTACGGAAACGTCGTAAATATATTTATACATTATATAGCTTCCCATGAGTGAAAGAATTTACGAAATAAAAAGATTAAAGATTACACCTTAAATCCAAACTGTACCTCTTTATAATATTAAACAGTATAGAAATAGATACAAAAAAGCTTATCGCACAATAATCTGCAGTGAAAGTGTTCAATCTATATTCATATCGGTCGTGATATACGACGGTATAATATGGCTGATTGCAGCTCAACAGGCCATTGTTCAACATAGTGTAGACCACGGTTTTTGTGAAATTCCAAACGAATTAGAAAAGAAATAAAGTACGTAATCTTTTGATGTGTATATATTTATGAGAAGTTGTATCGACGCTTTCTTTGTTGACTCTGATCTATCATTAATAATGTGGACTATTGAGATTATTATAGTTTTGTTAAACAAGTAAATAAACCCAAGAATACTTTATTGTGTTTTTCCATCAGGAATGTCCCAATACTCTGAGGCAATTGATGGGAATTGGCTCGCAGAGTCGAACTGGGGAAATGAGGGTGTAGAGGTACACATCTTCATAACCCTTCGGGGACTACAGGCGTGACATTACGGTATGTTGTAAAAACCTGTCAAAATTTAAATAGAACTGTTTCTGATCATTGTTGCGATTTTTGCAGTGAGTGTATGATTAGGAGTCCGTAAGTTTATGATGACATCTTTTACCATTCACTGAAAGGCCTACGTTAGGTTACAGCCCTCTGGGTCGTCTCTCATTTTAGGTCGAGTTCGAGTGTGATGACGATAAGCGTAATCGTTTCGTAGTGGAATCCCGACACCGACGCTAAACCATTTACCACGTATTTAGTCATCATTCTGAACGAACAAATTTTTCGTTGGTTATTAAAAAAAAAAAAAACAGCCGTTTCCTAAAAAAACTGCAATATTTTTATGTGGGAGGGGGGTCAGCATCATGTAGGTACTGAATACATGGTATATAAGGTCCCATTGAAATAGGTGGACAAATTTTAACACAGCGTTCAGTACGACCACAGATATTATAATACTGTACGACTAACCAAACATATCCAAGCAAAAAAAACACTCACCAAAGTGATTTTATTTTGACCTATTGGATGTGTTTATTCTAGAGTGCCTCCGCCGGCAATTTATTATACGAGTATTAGGTCAAAATAAAATCACTTTAATCAGTGTTTTTTTTTGCTTGGATATCTTTGGTTAGACGTACTGAACGCTGTGTTAAAATTTGTCCATCTATTTTAATGGGACCTTATATAACCGTTTTAGCGTCGGTGTCCCTTCCACCTTGTATACAGGGTGTAATAAAACCATTAAAGAAGCTGTCAACGAAGCATTCTGTACATCAAACTAAGTATGTAGTAGTATCAATGTATAACACACTCAAAACATTGTGCTGATGGATGCATTTAATAGTATGGGGGTCGTGGAAGTATTTAAAGTATAAATCTTACATTAAATTACGTACTTATTTATTTTAAAAAAACTTGTGAAAAAGTTGGAACTTTGACCTCCAATACCTCCGTAACTAGAAGGTTCCCAGTTATGGTCTAGAACAAACAAATGATAGCAATGACAAAAGTCAAAGTCAAAGATTTATTTGCAGATAAATATGGTTACAAAAGTTCTTACTTAGGTAATATAATAGTAGCTTAACATATTCAATCATAACATAATGACATGCAAATTTTGGTACAATTAAAATTATGTCATTTACATTTGAATGATGGTGATGATGTTTTTTTTTTTTTGACCGGGAGAATAAGTGCAGTTCGGCTTCGATAAGGGTCTTGTTACTCCCTTTAGGTGTCCTATAGCAAGAACAAAAAGTATATAATACTCCAACCATCCATACAAAAGTAGGTCACACACAAACAAAAATATATCAATAACCAAAAAGCAATTAGCAAAGGTGCCGTTTCGCGGTAATTCGCCTTCGATTGCTCGCAAAGTGCATAAAGGGTGCCGCTGTCAAAACATGAGCATTCACAGGTTTCGAAACTCTTTTTCCGTTTTTTTTTCTTTTTGCAGGTGCGGAATGTTTGTGAAAAAAAAAAGATTTTATGATGGCGCTTGAGCTTACCTGACGGCGCTATGCGAGAGGCACTCAAGAAATAAAAGTGTTTACGAAATAAAATGCTGTTGTATTTATTATGGCGCTAAGGATGCGTTCGGACCTACCACAGGATAATTAGTAATGGTCGTACGGTGCAAAGTTGCCAAGTTGAAAATGTTTTATTATTTTGTGATGTTATTTTTTTGATTTTTTGTGCCACCCAAAACTAATAGTCAGTATTATTTATTTGAATTATTTGAACATAGGGTTTTATTATTTTACAGAGTTGCGTGGAATTGATCATCACTCTGGATTATTTAAAGACAATATAGACTCACGTATTTCGTATTTATAAAAAAAGCAAACGCATTGTTGCAAGCATCACAAAAATCATTTACGAGGGTGATACGAATGACACGTATGTAATATTTGGTTTCATCTTACATTACCTTAAAGGCGACCTATATTCCTTTTTTTTTCTACCTGTCTATTTCGGGCCCCACCCAATTCAAATGATGCGAAACTAATACGCGTTACTATTGAACCGTTAGTAAGATTATATACTATTGTACTTTTTTTTTTACAATTTGGTGAGCACAAATAAGCACCATTCAGCCTCTACTCTCTGGGCCATTCGATTTAACCCGTCGGTGGTCCTGGCAATAATATTGTTAATGATCTGTAAAGTTGCCATTGAAAAAATAAATTGAAAATTGTGTCTGCACTTGGTGCATTTAAAATCGTTGATTTTATAGGTATGAGATAGACAATAACCAGCTGTAGCATTTTTCTTAAAAAGTACCTACATAAAGATTACAGATTTTTATTTAAATTTATTAGTTGACTGTAGCATTGTTTTTTTTAATCGGTGTTTTTGAAATTAGGAAACAAACCAATAAGTCCTTTCGAGTTTCTGGTATTATATCTACCAGAGTCAAAGCCGCTTGCTTAGGTTAGGTTCTGCGACACAACAGTTTCGTTGTTCTTATTCATAGAGTAGAAAAAAAACTGTTTTTGTTTTTAAAGGTCCGCGACAATACGTGTCAATGGTTGGCCTCGTGTGAAGTCGAAAATCGATGGTAGATCAACAAAGCGCCGCGCGCCACTCTTGCGCACAGATCAGCAGACGTCTACTGCGACTGACCGGATTTGGTATTTACTTTAGTGATTAGAATAAAATGAAAGATTTACTAATTTGACTAATTTGAAATTTTTGGTGATTTTAAGGGGTAAAGAATCGTTGTGAATCTGTACTTAATTATAAAAAGAGGTTTTGGATTACGGAGGTATACTCTGAAACTACTCATCCGATTTCAAACATTCTTTCAAGGTTGGAAAAACAGTTACAAGAAGTCGCGAGAATCTAGTAAAAAGCTCTACTTGCCGTTTGCTAATTTTGATTTCTTTGACTTGACGAGCGTCATTTATGCATACACTAGCGACCCGCCCCGGCTTCGCACGGGTGCAATATATTACATATGTATAAAACTTTCTATTGAATCACTCTATATATTAAAAAAAAAACGCATCAAAATCCGTTGCGTAGTTTTAAAGATCTAAGCATACATAGGGACGGACAGAGGGAAGCAATTTTATGTTTTAAACTATGTAGTGATGATACTAATTTAAAAACTACATTATTATGTTAACTTTATACAAACTTAAATAGGTAATAAATATAAGGTAGGTACAAGTAGAAGAGGAAAAAAAATACCGGGCGTATTCTTTTTTTAAAGAAGTTCAATGAGAGGTTTTCACGTATTGTCTAAACGAAAAGCATTTTAAATAATTATGCAAGCAAGTGGAAGTCAGGAGCCTTTACCCAGCGGTGGGATGGCACAGGCTAAAGGTATCATTATGCAAACAAATATTAGCAATACACAAAAATCAAAATCACACTTTCAAGTACCAAAAATGTTTTTCCACCTACAACCACGAGGCGGTCAGTATGCAAGACATAGGGTTGTCACACCTAAACAAACATCAGATCATTGTATGACCGAACTGCACAATAGGATTATGTGTTATGCAAAAAAACTTGAGCCGCTAGCCGTGCCGAATTGTAAGGTCCTTAATGCACTTATAAACCGTATTGAAACGCACGAATATTTCTATTTTTTGTAGCGATTATGCGTGAAAACTTTGTTTAAAAACCAAATTTTTTTTTAGCATATGGGTAATGGCATTTTTTGTTCAATAATGCCAGACCATTATTGAACAAAAATTATTATTATTTATTAGTTTTATTGTATTTTTTTTCGCATATTTACACATCACATAACATCACGCCTGCCATGTTATTCCCGAAAGGCAGAGGTATACCTAATAGTACACCCACATATCGCTAGTTATGTTTAAGTAAGTCTCATGTAATAGGGGGCGAGCCTATTGCCATCAACCGGGCAAAAATGCAGACTCCGTGGCTGTTACTAGAAATTCAAGGAAAAGTGAAGGAAAAACCCAATAATACTTTGCCCGACTTGGGAATCGAACCCAGGACCCACTCAATACTTGCGCTTGCGACCACTAGACCAACGAGGCACTCACACGTCACAGTCGAGGCATATTTTACACCTCATCAGTTATTGTCAATGGGCCTTTTTTTCTTGTGAAAGCTTTTTTTAGTTTTAGATCAATCGATCTGTGTGACATGCATAGGCTGTACGTACAATATTTACTAGTGCTAGTCTTGATAAATCTATTCTGATCTGCCAATATGTGAAGTTAAGCTCGAAAAATTACAACTTTTTTTTCAATCTAAATCATTTAACAAAAGGTGCAAACGAAGCACCTAAATTAGCACAAATCGGGGATCCCCTGCCGGACAGCCCTAGCCGACAGGCCAGGTAGGCGCCGGGCGTCGCAGGCGCATCGCGCAGTGCTATTGTTTTCAAAACGTGCGCGCTACCTGAGCTTCGTACGATTATACACTTTTTCATTTACGTTTTTTTTTGTTTTCTGGAGACTTACGAAGAATTGGCGTTATGATGCGACTGATTTTTTTTTGGCTGCAGAAATAAAATAATTTCTTATTTTTTGTTCGTAATTCATTGTGGTTACTTAGTTCATTATGTTTCAAGAGTGAATGAAGTTCTTAATTTAATTAAGGAAGGCAAAGACTTTTTTTTTTTTTAGATAATGTTACTGAACCCTTCGTGCGCGAGTCCAACTCACACTTGGCCGGTGTTTTACTATTAATTAAAAAAACATTTCAGCATTGTTACGTTTATTTACACTTTGTTATGTACAGTAGTTAGTTATGTACTTATTTGCATTTAAAATACAGGAAATAATACGAGTGTCTAAATAAAATTGTTATTGTTTTGATTGCTCAATCAATTGCCATGTAGTTTGACTAATATGGGTACGTCAATACGATGTTTTACTGGGTTTCATAAGTACTCCACTTATATCTATGTATTTTTAATGTAATTTCATACAATTTGTTTAGTTTGTTCATTTGTTGAATAAGGAAGACAGAAAACCTAATAGTAGATTATGCACCGAGGGGCTAAAGTTGTGTCTTATGTCACGGGCGTCATATTGAATCTCGAGCGCAATGAAGGATTCGGGATTTAACTCCCGAGCGCAGCGAGGGAGTTAAGAGTTTAACTCACGAGTGAAGCGAGGGAGTTAATACAAGAATCCTGAATGCAGCGAGGGATTCAAGCTAGCCCAAGGCAAAGACACCTTTAGCCCAGAGGAGGATACTCTACTTTTTACACCTACTGTGAGAAAATAATAGCCATAGTACGAAAAACCAAGTATTTAATAAATAAACAAACAGTAAGAATAACATATTTAGAACTAACTATAAGTAGCCAAGAAACGATCAATTCGTTTTTCAAAAAAAAAAAGTCTCTTCTACGGTTTTGTCGTGTGTGTCTATTGATATCACTCTCATGGAACTGGCGTTTGTGTAAACTAAGCTTTATACAGGGCTGGTAGAATGGTTTTGGATGATTGGCTGTATGCATTTTGAATTTAGAACGTCATTGGAGACGCTCGTGAAATAGAGTATTTTTGATAAAATGTAATAAATCGACTGTAGTATACATAGGTTTTATTATTTATTTATTTATTCACAACATCCACAGCAATCTTAGCGCAGTTTACTTAAAATAAATTAACTAATGTTACAGCCAATTACTGTTACGGTATTATGGCGCGGTACGGTATTTGTTATTATTAATGCCAGTTTTAATGTTATTCCATTCCTTTTAAAAAATGGTTCGTAGTTATCTAATTATTCTTACAATTTTATGTCTTCGAAAACATGGCAACGATATGAAGGAGCAGTCGTTATGATTTTGTAGTTAATCGAGAATATCATCCACGCGTAGTAAGGGTATCGAGAATAGCTTTCCTCTTTCTGGCACCAAAGGGTGTTTGTTAGTACTATACTGCCAATTTAGCTGAGCCTGTGAGATTCCAAATTCAAATCACATTATTGACCAGCGGGTCATAATGAAATCCAGTACAACATTATTGACCGGCTGTGCCCCCGGCCACTAATGACTCACTTTAGGTTAAGGTTGCTTGACATATAATTTGACATTTTCGAGCAGGTGGTGTGAAAAAGACTTTTTGAACGAACTTTACTAGTCCCCGTCTTCTTATTTTTAGCAGCTTAAAACATTTCGTACAGGATTATGAATCGGTATGGAGGCCAAAAAATAGTAAAAAAAAATGGTAGTAGTAGTGGCCTACCATGATGTCATAAAGCAGGAGTAATTCCAGTGTGGGAAAGAGATGGCGCTAGACGACCTGTATAGCTCTGTTTCTTTTCCACACTGGAATTACATAGTAAAACGCCAGTTATTGGCACGATTCCCTTAGTTGTCAGACTTTCGGGGCTTCTTAGACTTTGGAGTTAGTTAAGGCTGTACGATATTTTTATACTGCCTCGACTGACTGCCTTGTTGGTCTAGCGGTCGTCTCGACTGTTGAGCATGAGGTCCTGGGTTCGGTTGTCGGTTCGGGCAAATTGTTATTGTGTTTTTCCATCAGGAATTTCTCAGTAGTAGCCACGGAGTCTGGATTTGTGCCCGGTTGATGGCAATAAGTTCGCCCTTGGGACTTAAACGTAACTGGCGCTGGCGTATTGTGGGTGTACTATTAGGTACACGTCTGCCTAACCTGTTCGGGGATTGGATAGGCGTGATGTTATGTTATAATTTTGAGAATTATGCCTAAACCTATTTTTATTCAGTTTCATACTGCGCTTACTTCTATGAACATTGGGAAGTTCACGTTGACATCAACTTGTGCGCCGTGAGAACCGCTCGCTGGCTACGACAAACAAAACAAACGTCTGAAGAATGAATAACGTCCATTGCACATCAAGTTTTAACCGACATCCATCTCAAAACAATGTCGGACACAAACACAGGGGATCAACACAGGAAATGATTAATTAGATGCCCAGCTTCCGCTATAAAAGTCGGTCGGTTGGGCTGCGCGTGCGCTAAACAGCCGGGCAAACTTGAAACAATAGCTGCCTTCATGTTGGAAGACTTGTACGTAGAGTCACAGTATAAAAATAACCAGTTAACCAATCTCGGTAGTATGATACCGTGGGACAGTTACCGAACATCACGCGAGCGAAGACGCTGGCATAAGCTCGTACCTATTATAAATGCGAACGTTTGTAAGGGTAGACGGAGGTTTGATACTCATAAACGCAAAAACTTCTGAACGGATTTTTATGAAATTTGGCACACAGATAGGTTGTTACCTGTGTGTTTGTTTGCTGTCTATCGTCTTCTTCTTTATCGTGTGGTTAATGCCTAGCCTGGTGTCAGAGTTTTTATGCCGCAAATGGGCCTCTGACTTGGCTTTACATGCCGTCGAGAAATATCTCTCATCAGGCAGCTGGTTTCCGCGCGATGTTTTCCTTCACCGCAGCAAGTGATAATTATACAATACGCACATGAATCCCAAAAATCAGACAGTCAGATTTGTCTACCGTGGTACAGATATTTTGAAGCTGTTACATTTATTGTGCATACTTATATCCATGTAGTAAAGGATCCTAGACCTTGGGAGCTGTGACTTGAGGATACATTTAGCATAGCATTTTCGGGCTATAATGTTCCCATTGGCACAGGTCTCCCCGCTATGAGGAGGAGGAGTTGGCTGCTGTTATTCAAAACGAGGGCTCTGTGTGTTTTGAAAGCAGCGGTCAAGAAAAAAATGTAAAAAAATCGTAGCAGTAAATGATATTAATCATCATTGATTAATTACTTCACTAGCATTGCAAATCTCTCGAAAACACTTATCAGCTTGTCAGCAAACTCATTACAATAGTAAATAATGACAAAACAATTAAACATAAATGTCTTTAAAAATAATTACCATGTCAGTAGTTAAGTAGTTACTAAAGCCGATATCAGACGTTTCACTTATTGTTCACTTTCATTATATTTCACTCGAAGCTAAAAGTCATCATCTGCCTAGCCTTCTCCCAACTATGTTGCCGTCGTCGGCTTCCAGTCTAACCGGATGCAGCTGAATTGGTCATGGAGCGACTGCCTATCTAACCTCCACAACCCAGTTAGTACTGGGTAATACGATACCCCTTGGTAAGACTGGTTGTCAGACTTTTTGGGTCACCGACTACCTGTAACGACTGTCAAAGATCTACAGATGACAGCCGGGACCAACGGCTTAACGTGCTTTCCGAGGCACGGAGGAAACTTGGTATGTAATGGGCGGTCACCCATCCACAGACCAACCTAGGCAAACGCGGCTTAACCTAAAGATCGACCCGAGCGGCTGCTATTATTTTGCCACGAGCTCCTCCTTGAAATGTTCACAATAGAGTCCTAAGACAATCCCAGACTCAATTTATAACAATCGTGAGGCTAGTTCGTTTGTCTAGTACAAGTGAATGTCATTTGTGGAATGTAGCCGAAACCCTCTGTACAACATTATCTCCTAGTAATTCCCAGGTGAACTTGTTATTGTAAACAGAATATTTACAGTTTATAACCAGTGCCATATTGTCTTAATCAAATATACCATTGAAAAATACAAATTCAAATATTCACTAATGAACTAATTCAACGATGTTGGATCACAGCATAAGTCAATTTTCAGTCGCCTATCGAATTATCAAAAATTGGATGAACTTTCTTTAAGTACTTTGAGAGTGTCGTATGAACATGGAATGAAAAAAAAATGTACCCAGTCACTCGAGTGAACCGATCACTCGAGGAACGCGTCTGTTATTGGCTGAACCACAAAACAAAATGATTCAAATACCCAGTGGCAAGACTCCTACACTAATAGTATTGATCTATCACTGTACAAATCTGGACAGGAGTTAAGATTATACAAGTACCTATCGCTACGTACGCAGTACAAAACTGTTTTAAATTCATCATATATATTTTTTTTAAATTTATGTGTTTTTCTATTTTTTTTTTAATTCTATTTTTTTTTAAAGCCCGAGGCTTTCCTCGCGTGGAGGTCGGCAATGCTCCCACCGGAACGTCCTACAGGGGTAAAAACTATCATAATCATCCACAACCCGCCATCACCCACTGCTGGATATAGGTGACTCTTTATTTGAGCTAATTTCCACGCTCCTGTGCAAGACTTCTTCGGTATTACACGCGATGGTAACAAGGTGGTCTACCCGTCCGCTGTCGGACTACCATCACTTGACACGGACGACACCACTCGGTCACAAGAGTGGTCTTAACAGTGGCGTGCCTTGGGGCCAACGATACGACAAGTCCATAACGGAAGCAGACTGTTCAGAAACCCTCAAATCATGAAGAATCCTACTACTCTTCTATTATTAGGGCAAGCCAAGCTTCGAAAATATCGCCACTAGGTCTATCCATACTCCAGCCATAACCAGTGAATGAGACATCAGTGAGGCAGAATATCAGCTTATATGGTTTAGAATTTGATTAGAGTTGACTGTTTTATGATACCTATGTTAAGGGTTTGGTTTTCGCACTTAGTCCCTAAAGTTGACCATTGTACGTGAGCCATGGTGGCCGTAACTCCAACCAGCCCACCTCCCTCCAGAAGTAGATTAGACTTCCCGGTCTTCTCAGGACATCTGCAAGGGATCTCGGTGTTCAAGGAGTCTCCTCGCGGATGTGGGTGACGCCGGGCACTCGAAGAGTACATGCGCTCCCGTTTCCTCCGCCTCCATAGACGCTCTGCACAGGGGGCTGTCAGTGATACTTATGGGTATGGAAGTGTTTGTTCATAATGATAAGTACCTCTAAGTGTTCTTTTTTAACGGACCTGATGAATTTAACCAACTGAATATTAATTACTGAATTGTGTGGGTAGGTACTAAGCAAATGTCAAAAAAAAACTTCTTCTGTTTGACTCATAGGCAAAGGAAACCATGTAAAGTCAACACGAACTCAGAAATAACTGTTCAAAATAGGGTCAATCAAACCTCACCTCATTGCAGGAGTACGAACATCATAATTTTGTTAATTGGTAACACCAATACTGCGCAAAGCTTACGTAAGTGTGACAAGTAAGTTCCGAGAATATCTGGAATCCGATATTTTTGGACATAATCGCTATAATTAGTAGTTTTGCGTATTTGTGAAGTCCATACACGGATAGTAAACAGACTGTATTGAATTGTTGGTAATTCGTCTCCTAATTTAGCTAGTATATGCCTTAATTTTTTGCTATAACCCAAAATAGTGAAGTCATTTAATGTCAATAAACTTTTGTAATGTAAGGACCAAAGTTAATTTCATATTATGTACCATCTAAACGTGGTTTCTCTAAATATAAAAACTTTACGTCATGTTTTCTATTATCACTTTTTTAAAATTAATTTATCTGTTTATGGATTTAATTCAATGAAGATTATTTATTACATTATTTACAAACTACAAATCTATAATCTATAAAAGTAATAAAAATATGTAAAAGTATCAAAAGGGTTACAGGGCGTCAAAGAATTCGTCCACATCGCTGTCAACAGGAAAAGTGCCCAGAAGGCTAGCAGCATTGCCACGTTGTATGGCAATGCTGATTCTTTGGCCAAAAAATAGGCCCGCCCTCTGGTCACGTGAAGAGTCGACCAACCGCTTGGCGATTTCCCGAAATACTAGGTGGACACTCGGACCCCATGGCCCTAGTGTTTCAACCCCAAACGGCTCAAACACGTAACTACCAATTAAATTATTGTTATCACTTATGTTTTGTTTTATAAATAACTTCTAACAAAAAAAGCCTTGATGTAGTCGACAAACTTGGAAAAATACTGATTTATTCGACACGATGTCTTCTTCTACAAAAAAGATCTTCTAGTCCAGTCGCCTAAAATTTTTCAATATAAAAATCATCTTGAGGATATTGCAATAATCACAATTAGGCGCGCGTGTCTGCGGTCGCAATATGTTATTGGATCACAGGTGGACACTACTGCTCACCCCCTGTGCGTAATCCCTTAGTCTCCTCACATGACACCCAGGGGAACCGAGGGTGGTTCAATTCATAATTGGAAACCACTGCGAAAGACAAGCGTGATATGATCTCACGCAATTTATAAAAAAAATTGTAAGTACATGATGTTGTCTGCTGTCGTAAAAAATCTTTAGATGGTTAATGAATTCGTTTCATAATATGATACGTGGCTTTCGTGGCATCATTTCAAGTCTAGATCTGGTGACCATTATATCTTTTTTTTTCTCTGGTGATATGGAACATCTTCAGAACCATCCCATCACCTACTTACTACGTAGAAACTATAAACAGCTGATGAACCTACAATTCGTTTGCATTCGGGAATAAGCAATTCACTGAAGTAGTTTTCGGAACAGCCTTACCAGATGTGGTTGAATACCTCTAATGTGGATTCAGACCAGCCTTTTTATTCAAGGATCAGCATATTCAAATAACTGTGCTCACTGCTCACCCAATAATCACTCGAAGCACCTTTAAACTGCGTGTCTGAATGTAAGTAATTGCTCCAACACAAATTGATAACGTGCAAAAACCTCATACTTGTCACGTGTCGTGTCTACGGCATCGGATGACACTTCTCCGCTAGGGTTGGTGAAACATCGTTCCAGCCTTCGTAATCTCTGGAAAACAAAAGAAGCCATTCAACAATCTCCTTTGTTAACATTACGATACGCTGACGTCTTTAAGTTACACCCTCCCTAACTATGTATCAAGAAATATAATACATTTTGTAACATTATTCAAAATATTGAAATATTACCTCTCTGAGGCAATCCATGACGTCAATCAAAGTTTCTTTAATGACGCAAACCTTGCTTTCTTAATCAACTTTGGAACAAAGCAATTTTACTCCACGGCTGTTTAAAAATAAACGGTTATGTAATCGCTGACGCAAATACAGTTAGAAAAGGGACAATCCTTTCCCAAAATTTCGCAACCCTAAAATAAGAGCGACCCCTGTGTGTCAGGGGCAGTCGTCGTTATGCGTACTACGTAATCCGCATTATATCCAAATAGCCGATGGCATTCAGCTGCTAACGACACAGATGTCCCGCGCAAATTAATTGGAAATGTCAAGTGCACGAGAGCCGCAGCCATCTTGTCCCCCCCTCATTCTTTTTATTTTTTCGTCGCGCACGTGGCTTTATTGCGAGACAGCTGGGCGAGAGTGCGTTCACGCAGTTGACGTTAGCAACAGTCGCGCAATTGTCCCATCGAAAATATTTTGGCAATTTCCGAACACCTCAAATAATGGCGTCGAAACATATTGCTCTGTTAAATATTAAACTTCAAAGCTGTTCAAGTACTTACAGTCATCTGCACATTAGTGGTAACAATTTGATACTGACAGTAGTAGCAGTAAGGGCTGTTTAGGCAAGTAGTGCAAGTGTTGCCGCTGATGTGCGGTTGACTGTACGTGTTGTTTACGAATTTGATTGTAATGGGCGTTTTTTTTTTTAGCGGTTAGTAACACTGCAATGACATTTGACATTTACGCGGGAAGGTGCATTCGCGAGTTAGACCTGCGTTTGGTTAATGCAAAGATAATGGTCTGACCTATTTAATGGTATAATTAAATATCGCCGTCTGTTTCCGGCAATTAGATCGAAAGCGATCACTGTTGAATTCCTTTGTTACATTAAAAAATATATTTTGCTCCTTCCGAACACCTTTCCTCACGAATTTGAGCACCTGATGCGTTTCGTTCGCAGCTGATGATCCTTAAGCCACGATATTACAACACCTTGACTTTTCGTTACGGAATTTCCTCCCCTTAATTACATTTTATATGTTTTGGCCAGTTGTCTACGAATATCTGCGGTGTCCGTATCAATTTCGTCTTTTTACAAGCTTTATTTATTGTGAGTTATGTAGCGACTGCACGCGACGAGTCTAGACATTTGTGAACAAAGAGCACAGTAGGCCTGTTACATGTTTGGAGAATAAAAACTTTTAATAGAACAACAGTAAGCTATTAGGGCCAGAATACTTATTTATTGGAGGATACAGGGGACGATTGGCAAACAAAGGCGAGAGATAGAAAACAATGGACAAAAATGGAGGAACCCTTTACCCTGCAGAGCGGTTCTCATTCTAATTGAAAATGTAAGAATTAACTCAAATTATTTATTGAGATAGTAGGTTATCGAAACTTATTTGAGGCCTCTGGCTCCTGAACTAGGTGCTCACTCCCATATAATCTAGCTTAGATACTAATGTCAATATAAGAATAGACAAAAAATATGCGCAAAAAAAATCTTTTTTTTTTGCAAATCTCTCAATTAAGTATAAAAATCAAGTAAATTACTTAGTAAGAAGAATTACAAATTGAAAAATAAATTTAAATACATATAAAAATCATTTCTTACTAACTTGAAATAAGCCAGGACTTTCCTTGTAAAACATTTTGCAATTTAAGTAACAGGACCAATTGTCTTGCCCAAGTTAAAAGGGTTTATTTTGAGATGAATGAAAAACAAGCAACCGCAAAACTTACAGGATCATTTATACAATTGCGGCACGGATTTATTTTTAGACGACAGTTATGTAAATAATCTCGCCCTTAGGTTTCGTAATTTTTCATTCACACCCTTCTATTTCATCGTGGGGATGAATCTTTTGTTGGTCTTGATAAGCTTCGACTAGAACTTGGCCACAAATATCTCCCTCAAAGTACAGGTATAGAAGGTGGGACATCGGTTGTCCTGTTTTTTATATTTCTATAGTCTGTGTTGTACCTGTAGCGGCGCAACTAGTTTCACAGTCCATTCAGAATTTTCTGGAACAATGACAGTTGCAGTGATGGCAGTGTTTGGCAGTGATGACTGGAAGCTGCAGGCTAAACATAGTCAGCTGGGGGATTTTTGAGACGCCAATTTTTGACACGGACTCCACCAAAGCGAAGACGGAGACGGAGTGGAGAAGACGTGCAGGATTCCACCAATCACATTCATTGAAATCCACATCGCACTAAGAGATCGCGGCTCTCTCGTGATAGGCTGCCGTACTAGAGCGGCACACACGCTTGAACATTAACTGACGCGCCAGACGCTGTCCTGCCCTTTTCTGGATATAGAAAACAGTGCTATTAGAAAGAAGAACAATCCTGGTGATCCCATAAGAAAAAAAAAACACAAAATCGGTCAAGTAGTTCAGGTGAAGAATTACGAACCCACACACATTGAAATTTTATTTATAGTACATAACGATGCGGCCACAAAACTATAAAAATATCTCAACGAATGTGTTATGAATTGATAGATACATAACAGGTTAAGCCCATATCACACATCCACACTATAAGTGTGAATTTAATAGAAATTGGATGAGCAAGTTAACAATACCTAAGTACAATTTATCGTAGAACAAACAATCTCATGACGAATGATTGTTTTGCGGATCACAAACAGACGTCGTGTTGGGAAAATGCAAACAATCTCGTGTGAAGTGTACTTAATCAATATATTATTTCTAGCAACATCCAAAGATTTTGAATTCATATTCGCACATTGCCGTGACAGGCTGCGGTTATGGTGCGGATTGCGATTTAAGTTCAAGCCGTGGTCGTATGCCAAAGTAGCTTCTGTGGGAAAGTTTACCTAGAGGCCCTAGAGCTGAAATTATATGAATAATCAAGACTTGTGTGACATAGTTCTCCCTCAGTTATTTACCTCTGGCTTTGCATCACTGTCAAAAGTACAGGCGCCAGCACATCAAGCTACCCAAAAATGTCAAATTTTCCCATTCAATCTTGAAGCTAATGCTTTGGTTTATTAAAGACATTTGACAGATTGTAGTAGCTTGATGTTCTGGCGTCTGTACAGTGATCTTTATTGTGGATGCTGTTAGATCAAAGCTGTCCGAACTAAAAAAACTTCGAAAGGATTGCAGTGCAGTATCGTTGCTTTGGCGTTTGATTAACATTGTCAGTAGGGCGCTATTGGTAATTATTTAAGAAATTCTCTTTGGAAATCTTTTTGGCAAAACAAGATGGCGGCGTTCGCTCCGACTTCCGTCTATGGGCACGCGACGAAAGAACCATGCGGAATGCGAAAACCATGCGAAGACCAAAGCGGTCGCACGCAAAGTCAATCCATTTAGTTATGCTTTAAAGAGGAAAAGCGGGTCGTCATTTCACCATAAAAACGTTCTACCCTGTTTTATTGCTGGTTTATGGCTATCATTTTTTACAGTTATACAGCGTGTAACAGAAAGGGTATAATCATATGGAATACTGTGGTACGGACCATCAAACTGAACAACTTTCTCTATGGGACCACCATCGAAATCGTAAAAAAATTATCAGCTGTCCTATACAAAATTTCAATACCTACTCGACCCAAATGTATGGGACAGCTGATTATTTTTTTACGATTTCGATGGTGGTCCCATAGAGAAAGTTGTTCAGTTTGATGGTCCGTACCACAGTATTCCATATGATTATACCCTTTCTGTTACATGCTGTATATCAACCTTTTCTATGTTTTCCTTTTTGATGATACATAATCTGTTTCAGCACTAGAACCTTTATAAAATGCTCAAAATAGCTTATTTGGACCGCTATCAACAAAGGCCTAGTGTACAAGTTTGACAACTATTAATGAAAAAAGAGAAACATAAGGACACAGTGTATATCCTTTTAATTCAGTTTATGTAATATCTTTTAAATTGATCCAATATTGGAGGAGGAAAAAGTGGAGAGCCAAACCTCGAATTATGACTTTACGACGATATTCCGTTCCCCTTATGGACAAATTAATTTTGTTGTTGCTTCAACTTTGAACAAAGTTTTGAATCAAATTATCACTCTGAGGCTAATTTTACTATTAGTGCAGGAGTCTACCCGCTCCGCTCTCCACCATGTCCCAAACCAGCAGTCCGTTGGCCCGCGTTCTAAACAAGAAACAAACACGTTTGTTAGCCGAGTGATATCATCGCATTCAGCGCCATATGCGGACGATTGTCCGTGCCGATTGTAAACACTATCGGACTCCGTACGCACCTGTATTGTGCAGGCTACGATTGTGATCAGTATTGCAACCTTATCAAGTAGAATTGCGAGAGGCCACGTCAAAAAAAAAACTCCTGTGAAGACCACGAATCTACGGAGAATGGGTAACATTTAAACAAATATCAAGTAGAAAAAAGGTAAATATAATGTGAAGAAGTTCATTCAAACAGAAGAATATCTACGCAGTTCAACCGCTTACCATTATACCTATGTGAGAAGGTTGAATTGTGTTACTTAGGCCACTAATAATCTTTTATACTAAATGTGAGGATTGCGTTATGTTAAAAATCAACTTATCCAAAGAAGGTAGAGAAAAGCAAGAAGCAGAGATTATAAACACCGTGGAACTAAAGTAAAGAACATACAGCAGTTCTAAAGTACAAACTACTAAACACAGTTATTTCAATTGAAGCATTTAATGGATCTTTCGAATTGTCAAAGTAAGTTTCTGTCAAAAACCAAAAGATGTAGCTACAGTCCCAGTCACAAGGAATAATAACTGAGAAAGCACTGTTGTTATAATTTCGAAAGCTGTTGTTGTTGTTGTCACTGTTGTTATAATCTCTAAGTAGAAGGAAGAGAAAAAAAAACTTATTAAGAACTCAGTCAGACAGTTGACGCTATAAATGGGACTAACGAATAACCTATGATAAATACGCATGAAAAAATGTATCGAACAGCCCACAAATCTTATAATTAAAGATAAACTATCATTGCCAGATCATAAATTAAAATCAGCAAATAGTCAATGTATCAAGCCAGATCTACGAGTACATTGCAGTTTGAAACACATCTGGTCATGATGCGACTCGTGCGTCACCTGCTATTTATCTTGGCTTGTGCTGGTGGCCATCAATACACAGACTTATCGTATCCATCCGAGAGATTTCCTCTCGTACAGTTATGCGTTAAATTTATTGTAGATCTTTGACAGTCGATATGTTTTTCTTCTTCTTACGTTGCTCTTTTCCCACTCGCGTCTACTACTTCTGTGGAAAAAGATTTACCATTACTTATACTCTTTCTCAGTGCTACCATTGCTACCCTAAAACTTATTTTCTGTCGGTCGTCCCTTAGACCACTTCCTCCGGGAGGTGTTGAACCAAGTCAAGAATATGATTTTTCTTCGTGGAAAGGTTCATTGAATTCAAAATTAAAAAAAAAAAACAAAATCAGAAGATAGCATAATATCTTAAATACAGGACTTTCATTTGAATTGAATTTCTCACGATTCCATCACTACTATTGGACCGTGGATTTTTGATTATGCAGATTTTAAATTTGTACATACAAGTATACTGAAATAATAGTACATATACCAACAAATACATTGCTTTTGTTAAAAAATCCTAATTAATTTAATGATCTGAGAAATATTTCAATGCAGTGTTAAGTTCCTAAAGCCCCTAATACTTAGAAAACAAACCATCCAAGCGAAAGAAATGCGCACCCTTCCGTTTTTAAAGTGCGTATGCGCGTGTAGGGCATAATAGATGCTACCCCGCCGGCAGTCGGGTCGAGACTGACGCGTGGCGGTCACGTGACGCCCACGTGGCGCCATCTATTGTGTTACGAACTTATTATGTCGTGTGGAGGAGGAATCAATATTCGTTCGAAAGGGAGGGAATCGATATCATAGCTTCGTAAAAATGCATCAAATAGGATTTTAATACTTAGTGATTTCATTGCTATTTCTAGTAAACTGTGTGCAAGTACTCGTATATTTATAAATGTGACACCTGTTTTTCCAAATCCACAGTCCAATCTATTGCTAATTAATACTAATCCAGCGCTATCGCTGGTATCAATTTGATTAGTAGAATTAAAGTTTGCAACATTATCATTATTCATTTGATCCTGATAATGAGAACCGGTTTGAATCAGTTCTTGGTTTGGAAACAGCTGACTGCATGTTTGTGGATTCTGATTGGCTTATGATGACGCTGTGGGAGACAATGGGAGCCATTAGTAGCTTTGCAATGTGTGTGATGCAGATGGCATTGCTTAAAAACTAGGTGCTCTTATATTATTATATCACCAGCTGATGCCCGCGGCTTCGCCCGCGTGGGTTTCGGTAATTGTCCCTTGAGATCGTACTTCCGGGAGAAAATTTTACCTATGTGTTAATCTAGGTTATAATCTATCTGTGTGCCAAATTTCATCCAAATCCGTTTAGTAATTTTTGTGTGAAAGAGTAACAAACATCTTTACATAAATTCATTCTCACAAACTTACACATTTATAATAGGTACTAGTAAGACTAGTAAGATGAAGCTGAGCCGCCTAGGAATTTGGATACTGCCTACCGCCAAAATCTGCCTACAGGAAATGTTGTTGGACTTTGCCATTAGGAACTTCGTGGTTGCTCGGCTTTGTGACCAATCAAAATCTTACAAAACGTCAAAAGATAGGCGCGCGGTTCTGGTTGGTTGTTTCCTATGGAGAATAACCGGCAAGAAGTTTACGGAACTCTGGTGCAAAATTATAATGTTCGAGAGCCAGTGATTTTAATCAGTACGTTGTTTGGCAGAATTAATATAAAAATCTGATCATCACCTATTCAATCTAACTTCACTGCATTGATCCTTATAGTTGCTTTCTACATTTTTACTTTTTTTGCAATGTTACTACTTACTACCTTTATAATATGACAGTAACTTTTAATTACTTGGCTTATGAATGAGAGATATTTCTCGACGGTATGTAAAGCCAAGTCAGAGGCCCATGGGCGGCATAAAACTTTGAGGACTTTTGCTGTACACTATTGCTGTCCCTCTACGAGCGCGATTTCGACATTGGTGCGATAAGAACAACTACTGATCCGACACGTAAAAAGTCATAATTCGAGGTTTGGCTCTCTACTATTTCCTCCTCCAATATTCAACCAATTTAAAAGATATTTCGTAAACTGAATAAGAAGGATATTTACTGTGTCCCTGTTTTTCTTTTTTCATGAATAGTGGTCAAATTTATAAACTAGACTGTTGACAGCGGTCCAAATTGGCCTTTTTTTAGCATTTTATAAAGGTTCTAGTGCTGAAACAGATTATGTATCATCAAAAAGGAAAACATAGGGGCATAGAAAAGGTGGATATTTATTTAACTGAAAAAAAATCATAGTTCTAAAGTCATAAACCAGAAAGAAAACAGGCGACAGCGTTTGTATGGAGAAAATACCACCCGCATTTCCTCCTAAGCGACACCACGCAGCGAAACACGTCGCCGACAACTTAAGATACCGTACGTATACCATAACTGTACGTTTATGGTTTAATAAGGCTTTTAATAAGTACTTAGTAGCTTATTATTGTTCTAATTTTTATCTTTATCTATGGGCCTCAGTTGCCTGACAATAAAATTATTGATTGATTGATAAAAACTCTGACACCAGGTTAGGCACTAACCACACGAAAAAGAAAAAGAAGATTTGGCGTGTGTACAGACGCCAGCACATCAAGCTATCCGAAACTGTCAAATTTTCCCGATCAACATTTGAACATAATGCTTTAGCGATAAAGTTGAAAATCTATTAAAGAAATCTCAGATTCAGTAGAGAACAGATTGTAGTAGCTTGTTGTGCTGGCGCCTGTCCTTTATATTTTTTTGTTTAAAAGTCCTTTCCGGATTTAAATGGACTTACTCCTGATTCAATATAATCAATTTTACCTTCAGCTAAAATTGATCTTCAGACTTTGCACTTGCAAATACTGAAAACACCTGTTAATGATTTATTATCAGCATAGTTTCCGGTAGATCGATAGATATATAATCGAGTGTTATAAAGAATTTTTATGATATGCTGATAAGAACCATAATATTTTCGTACGATCACAATCGGCTAAGTAGTAAGCTGTGTAGTTATATATTGTTGTTATTAAGGCCTAATAAGCCAATCTGATTCGGCTATTGCAATACTTTTGTGTTCATGAAGTTCTAGAATGATGAGTAACTTACGACAATCTTTTTAAGATTTCTAAGATTCTGATTAAGAACTCTTTGGAAGCTGTGTCATTGTCGATGACAATGACACAGCTTCCAAAGAGTTTCTAACAGGTACTCTATTTATCTATCAACTGTATCCCTGAAAAAAACATATGCACTTCCTATAAATATCACTGGTAATAGAATTAAGATGTCTGTTTTAGACGAGTTCTAATTTGACATTTCCTATCCAAGAAGTAACTACTTACAGTGTAGAGGAAGTATCCTTAAACCACCAAAAAAAAAGCCAAAACGGTAAACCGCCCAAGACAATAAGCATCTATAAATAAACAACGGATCGATATCCAAATAGACATATCGGCCAGATGGCCGAGGATATCCTGTTGGAACAGATTGCCCGCGATAATTATAGTTTGTAAGTGGCGCATGCGCGGGCAGACACTTGCGCGCGCGCCGGTCGGTGTAGCGATCCTTGTCACGCGACGCTACTCTTTGTCCTCAGAAACTTTTTCTTCGTCGTGTCGATGAATCCTAAAAATTATTAAGTTTTTTACAGTATACTAATTGTCCCCGTAAAATCCCCGAACGAAAGTGTAGCTAATAGTACACCCACATTTCACCAGTGACGTTTCAGTTCCATGTAATAGGAGCCGAGCCTATTGCCATCAACCGTGCACAAATCCAGACTCCGAGGCTGCTACTGAGAAATTCCTAATGGAAAAACTCAATAACAAAAGTGTTAATGAGTTTTCCATCAGGAATTTCTCAGGAAACCCGACCCGACCTGGAAATCAAACCCAGGACCTCATTTAAAGCAGTCGCGCTTGCAACCGCGGCTTACGAGACAGTTCATTCCCATAATTATTGAAGTTAAATGAGCTTCCACCAGAATTTTCTCTACTCGACAGCAGTAAGTACCTAGTGGCTTCGAACTGGTCCCTCAAGGTACAGGTGAAGCTGCACAAGGAGCAGGACCGGAGGAGGGTCATCGTTTATGATGTGGTTTCACAGTTACACTTTATTTTATAGGTTCCACTCCACCGCTTCCAGATCCCACCTGTCATTTGTAGATTGTCATTGACAGTCGTTACGAGTTGTTAGTGGGCTAAAAGTCTGTCGAGCAGTCTTATCAAGAGGTATCGTATTACCCGCTTACCCAGCCATTGATTTGTGGAGGTCAGACAGGCAGTGGTTTGATGTAAAATACTGGTATTCAGCTGCATCCGGTTAGACTGGAAGCCGATCCCAGATTAGCATTTCGTCTTCAAGGACCCACCAAGCAGACCCACCAGGGGGCTTCCGAATACTGATGTCTCCCAAGACCTACTAGTACCCTCTGAGATTTTATTGTCTTCGAGGACCCACTAATAACAATATTGTAACAACCTACTTAAATGTCGGGCTAGGCAGAGTAGGTAGATGATGTTGATGCCACCCGGCGACGCAGTCGGCTTCGATTTTCTTCAGAAACTGAGCAAACACCTATTGGATAGTCTGGTCACCGGGGGGGGGGGGGGGGGGCTGAGGGGATATGACAAAATTTAATAGGGCGAACTTCACCATTGAAACAGCGTGTCATTGTTGTGGAATATTGACAATGACATTTATGTGGTTTGTTATGCTGAACTGCTAAGCACAACGAATTTCATTGGTTCAATCATAATTTGAAGTCCTTTCTAGGTGTTTGTTACTTTAGAATTTAAAAAGATCTGTGCATATTTTACACTAACTTATACTCTATATAAATTCCAATGTTACGCTGATATTTATTTATAAATACATCTATACAAAAAAATAAAAATAAGAGTCTGTTTTCATTACTACTACTACTAAATGCATATGAAAATATAGACGGCACTTATAACAAAAACACACTTTTTAACAATTTTTGTCTGTCTGTCTATTTTGTTACGGGTTTCGGCTAATATCCGAAACGGCTGGACCGATTTTGACGAGACTTATACTAGTAGATAGCTGATGTTATAACGTCTAACATAACCTATTTTATTTTTAGAAAAAATATTAGGGTTCCGTGCAAAAAATAAAACCCTTAAAATTGCTAACAAAATTTGATTCAAAAAGGGAAGTAATATTTTTTTTAATAATAAGTTCACGCGAACGAAGGTCGCGGGCAACAGCTAGTAATTAATAAGAGCATTAATGAGTTAGGTTTTTGTTTTTAGGGATCGGAAGCGATTCATTAGAACAAGTCATTAGACATAAGAATCCTGACAAAAACTATCGACCAGCTGGTTTGGTAACCAGTCAAGCATTTCCCTGTTCTAGGTTTTATTTTAGTTTTTAGATTTATCTATGTTTTAGTCGAAGTCGTACACTTAATTTTAAAGTAGAACGTTTAGAACTGGCATTATTAAACAAATATTTACAATTGCAGGCGTGTCCCATAAGTATAATTATAATTTGTATATGTTACCGGCCATACCCGATTTTCGGCCAAACTAGTTTTTCCTAGGCCAAACCGGTTTACTGGTTTATCGTGTCTGCACCAAACAAAGCAATTACAATGCGCTCATCTTGGATGTGGCGCTCGCCGGCCGCTGCCGCGGCACCGCTCGCTGCGCTCGCTCGGCTTGCGCGTGGTTGGTCATCAATCTAACTTAAGCTAACTCATTTAGTCTGGGTGCTCTATGACCGTCCTTTCGTGATTATCCCTAGTTTGGTCTAGGACAAATTAGTTTGGGCTGAAATTGGTTTTGGCAAGTAACATATACAAAAAAAGTTATCTTATATTCTAGTTGAGAACGAGTCATCCGATATCATGATAAGAAATTGGATGAGTACTTAGTTTCTTTGATTACCTCCCGCATCCACAAATTCATCATTCATCAATAATTTATTTTCCAAAGTAACACCATTTGAAGTGCACCCGAGGAGTGACTACAGGCTTAACATCAACACGAACCAATTTGGAACCTGCATGCCGCTTCCGTCGTGCGCCATTGAGGCATAGACAGATGTCGTCAACTTTTTTAATTTATGGTTGTTCATGCTAAAGAGGCGTAATGAATTTAATCACATGCTAATAGACAATTAATTTGTTATGTTATTAATAAAGTTGTAGGTACACGATTGTTTTAAGATGCCAATGTAGCTAGGTACTCGTAGTAACTCTTGCTATACTTACTTCGGTATATATTTTTTCCCTTGCTTTTTCTTACTGTACGAGAATTGAGACCAGGGGGGTTACTATGTCGTCATAAAGCGGGAGTAATTCCAGTGTGGGAAAAAGACAGAGCTATACAGGTACAGCTATACACGCCTTCATGGTAGTGGCCTACCATGACGTCTTAAAGCAGGAGTAATTCCAATGGTTTCTCATTTGAGAAATAGATGTTCAGAAAGTGTCAAACTCGACGTTTTGAATTTCGAAGGATTCACCTTCATCATCATCGGCCTAGCCTTTTCCCAACTATGTTGGGGTCGGCTTCCAGTCTAACCGGATGCAGCTGAATACCAGTATTTTACAAGGAGCGACTGCCTATCTGACCTCCACAACCCGTTTAGTACTGGGTAATACGATACCCCTTAGACGATGGTTGTCAGACTTTTTGGGAAGGATTAAAGAGTTTGACAGGATCTCGACTTCAAATTCTCAATATAGGAACCGACAATTACCCTCCAGAAGGCAGGCAGTTCGACTTGTACAAAACGTTGGCAACCCCTGATTTCGTCAGGATGTCGGACTTCCGAAACAACTGCTACAGTTTACACGACAATGAGTGATGGCGCATCTATATTTATTTATTTTAAAATAAACGCTTAAACACGCGTAAATAAATCGGAGACTTTACCGTGTGTCAAGTTTTATTTGAAGGGCTATAAAATATGGCCCCTGTGTTCTGTGATATTTACGTAAAACAAGATGGAGAAGCTATGAGAGGTGCAGCTTAAGTAAGGAATAACTTTTTAAATAAGTACCTATAAAGCCAGCCAAGTGCGAGTCGGACTCACGCATGAAGGGTTCTGTACCATCGTAGTAGGGAAGCCTCCTTTAATTTATTTTTATTATTAATTGTAAAAGCGGCAACAGAAATACACATTCTGAAAATTTCAACTGTCTACCTATTACGGATCATGAGCTACAGCCCGCTGACAGATGGACGGACGGACGGGCAGCGGAGGCTTAGTAATAGACTCCCGTTGGTTACTCTCCGAGTACGGAACCGTAAACGTGCAAAGTGTTAAACATCACTACAAAATAAGCCTTGTTATCTTTATCGAAAAATCATGATATGGTGCTGCATGGATCTTTTGGCGCGTGGCAATGATCAGAATGCATCCGCCATCTTGATAACAATACAACTTCTACAGACAATTGCATGCCATTTAAACGGACAGAAAAACCATGTAGTACTGTAATACTAAAGAGAAATAGTTTTTGTCCTGCAACATTATTTATGAGAATATTATATATTAGATTTAAGCATTAAATATGGCGGCATCCCAATCCAAAATATAAGCACTTGGTACTACAGAGGCGACTGCTGAGATGATGAATCGCCGTGAGTCTTCGAGGTCGGTGCAGCCTGTCTTCTTATACTACTCTAAAGTATAGAAGAAGGCATGCCTAATGTATTGGGTTAAAGACAGGAGAACGATGACGATGATGTAGCTCTCATTTCGAACCTTTCAACCTTTTTTTTATCATTATTGTCCGTTATTGTTCAAAGAAGCCACATGTGACTTCACATTTTATGACCAACATATTGTCAGTTGAGACCATTATCCGAAAAGTTTGTACCATGTAAAACATTTGGTAGACAGTCCTGGCTAGGCTCATCAACATCTGCATAGTCCTTTCCCAATTATATTGGGGCTGGCTTCCATCCGGATGAACGTGGATATCATTTTTTTACAAGGAGCGACTATCTATCTGACGTCTACAACCCAGTGTCTGTGTCACACGATATATCTTGACTGCTGGTAGTCCGGTATTTTCGGTCTTCTAACTGCCTTTCTGCTAACTGATCAACTGTTAAAAGTGCTGTCCGAGGCATGGAGTGGTCTCGGTATGTGATGACTGGTCACCCATCCATGGATCGAACTTGGTAACCACTACTTATCTAGCCACGAGCCCCTCGCCTACTGATTAGGCTATTATTTTATCAAAATGGAACTTGATGACGTAACACTGAAAGATGAAGGGCACTGCCCAAGAGAGTTGTACTCAAAATTTCGGAACGAAAAATCGGTAGGCTGCCTGCATGAGGTCTCTTTTTGAATTTTTCATTTAGATTCGCTCTGGGAAAAGTAGGTATGTCCGCCAGACCTCGCACACTTGCGTATGGGTCAGCAGGAGTTGATAAGACTTACGCTGCCCCGAACTAGTGCTGGGCCGCTTATCTTGCGGGCCTCGTCCCGTAGTGAGGTGTGAACTGTGGTAAACAGCCCCCGTCTATGAGAGCGGATTTTTTTTTCGGATTGGAAATCATCAAATGACCCATCCCCCTCTGTGCGGAGCAGAATGGAATGTCAGACTTGTACTGACTAAAACCCATCCATGTTGCTTCTTTTGCCCTTTGTGTTCCAGGGCCGCGGTATCTCTTTCTGGCAGGATTACACCGCCTTGAGAGAGTCCCAATCCCTATGACTTGTGGTCTACTTATTGGTAGTTTAGTGGCTTTATCTTTAACCCAAAGCTCTAACGAGTTATTAAATTGATCAAGAAATAGTTCAGCTTCGAGAATTTGTTGGTCTTGTCGTGACTGCTGAGCATGAGGTCCTGGCGTTTGATTCTCTGGTCGGACAAAATGTTATTGGTTGGTTTCTCCATCTGGAATGCCTGAGTAGCAGCTACGGAGCCTGGATCTGTGCCCGACTGGTGGCAATAGGCTCGTCTCCTATTACCTGAAGCTTATAAACATAACTGGCGACATGTGGGTGTAGGTACTAATAGGTACACCTTTGCCTAACCCTTCGGCTATTACAAGCGTGATGTTATATATGTAGAACATGGTCTTTATCTCTCATACCTGTGTGACGGTCCCGCTCTAAAGTTCAATGTGCAACTGATAACCAGAGGACCCATCTAATGCTGTTGTGATTAAAGTCCCATAACGTCTGAAAATCCAGACTATTAGATTGTTAATTAAGATAATAAGTACGATATCTTTAATTAGTGACCAAAATCCGTTTTAAGGGTTCCGTACCTCCAAAGTAAAAAACGGAACCCCTTATAGAATCCCTCGCGTGTCTGTCTGTCCGTCTGTCACAGCCAATTTACTCCGAAACTACTGGACCGATTGAGTTGTCGGTGTAGGAGTAGGTCGGTGACCCAAAGACGGATCTAAAACGTAAATTAATGAATTTTAAACATGGGGGCCACTTTTGCGCAGTAAATTAGAAAAAAAAGGTTTGCAAACCATATCGTGTTACATATCAAATGAAAGCACAATGAGCCTTTTTATTTATTTTTTTCATTTCATCTTTTTTTATAATTTTACCATAAATAGTTTTTAGATATTTAATGACATAGGCGAAAATTGACCATTCTCAGTTTCCCATCCCCCCTTAACTCCGAAACTACAGAGCCGAGCTTTGCTTGTACATTACAGGAAAACCTATAAGAAATCTATAAACGTATGGAACCCTCTCTACGCGAGTCGAACCACTCGCACTTGTCCGGTTATAAATATAATATCACGAGTGCGGCTGATCACAAGAGTAGGTAGGTAGTTTCAATATAATACGTTCTCGGACAACAATTACTTAATGCAAAATATTTTATTGTCACAATTAGCATAATTATTACATTAAGACTCTGTGGAGCCTCTATTTAAGCAAACAGCGCCTGTGTTAGGAGACTCCGCGCTTCCATATCATTATACGGCAGATAGCAATGATAGCCTAGTGGTATGACCTTCGGACTTCCAAGTTATAGGTCTCAAGTTCGAACCCAAGGCACGCACCTCTGATTTTTCGGATTCATTTGCGTATTGTATAATTATCACTTGCTCCGGTGAAGGGAAACATCGTGAGCAAACCAGCATGTCTGAGAGATATTTCTCGACGGCATGTAAAGCCAAGTCAGAGGCCCATGGGCGGCATAAAAACTCTGACACCAGGTTGAGCACTAATCACACGATAAAGAATGAAAGAAGAAATCTTACGGCAATGATAAATATGGAAGCGCGGAGTCTCCTTACATGGCAAGAAGATCCAGGGCCTACTTCAGACAAAACCAAAAATAATTGGTTCATCCAAATGTTCATGTTTCACTTGATCACCAATTAATATTAATCGATTAGCAAAAACTTAAATTAAAACGGACGTTAACATAATTATGTTCAAAGATAAGGAGAAAAACTTGTTATGCGATCGCGAAAAAAAAACGTACGGTTATACTGTGCATAGTAATTGCTCATCCTAGGAAACTATTAAAAATAATGCAACTTCTGAAGTTTGAAAATCTGTTTGTTATTGTAAAGTAACACTACCTGCGTATTTTTTTTTATTGTTTAAAAATGACGGTTTACGGTAGCGCTCAATGTGACGCACTCAAACATTGTGATCGGTGCTTAGAATAAATAGTACAGGGGTTATGGAAGTATTTTAAGGAAAATTAAGTAACATTTAAAACTTTTTTTTTACTTTGTCCTTCAATATCTCCGTAACTAGAAGGTCCTCCCAGGACAAAAGAATGATCGCAATGACGGTAAGATCAAGTGCCACTCGGCTTCGTTAGGAGCGTTTAAACACCCTATAGCACCCTCTAGGTACCAAAACGTTGACTCCTTCCATACGGATAGTGACCACCGGGGTGATTTTAGTGAGGTAAAAATCCCACAATCCCGGGTCTTATCCCTCAAGACTGACCGCCTTTTGAAGGTTTCCCTACGAAAACAAAAAAAAAAACGGTACTGTGTCTTTTGGGGCTTGTTTCTATCATATTAGGATTATTAGTCTTAAACTAAGGGTATTATCTGTTAATGTAGGTGTCATGTTCCGGTATCAAGGGACAAGGGGAGACAGTTTATGGCCGTATGTCACAGATGTGACAAAAAGCATGTTAAATGTATGTGAGGGGAAGTCGAGACAAGACACTTGTCGCTTTTGGAATTTGGAGATTTTTTGCATTTATTTCTAAGTTTTTGTCGAAGGACTGATTGCTGATGGAGCGAACCAGCCTTGAAGTGGAGACAGCATAACGGCAAGCGTAGTCAGGGACGCCCCTTAGCTAGAAGTATCGACCTTAAAAAAAGTGGCTGGGACAGAGTAGATACGAGGCGGAGGATAGATTTTTGTGGCGCAGTGTGCAAGAGGCCACATTACTCGTATGTCTAGTTCTGGACTGCGATAAGCTGAGTCGATTTAATTCGAATTGATGTATTTATTTATTTAAAAAATATGTACACTTGTACACACTAACCCTCTTATTAATAAACACGGAATAAAATTATACCAGGAATAACAAAGGAATAACTACACATTTTCAAAGGTTTAAACTTGGAATAACTTTATTCTGTGTTTATTAATAGGAGGGTAAGGGCCTATCTATACCTATATATTTCATTCAATCCTCAGTTTAGTCGTCGAATAACTATCTGGCGTGTAAAATTATTTGGCTGTTTATCAAGCGATTAATATTTCCAATCGTTTATCAATCTAGAGAATCAGGGTTATACGCTAGCCAAATTCACACTGTTGATGTGCAACAGAGATGCACAGATACAGTATTCAACGTATTAGACAAGAATAGCAACAAAACGTGTATTTGACATTTGTCGTTGTTTGCAATTTAGTTCAGTGTCCAACCGTGGTATTTATTGGTAAACATAATGGATTTGTGTTCTTTTGTGGCAAAACAAATGGATCAGTGCTACAAAGCTCAGTACAGGGAAGTACGATTATATATGAAATTATAAATGGCCAAATATCGGCCAGTAATTGAAAATAAAATAAACCGATGCTGTGACCAGCAAAAACTTTAAGTAATATGGTAATAATATACAAAGTTGATACGGCGCATACTTGACTGTTACATTTATACATATTATTATGAATTAATGCAAAATAAAAAACAATTTTAACAATGTGTTTATATTATTTTAATCTAAAACACCAAAATCGCCAATTGTAATATGATTATGATCTGATTTCATTATTGTAAACAATTGCTAGGCCAAATGTACCTAAAAATTGTTTCCAAAAATTACTTACCTTTTTGTTTTGTGTTTAATTTTATTCTCAATAATAAAAAATGTTTTCAAAAATAAAATACAATGAAATTAAGCGCGCAATACGGTATTTAAAGCGAAATCTTCTCCAAAATTCATTATGATCATAATTATGTGTTAAAATTATGAGGCCTCCCGCCTCTCGTCAAAATCGGTTTTATCTCTCAGGTGGCTAAATAATTAAGGATTTCATGTTAATCCTAGATTTCTAAGTCATCAATTGTTTCAAACACATGCATCATAACAAATTACCGAACCCATATCGTTTTACGAAAACCCACAAAACGAATGAAACTGTCAAACATAACCTCAAACATCATACTTATTGGTGAGTTAAAACCCTTACTGGCCCTTAAAGTAGCAAGTAACTATATTCCTCAGTTAGAGGGTTTATTCGGCAGTTAACTACTATCTGACCATTGAAAACCAAGAATATTGCTATTCAACGGATAAACCCTAAATAAAGAAAGATAGAAAGGAACAGAAAAATAGTACAAAGGTGATGCATGTATCTAAAGAAATCTCTATCTAGTCTCTCAGAATACCTACCCTGCGGAAGAAAATACATACTAAAAAAAGAGATGTAAACAAAGTGTGAAAAAGTGTTTTTTTTTTTTTTAAATAATGTAATACGAATACAACAAATATATTAATTATACACAAAAATGGAAACATGAGAATGATGTAACTGAGCTAACCATGCATTGCCATCCAAACTAAGCGTGCATGCAGCTCAATCAATCGGTAGGGGATTTGACCCAAACCACTAAACAAACATTGTAAGATAATAAACGCTTGTAAAAATAAATAAAAAAGTGGTCTGCCGGTGTCGGGAGCAGGGTCCAAGCTACCGGTGGTTAGGGCTCCAGAGACAGGAACCTCCTCACAATACGAGCCGTATCGACGAGTACTGCCTTCACTACTCGTAGATGTAGTTTTGTCCAATGCTCCGTGAAGGAGCACTCCATGACCATTCTCCCTACAATTAGCTGCAAGAAGCAGGCTAAAATATTGTTGTAATATTCGTTGTATTTTATTTAAATACTTACAATATTAACAGATACTAATTTTAATAATTATTTCTGATTTTGTAATAACGACAAATCAACATACATAAATCGAAAACTCGTAAACAAATTAAACAGTAATTATGACGCCGGAAATTATGAACTACAAAAAAAAGGCTGCTAAACACAGTGGTACCACCTATACCAATAAAGATAAACGTGGTACCAATTTGGTACTAATTAAACAGGCATCCGGCTCATTGGCTGTCAAATCCTCGGAACCTAACGTTTTTGCTGCGCGTACGCAGAATGACGTGTTACACTTCAGTCGAATGATCTCGTTTGAGTTTTGGTTGTTAAGCGTTGATTTTGTATGGATACGACAACGGACATACTCGCAACTGGCGCATGCGTATGTGACCAAAATGTATTGGATTGACAAAAGCCACCGAAAAGTTTTCTTTTTCGTTTAAATTTTGCCCCACACTAGATTTTTTCCTGTAACGTTGTTGCGCTTCCAAAAATTTGATCAAATCACCATCTGCCTAGCCTTTTCCCATCTATATTTGGGTCGGCTTCCAGTCTAACCGGATGTAGCTGAATACCAGTATTATACAAGGAGCGACTGCCTATCTGACCTCCACAACCCATTTAGTACTGGGTGATACGATACCCCCTGGTAAGACTGATTGGTTGTCAGACTTTTAGGGAAGGATTCACCTTAAGTACCATAAAAGAGTTTGACAGGATCTCGACTTCAAATTCTCAATGCAGGAACCGACAATTACCCTCCAGAAGGCAGGCAGTTCGACTTGTACCTACTCGTACAAAATGTTGGCAACCCCCGAGTTTGTCAGGAGGTCGGACTTCTGAAACTTTTATGTGAGAGTACACAAACAGCCAGACCCGAACCACAACCTGTAGGCCATAATACAGATATTTGTTCCGTGCGGGAAACCCTCGACACGCAGCGCAGCAGCCTATCAGCCACTGCGCCAACCGTGCCGTCAGTTTAGAAATACGAAACGCCTTGAAAAATAGTGCTATCCTATCTACATATATTAGAAATTTTAGTAGTATAATGTTATGAGTTTAATTGTCATATTCTAAATGAACGCGAGCGAAGCCCCGGGGCTTCGCTAAAGCAGAAGCTAGTTGAGAAATAATTCTGAGATGTTTTCAAATCTCCACTCAATTTTTTGGGTTAGTCACCAACTGGACACGAGAGACTGGACACACGTGTGTCCAGTTGGTGAAACTTAAAATTAGTTTCACTTATTATTTCGTCATCTGGACACGCGAAAATTTTAACGCGTGTCCAGATAGTGAAACTTAAATTAAATCACTTTTACGTTTTCACCAACTGGTCACATCCGCAAAAAAAGGGTAGAGTCAGGTTAATAATCGTCGTTCATTTTTTAATCTCGATTTCAGACAAAACAATTAAAATCTTATCCTAAGATTTCAATTGTTTTGTTACATGGTAAATAAAATAAAACAAGTGTATCCGTTTATCTGTATTTAGGTACAGTCCCCCCCAACATGTTGTATGTACCGCCTCAAGCATTACGAATCCATACTAAGTCACCGGTAGCACCATTTTCGCACCGGAAATGCGAGTCGTTATTCCATTCGCCGATGACATGTGTCGCGGCGCGCGCGCATGTGTCGGGGGGCCGCCGAGAAATTGATGACGTCATTAGTCTTATGAAGTGGCCAGTTTTTACACCGGACCTCACAGGAGTGGTGGGTTTCCGTAAATGTTGCTTTGATGTGGTCAGTATGATTGACATCAGCGTTGAGAAGTTTGAACAGGTGTTCTGAAAAACAAACCTTTTTTGGTATTTTATCCACCTGACATTGTTCCCGCATTGTATAGCCCAATCGCTCTCGTAAGGCTTATTAAGTCGTGGTATTTTATCCTACATTTTGCAAAGGATTTAATACCTATTGATAACTATTGCTCGTACAGGTCTTTGCTAAAATGATGCCTATTTTCACTAACCCTATGTGATACTTAAATTAATCATCGTTGGAATTTCAACTCAAGGCGCTGACACGACTATTTAAAATCCAACAGTGTGCTGGCAGGTCTCGGAAAGCCCATAAAGCCGTTAGTCCCGCGCCTGATCTCTCCCCAGTCGTGTGGGCGTCCCATTGGCCTGTGAGAGTGAGGAATGAGAGATTGAACCCAGCTGTATCACACTACAAAAAGGGTGAAATACACCTTTAATGAAACCGAAAGACATTCCTTCTCGGGGTTCCCCGTCATTGCGAGCATTTTTTCCTAGGATTATACTTTCTTGTCACGGATACATTGGAGATCAATGTTCCATCGTTTTTTTTCCACAAGTTTGTTTTTCTTATGAAAGTTTTAAACTTTATTACCTTATTTTAAATACCTCAATGACACTATTCAAAGCACCCAGCACAATGTTTTGAGTGCGTTACATAGAGCGCTGCCGTTCTTTAACCAGCAATATTTATTGCGCAGTTTTAGTTTTACTTAGTTTGATGTTCAGTATACTTGGCTAGTAATGGGATTTTCCCGTCAGCACAAAAATAACATATAATTAAATCTTTCTTTTATCTTCTTAATAATCCGATTAACAGTTGAAACGATTATTACCACATCTATAGGTACTTTCACAACATAATTAAAAATCACGTGTCACTATGTTCGTCATGCTAATCTCCGAAACCACCCAACCAATTTCAATAAAGGTTCGCAAATGTGTAGATGATTCCAGCTTGAAAGATAGGAATAGGATAGCTATGGACGGTGGCGCCGAGCCGCCGAGCGAAGCAAAGGCACCGCAGCCGGGCGGGTCGCTAGTAATATTGTAAATAATAATAATAATAATACCAGCCTATTACTGTCCCACTACTGGGCAAAAGTCTCTTCTCAACAGACAAGCCACGAGCATTGATCACAACGCTTGCTCAAGACGGGTTGGCCATTTCAGACTTTTTATAAGTCCAGGTTTCCTCACGATGTTTTCCTTCACCGATATCGGTCTTTGATGTCAAAGATAAACTTAGAAAGTACATAATTATGAATTGAAAAAGTCGCATAGGTACTTGCCCGGATTTGAACCCACAACCTCATATAATAAAGTAAATAAAAAGAAGTAATATATAATTTATACCTTGTATAAATTACAATTGCTTTTTGTTTCGGTCCGTGTGTCCGCTTATATCTTTTTAACTACCATCATATAAAGCAACATTCTGATTTATCTTAAGAAATACCTACACAGCGCAATATACGAAACAGGGGCAGGGGCCTTAGTCTGCTATTGCAATAGTGTCAGAATGGTCTATAATTGATTTAATAAGGCCCCTAGCCCACGGCGCGTATTGAAGCGCGTTCGAAACTCGTTTGACGTGCGTACAAAGGGTAATTCGTCTGCGCGGGGCCTTATTAAATCAATGATAGACCATTCTGACACTATTGCAATAGCAGACTAAGGCCCCTGGTCGCTAGTTACAAATAATTTATAATCATCTTTAAGAATAAATTCCAAACGTTTTATCAAAATACCCGCAACAATTATTTAATTGATACATAAGTATATGATTACCTGTGGGTCCAATTTGGACGTTAAAAAAGCTTAGTTAATCGGCTTTGGAATCACACCTTTTATGTAAAAAATTAAAATATCGTCCTTCACACACTAGGACGATGAGACGGTGTAAAACAAGAAAAGGAATAGAGAGGGCAACGATACATACAAATTGAGTAGGTAGTATTTATATTTTGACCTAATCGGCATACTTAATTGACTTTGATCCAGTCATCGTGGCGAAAGGATTAGTCAGCTAGACTCTGCAATATTGAGTTTAAGCTGTTGTTCAGGGTGTTTCGGGCGTCTGGAATCGCAGTATGAAATTTTTGATATGGAATCGTCAGGGCTGGCCGCGAAATTCAAATTTTCTTACGTTTTTTGCAATTTGCAGGTCAGTTTCAGGTTGTATGTTGATAAAAAAATGAGTCGCGCCAGTAACACGAATGTAGTTACAGAATTATAATCATTAAAATCATCAATCATCATTCAATGGAGTTAAATGAGCTGAGGGTTGTAATGATCATTTTAACGATTATGTTTCTGTAAATAAATACGTGTTAAGTTTGACGTTCAAAACGTTAAACGCGTGCTATCCTGAATTGGGCGCACCTTCAAATCTACCTTCAACTTTATATTAACATTATAAGTTTAATTTATCTTTATTGTCGAGGTTATTAGTGCGTCACGTTTTATTTCAAATATTTTCAAGCGAAAGTGCCCAGTGTCCCCATTTGAGCACGGCATGTTTTTTTATAAGTAAATATATTTTTTGTTTCTTTTTAAAAAGTAATTTCATTTTCCTGCGGCTACTTTAGTCTTGGGCGTAAATGGGTCCTAATTGAATTAAATAGTTCGATTTTGACTTTGACTTTGAGCCCCTATCTACACTGCGCCTTCCGGTATCCCAGAAGTTCATCAAGCCTTCTCCATCCCTTTCTCCGTCCTCCATTGCACAATAGCACAGGGCCGCATTGCTCGCAGGTGGGTGCACAAAAAACGAAAGGATTCGCCGCAAGCGCAGGTGCGTTCTCAGGTGCCGCCGGTATTTAGGTTACAGCTTAGAATATTAGTTCTTGTATCCAATTTGATTTGGCAACAGTAAATTGGGGACCAATTATTTAAATTAATTTGATGTTTGTGTTTAAGTCATTATGTGTTAGGAGCGCTAAAAATCATTTATGTATTAGCCTGATTAGTGTGAAATGTGTGAATACTTCTTTAAAATTAAGATTTAATCAGCACCCCAATAGTGTAAGTGTAAATAAACGGTGTAACAAGACCCTTAACGAAGCCGAAACGCACTTCTATTTAATCCATCCATCGGTACAATGTTTTGAGTGATTTACATTTAGTCCTCCCGTAAAATGTGATTTTTCACCCCGAAAAAAAAGTCGTTTCCCAGCAATGATTTTAGCGTAAAGTTATTTAATTTGATGTACATAATGCTTGGTTGACGGCTTCGTTAAGGGTCTTGTTACACCCTGTATACTTTTCTAACGCATTCCGACGGATTTCGAAGAAATTCGTGATACCATTCACTTCATGTGTTTGGAAAAAATTGTCGATGATGTTGATAACGCAATTAATGTTGTTGAATAGTAATCCCCGCAGATTAATCGAACGGTTGTCATAAAAAAATCTACGGTTGTAATTGTTCGGTTCAGGTTAACTAGAGCTTTGAAATGATCAAAAAGTAAAACAACTGCTCTATTATCTATTCCATGGTTTAGTACTGAACCTGAAATTTAAAATTTAAAAGAAAGCCCCCGGCTTCGCTCGCGTTTTGATCGGAAATTATCCCACGGCCACGTTGTAAATATGACCTATGACACTCGGGGATAATGTAGCTTCCTATTAGTGAAATAATTTTCAAAATCGGTTTTGTAGATCCAGAGATTACCCCCTACATTCAAACATTACCTCTTTATAATATTAGTATAGAAGAAGTTTATAAAGAGGTAAAGTTGGTGAGTTTGATAAATGAATAGATCTCTATTAGAGGTCACAAAACAAAATAAAATTTAAACCTAGGCAAACTAAAAAAGTAGTTAAGTAATTGGAGACTTTAGCTCTAAATAAAATAGTTAAATATAAAATTAACCTTCATATTACAGGACAATTCAATACAAATGTTGAACCTATAAACCAAAAGCACAACAGCGTGCAAAAAGATCGGACCACAAGAATGAACGAAATAAAAACAGAGTTGCCCTAATTCCAACAGGGGTGTAATCAGGTGGGTTACAAAAACGTTCTGTGTGTGATTGTGCATTGTATGAGAACAAAGGGCTACCTGTCGCTGAGTGTACACTTGTCTTATTTGACAGGGCGATGTGCGCCGGCGCTGCGGACCTTTGTGTGAAATCCGTGTTTTTACAGTATTTTGTTTTGTTCAGATTTTAATTGGATAAGAATTATTTATAAGATTTTTAGCAAAGTTATTGTGAAGGTGATGTGGAGTTTGCAGTCTAAAGTTGTAGTAGTGGCTTCTGCAAAAGCACAGAAGTATTACACACCGCTTACAATAGCTAAATATTAAAAACAAAGATGCTGGTCGAATACACACATGAATACTTTTAGTTTTTTATTTTTATTTTTTTTATTATTATTTTGTTTTATATTTTTCTTATTGTTATATTTAATGATTTGACATGAATACTAATGTTCACATTTAATGACATTTATTTTGGAGAGTATTGTGTATTAATTTTATTTGATTATTGTGAATGTGAGGACCATGTGGGTTTTTTTTTTGTTTGTTCGTTTTTTATTTTTTCCACGATTGTCTGGCAGTTTGAGTACTATAAGTGACCTACCTAAATGTCCTTTCTTTGGTATTGTTCGTCGTGTCGTTGAGCTCCTTGAGTTATAAGTCGAGCTACACGATAACTGACAAATGCTTGCACTGACTGGACAGGTCCACTCAAATCTGTGTGGTTCTTTCTTCAAGAGACCTTCTCAGACACTAATCTGTATAGTCCTCATGTGAGTTAAACAAGATTATGTCTGGACTTTAAAAGAGACTGGCCGAAACAAACTCAGAGGTCATCCTCTGAGTTTGTTTCGGCTGTTTCTTCTCAGATTAGTCAGGTACGAAACACCGGCCCCATCTAGTTTAAAAAAAAAGAGACGTGTAAAAGTGTTTTTAAAAACCTATTTACAAAATAAACATCATTTATCATTTACATAATCCAATCCATCCTCCTTTTTTAAAATTAAGTTAAAAGTACAATTAAAACTTAGCTCACTTTATGACTTTACTATAATTTGCTTAACTTATTGTCGTATAGAACATTAATAAATATAAATCTGGGATTGCTGAATTGCAATGTCACCAGGCTGTAGTAAGTAGGTTCCATACGTTTTTAGTTCCCGGGCAATATTTAGAAACAACATAAATAACCTAAAGATTGTTTAATTTGTTTCATCCCTGATAAAGAATTATGAGCAATACCAGTTTTTCGGCAAGCAATTACTAAAAATTGTAGCTTCCTTTGTGCTCCTAAAATGACTCAAAAATTAATCATCTGTTACTTAAATGAACTTCTGTTACGTTCTTCCTAATTGGCCGATGAGCAAATACGGCAGAACGTTTAGCTCAAAAATACAGCAATACAACGATTTTTTGTAAAGACCCGTTAATTGGCGTCGTCGCGTTCCCATTACGCAGCCTCCGAGCCACTGATACGCCTTTGCGCACACAGAATGCACATCTGGGAGCAATGAAGGACTTGGAAATCTCGAAAAGAACTCATACATACCACAAAAATGACCAAACTGAACCTTATGCAGAAGAAAATAAAGCTGAATCCAAAGAATTTACGTCTCCGACACCCATTGCTGCGAACACCTGTTTCAACCACAGCATTTATTCGTTCTATTGCCACAGAAAAGTAAGGTTAAGAACAAACATATAAGGTTGATTTTCAAACGTAGTACAGCGGACTTTGCATTCCTGTTTCGTAGGGATGTTCGCATAAATTATCGATGTTTCTCTCCGCGTGAGCGTTGAGGATATGTCTGTCCCTTTCCGTTGCTTTATTTTGTTTCACCGCAGCTATGTAGAATGTGTGGACGTGAGACAAGTGCCGGCTCCGAGATCTCCCAGCCCTCATATATGTTTATGTTTGTACGTGTTGTTGATTAAATACTTTGTAGCATTTAATTCGATCACAGATTTTTTTAAATCAATATCAGTTGTAAAACAAATGTTACATTTATTTCTAGCTCATCGATAACGTCATACAAATGTAAATTAAATTTTTAATCAATGAATTAAACAATTCTTCGTAAGCAATTTGCTTAAAAATTAGTTACTGGTATCGGTTGGTAAGTCAAATACCACTTGATCGAAGCCGGGTCACGGGGCTAGTTCATAATACACGAGGTGTCGGCGGCCAGCCGGCGCCACGGCGGCAAACGCGGCGCCTACAATCCTGTCAGCCATATTATCATATCCACCGATCCAAAAGAGACCTTAGCACAGTTCTCACAAAGTATATTCTCTTTTAGCTTTTGTGGCATCAGCTGTGATTTCCTCGCCATTTGAATTCTCGCTTTACTACTTTAAGAATAATGTTCGTTTTACATTAAAGTCTGATTTGATATTGAATCCGTTCCTCGATTTTGAATTCCGAGCAACGACTAAAAGAAAGCAATTTTTTTAAGGAAGTGTTTTGTGTTTAGTGTTACATTAATTTAGGGCTTATGCAATGATACCCATAATGTAATGTTCGGAACACTTCAGTCTTCGGTGCATTACGGATGTGTGGCATATTTATCTTTTATACCCGTGAGCACCGTGACTAATTGTCACTTGAGCAAACAGAAGGTCCAATACAAGTAGTACCATCACATAGAGGTCAGTTATATTTGGCGCCACTTGTACGTCAGGTGGGCGCTAGTATTCGAGACATTTCACCGGTAAATCTTATTTAACAACGATCCGCGGCGACCGCGGCCGAAGTAAGGGCAAGTCAATTAAACTCAGACACGTTGATTGACAGGTCATTGAGTGAGACCACTTAGTTTTTTAACTTTTTTTCTGAAACGTACGAACTTTTTTTTGTCAGAATATTCCAGCCTTATTACTCAGTAGACAATATTGATACTCAGAAATTGTATGGCATGACTGTTTATTTATTGTGGAAGGCAGGAACTATGACAAACAACATTTCATTCAACATCACACTCGGCAGGTCCAAGTTTTTCAAAGACCTCATCAAACACCCAAAAAAATTAAGACGTTAAGTAAAACGCGACGAGATTCACACCGTTTCCTTACGGTCATGGCTAGGTGTCAAAAGCTTTACCTGACCGCTAACACCTACACAGTCCAGCGCTATACTGGACCGATATTTACTATCTTAGCTGCATTATGTTTGTTCGGGAGTTATCCCTTCACACCTCCAACGCCGCTGCATCGGGGTCGCTACTCAAATTATAATACAAACATTATGAGCCAAAGTTTTAGGAATGACACGTATTGTTAATTAGTTCGCGCTTTTGGGATACTTATAACAACAAAAACGGGCATCGGCAAATTTAGAGTGACATTACACAGAATTTTTTAATGAATGCAACTTGCATTCGGCAATTGTGACGTTGAACAAAATGAGAGCAATTCAAATTAGATGACTGGACTCCGTCGGCAATGTAGAGACTATTATTTTAGATCCCTTACTTACTTACCTTACCTTACTTGAATTAATGTGGTAACCCCTGTTTGAGCCCATAAAAATACACGACAAAACCTGTATAAACGGCTGGAGGCAAAACTTGGTTGTTTTGCGACTCGTTCCCAGAAATCGAGGAAACGTTCGAGCAAAAAGCCGACGGAACAGGATTTTGTATCGACATCGCCAAATCTGGACGCGTTAAGAAATGATAAAGAGGACGCCGCCACCGCAGCCGAGTGCAAACTGCACCACAGCCGAAAGAATCACAACAAGACCAAACAACGAGTACATACTTCCTTACGAGAAGACATTTTGATATATTACTAACTTTCGGAGGAGATGGCTATCCAGGAGTTTTATGTCTGGACGTTATAATGATAGTACAAAAAGTTACATCAGAGTGATCGAGCATAATTTCCTATGTTATCTTACCGGGCATCATTACACAGTGATGACTTGCATAATATCTTCATCTGGCAAGACTGCGTCGATGATAAATATTATGTTTTATGCTGTGTCGGGCTATTTAGCATGCGACAGCTGGCTGCGAATAAAACGGCCAGTAATAGACCACGATTATAATATCGATTATCCAATACGAATTTTGATGGGTGTCTTCAAAATGCGGCGTCTGTGCACGGTGCGAATAAGTGTACGTAAATGATGGTATAATGCGTATGCGTGCGTGAGTCACGGATGTTCACATGTGCATGTGGAAATAGCCTGTAAGTTTGTACAAATGTTGAGATACACGGCCGTATAGTGCGGTGTTGTGTGGCGATCTTCACGACAAGTCGCCGCCGACGGCCAGGGAATGCGACCGGCTGGCGCAACAGTGCGTACCGATGTATCGATAATTATTTAATTCAGTTTTGCTCTCCATTATTAATTTAGCAGAATAAGTTTTGGACGTTTCCATTTCTCGAATTATCAGTAGATTTAATTTGATAAAACAACTATACATGGAATCAATGAGCTAATCCAGATAAACCAGAACTAAAATGCTGTCAAATTCATTTCGGGTGATTGGAGAGGATTAACAAACAGAAACAGAACATCTCCATATTGAAGTGTTAGCTGCTAAAATTCTGAATAATAAAATTAAATGAAACGAGAAATGAGAAGAGAGATTGACAGTAATAAAAGATTTCAATTTATAGAAGTGACAGAGTGGAAAATATAAATTTTATCACACGTTTTGTATGAATGTTTCACCAATGGGAAATGCACGCTAAACTCAATCCAACTACAGATTTGAGGAACCCTTCAAAATATCGACGAGGTTCTTTCGAAAAATGTTTCGCCGTACGATAAAATGCTTCACATATCACACGGGGCGCATCTCTAAGGGCGAGACTGGGCTGGCGCCGTGCTTTTTTACCCCGGCTGACTCCGGCCAACTTTATACCACGCTTCGTTCGCCAGTCGAGCGCAACCAGTCAGACGGGAGGGATGTG
The DNA here is from genome assembly GCA_947578425.1 of Eugnorisma glareosa. Taxonomy (NCBI): domain Eukaryota; kingdom Metazoa; phylum Arthropoda; class Insecta; order Lepidoptera; family Noctuidae; genus Eugnorisma; species Eugnorisma glareosa. The sequence goes on from OX387976.1 coordinate 3,967,096, forward strand.
CGCACCGTCGCATTCAAACACTTCCGAACGTGCGCGTTCGTAACAAAAATGACAATACAGTGCTTTCGTTTTTTTGTTGCTTGAAACAAAAACTGTGTCTTATAATATTATAAAGTGCCAATAAGAGTTGCCTTCAAGTGTTCTCAAAGGATTGTTTTACTGAAGTTTTGATTTGGATTTGACTTAAGGATATAGAGATGTCGAGTTTCACGACTACGGGAGATGCGACCCAGGCTGCAGTTAAAGGTTTGTGTTTTTTCTTTTGGCCTAAGATTGACATTGACAAATTAAATTATTAAAAAATAAAAATATCGATACTTTGGTAAATTAAGGTCACGCACTGGTTACATAAGTGTCCTTGCTTGCAGTTGATGCTGCTGCACCACAGGATGTTATTATTTTGTACTTATTTGACAACTTAATGAGATGCCTTTGTTTAATTTTCTCCGTGGGATATTGAAAGAAAGTTAGCGTAAATATAAAATTGTAGACCCAAAACTTCGTTCATTTTATCGTTCTAAGTGCAGCTCTACCATTTAACTTCAATTATTATTATTTATGGATGGTCACTCGATGTTTTTTGAATTTATGTTTTGTCAAAACACATGTGTCATCAATCATCATACTCATCATGATCAGAACGAATGAAGACTGTTTTTGCACAAACAGATTTTTTATTTTATTTTGATAATTTAGCTGATAGAGCAGCTAAAATTTTAAAAATATTTAACAAAAATCTGCCATTTCCTTCCTCTCAAATAACAAAAATCTGCCATTTCCTACAAAAGTGCAATACCTTGCTGCAATGCAATGCTGTGGTGATTTAAAAAAAAAACCGATTGAATCCCTATGGGGGGGGGGGGTTATATGATGCATGAACTGAATACGTGGTAAGCGTTCCATCCTGTATAGTAGATACCTATGACTTAATCAGACAGTTTTGAAATTCTCTAAAACTGAACATACCGGAAGTACCTTAAATCAATTCCATATTAGTCGGCGCTTAAATTTGTCATAAGATGACCATATTTGTAAAATTTGCTATGTAAGTAACTCGATTTTGTTTCTTTGGTTCAATTATGATAGTTTTGTTTAGCGAACTTGTATTGTTTTATAAATATAGATCTTCCTCTTCATCTCGAATTGATGACTCAGATTCCTGGACAGACCAGTCGCTTGCCTTATTTAAATCTAGCAGAGCTATTGCGTATCTCTGTTGACAGTTCATTCTTAGCTTCCCTTTTTACTCTTTTAATCTCTTCTTATAATAGAGGATCATCTTGCAATGTCAGATTTTTATTTTGCGACTCTAAACAATTTTTTATCGTGTTCCTGAAGCTCTGTCTTTTTTGCTGCATTTAGTTGAAGTCTCGGTGTCAATATTTTTGCGAAAATAAATGTTCTTACATTTAAAATTATCTTTAGATATTGCTAATTGTAGTTTTGGTGATTTTGAAATGGCATCTGTGGGGCCAGGAATCTGGTCCTATGGGTAGACCTGTCATGAAGCTATATACGAACAGCAAATTGACAGTAGGTTCTTAACTGTATGGCTCCAGATACGCACGAGTGTAAAACTCTCATTTGTGCCGCGTTTACATGGGTTCCCATCATTCCATAAAGCATTCAACATTACTATTAGGGAAGATAGGCTATTAGAAAAAGATATTATGAGCGCACAGTAAGCACTCAATTTATAAAATCTGAAACCAAAATTCTCATCATAAAATCTATCAATATTAATTATGGAATATATTCCACTGCAAAACAAACGGTTCAGTGACACAAAAAACATGCACATGTTAAGGGTGAAAACCCTAACAAGTGAATAACATTACAAATAACATCTTGCTGTCGGGTTCTTTGAATATCACCCTTATTGTTGAGAAATAGGGGTCATATGAGACATATGGATGTCTTCTATGCATTTGTATGTTTGTACACATGTTGCTATACGGGGGTCGGGAGGTTCGAATAGACTGTTTTTTTTTTTAAGAATCGCCCAAATCCCAACCCTGTTACGACAAGTGTTATTATTACTGTGTATAGTAGCATAGTTTAACATTTTTGTTAAGTATAACTATTTAAGATAAAAAAAAATGAGTAAAGACGGAATATGCCATTATTTTAAATGATCACATTTGACTTTGTTATCTTATCTTAAATATATTTAATATTCTGTATTTCCTATTCAACTTTGAACGTTGCTTACGCAGCATGACATTGGTGGCAGTACTGCTTAACATTGAAACAAGATAAAATAAGAAAATTCTTCATGAGTCATGAAATTATGATACAGCTAACCAACATAGCAAAACTTGTACAACTTTACACCAAAACGTCACTAGAATCACATTGTAAGACAATAAATATCACGCCTGGAATCAGAATCACTGAAGGGTTAGGCTGGTATACCTGCCTATAGTACACCCACATTCACATCAGTTACATTTTAATTCCTATGTAATAGCAAATCGATGGCTGCTGGTGAGAAATTCCTGATAGAAATCTCAATAACACATTGCTCGACCCGTGAATCGAACGCAGGACCTCATGCTCAACATTCGCTCTTCAACCACTAGACCAACGAAGCAAAACAATAACCCAAGTTATTCACTAAACGCATTTCAAAATGTAACACTCAATTACTGAAAACTGACGTCATACAAATAAAAAAAGTACAATCGAGCATTAAAGGGACTGTTTGTCGCCACATGACAAATTACGTCACACCGTTTGGAGACCAGATGTGGCACCCCATTACCAGATGTAGCTGTCTGCGTGACATATGTATCTCTATTGATTAGTTTAGTAAAGGGTGACCAGTTTACATTGCTACTGTTATTGATGAAACCGTTCAAATGATACGGATAATAATCATTGTGTGGATTATTTATTGGTGTACTTTAGGGTTTTAGTTTTTGTAAGTAGTTTAATGGTAGCAAGAAGAAAGACAAATAATAAATAACCATAAATTCATAGTAGAACAAAAATTGGTATTGCATTAAATTCTGTATTCTCAGATCTTTTTGTTTGTAACGACATTAATAGATTTAACAACACTCACGTCAGTAGTACGCAGTTGTTAGCTAAATCAAAAGTCATCAAAAGTTGCTAAAACCAATTTCACAAATAACTTCGGCTTGCAATTTATGTTTTTTGATATGAATATTTCCAGGTGTTCACAATGTTATCTCTATATTGTTCTATCTTACGGCTAATTGAACGCTGTATCGATTACAATTACAGGTATTATCCAGCTATTAGATTGTCTAAGAAATCGATACCTGACTTTTATATCGACATATAGGATATCGGTTGTATCGATCCATGAACGCTCCACGAACTGTCTCCTTGTACGAAGCTTCGCACATACGATTGATATGAAAATTAATGAGAAAGTTGACATTTGGGTAAGAAACAGAACACTAGAACTATAAAATCATTTTTAACGCTTTATTGACCTCATGTGGGGACCTATTGCCAAATTATAGTATAGTTAAGGAAATGATCCTGGCAACTGCATCAACTGACAAGAGCACTATATCTGTTTTCAACGATATCATTGATATTACGCGCTGATAACACCTACTATCTGCTCAATACTGTGTTAGTTCGGTTGCCACAAGTTTTGAGTACTCTAAGTACCTACGTTATTTTGTTTATCACAACTTTTCGATAAGATTAATTTATTTTGTTTGGTGGAATAACCAAAATACATTAGGTGGATCCACTTATCCCTTTAGTCACAAATATAAATTAAACAAATACCTACTAAATAATTTTCGAATGCACTCGTTCATAGTATATCCCCATGGTATTTTTTTTTTCTGAATTTTATCTTTAAGTGACTAAACTTGCCAAGTTATAATTTTACTGCAAGCTCCTGAACTGGTCCCGCGCTCCTGCGCACATTAGCTAGTATCCAACTGTTTCCTTCATTCATATCATGGCCTGTTTCTATTTTTAAATACCCAGTCTTAGAAACTAGATTACTTCAGTATATCATCCATAAGCACAGTCACCATAGAGTTTGCTTCAAAAATTAATGTGGTAAAAACTGGCTCAAAACAATGCCCATATAAGTTGAAGCTTAGGTGGCCTTAGCTGATATTATGGTGTTTACTACCACGCGGAAATTTAGGAAAAATAAATACTTTGGTAATAGGCCGGCCGTAATTCCAGCTGACAGTTTTTGTAAGGTCTGTTTAGTTACAGCCCACTAGAATTTTTACGACTAGCAATGTATTGAATCAGCGTTTATTCACACGGTTGGGAGCACGTGCTTTGCCTGACCGGATGCCTTGCCGTTTGTTTGGGCATTAGCTAGTGCTGTAGATAAGGCATCGGAATCGTAACGCACTGAGTTTGTACCTCAGCGCACTTGAAAAGTGAAACCAATTGTTTATTGATTTGTGGTCGTACCGGATTTAACAATTTCGTTGCGATGGTTTTTTTGTTGACCATACTTTTACAACATGCAACATGATTTTATGTTCTGTTTAGTTTCAACCTGTCAATTATCCGTGAAAAAATTGTGTTAGGATTCAATCGCGCTTTAAACAACTATTGCATACCTACTTTATGAATTCAATAAATGATTAATCAGTAAACAGGTATAACACATTCACAATAGCTTACAATACATTTATCTTGAGCAAACAATGATGAATTAACTAAAACAAATATTGTGACGTAAAGAATAAAAGTATAACAATAGTTACGTCATTACACAATTAAGATGGAACGTGAAGAATTAAAAATATGTTTGATTTCCTTGAGTCGATCAACACTCACAACTTATACATGAATGAAATATCTTGCTTGATCATAAAATTCTATGATAAGCTATCAAATCCAGTGATAATTAAGATCAAAGAACGCTAAGTACAGACAGTCGACAAGTGTGAGAAAAGCGGTCCCTGTTATTGATCCCGGTTGCTCTGAGAGAACAATTGACTCGAAGCGAACAGCATCTTTATAATGATAGATGGATAGGATACACTTTATTGCACACTAAAGTTTAGACAACAGCTGGGCCAGAACTCCTTCCAAACGTCTTTTAAAAATTATGTTCTTAAACCGAAAAAAAAACCAAAATCATTGCACGATTCACCCTGTAATTGGAAAAACCTGTATACATTTGATAATAATCAAGTATACTTACTTACGTGAACGTCGTATTGTATAATAAAGCGTGTGTAATTAACTATACGGTAAGTCCTCGCAAGCCAGTGTCGTCGTAGAATTATCTTTTATTTTTTTGTCACCACGCGAACGATGCTGAGGCAGAATGACGACATTTGGAATTCCCAAAGCCGTAATATTAGGAATTCTTAGCGTCTTGACGAAGAATCCTAAATGAGTGAATAACAGCACAACTAACAAGTGATCAAATGTTTTGTATATCTTTCACTTGGTGCCGGTTGTTTAGAATGTTTCAGTTCTTTACAAGACAACAGATTCACTCATATTGAGTTTTTTTTTGGCAACAAAATCTGGCATTCCATAACTTTTTAAAGAATTATCTGTACAAAAGACGTTAATTTTCTTACGAAACTGAACATCTGCAATGTTGACCTTGCAGCCTTGCAAACTTTTATTGTCTGTCCGACCCCATCTGTCAACTTGGTACACATATGGACGTACAATTGTTTTATAAAGTCTTTTCAAACGTGGAACACTTTTTCACATCTGTTCTCTGGAAGCCAAATGTTTTATATTCAGCTATTACCGGAGTACTGGCTAGTGGTAAAATCTCATAGTATATCCTCTTTATCATGTTTGTACTTCAATTGTTATAACAATATTTTTTCCAGATGTTTCTTTATGTAGATTGTGGTTGTGTTTGTGTGTTTATTATAAGTGGCCATATTTTTGCATATAAAATACATTAATATTAAAGGGCTGACGTGGGGAAGCCAAAAATTCTTCGTAGAGGACAAAGAGAGGAAGCGAACGGGTGGGCAAAGAGACAAAAACAAGGCTCGGCCACACTTCCCTTGTGTTGCGGATATAAAAAAAAATGTGACAAAAAGTTGCCGTTTAGAAAGAAGACTTAAAAATATTACGTATCTATAATTTTAGAAATAGCAAGACTGAAAAGGACGTAAGCACTAATTTTTAAACCATGGCTTTAGTCGCTTGTGCAAACCAGACCTAAAATTTAAATTAAGTTAGTAATGTTCCTTCAGGCGCCACAAGGCTGAACGTTTTAAGGCCTTTGCACAAATGAAACTCGTAAAACACGCTCGCAGCATGCGTGGGCGCACCAAGATCTATAAATCGTATAGATTTCTTTAGCGCTTTCATATCGACGTTTCCGCAGGATACGACTTTTTTATGGCGTTGTGTAAAATTGTTTGATAAGGATTTGTTAGATTTTTTGCAGTTATTCCGTTTCATTTATTGTAAAAATTATATATTTTATTGGATGCGAAAACGAATCACATGGACTAGAACGATAAAAAAAGGATGATACTAAAAAATTGTGATACACAATATAAAAGAAGAATTTCGAAAGCTTTTTTAAATTTCGAAACCAGTATTTCTCGTGGGTCCATAATTCTGTTAGTTCAATTGGTTGCGCACGAGTCTCTCCTATTGGCGGATGGTTCGTTACGTTTAGTTATTGCTCTCGGGCGGCGCTAAAAGCCACTCTTACGCAGCTTCACGCCTATCTCCTTTATAATTACTTGGGAATTAACTGAGTGAAGTAAAATGGCTCCGAAGTATTTTCGTTTAACTTTTGATAAAGTTTAATAAAAGCTCCGGGCTATACTGTTACGAGATATTCACTTATTTAATGAATGGTAATAAAGGTACAAGATCACTCTTTTTAATAAAGATCCAATAGGATTCATAGAAAGGTATCTTTACCTATACCACATTTTTCTAGTTCCCCTAATTCTCTATATTTTTTGGTATCAGCTACATGCGGAATCAGACTTGAATCTTCATCAATTACAATTACTTTGCTTAAGAGCGGCCAACCCGTCATACTTTTCATACAAACGCTCGTACGTGATTATGCCGATGTTACACATCTATCTTTGATTTTGTTTAACTAATTTGTATGTTGTGCACTATATCTAGGTTTCCATGGTTGCAAAAAATTAAAAAAAGTAGAAACAAATTCAGTATAAGCCTCCAAAAATTGCGGTTTTGCGCAAATTTTACCTGAACTTTGGCCGTTCATAATGTACTCATACACTGTAAAAATAAAGAAAACATCTCGATAGAAACCTTGTAAATGTAATTGAGATTCTTAATAACAAATATTTATTTCACACACTTGTAAGGCTTATTAAAAAACACGTATCTCCTGGAACAAGTTTAAGAAATTTTCGAACACTATTTTTCGTTCTATGTCATCGCGTTAGGCGGTATGAGGTGCGCGGGAGACGAGTTGTGCGGGGTCGGGGCGGGGATAGACGGGGGAGTTGAAAGAAAATTGCCGCTGTGGCTCTAGACGAAACAACAAGCTTTTTGATCATGCTCGCGTTGACGATAGACGGGACGGGAAGGGCCCTCTTAAGGTCTTCAAATGACATCATCATTATCTTTCACGAGAATGTTTAAACATAATTAATAAATATATAAACCTTGACCACACATAAAACAATTAACATTTTATAGATGACGCTTGGAAACCTGCAGCCGGTGCGTAACATGCTGAAAGTGACAAGGCCTTTCATTTTGACAATTCAACAGTATTCATTGCGTAATTTACGTTGTCGAGAAAATATTTTTGAAAGCCTAATAAGCAATGTATTATAATATAAAGTAATTGTGGTATTCCAAGATTCGATTTTGCACAGAAACAAGTGAATCTGAATAGTTATATTACATGTGAATGCTCCCGATGAGACAGCGCCGTTACGCATTTGAGGTGCTGGCTGACATAACCTTTAAGGATTGACAGATTTTTTTCTTTTTCATATGCATCGCTGGGTTTGTTCTTTTCCACAGTTGATGACAGTAAGTTGACAAGTTGTCGGTAGAGTACCTTATTCATTTGAAGTGATCTAATTCAGAAGCATGTAACAATTACAACGACTCAATAAAACGGACCTACTCATAGGAAAAGAAACTTGAACTATGCTGATGTTTTTGTTTATACATTATGTTTATCGGAGGACCGCGCGTCACCACATTCCACAAGCGCCAATCGGAACATTTACATTAATTCGCTAACGAGAACCGACTGAATTCGAGATTACTATAAGATAAATGGCTGCCTAATTTAGACGGCGCTTAGCAGTAACTTGTTTCAAAGCGACGAATCCGGGAGATGGCGCCTTTCATTATGCAAACCGATTACACCTACTGCTTAGTATGACGTAATGCGATATACAGATAGTGCTGTTTTTATTTGGTGTTCGCTGTAAAGTGGGATATTCCACTTTCCGTGGCCAGTACACACGGCTACACATCAAGCTATAAATTACCAGTATAAGCTGACCTCGCGTTGTACGGAAATCCTACACAATACGAGATCAACATATACTGGAAATGTATAGCTTGATGTGTAGCCGTGTACCAACACCAATAGGAATGTCCCTTTTGTGTGGCAAAGTGATGGAGCTATATACTGCCGTGCTAGAAAAGAAAGAAAGAGGTAGGTACCTATCTTAAAAAACACGTAAAGTTGATTTCAATGGCATCGGATAGCTTAAATAAATACGCATACAGGGTGTAACAGGACCCTTCACAAAGCCGTCAACCAAGCTTATGTACATCAAACTAAGTGACTGTACGCAAAAATTATTGCTGGGAAACGACTTTTATTTTGGGGTGAAAAATCACATTTTGCGGTAGGACTCAATGTAACGCACTCAAAATATTGTTCTGGTGGGTGGATTGAAAAGTACGAGGGTCGTGGAAGTGTTTAAAGTAAAAATCTTACAATAAAAACATTTAAAAACTTGTGAAAAAGTCGGAACTTTGACCCCCAATATCTCCGTAATTAGAAGGTTCCCAGGTATGGTCTAGAACAAAGAGATGATCGGAATGACGGGAAAAACAAGTACTTTCGGCTTCGTTATGGTTACACCCTTTATAGTGAACTAAGTCAAGTAAGCAGTATCTATTTTAAAACATAAAAAATCCTAATAAGCAAAAAAATTCAATCCGTAATAATTATGTAAACCAAACTAAGTACAAAACTTCTTAATGCCTCGCCTCTCATGCATGAGGTTGTGAGTTCAAATCCGGGCAAGTACCAATGTGACTTTTTCAATTCATATGTACTTTCTAAGTTATCTTGGACATCACAGACATCGATGAAGGATTTTGAAGGAAAACATCGTGAGGAAACCTGGACTTATAAAAAGTCAGAAATTGCCTTCTCTGTTGAGAAGAGGCATTTGCCCAGCTGTGGGACAGTAATAGGCTGGTATTATTACTTAAACTTTCCCGAAACTGGCTTTTGAGATACCGCTTTTGCGTTTGGCAGTATAGGAAGATTAAAATAATACTGCGGAAAGCCTCGACCTCCTGTGTCCCCTTAGGTACTAGTCAGTCTTTGTGCTACGAGTACTGTAAAATATTTGTGTTTAGTTAGGCAATGTCTAGCGGTAAAAAATATCCATGTTATTAATGGAAAGCACCTTCGAGTAATTAAGTACATAAAAATAAAATTGTCTATGGGAGCTACATTTGCAAACAAACTGCTTTACAGTAGTGGCAGAAGTAAATTTTTTTGTAATTCATTTTCATTGGTCGATTGGTCGCAAGCTCGACTGCTGTGCATGAGGTCCTGGGTTCGATTCCCGGGTCGAGCAAGATAGTATTGGGTTTTTCGATCAGGAATTTTTCAGTAGCAGCCACGGAGTCTGGATTTGTGGCAACATGCTCGCCCACATGAGATTTAAACATAAACTTGGCAAAATGTGGGTGTACGGTAAGGTACCTACACCTCTGCTTTACCCTTCAGGGATTAGGCACAGGCGTGATGATATGCTAATATGCTAAAAAAGGTCATGGTAGACAATCGGAGGTGTGAATAAAAAGGGGTTGAATTGAAGACAAATGAAACTGTCATTACCTTAGCTTTACGCTCATTGTTTGACACAGGTCTGTACCAAGTGTCGTCAGTCGATCACCAGATCCCCACGACCTTCACCAGTGAAGCTGAGCTATGGATTACTACAATTATAGTAGACCTAATGTAAATTGACATAAAGACTACAAAATAAACTTTACCCAACAGAAGTGCAGATTGAAAGATGTCATTGAAGAATTTATCCAGATTGGTAAACTCTGTAAACTTAAGAGCATCTGGAATCCTAGATGAATATTGTTGGTCATCTGCGAAATTGTCGTTTTATACGTGATTTATTTATCGCCAGTCAGGCGCCTGTACGAGGTCACGTCTTGCGGAACAGTTTGTGTCGAATATGCACATTTGACGCCACTCCAACGTTGACTAATGTCACTGAATAAAATAAATAAGTTATGTTTAGAAAAATAATCGTGAGTACCTTCAAAATTCTTCTAATAGCGGCAATTAAAAGCAAGCGCAACTGCTGAACATGATATCCTGGGTTTGATTCCCGGGTGGGGCAGTGTTAATAAGTTTTTCTATCAGGAATTTGGGCGTATTTACTGTTTTATGGGATATCAGGCGTGATGTTATATGTAAAAGTAGACTATTTCTGTTAAATTTTTAACCGACTTCTAAAAAGGTAGGAGGTTATGTATTCGGCATGTAATTTATAATTCCAAAGTAAAGCAGTACTAAAATATTTTTTATTACCCATGAATACTGACTGATTCACTGATTTCTATAAGATTAATGAATTGCAGTAAAATGTTATCATTTAGACTTTTAACTAATTTAATTCACTTTATAGACTAACTAGACATATACATGATAAAAAAAAAAAATGTTTTTAATTTCATAAATATGTCCCCGCCGCGCCGTCGTTTTTAAATTAAAATGTACAAAAATGTACATACGGAAATCATTGACTATGCATACCTTCTAGTTTTAGCATGACGACAAGACTTTTGAATTTGATTTCTACCGACGTTTTATAATATAGACTAAGCGTGTTAAGTTAAACAAGGACATACCAGCACCTACTGATCAAAATGTTCAACTCTTACCAGACACCAACTCTGGAATATGAAAACAAAAACTGGAAAATGAAAGTACGGACAAGAAATTCGTGCTTAAAATAATGTGGGTCCATACAGAAACAAAGATTGAATCACTACGTTCACACAATAATGTCTTGTAACGGAGCTCTTTAATTTTACCATTCTGTTGCCTTTTTTATAAATATTACTAGCGACCCGCCCCGGCTTCGCACGGGTGCAATGTCATAAATATAAATCTTCCTCTTGAATCACTCTATCTATTGAAAAAAACCGCATCAAAATCCAAATAGTTGAAAGACAAAAAAAAAATAGGTAAAAACAATAGGTACAGACAGCGGGAAGCGACTTTGTTTTATACTATGTAGTGATCACAAAAAACATCTGCACCATATCTTCCATATAACTTTATGCACACAACATGCGTACTAGTATGGTACTGAAAGCAAAACAAGTAGAAGGCAGTTAATGACAGTTTTTTTTTAAATCGTCACATTTGTAACATTAACATCGCATTAACCCCGCTGCCCGCATAAAGAGGTTAGTACAATCACCCCCGAAAATACCTAACACACATCTGTTCCGACCACAAAGCGTTTCCTGATATAAATAAGTAATTTATCAAAAACGTGTAATTTAAAATTTTATACCGCTGCCGTAAAAAGTTATTTTTGAAATTTGAAAAATGACCTCGGTGCATATTTTTCACTCTAACTGTACCACGTTTGGTCCCCTCCAAAGTATAATGTGGCACTTTTTTAGACAAAATTCTATGCGCAAGTCTAGGTTTTATTCAAATCCAGGCCATCGGTGTTGAGAAACAAATGACTTCTGCCAAAATGTCACGGCGATGCAATTTTTCTAATATCAACCAGGTGGTTTTATCCATTAAACATCGTATAGAAACTGACAAAAAAAAATGTTGCCAAGTTACTTTGAAATTGAAATATTTTTTTACTGCTGGCATCGACGCATCGTTATAGATTTACTTATTTTAAAAACCAATACATTTTAAATAGATAACGATTTAAATTATACGAAAGCCAGACAGTATTGAAATGCATGCTATTTTCAGCGAGCCTTGCCTACTTGATTTAGTTTAGGCCTATAATATTATAGTGTGCTTTAAACACAAACATGATAAACCCACAGCAGCAAAACGGGTTAGTAATAAAGGCTTAGGTAGGTATATCAACAACAACCGGAACAAAATTATGAATTTCTTCATGTAAACGCATTTATACCACTACTACCAATAATATTATTTAGGGTCCCATTAAAATAGATGGACAAATTTTAACACAGCGTTCAGTACGTCTACGTACTTACGCTATTACTATTACGCTTAAACGCTCCCTCATGAGTTCATGACAAACTTCTCAATAAAATACTATAAATTACGTAGGTAATTAATTATACCTAATTAAGTAGGTACTTATGCGTACAATGTAACACTTAATATTTAATATAAAAAAATATATAATTGTCCAAGTACTTAACGCGGCATCTCTAAAACATGTTGCCAAATTCCTTAGATCCAGTTTTTTTTTTTAATAAATCAAATTTCCACTGCATTAACAACTAGGGTGTAACCTTGTGAAAAGTTCATACTACTTTTTTATAGGCACGTGGATACCAGGTGCGGTCCACAGACACAGTGTTGTGTCTACATTGAACAAAACAATGGGTATTTTGACTCCAGCGGACACTACAGTTGCAATGTTTGAACAGTTGGTAACAATGGTCCCACTATTTTTCAACACGAGGGGCGCTTGCCGACGTTATAACATAAATGCTGTAATACGTACGTTTGGTATCGGAAAAAAAATGGTTTCAGTGGTAACGGCAGTTACGTTATAAAAATTTTATATTTTTAATTTTTACTATACAATGTGTTTTTGTCTGCTAATAAAGAGTACGTTGTTTTGGATAGTCTGTCTTGTTGATTAACATTTTTGTTAAAACATATTATAAATAAAAAACCATGAAGATCTCTCAAACGATTTGGCCGGTTTTGTGTTCATAGTTATCAGGTGGCCTACAATGGCGTCTTAAAGCAGGAGTAATTCCGGTGTGGGAAAGAGATGGCGCTAGACGATCTGTATAGCTCTGTCTCTTTCCCACACTGGAATTACTCCTGCTTTGAGACGTCTTACCCCCCAGGACTCAGGACACGGTTTGAAAGAAAGAATATCTTGATAGGTAATATTATTCGTGTTGCTAATCGCTCTTAGAAATTCCTTGAATTAGTAAATTGCACCCGTGCGGAGCCTGGGCGGGTCACTAGTTAGAGAATAACATATTATGTAAAATTAAGATAACAGCCGAAAACATGACCTCCTTTTTTTCGAAATCGGTTAAAAATCATGACAACGTAGGTTCAACAAACAATTAAAACATAAATGACCTCATTACGCTAAATAGGAGTAGTAAGTACCTACGCAAGTCAATCGAAAGACATTTCAGGTGTCCGGATCGATCGCACGAAATTTCTTCGAAGCGCAACCCCCCGTGTGAATATGTAATCGAATCACAATCGGCGACCATGTCACCAGTAATGTTACTTATAGATTACTGAAACTGGTTCTGTTAGTCGGCGACATCCCACTGCTGGGCAAAGGTCCATGACTTCCAGTTCTTTCGATTGCCAATGTGGACCACGGGACGTTGGTTTTGTCAAGCTCGTACCGCCCTCTTCAACGAGGTCTGCCGCGAGACCTTTTGGCTTTGTCAAGGGTCCACATCTGGCGGTTATTTATAAATAAAATACAAAGAATAAAAAGCCTTGTATTTCATGCAAATTAAATCAAAATCCAGTTAAGACATAGGTACATACAGACATTACATATTTAATCTATAAGAACCCCACTGCAGGTAAAGACCTCCTCCAAAGAAGCCCATGCCCAGGTTATTTATAGTATGCCCAATTAGCTGTTGTGGGGCAAACCTAATGGGAGCTATCGCGAATGGATTCGCCGCTAGAGGCACTAGTGTAGCGCGGGCGCACCGAAATGTCAGATGTCATGGATTGTTCTCGCTTTGTGTGCTTTTTAACACGTATTTTTACAAATATTCACGATTGTGGTCTAGATTGTAACTTAGCATCTTAAAATCTTAATTGTTAGTACCTACTTGGATATAAAATGATTTTTAAATGTTTCATGCTTGCTAATTTTAGGGAGAATATTGTAAATAAGTATATGAACCTGAAGTTTACACTATGTTGTTATACCTACGTAATAAAATAAACTTTTTATGAAGTTATTGGTACAATTAAGTAGGTATAAATAAAATAGAACTGTTAACAGGACCTTAATCAACAGTGGCGCCATCTGGTAAGCTCAAAAACGATGCCCTCATTGGGCATACGATCTCTCCAGTCTCACTTTAGTTTAGCGGCTTTTTGAGCAACGTCAATAATTCTTTAATTAAATAGTTATTACACTTGTTTTTTAACTATGGGTAAAATAAGTTATTTTCCTTAAAAAATACAACATATTATAGCTAATATTGATAATGTCGGATTTTGGTTAAACTATAAATAATCGACCGACTGATCGATCGAAAAAACCGAACCGATCGTTAATAATCGACTAAACTATAACTTTAATCGATTATTTTTCAGGAGTATAGTTACGATTTAGTTTATGAAGACTTGAATTGAAATAAATTCCTTTCATGCAGCTTACCAATGTTTAGATAGTGCGCCTAATGATAGTGATTGTGTCTGAATAGGGCTAAACCTCTCCACTTTATAATACACAGTGTCCGCGGGAATTCCGTCACCTGAGACCGATTGATATTTGAGACATTCCCAGAAGTTAGGACCGATTGCGAATGTATATTTAATATAGCACAGGTAATACTTAACGTATTGTAATTAGCTACTCATGGTTAAAGAAGCGGTATTTAATAGTACTTCATAGGTAACGGCGACTGAATGGCGCCAAGCGCCGCCGTCGAGGCGCGTCGCATACGTGACTAATGTAACGATCCCGCCGGGATTGCGGGATCCGATCCCGGCACTAGAACACCTCTCTGATTTGATTGAAATTCAGAAACTGCTTGTTTAATCGGTGAGGAGAACTGTTTTTTTTATTTAAACTTCCGGTTCATTTGCCTTCTATTAAAAGTAGGGAATTTTACTCTACTTTTCACAATCTTTGACTAAAAGGGGTAATAATAAAAGCTTTGATAGTTACGTAAACCTATGTCATTCGCAGCAAAAAATTACATCTCTCAAATCATTGGATAATTTATTAAAAATAATAGTTTAGAAATCTAATGGATTAATCGTAGCACAGTATTGCACAGGCGCTAGGCGTGCCCACGGCGCGGCGCCATTCGTAATGTTTGTTCGGTGAAAGTCGTACATCACGACTTCTCATACATTAAGCTTAGAGCACCGTGCGAATGCCAGTGCGGACACGACAAATTAGTCTGATTTTTTTATCAAGTGACCGCTCATCAATTTCTCATTTCGTCTGGTACAGTCACGTAAACCAAATCCCATGTGATTACAACTTACAACACCGAAAAATGTAGGCACATCACTATTAGTGCATTACGCGGTACATCTTTTTTTTCAGCTCTTTAAATTATGTTACAACTTACAATATTGAACACTTCACATAATCAAGATCTCTGACGGCGATCACGTTAGAGAAACATTCTTAAATCTTTATTCCAGGCTAACATAACGTTCACCTAATGTAGCATTCAAATGTAATAAAAAAGTCTGGCCGTGTTCGAAAAACAAGCACTTTTTCCCCAGGCGCGTTCGGTTTCTGTGAAATTTGGCGCCAGATCGGTATCTAAACGCATGGTGGAGGTTTATCTGATGAGATCGACACCCATTCAAAGGCAAGAGGTCCTCGGCGCGGCGCGGCCGCTCTGAGGGCGCCACAACTCTTTGTTTTAACACCGCGCCGTGGAGGGACGTAATGAGCTGCTCGGAGTCTCAGACCCTTACGGCCCAAAACCTTATTTTATTGTTGAACCTCAATGATATATTGTCGGCGTCCCGAAAATCTAATTTGAATTTTTATCGTTTGTTCAAGCATTTCTCTGAACACAGGTTACGTATTAAACTTACATCCGGCTAAAGAAATAAAAATGAGAATGTTTATAGATGTTAACAAAGTTTAATCTGCAAACGACTAACTTTCAACAAAAATGATTTCCAATCACGAAAATTTCGACTTCTCATAAATATTCTTCGGCCCACCTAACTATAAATTTTTCATTAGAGAGACACAAAGAAATTTTCTATAACGATTAAAACCTCGATAAACCGTAGGCGGTGCTGTCTAAGTTCTATCCAATCTTTTTTATCTGTATAAAAACACCTGTAGTGTGAGAAGCTTCGTGAGCGCGACTTAGTCGAGTTACAACGTTTGTTTACAATCGATTATATTTGGGACGTCTGTAATGCATTACGATAGAGTTTAGGTTGGCGTGATTTTCTTGGATTGAATGGTAAAATATTTTGTTAAGTTGGAACGCCTCTCCGGCGCCGCGACCACCCGATTATGAGCAATAAACTAATTCCGGTAGCGCGACCATTAAGAATGTACGATTATACGTATTAGTAAGTGTTCGCTTCACTAGCGCCACGGCATGTAAGGGTTACGGATGTCATTACTATTGTATTTCCTAAAAAGTACATCTGTGACGTGACACGCATTTGACAGATTCGATTGGCGCCATTATGACATTAATAAACTTCAGTAGATTTTAAAATGGTCGTGTAACTAATTTAGTATATGTATTTCCTTATTTTATAGCTATAATAAATTAGCCGTAGGTGTACCTATCATATTTAAGAATGTCAGTTTGTTAATCTAATTAACCTTTGTCGCTTTATTTATAGGTATTTCTTAATGACCGTTAATTTTGAACTTTAGGAAGCTCATCGATCAAATTACTTTTAATTCTAATTTAGGGTAAAAAAGTGTTAATTTATTACCTAGTAGGTATTTATTAGAATAGACAAATCAATTCCAGAATTTCCAAATTTTACTTAAATAACATTTCTTGGTCTAATAAACGCGCACGATAAAATAATTGCCATAACAAAAAACGTATTGTGTTGTTAATATTTTTCTAATTTTGCCAGCTAATAACTTATTATATTTGGAAAAACCGTGTACAATAAAAAAAGTTAATCGTTCGAATGGATATAAATGCGAATATTTTAGTTTGGAATGCGGACCATGTAAAATAATATGATAAAATAACAATCGCTCCGAGCCTGCCCATATGGACTCAAACCTGTTTTATGTATGTAGTTAATAAATACATGCATACCAACACAATATTCTTAGACACACATGAGATTGTTCTCAGTGGTATTTGAAAAGATATAAAGATATTTGCTTAAGGTCGAAAAACATTTCTCTAAAAATGTCCAATTTCAAATTGCTTATTGCCAACTGGTAAACTGGTTGAACGATCATCGAGAGATAAATAGTTCAACGGATAAAAATGTTCATGTAAACGACGAAGTGAATGTAAGAGTCAACACTAGACGCTACGTACATGGTATGAAATAGGAGATAGATGTTATAAAATAATCAGTAGAAATCTCCGTTACAAGATAAGTTTCGGGAAACTCCAAGGGATCCTTCAAAATAAAAGAAGCAGGTTGTTCTTTTTTTGACTTTCAAGATTAGTTTGCAGAACCCCAACATCTGTCTTGAAATTTATCCGAGACTTGTGCTCTCATGTGCAGCGGTGTCACTTGATGACGTCACGTGCGCAGGCGCCGGCGCCAAGCGACTAGCTCGACGCACACAACCTTGTTCTATCCACAAACGATTTTATTAGAAAAAAGTCGATATCCACATATATCTTCGGTAACGATTAAAAATTCTGTGATTTGGAATGGGTATTTCCAATGAAAACCGATCACTAACAGAAGAATAACATTCTATTTCTGGTTTAGATTCTGTAATTCTATACGAGCAGCCGTCAGGTGTCTAAATGAAACACACACACACACATAAAAGTAAATATCGATTATTATGAGTTACAATAATCTATAGGTACGTATAAAACTGTTTGTCCTGAGTTCCTGGCTGACTATCAACGCACAGGTCAAACCACTGTGCACTGGACGGATCGGGCTAAAATGGCATACAGATAGTTATCTGCTAAGAAAGGATTTTGGTAAATTCAACCCATAACCGCGTGAAATGGGGGTGTTTGTATGAAAATCCGTCACCTGGCCAAGCTGGTGCGGCTTGGCTAGTATTTACTAAATGCGAAAGTATAGTGTGCTAACCTATTAAATAATTCAACATAGGTAGGTAATTAATTATCTACCCTGAGTATCTACCATGCAGAAGAATTAGATTTTTTGAGGCAATTCGTTTTTTCGCATCCTAAAATGCAGTCCAGTCCAGTTTATGATTGTAAGAGAATTATTTAGGCTACCTATCTCGATAGGCAAGTGACGACTCCGGGAGTCGTGAACAGTCTCCGTATTAGAGGGTCTATAAGATTTACCGAATTTGAAGATCTCTAGACAATCTTCTGGAAAAAATCTTATTGTCTTACATTTTTACTTCAATCTAAGTTGGATTTTGAGTAGAACCACTTTCTGCGAAACTGATCTGGAAGAATTAAAAAAGAAATATCTCATGTATAATTTCGTGATGGCCGTGTTGCTGTGTTAAAGAAATGCTAACTTTAAGCACATTATATTGGTAGAAGGCGTATGTTTACTAAATTATTTTCTTCATCTTTAGCTATATCAAAGTTGAATAAGCTGTGGGCAGATTTTTTATTCTTAAAACTTGCTGTTTCCCGCGACCTTCGTTTGCGTGAAATCATTATACGAAAACATTACTTCCCTTTTTGAATCGAACCAATTTCAATGGTTTTAATTTTTTTGCTCGGAACCCTAATTATTTTTCAAAAGTAAAAGTAGCCTATGTTAGACCTTAGGTATAACCTCAGCTATCTGCCATTAAAAGTCCCGTCAAAATCTGTCCAGCCGTTTCGGAGATTAGCCGGAACAAACAAACAGACAGACAAAAAATTCAATATAAAGCTGTTATTTTGATATATTAAAATCAGACACTTCAATTTTATTTATTTGTATGTAGATTAAAACAACGATACATCGATGTAAACCACACAGGTGTCAGCACATCTCACTCACCTCATAGCTCCGCGCTGCTTGAGGCCCAAGTCACATCGCAGCTCTATAACGAGCGTCGGCGCCGTTTGTGCGCCCGCGCAGCTCCTGCCGCGTTCATAACTTGCACAGACTAATAGGATAAGTTCTAAAATAACGCTTTAGGATTAACCAATGGCATTAATTGCTGCGAATTATGAATATAGATAATATTGAAAACTGTACCTCCTTGTTTAACAATTATCAATTCCCAAAAATTTTGGTTTGAAAATCGACTATCAAACAATGTTAACAGTTATTTCAATTTGTTTCAGATCGCATATTAGAGCGAGATGCTGGCTTCGTGTCGGGCGGCGATGACGACGACTCGTGCTCGGGCCCGGCGCACTCAGACGACTCCGGAGTCCGGCTCGTGGAGACCGACTCGCGGGGCAAGCGGCCGCGCACGCCCACCCGGTCACAACCACCCAAGAAACGCATCCGGCTCAACTCCACAGAAGACCTGACGAGCCCCGAAAGCGACACAGCCAGCCCTTTCAGGCCCTGGTCTTTTACCGAGGAACCCCAGAGGGAGCCCCTATCTTTAGTCAAGAATGAGGCTAACCCTTTGAGGCAAAGGCGGAGGCCGCTGGAACCGCCACCGCCACCTATTCCCCCACCACCGCCACCGCCTGGACCACCGAGGGTCCCTCCACACCCTGGAGTCGTAGAGCCTTACCAAGACAAATCGAAGCCTAGGGAACAGAGGAACTACAAGAACATGACCAGAGAAAGGAGAATAGAAGCGAATGCGAGGGAAAGGACAAGAGTGCACACGATAAGCGCCGCCTTCGACACGCTGCGGCGGTCAGTTCCTGCGTACAGCCACAACCAGAAACTGTCCAAGTTATCGGTTCTACGGATAGCTTGCGCGTACATTGCGGCGTTGTCGGCAGCAATAGACCCCGAAGCTGACCTGACGACGGCAGTGGATCAAGTGACGCATACGATACACACCGAAGGGAAGTTGAGAAAGAAGAAGGACGACGCGTGAAACATTTGGGACTGAAGTGATCGAATTAACTTTTTGTTAAATCGTAATCGGTTTCTGGATCGTTCACTCAACATGGTACGTAAAATCAAGCTATACAAAACCAGTTTATACGGATCTCTCATTGTACGGGAAATCTATATAAAGCGGGGCCATGTTATACTAGAAATGTGTAGCTTGATGTGTTGCCGTGTGTACGACCTAATGTGGTGGTATTCGCTTAAAATTAGTATTTACCGACCTAAGTACTTAAATACATCTTTAATACTTTTGATAGGTATACATATTGTCAGCTAAAGGCACATCAAAGAGAACCAGAATCACATAAGTTTCATTTTTAAAATTAGAAGTAAACATCAGAGACCGATTATGGTTGCCGCGTTTCAATTAAAACCGTCCTGCGAAGCCTATTCTCTTTGCGCTATGTTAGTACAAAAACGACAATAATATTCGTTAATGAAAACAATAACTATGTATTTCTATTGGAATGTTTATAAAAGACACTGTCAAATTTTTAAGGTATAAGAGATAAGTAATACAGACTAAGGACGCGAGTTTTGAAAGTCAAGAACATTTTTATAAAGCTAAAAAAAATCTAGGCACATAGCAAAGCTTAGATCTAAAAACATTCAATCATATGAATCTCAAACTGCCTGGCATATTATCGTTGATAACTATAAATGGCACTGTGGAAAAGCATTAATATCTAGATAAACCTATCTTGTAGATACTTTTTTGAATTTAATTAAAAATACGCAGACGATTCTCTAATTAAGGTTTCATTGAAGTCGGACTTTCATCACTTTCAGAAAATCGGCCCTATACAAATGACCAAGTTCCTATTTTATCTCCGGTCATCTTAGACAGATCTCGGGTTTTAACGATTCCTACTAATAACTAACTAAACTAAAAATAAAGACAGGGCTGGCGATGTGGAACAAGATGACATGTCATGTGCCCAGTAACCAGTAAATAAGAAAAAAAAAAAACAGTTAAGAATAATTCTCTTTTCAAAACAAGTTTTTGGAAAATTGAACGCGTTTCATAATGTTTACCATTCCTCAGTCCAGTATTAAATATGGCGGAAAAAAATATTAAATTGTTTAAAATCTATGTATTTATGGCTTTAATACGATATATTTATTACAATCGAGTCAGTAATTTAAGTGAGAACTGTATTAATTTTTATTTAGTCTAAGAAAAATGTTGCATTTTGTAAATAGTAGATTTAAAATGTAAATACTAAGTAAGTAGCGGCCGTACTCGTAGCTGTTCTGTTTTTTCTGACTTAAAATGACTCAAGGCATAGGTAGGTACATTATAGTACTGAGGATATTTGTGTTTTCTTCAACGTACTTGTTTTTACTAAATAGTACGAGTTTATATTTGATTTTTCATCGAGTTCAGCCTTTTTTTTGTGGGGGGAAATTGAAATGCCTTGAATGAATCCTGTATTGTGATACAACAATTATTGTAAATAAAGTAATTATAAGATAAAATCATCACATTTGTAAGTCTGACGTGAAAATTGTAACGTAAAACAGGTTTTTTTTTTTAAATTACTGTCCTTGTTACATTAACTGCCGTTGTTTACTTTCAACCTTTCATTTTATTTAAAAATGACAAAAAAAGGTATTTTTAATTTAATATGATCTATTCTATTAAAATGCTCTGAAGTATTCCAAAAACACTTTAGTTTTTGGAATTCCAATAAAATGAAAGGTAGCAAAAATGTAATTTACACAGTTTCCTATGGTGCATTAAAAATATTTGAAATTATATAATTAGAGATAAAGCAGAAAAATAAAAGAAGTGAAGTACACAATTAAAAGATTATTATGTTTCATTTACCTCTAAGATCACATTAAGGCAAAGAATACCGGAAGAAAAAAAAATGTTTGAGCGAATCTGGCAGATGGCAAATAACTGAAGATAGGCAGTTGAACTGTCAAACAAAAATATAAATGTATTTATTAATAAATTAAAAATATCTATTTAAATAAAAGAAAGTCAAATTAGTTACACTATTTATAACTCAAGAACGGCTGAACTGATTTGGCTGAAAATTGGAGTCCGGTAGCTTAGAATCAGGAGACGGACATAGGATACTTTTTTATCTTTTTTTTTTTTATTTACATATAAGTCCTCCCGGACGAAGTCGCGGGCACAGCTAGTATATTTATAAAAACCCAAAAAGAAAACCATTTAATTACCCGTCTAGGTACAAACGCTGAAACTTGAAAATCCAACAAAGCGTTTTTTTTAAACCAAAATTATGTTAGTTAGTAGGTAGGTCGTGAAAACGTACAGACACCAGCACACCAAGCTACTCGAAACTATAAATTTTTCCCAATCAGCCTTCGCTTTGGCGATAAAGTTGAGAACCTATTAAATTTTATAGGAGCTTGTGATGTGCTGGCGTCTCGTATGTACAATAAATAATCCTTTGAAAACAAAAGAAGTTCGAAACAAAAAATTACGAAAGGACATTTCTGTCGACAAGCACACTTAGGTACTCGTCTTTGAGGTCCTATCAATAGGCTACTAAGAAAATAAGAATGTACAGTCAGCCCTACAACAGTCATCATCTGCGTAGCCTTTTGGCCTACGTCGGGGTCGGCTTCCAGTCTAACCGGATGCGGCTGAATGCCAGTATTTTACATGAACCGACTGCCTATCTGACCTCTACAACCCAATTACCTAGCACTGGATAATACGATACCTCTTGGTTAGATTCGTTGTTGTCGGGTCACTGACTAGTCTGACTACCTAACGACTGTCAAAGATCTACAAATGACGGCCGAGATCAACGGCTTAACATGCTTTCGAGGCACGGTATGTTATGGATGGTCACCCATCCTCTGACCGACCTTAGCAAGCGCGGCTTCACCTTGATGATCGGCCTGTGCGGCTGTAATTATTTGGCCACGAGCTACTCAGCCATACAACAATACTCCTAAAATAACAATTAAGTACCTAAAGATAACCTTCAGGTTCCGTAGCCGAATGGCAAAAAACGGAACCCTTATAGATTCGCCAAGTCTAACTGTCTGTCTGTCCGTGTATGTCACAGCCACTTTACTCCGAAACTATTAGGACTACACAGTTGAAACTTAGTAGGTAGATGTATTCTGTGAACCGCTAATAAGGTTTTTAAACAAAAATTAAAAAAAAAAAAAAAAAAAAAAAAAAAAAAAATTTTTTAGTTTCAGTTCCATGTATGGACATGGAACTGAAACTAAGAAATATTTTTTTCATCATACCTATACCTGCGGGGTGTCTATAGATAGGTCTTTAAAAATGACATTGAGGTTCCTAAAACCATTTTCCCTCAAAGTCAATCCTCTAATTTCTAAAGTAAGAGGAGAAAAAATCTGAAAAAAATATAGGATAATATAGGAATTATGAAAAAAACGTAAGGAAGAATAAGAACGTAAAAAATGACTTTTTTTTGAGGTGAAGAATCACGTTTTACGGTAGTTCGGTACTCAATGTAACGCACTCAAAACATTGTGCTGATGGCTGCCTTGAATAGTACGGGGGGTTGTGGAGGTATTTAAAGTTAAATTAAAACATTCAAATCATAAGCTTATAAAAAAAAACTTGTAAAAAAAGTTGGAACATTGACTGCCAATATCTCCGTAAGTAAAGGTTCCCAGGTACTTAGTTATAGTCTAGAATAAAAAAAAAAATGCAATGGCGAAGAGAACAAGATGATCGTTAGAGGTACTTTTACACCCATTATTTCCATAATGAGAGTTGCTGTGTGCCATGGTTCCCTATTCCCCTCCATGTAGACTTTCTGGCACGTGTTCCGTTATCTACCCCCTCCCCTCCCCCACTTGGATGATAATAGCCTTGTTGTACAACAGTGACAGATGCTCCAATACCACCCTACTTCCTTTTTCACATGCTATTGTAATAATACAAATATCAATACGGCAATGGCAACGGTTTCTTGTCAAAATAGTTAACAACTGCACAGTTGTTAGTACCTACAATCTGCCAGGTTAAGCTGCGTTTGCTGAGGTCAGTCAATAGGTGGGTGACCATTGTACAAATCGAGACCATAACTAATAGATATTTGCTTTGCCATTTAAAGCTGGAATGTCTTTCCCTTGGAGGAGTCCAGAAGCGAACGTCTTTCGCATGCATGATGCTGTTGCAAAACCGTTTTCATTCCTGACTAGTTTATGGCCGCGGCTTCACGTGGAGTTCGGTAATTTTACCAAGGGATCGTACACCAGGATCTCCTTTGCGTATAATCCAGGTTATCAACTGCTTATCTGTGTGCTAAATTTCATCCAAATCTGTTCAGTAGTTTTTGCGTGAAGAGTAAAAAACATCCATTTATCCATCCGCAAAAACTTTCGCATTTATGTAGCTTAAGAAGTAAGATTACAGGCATTAAAATGCTGTGGGTACTTTTGGCCTCAGTTAGGCCCTGTTTAGGTACCTACTCCAAAGCAGGGACGAGGGGAGCGGAGAGACGTGTGGGCACTGAGACCGACCAATCACATTGAGCTCCTTAAGTTTTGAGTTGAGCTACACGATTACTGAAAAATGCTTGCTCAGATACGATGATATATGATGTTTCATCTCAGAGTAGTCGGGGAGGAAACGCCGGACCCCATTTCTTTTTAAAAACATTAAGTTAGTAAGTAAGGGCTGGGAAAAGGGGTTTGCTGTTGGTGGAAAGCGCATTTCCAATCTGAGGTACGCTGACGACACCGTTCTCCTTGCTACAACATTTGGCGACATGAAGGAGATACTACACAGATTGGAGGTGGAAAGTACAGCATTTTAAAGCTGATAGTGGATAAGCCTGATTGTCCGTTCCTGGGGCACTGGACCCGTATGCACAGCTGCAGGTCTGGTGCAGCGGGAAGTGGATTTTGTTATAGATATAGGTTTTTGAATTAGTTTTATTTTACTTTATTTTATTTAAATGAGAAATATAATTTAATTTATATGGAAAATGTTACTAACATAGTTGATAAGTGGTACTAACAACATTATGAATCATTTGTGTTCGATTTAAATAAATAAATAAAGTGGCAAACTAGGGCTTCCACTAAATAGGCAGAAAATAAAGCTTATGGTGATAGATCGGGCGGGAAAGCTATCGGGCGCCTATAACATCCAAGGCATCGATACTGTGGACAGTTTCGTTTATCTGGGTTCTAATATCAATAATGAAGGTAGCTGCGTCCCAGAAATAAAACGGCGGATAGCCATGGCTAAAGATGCTATGACACGCCTCCAGAACATCTGGAAAAATCGTGGTATTAGCTATAAAACGAAGGCCCGCTTAGCCAGAGCACTAGTTTTCCCGATTTTCCTCTATGGAGTTGAGATGTGGACAATCCGAGCAAGAGAAAGACGGGGGATAGACGCATTCGAAATGTGGTGCTGGAGGCGGATGCTCCGAACTCCATGGACAGCCAAACGCACAAATGTGTCTATCCTTTCCCAACTCAATATCAAGACCCGATTGTCTACAGTTTGCCTACAGCGTATATTAACCTATTTCGGCCACATAATGCGAAGGGGAGATAGCAGCCTTGAAAAGCTGGCTATTGTTGGCAATACCGAAGGCAAGAGAGCACGAGGCTGGTCGCCGACACGATGGTCCGACCAAGTAAAAGAGGCTATGTCCTCAAGCTTTCAGCAGGTGGTGATGAACTTTGGACCGGAGTCGATGGAGGCAAATTGTCCGTTTAAAGGGGTCCAGTGACCAGGATCCTCAGTAATGAGGGACCGTTTGAAGAAGAAGAAGTTAGTTTGACATCTAAAACTATTGTAAAGTTTAACACTATAAAGTGTGCAGTACAAGGTGGCGTGGCATGTCAAGAAAAATTGCTTGGATATGTCAAACTTGGTTCATTTATTTTAGTTCTGTCTTTTCCCGCCTGGAAGTATACAACAAATAAAAAATAAAGATTTTTTTTAATTCGTTTTTCCACGTTGCGTCTCTCGTTTTTCTTGTGAATCTTGCAAGTCTCCTTTCCTCTCCGCTCAACGCACTGTCTTAGTCACCCGTATAGCATGACGTATTCCCATTCCTTGGGTATATTTTTTCGGGAATCACCATCTTTATTATTTTTTTACAAAGAATCTGCAAAGTTGAAAACTGGTGCAATTAGAAATAGTTTTTTTGCTGTGCACTGCCATCTTGTGGCGAGTAGTAGCACTTCTTGCTAAGATGACTGGACCAACTTGACAGCACTACCACTATTCCATAATAGATGGTGCTAAAGCCAAGTTTTAGTTTTAGAAGGTCAAATGTTGTTTTAAGTGCATTCTTTTATAAATATTTTTCTAGTTATTATACCTCATTAAATAGCTATTTAAATAAGTATTTGATGAATAATTTGTTCATTGAGTTCCATACAAACATTTTGAAAAAAATCAATTAGGTTTTCTGCTAATATACCTACTGATTGAATTTTTAGTCACTACCTACACTCATGAATGTTGTTTTCTTGAACATTTTTATGTCTAGTTATCCTCGAAAAACTATCAGTCACCAATTACGAAGAACCTCGTATTTAAAAATATTAAACAAAAATAAGAAATTTTCATTTCTTTTGAAATTATTAAAGTTACCAATTTCAAAATAAATATTAGTCTTAAGTATTTGAAAAAGCATCGGTTCTGATGCTTTTTCACAGATAACTGAACCAGAAAATATTCATGAGTGCAGTGACTTATAATTCATTATCAGATGACGTGTTATATGAAAAAAAATCCACGTGTGTGAAATACATTGGATGTTGAACTAATCTGCGATAAAAGTCAGCTTTCGAGGAAGTATATTGAAAATTATTTATCTCTTTCAATTAAACTACAAAGTACAAACGGAACGTTGTGCTTGTATGTATAATGTCGCATTTTCTTTAGGTAATTTAAAATCTAAAACAAATGAGGTATTTTTAATTTATTTGTGTACACACGGCTTCACATCAAGCTATACGTTTCCAGTTTATGCTGATCTCGCATTGTACAGGATTTCCGTACGATGCGAGGTCAGCTTATAGTGGAAATATATAGCTTGATGTGTAACCGTGTGTACGACTAAATTCAAAGACTGTCGATGATACAGAGTATTTGTATTTCTTATCGTTGTCTTATCAATAGATATAGTGCCAGTATCATTCAGTTCATTCGCTACTTGTCGATGCATGTTACTCACAAAATTTTAAAGTTATTAAAAAGCTATATATTTTATCCTAAAATAGTGTGTGTTTGGACAAAGGAGTGTCTTGGTGAACAACATATTAATGTGAGTTTAATATTACATTAAGCGCTTAAGCAGTGCCCCTTGCAGGCTGCCTATTGTGAATCAGTCAGTATTTACTAACAACAATGGAGCATCCTAGTTAACATAAAAACGTACCTATTGTACGTTTCTGTGTATGTAGGTACAATGTCATCATCCACTGCCTAGCCTTTCCCATCTATGTTAGGGTCGGCTTCCAGTCTAACCGGATGCAGCTGAATACCAGTACCTATTTGACATGGATCGACTGCCTATACCTATGTAGGTACAATGTAATATACCTAAATTGGGTGCTTTAAACATATTTTAAGTATGTCAATAATTTTAGTTTTAGTGCTTGTCGTGGGTTATTTACATCGTTATCTATCTAAAGAGCTGCATCTATACAAATAAATAAAATTAAAGTGTGTTTGTAATTTGAAAATAACATCATATGAAAGTATATTCGGGACTTATACCATTTTTTTATGTCGGTCTGTCTGTCTGTTTGTTCCGGCTAATTTCCAAAATGGCTGCACTGATTGACTTTTACTGACTGATAGTTGATGTTTTAAGGAGTAACTTAAGCTATTTATTTTATTTTATTTTTGATGGCAATTCAAATAGGGAAGTAACCTAATTAGATATAACAATTTCGCGCGGACGAAGGGCGCGAGGCACAGCTTGTTACAAATACTTACAAAGTTAGCTAGTTACAAATATAGACTAGCTAACAAAAATCGTTGATAGCGGATAAAATCTAATTGTAATCTTAAGAATCGTTCTTCATTTGCAATATTGTTTCAGAAACTTCAACTGAATATATTGAATCTTGAATATTGGAATGCAGAACAACTACAATGATTCAGACATTGAAGACAAGCTACTTAACAACAGTTTGCTGTTTAGTAGTATTCGTAAAAACAAAACCTGGGACAAAAAACTAAGAAAGATTAAAAAATATTTAAATCTAGGGGCTGACATAAATGCAACAGATGCAAACAACAAAAACAATACACCATTGCATGTCGCTGTGATAAAACGAGAACCGGAAATTGTCAGATTTCTCTTGGTACGAGGAGCCCTCGTTAAAAATAAAAACAGTGATGATCAAACGGCTTTAGACATTGCTCGTTTATCAGATAAATCTGCTGACGAAATACGAACCATTCTTTTTTTATTGGAGGCATTTAAGAATAATAAATCGAAACATAAAAGAAGAAGAACGCGAAGACCAAACAATAGTGATCTTGAGAGCTCAAAGGTTAGAGAAGATCCGAAATACCTCCAGCCTGTTGCATGTGATAGTGAAAATCCAACCCAATCTGCCAAAGTAAACGATGGAGGTGCAGTGAACAGTAGAAAAGTTGTACAAAATCGGTCAAATCAGCAGCAACTTAATAAACAGCTAAAAACAGCAGAAGCAAAGGAAATATTTTGCTATAAAAAACGGATTGGCGCATCGGGCGTCAGTGGACAATTGTATGAAACTAAGCTGTTGAGCCTGATTTTGTACAGAGCTTTATATGTTTATGATATTAAAACATTCTTAATTGCAACGAACGTTGACTGCATGGGTGCTTTTGACGATATTATCTTTAGGTTCTGTTCAAATAAAGATAATAAACCAAGAATTATTTTCGTGCAAGCTAAGCACAGAGATAATCCCGAAAAAGACAAATTTACGGTCGAAGAAATTATGAAATTAAACGGGGACTTTAGTCTACATAAGTATTTGGAGAGTTATATACAAATAAGTCAAATGTTCGTACCTGAAAATAACGATGATATGTTCAGGGGTGAGTTTAAAAATATGGACTGTCAATTTATTATTTATACCACTGCCCATGAGAAATTTTCTAAAAAGAAATCCGTGGAAAAAACTGAAGTTCAACTTCTTATAGCGACAAGTAAAGATGAGAGCGATCTTGATCACCAAAATCCAACCAAAGTAGATCACGTATTTCAGTTTAATTACGATGATCAAGATGTAGAACTTCTAGTGCAAACTTTAGCCAAATCACGTGCAGTGCGTTTAGCAAAACGATTATCAAAGTTTATTTTCAAAGACAATTACAGTAATATGATGAGTGATGATATAATAAAAACATATCATGTTTTTCTTGCACAACAGATTCTGAAAGTTGAAATTGAAGTTAAAGCCGGTGCATCGCAAAATAATTTCCGTAATGCAAAATTCCGAGAATCATTTTTGTCAAGCAATGACAGTTTGTTATTAGCATTTAAATATACGATTTGTAAAGAATTATCGAAAATCATATCCAAGGACAATCTGGACAAAGCACAAGTAGAAAGCATCCTAATGTCATCGATTTATAGAGTACCAGTAATTTTTGGCAACTTTAATTTTTGTTTTGTTGGAAGCGAGATAAAAAAGGGAAAGAAACTTGAGAACCTTTGTTCAAAATTTAAACAAATTTTTGCAAATGCTAATGTCTCAGCAAATATTGTAATGAAAGTGGACGACAATGTGGTTGGGCCAAATGAAACTTTACAAAGTTCGGATTTCGAATCCAATAAACTTGGTGGTTTAGTTGGTAACCTGCTAGTATTCGATGAAGTATCTAAAACTTTAAAATTTAATTTTGATGTTGATACATTATCCGAAGATAACATAAAACTGTTAGAAAAATTGAAACGCGACGTTTTTATAGGAATTGATCCAAGCAGGTGCAGATTTGACATAAACGTAAATCGCTTCCCTCGACTTTCATTAATTCATGATGAATATGACAAAAAATTGATTCAAGACTTTTTAGGTAAAGTATTTTTTTATACGAATCAGGCTAAAGAGGACAATGTAGAAAAGTTTTTAAAGGAAGAGATAGATAAATACTTTGTTGGTAGTATACCAAGGCAAAATGACGCTCCCTTTAGAGTAAAAGGCGATGCAATTTTCTTAAAAGTACACGATATTGTACAAAAGTGGTGGAAACAGCCAAATAATGCTCCGTACTTGACAGAATCGTGCAAATATTTTTCCAAAGCTGAACAAGATATTTTAAATAGTCCATTATTGAGCATTCTTAACTTCAATTATAACAAAACAATTAAGAATTCGTGGCCTGCATTAAAATTCAAAGATACTGCACTCAAATTACTAGATCTAGATAGTTTTTTAGACGGGAAAGCTAAAATATTGAGCATAATTACTAAAGAGAATGCACTATCTAGTATCAAATTAATCCAATATTTCAAAGAACGAAAGTTAAACGATTATACTTTTATTGATTTGGATTATGTTGTAATCGGAAATTACTTTGTTGATGTAAAGACAGAGATACAAAATCGAAAATCCAAAATTAATACTCTCATTGTTGTTTGTAAAAGTATAGATTTCATTGCAGAAATCCATTTGCTGATTAGATATTTTGCTGGAAAAATAATTGTAATTTCGAACTGGGATTTGGCTAACCAGATCAATGGAATAGCGTCTGGGGACATTGTTGAAAGAGTTGACAGTCAAACTGGATTTAAAGATCTAGCAGATTCAATGCGAGCCATGTTACTTGAACAGACATATTGTCGTTCCCGTAGAGTAAAAAGTCAACAGTAATGATTGACGTGTTTCTAATATTTACTAAACTCGAAACTAAATTACTTATTTTGTTCAATTATTATTTGATATTGTCAGATAGCCCAAATATAACTAAAACAATTTAGTGAGTTTTTGACGTCAATACTTTGCTAAAACACAGGAAAGCCAAAATTAACTAATAAGACTTTATAGTTTAGACTTTATAGTTTAGAATTTATAGTTTTAATACAAAAAAAAAACGACTAAAAATATCAAGTGAAATCCAACAACTAAATTAGTGAAGTTTTCTGTAATATTATTACACCACAACATAATAAATATCCTAATGAAGAAATCAGCAAAAAAGTTCAAGGAAATAACATGAACAAGTAAGTGTATTTTTAAATATTACTCCAAAACAATCCGTTGAACAAATAAACCACGGATACATTTTGCCTGACTCAATACTGACCTTTGGACCTCAACAAATATTTAGCAAATTACTCATCCGATGTTCAACATTCTAATCACTTATTTCGACAACGATTACTATCGCTTAGTTGGCGGAAAGATCAGCACATTCGACTTCAGCGGCGGCGTGGAGTGTCGTTTCGAATCTCAGTGGCACACTGATGACTTTTTGTGGATGTTTCACCAGCATTTCTAACAACAATATACATATGTACATAGAATTATTGAAGACAACATTTGATTGTATCAGTTACCTACATATTCAAAAACAAAAATAAATTTCTGACATGGAAGAAAGAAGCAATGTTACGTTGCGGAGACGCCAATCTTTATTATCAAGGTCTATGGACTTCCTTGATCAAAGCAAGACTAGCCCCATGTCTTGTGATGAATTATAAGGTAGAAGCCTTGATTTATCCATCAACATAATTATGCTCAACTTACATGGCGGAAATGAAAGATGAAATTAAACAATTAAAATCAATTTTAGAAAGTACACAGAGTGAGATGGAAAATATTATTTTAGAAAATTTAGAACTTAAAAAAACGATTGCAAACATGAATCAAGAATTGGGCATACTCAAACAGTTATGTAGAAGCCCATTAACGACTTTTAGACAAAATATATCAAGCAGCACTAAGAAAAGTGTACGACGTCGACTTACAGACAGTTTTCGGGTCTCTCCTCAAAAACTAAACGAACGCCCATTAATCCCCTTGCAACAACTGAATAAGGAAATAACTAGCCAAAAGACAGAAAATAAGTGTGAGGGAAAAAGTACTGCTTCGCAGACTCATACTTAAACTAAGGAAACTAAGACGACAAACAACACAGAAAACGTGATACTTAATGCTAAATACACACATCAAAAGTGTCTAGGGATCAACATATATTTTTGCAATAACTTTTCTCCTGATTGATATTAATTAAAATTTTCTTTTAAGGATTCATCAAATAAAGTGTTTTCGTTTGTCACAGTAACGATAAACCAAGTCACCTTTGCATTAATAAAGAAATTTGCCATTTTCCTAATAAAGGGATTTTTGACATTTGAACCACTAACACAAAAGTTCGAAAAAAAGACTGAAATAACAGTTTTCTTTAAAATTTTATTGGGTAACTTAAACAATTAATAATCCGTGTTTCTACCGCGAACACTAACAACACAAGAACATCGGTTTGGCATACTCAAAATGAGTTCATCCAAATCACGCTGTGGAATGGCCGCCCATGTTCGTTGCAACAACAAAAAAAGGTCTTCTTGCGACTGGATACCCTCCATATTCGGCAGAGCTCTTCTCTGTAGCATATCCCATGCATGCTCAATCGGATTCAAGTCTGGCGACTGAGCAGGCCAGGGCAGGACATTGATGTTAGCTGCGGCGAGAGTCTGTCTTACAACTCTTGCGGTGTGCGGTCGTGCATTATCATGCATTAACTGAAATAAGGGACCGATTTGCACTTGTAGAGGAACGATGACGTCTGATACAATCGTCTCAGCATAAATTTGAGCGTTGAGGTTGCCTCTGATCCAAATCAACTCAGTTCTTCCGCCGATCCAAATACCCGCCCATACCATGATGGTTCCACCACTATAAGGATGGACTTCCTGGCAGGATTTTAATCGCTGTTGGCGTCCAGGGGTTCTCCAGTGTCGTATACGTCTTGTATCCGGTCTCATACCAAAACGAGACTCATCAGAAAAGCACACGAAACGCCATTGTTCTTCTGCCCAATTTCTGTGTTCAAGAGCCCATTGATATCGTATCCTACGATTGTGCATTGCTATAGGTGGTACCCGTAGCGGTCTTCGGGAATGAAGGTTCACTTCATGCAAGCGGTTTCTGACTGTTTGGTCGCTAATTAAGTTCCCTGAAGTGTGATGAAGCCTCACGGCTAACATCATGGCGGTTATTGTTGGAGCTCTTCGAGTTAAGATTTGAATGTATCGGTCTTGTCTCCGTGTGGTGCAGCGATACCGTCCTCCATGGCGCTTAGCCACGGTACCAGTGCTTCGGTAACGTGTCCAAAGTCGACTGATAACACTCTGACTTGTATTCAGAGCTAAAGCCACAGTACGTTGCCGGGAACCAGCTTCTATCATTCCCACGGCTCTGAGCATTTCTTCCCTGCTTAAATGACGTCGCCGCTCCATAATAACGTTGGTTTTAATCAGTAGTAGGGAAACAGTAGCACTAATAATGTCTTCAATGCGTTGTATGTTTTTATAGGGAAAATATTGACAGCTGATTTTCATCTTTTACTCGAATTTGATTCACAGTTCCTGATTCAAATTATGAAATGCACCAAAAAGGATCCATATAAATTTATAAAATCATAAATTTATTACAAAGCCACATCTCAATCTCAAGAAATCCACATAAAAATGCTTGATCCCTAGACACTTTTGATGTGTGTATAAATGTAACAAAAGAGCATTTATAATTGGAGGCAGTCAGTGCAGTGGACTATTAACACGTTTGACAAAATCTAGGTTTCGTAATCCCATATACTCGTATCAATTTAACTCTGTAGTTAAAACGAATGCCTCCACACAGGAAATCTTAACAAGCGCTAAACTATTTGACATTAAAGCTGACGATAAATTGATAATATCTATTGGACAAAATGATGACAATACCTTAAAAATGACAACAGAATCATGTTTATTTTTAAAATCTGTGCCTTGTCCTGTAATTGTCTTAGGTGTGAATAAAAACATCTACTCTAATGAGATAAAATTGAATAGAATGTTAGATTTAATTTGTAGTCAGACTAAAGAATGGTATTTTCTCAAAAAAAAAAAAAAAAACAATTTGTCATCATTAAGTTATAAAATAAATTCTTTACTAGATCAATTAGACTATAACAAACGGTTTTTACCTTTTTACGGAAGTTCTAGTTATTATTATAACAAACAAACTGGAATTGACTCGTGTCAATATTCTTAAAACTCAAAACCAAAGAACACAAACTGGTGATGATATATTGATAGGTGATATGAATAAATCATCAGATATTGTTGAACTATCTCAGGGCAATAAATTGATCCAAGTTGAAAATAAATCTTTTTTTCGTAGCTAGAAACCAAATTCATGTTATTCTCCACCAAAACATTGCAGGTGTTATTAACAAAATAAATGAAATTGAAATTGCCCTTAATTTGCTTCAGGATCAAACATATTCTGTAGATTTCCTTTGCCTCATCATCATTTCAGCCCGTTGTTGTCCACTGCTGAACATAGGCCTCCCCAGTCGATTTCCATCGTGTCCGGTCCAATGCCACCTGCATCCAGCGACTGCCTGCACATTTAACAAGGTCGTCGGTCCATCTGGCAGGTGGCCGTCCCACGCTGCGCTTTCCAATGCGTGGTCTCCACTCCAGTATCCGTTTACCCCATTGGCCGTCCGATCTTCGCGCTATGTGGCCTGCCCATTGCCACTTCAGCTTGCTTATCCGCTGGGCTATGTCGAGGACCTTAGTTCGTCTACGGATTTCCTCATTTCTGATTCTATCACGTAGAGAAACGCCGAGCATAGCCCTCTCCATAGCCCGCTGAGCGACTTTGAGCTTCTGTATAAGACCTATTGTGAGAGACCACGTTTCAGATCCGTAAGTCATCACTGGTAACACACATTGGTTATAAACCCTACTTTTGAGGCACTGAGATATTTTGGACGAGAAGACATCGCGTAGTTTCCCGAACGCTGCCCAGCCGAGTTGGATTCGACGATTGACCTCTCTCTCGAAGTTGGACCTACCTAACCGGACCGCCTGTCCTAGGTAGATATATTCGTCGACAACTTCAAGAGTAGTGTTCCCGACTGTGAGTACGGTGGGTGCAACATGGACATTAAACATGAGTTTCGTTTTGTCCATGTTCATTTTAAGACCCACTTGCTGGGAGACACTATTGAGGTCACCGAGCATTTGTCCTAGGTCTTCCAGTGACTCAGCCATGACTACAATATCGTCGGCAAATCGAAGGTGTGTAAGGTATTCGCCGTTGATATTGATGCCGAGTCCTTTCCATTCCAGGAGTTTGAAGGCGTCCTCCAGAGTAGCCGTAAACAGTTTCGGAGACATCTCCCTGTCTTACTCCTCTCTTTATCGAGATCGCCTTCGTGCATTGCTCCTGTACTCGGACTGACATTGTAGCATTGTTATACAAACACTTCAACACTTCCACGTACCGATAGTCAATATGGCACCTCTGGAGAGACCTAAGAACCGCCCAAGTTTCAATCGAATCAAAGGCTTTCTCATAGTCCACAAACGCCAAGCATAAAGGCCGGTTATACTCTTCGGTCTTCTGTATAATTTGCCGCAGCGTATGTATGTGGTCTATGGTACTAAAGCCTCTTCGGAAACCGGCTTGTTCGGGAGGCTGGAAGTCATTAAACCTGCGTTCGAGACGATTCGTGATGACTCTAGAGAACAACTTATAGACATGGCTTAGCAGTGTGATGGGCCTGTAATTCTTCAATAAAGTGTTGTAACCTTTTTTGAAGAACAGGATCACCACACCCCTGTTCCATGCCTCAGGCGTTTTACCTCCAAGCAAGACGGAATTAAACAAGTTCTGAAGGACTTTAAGTATCGGTGTTCCACCCGCTTTCAGAAGCTCTGCAGTAATTCCGTCATTGCCCGGCGCCTTTTGGTTTTTCAGTTGCTTCAGAGCCATCCTAATCTCGTACAGGCTGATGTCCGGGATATCTTCGGTATAGTGTCGGGTTAGCTTGGCTCTTGGGTCTTTAAGCAAGCTAGCAACAGGTTCTACGACTGAGGTATATAACTGTCCATAGAACCTCTCTATCTCCCGTAATACCTCTGGCCTATTCGACGTTACTCTTCCATCTTCCGTCTTCAGCCTGGTCAGCTGGCTTTGCCCAATAGACGCGTCTTTTGCGAATACTTTTGAGCCCTTGTTTCGCTCTATGGTCTTCTTAATGCGTTCCGTATTGAAGGAGCGTATGTCGCTTCGTAAGGACTTCAAGATCTGTCTATTGAGCTGCCTATATGACTTGGCCTCTTCGGAGGTTCGAAGTGTCATAAAACGTCGCTCGGCCATTAGGTCCCGGGTGCGGTCGGAGAGTTTCTGGGGCTTATGTTGACGGTGGGTTTTAAAGAACTTGGACCCCACCGTGTGGACAGTTTCTACCAGCCTGTTGTTAATATCGTCCACTGATGCGCAGCTGTCTAGCAATTCAAAACGGTTTGACAACTCGAGTTGAAAGCTCTCGGAGTTTTGGATATGTTCGTTTGAGGGTCGGAGCGTAGACTTCACCAGACGCGATCTTTCCAATTTGACATTGATATTCAATGTGCCTCTAACCATGCGGTGATCGCTGCCGGTTTTTACCCTGTGGATCACTGAAACATCATTGAATATTTGTCGTTTGGTGCTCATGATGAAGTCAATCTCGTTTTTTGTGGAACCATCGGGACTTATCCAGGTCCATTTCCTGTGAGGCGGCTTCTGGAAGAAAGAGTTCATCATAAAGAGTCCCTCTTTCTCCAGAAAGTCAGCCAGCCTCTGTCCCCTGGGGTTCCGCCGCCCATAGCCAAATTGCCCCACTCTCAACTCATCATCGCTTTTCACTCCCAGCCGCGCATTGAAGTCACCCATAACAACTGTGAAGTGTGTTTTGGAGTTATGTATGGCCCTACTAATGTCCTCATACATAACATCCACTTCGTCGTCGGGGTGTGCCGAGGTCGGTGCGTAAACCTGTATGACCTTCAGCGAATACCGTTTAGATATTCTGAGTATAAGGTACGCTACCCTGCTCGACACACTATTGATAGACACAATGTTGTTTATGAGTGGCTTACGGACGATAAACCCGACACCACCTTGGGATAGCTGGTCTCCCTCCCGGTAATAGAACAAGTTACCGGATTCCAGAATTATCGTGTCCTCCCCCTCTCTCCGGACTTCTGATAAACCGATAATATCCCAGTGTAACTTGCCTATTTCCTCTTCCAGCTCGATAAGCTTCTCATCAGTCCTCAGAGTGCGCATGTTGTGTGTTACCAGGGCCAATTTTCTACTGTGGTGGTAGCCTAATCTCTGCCGGGGATTCTTCGCACCCCCTGCCCCGCAGTTACCGTGACCGCTACCGTGGTCAGGACTAGCGGGGCCGCCGGGGACTAGGGGCCTGGTTCTTCTGTGTATTTTCATTACTGGGGGTTTTGCCGTACTCGCCACGCTTGGCAGGCGGGTTGACGAGCGCAGTGTATACTGAAGATCGCGAGGGAATGCTGCTGCCCATTCCCTGATTTTTATAATCCTTTAGTCGCCTCTTACGACACCCACAGGAAGAGATGGGGGGATACGATTCTGGCCCGGTACCCCACGGGACACTCCTTTGCCTAAGTGAGACGTTTATTAAATCTGGGGAAGAAGATAATATGACTGTACATTCGTTTGAACTAGTCAGCATTTATTCTAGGAAAGACCAAAGGCGAGGTGGAGTCTGTAGTCTGTCTAATAATAATAATAATATATCATTTATTTCAGGTGACTAAGACCCATAACATAAATACCTTAAAGACTATCATACATATTTATAAAAACCAGAAGAAAAAAAAAAAAAAACAGAAAATATAACTATTTTACACGAAGTGACGGCGTCGTGTTGCGCTGCGTGGTGTCACGTAGCCTTCCGCGGAAACGTCGATACATGACACCCTTCGGCCAAAACTCTTCCTTGAGGAAGGTCTCAATATGATGAGTCGGAACTAATAATAATACTAATGAAACCAGATGTTGAATTTGAAAACATGGACTGGTTGAACAGTATTGCGATGGAAAAACATTTTGAAGTATGTGGTATTAAGATCAAACAATTTAACCTGAACTTATTCTGCCTTTATAGAACACCAGATTCTGTTATAAATGTATTCTTCAGAAAATTACAAATATTGTTGGATAAAACATGTAGTTAAGTGCAAAATATAATATGTGGCGACTTTAATATAAATATTCTAGCTAATATAAGAATACATTTATCGATATTTTACATAATTATGACTTAAAAATACACATACACAAACCAACTCGGCTAAATTCTTGCATCGACAATATTATAAGTGTCATCAAGGAAGCAAAAGGTGAAAAACATGAATTAGGACTATCAGATCACAATACTGGACAAACATTGTCAATACAATTAAAAACCGAAAATATAAATACAAAAGGGACCTCAGTAAAGAAAATATAGAAAAGTTTAACTACTATATAAGTAAGCTATCATTTTCAGAAGTATATTTGGAAACAGACGTAAAGCCTTTTCATTATTGCACGATGAACTTTGTCTATTTTATGAACTGTGTTTCCCATTGATTATAATTAAGATGAACTCTAACTCTATTAACCCAAAATGGGTAACTTAAGGTCTAAAAAAATCATTTATAACAAAGAGAAAACTCCAAGGTCTCTATCATAAAATAAAACTACCCGCAATAAACAAACATTTATAAAATATAGCAAAAGACTAAAGCAATGTGTAAATACAAAGGGATAATAATAAAAAATATATAGGGAAAGCAGACAACATGGAAAATAATAAATGATAAACTCAAACAATGCCAGTAATGAAATTCGTGAAATTTTGGATGGGGATAATATATTAAAAGAAGGTAATGATATAGCAACATACTTTAACGAGTATTTTATCAACATCGCTAAAAAGGGTAACACTCAAAATCCAAAAAATGAGTGTTTGCAATAAAACGGTTGTGAACTCAATTTATCTAGAATCAGCTACTTGTATGGAAATATTTATGACTGCTATGAAATTGCGAAACACCAACCCAATCGGATATGATAACATAAGTACTTATATGATCAAACAAAATTTATCGACTTTAACAAAACTATTGACTTACATAATTAATTTATCTTTGGAAAAGGGTATATTCCCCGAAAAATTAAAATTATCTGTTGTAAAACCCCTTCACAAAAAAGGACCTAAATCTGAGGCAAATAATTATAGACCAATTACTTTGGTTCCCATACTTTCAAAAATATTTGAAAAGGTAATGAGCAAAAGGCTTGTAAATTTCTTAGAGAAACATGATGTGTTATGTAGTCAACAGAACGGTTTCATTAAACAAAAATCTACAACTTTAGCATGTTTTAAACTAGTTAAAGAAATTATGGACGCTATCAATAAAAAAGAAATCCCAGTAGCAGTATATGTGGATATCATTAAGGCGTTTGATATGGTATGTCATGAAAATTTATTGCGTAAACTTGAGCAATATGGTATACGAGGTGTTGCGTTAAGTTGGTTTGAAAGCTACTTAAGAGGCCGACAACAATGTACTGAGATTAAAATAATGTGTTTTGAAACTAACACCCAGAAAACCTTTAGGTCACCGTACTTGGCAAGCTACTGTGGTGTACCACAGGGAAGTGTCCTTGGCCCCCTATTGTTTATAATATATATAAACGAACTGCCCAACTCCACGAACCAATATACCATATTATTCGCAGATGATACTACCGTGTTGACAAAAGAGAAAACTTTAGACAGCAGTAAAATAGTTACGAATAAAGCATTGACAGATTTAATCAATTGGCTAGATATGAATAACTTAAAAATAAATACAAGTAAAACTAAATTTATAAAATATTTGACATATAATAACCACAAAAAATTAGATAATGAAATGAAATTAAGTTTAAAATATAATAATAATGACATAAAAGATGTTAATCATATAACATTTTTAGGAGTAGTTATGGACAAACATTGCAATTGGAAAGCTCAAGTAGATAATGTTTGTACGAAAATAAACAAATTCGTATTTGCACTTAGGATGATCAAAAATTTAACAGACATTCAAACAGCCTTATTGGTATACCATAGCCATGTTTGTTCTGTTTTAAGGTATTACCATATTAACTGTATGGGGGAATTCAACAGATGCCCAGAGAGCATTCTTAGCCCAAACAAACCTGTATTCCTGCAAACCTGTATTTATTAAACAAAAGCTGCTTACCCTCCCGTCTCTATATATATTTGAAATCTGCAAATTTGTAAGAAACAATTACTCGCTTTTTGAAAAAGATGAAAAGGCTATGTCAAAGAGGAAAATAGAGACTAAGAGTATGCTACAAAAATTGTTATACTATGGCGGTGAAAATATATAACCACTTAGCTAAAGAATTTAGAAGTACTACAGATCTAGAATTTAATAGGAAGCTACATAGCTGGTTGTGTGGGAGATGTTTTTATTCCATCAACGAATAATTTGAGTGTAAAATGTAAAACTGACTTACTATAATTATTACCTATGACATATCTATAACTATTGCTATTTTTATTGACACGACATCATTCCACATCGCTTTTTTTTTATTGATTGTTTTTTTTTTTTGGATTCTACAAATACTATTTTATTGACATGACATAATTATTATTGATCGCTATTTTAATATGTATAAATTATTATCTTAAATGAATCTAATTTTATGAATGTATATGTGTGTATTTTATGAATTGGTTTGTAATTTTAATTTTAATTTTGTAATTGCTAATTATTAAATGTGTACTGCATGCTATCATTATGCCAAAATGTAAAATCTCAATATTTGTATGGCCGAAATGCCGAATATAGTGAAACGAATAGATAATAAGAACTTATGTTAACTACCTATATTCTTGCAAATAAATGTATCATTCATTCAAGACGTAGTCGATACTCACTCGTTATTTAAAATAATTCGTAAAATACTTCAAGAGCGAAAAATCATCATTTAAATGATTTCAATGATTTCTTTTCTATTAAAAGTGGCACAGAAGATCTATTGCGAATAATAAATAAAGTCTTATAATTATTATATAAACAACTTCGACCTGCTTCGTTACGAATAGGGTATGTACATTTCGCTCTCGAGTTAGTGAGGTTGTCGCCATTTTTTTGATTTAGTTCACGATCAGCGCCCTCTGAACGCCAAGCAAGGAACTAAATGAATATATATACGTAAAGGTAGCTATGTAGGTGCCTCTATGTCAATATTTGAGCTGGGGCCCGCGAAATTCATTTTTTTTTACGTTTTAAGCAATTTGTTGGTCTGTCGGGCTGTATGTTGATTAAAATATGAATCGCGACCGTATCAAATATAGCTTTACAGAATTATAATCATTTAAATCGTCAATACAATCCACTTAGTTCATATAGTGCCCTTGAATGACTATTTCATGAAAAAGTTCAATGTGGTGACTTTTAATCATTCGCGGCATTGACGTCTATGTCTCGGAGCCCGTAGAAGTCCTTAAAAAGCTTGTCAGCTGACACGACTTCAGAAGTCCCTTTATGAGGATTTCGAGTGCGTATTGTATAATTTATCACTTGCTTCGGTGAAGGAAAACATCGTGAGGAAACCAGCATGTCTGAGAGATTATTAATTTATTTCTTTTAAACACTGTTACATTTAATTAGTTGACATGAATATTAACATTTGTTGAGTACTTTAATATTTTTTATTTTATGTTATTATTGTGAATTGTGGCATTTAATGATTTGACATAAATATTTGCTTTAAATGATGCCTCTAATACTTGTCTTGAGAATTGGACAAATTGCGAATTGGACGTTGTGAGAATTGGACATTTTGCGAATTGGACATAATGTTTCCAAAGGGTCTAAAATAGGTAAATGGGGATTCTACGGGAGCAGTCAGTACTAGCAAGCCTTTCGTGACTTTGATACCAATGATGACAGTAATTTGTTTGTATCATCGTATGTTCCATTACAGCTTTTGGTCAAATCTTCCACATCACGCCTTTTTTTTTTTTTTTTTTTTTTTTACCGATGGGAAATCATCAAATAACCCCTCCCGTTCTGGGCTGAGCAAGAGGGAGCGTCAGACTTCTACTGACTAAAACCCATCCATGTTCCTTCCTTTGCCCTTTGTGTTCCAGGGCCGCGGTATCTCTTTCGAACAGTCCCGCAACCCTGGCAGGCGTCGGCCCTTACGGACCCCTTCCTGTTTGCTGACTCTCTTTGAGGCGCGCGTGGAACACGAACGCGCCGTCGACACGGCCTGTCGTCATAAGACGGACGGACGGCGAGCTAGCCCATAGCTCACCGTCCACAGGCCCGCGTCTACGGTGGCCGGGGACCACCACGTGGCCCCCGACGCCCGGTGCGTCTCCCGCGGCGGCTGGGACGTGAGGTTCTCTCCCTCTCACGTTCCGCCACCTCCTTCGCTA
Organism: Eugnorisma glareosa; assembly: GCA_947578425.1. Classification (NCBI taxonomy): domain Eukaryota; kingdom Metazoa; phylum Arthropoda; class Insecta; order Lepidoptera; family Noctuidae; genus Eugnorisma; species Eugnorisma glareosa. The sequence continues at coordinate 4,009,872 of OX387976.1, forward strand.
GCATGACTGCTTCGCAGAAGGAGGTGACGGCGTCCCATTCTGTCTCGCTCCGGACCATGGATTGAACCAAGGCCGGAAGCGAGAGGTCGCCGCCGCCGATCGCCGCTACGAGGACACGGCGGTGCTCCGCCCACGCAGGGCAGATCTCCACCGTGTCCTCCGGTCGATCCTCACAATGGTAGCACCCGGGCGTTTCCTCTCGCCCGATTCGGTGCAGGAACCTCCCGAAACAACCGTGTCCGGTGAGGACCTGCGTCAGGCGGAAGGTGAGGGCGCCGTGGCGCCTCTCTAGCCACTCCTCAAAGAGGGGACTTATCGCCACTATTGTGGTGTGCCATGCACGGGGTTGCGACAGTCGCTCTCTCCATGTCGCCATGAGATCGCGCCGGAGGTCTGTCCGCTGAGCGACAATTTGCCGCGGCAGCGGAGTTATCCCCCGGCGTAGTGCCTCCACGCGCCATTCGTGTAGGCGCGCGAGGACTATCGCCTCCAGATCCCATGGCGGCAATCCGGCAAGGAGGCTCGCCGCCTCGCCGGAGATCGTGCGGTATCCCCGGACCAGCCTTACGGCTACCACCTTTTGGGGCGCGTTCAGGTAGTGGGCGGCTCGCCACCTCAAGGAACGCGCCCACACCGGGGCCCCGTAAAGGGCCATGGACCGCACGACCCCCGCGTAGAGCCTCCGGCAGGAGGATTAGGGTTTTCGAATTCTTTTTGCGTTTTTCTTACAGGACTTCATATAAAAAAGTGTCAGCAAGCCCAGCCTGGCTCGGTAGTAGACAAATCTAAGCCAGGCGGAAATGGGACTTGTTGACTTGACTTTGACTTGTATAGGATTTCAATTTTTGTGGACTCGCCAGGATAGCACGCGAAATTCAAATTTTCTTTCTTTTTTTGCAATTTGCCGGTCAGTATTAGGTTGTCTTGTGGGGGGGGAGTTACCCATGAAAAAAGCAAATAATAAAGGGGGTGGGGGGTTAACCTATGCGTAAGACACTAATAAAAAAAGAAAGGGAATAAAAAAATACCAGAAAACTGTCGTTTGATCATTTAGGCAAGGACTTTGTCGACTTATACAGAAAACCAACCAACCAACCAACCAATTTAGAAAACGAAGAGTTGGAGAGCGAGCTCAAAAATTTTAGCATTCACCTCGAATTCGATGAGTTTAGTTTTGTCTATTAATACAAAAATAGAACAAATTCTGCTAATTTATCTAATAAATCTGGTGATGCAAAGAATGTACGAAATTGTTTGCACTTCACCTGGGGTAGGTTATATTTGCTTCTGACCATTCATACTTAATTAGGAGTAATTAGGAGTATTATAAATTAGGAGTAAAAAAGAAGCGAGCTCAAATCAATGTCAATTTTGATAACCCTCCTCGGATAAATTAAGTTCTTTTTGCTCATTTAACAGAAATGAGAATTGAAGTAAATCTGTCAACATATACCTATTGAATTAAGTATCAAAGTATAGGATGTATTAGCGAGCGAAGTGAGCTCGAAGATTGTATGACATATTAATTTTGCCTGGGATAGGTTGGTTTCAACGTGGATTTCAAGTTAATTCAATATACCACGTCCTAATAAGTTTCACTCAAAAAATTACTCTGGCCCGTAGCCATTGCTACTCTTGCTAATTAATGCGGCAATGAACCCAAACCGATCGTCGACACGTGTTTCGCCCCTCCACGGGGCATCCTCAGGAGAAGTTGACTCGTCGGTTTGCTTGCTTGGTTTCATTTAATCCCATTCAATAACTATTTCATGAAAATGTCATTCAATGGGGTTAAATCAACTTAGAGGGTTGTTTTGATAATTTTAATTCTGTAACTACATACGTGTTACGGACTCGAATCGTCTATAAGCAGAAAAGAAGCAGCTGGCACAGATTAAATGCATAAAATCGTTTTTTGGCTACGTGGAGCTGAATTTTTGAATCGTTTAATCAAACTTCGCGACGCTTCGCTTTTTTATCAGTATTGTAGATGTAATCTACAAAGTATAGTAGTAATGAGTTAATAACGATTTTTGTAAACAACTCTTAAAAATGATTTAATTTTTTTGAAGATGGTCAAAATGACGTATACCGACCAACGGTTTCCGGGCCAAATAGAGACCTCTATAAAGGCTTTTAATATGTTCTGACCCACTTACAAAAGTTACAACAGGACTTGGAGGCAGCCTAGAAAGATAAAATCAGTTTTGTCAAAAGTTGTTTTGGAACCACTGAGTTTTTAAGATATTGTAACGTTTTTTTAAATGTTTAATATTGTTAAGCTTTGTATAACTGCATTATATTGTTTATTTTAAGGGTTTTGTATAATTTTGTATTAAGTTTAACATTGGCTTATGTTTAGATATATTATGTTTAATGAATAATGATTGTTTGTGTGATATACTAATAAACGTAGCGTGAAGCTTTGAGGTTCCGTGTACGGTCCAGTAACTAGTCTCCACCTCACTCGGGTAGCGAGTGCACGTACCCTTAAAGTATTTCATCTAGTTACTGATAATTTGGTGGTTTTATTGTAAACCCTAAATATTGCTACTAGTGAACACCAAATTGGCGACGAGTAAAAACGCAGTAAGTGAAATTATGGGTTGGAGTGTAGCCTTAGGGGCGCTATGGCGCGGGACTTACTTTTTTCAAATTGGTACCATACGCTTATAGGCACCATGAGCCGTGCAGAAAACAAAACGGTGTGTACCTGCAAATATATTCATTCAATTCAATATATTTATTTGTGAACATAGGTATATAATAGATGTTACAGTCCATGCAGTCGATCACTATGCCTACCATTTAGTGGTGTACAAATGTTAATTAATTCTATTCAAATAATACATCAAAGAATATAATAAATCAATAACAGGGAAAGAGTCAATATGAATGTCAAGAACAATATGAAATATAAATGAAATATTGTGGTTAAATGTCAATTTTAAAACTTGAAAACATATCATTATTCAAGTCTGACACTCCCTCCTGCTCAGCCCAGAGCGGGAGGGGTCATTTGATGATTTCCAATCGACAAAAAAAAAAAAAAAAAAAAAGGACCCATAGTGAAAATGCTTTTCTGAAACATTGCAGTTTTACTTGGAATTAAGTTTAACTTATCAGCTCTACGAAGGCTGCTGACCCGGGAATATTTTGACAGGTTGCGTCGAACGACAAGAACACTTTCGTAAATGTACATACATGGTAGGGTCAATATCTTTAAGTCTTTAAAATGAGGAGCACAGCTGTCAGTTTTTTGAAGATTGCATATAGCACGAACACACCGTTTCTGTGCAATGAATGCAGTTTCTTTTCCAGTCGCATTACCCCAAAACATGATTCCGTATCTTAAGCATGATGCGACTAGACCGTGATATGCAGTAAGTAGTGTCGATTTATTAACAGTATTTCGTAACTTTTTCAAAACATACGAATATTGGTTCAGCTTATTACACACATTTTCAATTTGTATACCCCAAGCCAATGTATCTTCTATATGTAGCCCAAGAAATTTCGTTGATTTTGTTTCCTTAATAGGCACATTATCATAATTGATATTTAAATTTAATTTGTCATTTGTCTAAATTTCATTATTAAGGTTTTATTTAAATTAATTTGCAAATTATTACATTTTAGCCAATTGATTACTGATTGTATATTCTTATTAATTTCAAATTCAAGCGTATTTACATTATCACTGTTGAAAATAATTGTACTGTCATCCGCAAACATTGTCATGGGGTAAGACGTAGCTGTCGGCAAATCGTTTATGTATATAAGAAACAGCAGAGGCCCAAGTACACTCCCTTGGGGAACTCCACATGTTAAAATTCTAATGTCAGATTCATATTTCATGTCAATTTTTGTTTTAGGGCATATTCTATTAATGACTGTATACTGTCGTCTGTTCTGAAGATACGATTCAATTAAGTTATAAATGTTACCCCTTATGCCATAAGAGTACAGCTTTCGTAGTAAAATTTTATGATCCACGTGATCAAAAGCCTTTGTCATGTCCATGAATAAAGCTAGTGTTGGCAGTCTTTTATCAACCCTAGATGTAATAATTTCGAGTAAATCATAGATGGCCATATCAATGGTCTTGTTTTTTCTAAACCCTTTTTGTTTTTCAGTGAAAATCTCATTTTTCTCGAAGTATTCATTAAGACCATTGTACAACACTTTCTCAAAGATTTTAGAGATTACTGGCACCAATGCTATAGGTCTATAACAAGACATGTTATCAGTATCCCCTTTTTTTAAAAGTGGTTTGATGACAGTTGTTTTTAGTTCATCAGGAAATATACCACTTGTAATACACATATTTATTAAATGGCTCAGGATAGGTGCGATATGAGGAGAAACATTTTTTAATACTTTTGTGCAGATGTCGTCGTACCCAGTACTAGTAGTATTTTTTAAATTTAATATGATATTATGGATTTGCTGGGGGGTTACTGGGGCATAGGTTAGGTTAGGTTAGAACTGTGACCAACTACGCGCGAGCCGAGCGAGCGAAGCGAGCGGTGCCGCGGCAGCGGCCGGCGAGCGCTACCTCGAAATTGAACGCGAAATTTTTCTAAGTATTTTTTTCATAGTGCCCCTAAGACGACACTCTGACCAAATTATGTACTTGCTTACGGAAATTGGTCAGCAACAAAATCTTGAAATAATTAAAAAAAAAAGCTCATAAAAACAGTGACTGTGATCTCAGTGAAAGTTAGTAACAAGCCTCATCATAAAATCACGCCTGTAATGCCTTAAACTAACCTTGTCCCAACTAGGTATGTTGGGGAACCAGTCTTCCAGTCTAACCGAATGCAGCTGAATACCAATTTACATGGCGCGACTACCTCTACTACATCAAAGTTAGCACTGGGTAATACGATACACCTTGGTAAGACTGGTTGTCAGACTTTTCGGTCGCCGACTACCACGACTAACTATAACGACTGTAAAATATCTACAAATCACGGCTGAGATCAATGGCATAGCATGCTTTCCGCACGGAGGAAACAGACCCTCAAAGAGGGGACTTATCGCCACTATTGTGGTGTGCCATGCACGGGTTGCAACAGTCGCTCTCTCCATGTCGCCATGAGATCGCGCCGGAGGTCTGTCCGCTGAGCGGCGATTTGCCGCGGCAGTGGAGTTACCCCCGGGCGTAGTGCCTCCGCGCGCGAGGACTATTGCCTCCAGATACCACGGCGGAATCTACCTCCCTCCACTTGGATGATGCCTTGTTGTACAACTGACAGATACCCCAATACCGGGACTCTACTTCCTTTTTTACATGATTTTGTAATAATACAAATATTAACACGGCAATGGCAACGGTCTCTTCTCGAAATAGTTAACAACTGGGGCCTTAGTCTGCTATTGCAATAGTGTCAGAATGGTCTATCATTGATTTAATAAGGCCCCTCGCAGACGAATTACCCTTTGTACGCACGTCAAACGAGTTTCGAACGCGCTTCAATACGCCGTGGGCTAGGAGAAGTACCTATGAGTAAGCAGATAACGTAAGAGTAAGAGGCATCAATCATACAGGCAGGAAGAAGCCATGCGATGGGTCGAAGTATTCCCGGTTGTATGCAAACTATTGCATGCAAACTGGGGCCTTAGTCTGCTATTGCAATAGTGTCAGAATGGTCTATCATTGATTTAATAAGGCCCCGCGCAAACGAATTACCCTTTGTACGCACGTCAAACGAGTTTCGAACGCGCTTCAATACGCCGTGGGCTAGGGGCCTTATTGAATCAATTATAGACCATTCTGACACTATTGCAATAGCAGACTAAGGCCCCTGGTCAGTTGTTAGTACAATCTGCTAGGTTAAGCTTCGATCTAGCTGTTTTTCCCCTTGGAGGAGGGTCTGTTTCCAGAAACGAACGTCTTTCGCATCCATCACGATACTGCAAAACCGTTTTTATTCCGGATTAGTCTAAAGCCCCGGCTTCACTAACGTAGTTTCCCACGAGATCTTACTACCGGGATAAAAAGTGTCCTATGCGTTAATCCAGGTCATCAACTACTTATCGGAGTGCTAAATTTCATCTAAATCTGTTCAGTAGTTTTTGCATGAATATTATCAAATAATTCAAATATCCATATGCATCCTCACAAACTTTCGCATTTATGTAGCTTATGAAGTAAGATTACAGGCATTAAAACGTTGTAAGTACTTTTTGGCCCTCAGTTAGGCCCAGTTTAGGAACTCCAAAGCAGGGACGAGGGGAGCGGAGAGACGTGTGGGGACTGAGCAGTCCCGGATCTACGATTTTTTCGAACCGGGGCAGAAACTTGATACTGGCGCCCCTCTCTCCAACTTGCATTTTTTGGGTTCCGTAGCCGAATGGCAAAAAACGCAACCCCTATAGATTCGTCATGTCTGTCTGTCTGTTTGTCCGTACGTTTGTCACAGCCACTTTATTCCGAAACTAATAAGACTACACAGTTGAAACTTAGTAGGTAGATGTATTCTGTGAACCGCTTTACGATTTCTATACAAAAAAAGCAAAGATTAAGGGACTCCCCAAAGACTATGGAACCAAAACCAAAAACAAAACATCAAAACTATCCGTGAAAATTACATTGAGGTTCCTAAACCCATTTTTTCTCAGTACATCGTTTGAAAGATATGTGACTTCCAAAGTGGTAAAATGTGAGCTCCCCCCCCCCGTCTAATTTCTAAAGTATGGGAGGAATATTCAGAAAAAATGTAGGATTATGTTCTCCTCATCGCTGTCACTGTGGTGAAGGTGTCAACAGCCTCGGACATCACTGCCTGTCATGCAGTGACATCATCCGACGAGCTCTTGTCATTGTCGGCGTTCCAGCTATATTGGAACCCAATGGCTTGGCACGCGACGATGGCAAGAGACCGGACGGGATGTCTTTGTTTCCATGGAAGATGGGTAGGCCTTTAGTGTGGGACGCAACATGTGTCGATACTCTTGCGCCATCCCATCTTCCTAGCTCATCGTGCTGTGCTGGGGCTGCCGCTGCGGCTGCAGAGAACCTCAAGCGGCGTAAATATAGTAACCTCATTGGTAACTATATTTTCGAGCCGTTTGGGATTGAAACTCTAGGACCGTGGGGTCCGAGCACTCACAGCCTTTTCAAGGATATTTCTAAACGTTTAGTTGACACTTCCCGTGACCCAAGGGCTGGCTTTTACCTTGGCCAAAGGCTTAGCGTTGCCATACAACGTGGCAACGCCGCCAGTCTCTTGGGTACATTACCAGTTGACAGCGTTGAGGAGTTTTTTGACGCCATTTTTTAAGTTTGTTGCTAGGTTATTTACTTTAGGTTATTGTAGGATTATATAACGTAAAAAAAACTTTAAACGCAAAATTAATTTGAATAAGATTTGATGTTTAGTTTTTGAGATATGGGACTTTTTAATCAAACTGCAGCAATAACTTTGTTTTTCATGAACATACTATGAAAAACAAATTTAGTTTTGCTGTTGAATGTAATACAATATTTGAATGAGCCTTCAAAATATTATTATTATTTTGTTTGGTGCGTGTGAGTACGACTCGCACTTTTTTTTTTCATTTTCGTAGATCCAAGTATTTTTTTTTTTTTAGGATGGGAAATCATCAAATGAGGTGCCACTCTGGGCGAAGCGGAAGGGAGTGTCAGACTTGTACTGACTAAAACCCATGTTCCTTCTTTTGCCCTTTGTGTTCCAGGGCCGCGGTATCTCTTTCGAACAGTCCCGCAACCCTGGTAGGCATCGGTCCTTTCGGACCCCTTCCCGTTTGCTGACACCTCTTTGAGGCGCGCACGCGCCGTCGACCTAGGATATAAGACGGACGGACGGCGATCTAGCCCATTACTCACGGTCCACAATCACAGGCCCGCGCCTACGGTGGTCGGGAACCACCACGTGGCCTCTGTCGCACAGTGGTTCGAAATCGACGTTCCGTGGACATTGAAATCAAAATTTCTTTAGGCGAGAAATAAAAATCAGAACGGCTTTATTTCAGTATTATTTATAATATTTGGCAATATGAGAGCTATAGACAGCACTAGCGTTGCCAGGCGTCCGGATAAAGCCGGACATAGGTAGGCTTTTTGATTGTGTGTCCGGCCAAAATAAACGGCGTCCGGCTTGTCCGGCTTTTGTTAGGCTTTTTACATTTCGCAAACGAGCGAGCGCCGAGCGTGGCCGAGCGCAGGCGACGAGAGCCGACTTCGGTCGCTCACGCAGACCGAAGTACCGCCCGTCGCCCACCCCCCTGCGCTCAGTGCGCTCTGTCGGCAAACCAAAAATATGAATAATTAATTTAATTGTGTAACTCAAAGAGAAGAAGTTTCGTTTTATTGTTTAATTTTAATAGAAGAATTTTTGTTTTGTTTCATTGTTTAACTTAAAGAGAAGTTTTGTTTTATTGTTTAATTTTAATAGAAGAGTTTTTGTTTTGTTTCATTGTTTAACTTAAAGAGAAGAAGTTCTGTTTTATTGTTTAATTTTAATAGAAGAATTTTTGTTTCGTTTCATTGTTTAACTTAAAGAGAAGAAGCTTATGTTTTTTTTTAGTTATGATAGTCTTATTTGTGCCTTTCATTAGTATTTATGAAGAATTTAAATATGTTGACGAATTTTTAAGTACCTAGAATTTAATTTTGACTGATGACTATATGACTGATTAATAATAAAGTACCTACCTATATGCATTCGATTTTATTTATTATTTCACCAGAATTTAACAAGATTTTTGTAATAATCACAAAAGCTTGATTTTACATCCAATTTTTTGTCGTACCTATTAATACTGAGTCAAAATCCTCAATAATGTAGGGTGTCCGGCCTTTCTACCCAAATGTCCGGCCAAACTGGCTGGTCTGTCCGGCTATTAGGTTTGGCGACCTGGCAACCCTAGACAGCACCATCTCCGGAAAAAAAAAAAAAAATTTTTTTGTATGAAGAAAAACGCAATAGTCGTTTTTTCTCACAACTTAATAAAACTTAAAGCCTGCGGCTTACATGAGGTGTTGTCCCACATGAGGCGATTCCGAAATGCTATAACACGCACACCCATGCGCGCCGCTTCACTCACAACAGAGTGTTGAATTTTGAGAAATTCAGTTAGAGATTTTTACGTTGATTTAGGTGTGATTTTGAAAATATACAAAGTAATTGACTTTAGTGTGCTAATTTTATTAATTATAATGAAAATGGAATGAAATAATGGAATATACAATATAAAAATACTAAAAAAAAACACTCATTTTCAATATAAATAGATTTTATAATATTTCTTATGATAATTTAATTCGTTGTTACTAGATACAATGTTTGACTTCATAATTAACATTAAAAAAAAAACAGTGTCTTCTCAGGACACTGGAAAAAATTTCTAGCCGTGTTGCCATCATTCGTGGTTCCAGCACCATTATATAAAAGTATTGATAAGAGACCATTATTAGATAAGTTTTTTAGCGGCTGGGACGGGAGGCTCTCTCCCTCTCACGTCCCGCCACCTCCTTTGCTACCATGACTGCTTCGCAGAAGGAGGATCCAACTAGGCTTCCGTATACTAGGCGCTTTTTGGAGCAAGTTTTGTATTTTCAATCATACTATGTTATGATTTTGGCGCCCCCTGAAACTGCCGCCCGGGGCAGGTACCCCGGTTTGCCCCCCCCCTAGATCCGGGGCTGGGACTGAGACCGACCAATCACATTGAGCTCCTTAAGTTTTGAGGTGAGCTACACGATTACTGACAAATGCTTGCACTGATACAGGTCCACCAAAACCTGTGTGGTCCTTTCTTCAAAAAACCATCTCAAACATTAATTTGCATGGTTCTCATATTTCTGAATTGACCAAGAATATATGACATGTGTGGACTTGAAAAGAGACTGTGATCTCTGAGCTTGTTTCATCACAGAGTGGCCTGACCCCAATTCCTTTTAAAAACATTAAGTTATTTTTGACGTGTATTTTATAGTGTGACCACTTAAGTGTGCAGTTCAAGGTTATTTTAGTTACTTCTTTCTCTTTCCTGTCTTTTCCCGCCTGCACAGATAAGTAGAGAGCAGCGGTGGCCCAGTAGTGGCGGCCCCGACTTACGAACAGTAAGTCGTGGGTTCGAACCCCGGCAGGCGCATTACTTTGTATTGTTTATTTCATCACCACTGCTCTCAAAACGGTGAAGGAAAACATCGTGAGGAAACCGGCATGTCCTAGAATCAAAACTTCGAAGACATGTTACATCTACCAACCCGCACTGGGCCCGCGTGGTGGAGCCCATTCCCTCTCATATGGAGGAGGCCGAGTGTCCCAGCAGTGGGAACATTAAAAGGCTGATTATGCTTATGCTAACAGATAAGTTAGTCAACAACAAATAAAATAAAAGTTTTTTAGCATTGGTTTTTCCACGTTGCGTCTCTCGTTTTTCTTGTGAATCTTGCAAGAAGTCTCCTTTCCTCTCCGCACAACGCACTGTCTTAGGCCGCTTTCTGACTTGTCGGTGAGGGAGCGGTGTTAAATTATAGGCGCTCGGCAGGCTTTCGGTACCGCGTATACCGAGCGAAACGAATCCGCACCGAAGTCAGAAAGCGGCCTTAGTCACCCGTATAGCATGACGTATTCCCATTCCTTGGGTATATTTTTTCGGGAAACACCATCTATAGTAGTTTTTACAAAGAATCTTGTTGAAAACTATTATAGTTTTCGTCGTGTACTGCCATCTTGTGGCGAGTAGCAGCACTTCTTGTTGATGACTGAACCAACTTGTCAGCACTGCCACTATGCCCTAAAAGATGGCGCTAAACCCAAGTTTTGCTTATTGAAGCAGGTAAAATGTTATCTTATATTCTTCTTCTTACACAATGTTCTTTCCTAATAATAAAACAATTTCTACACATCATATCTAGTTAAATTACTATGATAAGTTTTCTCTAGTTTCATTTTAAGATAACAGTTTTATGGTAAAACGAATGAGCGGAGAACCTTTTAAATTTAGAACATTTGATTTTGTCATTTGACAATTTAGTCTTTTAGCGGGAAACCAATTTGAGTGCAAATTGAAAAAGTTTGATAAAATCAGACCATTTTAATTCTGAATCTTAATACCATACAACTAAGCAGTCCATTTGAGGCATCTCGTGTCTAAGTGTGTTCCCAAGCAGCGGACGCAGCAATAACGTGCACCACAAGGTATGCAAGTATAGTTCGATGGAAAACCACAAACAGCACAGAAATGTCGATCGGGAAATCTGGAAAACACAAAAGCAAGTTAGAGCGATTTATTCCACAAACATCTTAGTTTCAACACTTCCAACAAGTAGTAAGTGTAGTATACAATGTGGTTATCTACTAAATGAATCTGATTGTAATCTTAGTCCATGTCTGTAGGATTGTTTTTACTCAATATTAGCTCAAAGAAAATGTATGAAAGATAGGCCGAGATTTGTAACAACTTATAAAATATAGTTTATTTTCAAAGTTCACTTAGTACCAGACAATACTTCCAAGTATACTTATATTTTTTTTTGCCTGTTAAGTCCTGTAACTTTTATTTTCTGCTCCTTTTATCTATGTTTACTTTGTAAGTACATATATGTTTAAGTACCTATATTGACCCTTACTTTACAATAGTAACAATGTTCATAAGACAGTATTTGTTTAGGTAAAAGTACAAAATTGAAGTCAGTTTCCAGGTTTATTATGTTTAATAAGTGGCTGAGGATTTCAATCAATTTTGAATACCAAAAGAATCAGTTAGTCAGATCAAAAATGTCAAATACGACTTGGCGAAATGGATTACTTATCAACTTTTTCTACACAAAATGTTAGTGCAGTGCCGGGGCCTCTCACTTGCTGGAATGACCCGAGTGCACATATACCTGCAATTTCGGGGATCTAATGTATGCCACTGATGCTGCTATATTAACGTGGTCACGTACTACAGGACCCCACTGATCTAAAAAACTAGATACCATGTACTAGAAAAAAAAAGCTAGCCAGAGTTGTTTAATTAAATTGATCATGTTTAGTACTTACTTAGAAGGTGGAACTTGCGCAGATAGATAATTTGGCGGGTCAGGTCTAAAACTAGCATCTTCCTCAACTAACTGCGCGAAAGTCTTCCGAAATCGCATCTTATAATATTCTGCACTCTTGGTCTTTTTCTTTCTTGTTGGCTTTTCATTGGAATCTGCAAACTTCGGCACCTTCTTCGACATAACCAGGTCAGCATGTGGGTCTTCATGGAAATTGTCTTGCTCGAGTGCCTCAACTGCTTTTCTAGCTCTGCGCTTCCTCGCAGCATCATCGAGAATTTTTCTCCTCTCCGTATCTCTGTTACCTCTTAAACCTGAAGCCATTTTTACATTCCTTTGTCATGTACTGGTATACTAAGTTGGTCCATCAAATCATCTACACGAGCTTGCAGTGTCTCTACTATATCTGCGGATATAAACAGATGTGTCTCGTCCAGGTCTTGAAGAATAAACTTCCTGCCAAGAGCTAACGTCTCGTCCAGGTGAAGAAGGAATTGTTTCATAGCCGGGTCACTGTAATCAAAATGTCCAAGAAACGAGGTTTAAGTGCTGAAGAAAAGAAGATAAGGATGTTAGAGATATTCCATAACAGTAAAGATTTCTTTCAGTTGAAGGTGATTATGTGTTTTTCCATATTTTTATTAGTATTTGTGTAACATAACAATTGTTCAGTTTCACAAACCTGCATCAATCATTGTGATTTCAACCATACACATGCCTAGAGGTCACAAATGATGAGCATACATGATCTGCTATAGCTGTGGTTGTGCTTCACTTAGCATAAACCTATCTTGACTTACACTTTTGTTTGTACAACTAATCATATACATTCTAAAACTAGGAATTAGAGAAGATAGCACCAAAAGAGAAGGGTATCACAATGCAATCTGTCAAAGAGGTAGTTCAGAACCTAGTGGATGATCATCTTGTGGACTCTGAGAAAATTGGAACTTCAATATACTTTTGGTCATTTCCTAGGTAATTTTATACATACTTTTATTACTACTACTGTAGTTATTGATGTAGTATCACACTGCATTCTCTTTATTCTGCAATATAGGTTGTGTGGTGGTGTATTAGAGCTATTCCTTATAGATTATTATGCTAGTATATTACATAATAACATTTGATTTTAATAATAATTATTGCATTAATTACTAATTAGTCAACATTTCTGGTATATTACAGCAAAGCAAAGAACGCAAAGAAAAGAAAACTGCGTGAGTTACAAAGTGAAGTAGAGGATTGCTCAAAGAAATTGAAAAAGGCTGAAGATTCAATTGCAACTGAATCTGTTTGTACCAAATTACTTATTAAAAATACTAGTCACAATATATTTACACAATTATTATCAAAAATCAATCAATTATCAAAAAATTTATTTAGTATAAAATACTTTACAACTGATGCTACTGATATTTTAAATTAACATTCAATATAATGTGATTAAAAAACATATGGTTGCTTCAATGTGAAGGCTGTGGTGGTCCACTCCCTCTCACGGTGAGGAGGTGTGTCCCAGCAGTGAGCATGGAACAGGATCACTGATTATGCTAAGGTTGCTTTTGTAATTGCAGAATTTTTATTTGGTGACCAAAATTGATATACCTTGTGGGTTCTAACTTGAACGTTATATTGACAGATTGGAAGAGAAAAATGTGAGGAAAGAACTCAAGTGCTGTCAATGTTAGAAAGTTTTGAGAAACAAGAAGAAAAACTGAAGAAGGAACTACAGAGATACAGGGACTCGGATCCTGAATACATAGCACAATTGAAGACGGAGACTCAGGTACCTACATATCTGTTTAAGTTTAAGGTGCACTAACACAAGCATTATGGTCATCGCATACTGCCAACATATTTGTTAGTCAGATGCAATCACTTACCCATGCAAATGATTTTGTTTTAAATAGAGACTTATCGCTCGCTTCTGCCCTTATCCCCATTATTTGGGGTTGGCACATGTCTTCTTCCAAACTTCTCTATTACTCATCATCTCTTCAACCACCTCCTTTCTAGCCACATCATCTTTCACACAGTTCCTCCTACAGTCAGTCTAATAAAGATTCTCAAAGAAACTTCTCTTAAAAACCAGTTTAATTTTATTTTCATTTACATAGTGGAGCAAACATTTTTATTTCTGTCTAAGCTTACACAGTCCTTGAATTGGTTGTTTTCTGTTTTTATGGTAATTCCTCTAGGATAATTATTTACAACTCTCAGCCAAATTAATTAGAAGGTTGTAACTAAAATACAATAAAAAAGCAACATTATTTCAGGACTTAAAAGCAGCAGTGAACAGGTGGACAGAAAACATTTATATACTGAAGTCTTACATAAAAAATACATTTCAGACAGAAAACCATGTGATAGACCAAAGTTTCAACATTCCAGCAGACTTGGATTACATAGAAACGTAGAGGGAGGAGTATCTAAGAGCATAACCTATATGATTCTGATGGGTAGATCATTCCAAATGAAGTGTCTTGGCACGTATATGTTTATTATAATAAAATTTAACGTATATAATGATATTTTTGATTTGTTTACATACCACTCGACGAGAACACCCTTCATAACATTCACCATTGTTCATTTTTAGTTAGCAGCGACGACAGTTACCCTTGATTAGTATGTTTAGATAGAAATTCAGACTAATGATGACTATACAGTATACCATAAGGTTACCGGCTGTATTTCAAAGCATTAATTCAATAAACGCGACCACTTTCATAACGATAAGCGTGCAAGCAAGATGCGAATTGCAGGATGACACATGACAGTTCAGTTCAGGTGTGTGACAGAATTGATTAACGTTTGACAGTGTCAGTATGTAACAGCAAAAACCAGTGTTTCCATATCAATTATTACCAGTAGGTACTGCCGAGTGTTTTTTTTAATGAATTTAAAGTAGTAAAGATTTAAAGTAGCGCATAGATTTATGTATATTTTAAAATGGCTGTTCGTGGATGCCTGTGACATTTTTTTTTTAATAATAATTTTGTCATTGCTGGTAACTCCTCTCCGTTTGGAGAGGTCTTGTAACCAAGCCAGTGGCATAGCCACAAATAATAATAATAAAAAAAAATGGTTCTATCCTCTCTATCCTCCTGTCCGGCCGGCATGACTTTGTTTTTGAATCGTAAAGACGTGAAGTTGTGATTGTTTGCTGTTGACGTGGTGTGGCCGCCACAATTGCAATAAACAAAAGAAGCTATTTTTGATTTGTCCAGGACTAAAGGTCAGTATTTTGTGTACTTAAACAAGTAAAAAATTGTTTTAATTTATAAAACAAAACATCTTCAAAAGTAGAAGAATTATATTATATACCTACCTAATAAAAAAGTAGGTAAGCAGTATTATTAAAGATATCACATATTCATTTAGCTTATATTGAAGACTCGCCCGCCAAGGTCATCTATGCAATTTATACATTGTATTTGCTTAATTCTGAACACATCGAGTTCTGAATTAATTAATCAGAGATCGGAGTAGGTAGATTGATTTAAGGTCAAAGATCCGAGACACATGTTTACGTTATGTTATTATGCACATGTTTCCGTAACTAAACCACCGCCTCGACCACGTTCATACATCTTGGGGTCTAAAATGGCCGTTTTGGCAAAATCAAACTCAAACTATTTATTTGTGAAACATATGTAGGTACATTAAAATAAGATCTAATTTGGATGTCACGATCGCTATGTTTAACCTAATAGGCATACAAATGTTGGATACTTATAATACTAATAATAATACATATAATATGTAAATGTGTGTAATGTGTGTGTCATAATATGTTAATATGAATTAGGTACGGTCTACGTTAAAATTCTTAAAATGGTCACAGACGCAGATAATATTACGGATTATGGTCGGATGATGCAAGTACCAAAAATTTATCTACTTACTGTCGAGTACTGCAACAGCTGGGGCAGAGGCTTTTCTTTGAATAGATGTAGGTTGTAATTAGGGTTCCCCTTCCCAGATCCATAAAAAGTTTTCCGGAGAAAATTCCGGACTTTTCTTTCCTTTGTTTTGTGCTGTATAATTTTATGCAGCGGTTTTTTCGTTGTTTTGGACATGCCTATTTAAGGACGCGTTCTCAAATCCGACAAAAATAAGCTATTTTTCGGTACACTTTGCGATGAAATGGAAGTAAATCAAACAAAACTAACAATTGCCACAAATAGATTACTTCTTGATCTCCAAATAATGGACAACTTTGGGTTTGAAATTTTGGTATTTGATATCGTAAAAACAATTTTCCATTACCTCTTCACACAAAATTGCCGATTTGGGGCTTCATTCAGGATCGTTTCTGCTATTAGATACATCATTTTGTTTCTTAAAAAATACCCCAGTTAGGCAGATTATAATGTTTTCAAAATCACGGACAAAATATTCATGAAAATGTTATAAATAATGCCTGAAAAAAATAAAAACGAACCGTCTAATTTTGCAAGTTATTTGCTCTTACGCATGAACCTTAACGTGTGGTTTTAAGGGTTATTTTATTTTGTCACTGTCTGGAGTATTGCTTGAAAAGTTCTCCGCGCCGTCGCACAGTGGGTCGAAACGATGGTTTTAGTGACTTAGGGATCAACTTCGTTTTTTCACTTTTTTTTTTATGCTGATCGATAGAGCTCATTAACCTCAATAATAAATGTTCTGGTGCTTTTTTTCCTAAACTTGCTCGTTTGGGTGGAAAAACGCATTTTGTTATTTTTTTGTATGGGGCGGATTAAATTAAATTAAATTCCTGCTAAGTGGCGAGTGATCCCGCTTTGAAACTATATTTTTCTTAAAGCTTGTCCAGTCTACTATCATTTGATGCTTTGAACATTTGCATAAAGTTGCAACACTGCCAAATAAATGGATCGAAAAAATTAAAAAAATACATTGAATAAAAAGCGTCATTTTTATTTTCAGATGTTCTTTTAAGTTATAATTGATATGGAATAGTAAGTCAAAGCACTTAATAATTCACATAATTACTTAAAGACTAACCACAATCACATTTAAAGGTCCCTAATTTGCTTGAATTTACTAAGTACGTATTATTTGAAAATGTGGATCTATTCATTTCTATTTGGTTATTTAATAAACTTATAAAATCTTTTAAATTAGATTTAATACTGAATAGTAAGTAAAAATACAAATACAAATTTACCAAAGGTAAATACTTAAAACTAACTATACCTATACAACAACAAATTTACATTTCCTTTCAGTCATGACATACAAACTAATAAAAAAAAACAAGAAACTTACAATCTACCAATAATCTTATTCACTATCGCTATGACTATCTTGTAAATTATCAACATCAATAAAATTTAAATCGGATTCTGAAGAAAAACTCAGCAGAAGCTCTTTGACTTTTGGAGAGAGAACCATTCTATTTTGTTTCGCCAATCGAGGCCGTAGACTTGTGATCTTTGGATCAGACGACAAAAGAAGATTGTGTATAATATCCTCATTTGTCGCCGTTCTACTTACCTTTCTAGAATGACTCTCTCTATATTTCCTAAAATCTTTATTACGAGCTTCCGCTGCCTCTTCCGACAGTTTCCCTATAGGTATGGCACCAAAGTTCTTTATTATATCACTCCCATGTACTAACAATTTATGTACACTGGAAGGCATATAATACCAGGGATACAAGGTAACATACAATTCTGCCGTATCTTTACAAAATTCGGAAAATTTTGAAAGGTCCACGCGCTCTCCAGATGCAACGGTTTGAAGAATCACGTGAAACCTTTCTATCAAATCTCCTCGAATTCCTGTTATGCGGGCTGTTGTTGCTGCATCCCTGAAAAATCTTCTGGCAGTATTGCCATCGTTGGTTGTGCCAACTCCTTGTTTGATTATATCGATGAGTAAACCGCATTCCCTCTTAAATGCTTGCTGTATAGCACTCTTTCTGAGGAACAGTTTTTCTTTGTCGTCGCCTCTGCAACTCCATTTTTTGAAGTCCAAACGATAAGCTGCAAACAAAAAGAAATGCTACTTAAAAATAATCTCACAGGAAACTACAAACATGAAAAAATATGAAGTAATAAAATTATATTTACCGATATGAAGTAAGCACTCCATGCATCTTATCCAGGCATGTAAGGATGACATACCATACTGGTACATTTCCTCGTTTTTTTCTCTTTGAGAAAGTGCCTCTAAATTGTTCATCTCTGACGGTTTTGCCTTGCAAATTTCACAGACAGCTGCAGATGAATCCGACAAATATGATGTTATTTTGCCGTCTATCATCGTCAGGTACAATTCATGCTTAACTTCTACTTGGTGGATTCTTGTTGGCTGACGTCTTTCTATTTCTTCTGTTATGTTACCCTTTATAGTTGCCACTGTTGTCTGGGTTTCTTTGGTAAATTTAAACATTATCGGACGACAATAGAAAGTCGATGATGGTCGGTCGTTTTCCCAAACAATTGTCCATCACATTGTTGAAGCCTTATAGGAACTAGACTGGCCATCATAATAGTAGAGTCATCAAACTCTGTCTCAGTCTTTTGTTTGTAATTGCTTTGAACTGAGGCTCCATCAAAGCCCCATTTGCTTATAAGCAGTAACTCTGTTGCCGAGTCCAAATCCAAATCAATTACATCTAATAGCCTAGAAACCGTCAAGTTCAGTAATGCTTGCAGTTTAATAGCAGCTCCTTCTTCAGTTATAGTTATGTCTTCTTTCCCTGGGTAAAATTTTGACTTTGCTTGCTTAATTTTATAATAAGAAGGGTATAAATCAGACCCGTTTTCATTTGCTGCTTCTCTTAGGCTTATATATTGCCACTTACTTAATTTAAGTGAAACTAATAAAGCCAGTGCCTTATCGGGTGAATATGTACTACTGTTTGCTTTATTTGCACTTAAACACTGCTTAACTTTTTCTAGATCTTCGGGGTGATTAAGCAAATGGTTCACTATTTTTCCTACATCCTCATTTCCAGTGTTTCTTAAACTAGCAATTGTAGTAGCTTTCAGTTCATCCGGGGATAACGAAAGCGATTGGTTTATTTGATTAACGCGTCTTCGTTTTTGCCTGGAGCCCAATTCTTCGAAAGGTTTTCGAGGTGTAAATGTAGATGTTGAAGCTTCTGTAGTAGATGGTGGTAGATTTTCAACATCTTCAATATCACTAATCTCGAGCCTTTCCTGTTCAGTGTTCACAGTTTCAGGTATTACTCCTTCGGGCCAGTTTATCGCACTTTCTAACCAATCACCATTTCTTCTTAAAAACGGTGCTAACGTGCGACTACTTCGTTCCCATCTTGCACTTATATTTGAACAAAAGCGCGTACAGAATTTTTGGAGCTCAACACTGTTCTCTTGCGTCACGTCTATTTTATGTTGTAGGTATTGGAAGAGTTTTTTACTATCTGACAGCGACTTAAGCTGCTCTCTTAAAATCATAAATAAATCTAAATTGTTAACTAAATTCTCCATTATAACGAAAAGGGACGATCACAATCACTAGATGTTAATAGTAGTACGAATAAACGAACACTAGTAAATTTATAATAAATATGATCATTTTATACTTCCAGTGACAATCAAATGTTTACTAATTTTTCTACTACCCTCATTAACGAATTACCCTCATTAACATTAAAGTAATGACTAAAAGTGAAAAACATTGATTTTTATAAAGTAAAAAGTTAAGCTAATTACAGTCATTAAACACAAATAGAATTTTATAGATAAATGATATCCACATTTTTAAGAAATACGTAATTAGTAAATTTAAGCTAATAACGAACCTCAATATATTGTCGTTAGTTGTTAAGTGATTATGTGAATTATTAAGTGCTTTTACTTACTATTCCACATCAATTTTAACTTAAAATAACTTTGTATTTTTTAATTTTTTTCGAACCATTTATTTGGCAGTGTTGCAACTTTATGCAAATGTTCATAGCATGAAATGATAGTAGACTGGGCAAGCTTTAAGAAAAATATAGTTTCGAAGCGGGATCACTCGCCACTTAGCAGGAATTTAATTTAAATTGATCCGCTCCATACAAAAAAATAACAAAATGCATTTTTCCACGCAAACGAGCAAGTTTAGGAAAAAAAGCATCAGAACAATTATTATTGAGGTTAATGAGCTCTATCGATCCGCATAAAGAAAAAAGTAAAAAAACAAAGTTGATCCCTAAGTCACTAAAATCATCGTTTCGACCCACTGTGCGTCGTGAGTGAACTTGCCAAAGTATCAACATCAGTTAAAGTTACTCATTATTCCCGCAGTTTACATTACGTATGTGTGTGTGTGTAGTGTGTGTGTGTGTGTGTGAGTGTAGTGCCGTGTCAGTGTAGTGATGCGATTCGATACCTATCTGTTTTGAGAACGCGTCCTTAAAGTAACGCGCCCATGCAAACTCTTTAAACCCACGACACGAAATTCGTAATTCGCGGACATTAAAACTTGGCCACCACTGCTCATATCTCCAATTGATAGCTCCTAGAAATGTATGTCCGTCCCCCTCTTGTTTTATAAGAGAGAAACAGATGGAAATAAGCCTGGTCTATGTAGAAGCCCTTCTACACAGACCAGGGGGCCTAAAATGGCTGCTTTATCAGAAACATAATATGAATCACGTTAAAGTTTTAAAAGTCTTAAAATGGACTTTGTAGTCATAACCATAAAGACCATTTTAGGAATTATAAATTTTTAACGTGATTCATATTATGATTCTGATAAAGCAGCCATTTTAGGCCCCCTGGCTTAATTCCATCTGTTGACATACCTACGTAACATCGGTACGTTTGGTTTCGTTAGCTGGGAAATGCAGGTGTCATCTTGTTTCAAAAATTGACCGAAAAATAGTCTCTGAACATTTAGAAATAAGTATGCAAGTAGCTCTAGCTAACTATCTTAACATATTTAGTTTAAATGTTGAAGATAGATAATATCGCGGGCCGCGGCGCAGCGTAGCAATTGTAGGTCAAATACTCTAACCATTTATTTCAATTAGGCCGTCAAAAGGCGCTGTTGTTTGGTACGTCAGATACGGAAAGTTTGTCACTTACGGAATATCTTCCGTGATTGTTTATTATTTTGAGCTCCCGATATTTCGACGCTGTTGCAAGCGCCATTCATGGCACTTGCAACGGAAGATATCCCTTAAGTGACGTACAAGTTTAGTTGTAAACTGTGAAAGCTTAGAACAGTGTTTAATATAATTAAATCTATTCTCTTGATATTTTATTGCAATCAAATAAATCTGGCTGCAAAGAGAAGAAAACCACAAAACACACTTGAATCTCGTACTCCAGTTAAAACTTGTGTTCTGTTCCGGTCATCGTTATGGAAACAGATAATGAGGGCTATTTTTAGTTGACGAATATCAAATTCATTTCAATTGAATAATTGAAATAAATTTTGATGGTATCAAACAATTATTTAGGTCAGGAAGATAGGCTTTTTTATGTATTATAGGTAATACTTTTATATAATGCTCGTAGCTAAATATAAACAGCCGCTGGGATCGATCTTCCGGTTAAGCCGCGCTATAGCCAGCCATCATCTGCCTAGCTATTATCCGAATTGTTAGGATGGCTTCCAGTCTAACCGGAGGCAGCTGAATACTAATATTTTGCATGGAATGACTCCACATCCACATGCAGCCCTGTTACCTACTCAAAAACCCCCTTGGTAAGACTGGTTTCCAACATACTGTATGTTAGTCTTTATGGGCAAACCGCTAAGGTCCCCGAAATTCTCTAATGTTTTTTGCAATTTGCAGGTCAGGTTGATGTTGATTACATTATGATTCACGACCGTAACAAATATGGCTTTAATGAGTTATAATCATTAAAATCATCAATATAAACCTCTAAGTTCATTTAAGAGTAATTCCATTTAAAGACTATTTCATGCTGGGAGCAAGGCCTGCGTCCCACCCACCAAGGCCTCCAGAGGCAAGGGAAGGCCCCCCACCTCCACCGCCACCGTCGCCACCGCCTCAGCCGCCGCCACTGTCGCCGCCGCTGCCGCCACCACCGCCGTCGCTGCTCCTTCTGCAGCGGGGCCCTCACAGGGGGCCCGAGAGGAGACCGTAATGGAGTGTCAATAACGGCCCCATTACGGCTCCTCCAGGCGAACATCAACCACTGCGCCTGCGCTCAGGATCTGTTGCTCCAGAGCATGGCGCAGTGGTCGATTAATGTCGCCGTGGTCGCTGAGCCCTACTTTGTCCCGCCCAGGGACGACTGGGTGGAGGACCTTAGTGGCTCAGTGGCCATAATTTCGTCGGCCGCCGCCGGTACCCCGACCCATGAAAGTGTCAGGAAGGGTCAGGGGTGCGTAGCAGCACGGTTCGGGGAGATCGTTGTAGCGGGTGTCTGCTTCTCCCCGAGCCATACTCTCGCCGAGTTCCACAACTCCCTCAGGGAGTTGAGTGTCGTCATCGGAAGCCATTCCCTCCCCGTGCTTGTGCTCGGGGACTTCAATGCCAAGAACTTGGCTTGGGGTTCTCGTTGCACAGACGTGCGGGGCAGGATGGTGGAAGACTGGGCTCTGGAGGCAGGCCTGGTCGTCCTTAATAGGGGTTCTGTCCCAACGTGTGTGCGGATGCGGGGCGAGTCGGTGGTGGACATCTCGTTCGCTAGCCCCGCTCTGTCACCGCGTGTTGTTGACTGGCGCGTAATGGAGGGGGTGGAGACCTATTCCGACCACCGGTATATCCGGTTTGACGTCTCCGCCCAAACCCCAAGCGCGCCGGTCCTACAGACCCCGAGTGGTCCGCGATGGGCGCTGAAGCAGCTGGACCGGGAGCTCCTCCTGGAAGCCTCGATCGTGCAGGCCTGGGTGACATCACCGGTCAGGCCTGCCGACGTGAATAATGAGGCGGGTTGGTTCCAGGAGGCCATGTCCGATATATGTGACGTGGCAATGCCCCGGGTTCGGTCAGAAAGCGCCCGGCGTCAGGTGTACTGGTGGTCGCGGGAGCTGACGTCTCTGCGCGATGCGTGCGTCGCCGCGCGACACCTGTACGCCAGGCATCGCAGGCTCCGCATCCGCCCTCCGGATGCGGCGGCCATTGAGGCGGAGCTGTATGAGGGATACAGAGCGGCGAAGACCGCCCTCCAAGAGGCTGTCCTGCGGGCCAAGGATGTGGCCCGCGAGGAAATGCTGGAGACTCTCGACAGAGATCCGTGGGGGCGCCCTTATAAGATGGTGCGGGATAAACTCCGCACCAGGGCCCCTCCGCTGACGCAGAGTCTCCGGCCTGAGCTCGTGGAGGACGTGGTGAGCGCTCTGTTCCCTTCGCGAGGGGAACATCCTCCCCCGCCCATGGCTCCGCCACTTGCGGTGCCGGAAGCGGACCACACTGAGGACGATGACGACATTCCAGAGGTGACTGGGGTAGACCTGAGAGTGGCGGTAGGCAGGCTTAAGGCCAAAACTGCCGCCCCAGGACCCGACGGCTTACCTGGCAAAGCCTGGGTCCTGGCCTTGCAGGCTCTCGGGCCCCGACTGGAGGGGCTCCTAAGCGTATGCTTGGAGAGAGGCCAGTTCCCGCTTCGTTGGAAGACGGGGAAGCTGGTCCTCATCCGGAAGCCGGGGCGCCCTGCGGACTCTCCGTCCGCATACCGGCCCATTGTGTTGCTCGACGAGGTGGGCAAACTCTTCGAAAGAGTTATTGCCAACCGCCTCGCCGGGCACCTGGCGGGGATTGGGCCGGATCTTGCGGAACACCAGTTCGGTTTCCGCAGGGGGCGCTCGACGGTGGACGCCATCATGCGCGTGAGAGCCCTCACGACGGGGGATGCGGTGTCCCGGGGTGGGGTGGTCTTGGCGGTGTCTCTCGACATCGCCAACGCCTTCAACTCCATGCCCTGGAGCTGCATTAGGGAGGCACTCCGGTATCACCGGGTGCCGACCTACCTTCGTCGTGTGGTCGGGGACTACCTGACGGACAGGTACGTCATCTACCCTGGTTGCAGCGGAGAGTGGAACCGGCGAGAGATGTCGTGCGGTGTTCCACAGGGATCGGTTCTGGGGCCGCCCTTGTGGAACATCGGTTACGACTGGGTGCTGCGCGCCGACCTCCCTGACGGCGTCAGCGTAGTTTGCTACGCTGACGACACGCTGGTGCTGGCGCAAGGGAGGTCGCACGAGGCGGCGGCCGAGCTGATGACTCGCGGGGTTGCGATAGTCGCGGAGAGGATCCGGCAATTGGGTCTCGAGGTGGCATTGCACAAGTCCGAGGCCATGTGCTTTCATGGGCCTCGGAATGCGCCACCGTCGGGATCCATGCTCACGGTGGGAGGGGTTCCCATCGGCGTCGAGCCGACGTTGAAGTACCTAGGTCTCGTCCTCGACAGCCGGTGGAACTTCGTGGAGCATTTCCGACGTTTGGCCCCCAAACTGGAACGGGCCGGGGCTGCCTTCAAGCGGCTCTTGCCCAACCTGGGGGGTCCAAACGCCTCCTGCCGGAGGCTTTACGCGGGGGTCGTGCGGTCCATGGCCCTTTACGGGGCCCCGGTGTGGGCGCGTTCTTTGAGGCGGCGAGCCGCCCATTATCTGAACGCGCCCCAAAGGGTGGTAGCCGTAAGGCTAATCCGGGGGTACCGCACGATCTCCGGCGAGGCGGCGAGCCTCCTTGCCGGATTGCCGCCATGGGATCTGGAGGCGATAGTCCTCGCGCGCCTGCACGAGTGGCGCGTGGAGGCACTACGCCGGGGGGAAACTCCGCTGCCGCGGCAAATTGTCGCTCAGCGAACAGACTTCCGGCGTGATCTCATGGCGACATGGAGAGAGCGACTGTCGCAACCCCGTGCAGGGCACGCCACTATAATGGCGGTAAGTCCCCTCTTTGAGGAGTGGCTGGAGAGGCGCCACGGCGCCCTCACCTTCCGCCTGACGCAGGTCCTCACCGGACATGGTTGTTTCGGGAGGTTCCTGCACCTCATCGGGCGGGAGGAAACGCCCGGGTGTCACCACTGCGAGGATCGACCGGAGGACACGGTGGAGCACACTGTGCAGGTTTGCTCCGCTTGGGCGGAGCAACGCCGTGTCCTCGTAGCGGCGATCGGCGGCGGCGACCTCTCGCGTCCGGCCCTGGTTCAATCCATGGTCCGGAGCGAGACGGAATGGGACGCCGTCACCTCCTTCTGCGAAGCAGTCATGCTAGCGAAGGAGGTGGCGGGACGTGAGAGGGAGAGAACCTCACGTCCCAGCCGCCGCGGGAGACGCACCGGGCGTCGGGGGCCACGTGGTGGTCCCCGGCCACCGTAGACGCGGGCCTGTGGACGGTGAGCTATGGGCTAGCTCGCCGTCCGTCCGTCTTATGACGACAGGCCGTGTCGACGGCGCGTTCGTGTTCCACGCGCGCCTCAAAGAGAGTCAGCAAACAGGAAGGGGTCCGTAAGGGCCGACGCCTGCCAGGGTTGCGGGACTGTTCGAAAGAGATACCGCGGCCCTGGAACACAAAGGGCAAAGGAAGGAACATGGATGGGTTTTAGTCAGTAGAAGTCTGACGCTCCCTCTTGCTCAGCCCAGAACGGGAGGGGTTATTTGATGATTTCCCATCGGTAAAAAAAAAAAAAAAAAAAGACTTTCATGAATAACTTCTTTCTTTATTCTTTATCGTGTGGTTAGTGCCCAACCTGGTGTCAGAGTTTTTGTGCCGCCCATGGGCCTCTGACTTGGCTTTACATGCCGTCAAGAAATATCTCTTAGGCATGCTGGTTTCCTCACGATGTTTCCCTTTACCGGAACAAGTGATAATTGTACTCAATACACACATGAATCCGAAAAGTCAGAGGTGCGTGCCTTGGGTTCGAACTCGAGACCTATGACTTGGCAGTCCGACGGTCACACCACTTGACTATCACTGCTACTAAATGAATAACTACCTACCTAAAGTACCCTAGCGCTTCCACTATTATAAAGCTATAGTAATGTACATACATAAATGTAGGCACTAGGCATAAATTGAATTTTCACAAACACAATATTATACCGTCTCCCGAACTTTGTTTAACACTTCGTCTCCCTATTTTTGTGTAGAACCTAGACTCTGTGAGTCAGTCTGTGAGTTACCCGACATAAACAGGAAAGTCGAATATTATTTAATAAGTACCGAGTCATAGTTTTTTTTCCTTGACTTTACGGCTGATTTGAACTCGTATATGTGGATGACGATCGTGTCGTACTTAAGCATGAAAAACAACTTAAATTGTTACGTTAATTTTAAAAGAGAAATGAATGCTGGTTGTGACAGTTTCCGAGTTGATTATGTGCCAGAAAAGTATGAAAAGCGTTCAAAGTCTCGTGGCAGCCGCCGCAATATCCGCCCTACACCACGCGGTTTGTCGCACACCACGGCAAAAGTCGCAATACAATTATAAACTTTTATCGGGTACACTGAAACCGATTTTAAAGTTTAAAAAAAAAGAAAAAAAAAAAACGAAAAATGCGCTTTAAAGAAATTGTGTGCTTACTGACTGATAAAATAAGTAGTATCCACTTATTATGCCGGCCGCCGGATGTTTTCCATCCGTTCTCTGTTGGATAAATTGACTCACGTTTTTATTATGTACAGAAAACAAGAAATCAGTAAACACATTAGCCAATAGTGTCAATACCTATTTTTAAACACTACATTTTTTCACTGTTACCACGTCCAACACTTAAATAGACATATTTTTCCTTAATCCAAAATTAATATTAAGTATTTTGTAAAAACAGAACACAAATTAATTATTCTGTTTCAGTTAAACCACCTAAAAACGGAACATCGTGCATTATTTCGCATTTTCGCAAGATAATTCTATCTAACACAAATGAGACCTTCATTTGTGTACGACTAAATTCAAAGACTGTCGATAATACAGAGTAATAACTTTACTAACGTATTGATTTACTTATCGCTGTGTTATCGATGATATGATATTCTCGATGTTTATTACTCACTATAGTGCTATAGTGTTATTATTTAAAAAGTTTCCTTTAAATTTCAATAAGTGTATAATAAAATTGTGTGTGTTTGAACAAAGGAGTGTTCTTGGTGAACAACATAATTATGTGAGTTTAATACTAATTATAATACATTGTATGCACAATCTGCATAGCACATTATACAGAATGAATAATGGTTCATAGGTGACTATGAACCATTATTCATTCTGTATCCTTTAAATTTCATAAGAGTATAATAAAATTGTGTGTGTTTGAACAAAGGAGTGTTCTTGGTGAACAACATAATTATTTGAGTTTAATACTAATTATAATACATTGTATGCACAATCTGCATAGCACATTATACAGAATGAATAATGGTTCATAGTCACTTCTTGATCGTATCACAGAATTAATTAAAACCTAGAGGGATGATTGGTTTTTCAACAGTAATAGTGAATCAGTCAGTATTTAATACCTAACGACAATGCAGCACCCTAGATAAAATTAAATACGTATTGGCAGTTTCTGTGTATGTAGATTGAATGCTTTAATACATATTTTAGGTAAATCATTTTATTTTGAGTTCTTCTCGTGGGTAGATAACGATAGTTGTTATCGAACAAAGAGCTGTATTTAAACAGATAAGTACAATTAAAGTGCCTGTTTGAAATTTCAAAATACCAGCATAAGAGAGAATATACAGGACATAACACATTTTTTTTAAATTTTTGTCTGTCTGTCTGGTTGCTCCGGCTAATCTCCGAAACGGCTGAACTGATTTTGACTTGACTTTTATTGGCAGATATTTGATGTTATAAGGAGTAAAATAGGCTACTTTTATTTTAAGAAAAATGATTAGGGTTTCGTGCACAAAAAATAAAACCAGAAGTAATATTTTTATAACAATCTCATGCGGACAAATGTCGCGGGGCTCAGCTCAGCTAGTTACAAATAAATAATCTAGATTACTTAGATGTTATCGGATAAGATCTAAGTATAATCTAATGAATTGTTCTTCATTTGCGATATTGTTTCAGAAACTTCAATTGAATATATTGAATCTATGAGAATATTGGAATGCAAAACAACTACAATGATTCAGAAATTGAAGACAAGCTACTTAACAACAGTTTGCTGTTTAGTAGTATTCGTAAAAACAAAACCTCAGACTATAAAATTGAGAAGATTAAAAAATATTTAGATCGAGGGGCTGATATAAATGCAACAGATGCTAACAATAAAAACAATACACCGTTGCATGTCGCAGTGATGAAAGGAGAACCAGAAGTTGTCACATTTCTCTTGGAACGAGGTGCTCTCGATAACATTAAAAACAATGAAAATCAAACGGCTTTAGACATTGCTCGTTTTTTAGATAAATCCTCTGACAACACAGAAAACATTGTTAATGTATTGGAAGCATTTAAGAATAATAAACTGCAACGATCTAGTCAAAAACAGCCAGAGCAGAAACTTGATAATTATTTAACAAGCAAGACTGATCTTAAGAGCTCAAAGGTAAGAAAAGATCCGAAATACCTCCAACCTGTTGCATGTGATACTGAAAATCCGACCCAATTTTCCAAACTAAACAATGGGGCTGCAGTGAAAACTAGAAAAGCTGTACAAAATAAGTCAAACCAGCAGCAACATAATAAAAATCTAAAAACAGCAGCAGAAAAGAAAATATTTTGCTATCAAAAACGGACTGGAACATCGGGCCTTAGTGGACAATTGTATGAAACTAAGCTGTTGAGCCTGATTTTGTACAGAGCTTTATATGTTTATGAAATTAAAACATTCTTAATTGCAACGAACGTTGACTGCATGGGTGCTTTTGATGACATTGTCTTTAGGTTCTGTTCAAATAAAGGTAATAAACCAAGAATTATATTCGTGCAAGCTAAGCACAGAGATAATCCCGCAAAAGACAAATTTACGGTCGAAGAAATAATGAAATTAAACGGGGACTTCAGTCTGCATAAGTACTTGGAGAGTTATATAAAAATAAGTCAAATGTTCGTACCCGAAAATAACGATGATATGTTCAGGGGCGAGTTTAAAAATATGGACTGTGAATTTATTATTTATACCTCTGCCCATGAGAAATTTTCTAAAAAGAAATCCGTGGATAAAACTGAAGTTCAACTTCTTATAGCGACAAGTAAAGACGACGAGAGCGATCTTGATCATCATAATCAAACCAAGGTAGATCACGTATTTCAGTTTAATTATGATGATCAAGATGTAAATCTTCTAGTGCAAACTGTAGCCAAATCCCGTGCAGTGCTTTTAGCAAAACGATTATCTAAGTTTATTTTCAAAGACAATTACAGTAATATGATGATGGATGATTTATTAAAAACATATCATGTTTTTCTTGCACGACATATTCTGGAAGTTGAAATTGAAGATGGTGAATCGCAAAGTAATTTCCGTAACGCAAAATTTCGAGAATCATTATTTTCAAGCAATGAAAGTTTGTTATTAGCATTTAAAGCTACGATTTGTAAAGAAGTATTACTCATAAAGAAAATTATATCCCCGGAAAATCTGGACCATGTAGAGAGCATCTTAATGTCATTGATTTTTAAAGTACCAGTAATTTTTGGCAACCTTAATTTTAGTTTTGGTGGAAGCGAGCCAAAAAAGGAAAAGAAACTTCAGTACCTTTGTTCAAAATTTAAACAAATTTTTGCGAAAGCTAATTTATCAGCAAATATTGTAATGAAAGTGGACGACAATATGGTTGGGCCCAATGAGATTTTACAAAGTACGGATTTAGAATCATATAGACTTGGTGGTTTAGTTGGTAACCTGCTAGTATTCGATGAAGTAACTAAAACTTTAAAATTTAATTTTGATGTTGATACATTATCCGAAGATAACATAAAACTATTAGAAAAATTGAAAAGCGACGTTTTTATAGGAATTGATCTAAGGAGGTGCAGATTTGACATAAACGTAAATCGCTTCCCCCGACTTTCATTAATTCATGATGAATATGACAAAAAATTGATTCAAGACTTTTTAAGTAAAGTATTTTTTTATACTAATCAGGCTACAGAGGACAATGTAGAACATATTTTAAAGGAAGAGATAGATAAATACTTTGTTGGTAGTATACCAAGGCAAAATGACGCTCTCTTTAGAGTAAAAGGAGATGCAATTTTCTTAAAAGTACACGATCTTGTACAAAAGTGGTGGAAACAGCCAATAAATGCTCCATACTTGACAGAATCTTGCAAATATTTTTTCAAAGCTGAGCAAGATGTTCTAAATAGTCCATTATTGGGCATTCTTAACTTCAATTATAACGAAACAATTAAGAATTCGTTGCCTGCATTAAAATTCAAAGATTCTGCACTCAAACTACTACATCTAGATGATTTTTTAGACGGGAAGGCAAAAATATTGAGCGTAATTACTGAAGAGAATGCACTATCTAGTATCAAAATAATCCAATATTTCAAAGAACGAAATTTAAACGATTATACCTTTATTGATTTGGATTATGTTGGAATCGGAAATTACTTTGTTGATGTAAAGACAGAGATACAAAATCCAAAATCCAAAATTAATACTCTCATTATTGTTTGTAAAAGTAAACATGTCATTGCAGAAATCCATTTGCTGATTAGACATTTTGCTGGGAAAATAATTGTAATTTCTAACCGGGATTTGGTCAACCAGATCAATGGAATAGCGTCTGGGGACATTGTTGAAACAGTTGACAGTCAAACTGGTTTTAAAGATCTAGCAGATACAATGCGAACCATGTTACTAGAAGAGAGATATGTTGTGTTCCAGGGAAAAGAAGTACCACTTGGCATTTTATTTGAAGATGAATCGTATTATCTTATAAATTCGAAGGTATTGTACATGATTATAAACAATGAAAAAATTACTATAGGCAATTTTTTTAATAATCCAGCTTATGATGAAATTTTGGAATTTTATATAAATGAACTAGTATGTCGATATATCACGTTAGATCCTAATATTCGAGCAGTCAATGAGTTAAATGTTTTAAAATATTACGAAATGGGAGATGATTTTACGCCTGATACGAGGGATATCGTTTTAATTACTGATGAGCTATCAGAGTTTGTAGAATTTGCAAATAAGCATGTGAACTGTAATTTGCATTGGTTTCGCTGTAGCGATGACAAATGTCTTGTCTGGCAAAAATCCCGAGGCTGTTTATTGAATATATTGAAACATATCCGCAGAAGTTCGCACGATTCATATACAATTCAACCTCAGACTTTGAAAGATTTAAAAGAAAAAGTGGTTATAGTAAGTGCTGAACCGGGCATGGGCAAATCTTCTTTACTTACTCATTTAGCAATTAATACAAAACATAAGTACCCGGCGCTGTGGATTTCCAAAATCAATTTGCTAGAGAATAGCAAGGAATTAAGAAGAATTAAAGAAAACAATGTTAATATTAACTTAAAACAAGCCGTTCAATATTTGTTTCGAGTAATCGGATTCGAAGCTTATAAAAAGAGAAAAGCTAATTTTGAGATCATTTTAGATCAAGTTTCTATCATAGGTGATGATATTAGTTTTGACAAAAATGAGGTGGGATTGAATTTAACAGGTTTGAACTTATTTGAAATAGAGTTATTTATTCATTGTTATAATAACAATCGGGTGGTCTTGTTATTCGATGGTTTTGATGAAATTTGTCCTGATTACGCGAATGAGTTTTTGCAGTTAGTAAATATTCTTAAAAAGTCAAAAGTTGTGCATTTGTGGATTACTAGTCGTCTATACAACGTTCTTCATCAGTTAGAACATACTGTGGAAACTTTCTCTTTCACCATACTACCTTTGTCTTATGACAATCAGTTGGAGTTTCTAGAGAAAATTTGGTTGAGTAAAGGCACCAACACTATGTTAAACTACTTTCCATTTAATACAAAGTGGGGCTTGCAAAATGTGGCTAAAGGTTTTTTGACGGTTCTTTCAGCCGTGTTATGCGACACAAATAATAAGTTTATCAGCATGCCATTACATTTGTATATGATATCGGAGATATTTCAAGATTCATTTCACAACTTTCCTCTTCACGGAGAAAGTATGGAACATTTTATAAGTTCACAGGATACTATGAATTTGGTAAATTTGAATCAGCTTTATGAGCGATTTGTAGATGTCAAATTTTTCAGAATCCGTTTTGGGGAAAAAAAACCTCTTTTGTGTATCAATGATCCTGACATAAGAAAATTAATAGATAATGAGCGTATATCATTTTATTATAGTCATAAAATTATTGCTGCTTATGTTATATTTGGAAAAACGGATGAAGTTGAGTTATTTACTAGTTACGATATAAGTGAAATACGAGATTTTGTTGAAAGGATAAAAGTAGGAGAGGAGAAAACAGGTATTATAGAACAAATTTTTGAGAACGAACCTAAGTTTGTTCATTACACATTTGCTGAATATTTTGCTACCGAGTTTCTATGCGATAGATTAAAATCGTTCCAAAGTGAAACTTCTTTGTGGACGTATTTCATTAACAAGTTTCTTCAATCTGAAGAAGGGGGCCCTCGAAGGTTTTTCAATGCTAAATTAGGAAACCACCCACTCATAATAAACGAAATACACAGCGCTCGTGTAAACGAATTGTTTGAAAACTTGCTAACGCAGCATCTAAAATTGGCGAAGTTGATATTCATGGCAATTGACGAGTATTTGGAAAATACTGCAATGTTTTTACTTAAATTTTTAAAAGGTGTGCTTAATAAAAATAATCTTGACGATTTTATAGATATCGTGAGTATGAATTATAATGAGTGTTGTATTCTTTGCATTGCTACCGAGAGAAGTGCAAATAATGTTGTTACCTTTATAATTAACCTTATTAAAGATATTGACGTTGAAAGATTAATTGATTTGTATAATTGTTCTGATCTTCCAAAATATAATTCAGTGACTGTTGCATATGGAGCTGTTAAAGGTCTGCAACCTAATCTAATGTTGTTAGATATTCTTTTGTCAGATTTACCTTCTCCTGCAATTGTAGAATTGTTTTGCATCCAGTTTGATTCTAAATGGTTTAATAAGATTAAGTCGAAGAAATTAATACATATAATATCGTGTTCTCTAGGCACCGCAAACTTTATATGCTTTGATAAAGTTTTGGAAAAACTAAATGAAGAGGAACTCATGACCATTTTTTCCGCGAGAGATTCTAATATGAAGCTAGCAGCCCATATAGCAGCATGCGAACAATCTTACACGTTTTTCGACAAATTAGATTCACTTTTAAACAGAAGTAAATTTAAAGAAATTTGTATGACTCGAGACAAATCAGCGCTAACACCAATTCATTATTTTAAATACACTAAAAAATACTGCGAAAATCTAAAAAATCTTCTTGACAAAGTCTACGAGGGAAATACTAATGAAAAATTAACAATTAATTATTTTATTGATCAAAAACATTGAAAGCTTGTATATTTACTCAAATTAGAGCAATGAAGTCTGCAGTGTAAACAGACCCTTGGCAACGCACTGATCTTATAAATTTTACAAGACAAGTGATTTGGGTTTGAAATATTATTATAAATTATATAGTATAATAATGTAACTGTGACGGATCAAGCGATTCGAGTTATGTATTTTATTCTCAAGTAGAGCACCTGCCATGTAATATCAAGAATACAATTTTACTTTACTCTTTTGGGCACGTTCCCACTATGTCGTGACGGCAGTTTATCGTGTTGTTTAAAGCGTTGTGGCTTGTTTATTTAAATGGAGGTGTTCACATATAGGACGACACAATTAACTGTCGCCCATGACTTTTCCATAATAATATCCAACGATAAATAAATCGTCACGACATAGTGGGAACGCGCCCTTTCTCTACCTTTGACTAGAAGAGAATGCCTAGGGCATTAAGTCCGCCTGTGTATCTTTTTGTGTGCGAAACATATAAATGAGGTCAATATAATTAATAATATAATGAATGGTGAATATAATGAGGTCGAATAGTGGTCAACCGTCTGCATTAATCACTTGGTCCAGGACATAGATACTGTGACACCTTTGCTTAGGCTTAGCCTTTCGGAAAATACAGATGTGGTGATATATGCCTAGTTTGTACTTCCGATATGAATATTTTTGGAGCACAGTTCGTCATTCGGGGCAAAACGACACCTTTTTGCATATTTCTCCACTGAACCGAAACTATTATTGTTGCTTTATGTTATATATTTAAATCTATAATTGTACATAGGTAATACTAAATAATTAGACTTGTGTAAATGTATGTTCTCGATAATTGAATTGTTATTTTTTATTAAATATATTGCTGTGTATATTGTGTGCCCTAACAGTGTCCATATTGTTCTTAGCTTTAAGCCTTTTATAACAGCTACATTGTAAACCGCAAATAAATGATTATGAATATTTAGAATCGTTTATTTGCCCCAGTTATAAGTCACACTGCTGCGCAAGTGGCTTCTATTTACTCTCTTCAGAAAATAAGATCATGGTTCCTTTAACCACTTTGCTCTACTACCCATACTTTTGTATTTAGCTCAGAGCTAACGTAAAATCACCCTGTATAAGATGAATAAACTCAGTCCGGACTGAGTTCCTAGCTTTACCGCCATACAAATTCTGTCAGATAATCTAGTGTCAAAAAAAAAACTGTTTGAAAAAGTTGCTGATAATCTCCTAAGACCGTTTTTCTATTGTGTACTGCCACATGGATATGTTTGAATGTAATGTTTGATATTCCTATTTTATTCAATGAAAACTTTCTTCATGTTATTGTTTCAGAAACTTCAGTTCATTTGTTTGACTAAATTGAAATGCAAAATAAAAACAATGATTTGGAACTTGAGGACAAGCTACTCAACAACAGTCTCTTGTTCAGTAGTATTCGTAAAAACAAAACCGTCGAAGATAAAATTAGGAAGATTAAAAAATATTTAGATCGAGGGGCTGACATAAATGCTACAGATGCTAACTACATAAACAATACACCGTTGCATGTCGCAGTGATGAAAGAGGAACCGGAAGTTGTCAGCTTTCTATTGGAAAGAGGAGCTCTTGCTAACATAAAAAACGGTGATAATCAAACGGCCTTAGATATTGCTCGTTTATCCACTTGCAGAAGAAAAAATACTAAAACCATATTGGAAGCATTTTATAACCTAAAAATAAAACAACCTTCCAATCAACGGGACAAGGATACTACTTCAACAACGAAGAACACAAAAATACCAGGGGATCCGAAAAACTTTGGAAGTTCTGTTACACGTGATATTGATGAATCCCAACCTAATGTTATTAATTATAATAGTTCAATAAATAATAAAAAACAAGTACCGTGTAAGTCAAAACAGCAGCAATTGGGTAAACAATTAAAAAAAACAAAAAGGAATAACATTTTGCATTATCAAAAAAGAACCGGTACGTCGGGACTTAGTGGACAATTGTACGAAACAAAACTGTTGAGTCTGATTTTGTTTAGAGCTTTATATGTTCACAAGGTCAAACCATTCTCATTAGCAACGAACGTCAAAAACATGGGAGCTTTTGATGACATCGTGTTTAAGTTCTATTCAATCAAAACTGATAAAGCAAAAATAATGTTTGTGCAAGCAAAACATAGAGATAATCCCGTAAAAAATAAATTTACTGTCGAGGAGATTATGAAATTAAACAGTGACTTTAATATACATAAGTATTTAGAGAGTTATATACAAATAAGTCAGATGTTTAAGCTTGAAAATAGCGATGATATGTTTAGGGGAGAGTTTAAAACTATGGACTGTGAATTTATTATTTATACCCCTGCCATTGAGAAATTTTCTAAAATGAAAGCCATGGAACAAACTGAAGGCAAATGTTTTATAAACACAAGCAAAGGCGAGGTATTTCAGTTTGATTATGATGACCAAGATTTAGAACTCTTAACGCAGACTGTAGCCAAATCACGCGCAGTGCTTTTAGCAAAGCGGCTTTCACAATTTATTTTCAGTGATAATTACAATGATATGATGAAGGATGAAATGATAAAAACATTTCATGTTTTTCTCGCGCGACATATTCTGGCAGTTCAAGTTCAAGAAGGTGAATGGCAAAATAATTTCCATTATGCAAAATTTCAAGAATCTTTTTTTACAAGTAATGACAATTTATTATTGGCATTTAGAGCCACCATTTGTAAAGAAGTGTTACTCATAAATAAAATTATATCTGTTGAAAAACTTGCAGAAGTAGAAAGTCTCTTAATGTCATTGACTTTTAAAGTACCAGTAAATTTTGGTAATCTTAATTTTTGTTTTGGTGGGAGCGAGCAAAAAAAGGAGAAAAAGCTTAGGTGCTTGTGTTCAAAATTTAAATTTCTTTTTGAGAACGCTTATGTCTCTGAAAAAATTGTGATGAAAGTGAACGAAGATACGGTTGGCACAAATAAAATTTTATCAGCATCAAGCACAGATTTAGAATCCGTTAGACTAGGAGATTTAGTTGGCAACTTGCTAATTTTCGATAACGTAACAAAGGCTTTAAAATTTAATTCTGATGTCCGATCCTTATCCGAGGACAACTTGAAACTCTTGGAAAGATTGAAAAGTGACGTTTTTATAGGAATTGATCTTAGCAAGTGCAGATTTGACGTAAACGTAAATAGCTTCCCCCGACTTTCTTTGGTGCATGAAGAATATGACAAAAAAATTATCAAAGAGTTTTTACGTAAACTTATATTTTACACGAATCAAGCAACAGAGGATGAAGTAGAAAAGATTTTAAAGGAAGAAATAGATAAATACTTTGTCGGTAGTATACGAAGGCCAAATGACGTTCTCTTTAGAGTAAAAGGCGATGCAATTTTCTTAAAAGTACACGACCGTATTCAAAACTGGTGGAAACAGCCAAGTAATGCTCCATACTTGACAGAATCTTGTGAATATTACTTTGAAGCTGAACAAGATATTTTAAATAGTCCGTTATTGAGCGTTCTTAATTTTACGTATACCGAAACAATAAAGAACGCGTTGCCTACATTGAAATTCAAAGATGCTGCACTCGAATTACTACATATAGATGGTTTTTTAGTCGGGGAAGAACAAATATTGAGCATAGTTACTGAACAGAATGCACTTTCTAGTATTAAATTGATCCAATATTTTAAAGAACGGAATTATAAAGATTATACCTTTATCGAGTTGGACTATGTTGGATTGGGAACTTATTTTGTTGATGTAAAGACAGAGATAAAGAAATCAAAAATTAAAACTCTTATTATTGTTTGCAAAAGTAAAAATGTCATTGCAGAAATCCATTTGTTGATAAAACATTTTGATGGAAAAATAATCATCATCTCTAACCGGGATTTGGTTAACCAGATCAGTGGACTAGCATCTGTGGATATTGTTGAAAGAGTTGACAGTCAAATTGGTTTTAAAGATCTAACGGATACAATCCGTACGACGTTTCTAGAAGAGAGATATATTGTGTTCCAGGGAAAAAAAGTACAACTTGGCATTTTATTTGTAGATAAATCGTATCATCTTATTAATTCCAATGTTTTGTACATGATTATAAACAATGACAGAACTGTAGTAGGCAATTTTTTAAATAACCCCTCTTATGATGAATTATTCGATTTTCATATAAATGAACAAGTGTGCCGTTATATTACATTAGATCCTCATATTCGAGCGACCGATAACTTAAGGGTTTTGAAATATAGTGAAATGGAAGATGACTTTAGGCCGGATACGAGGGATATCATTTTGATAACTGACAAGGACGAAGAATTCGCGGAATTTGTTCATACGTATGATAATTGTAATGTGCATTGGTTTAGCGGTGACGAATGTTTAATTTGGAAAAAAACACGAGGAAAATTACAGCATATATTGAAACACATTCACAGGGGTGCACACGATGCACATACATTACAACCCGTAACTTTGAAAGATGTGCGTGAAAAAGTAGTTATAATAAGTGGTGAACCAGGCATGGGCAAATCGTCCTTTCTTACTCATTTAGCAATTAATACAAAACATGATAACCCAGCGCTGTGGATTACAAAAATCAATTTGCTGGAATATACCAATGAATTCAGAAAAATAAAGAAAAATAAAGTTAACATTGATCTCAAAGAAACTGTGAATTTTTTGTTTAGGGTTATTGGATTTGAAGCTTTTAAAGAAAATAAAGTTGATATAGGGATTTTGATTAATCAAGTTTCAGTTATAGGAGATGAAATAATCTTTACCAAAAACGATGCGAAATTGAACTTAACAGGAACTAATTTATTCGAAATAGAGTTATTTATTCATTGTTTTAATAATAATCGGGTTGCCTTACTATTCGATGGTTTTGATGAAATATGTCCTGATTTCGCGAATGAGTTTATGCAATTAGTAAATATTCTTAAAAAGTTGAAAGTTGTGCATTTATGGATAACTAGTCGTGTTTACAACGTTCTGCATCAGTTAGAAAATACTTTGGAAACTTTTTCTTTCACAATACAACCCTTGTCTTATGACAATCAATTGGAGTTTCTAGAGAAAATTTGGTCTAGAAAATTAGGACCAAATAAACTAGACTATTATCCTTTCAATAAACCGAAAATGCATGATTTGATTAAAGTGTTTTTGTGGGGCCTTTCAGATACATTACGTGACCCGACAAATAAGTTTATTAGTATTCCATTACATTTGTATATGATATCAGAGGTTTTTCAAGATTCATTTCACAATTTTCTCCCCGCTTCAGAAAGTTTAACACCAAATTCAGGAGAACAAAATACTATGAATGAAATAAATTTGAATAAAATTTACGTGCGATTTGTAGATATAAAGTTCTTCAAAATACGTTTTGGTGAAAAAAAGCCCCTTTTGTGTATCGATGACCCAGATATGAGGAAATTGATAGATAACGAGCGCACAGCTTTTTTTTATGTTCATAAAATAATTGCTGCTTATTTAATATTTGGTAAATCGAATGAAATAGAGTTATTTGACATTCACGATATTAACGAAATACGCGATTTTTTCGAAAGAATTAAAGTAGGAGAGGAGAAAACGGGCATTATACAACAGATAATTAATGACGAACCTAAGTTTGTTCATTACACATTTGCTGAATATTTTGCTACAGAGTTTCTTTGCGATAGATTAAAATCATTTCACTGTAGAACTTCTCCATGGATGTATTTAATTAACACGTTTCTTCAATGTGAAGAAGTGGGCCTACGAAGATTTTTTAATGCCAAACTAGAAAACCAACCAAATATGTTTAATGAAGTATATAACGAAGATTTAAACGAAATGTTTGAGATTTGGCTACTGCAGCATAAAACAATGTCTAAAGTGCTATTTATGGCTATTGACGAGTCTTTGGAATACACTGCTGTATTTTTATTGAAATGCTTAAAAACCGTGCTCAAGCAGAAAAATATAAAGGATTTTATACAAGTGGTCAGAAAGAGTTTCAATGAAAGTTGCATTGTATGCACTGCCGTCGAGAGAAGTGCAAAGAAATTTATTATCCTTTTAATTGAGCTGATTAAAGATGTTGACGCTAACAGATTAATTGACTTATTCAATTGCTCAGATCTTCCAAATTTTAATCCATTGGTGCTCGCGACTGGAGTTCGATATAGTCTGTGTTGGAATGTAGATTTATTAAATGTTCTTTTATCAGACTTAACTCCTTCCGCGCTCGTCGATTTGTTTTGTCAGAAAATTGAGCCGGAACACTTGAACACAATGGCTTCAAAGACAATAATTCATATTTTCATAAAGTCGTGGTTGCAAGGCGATTTAGACAGTGAATGTTTTGATAAAATATTAGGAAAATTAAATAGGGAACAGTTGATGACCATCTTTTGTGCAAGAGATTCGGAGAACAAGCTAGCAGCTCATAGAGCAGCGGCAACACAACATTTTTCGTTTTTCGACAAACTTGAAAATCTTTTGGACAGACGGCAATTTAAAGAAGTTTGCATGACTGTTGATGATTCAGGACTGACACCAATCCATTATTTTGAATACATTGAAAGATACAGTGAAAACCTCAAAATACTTTTAGATAAAGTGTATGATGAAAATACAAATGAAAAATTGACATTGAATTATT
Source organism: Eugnorisma glareosa (assembly GCA_947578425.1). Classification (NCBI taxonomy): domain Eukaryota; kingdom Metazoa; phylum Arthropoda; class Insecta; order Lepidoptera; family Noctuidae; genus Eugnorisma; species Eugnorisma glareosa. Next base: position 4,049,950 of record OX387976.1, read on the forward strand.
TCATTGATAAAAACAAATCAAAGAACAATTAAGCCCTAATACATGACACAAATTTGGTACAGAAGAGATACCTATAATAAATCTTATAAATATCTGTGTGAAGGGATGTAATGGGGGATGTGTGGTGTAACGCGAATGGATAAAATAAGGAATGAGTACATAAGAGGAAGTCTGAGAGTGGCGCCGGTGACTGAAAAGTTGTGTGGTAATCGGTTATCGTGGTATGGACATGTGATGCGGAGGAATGAGGATAATGTATTGAAGAAAATGTTGAGTATGAATGTAGATGGCTATAAGAGTAGAGGAAGACCAAAGAAACGATGGATGGACTGTGTGAAGGATGATATGGCTAGAAAGGAGGTGAATGCTGAGATGACGAGTAATAGAGAAGTATGGAAGAAGAAGACATGCTACGCCGACCCCAAATAAATTGTGATAAGGGTAGGAGAATGATGAAATATCTGTGTTTTAAATGTGGATGTTACTAATTCCTCAAAGGGGCGAGGAAGACCTCGACCTACCCCGTTGAGAAATGCAGAAAGGACTTGAGGAACATAAGAAGAAGACTTAAGAGATTTTTTTCACATTTTGTCGTTTTTTTATATCAAAGCTATTCATAAATAGTACATTATGCACCGAGGGGATTAAGCAGTGTGCTATGACACGGGGGGCCATTTTGAACCCCGAAAGCAGCGAGGGATTTTAGGACTGCTTTTAGGTTTCAGTAGACTGGAATCCTGAAAATAGAAAGATTTAAGCTTGCAGACGGCAAAGACATCTTTATCCCCGAGGGCTATTCTCTACTTTTCCCACTTACTGCGAGGAAATAAAAATCAATTCAAAATATGGCGTCGCGGTTTAACATAGCGGTGCGCCAGTGTTGTTAGATTTTGGATTTTTCCCCTTTTTTAGGGAACTGTAAGTATTTTGTACCAAATAAAAAATCTTTTATTTTGTTTTAAAGTATTTTTGATTACGATCTTATTCAGTGGGGACGTCGTTATGTATGTTGCTAATAGCACATACCTACTCCAATATGCAATCATAACAGAAACTAGTACACAAGATTAATGCCAATGAATTTTATTTAAGAACTAGCTGTGGCCCGCGACCTTACCCAAATTATTATAAAAAAAATACTTTCCTTTTTAACTGAATGTTACCAATTTCAAGGGTTTTTTTTTTGTTTTGCACGGAACCCTAATTCATCAATAAACTAATCCAATCTAGTTACTCCTTAGGATATCAGCTATCTGCCATTAAAAGTCCCGTCAAAATCGGTTCATCCAACAGTCAGACAGACCGACAGACAGACAAAAAAAAATGTGTTATGTACCGTATAAAGGTGTAACAAAACCACTTTTCTCCCCGTCATTGCGATCATTTTTTTGTCCTAGACCATACCTGGGAACCTCCTAGTTGAGGAGATATTGGGGGTCAAAGTTCCAACTTTTTCACAAGTTTCTTTTTACATACCTGTTTTTAATGTAAGATTTTTACTGTAGACACCTCCACGTACTATTCAATCCCTCCATCAGCACAATGTTTTGAGTGCGTTACATTAGGTCCTACCGTAAAAAATAGATTTTTACCCCAAAAATAAAAGAAATAACTTTTGCGTAAAGTTACTTACTCGTAGTTTGATGTACAGAATGCTTGGTTGGCGGCTTCGTTACGGGTCTTGTTACATCCTGTTTACTGTCACATGCATACAATGCATGCTGTTGTTTTGGTATTTCAAACAGACTCTTCAGTTTTATTTATTTGTATGTATAGATGCAATATAGATGTATAGATCATGCAACCTCAGAGCGATACAAAATGGACACCTAACAGTTTTTCCTTTTACATTGAGTAATAATAATTTAACATCGTTGTGTAAAGTGTGCCTATAGGTTCATAGAAGCAAACTTTATAATGTAAAATCTAAAGCGTATGTTTAAGAGGTACGGAGCTCATAACCTTAGGTACTTGTGAAGTTGTGAACTATATAATTATAATATATGTTGAATAAATCTTTCAATAAATTCAGATATAAATAATTTCTATGAATTAATATTATTATTTAATAATGAGAATCAAATTATCTACTCAGCGAAGACAAATTGTCAATTTAAAGCGCTAAAAGCAGACGATGGACATTTCGACCGCGAATAATTTGCAACAACCAATGGGTGTCAACCAATAAATGAAAAAACTACACAACAACCAATGAACAGGAACGGTCATTTCTATACAGCGCGGCGGACAAATGTCCTACGTCTGTGCAGGCCCTTAGAAGACATAATTATTATTGTAAATAGAAAGGTTTATTCTGGTGTCTGTAATTTTTTCTTCCGTTAATAAACTACGCGTGCTGCACTTGAGATGTATCCTGTAAGGTCACAGTAGTTAACAAAGATAATTATTACAATAAAATGAAAATGTTGGTAGGATTTTATTGATTAAATTTTTTCTATGACTCTTAAAGAGGCTATAAGTTAATATTTAAAATTACTTATGTAGATAGTTATTTTCAAACTTTATAATACATTGTATTTTATTAGCATTTAATATTTATATATTATTCGTACTGTGACATAGTCAATCAACCTAAACATAATGTTAAGTAATACGAGTAGGTTCTATGTTTTGCTATGGTTTTTTGTTTGTAAGTAAAGCGTGTTTATTTTTAGGGGCGGAGCGAATTTCATGGATGGACACATTTTTATGTGTTTTATTTCAATTCTTTTATTCGCCTCTAAAAAAACACCCGTTATACGACTTTGACGTTGACAGATTTCAAATGTTTGAAAAATTCCGAGTTATTTAATCACTAGGGGCTACCAAGACGTCCAGTATTGTTTTAATCTTCTTCCAGAGTGAGAAAGGGATGGAGGTATAGAGGACGTCTAGCCCCATCTCATTCTTACTCTGGAACAAGATGAAAACAATACTGCATTATAAGTTCATGGTAGGTCACTTGTTCCTAAAGTAAGTAGGTAGTAGATACTCTGATTAGTATTTTCATTCCATTAAATCATTACCTGCGTAAATAAAATAAATACTTAAACTATATTTTCGTAGTTTTTTTTTTTTCTTTAGGTATATGTTTTTGTTTTATTTCAAAATAGTAATGCAATGTTTGCCCGCCCGCTTGCTGCAATTGTGGGTCCTCCTTTGCATGCTTAAACCCCTCCGTGCCTCGCTGCCCTTTTTTAGGGGTCTTTGTCAGGACCGGTGTTTACCCGGTCCCGGTAGACAGTCATGTCACAGAAAAATAAGTACAAGTAGTGCTGAGCACCGCCGTCGGCGCTAACCCCGGTTCCTTTCTTCCGGGCCCGATTTGGCTGTGGTTAGTGAGTGTACGACTAAACGCCGACAGACACTACGCCGACAGACTGAACACCGACAAGACTTTACTTCGACGAGACTCTTCGCCAACAGGACACTTCGCCGACAGGAAACTTCGCCGAAAGAACTCTTCGCCGATAGAGCTCATCAGCGACGCAACTTATCTCCGATAGTAAGATACTTACTTTGGAAATCAATTATGCTTTTCTTGTAATTATACAATTCAAAGATCTTGCATTAGTTTTTAGTATTAACATTAATACCTTTTATTTTTTCGGATGGGAGGGCATCCAATGACCCCTTCCCCTCTCAGCGGAGTGGAAGGGAGTGTCAGACTTCTACTGACTAAGAGCCATCCATGTTTCTTCTTTTGCCCTTGTCATACGGTCACGTATATAGTCTATATAGTCATATATAGTCTATGAGCTCTTGTACAGGCCGGATGATATAAGGTTAACTCGGCGCGGTTAACAAGCCTAAAAAATATTAGCTTTAAAAAAAAAAAAATGACATGATATCTATTGAAAGACGTAGCTCTTCTGAGACTATAGTTCTCAGGTGTTCGGAGGCTTAAAACTTGATGGCGTTTTCTAAAGCAGTAATACTACTCCTTTCGGTCATTAGTACTTCAGGCCAATTGGTGAGGCCATCTCGCATAGATAGCCACGAGCTCATAAAATACACAAACTGTTCAAATAAAGCTTTAATTAAAATATTGAACTAAAATAAAGTTCCCAAAGGGGCACCCTTCCGCGGTCAAATGCTCCAGGCCATAGAAATATAAAAAACAGGAGAAGTGGCAAGGGGGCGTGTCGGTGTCGCGACGACCGACGGGCGCACGTTATGCATGTCATAGGCAACTGGCCGTCTCCGCGAACTAGTGTGCTTTCGACCGCGATCGTGAAAACTTATAAGAATGACCGTTACTTTTAAGCGGATAAGGATGTTAAATAAATATGAACCTCTACTATGTCCCTATGTTTTCCTTTTTGATGATACATATTATATATCAGCACTAGAACCTTTACAAAATGCTCAAAATTCCCTATTTGGACCGCTGTCGACAGAGGCTTAGTGTACAAATTGGACAACTATTAATCTATAAATTCAAAATTCACGTATAGCCTTCGCTCTTCTCATCTTTGGAAACATCCACCCACAGCTTTTAGACAAAGTAGACCAAATTATTAGGAACACTCTAACTTCAATATTTAATGTGGCCCTGGACGACCGAGCCTGGCAGCAAGCCACACATTCCCCTTTCGCTTGGGTGGTCTCGGCGTCCGCAAAATTTCAAGTATAAGTTTACCAGCCTTCCTCTCCTCGGTCTACGGTACCGAAAAATTAACCAGGGACATTTTGTCATCCTCACTGGTTGATTTTGTACTGTTGAACGCTTGGAAAATGGCTTTTCCCAATACGGATTTGCCCGATTTTATTGCCTGTCCTCCCAGAGACAGTGGGACGTGCCGCTCTGCAGTATTATACGGAATACCCTTTTAAATACGTCTATCAATACTGTGGAACGTGCCCGTCTGCTGACCGTGGGAGAATGGGAGTCGGGTTTGTGGCTTCAGGCACTTCCGTCGTCGGTACAACAACGATGTGTCGTCCATCATAGTTCCAATGGTGGGTACCATTGGAACTATGATGGACGACACATCGTTCCGTGTCGCTATGAGTCAACGCTTAGGCGCACCTTGTGTTTCTCCGCATCGGTGTCACTGCGGTGAACCTGTCGACAGCCTCGGACACCATGGCCTGTCCTGCTACAGGAGCGTAGATCGCATTGCACGGCACGCAAGCATTAACTACATTATTATTATTATTATTTATTATTATTTATTGCCAAGAATAAGACAGGGGATGCGTCGGATAAGGACAACTATAGGCCTATCTCTTTGGCCAAAATAGCGGCTAAGGTTCTTGATGGTGTGCTTGAGCGTAGGGTGGCCGGACAGCTCAATCCACATGATTCACAGTTTGGTTTCAAAGCTGGATTGTCTACGGAAACTGCTGTTCTAGCGCTCAAGCACACGGTTAGGTACTATACCGACAGAAATACCCCGGTGTAGGCTGCTTTTCTGGACCTCTCCAGGGTGTTTGACCTGGTTAATTATAAGATCCTATGGTCAAAACTGCGGGGAAAAGCCATACCTCATGAGATAGTTAACCTTCTCGAGTACTGGTATGACCACCAGATTAACCAGGTCAGACGGGCGGGTGCATTGCCTGGTGAGTATGGACTGGAATGTGGGGTGAGGCAGGGGGGCTTGACTTCCCCGGCGCTCTTCAATGTATACATCAATCAGCTGTTGGGGGAGCTTGGTAGCACTGGTGTCGGATGCTCTATTGATGGTGAGATTGTCAATAGTATAAGCTATGCTGATGACATGGTGCTACTGAGTCCCTCGATTGATGCTTTCAGACAGCTGCTTGGAGTGTGTGAACGATACGCCGTGGCTCATGGTCTGCTGTATAATGTCAGGAAAAGTGAGGTTATGGTGTTTCGTGTAGGTTCCAGAAAACCAGCGACAGTTCCTCCTGTCTACTTGTATGGGGTGGCACTTAAAATAGTGTCACTTTTCAGATACCTTGGGCACGTTTTGACCGAGAACCTGTCTGATGACGAGGATATAGAAAGAGAGCGAAGGGCGTTGTCGGTTCGATGTAATATGCTGGCCCGCAGGTTTGCTAGGTGTACTAAAGACGTGAAAATTACGCTGTTTAAGGCATACTGCCAGACGTTTTACACCTGCAGCCTGTGGGTCAGATATACGCAGAAAGCCTACAACGCCCTCCGTGTTCAGTACAACAATGCTTTCCGGGTGCTGGTGGGGCTTCCGCGGTTCTGTAGTGCGTCGGGCATGTTTGCCGAGGCTCGCATAGATAGTTTCGAGGATGTCATGCGCAAGAGAACGGCGTCCCTAATGCGTAGGATACGTGGAGGCTCCAACAGCATCCTGAAGGTTATTGTGGAGAGGCCAGACTGCCCTTTTCTGATGCACTGGTCCCATAGGCATAGCTGCGGGCCCGGTGCTGAGAAAAGATATATGAATTAGTTTGCAGTAGTAGTTAAGTTTAGGGTAAATTAAAGTTAGATTAAACGTAATGATGAAATGATTTGGATTGTAATGTATTAAATTAGGTTAAATTGTATTAATTAAGTAATTTGGACGATTTAATTGGGCTGTTGTGTGGTGGTGTTTTAAATTGATTTTTTCACATAATGTCGTACTAACATAGCTCCTAAGTACTCGCTACTAAGCCCTATGGACTGTTGTTCCAAATAAAGATTTTTGATTGATTATTCGTCGAGCCCTTGCCAGCGCCGGCGTACCAGCGGTATTAGAACCAAACGGTACGTGACGATGGGAAGAGACCAGACGGCATGACGTTGGTGCCTTGGAAGGTGGGTAGGCCTTTGGTGTGGGACGCAACCTGTGTCGACACCCTTGCGCCATCTCACGTTGCAAGCACGGCGGGCTGTGCGGGCGCTGCTGCTGCGGCTGCTGAAATCCTCAAGCGGCGGCGCAAATACTGTAACCTTATCGGTAACTACAGTTTTGAGCCGTTTGGCGTCGAAACGCTCGGGTCATGGGGCCCGAGTGCACGTCTCCTTTTTAAGGAAATATCTCGCCGACTGGTCGACACTTTGCGTGACCAGAGGGCTGGCTCTTTCTTTGGTCAAAGAATTAGCATTGCCATGCAACGTGGCAATGCTGCCAGTCTTCTGGGCACGTTTCCGGATGATATCGATGTGGAGGAGTACTTTGACGCCTAACCCTCTTATTAATAAACACGGAATAAATTTACACCAGGAATAACAAAGGAATAACCATACATTTTCAAAGGTTTAAACTTGGAATAACTTTATTCTGTGTTTATTAATAGGAGGGTGTGTGTCCTATTGTCGTCGTTGTATATTTGTAGGAACTTAGTTTTAGTCTTCTTTTTAGCATTATTTTAGTTCTATTTGTAGTCTGTATATAATGTACATAGTATTTTATTCTACATATAATAGTGAAATTTCCTTAATCTTCTATTAATTTCAACTATTAATTTCTTGGTAACAGGCAAGGTCAGAAAACTTATATATATTTTTAAAACCCTTCGACACGTCGCCAAACGGTCTGTTATTCGCAACTTATATGCCTTATGTCAATCCATAATCATTTGTTGTATTAGTTGCTGGGGTGGCGCCACAAAAACTGCCCCTAAATCTTTGGAAGTGTCTCACAGAGCTATACTGAAAGTTGCAACATTTCGACCTATTCTGTTTCCAACCTCAGAACTTTACAAAAATTGTAGGTAAGTAAGTAACATAAGGCAACGTTTCACAAACCATTCTTCTGCAACATTTAAATACCCCTTTTATCAATATTACTAAGCGACGGAAAGATATGATTTGTACTGTTCCTCAAAAGTAGTTTAAATACACAAAGAGATTTTTCTACTATCTTGGCCCTTGTTTGTACATTAAAATTAATGCGTCTATTTATTTGACGACCCGAATGGCGCAACGGTAGTGAGGCTGCCTTACGTTCTTTAGGGTCCCGGGTTCGAATCCCGGTAGGAGCAAATGTTTGTGTGATGAGCATGGACATTTGTTTCCGAGTCATGGATGTTTATATATGTATATAATAAGTATGTATTTACAAACAAAAAAGTATCTATGTAGTAATATCAACTATCCGGTGTCCACGACACAAGCCTCGTTGCTTAGTGTGGCACCAAGATGGCGCTGTGTGCAATGTCCAGCGACAGTGGCGTGCAGTGGTTCTCCGCGTAGGGTAGGCCACGCAGACGGATACACAAAAAAAAAACTCGCAACGTTACAGCGTCGCTCTACTTAAGGTGGATATGCAAGGGTAGCCCGCGAAATTTAAATTTTCTTACGTTTATTGCAATTTGCAGGTCAGTGTCAGGTTGAATGTTGATAAAAATATGAATCGCGCCAGTAACACCTGCAAATTGCAATAAACTTGAGAAAATTTAAATTTCGCGGGCTACTCTTGCGCATCCACCTTAAGATGACCCTCAAAGTACTCACATCTATTGATATATTCACTTACCCTTCCGGGCCCACCGCACCCACCCCTGGTGTTTTTAGTAAGCGTGTGAGAAACAACGCTATCTAGCTTAAATATCAGGAATTTCAATGGAATTCTGTCAATACAAGAACGAAGGATGTCGCTTCGCTACAAAAAATTCTAAAAAATAAAACAGAGTGCGCTGTAAACAAAAAAAAGGGTAGAGTTTTCTGACCGGAATATTTGAAAAACAAACCTTTAAAATAAGCCTATTAAAACCAAAGTTATAAATACAAGAACTCCGCATTAATCAAGGTTCAAATCACGATTTTCTGACAATGCAAACAGAAGAAAGATTCATTTGAAATGACGATGAATTTTGGGTTAATTCTCGTAATTCGGGTACCTACACATCTTTCTTTGACACACAACTTGAATCTTATCATTAAACGATTGTGAATACTTACTGTTTTTAACTTTTAACAAACACACCAACAGCGCAAACTTCACAACAGAACACCATTTCTGAGTTAATAAACAAATACAACAAATAATATTTTCACTACTATACGTTTCAAAACGAATTACAAACGTCAGATATTTTAAAAATCAAAACACTCAAGATCGCGAAATAAATTTTGCTAGTCACATGAAACAATATGGCTTCTTAGAAAAATACAATTGTTATTTTGTCGATAAAAGAACACTACCAAATATAATTGCATCACTGCATACCGTTTTAGCCGGATAATACTTTGTGGGGCAGCCAATCAGTGGCCAGCTACACTCGCAGGAGTTTACGCCCCTATTTACTATGTGTGCCGTTCATATACACGAAAATACGCATCAGTGTGCGTAAATTTATCAATGGAAATTAGGCCGGCTGCGGCCTTGCCTAGACGGCCGGGAGCGAGCGTCGTAGTATTTATCAGTTACGTCACACGGCCGCGACAAGTTGCTATAAGTATTATAACAGGAGTTTTTTTTTATTTTTTATTAATATAGTTATAATAAATGCATTTGTTGCGTTGTTGGTAGGAATGGTAGGGTAGGCTAGGCCTAATTGCCTCTATGGACGGCACGCCCCTGTCCAGCGATATTTATTTATTATTTATTTATATATATAATTTACCACACAGCGAATGCAAACTTGCCCTCCGTGTATTCCTCCTGAATAAAACCTACGACGAGACCGAAAAGTACTTAGTAACACTTAGGAAGTACTTAGTAACTCTAGGCTCTACTTACTACAAGTAGAGAGCATCTTAATGTCATTGATTTTTAAAGTACTAGTAATTTTTGGCAACCTTAATTTTAGTTTTTGTGGAAGCGAGCCAAAAAAGGAAAAGATTCTTCAGAAGGAAGGAAGAGAAACTTCAGTACCTTTTCGACGTTTTTATAGGAATTAATCCAAGCAGGTGCAGATTTGACATAAACGTAAATCGCTTCCCGCGACTTTCATTAATTCATGATGAATATGACAAAAAATTGATTCAAGACTTTTTCAGTAAAGTATTTTTTTAAACGAATCAGGCTACAGAGGACAATGTAGAACATATTTTATAGGAAGAGATGATTAAATACTTTGTTGGTAGTATACCAAGGCAAAATGACGCTCTCTATAGAGTAAAAGGCGATGCATTTTTCTTAAAAGTACACGATATTGTACAAAAGTGGTGGAAACAGCCAATAAACGTTCCATACTTGACAGAATCTTGCAAATATTTCTCCAAAGCGGAACAAGATATTTTGAAAATTTTATATTAAAATTTTATGCACATAATGTAAAAAAATATGCGGACTTAATGCCTTGGGCATTCTCTACATGCAGAGACAAAACATAGTTGGTGCAATATACAGAAAATTTCCAAAATTAAAATATAATAATAAGTACATTTATACATACGAAAAGAGAGAGAGACACAGAGAGTACATAAAAAAAAAGTCCAACTCCACGAAGACTACCGCTGCGGGGGATTAAGTCCCGCAGAGCTGCGGATCTTCACGGATGGATCCAAAACAGGTACTGGCACTGGAGCTGGAGTCTTCTCAGAGGATCTCAACATCCACATAGCCGCACCACTAGGGGCCCACAACACGGTATTTCAGGCAGAATGTATGGGCATTTCCCTGGCGGCATCAGCTATCTTAGCCAGGGAGGTTGTGGACCACTCTATTAGTATTTTCTCTTCTCTCTGTACTGCTAGCACTAAACAACCACATAGTCAACTCTGGGTTAATATACGAGTGTCATCAACGCCTGAACCAGGTTGGTAATCTCAATAATACTTATATAACCATCCAATGGATAAAAGGACACAACGATACCCGAGGCAATGACACAGCAGACGAACTCGCTAGAAGGGGATCGAGCATGGCAGCAGTGGGACCCGAACCCATCGTGCAACTCCCTTTCGGGTACCTACACACACTGGTAAGGAAACGAACTAGTGAACAACACCACAAGCTGGTCCATGGCGAGTGCAGGCAAGCACTTCTTACTATCTACGGCCGCTTCACCAAACGGGCGCTTCGGCTGACCAAATTTCAGCTACGCACAGTTACAGCCGTCGTCACTGGACACGGCTCTTTTAATAAACACCTCTTTGTCATAGGAGTCGCAGACAGCCCCCGGTGCCGAGACGAGACAGCAGCCCACGTGCTTCTGCACTGCCCAGTGGTATTGAAATTAATGTTTCTTTGGGAAAGTTGTTTGTTATCATGAGTACAATCACGTGTATAAGTATCGGCCACTAATTATCGTCACCCTATATACAAAGTAAAGTCAGATAAAAATACATAGATGTCGAATTCAATCAAATTATTTGTGGGACGAGTCTGCCAACTTCAGTAAGTGTTCGTGAGCTTATAACATTATTTTATGTATTAGTGTATAGGTACTATTTATGTATATTAATGTATGTTAACAAAATGGTTTTTTTCTTATTTTTTCTACTTATTCGCAATGTCGTCGCTATTTGACCCAAAAGTTTTAATAAATAAAACTGCTCCCGTGCAATGCCAGGGCGGGTCGCTAGTTTATAATAGAAATACATACAACATACTTGAAATTTTGCAGTTCTTTCTTTTTTCTTCTTTTCGGTTCTTTGTTTTTTTTTTTTCTGTTTGACTGTATGAAAACGTTAACTTTTCTCGAGTAAATTAAGTAAACAGAACTCTTTACTAGAATAACTTTACGGTAGTTAGGAATATAGACACGAGGGCAGACTGGCTCCGATAGTGCAGTAGTCAACAGGAAAAAATAGTCCTTTACAAAACCGCGAAATTATTATTCGATACATTGCACTGCATCACACTCGTGGAGAAGGTAAATAACATCAAACAACTGTTTTTAAAAACTATAATTTATTTTATATTTATTTTAAACCTTTAATTACCTACATGTCTAGGTGTTATGTACAAACATTAGTATAAAAGAGTGGCAAGTAGTGACTAGAAAAAAATACAGTTGATACATCGGTTCTTGAAAATCTAATTTGCTATTGTTTCGTTATCCTGCAGTTGATGGTTGACTGAAACGATAAGAACCAAATAAATCATGAAACGTGAGCTAAAACGTAGTGGTTCAATAGATTTTCACAAACCAGATGCTTTATTCAAATAGCTGTAAGTTTACAAGTTGTTGTCGTGCAAGTTTTCATTTTGACAGTTTAGTTTGGTAAAACAACAACAACAATATGAGTACCATGTACCTAGCCGTGGTTTTTTGCAAGTCAGTTGCAGAATGGTACGTGTATCTGCGTGTTCGTCATTTTTTTCCCATGGTACACGAGACAGCATACGGTCTCAAGTCGCCTTAGAACCTTCACAGGGTGATAATGCCATGATCATTTTGTGTTGACAATTTATGGTAAAAAAGTTAAAGTAATTTGTATCTACCTTCGCGATTAAAACAAGGCTTTTTTACACAAGCGTTGTTTGAAGTCAAGTAATGAATAACGTCTGTTTAACCATACATTTTTAACTTTTAAACCACTCATAAAGGGTCTTGGCCAAAATGGGCGTCAAAAAATCATAGTTCATACTATAGTCTTCTCCAATTAATACTATTTACTGTACTAGAGAGCTACGGCCAATATAAAATGTTGCAATTTTATTTTGTCGAAGATTTGACAACAACATTCATTTGTTTTTACAGTCGATCGTATTGAACTAAAGCTAACAACACAGTAATTAACCTTAGCTAAGATGGCGAAGCCCTAGAATCGACAAAGATCTAATAAGAATGTGTAACAGAATTTCCTTGTTCAACTAGGTTTATTCTTAGTTTGAATATTAGGTCAAATCTTTGGCAAAATACAGGAAAAGACAACATATTTCGAGTGGCTCTTTTTCTGTTTCCTATACAACATTTATAAATAAAAGCATATTGTTATTTTTATTATTTCAATTCAGTATCACTTGGTTAGTATTAATTTGATATCATGTATTTTAAGTGTGACTATTGTTAAAAATAAATGAAAGTGTAGGTACCGTACACATAAGTACCATTTATGATACTTGCCATTCGGTCATTAAAATGGCTTATATAATCAGTTTTTTTTTTTTTACGATGTTATGTATTTACATACTAAAATTGTATTGTGCAACAGAAACAAAAATGTCGTTAAAATAAATAATTTTAATAAACATTGTAGACTGTGATGGGGTTAAAAACTTAAAGCTTGCTCGCAATAGTTTACATAGTTTTAAGATAGTGGTTGAAATGCTAGTTTCTATAGTAATCATGTACTTTATGTATTTACAAATAAATTATTAATATAAGACAGTTACTTTGAAACAGGTGAGAAAAATAAATTAAATCTTAATTAACTTAAAATAAATCAAAGATTAGTTTTTATTTCCGTACCCTGATCATTCGTTTTCAGGAAAACTATGCATATGTACTAAACATGCATAGTTTAGTTAGTCCCCCAAAGAGTTAAGTAAGTCCCAATTTAAGCGGAATATTATGTAGAGGTGAGACTACCCGTCATACTAAACAACTTTCCCAAAGAAATTCGATTCGATTCGTAAAAAAAAATAAGCTCTTCATGGATGCATCGAAACAGGGGGGTTACTATGACGTCCTAAAGCAGAAGTAATTCCAGTGTGGGAAAGAGACAGAGCTATACAGGTCGTCTAGCGCCATCTCTTTCACACACTGGAATTGCTCCTGCTTTAAGACGTCATGGTAATCCACCAACCACCTCTAAACTTACACTGTCACTTACGAGATCCGTAAATCCGTTCCCGGAATCCGGCGATCCTGGCGATTGCAACAGCGTCGAAATATCGGGACCTCACATTAATGGGCTATCACGGAAGATATCCCGTAAGTGACAAGTTTAGTTATAAACGGTGAAAGCTTAAAAAGGACGCTCTACTTTTGTATAGGTATTTGTTTTATTTTTTCAAGAATCTTAAGTGGTTTTTTAGGAAAGTTGTGTAATATGACGGGCAGACCTTCATCTTTCAAGGTGGTGAGTGAGCAACCCTACTTCATCCTTAAGGATGAAGGTGACTGAGCAATCCTGCATTAAACTGAATCGTCAAATATCAGAAAAAAATGTATGATGACTTGATGAGCGTACGTTCGTTCTTTCCAACTTTTAGTACCAACATGTGTCACACATTCAGCGAATCATAAATTCCAAGTCTGCTGGGGTTAGGTCACAGGCGTAAGTACGAATGACGCGCCCAGACTCCGCTTCCAAGCCAAGTTCACAGATTTTGCTTTTCTCTTCCCTTAAATCTAAAAACCTTTACAAATTAGGTTAACAGGAACGAAAATCATCTACAGGTAGGAAGAAGCTTTCAGTACTGCTAGCATCCTTGCCATCGAAACTAGTTTCTAGAAGTTTCACTCCGTTTTCGTTCTCACAACACTTGGGGAAAGGCGCTAAACAGTCAGATTTGTAGGCAAACGATTTGCTATAGTTCTCTTTGGACCGCTCTTGGTTGTTGTTAGCCGTGGACCTGAGGCCACGACTCCTGCCTCAGAGCTTTGAGGAACCGTTGTTGAGCAGCCTGATGCTGCTTTCGCGCCCCACGCTGGTTCTGTAAATAGATACAATACTGTTTATTCGTCGGTATGCTGTAAAAAAAGTAGAAATTTTATATAAAGTGACACTATGAATGGTCGCAGTAAATCGATTTTTTTACTCATAAAAAAAATATTTTAAACTTTGTTTCTTGCATTTCATGTAGGTATAACTAAGGCTTCGGAGAAAATTTTACTTCAGTTCTGATTCTTTTGTTAATTTTATTTCAGTTCTGATTTTAATCTGTCTGCCGTTTGGACGGCACGGTTGGCGCAGTGGCTGAGCGATTGGCTGCTGCGCTGCGTGTTGAGGGTTCGATTCCCATACGGAACAAATATCTGTATGGCCCACAGGTAGTTGTCCCGGGTCTCGCTGTTCGTGTATTTCAGTTTAAATCTTTGTAAACGCACCCCTGATGCAGGAGACATTCTAAAGCGACAAAGGGGCGAGGTTTAAAAAATAAGTTTATCGACTTATGTCACTGATAGACCGTCTATTAGTTTGCTTTCTAATGACAAGGAGACTCACGTTCTAGGCACCATGCTGATGTTGGTTTTCCGGCTCGAGTGCAGTCTTCTCGACGTGGACAAGGATAGAGATCCTCGTGGACCGTGCGTTGAACTGCTGCGACATAACAGGTATCTGGAATCAAAGTCAAAGATTATGAAGACATTATTTAAAAGACTAAGCTTAGGTAATAGTTGTTTATGCCCGGGTCAACGGTCCCGGGTATGGGATATGTTATGCCGTTTTCTGCCGTAAAGTAAAGCCCGATCCCATAACTGAAAAATACTAGCTTACGCGAAATTCGTCCGCGTGAAAAAAAAAAACAAATACAAATATTACTTTCTTCCCGTTTGAATCAGATTTCGATAACATTTTTTTTACCCGGAGCCGTAATTCTTTTTCTAAAATAAAAGTAGCTTAGGTAACTCCTTATAGAATCCGCTATCTGACAGTAAAAGTCCCGTCAAAGATGGTCTAGCCGTTTCGGAGATTAGCCGGAACAAACAGACAGATAGACAAACATTGAAAAATATTGTAACTTTCTTATATGCATTCAGTAAAAAGTTGTTATTTTGAATTACAAACAGACACTTCAATCTATTTATTTGTATAGATGTGTTGATTCCGCAAAAAAGTTCCAGGCTTGGGTGCAGGATGCGGCATCACTCTCCCGCCCGCAAAAATATGTACATGTACCTACGAAAAACGAAAATTAGCATGCCACGCACCCAAACCGATACTCGGGGTGTCTGGGTGCTATTTATTGTCTACCTATTAAAGTGTTTCCTGAAAATCCCGCTGGTGCAGTACAGCGCAATAGGATTCACGCAGCTGTTGAGGAACGACAGACAGAAGCCGATGATCCGCAGGGCGTGCCACCAGCCATTGTAGTCCTCTTGCGCCGTTGGGCTGAGGAAATAAAGAAGTTATGAAGTTTATAAAAGATCTGTGTTTCATTGCATGTGTTACAGTCAAAATTTTTGATTAGCCAAAACCAGTTTTTTTTCTCATTTCAATAAAAACTATTTTAAGTTAAATCTAGTTTTCTATATCTCTCGTTTACTAAACTACGTTTAAAGAATACAGATTTTTTGTGAGCTCTTGATATTTCGACGCTGTTGCAACCGCCATTATCGCGGAATGACTCAATATAATATCAGGCCATGAGAACCATAGTGGCCTAACTAATTTTTTTACAATATTGAGTCTATGATTTTTTCCAGCTAAAATTGAACATTTCTGTTTTTGTTTTCTATGGTACTCAAAAGGCTTTGTCCATTGAATTAGACCACTACGGTTCTCATGGCCTCAATTATATCGGGAGCACACAAAAGTTGAAAATCACGGAAGATATAATCCCGTAGGCCGTAAGTGACAGTTAAACTATTGTGAACTCCCGATATTTTATATTGAGTCATTCCGCGAGAGGTAATCGCACCAGAAGGGGAATAACCTTGTATTTTCACGGTTTTTAACTAATCTGACACTGGTAAGTTTAATTAAAAACCGTGAATATTTAAATTAGGTTAAAAAAGGCTACTCCCGTTTAGAAAAGTATCTTCAGATGCGATAACCTCTTATAGCGTTATTGTTTTAATATTACTTCAGTGTGAAAGAGATGAAACTAGACGACCTATATAGCTCCTTTTCTTTCTTACACTGAAATGAAAAATATGTTTTTGACCTTATTGTCAAAAGTATCTCTGCCGTCAGCCTACCGTCACGTCACACGCAATAGATTACGCAATCGTATAACTTTCGAACTATACACGTGGCATACGAGCACCTACGTTACGTATACGTGACTACTTGGAAAACCTTTGTGTCGTCGTAGAATAAGGACGTGTTAGAGAATTCTCGTTTCAAACGCAGCCTGAAAGGACAAAGTATCCTTGTATCGTATAGCGGGCTGGTGTCCGCAACTCCACGTCCAAGCGCGTATTTTGCGTGCGGTAAAGACAAGTATCGTTATTGAACTACATAATGAATTGCACGGCACGTCCGCGTCACTGCGTTGCGTGTCGTGGATTCAGTCCCCGAACGGAACAAATATTTGTATAGCCTACAGGCAGTTATTTCGGGTCTGGCTGTGTGTGTAGGTATGTGAGTTTAAATGTTTGTAAACGCACCCACGAAACAAGATGTGTGACATGTCTACCTGTGGACAGCGTTGTGGGTTATATTATAACCAAAATTTGATTTTGTTAAACTAGTTGTAAGTCCTTACAAAAATCAAAATATATTTATTGACATTTAAAAAGTTTCAACTATCGCAGCAGTGTGATAATCCAATATACCGTGTACAATGCGGTATATTGGATTATCAGACTTCTGCGATAGTTGAAACTGTGGTGCAGGAGCCAGTGACAATGTAACTGTTTGCTGTGCTTTGAATAAGTTACCGGCCAAACCCGATTTCAGACCAAACTAGTTTATCCTAGGTCAAACCGGTTTACTGGTTTATCGTGTCTAAACCAAACAAAGCAATTTCAATGCGGCCATCTTGGATGTGGCGCTTGCCGGTCGGTTCGGCGGCGCCGCTCGCTACGCTCGCTCGGCTCGCGCGTGGTTGGTCACCAACCTAACCTAACCTAACCCATTTAGTCGGGGTAAACCAATAAACCGGTTTGGCCTGAAATCGGGTTTGGCCGGTAACAAATACAAATAAAAAAGTACTTGGAGCTTACCAGTAATAAAACCACATCATAAAGACGTGGGAGGGAAGGAAGCACGCAGCGAATACTAAAACGAACGCCAACACCGTTACTGCAACCTTTCTTCTTGCTCGCATCTGAAAGAAATATTACAGAATAAATACCAAATTATAAATGTCGGTATGTTATCGGCAATCTGTAGGTATGTATCATCCGGTATTTTGTAAATGATATAAACATTCTTTAGAATACCTAGTATTTTATAGAATGCCTATAACGGCCTGGAAAAGTATGAAATACTAGCTGTTGCCCGCGGTTTCGCTCGCGTTCTGGTCGGAAATTTATCCCACGGGCTCGTTGTAAATTGTAGCTTCCTATTACTGAAAGAATTTGCAAAATCGGTTCAGTAGATCCAGAGATTACCCCCTACATACAAACTTACAAACAAATTTTACCTCTTTATAATATTAGTATAGATATAGATAATTTATTTCATACTTTGCCTAGGTAATCTATACTTGATAGCGAGAGTGAGTAAATTACTGTAAGGAGCTACAAATGGTCGGACCAACTAAGATAGGGTACCCTGAACGTACCCGCCCCTCTCGGGGTTTAGGTACGAGTAGATTAGGTCAGGTTACCAAAAGTGCGCGAGCCGAGCGAGCGCGGCAATCCGTGCCGCGGCCGCGGCTGCAATACATCCACGTTTATTTTCAATCGCAGGCGTCAAGATTTGTCTCTCACAGTAGTTCGCACACTTAGTACCTACTTCGGTAAGTCATCTGATTCAACTAACTTGGATGTAGTGCTCATTGGCAACGATCGCTTCGCTCGTTCGACACGTGCTCTTTGGCACCACGACCAAATGGGTTTGGTTTTGGTTAATTATATGCTTTTCCGCTAATTGGTAACCCCAAAACCTCGCCGTTGTTATACGTCGACGTCATAAATTCAGTAACAGCAAAAGTTGGATTATGACGTCGCGTATGAACCTAAAAGAAAGTTTTTTTTTTTAAACTGTTAATCATGTAACATATAAAACGTATTGTTACCTGTCTCTGCGTCCCCTGCATTTCTCCTGGCACATTCTGCGTGCTGAGGACCAGATGCCGTGCCATCAGGATGTAGAACAGAGCTATGACTGCCAGTGGCAAGGAGTAGTAGACCAGGAACCTCATCAGCACGATGCCTCGAGGGTATCCTTCGCCCCACTCCACTGGATATGGGTAACATACTAGGAACTGGAAAAGATGAAAAAATACAGTATTAGTGGAAAAAAAAATGAATAGTTTTGAATGGGAACACAGTTAAATAAACCATATTTGGAATGAGGAATACGTTTCCGAAGGGTGCCAGTTGCCGTAGAGCCCATTTTAACAACATGTCGGATTCCATATGAAAATCAATTGGCTTCTTATGTCACGGTTTTAAAGAAACAATCGTGTGACAGACAGTTGGATAGAGACTTTAAAGGCTTAGTATTGGGTCCTATTGGCCCAATTAAAGAAAGAAAGAAAAGGTATTTATTTGACTCACGGAGGTCAAACTATAAAATAAAATTTAAAAAAAACGGAAGTTAAACTAAATATAGAAATGAAAACAATACTATGTTTAGTATCTAGTTTCATCGTTTGATTTCGCAACCCCAATTTAGAAAGTACAACACTTGAAAAAGATATATGCTTATCGCTACAGAAGCATATAAAATATTTTCTTTGTGTAAGTTTGTCTGAATTCCCTATGGATGCTCTATAATTTCCCGTGTGAGTTGCCTTGTATTCCCGATGAGAGACGATTCCGTCCTAGTCTACTAATACTTGTTGGCAAGACTTTTGGTTGTTCACTTATGAAATGATTGATTAGCAAAGTGTTATGATAAGATACGGATTCTTAGATGAAACGCCCGCCAAAGATTAGCTTTCGTTTAGAAAAGTACAACCACTCTCTGGGATTCGAGAGAACTTTCTTGGTGGGATGTGGTCCAAACCGCAATCATCCGAATTTCGGCAACTTTACTTTACTTATAGTTTTTATAAATATAACAAAACATCACGCATGTCATCTCCGTAGGGTTAGGCACAGGAGTACCTAATAATACACCCACATTTCGCCTGTTATGTTTAAGTCCTATATAATGGGGGCGAGCCTATTGCCATCAACCTATCATAAATCCAGACTCCGTTGCTGCTACTCAGAAATTCCCGATGGAAAAACCCAAAATTATTTTGCGCGACCTGGGAATCGAACCCAAGACCTCTTGCTCAGTAGTAGCGCTTGCGTCCTCTAGACCAACGAGGCAGAACTCTATAAACATCTACAAGACAATATTGTTTTCGTTTTCATATTTAATCAAATGTGAAATTTTGATTCTGTAAACTTTTCTAAGAAAATAACGTTTTTCATTTTCAGAATCCAATAGATCCCTTATGTAAATATTATGTATTATATTTTGGTCCCACCGTTACGATATAAATGTGCTATTTCGATGCAATTTATGTACGTGAATGAAAAGGATCAAAAACACATTATTGTAATACAATCTTATCTTTTTCGGTCTCTTTGAGAACACGCTTTTTATACAACATGTAACAGAAAGGGTATAATCATATGGAATACTGTGGTACGGACCATCAAACTGAACAACTTTCTGTGTGGGACCACCATCGAAATCGTAAAAAAATAATCAGCTGTCCTATACAAAATTTCAATACCTACTCGACCCAAATGTAAAGGACAGCTGATTATTTTTTTACGATTTCGATGGTGGTATATTTTGAAGGCTCATTCATGTTGTATTGTTTTACATTCAACAACAAAACTAAATTTGCTTTTTATAGTATGTTAATGGAAAACAAAGTTAGTGCTGCAGTTTAATGAAAAAGTCCCATAACTCAAAAACTAATCATCAAATTTTATTCAACCAATTTTGGTTAAAAGTTTTTTTTACGTTATACAATCCTACATTTTTTCAGAATTTTCCTCGTCTTTCTTTAGAAATTAGAGCCCTTCTAATTTTACCGCTTTGGAAGTGTCTATCTGTCAAACGATTGACTTTGAGAAAAAATGGTTTTAGGAACCTCAATGTAATTTTTAAAGATCTATCTATATTTTTAAAGACACCCCGTACGTATAGGTTTTATGTTTTTTTTTTAGTTTCAATTCCATGTAGTTTCATGTGGGAATCATCAAATAACTCCTCCCGCTCTGGGCGGAGCAGGAGTAGTGTCAGACTTTTACTGACTAAAACCTATCCATGTTCCTTCATCGCTCTTTATGTTCCGGGGCCCCGATCTCTCTTTCGAGTTTATTATTGTACAAAAAACGTATAAAGCGGTTTACAGTATACAACTACCTACCAAGTTTAAACTTTGTAGTCCTAATAGTTTCGGAATAAAATGGCTGTGACATACACGGACAGACATGACCAATCCATAAATGTTCCGTTTTTTGCCATTCGGCTACGAAACCCTAAAAAACGGATATTTATATAAAGAGTCTAACAAGACCCTTAACAGGCCGAAAGGCACTTGTTCTCCCCGTCATTGCGGGATTTTTTTTTCCAGACCATACCTGGGAACCTTCTAGTTTCGTATTGGGGGTCGAAGTTCCAACTTTTTCACTTGTTTTTAAATAAATGTTTTTAATGTATTTTTTTTACTTTAAACACCTCCACGACCCCCGTACTATTCAATTCATCAATCATCACAATGTTTTGAGTGCGTTACATTGACTCCTATCAATTTTTCACCCTAAGAAAAGAAGTCGTTTCCCAGCAATATTTTTTGCGTAAAGTTACATAGTTAATGTACATAATGCATAGTTGACGGCTTCGTGAAGGGTCCATTACACCCTGTATACCATTTCGTTTTGACTGCCTGTCTAAGAAGGTCCATTAGAATGACTGAATGTATCAGGGAACATATTTTAAACTTACACCGGTATTCTTAGTCGTGGATTGAACTTATGTCGGACTTCACACGCCTACATTCTGCCCCATTAGACATATTGACAGCTACAGTTTGTTTATAATTTGACATAAGAGCCTTTGAAAAGCGGGATTATAAACAAATTGTAGCTGTCAATATGTCTAATGGGGTGGAATGTAGGCGTGTCCAGTCCGACTTAAGTTCAATCCACGACTAAGGCCGCATTCCGAATTACAAAATAATCACTCACAGCGCTCACATCTATATTTGCGTTCCGTTTTAGATATCACGATTATGACAGCGGAGAGCTGTCATCAATTCGGAACGCTCGTGAACGCGTTCACAGTGAACATAACCCCAAACCGAAACCTTTCACAAGACCTATTTTTGAAAATGTACGATATTATCGTACATTTTCAAAAATAGGTCTTGTATGTTGGTTGACTCTGCTGCACATACAACCTCCAAGTTCAATTAACCCCATTCAATTACTATTTCATGAAAAAGTCACTTAATGGGGTTAAATGAACTTGAATGATTATAATTCTGTAACTTCATACGTGTTACTGGCGCGTTTGTTATTTTCACCAACATACAACTTGACACTGATCTGCAAATCGTAAGAAAATTTAAATTTCGCGGGCTACCCTTGCGCATCCACCATAACAAAACAACACAACTGTCATTTTTGACAGCGCTCACGGTGATATTTATTTGGGGCATGGTCGGTGTAATCCCAAGATGGCGCATGTCATGACGTCATCTATGACGATTCAAGGGATATCAATATCGCGCTCACGGTAATACGGAACGGGTTTATGGACGCTCAAATCGATTACAGCGTAATTCGGAATGCAGCCTAAGAATACCGGAATAAGATTTCTAATTTTTGCGCGCAGATGAATACTGGATCAAAAATATTTTGCCAACGAGCCTCGTATTAATGGACTAACACGACCCATATTACTATAAACCAATAAAAACATAGTATTATTTAGTTTTCCAATTATTCGTGGTGTTGTAACACGAGTTAATACCCAATTTGAAGCCCAAACTAACCCTTAACTGGGATTGGTTGGCTTCACAAAACTATTTAAATTAGACGATTTATTATTTATGACTATACTTCTATGGAAAAGTTGGCATATTACGCTAAGTTTTATCTTTAATACCGGTTGATTGGCAGAGTATAAAATGTAGTGGCTGATTATATGAGATGTGCTATGTGCTATTGATAGGGATGTGACCATCTTCGTTGCATGTGTGTGTATTTTGTGTGTTCGAATAAAAGGCGTTATGAGGATTAAATTGAGATAATTATTGAAATAGAATTATATTTTTTACACTTTGACGGACGCCTTGCTCTACCCAAACTTTTAATTTTCTAATTTCAAATTAGTGTTTTTTTTTTCCTTTTTAATGCTAATACTTCTGTACGGAATTCTTTTTTGTCTTCTCTGAGGAAGACAGGTACCTATGAGGTACTTTAAGTAGCGCGACGGGTATCTTCCTACGATGTATAGGTACGATGCACTAAATTTTTTTTTTAATAATTTTATAAATATATATTCTTCTGTCCGATCAGGAACAAGGTTAGAAAGATGATGATCTGGCATGATGTCGACGAGACAAAAGGTATAGAGATTTATTTATTTATACATCTTTTTTTTTAGATCTGTGCTACCTACCATAACAAAAACATCATATCATTATCAGAACCCATAGAAGCGTGATGTAAAACTATAAGTAAGTAGGTACAGGTTAGTTCTGTGCTCGCCGGTTGTGGCTGCTAAACCAAGGCAATCGCTAAACTGCGAAGTAGCTTGATTCGCTAAAATCACAGAAAGTTGGGATGAGGCTAAAGTTGAGTCTTGGCTCAGCAGTTGACTTCTGTGTTTCGAACACGTTTAAAGCAAGTGTTGGCTTCGGAAAACATGTTTGTTGGTTCAGCGCTTTCAAAGTGCGGATTACAACTGCTGGAGCGCGGTAAAGCTCACAATCTAGGTGACTTGAATCCCGTACGAGCGATTAGTAAGTTGTGCTACTATTTACAGTTCCGTACTAAGAGGGTGCCAAAGAGCCTTCTTCGCCCCTATCTGTTTGTTGAATTCTGATTAGGTAAGCTGACTGCCTCGTTGGTGTAGTGGTCGCTAGTGTTACTGCTGAACATGAGGTCCTGGGTTCCATTCCATGGGCGGGCTAAGTGTTATTTGGTTTTTTCATGAATCCACAGAGATTTGATTTGTGCCCGGTTGATGGCAATATGTTCGCCCGTAATTCGCCGTGTAATGTGGGTGTATAAAGGGTGTAACTAAGACCCTTAACGAAGCCGAAAGGCACTTATTCTCTCCGTCATTGCGACCATTATTTTAGTTTTAGGCCATACCTGGGATCCTTCTAGTTACGGAGATTTTGGGGGTTAAAGTACCCACTTTTTCAAAAGCTTTTTTTTTAAATTCATCATGTTTTTAAGGTAAGATTTTTAACTTTAAACACCTCCACGACCCTCGCACTATTCAATTCATCCATCAGCACAATGTTTTTAGTTCGTTATATTGAGTCCAACCGATTTTTCACCCCAAGAAAAATTAGCTGTTTTTAGCAACAAAATTTTGCGGAAAGTTACCTACTTAGTTTGATGTACATAATGCTTGGTTGGCGGTTTCGTGAAGAGTACGTTTACACCTTGTATACAAGGTGGAGTTTTGTGATGGGGTGGTAAGGGCAGGTTACCTGTGTAGTGGGGTTGACAACGAATGCTCGCACATATGACCCGACATACGCCGGCGTGGCGAACAGTGCTGCCAATATCCAAATGCCGATGGCAGTCGCCACCGTCAGCCGGGTAGCACGTCTACTCCCTCCTGAAGAGAAGAAAAAAAACATCATTAGGTACCGACCATATCCGCAACGCCACACTGCGTCACAAAACGCCAAACAGTGCCAAAATGACCACGATGGAACCTTATCATAGACAGAAGGCGACGCGGCTGACCTAGCAGGAGATGGTGGGACGAACTGGACAGAACCAACGACCAGTGGTCCACATTAGCCCTAGATTGAAAGATGTGGAACTCATGGGGTGAGTTTGGATGGGATAACAGTAACAGGTACCACCAAGGGAAGGTAACTATTTATATTTCTTAAAGGTTCATTTTCATTGGTCGATATGCAGCATGCGGGGACTCCCCCGCATGCAGGGTAACGACTAGTGGATTTCATCGGTCGGAATAAAGTATACGTAGACTCTGACTGTGAGGGACCGCACGTCGACTAATGAAAACGGTTCCCCGAATGCGGCCCCTTGGCTTTAGGAACATTGTTAAATTGTACCATTAAATAATACCTAGTGTAAAAAAACTGATCTAAGTAATACATTCGTACCCGTACATCGAATGGACTACATTCTTCCAGCTTAGTTAGAAAAAAAAGTAAGTACCTAGATTTTCGAATTTGCACCCTACTACGCCTAGGGATATATGCGTAAAATTATGTTAATGTACAAAACGTAAAACAATCGCGAATAAAAGTGTAAGTTTCCCAGCCCCTTACTACCAACAAAAGCTCAATTAACGATTGGCGTTATTATTGTCATTGTTTAGTGTTGCCATAAACCAGACGTAGCAAACAGTTGCCAGTAAATACCAGAGGTCGTAAATCAAGGAGATTTATTTCTTTTAGGAGGCAGGTATAAGGAAATATTAACTGGCATTTTACTTGGTTTATGTACACATATTTCCCGTGAAGAATTATGCTTTTATTTAGGTTTTCCAATGGGGAAACGTGTTGTTATTGAAAGTTGGGTTATTTGACAGGCTGTCGTTTTGCATCCTAGTCAAATTCAAGGAGGTAACTACAAAAAGAGCACAAATTATGGGAATAAATGACGTCACGTCTGTAAGCAATTACTATTTAAATAATAATATTTCAATATGAATTTAAGTAAGTGCAGGCATTTGAAAGTGTTAAAAGTGCGTAATTTGACTAGTAAAAGTAATTACTTGAGTTCAATAAAACTAGATAAATTGATTAAATATTGTTTAATGATGAAATACTTATAAATTAACGTAAATTCAATTTCAAACCATTAAAATTAAATGTTTAGTAAATACTTTCGACTAAGAATTAATTCGTCATCCTAATGGCTGAAAATGGCGCCCCTCTCTTTGGTAACATAGACACAGAGCTGTCGAGTAAATGGAATACTGTTTTCGGAGTTAGTATTTTTGTAACCGTCGAGCTGTACAGTGCAAATAAAGTGTGTATCCAAGTCTCAGTGTCTTTTCTTTCACGTCGATGCTAAAGCATACACATGTGTCGTAAGTCGTAACCATAAGTACGTGTCGGCAATAATTAATGTGTTTTAATTAAGTAAAACTATATTTGGGGCAAGTATTTTCAATTACAGCTTAACAATAAAAGATTAACAAACCAAGCCTTAAGGATTTTTTTTTTCGGTTGGTATTTCTTCAAATAACTCCTCCCGCTCGGGCTGAGCAGGAGGGCGTGTCAGACTTTTACTGACTAAAACCCATCCATGTTCCTTCCTTTGCCCTTTGTGTTCCAGGGCCGCGGTATCTCTTTCGAACAGTCCCGCAACCTTGGCAGGCATCGGTCCTTTCGGACCCCTTCCCGTTTGCTGACATCTATGTGAGGCGCGCGTGGAACACGAACGCGCCGTCGACACGGCAAGCCTTAAGGCTTTGGTTGCTGATCAAACAGCAATATAGCTAGGAACATAATACAAATACAAAACTACAATTGAAAATGATTATACTACGTATGACAGGGGTCCAATCGAATTGAAAAGCGTTTTTCTTGTGTCA
Source organism: Eugnorisma glareosa (assembly GCA_947578425.1). Lineage (NCBI taxonomy): Eukaryota > Metazoa > Arthropoda > Insecta > Lepidoptera > Noctuidae > Eugnorisma > Eugnorisma glareosa. The sequence goes on from OX387976.1 coordinate 4,076,273, forward strand.
TTTTGACGTCATTTACATGTTGCCACAAAGCCCTTTGAAAAGGCTGTTGGATTTCTTAGTGAAGAAAAATGTTTCAGAAAATATGTATTATGCGAGAAACGACTGTCAAAGATCTTCAAATGAAAGCCGAATCCAAAGCGTAAAACGTGCTTTCCGAGGCATGGAGAAAACTCGAAAGACCAACCTCTAGAAAATTTACCTGTGCAACCTTCAACTCCAACTGTCTTAGAACAAAAAAGTAAAGGACAGCTAGTGCTGTCAGTGTCAGCATTGTCCCGAACACTGACAGCTGTTTCAGTTACTTCTGATATAATCCTATCAGTGACAATAAACGTCACTGTACTGTAAAATTGGAGAGTAAATGGCGATGTATGGACACTTTAATCATAATATCTGGCTGTTAAGTCACGTGATGCTCAAATCGGAAGCTCTGTTATAATAGGCTTCCTAATTAATTCCTGAAGCGTATAGCTGACGTAAGCATAGAATAATAATCCCGACTTATAACTTCAGTACAGCGTTCGTTGAATAAGTATGTATGGCGGAATATTAGGCTGTGTTTACACTTTGGTTTTTAAATTAATCTCGAATTATAAGAGCGCGAAAATACCTTTTTTTTTCGGATGGGAAATCATAAAATGACCTCTCCCACTCGGGCGGAGTGGGAGGGAGTGTCAGACTTGTATTGACAAAAACCCATTCATGTTCCTACTTTTTTCCCTTTACGTTCCAGGGTCGCGGTGTCTTACAAACAGTCCCGCAGCCCTGGCAGGCAGAAAATACCGTACTTAAAAATGATGACAAAAACTTGCAATAAAAAAGTGTTTAAAAAAACGAGAGCCGTGAGCAGGAGAATTTAGAAAGGAAGGAATACCAATTTTTTAACAGGTTATAGAAGTATGAGAAAGGGGGCATAAAGTTCCTCATCTTTTATTGAAAAGGGGAGATTCTCCGACCAGACGAGACTTGTGTCTGCCCGACGGTTGTTGCAGGTAAAAGTAAATTAAAATAAAATTATGTTCTTCTCGCGGATAACTTTACTTGATGTTCTTCGTATGTGGCGTTGCAGAGCCGGTTTCAAGGATATCTTTGTATTTATCTGTTGGACCAGCTCATTGATACGGACCTAAAATGAATCGCAAGTATCTACGCCAGTGGTGACATGACGTAACGTACGTAAGTCTACCCCACACCACAGCGTGCTTCTACAGAGCCGTGATGTTTACAGCTCAAGGCGAGGACGACATTCAATGTCTGCACGCAGCGGAGTTGAGACGTCCTGGAACTATACCCGATTCATTGTGCTCTGTGTGCCGTGTTATTGTGTTACATTGTAATTTCAAATAATTTGTTAGTTTAATAGAAATAGTGTATCGCACCCAGTGTGTTTTCATTGTACGAAACCCATCTTCTGCCCACATGATGTACGAGCCTAATGGAATAAATCCTGACAATCCGACATATCTATTTAAATATGGATGTACTGATTAGCTCAAATACTATACAGATCAGTTTTTATATACACTGGTCTCTAATTACATACATAAGTTACTAGGAAGAATCTTCAGCACGCGTTCTTTAAAATAGTCCCAGTATAAACGAGTCCTTACTGAAGATCTCAGCATATAACAAGGAAATTCGGGAGTATTTCCAGTGTTATTTCATAGCACTAGGTTACTCGTTTTGAATACGTCGTACGAATTACCAGAATCTACCTGAATATTTCATGAGTAGGGTTAAAGCATTTAGATGTAGGTCCCAATCCTCCTATAGGTACGTTTAGTAAGCCCCAGGTTTCACATACATACATTTTATTTAACCTCTTGTAATTGGAGACCACTTTCAAAAACCACAAACCAGTCCACACCAGCAAAATCCAAATTCAAATTTTCTTACGTTAATTGCATTCTGCGGTCAGTGTCGTCAGGCTGTATGTTGTACAAAATACGATTTGCTACCGTAACACGTTTATATTTACAGAATTATAATAACTAAAATCATCAATACAACCTTCTAAGTTCATATAGTTCAATTGAATGACTATTTCTTGAATAAGCTTTGTTACGTTAAAAGGTTACGGTCGGTACAAACTGACACTGAGCTGCGAATGGGAGCTATCGCGTATGAATTCGCCGCTAGAGGCGCTAGTGTAGGACGGGGGCACCGAAATGTCAGATATCATAGATTTTTCGCGCATTGCGTGCTGTTTTACCACGTATTATTACAAATATTCACGATTGTGGTCTAGATTGAGCCATTCCTGATTAATTATGACTTGAAGATTATAAGTAGCAACCTAGAATCTTAATTTTCAGTACTTGGAGGTAAAATGATTTTTAAATGTTTCATGCTTGCTAATTGTATGGAGAATATTGTACTTAAATATATGAACCTGAAGTTTACACTAAGTTTTTATACGTAATAAAATAAACTTTTTATGAAGTTATTGGTACTTTATAGTATAAAATAGAATTATTGACAGGACCTTAAAAGTGTTTTTTTTTTTTCTTTTTTACGAAATCATCAAATAACCCCTCCCGCTCTGGGCTGAGCAGGAGGGAGTGTCAGACTGGCGCTTCTCCCCTACAGGGCAGCAAGAGATTGACCATGGAGTCACAGCATCATGCCGAGCTAGAGCCGTTTTTCGTGGGTATGTGATGCGTACTTTCCTCCTATTGTATTCCGTTTTTAGGGTTCCCAAGGGATAAAAACGAGACCCTATTACTAAGACTTCATTGTCCATCTGTATGTCTGGCTGTCTGTCAACAGGCTGTATATCATGAACCGTGATAGCTAGACAGTGGAAATAAATATTTAAAAGGGGCTCCCATACATAAAGTTTTTTTTTTTTTTGGTAGTTTTTTTTTTAGTTTTACGGAACCCTTCGTGCGTGAGTCCTGAGGAGTTTACTGTTACATTTCATAATATCTAGAACCACTCGTTTTAATTTTTGTTTTATTCTTAAAACCTATGTACTTATACTTAAGCTATGTTGTACACCGAAGCTGTTGGTGAACCTATATTTATAAATAAATAAAAAGTTTATTGTCTTCTGCGTCATGTTTATTGCGTAACTAAATTAATTGTCTTTGTTTCTATCAATGCGGTTTAGTGACTACAAACTTATAGATGTTTTCCTTAACTGTTGAGGCAAATAGTGGTAACAGAAGATCGTTTTTTGCTAGCTAAGTCAGTGAGACCTACTTTTGAGTTTAAAATGAATAAACTATTGTCAAAATGGAATCAATCAAACCTCAGATTAGCAAACTGAACAGCTAGCGGACTGAAAATAAGAATCTTCACTCCGATCGGTATTGGTGGGGAGTTGGTTACAGGTTAAGCCGCGCTTGCCTGGGCTGGTCCGTGGATGGGTGACCACCCATTACATACCAAGTTTCTTCCATGCCTCGGAAAGCACGTTAAGCTGTTGGTCCCGGCTGTCAATTGTAGATCTTTGACATTTGTTACAGGTAGTCAGTGGCCCGAAAGTCTGACAACCAGTCTTACCAAGGGGTATCGTTTTACCCATTACTAACTGGGTTATGGATGTCAGATAGGCAGTCGTTCCATGTAAAATACTGATATTCAGCTGCATCCGGTTAGACTGGAAGCCGACCCCAACAAAGTTAAAAGTCGATGACTCCGTTTGGCGTTGAAAAATTATGTAAAGTCCAAACATGTAATAAAAAACCAAATCTAAGTGCTCATTACGTGAACGGAAGGAAACTCGATTGCTAATTTTGATAGCAATAAGATAAAACTGCTTGAAATGTTTGAAAGTCCGAATTACGTGTCTAAACAAGATGTCATGGAGATTGTTGAAAATTTCATCTCTTCTGCAAGTGAAGGAGAAGAATGGTTGAATTTGTTTGTTTTTGCGGTTTGTGTGAGTACAGACATGGGTTAGGAATGTGCCATGCTCAATCTTGAATGAATATCGTAAAACGTAAATTATAGTAGCTTCATTGATGTTTTCAGCATGAAGGAATCTATTTTTTCATTCCTGGGGGGTTACTATGACGTCTTAAAGCAGTAGTAATTCCAGTGTGGGAAAGAGACAGAGCTATACTGGCGCCATCTCTTTCTCACACTGGAATTACTCCTGCTTTAAGACGTCATGGTAGGCCACCTGTACTATGTAAACAATTAATTGTGATATCATGGAAGAGTAAGTGCAATGGGTGTTAAAATACCCTTAATGAAGCCGAAAGACACATGTAGATACTCCCCGCCACTGTGGCGTTTCCTCACCCTGGCTATAACCTTTTATTTACGGAGATATTGAAGGTCAAAGTTTTTCAAAAGATTTTTTTTAAATACAGTTTTTGTTTTGTTTGTTTACTTTAAATACCTCTATGACCTCTGTATTCAAAGCATCCATCAGCACAATGTTTTGAGTGCGTTACATTGACCGCTACCGTAAACCGCGATCCATTAGACCCAGCTTCCAGCTCAGTTCCAGCAATAATTTTTGCGCAGAATTACGTAGTTTGATGTTCAGAATGTTTGGTTGACGGCCTGTTTTCAGCTTGTAGATAGTTTCAATGTTAGTCAAGTTTCAGTTTACTGGAAATTGATTAAAAAAACCAGCAAAGCACTTCGGAGACCAGTTAATCTTTTGCTTTCAGGCTCCAAGTTTAATCACTATTTTAATTTGATTTTCTTTTTAAGTAAGACTGCCTCATTGGTCTAGTGGTCGTAAGCGCGATTGCTAAATAGATATGAGGTCCTGTTTACACCCTGTATAAGGTACTAATTAAAAAAACATCTCATAAAATTTTTGTCTGTCTGTTTGTTCCGGGTAATATCTGAAACGGCTGGACCGATTGACGGAATTTTAATGGCAGATAGCTCATGTTATTATGAAAAGTTAACAGAGAACATTTTTGAAATGTCTTTAAAAAAAAAAGATAATTGGAAATTTCTGTTTCTATGGCAAATCTAAAATCGGTCTTATTTAGCTGTAACACTATTTTTCTAAAATGTTCTCGAAGTTTCATTAAAATCGATACAGTCATTTCGAAAACAAATAAGTTCAAAGTTTGTATGAAATGCCGTCAGACGTCATTAACGTCTGACGGCGTCTCTTAAGGTAGTCAGTAAATAAAGCCGGTAACGAGTTTTCACTCAACTTAGGTAACCAAGACGAGGATTAATTTAAACATGGCAGCCTGACCTAGTCTCGATTGAATCTAATTTCTTGGGGACTTTTCAGATGGGCTGATAAAAACTTTGATCTTATAATATTATGGTGACTAGATGACGAATTTTTAATTAGTACAGTTAAAAGGAGCTTAAAGTGCGTATTAACGAGTTATGTAATTTAGATTGTGAGTTAACTAGAAACTAGTCATACTAGCACAGAACCGTACTTATTAGCTACTAGCTGTTGCCCGCGGTTTCGCTCGCGTTTTGGTCGGAATTATCCCACACGCACGTTGTAAATATAGCCTATGGCACTCGGGGATAATGTAGCTTCTTATAAGTGAAAGAATTTTCAAAATCGGTTCAGAAGATCCAGAGATTACCCCCTACAATCTCACAAACTCACAAACTTTACCTCTTTATATTATTAGTATATATTTAGGCTAAAAACGGAATTATAGAATACCAACAGGAGTTAAGTATATTAAGTATAGGCTAAAAAGTCATTATCAATTATAAATGGAGTTTGACACGCGTTGAACGTTTTTTTTAATTAGTTAATGTAGTAAGCAAACTTAATAAAGTATAATATCTACTTTTTTCTGCGATTTCATTTATTCCTTCTAATAAATAAAGTTATGAACACTCTTAACTTAACTATACACATAAAAAAATAAAAACTATAATACAACGTAACTAACAACAGTGTAAAATAAAGCATCAGTATTTTTCTTCTCAGCGAAGTCAACTGGTAATGTGCCCAAAGGACTGGCAGCATTGCTACATTGTAGGTATGTCAATACTTAGCCTCTGGCCAAAGTAAAAACTCACCTCAGTGTGTCAAAAGACTATTTCTATAAGTGGATTAGACACTTTTACACGCAAATTTTTGGTCATCATCGTATCAGCCCGGAATCACCCATTGCTGGGTATAGGCCTCCCATATTTTCTGTGCGTCCCTTATCCAGGTATTTCCCGTGACGTTGACGATGTAGCCGTTGTTTTAAAATTAGATTGCGCCACCGGCAGTTCCTAGTCAATAGTCAATCCGAGGAAGACAACTCCGTCGTTATTTTCTTGGCACCACATACGCTTGTTCTACAATCTCGTTCCGCGATTTATGAGTTTAGGAAATTTCGCTCGTTCCCGATGTTTCACAAGTGGCTGAAACTGCGTGTTTGTGTTTACGAAACGACTTGTTTATTTCGTTGATACCTAATATTGTATGCACTGTCGACTGTATAGGCAATATAGAATCGGCGAAGCGTCGAAGCATCGAAGTTTCATCAAGGGGTATCGTATCGCCTGAAGAATCCCTCACGAAGAAACCCAATTACCTACATTTTTATTCAACTGGGAATCTAAGCAGCAGTCGCGCTATTGATAGACCATCATCATCTGTCAAGCCTTAGGCACCTATGTTGGGGTCGGCTTCCAGTCTAACATCCGGTTAGATTGCAGACTAGCAGCTGAATAGCAGTTTTTTTTTACTTGGATCGATTGTATGTCTGGCCTCCACAACCGAGTTAGCACTGAGTAATACGATACCCTTTGGTTAGACGGGTTAACTGACTTTCGGGCCACTACCTAATATGGGTGTAACAGATCCCTTAACGAAACCGAAAGGCAGTTGTTCTCCCTGTCATTGCGATCAATTTTTTTCTGGATTTATTACCTTCTAGTTACGGAGATATTTGAGGTCAAAGTAACAACTTTTTCAAAACTTTACAATACATTTTTTTTAAGAAAACAACTTTACTTTAAATACACCCTTTACTAACTATGTAATCATCAGCACAATATTTTGAGTGCGTTACATTGAGTTATACCGTAAAACGTGATTTAAAATCCCAAAAAAAAAAACATTTCCCAGCAAAAAAAAAAATTGCGTAGATTTACTTAGTTAGTTACTAGTTTGAAGTACAGAATGCTTGGTTGACGGCTTCATGAAAAAGGTGTACAAAGACTCGCCGTTTACACCTTTGATGTCGACTGTCTAAGATCTACAAATGACAGCCGGGATAAACGACTTAACGTGCTTTCCGAGGCACGGAGCAATAATTTTAAGTGACTCGACTAAGTTGTTTTCGCTTTTAGTGCCATCTTTAAATGTCCATCCACCCTAACATTACGATTGCAATCACGTTTGTAAGTTCATCAGCATATTTCTGCTCTTGTAGATATTATTTGGGGTCGGCCAATATATTTTTTTCTTATATTCTCCCATATCAGCCGTCCCGGTATCGTTTTCTCCGTATCCTCGTCTATAAGTTCCACACAGCTAGGTCTACCAGTGTTTTGTCATCTTAACTCGTCTTCTAGACTTATCAGACACTAGTGAAGAGCGTGAGTGAGGATTTTATTTAAAAAAAAAACAGAATGTCACAAAAGTATCTGTTCCTCCCCCCGTTTAGGCTGCGTTTCGTTTTGCCTCTAAAATGAGGTGTAAGGCCCTCGCGGGCCTGTGGACGGTGAGCTATGGGCTAGCTTGCCGTCCGTCCGTCTTATGACGACAGGCCGTGTCGACGGCGCGTTCGTGTTCCACGCGCGCCTCATAGAGAGACAGCAAACAGGAAGGGGTCCGTAAGGACCGACGCCTGCCAGGGTTGCGGCACTGTTCGAAAGAGATACCGCGGCCCTGGAACACAAAGGGCAAAGGAAGGAACATGGATGGGTTTTAGTCAGTAAAAGTCTGACACTCCCTCCTGCTCAGCCCAGAGCGGGAGGGGTTATTTGATGATTTCCCATCGGTAAAAAAAAGGCCCAATTTACAATGCCGCATAATAGAATGAAAGCGACGTTTTATAACGATAGTTTACAACGTTTATTGAACTTCAGACTAGCATATTCTTGGGAATTCCTGCAGTTAGTAGCCTTTATCTAGTTAGTACTTTACTCAATTGATTCAATTTGTTATGCTTTGTAAGCTTTCGTTAAAAAAAATGCATCCATTTCTTTCCGCAGCAATATAAATTGAGCTGTATTCCAACCGGAATTTAATGCGAGAAAATCAAAACCATGAGATATTTCTTCATTTAAATTGCTCTTATACATAGCAGTGATATTTTGTTGTTTAACATTTTGAATTGTCCTTTTAACAACTGTTTTAATGCGCTTACATAGTTGCCCCGAGGTATTTAATAATTACGTGCAGTTTTGATGGTATACACGGCGGCACATGAAGCTGTAAATTTACAGTATAACTTGGCCTCGCTTTGTATAGATTTCCTTTAAAATGAGAGATAAACTAGATAAACGGGTTTTGTATAGCTTAAAGTTTGTAAGTTTGTATGTAGGGGGTAATCTGCAGAAGTACTGATCCGATTCCGAAAATTCTTTAACTTACGGGAAGCTACATTATCTCCGAGTGTTATAGGCTATGTTTAAAACGTTCCCGTGTGTTAATTTCCGTACATAACGGGAGCGAAGCCGCACGCAAAAGCTTATTATACGTACTATGTGGTGTTCACTACGGATCCATTCTCTGTCTTTGAAATAAAAACCATATTGACTTACATAACGTGCGTTGTATTTAGGGAAATCACTCATACAATTGACGGTTTACGAGTTGACAATTAAAATCGATACGATATTTTATAACTATAAACATTTCAATTAAATCTGGCCCACATTCCCTTTATAAATACATCCATTAAAAATTGACCTCGGACAGACACAATAAACAGAGTACTGTGCACTGAGCACGCAAATGTGTGGGCGCTCATAAAACTGAACAACTCGATTACTTAGAATAGATTCAATGCACTCGGAGTCGAAATCGATATTCGTTAGCGAGTCCGGAATTCGGTATCTGCTTTCTATTCGGCACGGAATTCGATTTTAGAATAACGAAATAGGATTTTATCAAGTGCTGTTGGTTTTCAATTAAAAAGATAGAGTGGTCAAGTGCGAGTCTGACTCGGTTACAACTTCAAATGAATAACTGTGAAGTGTTATTAATTTTGGTCCGTTGCCGTCTAGTTGAACTAAATGGAATATTTCACTGAGCTATAATTCAAAATTAATTTTTCATTTAACTCGAAGCATATTCTCCCTTTGTATTTAGAATGATAATTTCAATAAGTGAAAGCAGTGAAGTGTAATATTTTACAAAAAAATTTAATTTAAAATGGTCTCGTTAGGTGCGTGTACAACAGTTCCTTGGTTTGATTTGTTAAGCACTTAGAATAGAAAAAAGTGTATTGTCTGTGTACGGCTAGAAGCATGTTTTCAAGTATTTATACTCTGTTAATTATAGAAATGAAAGCAGCGGCGGCCCAGTGGGGGCGGCCCCGACTTACGAACAGTAGGTCGTGGGTTCAAACCCCGGCAGGCGCACTACTTTGTGTAATATATTTCTTCACCACTGCTCTCAAAAACGGTAACGGAAAACATCGTGAGGAAACCAGCTGTCCTAGAACCAAAAAATAATCGAAGAAATGTGACATCTACCAACACGCACTGGGCCCGCGTGGTGGATAGCTAATTCCCTCTCAGAGAGAGGAGGCCGTGTGTCCCAGCAGTGGGAACATTATAGGCTGATTATGTTTATGTTTATGCTAATTATAGGAAAAAATGTGAAAGAAGTTTCCGTTGGGATTCCTGGTTATTTCAGACTGCTATAAGGATTAGATTATTCAATATAAATACTAGTCAGCAGTATAGACTGAACTCTTATTCCATTGAAACTCTCTAATTTTCTAGGTTAGCTCAAGGTCAAAGTGTGACAGCTGATGTTCCTCTTAGTAATAGAATCAATTTGCTAGTATTTGCAAATATTTAGAATGCTAGTTCACGGGTGTTCTGTGCTCTGAGTATTCACACATATTCTTAGGTATGTACAAGAGAGCCGTGCTTGACAGAGGCGTGGCAACCGTGATGGTCTTTCAAAACATGATCCAGCCTCTGAAGTGCCTGAAGAAAGCCTTCACAAAGCCATCAACCAAGCATTATGTACATCAAACTAAGTAACTTTTTCGCGAAAATTATTGCCGTGAAACGACTTTTTTTTTTGGGTTGAAAAATTACGTTTTACGGTAGGACTCAGTGTAACGCACTCAAAACATTGTGCTGATGGATGGATTGAATAGTACGGGGGTTGTGGAGGTGTTTAAAGAAAAAAAACTTACATTAAAAACATGTATTTAAACAAAAACTTGTGAAAATGTTGGAACTTTAACCCCAATATCTCCGTAACTAGAAGGGTACCTTCTGTGTGTGAAGGGTGTGGTCTAAAAGAAAAAAAACAATGACGGGGTGTCTTTCACTTGATGTGTGCCTCGGTCACACATCAAGTGGAACATCCCTCTAGTTTGTCTTGTTTGGAAACGTCCCTCAAGGTACGCGAGTTCTCAGAACTTAGGTTGACTGGTATAAGATAAAGCTGCTCTTTAGTCAGCAAGCGGTTGATGCAACGTCAGTAAACTAGTGTTGTCCATACACTTTAGTGTTATACCGATGTCACTTATTTACTACGAGTATGTACAGACGCCAGCACATCAAGCTACCTGAAACTAACAAATTTTCCTAATCAATCTTAAACCTATTGCTTTAGTGATAAAGTTGAAAATTTATTACAGAAATTTTACAGATTGTAGTAGCTTTATGTGCTGGCATCTGTACACTAAAGCTCTTGACAACCGCCCTAGGAAGCCATCGAATGGAGTTGCTGTGGCTGAAATCGGTTAGATGGCATCAAACACTGTTCTAAGCTTTCACGGTTTAAAACTAAAATTACACTGTCACATGTGGGATATCTTCCGTGATTATACATTATTCTGAGCTCCCGATATTTCGACGCAGTTCGCATGCATCCGCACCTCCAGTCATCCAGAGATCATGGCGATTGCAACAGCGTAATATTTATGGATAATCACGGAAAGGTATCTCGTAAGTGACTCTGCAAGTTTCCCGTTGGTCTCGTGGTCGCAAGCGCGACTGCTGAGCGTGGGGTCCTGGGTTCGATTCCCGGGTCGGGTAAAGTAGTGCTGTTGGGTTTTTCCATTAGAAATTTCTCAGAAGTTGGCGGTATGATACCCCCGTGCCTCCGCCGTTGGCCCTGCGCTTGATCTCTCTCCGTTCGTGTCGGATTGCCGTCCCATCAGACTACGAGAGTAAAGGAACAGAGAGTGCACCTGTGTCTGCGCACACACTTGTGCACTATTATATCTCCCGCGTCGATGGTTAATCTGCGTTGAGATTGGCCGCCGTGACCAAGAGCGATCAGGTCTATATATACAGGATGTACCAGGACCCTTGACGAAGCCGTCAACCAAGCAATAAGTACATCAAACTAAGTAACTTTATGCAAAAATTATTGCTGGGAAACGACTTTTTATTTGGGGTGAAAAATCATGTTTACGGTAAGACTCAATGTAAAGCACTCAAAACATTGTGCTAATGGATGAATTGATGAATTAAAAAAAAGAAACTTGTGAAATAGTTGGAACTTTGACCCCCAATATCTCCGTAACTAGAAGGTTCCCAGGTATGGTCTAGAACAAAAAAATGCTCCCGATGACGAGGAGAATAAGTGCCATTCGGCTTCGTTAAGGGTCTTGTTACACCCTTTGTAAGTTTCGATGGCATCATCATCATGTAATATAAAGTGCTAGCTCGCGTGGATGCTTTAAATTACCTATCCCACACCAAAATCCGTTCAGCAAGGTGTGACAGATATTAGCTAGGAAGTTAAGATTACTCGAAACAAGAGGTGAACAACCTAGACACCTCACCTTCTACCAAAAAGGAGACATTACCATAACACAAAAATAGATTGCAGTATTAGTACAAACATTGAACAATGATTCGCAGAGTTTTGATCCGACGCCAAGGAATACAGACTGGTCAGTGTTAATGGACAGTTCTGTTCTTATAATACCCGATCAAAAAGAACATGCTTATTGATCTGAGTTCGTTGTTACGTCTGTTTGGAACATCTGGACCGGGGAGCGGGAAATTGTGATGTTATAAAGATGTATGTAAGTCCATCTGAATTAGCTGGAGTTCGAAGTACATTCAGGTAGCCAATAGAAAATACTGGTATCACCAGTAGGAAACGTTGGTGGTGACCATCAGGTCAGTGCATATTTAGAAATACTGCTCTACTAAATTATTATGTTTTTTTTGCGGCCTTTAACAGATATTTTGTAATAAAAGTATATCGACCTGACCCTGCTTGGGCCAGTTGTCTTTACTTTCAATTCACGACATGTGAATTGAAAGTAAAGCTATAACTTTTAAATAAAATAAAAGTTTTTTTTTTAACTTGCGGAATACCTTCAGTATCTCCGTAACTAGAAGAAAAAGAGAAGAGTTCCTCTGGCTTCGTGAAGGGTCTCGTTGCACCTATTATGTAGGTAAGTAATTCAGAACTATACTAAAGCAAATATCAGGGGGCCTAAAATGGAAGCTTTATCAGAATCATAATATGAATCACGTTAAAAAATTTAAATTCGTAAAGTGGTCTCTATGGGTATGACCACAAAGTTCATTTTAAGAGTTTTAAATTTTTAACGTGATTCGTATTATGATTCTGATAAAGCAGCCATTTTAGGCCCCCAGGGGATCTAAAATCGCCGCTTTATCAGAATCATAATACGAATCACGTTAAAAAATTTAAAAAAACCTTAAAATGGTCTTTTTGGTTAAGAACACAAAGTCCAATTTAAGAGTTTTAAATTTTTAACGTGATTCACATTATGATTCTGATAAAGCAGCCATTTTAGGCCCCCAGTAAGTACTATCAACAGTTAACCTTCATTACGAATATTATTTGATTTGGAAACTAACTAACATTAAACTAACTACGGTTGGGTTTGGCGACAGTATCTACTTTATTGTTTGGATTGTTCGTGATTAACTAGTTCATTAGTTTTTGTTTACATAAACCACGGTGTACCTAATTGAAATAATTGAATATCTCTGAATCGGTCATTGCTCTAAAACGCGAAAAAAAAAACAAGTTTGCCTTGAATGTCGAATTATGCGAAAATGTTCGGAGCAGCTGATGTATTTTTCGCAAAGGATGCCGTTTTAGACGTTTTCAGTTATTTAAAGTACATCTTGTTTGTAGTCCAAAGAAAATGTCTGGGTAAACTTAATAAGACAATTTTTACCTTATCATGCATATGAACCACTTATAATACGGGACCAACTCGCAACTTGCTTGTTTGGCAGTGCAAGAATTTCTTTTAAATTAATAGTCATATTCTCATGAAATAACCATTTGTTAGCTTAAGGACAGATACGCTTTACGCCAGATTCGCGTTAGGTCAGATTCGCGTTAGGTCAGATTCGCTTAAAAACAGAATATTCATATAACTGTGAAATTATAACAACGTAACATCACATCCATATACGGGACGAGCCTATTACCATCAACCGGGCAAACTTTCAAATTTTCTTGGGTAGGCAAGGAGTCGGTTATTTGTTGAAAAACTCCTGATGGAAAAAACTAATTACACGTTGCCCGAATTCAGAATCGAATCTAGGAACCCATGCTTAGCAATAGCGATTGTGACCACAAGACAATTGAGGCAGTGACACGCCTCGGCGGCTGCCTGCGACGGTAGGTATTGTCAAAACTTTTCATAGAAAACAAGCGGGTCAGTGCGTGTCACTGCGTAATATACAAACTGACGGCCCGTAACAATTATGACGTGATTCTGAAATTGACGTGATTTTGAAAAATAGAAAACTATAATTTATAGCATTATTTCGTGTACTTTAAACTGTAATATCAGCAAATAAATTTTAAAAATATAGAATTTATAACAGAGTGAAAAGATATTCGATAGTAAGTACCTAATTACGATTATAATTTCAACGCTTGTAACGGTCTCGCCGCGGAAGATTTTTACACTCACGGGCAAAACGGGTGCGTTCTCGCATGCGGTTGGCGTGGCACCGGAGTCTGCAGGGGTAGCGCTTTCTATTATGTAGTACGATTTTAGCCTACGACATTTCTAACATAGAGTATTCAAAACTGCGGCACCTATCCCATTGGGGCATCTATCCTACTTTGGAGAGGATAAAAAGACACAAATTCCTCAAAATCTATGAAACTTATGTAAAAACAAAAGGGGTATGTATCATCATAGATTAAAGATCAAAGTTACCATATGCAAAAGACTTATTGCCAATCGATTTTTAATTAATAAGTTATGGCTCCCTATCAAAAAGTGGGGCTGCACGTATCCTGGAATTACCCTTTTTTTTTTTTCGGATGGGAAATCATCATATAACCCCTCCCGCTCTGGGCTGAGCAGGAGGGAGTGTCAGACTTTTACTGACTAAAACCCATCCATGTTCCTTCATTTGCCCTTTGTGTTCCAGGGCCGCGGTATCTCTTTCGAACAGTCCCGCAACCCTGGCAGATCCTGGAATTACCCTAATCTTTTCCAGCGTCTTCAGTACATCAGTCCAAAGGTAGTACGTTAAAAAAAAGAAACAGCTGTTACCTACAATCTGCAATTCAACATTATAATTATCTATACTTATTGTTAGAAACATTTGTGTCTTCATTGCTTTTTACGAGTACCAATTGAATTTTATCGCTACATTAATGTCTCATAGATGTTACTGCACTTTTATGCCACGGTACTAAACGTTCATTTATATTTTATGTCCATCTAGAAATAAAACGTATGAAGTGCATCAACATTTTTCAGACGCCCATAACTAACATCACGTATATTTATAATTCCTAAAGTGTTTAGCCTGAGGGTGTAATGTGTGTGTTTACACACATTTTGCCTATATGTTAAGGGTTTTGGTTTCCGTACTTAGTCCTTAATGTGGCCAATGTGCATGTATTTCGCTTACATAATAGTCCTATTATCGGGCTTAGTCACCAACCAGCTGCCACCCCAAACTGCGGTATACACACACGTTACACACTGTAATACCGTGTTTCTAACCCTAGGTAGTTCCGTAATTACATAACGTGACTCAATACTCGCAACGAATATTGTCAAGTTCAAGTTGTCAAAATTAAAAGTTTTTAAATGTGTTAATGTGTTTTAAGTGTGTGTGTGTTATGAGTTTGTTGTGTTGTGTTGTGTTATACTTTAATATGTTACGGCAATTTAGTACCAGACACAAATCTAGACCAGGTGCTGTTACAGAAGCGTAGATATTTTCTATAATTATGGGTATATCAATTTAAAAAACTCAATTACGCATATACAGGTTATCGAACCCCATAAAACCCACGGTTAGAAGTACCACCCGACTCTTTACGACCGCTACCCAATCGAACAGCAAATGTGATGTAGATTCGATACCAAACAATAATTTCTTGTCAATAACAGATTTGAAAGCATTTCTCTATTCTGTGCCGATGAAGTGAAGATAAATTGAATGCCAATCATTGTGGCGAATATCTGAAACCTAAAAGCCTATGTGGCTCCAATATCTCGTGCGCAAAATGACAGTTTGACTTAATGAAACTACCAACTAGATTTCAAATCAACGCTGTGTCCCCTAAAGGTTTATTCAAAGAACGGCTACCGCCCGCGACCTTGCGTGAATAAATTCATTTTTCACACAATGTCTTTATGAAATGATAAGCTGAAATTGTTATTTTAAAGTACAACTGGTGTAAAAATACCCCTAACGACGCCGAAAGGCACTGGTTCTCTCCGATTATTGTGATTATTTGATTTTTTGGGACCATACTTGGGCTCCTTCTAGTTGCGGATATATTGGGGGTCTAACAACTTTTTTTTTTAAACTCAAGTTTTAAATATTATAACTTTACTTTAAATACGGCCACGACCCCCGTACACCCCCGAAATGCATCTATCAGCACAGTGTGTTTAGCGCGTTATATTAAGTTCTAATTAGGGCTTTCAATACCGGTATTCCGGGATCCGTAATACCGTGATCACGGAATTAATATGGGCCTTTTTCAATACCGGTATTGACGCCCCAATACCGTGATTACGATATTACGAACATTAGATGTGATCTTATTCTATCACTAGTTTTCACCAGCATAAGCGTCCCGCTATTATCTATAGCTCACCTTCCTGCGCCCCACTCAAGACAATACCCGAAATCAAGCTGAACTTATGTCGTTTTTGTTAATATTAGTCAGTTTCGCAAAGGCAACGGGATAACGCGTAGACTTTGTCATTGTGTTGTGAATGTGCTAGCTAATTAAGCAATAGTTACATTTCTACAAATACTCATACCTATGCTGTTACATGAGACATTTCGATAATACGAATAATAAAAAGTTTTCATTTTTTTAAATATTCGACTTTACAAAGTCTATGTGAAATGGCTTCAAAAAAAGGACCAAACAGACAGAATACCCTATTGATATTTTCTCCATGAGTTTCGCTTCATACAGACGAGCCGTATTTAAACAATGCGATGAGTGCATGTCTAAGTAGCTCAAATTGGTTTGTTTTGTAGTGTTCTAGATACATTTTGTGTTCTACTAGACACACTTTTTATTATTGTTCTCCTTTGTCTCTGATATTCATATGTTCAATGTCATGCATTCCTATTATTTGCATGGTTACTCAAATGCCAATGATGTTATTTGATTTCAATTGTAAGTGACTATGCTGTTGGTGTGCTTATCATAAATAAATAAATACGAAGTTGGCGGACTCATCCCATAATTAATTTGTTGTTTTCCTCATCTATGTATTTTTATCTCTTCTTTACTTTATATATTTGGTTTTTATGTATGTATATTTATATATTTATTGCTATTTTTAACCGACTTCCAAAAGGAGGAGGTTATCAAGTCGTCTGTTTTTTTTTTTCATTCTTGGAAATTTTCTGTTCTATTGCACCTACTGTTTTGCCTTTCATCACCTTGTGGTAGACTGGTAGAAAATGCACAATGCATTAAGTCCGCCTTTGTACATTATGTGCATAAAGATAAAGTTTTAATAAAACAATAGTTTCAATAAAAAATAAATATGACACGTGTCATATTTATTTTTTATTGTTATTTTATTAAAACTTTATCTTGCAGTGAAAACCAGCAGCCTTCTTGATCGCGTCTGCCCATCTTGCAGGTGCTCTGCATTGCGCGCGTTTACCTTCTGCCCAGGTAAGTTACGTGACTGAAATGCGGATGTGGTTTTAATTCAGTACCTACCCACATTTATCATGGTTCTGGAACCATGGTTACCTAGGTAGGTACAAAACAGAATTAATACCAATGTTCGGCGCAGACGTTTTGAAAGTACTCAAAAAGATTACTAGTTATACAGGGTGATTGGTAATTAGGTGCATTCCTTGAAATGGGTAAACTTTAATCCAAAAAAGTGGTTGCGCAACAGCAATAGTTAAAAATCGAAGATATTCGTTGTTGTTTGATAAAAATAAAATGTCCATGACTAAATATATTTTTTCTCTTTGAAAAATACGTTTGAAACAAACTTCTTTAAGTCCCATACCACAGCACTTACAAAAAAATTGAACTGTATCTACAAAACGCTCCTTTGAGGAAAATCTCAGCATTCTGAGAAAATAAATTGTTAAACGAATGCACACTTCACTTGTTCTGCAATTCATTATAAGTAGAAAATTCTCAGCACAGAAAACGAGTAAGTAGCCTGTTTGGAATAGATCTTGCAATTCAGAAAAGTCCAAACCAGACCAAAGTTATTTGGTATTCAGGCATCTAATTCCTTTTACAAAATAGATTAGTAACGTCACCTATTTTGTAACAAATTATGTTTATGGAACTGCTCGGCCGAACACTATCTCTTAAAATACAGGTGGTCCTAGTTTAAGAGGCAGGGTTATATAAATTATTGTAAAGATTTTGCAACATTTGTATTGTTTTTTTAGGATATCTGTTACTTTTGTTGGTGATTAAACAATTTTGTTTTTACTATTTTAGTATTGCATTCTCTCGGAATTCATATGTTATGGAGCCGAGAACTTGCATTCTTCAACTCGCATAATTGTGTTGACGATGTTTTTCAATACGCTTTCGAAGGAATAAAATATTAGAACGGAAAGTATTTTTGTTAGGAATTATTAGGAAGCAAGCTTTGTTTTCGCCAAGTTGAAGAAGAAGTAAAGGTATGACGCCACAACACAGCCTAATATGAAAAATAGAAAGTATTTTTGGATTTAGAACTTTGTTCATAAAAGTAAATATTTGTTTTAAATAATCATGTTTATCTATAATATTCTATTTATTTTAAATATTCAAAAAATAATTACGCCGTAAAAACGCATATCTCTTTGCCGAGATTTAAAAAAAATCACCGCTGACTATTTTTTTGTATATTAGATATTTTTTTGTATCCGCCAGTGTGCGGATAAATATTAAAAATCTAGGTGTGTGAAATACATTGCATTGCATGTGGAACCTAATCGTAGTGCGATAAAAACCAGTTTTCAAGAAAGTGTATTTGTTATAACCTTTTTGTTTTTCATCATATAAATATTATGTTAGATAAAATTATTAATATTGCTCTCCTGAGTATATCATGGTATACTGCTTATTCTAAAGGTTTTAAGTTAACATTGATAGCGTCAATGAATATTGACGGAGATGTGAAAGGTTTATTTCTGTTTCTGCTGTCAAAATGATAGTAGGGTAGGTGTATATTAGTGGTAACAAAACCATCATAAGCTGACAGCGCATTATAATGAAACATCTTATTGCGCTAGGCCAGCTCACGGTCAAAGTATTACTGTTGACGTAATGATCTACTGTACGTGAGCTCAAAGGAGATGTTTCCTTTTTGTATGGGACTCCGGCCATAACATGTACAGTTTATAAAAGCTGTGAAACAAACCTCTGAATAGAATAAAGTAACATTTTTTACATAATAATATATGGTTTTTATGCACGCAATAAAAATTAAAAATGTTTGACGTTTGTCGTGAGTGTTATGACAGCTATGCCAAGTTGTAGAGATGACGTTTGCATAGCCCAGAAATTGTTATTCGATATTAATTGTACAAAGCAAAAGTCGTAGGAACAAAACATAAATGAAAAACGTAAAATAACATCGAAAACCACGCAAGTCGAGACGAACGAGACTCGACTGACAGACACTGCTGGGTTTTGTCAAAACAAAATGTCATTTTGAGTATTTCGTTCAGAAGTACACTACAGAAAAGTAGTATCTGTTAATTTTTTTTAACAATGAAATCATCACAGTTGCTTATAATTAGTCGAAAATGATGTTTATGAGTATAATAATGATTATTTATTACAAGAACACATACTTTTCATATTTAACATCGACGTGTGATTAAATTTTTATGTGACATGATTTCAGAACGAAAGCAGACAATGCAAACAGTAAGACGCCATGATGAATAGAATATGGCAATAATTGAAAAACTCTAAACTCTAAAAACTCTAAACTCTTTTCAGGCACAACAAATCAGGCTTAAATTCTAAAGAGAATATTTTTGATAACTTCGTGATATTTTTTCCTCTTTTTCTATACATGTACATCTTATGGCCGAAAATGAAACATCTTCTTTGTTTACTTATTTTCGTTTTCTGGTGTAACACACTAATTGACACATACATACAAATACGTCATCACCACAACCAATGCACGGTCATGAATTGCAAGAAATTTGAGATTTGAAGTCTCTTTGGCGTTTTCTAACTTCTGTGTATTGTACTGGATTGCAGCACAAATGCATTTCCTAAACTCATACTCAAATTTACCGTATCATTTAAGAACTCGGTGGCTGTGTTTAAATGGCTGTGTACTGAATGTTGAGTTAATTATAAAGGATTCCGTGAAATACCCTTTGACCTGGTACATAGCAATGTACCAGTTTCAAGGGCATACCTTAAAGAAGATAGTAGGTACCTCTTCTACAAATACATTAATACAATTTTCAGCTATCTTCTTAAAATTAAAAGTAGAGAAATCAGTAAATAAGTAAATTAAAAAAATTAATAACAATTTCATGAAAAAGTCACTTAATGGGGTTAAATGAACTTGTAGGGTTGTGTTGATGATTTTAATGATTATAATTCTGTCATTATTAACTCCATACGTAATAATAGCGCGATTAATATTTTTATCAACATACAACCTGACACTGACCTGCAAATTGCAATAAACGTAAGAAAAATTAAAATGCGCGGGCTACCCTTCCGCTTCCACCTTAAACAAACAACCTAAGATACGTACACAGTAGGGACATTTTATTTTAAACCAACAAGAAACAACCAAAACCACATAAAACATTTTAGTATATGTAAGACGATCCGTTATTTATTTACTTCTTCCTCGATCCGTCGTAGTTACAAACCGCAGATATATTTATATTTTTATTACGGCTCACAGCCTTGTTTAAATCACTTTTAATGGCATGTTAAAAGAAGCTAATAAAATTGTAGTTACTGTGAAAACCATGTTATTGTTACTGGTATTAGTCAATGTAACTTTGTAGTTCGTTGATTGTTTTTCAGGGCAACGTGAATAAAATTATATTAGTTGTGCTTTATTATTTACACCTTGCTGAATTTTTAGTGCGAGCTGACTCGGGACTCTGAAACATTTTAGTGTTGTGGTTACTGTGATGTCATTATGTAGAACTGTATGTACGAAGCTATGAAGACTAAGGCGATTTCTACACACTGCTCGTGCGTTGAAGTGGAAATTATGTTTTTTCTACTCATCCGCTATTTTTCGTTGCAGGATCCAAGACAGTTAAATTGTTTCTCTGTGACTTCGTCGAGCTTCATTGTCTCGGCGGTTTTCTGGTGGTTGCCACTGTCGATTCTAGCTTTCAGGAGTTGCAGTAGATAAGGAATAGTGTGGCGGACTTGTTCCAATAAAATACTGGTTGTCTATTACGCGATCGGGCGGGGGCGGTGAAGTAATTGTATTGGCGGTGCGTCACGCGGTCGGTCGGCGTGTGTGCGGAATTCATACAAGCCAATGCGACGTGAGATCCGTTTCACTGTCTGACCTGTCACATCGCTGGGGATTAGCAACAAGCGAATAGAGCTTGCAACAAAAAATGAGTTGTTTTTTTACGAGTTCTCGCCGGGCGGGGTGTTTAATCCTGTATGGTTCGGACCTGAGAATACAGCTATGAAATCGAACTTAATATTATAAATGCGAAATTAAGTTTGTGTTTTTGTTACCTTTTCACGCCTAAACCACTGAACCGATTATCCAGAAATTTTGCATATGTACGTTTCAGATGTACAAAAACGGACACCGACATAGCGCATCTTTAAAGGAAAACCGTTACCAAACGAAATTTTTCATGAATTGAGTTAATAATGCCATCTTTCTTAAAATTACGCAAACTACAAGATGAATTTGAAACTTTGTTAAAAAACCCTTTTTTGACGGCAGATGGCGGTAAATGTTATCCTTACAAAACTAAAAAAAATGGTTGGTAAATTCAATATTGTGCCTATACTAATTGTAATTTTTTCGTTGAACAGTGATGATGAAAATTTGAAGCAAAAGTGTGTGGAATAAGCACGGCTGCAAGTAAAAAAAAAAGAAAATTGTTTAGTAGTTTTAATTGGTATAGTGCAACATTTTGTTTAGTCACAGTCGGTCACAGTACAATTCATTGGAAAAGTGTTACTATAAAAATAAAAAATCATAATTTAGACAAAGCCACACACACACTCCGAGCCACACTTAGGAAGCATAGACTAATTCCCCCACCAGATAACACCAAGCGCAGAGCAAAAATGATTTTCCCTACAATAAGCCACAAGACCGCATTCGCCAGGCGCCAGTTCTATGTTGGCAGCTCTTTCATTTACAGAAACATCGCTAAAACTACTCAATTAACTGGGCTAAGTCACCATGAAGTCAAGGTTAAAGTACAAAGTTGGCTTCAGGATCAGGACTACGTCCGGACAGAAGAATTACTTCACCTCCAGCAGTAGCCGTGCAATACTTCTTCTACCCATTAAATATAACAATCCCAACCCTTTCAGCAAGATACTTATATATACTAACACTACAACACTTATACACGCAAATTTGTACAATCTCAATCACACACACACACACACTTACGCACACGTACCCCCCAATTACACACTCTCACCTAATACACACCTACACATGCACATTCATAATACAACTACGTTTAATAAATTCCTTCACTCCTAGTTTAATCTCTGTTAAAATAATTTAGTTGTACTTTCAAATTTATTTCTTTTTTGCCAAGATTTTGTTAACACACTTTTTAGTAAAAGGTTTTTGTATCACAGTGACAGCAGAACACTGACTCCTAAGTCACAGGATCTCCTAGTCTGGGAGTCAGGGTTACTCTATCTGTATTACCTTTATTTCACCGAAATTAATGTGTCCTAGTTTTAAATCAATGTTGAAGGTTTTTGTATAAATAAAGATTTTTATTATTATTATTATAAAGTTCTATTAAAAATTACTTTTCTGAATTGTATGTGATAATATCAATAAATATTCATCTTATGACCTCAAAAAATGGCTCTGAATATCTATACTTCTCTTTAATACTTCTATACTTCTCTTCTATACTTCTCTTTATCTCTGAATATCTATACTTCTCTTTTGTTGCGAAAATCCATGATTACTTTTTTATTTTGACTCCTGTGTATTATTTGGTAACAGTTTACCTTTAAAGGTGCGATAGGGTAATTTTCATCTCGAAAAAAAGTACTGTTCCAGAGGAAGACAATAATAACGTTCTTATAATAGGTGGTGCCACACGTCTTTCGAATCATGATCGAATCGTATTATTACAAGCAGAGTCCAACCCAAGTTGATTGTCAAACTCTAAATTAACGCGAGCGAAGCCACGGGCAAAGCTAGTTAATTTATAGTTAAGTAAACAGATTTTATCACTGCATACAAAATATTGTTGTTGTTCCTTCAAATAATTATATTTGGAAAATCTTCAATTTTCTGTTCTCGTCCGTATTCCCATGGGCATTATTTTAAAATATTTTCTTTTCAGTAATTCTATAGTTTACAGTTCCTGTTATTTTTACACAGAACAAACAACTTCAGTATTCACTTGAGAATGTATAATGTCTATATTTTACTAGCATTCGTGTCAGATGCATCGAGATAATGGAGCCTTTTAGTGGTGGCAGCAAGAAAACTGATGCAGAATAACCACTGCTTCGTTTATAAAAGTGAACATGAAAAACATCTTTTGATTATTTGTAATAGGTACTTCAGACGCAAACAAAACAGTCAGTGCTGCTATCAAACTAATAATGGTGCATACACGAATGATTAGCTACATATATGTTCCCCAAAAAGTACCAGGCTGGCATGAGCTCAAGGTGGTATGGATTTTTATAATTCTGGGTATAGGTACGGTTTTCTAGGAATAAATACCTTTTTGGATTTATGCCCGCCTTGTACTGTTCGTAAGGTTACTGCCCATAACTAGCACAACTGCACTAACACTACTCGATCCCATGCAATGTTTTTGAATAATATTTTATTACTCAAAAATACGGTGGGGTCAACGGGATTTTTTTTAATTATTTTATTCAATTCCCGCTGATCGCACCAGTTGCAGTGACCACCACCACCCGGGCGGTGGGGTCAAAGGGAATACACTGAACTTTGATATTGGCGTAGTACGAATTGTATGTCGTCCCAACTCGTCTCCAGCTTGAACCAAGATTGGTATTGTACATTGTGTTTATGGAGAAGCTTCCAAATTATTTTTTTCTTTTTTCAAACATTTGTTTTGCAGATGGACCTTCTGAACACTTTTTGTGATCTTATCTTTTACATTGGCATTTATGGCCTGGACACCGAAGTTTTATTTGAAAATATGATATTAAACTATAGAGTGGTTTGCAGTACTACCATGTTTATGATTTAAACTAGCCGTGGCTGCGACTTCATCTGTCTATGTTGAAAGATTTTATAGAAATTGATAAGCTATAACGGATAAATGATAAATGATGTTTATTTTGCAAAGAGGTTTTTACAAACACTTTTACACGTCTCTTTTTTAAACTAGATGTGGCCGGTGTTTTGTACCTGACTAGTCTGAGAAGAAACAGCCGAAAGGGTCATAGTCTCTTTTAAAGTCCAAACATAATCTTGGTTAACTCACATGAGGACTATGCAGATTAGTGTCTGAGATGGTCTCTTGAAGAAAGAACCACACAGATTTGAGTGGACCTGTCCAGTCAGTGCAAGCATTTGTCAGTTATCGTGTAGCTTGACTTATAACTCAAGGAGCTCAACGACACGAACGAGATAAATATTGTAATTTTGTGTATCCTACTTTTATATTTTGTGTGCAATATAGAATAAGAAGAAGAACAATACCAAAGAAAGGACATTTTGGTATGTCGCTTATAGTACTCAAACTGCCAGACAATCGTGGGATAAAAAAACGACTAAAAAAAAATTACCGACGTGGTCCTCATATTCACAGTAATCAACTTCAAAAGGTACAGCCTGAGCCATGTGACAGAGAGACCGACGGTACGTCGGCGTGCAGTGGGTGTTATTAGTCTGGTATAATTAGTTTGTCCGATGGTACTCTAAAAAGTAGCTAAATTATCGACTAAAATATTCATACATAGTATAGTACTGGTAAAGTGCCCAAAAGCTGACTTAAAATGAAACCATTTTTTTAGAATTAATATTGGTACTACTACGTGGTTGTACTATGAAACAAAGTAAAGCCAAAAGTGCTCTTCATAAAATATACGTTTTGGTTTTAAAAGTGAGCGGATGTTGTGTTTCAATATTAGTTTTTTTTTTTTTGACTTTTTTTCATGCGGTTAAAATCTATACTAATCTATATTCTACATACTAATATTATAAAGAGATAAAAGTTTGTAAGTTTGCATGTAGGGTGTAATCTCTGGATCTGCTGAACCGATTTTGAAAATTCTTTCACTAATAGGAAGCTACATTATCCGACAAAAACGTGGTTGCTAATATAAACACAACCAAATTGGTACTTTTTTGGTATAAAACTGATGTTACAATATTTGCTATTGAACTTATACATTATAAAAATCTTTCAAGTCACTAACAGACATCGCACAGCCTAAACTGCTTTGTCTAGCTAAAAAAACATGAACTTTCTGCAAAAGAGTTCCATAAATCAGAAAGGCGAGGTTAAGGCTAAACTTACTCCCCAAAAGGTGTTAAATAGAAGAGTTTGTATATAGGTACTTTATAAAACGGTAGTTATTTTTGAGTTATTACTAAATCAATTTTAACTAAAGGATCTTAAACAGGGTATATTTTCCCTTCGGCCGTCAGTTCTATAGATTTTGTAAATAATTTTTAAAGTAAATTTATAATCACTTGCGAGAATTTATAATTAGAGTGAACTAATGTCGTTATTTTGAATTCAATAAAATCTGATTTATTAGATTTCGGAGAAAAGTGAAAGCTTGAAATGTAACGCTTTGATTAACTACTTAAAATTCTGTAAATAAATTTAAATACTTTCGAAAACTCCAGCTGTCAATTCCAGGTCTAGTACAAGAAAGCTCGGTAGTCGGACGAACAGTCTTACCGACATCTGGCGGGTGTTATGTGTTACTGGGTCGTGGAAGTCAGACAGTGCTCCATATATAAACACTAATATTATAAAGAGGAAGAATTGTCTTTTTGTGTGTATGTTTGTAATGAATAAACTCAAAAACTACCTGTGCCGAATTCAAAAATTCTTTCCCCATTAGAAAGCTACATTCACCCTGAGTAACTTAGGCACCCGTGCGAAGCAGGGACGGGCCGCTAGTTATAGTATAAAGTAGTAATAGTATAGTGTTATAAACATCATCATATTCAGTTGCATCCGTGAGGGAAGTTTTGAGAATGAATGTAAAAGTAGAGGAAGGCCAAAGAAATCACGTATGGACCGTGTGAGAGATAAGATAAGATAAGATAAGATAAGATAAGATAAGATAAGATAAGATAAGATAAGATAAGATAATATTTATTTGTTTAAACATGTGTCATACATACAAGAAAATACATGCATGCTAGATGGTAAAAAGAACAACGTTATTAGATACAGGCATGTTTGCCACGTGATGTGACGTGCAAATGTCCAGAAATATTACTACTTAAAACATTCTCATAAAACAACAATAAATTAAATAATTTAAGAATAATAAATTTAAAATAACAAAAATGAAACAGAACATTAAAAACAAAATAAGTTATTAAGACTAATATACAATAAACATGTCAACTATAAAAAAAATAATAATAAAAGGATCCAAAAATAATTAAACTATTCCATTGTAAATTAAAAAACACAAAAAAAATAATAATAATCAAATCAAATAAGCTATTATGTCAATACAAATCTTTCCTCTAGGAACTCGTTAATGGTATAGTATGCTTTATTTACTAAATATGTCTTAAGTTTTCTTTTCAAGTGCACATTATTAAGCTCCTTCCAACTTTTAGGCAACTTATTGTAAATAGTTGGAGCCATATGGAAAACACTTTGAGATGATGAGATGGTGACCCATGAGATGACAAGTATGGAAGAAGAAGACATGCTGCGCCGACCACGAATAAATTGGGTTAAGGTCAAGAGAATGATGACGTTGATTCAGCTCTGTCGGGTAGACAGAAATACAGTTGTTATGCTATGTTTTCTTATAATCACTACATTGTATGAAACGAAGTCACTTCCCGGTGTATGCTATGTATGCTTAGATCTAAAAACTACCCAACGGATTTTGATGCGGTTTTTTTAAATAGATACAGTGATTCACAAGGAAGGTTTATATGTATAACATTGTTACATTGCACACGTGCGAATCCGGGGCCAGTGTCTATAAATAAATTCTTTATTTCTATACAGTGACAAGATTGTTATATAACAATCAGAATCGGATTTAGATATCGGATATCGGATTTCAGGAGACCTATCTGTGGGACATATGTCCCACAGATAGGTCTCCTGGCTCCCAAATTATGTTTCCACCTGTGACTGGAGAGACAGTGTTTCTCTCTTAAAGAAGTCATTATGTAACCAAAAATGCCTCTTAGGTAACCAAAAACATTATCCTAACTAATATTATAAATGCGAAAGTAAGTTTGTTAGTTACCCGTTCACGCCTAAACCACTGAACCGATCACCCTGAAATATTGCTTAAACGTTGTCAGGTGTACAGAAATGGACATAGGGTTAACTTTCATTCCGAAAAAAAAGTACTTTTCCCGAGGAAAACAACAATAAAGTTCATATAATAATAGATTGCGCCACGTTGTAATTGTGACATTTAATAATAGACTTTAATGTTATGGACATGAAGTTATAATTTAATTGCTTGCTGTTTTTACACTTAGATACTGGACATTGTTATTATTTTATTTCTTCTTGACATGGCATGTATTTTATGTATTTTATCTTTTCATTGAATTTTTTATTTTTTTTTATTTGACTATAATAGTATTGATGTAGGTATGTGTAATGTGTTGAGCTGAATTATGTGTTTATTTAATTGATTGCGTGAGTAGATTGTAATATTCAGACACAATGTAAAAATTGTTATTGAATAAATGAAATGAAATGAAATGAAATGAAACGTGTCTTTCGAATCATGAGTAAATTATATTAATATAGAAACAACACGAATTGAATGTCAAATTCTAAATTAACGCGAGCCAAGCCGCGGGCAAAAGCTAAAGTTTCCATAAAATGTAAAGAAAAAATAACAAGTACCCTACATATTTAGTTTGTTCAAAAGCTTGTCTGAAACTTTCTTTATTTTCACTTCACTTGAACCGTGGTAGTTCCCGAAACCAGCGATAGACTGTAGTGCACAATAAAGGGAACAAATTGAAAAAGTTAGACATCATTTTCATTGCATAGCCGACCTTGCAACTGCTTTACCAGTTCCGACAACAATTCCTGGTAAATTAAAACTTCAGTCAGCTTGAAACTTCCTAACTATCTCGTAGACAAGCTTGTCGTTTTGTGACGTGCAAGTGATATACAACCTTACCCCTTTATGATCTGCCAGGGTGGCGGGACTGTTCAAAAGAGATACCGCGGCCCAAAGGGCAAAGGAAGGAACATGGATGGGTTTTAGTAATAAAAGTCTGACACTCCCTCCTGCTCAGCCCAGAGCGGGAGGGGTTATTTGATGATTTCCAATCCGAAAAAAAAAGGCCTTTGTGATTTGTCGGTACCTACGTCAGCGATGCAGGATTAGCATACTCGGTATACCCGGTATCGAAACATTTCAATGAGCATTTCCTGATTGGCGTGATATGCACGGTAGTGGACGGTTTACCGAGTTTCGGTAGACACATCCAGTGCCCGCTGTTTAAAGAGATCGAACTCGAAGACGATAATTATGCAGAAAACGTTAGGTCCGCATATCCGCAAACGAAGTGGTGCAGTATACAGTCGGTACAGAGCATACCCGCGTTGATGCCTCACCGACAAATCCAGAAGCTCCTTCGGGTATTAAAGCAGTTACCCGGTCGACATTGCTATGCTGCTGCTGTAGGAGTTTTATATTATCCGTGTGAATATATATGGTTTCATGATTAAAAGTCATAAGAGTACACAGCTGTATACAGTTTAGCTTGCATGTACTGTTACTTCTACTAGCTGCTGTGGCCTGTGGTTTATCAGGCCGTTTCTGACTTTTTTATTTTCGATCTGCTCCTAATTCTCGTAGCGTTAAATACCCGTCCTAGAGAATAGGGCTTTCAAATGCAATAAGACTTTTTCATATCCGATCGGTAGTTGAGCAAATTAATTAAAACACTCTTCAGAAACTGTGGTTTCTCCCTACCCTCATGGGAAATAGGCGTGAGGTTGTGTAATATGTAACCATACTCTTGCGCTTTATTATACAGGGTGTAACAGGACCCTTCACGAAGCCGTTAAACAAGCATAATGTACATCATACTAAGTCATTTAACGCAAAAATTATTGCGGGGAAGGATTTTTTTTTTGGGTGAATAATCACGATTTACGGTAGAACTCAATGTAACGCACTCAAAACATTAAGCTGGTGGATGGATTGAATAGTACGGGGGTCTTGGAGGTGTTTACAGTAAAAATCTTATGTTAAAAACAAATACTTTAAAAAAAACTTGTGAAAAAGTGGGAACTTTGACCCCCAATATCTCCGTAACTAGAAGGTTCCCAGGTATGATTTAGAAGAAAAAAAATATGGCAATGACGGGGAGAACAAGTGCCTTGCAGCTTCGTTAAGACACAGGGTACACCCACACAGATATCATAATAGACAAAGTGTTTTTATTAGGACGATTGGAATTTTATGGAGCTCTCTGAGTCTTGAACCACATCTGTTTAAACTTAAAACATATCGAAATTCGTCGTCTATAGACTGAGCAGGTAACTGACCTGCCCTTACTATATAATACCCAGTTGCCGTATAGTTCAATGCATTCACTTAAAATTTCTTGATAGCATCAAACTTTCCGTTCAACCAATAATGAGCTGTATTTCAAGAGTTTGTGGCTGAAATTACCACGGCAATATGAACAGTGCGTGACTGTGCGTGCAAGACACTAGTTAACATTATATTTCTTCCGGAACTCGTAAAAACAGAGTCGTTTATGGATTGAAAGTGATGATTATATTGGTAAAATTACTATGTCTGTTTTTGTAGCTTATAATTTAGGTTTAAGGCATTTCTACAAAACGATTACCTTTTTGGATCTAGAACACGAAATATTTTGCGTTTTAGGCAAATGTACGCTAACAATTTTGTAGGTACTACCGAGTTCAATCGGTCGACCAATATTCAACTTTTAGTTAGAGCATAAGGGTGAAAAGTGATAGACGAAATGCACTTAGCAAAATTCAAAAGCGATTTCCTCCTACTGTATTTATTATCTTTTGACGTTTTCACGAACATAGTATTTTGGAAGCCATACTATTACGAAATAGGTCTTATTTCAAAGTAGAAACCTTTGATAAGTGTAAATGTATGAAACCTAGGAATTGTACATAATCCCTAGGAAATATATACAATTCCGAGCCTACTTAGGAAATGTGTAAAATAATGTTTCAAAGATTCTTCACACATTTCCTGTAAAATGTAGGTATGTAAGTATGTCCTAGGAATTTATGCAATTAATGAGATGATACTAGGAAATATATTATATATATGTATAAAAAAATATGCTCTCTGTGAATTAAATGAATAAGAAGTGGTGTGTAGTGGTTTGGGGTAACATAAAAAAGTAGGAGTACATAGACACTCTCGACTGTGTGCAGTGCCCCTCGCACCGCTATCCCGGCGTATAGCCGAAGAAGAACATATAGGCTTAAGAACATCAAGAATGTTACGATCGCTATCCTAGGAAAAGTGCATAATATACAAAACATATCATAGATTTCCTAACTATTTTAGGAATTGTACACATTTCATTTGTAGTTCAATATTTATGCTGTCTTGGCTTCCGTACGTTTTTTTCACGGGTGACCACTGAAAACCAGCGCTGTGCTGTGGGCGGCATAGCACAGCATAATGCTGAGTGGTAACCTGCTTGTCGCGGTCACGACGTGCAAGCTGTTAATTTTGTATTTATTTTTCTTTGTACCTATATGTCCTGTGTATTTATAATATTTGTTATGTATTGAATGATTATTTTTAATTTATCTCTTGTACGCACGTCATGTCCCTGCGACAAATAAACATTTTTTCTTTCTTTCTTTCTATTTCCTAGGAATTGTATACAATGACGGATTACATAATACGCAGTTTCCACTCCAGGATGTCGTTCGGAAAATAATGGTAAGCCCATCAGTTCAGCTTGGCTACTATGCAAGCTATGTACCTCCTATCTCAAGTTATTTTCAGGAAATTACTAATCGGAGCTTATTCTCCAAATAAAATCCGAGCAAAGCCGCAGCCATAGCATATCAACGAAAGTTATATAGTAAACAGTCAGGATATACTTGTTGATTCGGACTTCGGGATAACCGCCGAGAAGACATACATACATAAACTAAAGTTTTCTTTCTATAAGGGTAAGCAGAAACCACAGAACGCCAACTGCTGCGATCCTATCAAAGGCAAAAGGAGGCAAAAGGAGAACCTTTTGCCTCGTCCACGTTCATTCATCTGGTCATACACGCACGCTGGTTGCGAGAACTGCACACCTAAACTACCGCCGAGAAAGCCTACAACTACCTTAATCTAATGAGGTTATATTTTCCTAAATCTATCTATTAGTATATAAAGTATAGTAGTAGTAGTATTATAAAGAGGTAAAATTTGTTTGTAAGTTTGTATATAGGGGGTAATCTCTGGATCTACTGAACCGATTTTGAAAATTGTTTCACTAATAGGAAGCTACATTATCCTCGAGTGCTATTACAAAGCGCCCGTGGGATAATTTCCGAAAAAACGCGAATGAAGCCGCAGGCAACAGCTAGTTTCTTATATTTTAATCTACAAAGCTTATCGGGGAGAATCCTGTGAACTTTGAAAAGTAATCCGGAAATTAGATTCCAATGGAGAAATTATCACTTTCAGTTTACAAAGCAAATTTTCATTAAAATACCGAATCTGATTAAACTCCTTCCAAAAACTCTGTAAATAGGTGCTTGCTTACTCAGTGTTTTTAGAGCGTTGTCAGTTGTCAAGATGGAGAAACAGAGAAGTGAAAAATTACAAAAGCTTTGGAAGTCGATTTTACTTCTGAAACTAATTTGGTCTATAGTTTCCGATGTCATAACATAGTCTTCCGGAGTTTCGCGTAAATCTATGTTAGTTTTAGAGAAATAAAAAAATCAAATCAAAATAAGTTTATTAACCAATAGAAACAGAACAGTTGTGTCATATAATCGGTGAGCCACAAACTAAGCATTGCTTGTATCTTGTGGCTCAGGAGTGCGAATTTTACAAATTTAGAATACTTACATTAAATTGAGGACATAAAAATTTAATAATTAACCCCACTTAATATGAGTACGCAACTGCTGAAAATGTTTAACTAAAAATGCAAAAATGTGTATCATTTTTAAACTGCCGTAGTGTTAAAACTCATTGCAATTTTTTTATTTGCGAATTCTTTCGCTTTGACAAATTTTCTCCTCGATAAAATTCGTTCCTTTTATCTACAAAAAATTTCGTACCGAGAGAATTTTGTTTGGATTTTCATTTTTATTTCAGTAGCCATTGAAATAGCTAGGTGATAATAGAGCATTTTAAGCATTAACTTTGTAAAGGTCAAAGTGTTGAAATTATTTGGTGAGTCAAATGATTCATTGGTTCGGTCTTATTGTATAGACTAGATAAATTGTTTATTGTACCTAGTTATAAAATGACGAGACTGCTGAAATCCAAACGTCGATGTGACGCCGAATAATGTGAATTTTCCGGTTTAACGACTGTCAATTTATGCATTAAGTAGGCAGGTACTAGGTAGTCAACAAATATGTACCTATCACAGAAATCTAGACATTGTGCTAAGCTTGCTAAACCATTTGCCTGGGTTTGGAAGGTCCAAAGTGCATATTATATATTGTTATTTGTGTATTATTATTTGTTTTTATTATTTGTGTGTTTAGTGTGCATATTTTTTGCATTTTTTTCCCAGTGGTTACTATAGTTACTTCGCAATTTAGGAAGGCAACTTGCAACTTATTGATATATAACAACCATTGCTATTTACTGGGCCGTACTATCAGTATTATTTCATGTAAATGTGTATATTATAGACATGGGCAGCTAATACGATTTAATGTTATCATTTTCTATAAAATATCGTTACTATATCCAAACTCGTGTAAAATTGCTCACACAATGTGTACAAACCACAGAAACTCGTGAAATTAATGGTGTAGCAAAAATAACGGACGGTAGCCGCGCGAATGGGCTGTTAAAATGACGCCCTCGCAATTGCAAAGCTTACTCCACATGAAGCCAGATGGCAGCACCTCCGCGAAGTATTTATTTTTAATTGCACATCGCTAGGTCAAGTAAAGTTGTTGTTTTTAATATTTAAACACGTTCAAGTTAGTTGTGTCGTGTTTCTTATTTCAAAACTCAAACTCAAAGCATTTATTTCAATTAGACCATTACAGGCACTTTTGAAAGTTAAACAAAAAAAAAGCTAAGCTATACAGTCATAGTCAAAAGGCATAATAACTTGAGAAAGTACTGTAGTTGCACATTCCAAAGCGTAGATCTCTATAGAGAAGAATGGGCAAGAAACTCCATGGACATTCTTTTTAATCAAAATATTGTTACAAAATCTTGGTTACATCATTCACGTTGAGACTATACATATAATTGAGAACGATATAGAAAGACGTGCACATTAAGAGCGTCCAGAGTAAAAGATTAAAATAATCAACACTTTCAAAATAAAGTAATTAAAATAAACCGTAGCAGCTAAGAGATGACCAGTCCCAACTGACAGCGCCCGTTCACGAACATGACGCATGGCTCAGCGCCATTCAACTCAACCATATTGAAGGGAACCAAATGACCCGACACAGCACGCGCCACCATCAGCGAGAAATCTGAGTGAGCATGACATTCTCTCAGCCACCAGGCTACATTCAAGTCAATGAAAGAAAAATAAATGTAAATGGTTGCTTTACAGTACATAGTACTCACACATGTGCTATGCAATTATTTAATACTAAGAGATGGAATCGATACAAAGCAAGGATATTATTACAATCTTCTGCAGCATCCACAATAACTTAACCTGGTAATCAATTAGTTTGCTCCTATGGTTGTGGAGCAGGACCAGCATTGAGCCAAGCATTTTTATCATCAATACAGCCTGAAATTTTAATGGTTGTTTTCCCGCGGCAGAACAACTTGCCATAAGGAATACTTTCGAAGCATAGAGTAAAAGTAAAAAAATAAATATGTTTTTGTTTTAAAATAATTAAAAAAATATTCATCAACTCGAAAACATGAGAATCAATAGTAACACTAGACGTACCCTGTAGGTACTATTCGAAACGCACGCGCCGCCCGCCGCCGAAAGACACGATGCATAAATGTTCAAAGTAAAATAAGCTCTCGTTCGTGGTGATACGGCATAAACTAGTTTTCACGCAACAATACAAAACACAGCCGCGAAGCCGACAAAGGAAAGACCGATTTATAAATGTTCAAAGCAAAATAAGCTCTCGCGTGTAGCGATACGACATAAACTAGCCTGCGCGCATCAATTACAAACGACGACGCCGCGCGCTGGCTACCTATTGTATTATTATTGTATTATGTACATACTTATTACTTAGTTTTTCAGCGATTGTCGTACGCGCAGCACGTGTTATCTTATCGTGCAATGGATCGCCATTACAGTTATTGCAATTTGGAGAACGTCGCTATGGTGCAACTGGCCCGGGGACTTTACGCGGAGCCGCAATACTTGGAGTCGCTCCATCTTCGTGGGGTTATGAACCTTGATGGTTGGTTGATGGACAATCAAAATACGAACATTTTGTGGACGAATGAAGCAACTTTTACGCGAGTTGGACTCAACCAGCGTAACGAACATTTTTGGGCTTTGAATAACCCACATGTTATTCGCGAGTGTGCGCATCAAGTGCGTTTTATGTGTTAATGTGTGGGCCCGGTAATTATTGGCCACCTCATTGGGCCGCATTTTGTGACAGGACAAGTGGAACCTACCTGAAATGTTACAAATCATTATTCCGGACTTTTTGGACTTTTATTTGTGGTCGCTGGTCGGAGCTCAAGCGCCTAGTGTATCGTGAGGAACACGAAACTCGCGACGCGTTAATAACTGCGATAGTGGACGCTTTTAATATCGTAAGAAGTGACAGAGACACCTTACTAAAATTGAAAGACAACCAATTAAAACGTGCTCGATTGTTATACAACGCAGTGGCTTGCACTTCGAACAGTTACTCCGTTACCGGGAAGTGTAAGTACCTAACTACTCGTACTTTTGTAAATAGTGAACATTTAAAAGTAGTTTAGTTAATTAAAATTATTGTAAATAAG
Source organism: Eugnorisma glareosa (assembly GCA_947578425.1). NCBI lineage: Eukaryota > Metazoa > Arthropoda > Insecta > Lepidoptera > Noctuidae > Eugnorisma > Eugnorisma glareosa. The sequence goes on from OX387976.1 coordinate 4,111,347, forward strand.
TTGAATAAAATTTTTGAAATACGCCACAAATACTTTTTTAGGTATCTAATTCAGAAAATTATTTTTCTTAAACGATAAACTTGTTTTTATTTAATTTCGTGTTCAGTAAATTGCAGCTAAAAACGTAGGTATTAATGACGGTCCTAAGCCCGTAAAAGTATAAAGGGAAAATTTGAATAACTTGTTGGGTAAAGCTTATTGTTATTAAGAATAAGTTATCAACTTATCAGCTGATTGAAAAGCACGTGGGTCAACGGCCGCGCGGCCGGTCGGCGGCGGCGCTCAGCGCAATCAGGAGGTGTAACTATTGGTTCGTGGTCGGTTTCGAGTTTTGTTTTTCACAATGGTTAATCTGCCATTTTTTGTTTCTAATATTTTAATTGTTTATTAAACAATTGTATTACAAAGGCAAAACCATTTCGCTGCGGGAAAACAACCATTAAAATGTCACGCTGTATAGTCCTCCAACCTATAATATGCTTGCCTACATAGTGTGCGTTTTATACAAGATTTAAATTTCGTCTCATTCAGTTGTAGAATGTGGGGAGGTATTTTATTGTAGCATTTTAAACAATACCCCATGAAATTTTGTATTTGTATTGACTGCATGCACTTTTGGCGATTTTTTCCCTTTCATTCTGTAAGCATTTTTTGTGAAAACTGTTTCGCATTTATCTCGTCTCTTGCTTCCAACAATTCTTTTCATCACTTCGCAATACTGGTAAACAGTATATTGTTAGAAAAAAAATTTTTTTTTTTTTAATTTTTTGTACTATGGAAAACACTTCTATTCAAATCCAGGAACGAACACGTAAGTATTGTTTGCTACGAGTTATTAAAATGTGTTCCCTCGGCATTGTCGCTCACTGTTCGAAAGATTATCACGCAGGAATGAGTTTTTATTGCCCTCTCTTTTACTTGCGTACAAATAGTTGTATGGTAGGACGGGAGAGAGTACCAAGATTTTATTATAAAGTTATAGCCAAATTGTCATTGAATCTCTTATGAAGGGCATCAGATGGGATCTGTATATTATACTGTTTCATGGTATTTTTTTGTAGTAGGAACAAAGGCCGCCATCTTGTTTTTTCCTATTCATCTATTCATATAAATAAAATCGGCCAAGTGCGAGTCGGACTCGGGAATGAAGGGTTCCGTACCATCATAGAAGGCGAGCCTCCATTTTTTTTTTTTTTTTTTTTTTAGTTGTTATGGCTTTCTTTTAATTTTCCTGTAATCTATAGGCAAAGCTTTAGGCTTTTTCAAAATTTTCGGCCCTTTAGTTTCGGAGTTATGAATGGCCAATAATTTTCGCCTATTTTCTTCAATAACTTCAAAAATATTTGTCTTGTGGCCCCCATGTTTAAAATTCAGTAAATTAAGTTACACGTCCGTCTTTACATAACATCATCTGCCCAGCCTTTTCTCAACTATGTTAGGGTCGGCTTCCAGCATAGGTATAATAAAATAAGGCGATATGCCTGTTATACGAAAATGTATCGCAACCTACTGTCTCCGTTTTCTCCCACCACCCGGCAACTACTACACATGCAATTCAGTAAAAGCAATACATACGGAGTCGCGCACACATCCGCAATTCTTAAAACAGAACGTATGACTGCACAATCAATTATAAACCTTATCCTATCAAACACAGCGTGTATGTACCATGCACCGTACAACTTACCCACACAAAAACACCGGTCGGAATCGTTGTTTTTTTTTTTTTTTGAAGGGACCACTCCCGACGCAACAACTCTCGGAGGTTGATGCTGCTCAACCTCGGTATCGTTGTGCTGTGCAAAAGCAATTTAATTGAATACCCACGCTAGTGCTTGACTAAATCGAAAAGTTATCGAATATTCATGTGTTCAAGTAATATGTAAATCAATGAATGTTGTTGTACTGACATAATGAAATCGATTCTTACTGAAAGTGTGTTACGCAATTACTTAGAAGGTAATAGATTTTTGTTATAAAAAAAACCCTAGTTAGGAAAAAAAATTAAAATAAATGAAAACAAACAAACTTAACAAATAAATAGCATGAATAATTATGTTGACTTATTATAAGCAAAAGTCACTATTATATTATCTGAACCGTGCCGATTAGCATAATCAGCCTTTAATGTTCCCACTGCTGGGACACTGGCCTCCTCTATATGAGAGGGAATGGGCTATAATCCACCACGCGGGCCCAGTGCGGGTTGGTAGATGTCACATGTCTTCGAATTTTTGGTTCTAGGACATAGGGCCGGTTTCCTCACGATGTTTTCCTTCACCGTTTTTGAGAGCAGTGGTGATGAAATAAATTACACAAAGTAATCCGCCTGCTTGAGTACGAACCCACGACTTAGGGCGCGTACACATAGAACATCCGTTTTACAGGTCCGTTTAAACGTATATGTTATTAGCGTATGTAGTTGTATGAGCGAGTTCATACAGAATACAGTATTCCGGATCCAGTAAAAAATACTGATCCGACAAAATAAGCAGCAATCCGTTTTACAGGTCCGTTTAAACGTATATGTTATTAGCGTATGTAGTTGTATGAGCCAGTTCACACAGTATTCCGGATCCAGTAATACTATACTAATCCGTTTTATCGGATTGAAACCGCACGAGGCTTTGCACGGGGGTGCGCGGCGTGCGATGTGCTACACACAGCCGCCATTTGCCGGTTTCATTCCTAGAGTAGTGCACGTGTCCAGTGCTATCATAATCATGGCAAGCAAGGCGTTTGAAAAATATGTTGAGCAAGAAGTTTTGATAAATTGTGTTGAAAGTAGACCAGTTCTTTGGGACAAAACACTGGAGATTTATAAAGATAAAATTGCAAAAACCGCAGCTTGGCGCGAAATATGCGGTATTCTAAAGGAGGATTTTGAAGCTATGGAACAAAAAGAAAGACAAGAATTTGGTAAGTATTTATTTTATATTGTAATGGAGACATTGTTTTTTATTTTAAATAGCTTCATTCTGCCAAGAAACTGACCCAGATTCGGACACGAAATAGTTTTCGAATTCCGTTCGAACTGAATTTGCAGTTCGACCACCTCGTAGCGTTTCATCATCAGGTAGGCTATTGAAATGAAATGCTTCAGATTCGGATGTGTTGCCATCCTTTAAGCCCTCTTTTTCCCTTACAAAGTTGTGTAGAACGGTACATGCCTTAACTATCCATATAGCTGTTGTTTTGTTGACGTCTAGAGGCCGGTGGAATACTCTCCACTTATTAGCAAGAATACCAAATGCACATTCAACGTATCGTCTAGCTCTGGTCAAACGATAGTTATATATTCGCTTATTTACGTCTAAATGCGTCCCGCTAAATGGCCTCATTAAATTTTCGTGTAAACCGAAACCTTCATCGCCGATTATGACGTAGGGAACTCTCGTTTCTGAGCCTGTTATTAATGGGCAAGGTTCTGGTATTTGTAAACTGCCATCTAGCATCATTTTCCAAAATGTCGACTCCTTGAATATTGATGAATCGCATTCTTTTCCATACGACCCAATACTAACATATAGAAAACGATAGTCAGAGTCTACGATCGCTAATAATATGATGGAAAAAAAGTCTTTGTAATTTAGGTACATTGAGCCACTTTTTGCTGGTTTTCGAAGTCTGATGTGTTTACCGTCCACTGCTCCTAAACAGTGGGGAAAATTTGCTTTTGTGTCGAATCCATTTGATATATGCTCCCATTCACTCACTGTTGTAGGAAGTCGCATAAACTCGTCATTCAAGTTGTTCCATATGCATCGTGTAACTTCCTTAATAATGTTGCTTATAGTTGACACACCGACACGAAAGACGTAATAAAGTTCTTGAAATGTACACCCAGACGCTGCATACCTAAAAAAAAAAAATTAATCAATTACTATATTATTACACATATATTGACTTCCCATACAAAGTAACGTTAGTGACTGTAAGGGTTTAGTTTTAGTTAATTTTGTCTATTACTGATTATGTATATGTCTATGTTTCGTAGAGGTACTTCTCTATGGTCAGACTATTAAAGATGGCTTGATGAATAAGTCTTGTTTTATTATAAAACTATAAAATATTATAGTGACCAACAAATTTTGTATGGAAAGTCGAAATTTTTATGAGAGTTTTTAGCAAAGTCGTAAATCAAAACTCATACTTATATATATAGTACATAAATAAAATAAAATTAAACTGAACTGAACTAAATTATAAAATTACCTAATTAAAATAAATTGATTTAAACATTAGTAATACTTTTTTGCTTCCCATTATTTACTGACCGATTAGTTCTTGCACTGTCAATTTGACTTATCCACTGACCAATATGGTAATTAATTACTGACTAGTCTATTCTACCTTCTTATTCGCCTTTCACTTACTAAGCTATTGACAACCATCTTATATTATTATTTACTTGCTTCAGGAAAATATGTTATAAAAAAATGGAATTCGACTAGAGATGCCTGGATACGAAGATTGAGTGAGAAAAAGAAATTGAAGAAATCTGGAGCTGCTGCCTCAAATACCAAGCCTTACAAATATCACAATCAAATGTTATTTTTGAAAAAAGTTGTCACCCCAGGTGATACACACGAGAACGTCCCTGCTAATGACAACATCACGGAAACAGTAGAAAGTAATAAAGACAACGAAGATGAACCTGATCAGATTACGGAACAAAGTGGTAGTGACAGACAAAAGGAAAGACAAAATTTAGCCCCGCCGCAACGCAAGGCAATCAAAAGAAATGTGAATGAAGTAGACGCCAAAATGATTGAATACATGAATGATCAGTTAAAAAAAAGTAAAAATGAGTTTGAAGATCCCAATTTATCGTTCTTCAAAGGTATTTTGCCGCAACTGGCTTCACTTAATGGCGATCAAATTTTAGAATTTCAGTCTGGAGTGATAAACCTTTTACAAAATATTAAAAGTAGAAGATATGGTCAGTCAAACTACGAGTGGCCTCCATATTCACAAAGTTCTAGCACTCCTCACTACCACACCCAAGGTTATTTTAGTAGGCCACATCATCTTGACTCTACACCATCAGTAGAAGGTTCGCCATCAGTAGAATCTACATTCAGCCAGGAGTCAGACTTGCCAGGTCTGTCTATGTTTTGAAATAAATCTTCATTTTTGTAAACCTTTTTGTCATTTTAAATTTTAATTGATAATAACAAAAATTAAAGTTCTTACCTTAAAAATATCGCTAGTTTTACTTCAGGGCACAAGCTTTTCCTCCAGTTTGTGTCTTTCTTTTTTAAATCCTTTTCTAATCGTTTAAGAAGGTCATCAAAAGTAGACGTCGTCATTCGGAAATAAGTAAAAAATTTAGATTCGTCTTCTTTCAGCTGACGCACAACAGCACCACGACAAAATCTTTGCCTTAATAGTGGATGTATCCAATAACGCCGGGGCTTCCTCCGCCGCAGACGACGATAGTACCAATACAACACGACAACGTCCATTCTCGTAGAAAGTAGGCGATACACTGAAGAACGAAAGTCCAGTAGCGTCGGATCTGTTAAAATCGGTCCTGTAAATGCTGTGTGAATATTACCTCCAGTAGCGTCGGATCTGTTAAAATCGGTCCTGTAAATGCTGTGTGAATATTACCTCCAGTAGCGACGGATCAGTTAAAAAGGATCCTGTAAAACGGATGTTCTATGTGTACGCGCCGTTACTGTTCGTAAGTCGGGCCGCCACCACTGGGCCACCGCTGCTCTATCACTGGGCCAGCGCTGCTCTTGCAGCCATGCAACAATGCCGATAACTATATCGTATTCTAAGCTTAGGTTAGGTCAACCAGTTAGGTGAGGTTTGAAACCCAGGGTAGGTCAGCAAGTTAGGTTAGATTTGTTAGTTAGGTTAGGTCATCAAGTAAGGTGAGGTTTTGAAAGTTAGGTCAGCAAGTAAGGTTAGGTTAGATAGTTAGGCTAGGCCCATTTTCACGAAGACTAAGTGACACCTAACTCAATGCCTAATCCCCGTTTTCATCAACACTAAGTGACACCTAACCCAGTGCCTAATCCCCCGTTTTCACCAACCCCAAGTGACACCTAACTCAATGCCTAATTGCCCGTTTTCACCAACCCTAAGTGACACCTAACTCATTGCCTAGTCACTGTTTTCACCAACCCTAACAGACACCTAACTCAATGCCTAATCCCCGTTTTCACCAACACTAAGTGACACCTAACTCATTGCCTAATCCCCGTTTTCACCAACACCAAGTGACACCTAACTCAATGCCTAATCCCCGTTTTCAACAACCCTAAGTGACACCTAACTCAGTGCCTAATTGCCCGTTTTCACCAATACTAAGTGACGCCAAACTCAATGCCTAATGGCCCGTTTTCACCAACACTAAATGACACTTAACTCGGTGCCTAATTGCCCGTTTTCACGAACCCTAAGAGACACCTAACTCAGTGCCTAATCCCCGTTTTCACCAACACTAAGTGACGCCTAACTCAATGCCTTATCCCCGTTTTCACCAACCCTAAGAGACACCTAACTCAATGCCTAATCCCCGTTTTCACCAACCCTAAGAAACACCTAACTCAATGCCTAATCCCCGTTTTCACCAACACTAAGTGACACTTAACTCAGTGCCTAGTCCCCTTTTTCACCAACACCAAGTGACACCTAACTCAATGCCTAATCCCCGTTTTCACCAACCCTAAGAGACACCTAACTCAGTGCCTAATCCCCGTTTTCACCAACACTAAGTGACGCCTAACTCAATGCCTTATCCCCGTTTTCACCAACCCTAAGAGACACCTAACCCAATGCCTAATCCCCGTTTTCACCAACCCTAAGTGACACCTTCTCAATGCCTAATCCCCGTTTTCACCAACACCAAGTGACACACAACTCAATGCCTAATCCCCGTTTTCACCAACCCTAAGTGACACCTAACTCAGTGCCTAAATGCCCGTTTTCACCAACACTAAGTGACGCCTAACTCAATGCCTTATCCCCGTTTTCACCAACACCAAGTGACACCTAACTCAATGCCTAATCCCCGTTTTCACCAACACCAAGAGACACCTAACTCAATGCGTAATTCCCGTTTTCACCAACACCAAGTGACACCTAACTCAATGCCTAGTCACTGTTTTCACCAACCCTAACAGACACCTAACTCAATGCCTAATCCCCGCTTTCACCAACACTAAGTGACACTTAACTCGGTGCCTAATTGCCCGTTTTCACCAACCCTAAGAGACATCTAACTCAATGCCTAATCGTTGTACGACTGACGCCGGTGTCACCTTATTAAAACACATATTTACTGCGTGGGAAGAGGCACAAGATGCCATATAATAGAATAGAATAGAATAAACATTTATTCGCTAATGGACAGCAGCAACACAATAGAGCAGCACATACATATACATATACTAACAAACAGCTTAACAATTAATTAAAACAGCTCAACTGCGCTGAGCATGCCCATAACGAAAGGGTCACCTGCTCAGCATATGCTGGGTGTAAAACACTCAGCGCTGGTTTTCAGTAGGCCCCCCGCAGTGACACACAGATGAGGGTAGTAGGTAGTAAATAAATAACGTTATTCTATTAAATGGGCATTTCTAAGTGTGTAATAAATAAATATTTTTGTCCCATAGGAATTTTCTGTGACCTCTCGAAGAAAGCATTTGATTGCGTAAACCATGAAACCCTACTCTTAAAACTTGAACATTACGGGTTAAGGAAACTTGTGCTCAGTTTAGTGAAATCGTATTTAAACGATAGACATCAGCAAGTACAAATAAATGGTGTCAATTCAATGGGTTTAAAAGTAAGTATGGGTGTACCACAAGGTTCGATATTAGGTCCTTTCCTCTTTTTGGTATATATTAATGATCTACGTAGCTTTTTCTGACTTTCAAAAGTGCCTGCTAAGGTCTAATTGAAATAAATGCTTTGAGTTTGAGTCGATTGTGATTTGTAGATTTCTCAAAAAAAAAAAATTCGCCACGGAAGTTACGCGATGAATACTTTTTGAAGATCTACCCAGATAGTTGATCTTATATGACTAATAAGGGATCCGACTGGCGTCAGCTGCTCAAGTAGCGGTGGGTTTGGGTGTGGGAGATTACGGAAGTTGTAAAAAAAATAAAAAATGAAGTCATAGTACGCTGGCTGAAACTTTTGACGCAGCGGGCGCCGCATTCAGTACAAGCAAACGCGCGTAAAATCGCTTCTCCTTAAACGTTCTCATACATTTCCATATGTATGTGTGTGTATCCATATTTCCAATGTTTGAATTTAAAGCGGGCCGCGCCGCTCAACGCGCCGCTTGTCCGTAAATGAGCCCTAAGCTGCTCAAACGTAGCAAAGGTTAATAAATAACCTAGCTAGAACTATTTCAAAGATTTAAAAGAAAATTACCTATTTTGAAATAACAAGTATTTTAATTAAATATAATTTCAAATGTTCATGCCCAAGTCAGACAAACTCTTTCCGTGAGGAATTTCTCAGTACGGAGTCTGAATCTGTGCCTGATTGATTGCATTATGCTAATTAGATGGGACTTAAAACACAACTGGCGGCATGTGGGTGTACTATCTGGGTAGGTACGTATACTTCTACCTACCCCTTTGGAGATTACAGCGTTGTAATTTCAACTTAATATTTTATACGACTTGTATCTTCTACTCTTTCTTCTGAAAAGGGTCTCAACTGACAGACACACAAAAAGTAATCCGAAATGGGTTTCGTTTTTGTATAAATTTGAGGTTTTGAAACACGTAATAAATTATAATGTAATTAAATGCGTTATAATTCCATCCACCCAAACCATCCCCGTTTAACCTTTTCAGTACATATACATAGTTATAAAATACTAGTTTTTACACGTGACTTCGCCCGCGTGTTCGTCGCCTTACACGTAGCCTCTTTTGTTTTTTTTGGATGGGAAGTCATCAAATCCCGCTCTGGGCTGAGCAGGAGGGAGTGTCAGTTTTACTGACTAAAACCCATCCATGTTTCTTCCTTTGCCCTTTGTGTTCCAGGGCCCCGGTATCTCTTTCGAACAGTCCCGCAACCCTGGCAGGCATCGGTCCTTTCGGACCCCTGCCTGTTTGCTGACTAACTTTGAGGCGCGCGTGGAACACGAACGCGCCGTCGACACGGCCTGTCGTCATAAGACGGACGGACGGCGAGCTAGCCCATAGCTCACCGTCCACAGGCCCGCGCCTACGGTGGCCGGGGGCCACCACGTGGCCCCGACGCCCGGTGCGTCTCCCACGGCGGCTGAGATGTGAGGTTCTCTCCCTCTCACGTCCCGCCACCTCCTTCACTAGCATGACTGCTTCGCAGAAGGAGGTGACGGCGTCCCATTCCCTCTCGCTCCGGACCATGGATTGAACCAGGGCCGGACGCGAGAGGTCGCCGCCGCAGATTGCCGCTACGAGGACACGGCGGTGAGACCTGCACAGTGTGCTACACCGTGTCCTCCGGTCGATCCTCGCAGTGGTGACACCTGGGCGTTTCCTCCCGCCCGATTACGTGCAGGAACCTCCCGAAACATACCCGTAGCCTTACCCACGTTTTAGCTAATATCTATGATTTTGGTGGAACAGATTTTTTCGGTTCCATAGAAGAAAATGTTGCATTTGAACCCGTCTTTCAAATGAGCTATGTAGTCATGTGTATGCCCCAGGCAATGCAATTTTTGAAGATCATTAGCTCTTTTCACGTTGATAAAGGGATGTGAGTAACTTCCAGAGATCTGATCAACTCTAAATTTGGTATCCTGTCATTTTCTGTTACTTCAATGTATGCAGTGATAGAATATGGCAACACACATGGTTATCGCAACCTGATGCTGTATCATCAGCAGCGCTTATCTGAACCTCACTTTTTTATACACGCGGCGGGTGTCGACTGACCGACACTCGAAGTAGAGATGGCCAGCACATGAAGCTCTACATTATGTCAAATTTCTATAATAGATTTTCAAGTTTATCGCTGAAGCATTAGGTTCAAGGTTGATTTGGAAAATGTGACAGTTTCGCGGAGCTTGATGTGCTGATGTTCGGTAGCTTGTGTTAAATCACTGCCTCTTTTTCAATCCAAGAAACATTTTCAATTTCTTTTTGCGCGCGCGGGGCCCTTAACTGATGTGGGGCCCCTAGGCAGTTGCCTACTTTGCCTAATGGTCAATCCGGCCCTGTACGTAGTAAATCTGGGGGCACATCTTGATTTCTTTATCAATTTTTGGATCAATTTGGTCATTCTCTTCTGATGAGTAATTAAAAAAGTTAGTGATTTGATGGACGGAATTTGTCATTCGTGAAGATGTTATTGATCGGTGAAGTCTTTTGGAGAAAATGGTTGAAAATTTTTCAGAGATTATTTGACCTGCAGAGCAGTGGATGGATATAACGTATTTTATCAGTGCATGCTTTAATAAGTTTCTGTTGACTAGTTTAGCAAGTCGCCTTGACAACAGTTTGTTTTCCTGAAGCATTTGACATGGAGCGACTGCCTATTTGACCACCAAAACCTAGTTAGTACTGGGTAATACGATACCCCGTGGTAAGACTGGTTGTCAGACTTTCAAGTCACTACCTGTAACGATTGTCAAATATTTATAAATTACAGCCGGGACCAACGGCAAACTCAGTATGTAATGGGTGGTCACCCATCCACGGACCAACCACAAGCGCGGCTTAACCTGAACATCGACCCGAGTGGCTATTTTTATTTAGCCACGAGCTCCTCCTAATTATAAACCATATTTTAAGCCACTGAGTAATTTCAAACTGTAGATATCAGTTTGTCAAACAGACCCAAACCGAATAAAAAGACGGGCACAATTCTATCAACATTATTTTCTGAACATGTTATTCGGGAGATCCCAATATTTCATCTGAACTTGCCTGAGGCTGGCCATAAAACAAAATATAGAGAACCGTAGCCCTTTCAAGCAAAAAATCTAAGATATAACTACGTCAGGGTCGCAGAAAAAGAAAAGTAACTCGATTTTGAGGCAAACTCCTCGGGTTCCGTAACGAATATAATCTAAAACACTGTTTTTATTTACTTATTATTTAAAACCATAAATAGACTTTAAATATATATATAAGTATCAAAGGGGAAACAGAGTTACAGGATTAAGTCAAAAAAAATTGTCTGCATCGCTGACAACAGGAAAAGTTCCCTGGCTTGTAGCGTTGGCACGTTGGAAGGCAATGCTGATTCTTTGGCCAATAAATCAGGCCATACCTCTGGTCACGTGAAGACTCGACCAACTGCTTGGCAATAACATAAACAGTGTCTGTACCTGTGATGTATTGTTTGGTTTTTGCCAAAAGTGACGTGCCAGGCCACTTTGTGTAATTTATTTCATCACTACTGGCCTCAAAAGGGCGAAGGAAAACATCATGCATGAGGAAACCAGCGTGTCCTAAAACCAAAATTCTAAGACTTAGGACATCTACTAACTTGCACTTTGCCCACTCCCTCTCACAGAGACGGGGCCGTTGTCCCAGCTGTGGGAACATTACAGGCAACTTGTGTGATTTTATTACCCATGTCGGTAGGTAATCTTTGCACATTATTTCTCACAGATTATCCGGGACAACCTGTTGCAAGGATTCCTTGCGGCTAAATCTTCTACTCGGTTGGCTAGTAATATTCCCCGGGCTACTTTTATTGCTTCCCAGGACAGTATAGTGCTGATATATATTAGAAAACCGTTTTTATTAGAAAACTAGCTGTTGTCCGCGACGTTCGTCCGCGTGAAGTTATTATAAAAAGATTACTTCCCTTTTTAATTCAACAAACAATTGCAAGGATTTTAATTTTTTGAGGATTGAGATATTTTTTGCTTCTCTTTTTTTTTCCTTTTTTTTTTTTTGCTTCAATCTTTATTCTATAATCCGCCTAAATTACTCCTTATACCATCAGCTATCTGCTCAGTAAAAGTCCCGTTGTAATCAGTGTAGCCGTTTCGGAGATTAACCGGAACAAACAGACAAACATTTTCTTTTGTCTTGTGTACCATATATACTTTATATGCATTCAGTACAAACAGACACTTTATTTATATGCATAGATAAGATTATTGTGTCGAGTTTTCATGCGTAGGATATAAAACAGTCGATGCTTTTAGCTACCAAACTTAGCTAACAAGCTAGCATAACCTTTGACAGTTGTTACAGGTAGTCAGTGCCCGGAAAGTCTGACAACCAGTCTTACCAAAGGGTAAGGTATTACCCAGTACTAACTGGGTTGCGAAGGTCTGATAAGCAGTCGCTCTCTCTAAAATACTGGTATTCAGCTCCATCCAGTGAAACTGGAAGCCAACCCAAACATAGTTGGGAAAAAGCTAGGCATGTTGATGATGACGTGGAGCGACCCAGTTGCCTTCCAGATTGAAACGTCTTAAGCAAATTTAAATTTATACATATAATAAAACAGTAAAAAAACTGTGTCCGTACATTGAATATATTAAAAAAAAAATATTGAGGGGGTTTGAAAACAGTAACAGAGCACGAATCCAAAAAAAAAAATCTGTCTGTGTGTCTGTTTGTTTGTACACGCTAATCTTCGGAACTACTCGATGGATTTTATTGTTTTTTTTTTGTTGTATCGGTATTAAATCTGGGCAACATATAGGCTATTAATTATTATTAATTTATCTTGGAAACTTGAACATCTGATGCAGCACCGCAACAGACCAGCTAAACTATAAGAGATACAAAAATGGTACCATAGCAAAAAATGTTCCACGTGATGAGCATTTTCTGCTAAGAGAATAAATTTGCAGATCTGGAACACCTGATGTGGAACTCCAAGAGCCCAGCTACATTATAACATATATAGGAATGACGCCTTAGCAAGAGTTGTTCATACTTTGCAAATTGGAACACCTGATGCGGAACCGCAATAGACCAACTAAAGTATAATCTATATACATATAATAAAACAGTAAAAAAACTGGGTACATTGAATATATTAAAAAAATAAGACAAGCTAAAGAATAAGAGATATAAAAATGGCGCCATAGCAAAAAATATTCCACGTGAAGAGCATTTTCTGCTGTGAGAATAAATTTGAAGATCTGGAAAACCTGTTGTGGAACTCCAAAGCCCAGCGACACTATAACATATTAAGGAATGACACCTTAGCAAAGTTGTTTAGTCTGATGGGGATTTTCTGTGGACTTACAAAAATGAAAGATCTGGAAGACATTCCAACCGTCTCGCTCATCCCGTTGTTTTCCCGTCCCCGGGCCTTTGAAATCTACATCAGACGTTTAAGATCTTCGATTTTCTTGACGACCTCGTTGTCGCTGGCACAAGCAACAGGATCCTCGTACGAAGTCGCGGGTAGAAGCTAGTTGCTAAATAATGTTTGCATCAGTTTGCATTAATTCAAGACTGCGAGTGAAGTATGAGCTATTGTATAGTCGGCACAATAGACAGCTTCTGCTCCAGATGATCTATTTACGACTGAAGAGCATGGCTGCTAGCCAGCTTTCGTTTTAATGCAACACTGTTGAACCAACGCGCACCAGATTGTGTATGTTTTAGTATATTACTGCAGAAATTTCCATTAAAACTGTAAATATATATAGGGTGATTTCAAATTTACTCGCACAGATCAGCATTTTAGATTATTTCTATCTCATTCTGACGCATTAGTTCGTGGAGCGAGAAGTCCGATCGCAAGCATCTGCATTCATTCGCGTCGGAAGACTTTTACGTGTGATTGGACCTCTCACTTTAGTGAGTTGTAATTTAAGTGAAAGAAAGGGAAAAATATATTCACCGATACAATAGAATGTTGACCTGTTGGTGTAAATATAATTTCACTTTTAATGAATTTACATACTTAGGCCGCCGAGAAGAGTGCGCTCGCACATAGAGCATAGAAATATAAATAAATAGATACTTCGATTCAAGTCAACGTGACGACACGATTCATATGTCACTGTCAACGAAATAGAAACTTAATAAGATACTGACACCGTAGATCATCTAATGATTTAAATCTGTGCACACAACGTGAATCAATCATAAAATAAGGTACATCGTTTTGATTTTATTTCTGTGGGTACCCTTTGAGTGTCTGACCAATAATAAAAAAGACCGGCCAAGTGCGAGTTGCACTCGCGCACCGAGGGTTCCGTATAAACTTGTAGGTATTTTATTATTAAACTACTTATGTACGGTTTTCAGTTTTTTTTCTTTTCATGAGCTGTAAGCTTCTTGTCAAATTTCATGATTCTAGGTCAACGGGACCCTTTAAATGATTCGAGAGTGTCGAAATGTAGGTTTTTTGCGGATCTTTTTTTTTAGTTTGATTTTTTCACAGCTTCAAGGGATTTGAGTATATGGTTTTAATTTAAACTCGATACCTCTATGCGTTCCCGAGATAAAGGGTCTTGACAGACAGACGGACAACAAAGTGAACCTATAGGGGTTCCGTTTATTCCTGAAGTACGGAACCCTAAAAATGTCTCAGAATATAATCTACTTATTGATTTCCTATCTACTATATATCTTTTGAGTGCCTATCCTATACATAGGAACTAAAACTCGTGTAAAGCAGTTATTTGATTTTATTTATTAGGTCTACCAAATAATCGTTTACATTAATCTACAAACAAAAATAAAACATGCGTTTAAATTCCACACAGTGCAACAATTACTTAAAAGTAAACACAACATGAACAAAAAAAATCCATAATAAGTAATTATGTTAGTTGTAAGCTACATATTGTATAGTGCGTTTCATATGAAAATACTTAAGTCCTTTATTAAACTTCTTGGTGACAGAAATAGGTATCTATTTCAAGAATTTCAATGCTTCAACGACTCAGCTCCGTCCTGTAACGCGTCAACAGGAAAATGCCTTTAGATAACGTCACAATTTTAATAAAATGTGACTTTTAGAATTTAGAATTTTTATATTAGTTGTTGTAAAGGTTTATTTTCGTACATTATTAAATTTTTAATAGCTACCCAGCAATTGGTCAATAAATTGATCATAGAATAAAATGTATGTAAAGAGCGTTTATTAAAGTTTTATATTTAAGTAAAACTACCAGATGTGAATTTTGGTGAAGGAAATATTTCATTCTAAAATTGTCTTTTAATTCAAATTATCAAGTGATTATTTTATAAATAGTAGTCTTAAAATAAGTGGGATATAATTAAATTACTTTCGCCAACAACTGTAGCCAGCCTTTGAAAATTAACAATGGAAACCTATTCTATTTCTAAAAGTTTGAATCTGATATTTTGACGTCTAAGAAAAGTCAAATCCTTAATTAATAAATAAACTATATTTTATTTAAATCCTTTATTCATATTTTTACAAACTAATTACATTTTTAAATATTCCTTAGAAAAAACAATATAAAAAACATTTAAAAATATAAAAAATTGTTGCCCACCGGTATCGGGAACAGGGTCCAAGCTACCGGTGGTCAGGGCTCCAGAGAGAGAAACCTCCTAACAATACGAGCCGTGTCCAGGAGTACTGCTTTCTGAATCAAGCCCTTGATCCAGCTGCCTAACGAGAGCCTCCTCAGGTATTCATCGAGGCTCTTAGCAATTAAGCCATGGGCTGATACGACTATCGGCACAATGATCGCTGAGTCCACATCCCACATGTCGACAACCTCGCGAGCCAAGTCAAGATATTTTATTTGCTTATCTTTCTCGGCTTTCACGAGGTTCTCATCATGCGGGACCGTTATGTCAACAATCATTGCGCGCCGCTCTGATCGATCCACCACCACTATATCAGGCTTATTGGCTAAAATAGTCCTGTCAGTGATGATGGATTGATCCCAGTACAATGTGATTGTTCGAGTTTAAATCGAACACTAAGCGAAAATGCATAATTGCATCGAACGCAAGTATGCACATTCGCTCGTTCACCAAAATGTGGGCCAGTTCGTGTTCAGATCTCATTAGAGACACCGCGTACTCATAAACCATTACCATCACCATTACCATTACCATTGTCTTGTAACTAAGTGTATAGTGAATTAATATATAGCTATTTCCCTTACAATGCGAGACTTTAACTTATACCATAAACCATAATATCCTATCAATACGAGAAAGGAGTGTTAGGTCACCATAGCGCCAAGCACTACTTTTTACATGGTCCTTCGAGCATTTATTTACCAGTGACTACCAAGTGAAACAGTGGCACGCGAACTAGAAGATCGCTGCAATTTGAAGAACCACGGATTGCTGAGACGGTCGGTTGGGGCACAATAAGGTCAGACCAAACCATTTATTTATACTAACCATTACCGAATATTTCCAAACCAACTTTAAATATGGATTCCGATTCTCTGTTCATCAACCAAACGGAACTCTATGATATCCTGGACAAGTTTTTAACCAACATAAAGAAAGATGGGTCCGAGAGGAGAACCATCGATAATTACAAGCGCAAGGCTAATATGCTGGAATCATACTGGCGCGATTATCAAGAAAACCACAGGAAAATGATCGAGTTTGAAGATTCGGACCATATTTACTTCAAAAAAGGTTGTTTTGAAACAGCCCAGGAAGTTTATTTGAAGACAAAGGAGATAATTAACAAAACCATGAGACAGTTAGGCGCGACGCAGCTGAAGAATGAAAGCCCTTATAAAGCCAAGACGGAAGCAGTGCAACCATTACCAGGTAACCGGGCTAGCCAACAGATAGGCGCAGACCATCGTCGACAGGAAGAAGAGGCGGCGCAGCCACAACCAGGTACGTCGTCGCCGCGCTATGAGGAGTCCTCGCAGCGAGAGAGTTTACTATATAAAGATAGAGACTCCAGCAAGCTGAACGGATTAATAAAGAGGCAGAATATTAATTTCAAAGCGTTCATGAGAACCGTGAGTAATATACAAGTCGATAATTTCGAGAATCAATGGCAATTCGAAAACGCTCTAAAATCGCTGGATAGCCGATGGGGTGAGATCGACAAGCTTCATTGGGAAATTGAAGGTGAAGATGGAGACGACGATATTACGTACCAAATGGAATTCTGCAAACACGAGGAAAAGTACAGTGAGCTGACCAACGACATCAACAAAAAGATGTGGGCAGTGAAGCACCGTGAAAAGTCAGCTCCAAAGATGGACATCCCCGTGTTCAATGGGACTTATAATCAATGGGTTCCGTTCAAAGACTTGTTTACCGAAGCGGTCGACAAAAACCCGTCGATGTCCAATGCACAAAAAATGCAGTTTTTGAAGAGTAAGGTGACTGGAGAAGCAGAGCGTCTGATTCATCATTTACAGATTAGCTCTGACAATTATCATGTATGTTGGAAGATTTTAAACCATAGGTATGGCAACAAGAAATTAATTTTCACGTCCCATATAAATATACTGCTCGGGCTTCCCAACATACAACAGCAGTCTCTAACCACGATCAAAAAGCTGCATGACATAACTAAGGAGACGTTGCACGCTATACAGAATCTGGGAGTTGATATAACAACTTGGGATCCACTTTTAGTGCATCTCTTAGCGCAAAAGCTTGATGACGATACTTTCACCGAATATATAGAATCGGTCAAGAATCCTAGAGAGCTACCCGATCTACAGGAGTTCCTGGAATTCTTGGAAACGAAATTTACAGCGCTAGAAGCATCTCGGCGCAAGCAGGAACCCGCTAACCAAAAAACCACGCTGCATCAATCAAGCAAGAACTATAACCAAAACCAGAAGAAAAGTTTTCACCGCAATAACCATCAATCAGGCAACAAAGATAATTCAAAGTCTAACATGAACGCGTTACATGTGTCACAATCGATAACCTGCGTATTGTGTAATTCAGAACACAGATTGTGGCGTTGCCCTACTTTTTTGCAAATGAATAATGAGCAAAAGGCAAACAAGATTGAGCAATTAAATTATTGCCAAAACTGTCTATACAGTCATAACAATAAATCATGTCAGTCGAGCAAACGATGTCGCAAATGCCTAGGTACGCACAACACTTTACTTCACGAAGCATTAGCAAAACAAAGTCCAACTGCGTCAGCAGAGGAAATCTCCAACACGAGTGTTGCAACCAAAACACGCACATCTAGGTCATCTCACGTGTCTTGGGATGACATATCTGAAGTACTTTTAGCCACCGCAATTATAAAAGTCAAGGGAGCTGATGGAACACTGCACAAGATGAGAGCTTTAGTTGACCAGGGTTCTCAACTGTCGTTAATCACCGAAAACGCAGCGCAAATATTGAGATTAAAGAGAGATCGTTT
This sequence comes from Eugnorisma glareosa, assembly GCA_947578425.1. Classification (NCBI taxonomy): domain Eukaryota; kingdom Metazoa; phylum Arthropoda; class Insecta; order Lepidoptera; family Noctuidae; genus Eugnorisma; species Eugnorisma glareosa. The sequence goes on from OX387976.1 coordinate 4,129,602, forward strand.
TAAAGGTCAAATTTACGGTGTTGGTGAAAAAGAAAACAACGCGAAGGGTATGTTACAGGTAACACTACAGTCTACAAACAGTGAATTTACTTGTGACACGAACATTATTATAATGAACAATTTGATCAAACGACTGCCAAACAACACGTTTACTAAACCAACAACGTGGAACCATATCCAAGGGATACAATTGGCCGATCCGGAGTTCCATATAAGCAGACCCGTAGACATGCTACTAGGTGCAGATGTCTATAGCAAGATAATGTTAGGAGGAATCTTAAGAGGAGACAAAGCCAATCAACCAATCGCTCAACAGACGCAGCTAGGATGGCTACTCTGTGGATCCATGAAACCACATTACCAATGCAACGTAATTCTCAACAACACAGAAGACCTTCTGAAATATTGGGAAAACGAAGACATTAACCAGAAGATAGAGATGTCCAACGATGACCATGAGTGTTTACAGTTCTTTATTAAAACCACAAAGAGACTTGAGGACGGAAGGTATGAAGTCCGACTACCGCTTAAACCGGAACACAATGACAAGTTGGGAGAAACCAAAAAACAAACATTAGCTCAATTCAGGAACTTAGAGAAAAAATTTGAGAGGAACAGCGAATTGAAATCAGATTACAAAAAATTCATGGACGAATATTTTGCATTAAACCACATGACACCATGCAACATTAACCAGGCGCCCGAATGCTACTTACCACACCATGCAGTCATTCGGGCTGAATCTACCACTACCAAACTGAGAGTAGTTTTCAACGCCTCGGCAAAGTCATCATCAGGTTACAGTCTAAATGACGTCATGTACAGGGGTCCAAATATACAAAAGGATCTTCAAGAGCTTATCCTGAAATGGAGACAATTTCAATTTGTATATACTTCTGATATCGAGAAGATGTACAGAATGATCCGAGTGCACCAAGAAGATCAAACTTACCAAAAAGTATTATGGCGAGAGTCAAAAAACCAACCTATAAAGTCGTATCAACTCGTCACACTAACATATGGAACCAAACCAGCGGGCTTCTTAGCGATGATGTGTTTAAAACAACTAGCATCTGATGAACGACAAAAATTTCCTGACGCTGCAAAAGAATTGGAGGAAAGCTTCTATATGGATGATTTTTGCGGAGGGCGTCACTCAATGGAAGCAGCGAACAAACTGAAATCCGATCTCATAAAATTATGCCGATTGGGTGGATTTAATCTTAGAAAATGGACCTCGAACAAACCAGAGCTACTAACCGATTTGGAGAGAGAGCAATGTGACCAGTCAACATACGAGTTCAAGCAGAGCGATTCCACCAAAACATTGGGTCTCGGTTGGAACCCACAGAAAGATAATTTTACCTTCAACTCGAAAATAAAACCCGAATCACCTACAACTATTACCAAAAGAGCCCTACTTTCAGACATTTCCAAGCTGTTCGATCCATTAGGGTGGTTAACCCCCTTGAGCACTACCATGAAGCTCCTGTTTCAAAATATCTGGTTGTCTAACATAAAATGGGATGACGCCCTACCAGAGGAAATGAACTCAGAATGGACTAAACTGAAGCAAGAACTTCCGGACATAAACAACATAGAAGTCAACAGATGGTTAGGAATGAAAAAAAACCAAAGTATAGAATTGTACGGATTCTGCGATGCCTCTAACAAGGCATACGCATGTGTAATTTATTGCAAAGTAGTAACCAAAGAAGGGACAACCATCACATTAGTTGCCGGGAAGGCCAGGTTAGCACCCATAAGCAAAGTCTTATCTATACCGAGACTGGAGTTAATGGGCGCTCATCTGCTAGCTCAGCTAATGCAAAAAGTCAGAAGCTGCTTATCAGATTACCCTACGGAGATCTACTGCTGGACTGATTCAACTGCAGTACTAGGATGGATACAAGGACATCCAGCCCGATGGAAACCATTCGTAGCAAATCGGGTAACAACAATCACCAAAACCATACCATCAAAACATTGGCAATATGTGAAGACGACAGATAATCCAGCGGACTGTGCAAGTCGCGGTTTGACTGTCAGGCAACTCAAAGACCACAAGTTATGGTGGCAAGGGCCGTCATGGCTGCCATCATACACGAACCAAGAAAACCATCATACCAGTTATGAGACGGATTTAGAAGTTAAGCCGTCTATTTCCAAACAAACCAACGCGGTAGTCATTGAACAACCAACAGAATCGCTGACTACCGCAATTATTAAACAATTGATAAACCAATACAGCACCATTACAAAAATCATACGTATTTTTGCGTGGATACTGCGATTGCCCACTTCAAACAAACAAGTTCACCGGCCATACCTCGAATTACACGAGCTCCGTCGCGCTAAACAGCTGATAATTAAAAATGTTCAGCAAGCAGAATTTGCAAATGACCTAGAATCAATAAACAAATACGGAAGAGTGCACTCCAAAAGCAAGCTTTTGAGTTTGAACCCAACCATAGATGAACACGGAATTATACGTGTGGGTGGTAGATTGAAAAACGCTGACATGAGTCCGGAGATGAAACATCCCATCATCTTACCTCACGATCATCAGCTAACCATATTAATCATCGATCAAGCTCATAAACTCACCTTCCATGGCGGAGCGCGTTTGACATTAGCAAATCTACGACAACAGTACTGGATTATCGGCGGATATATGGCCACAAAAAAGTTTATAAGAAAATGTGTGATATGCAGAAAACAAAATCCCATACGGCAGCACCAGCTCATGGGAGATTTACCCGAACCAAGGATGAATCCAGAACATGCATTTTATCACTGCGGCGTAGACTACACAGGCTTCGTAGAGGTCAAAGCGAATAAAGGACGGGGAATCAAAACCACAAAAGGATACATTGCAGTTTTTGTATGTATGGTCACGAAAGCGGTACATCTAGAACTCGTGTCAGACCTGACCAGCTCCACCTTTTTGGCAGCTCTAACCAGAATGGCAGCCAGAAAAGGGGCGCCACGACACATGTACAGTGACAACGGCACTAACTTCGTGGGAGCAAACAGGATGATACAGAAACAATTTAACCAGCTTCACCAAGGATTCAGTGAAAGTTTTATGACCGAGATAACAGAGATGGGCATAGAATGGCACTTTAATGTCCCTAGCTGGCCTAACGCCGGCGGTCTATGGGAGCGAGCAGTGCGCAGTCTTAAACATCATCTCAAGAGGGTTATCGGTCAACAAAGACTGACCTTTGAGGAGTACACCACGTTGTTAGCAAGATTAGAAGCGTGCCTCAACTCACGACCTCTATGCGCAATATCCGAGGATCCTGACGATTTTAACTTCCTTACACCAGCTCATTTCTTATCAGGAAGACCAGGAACAACTGTTATAGAAACAGAGCGAGATGCTAGAACCAGATGGCATCTAACCACCAAATTATTCCAAGATCTTTGGAAACGTTGGAAGACTGAATACTTGGTACAACTCTCATCAAGAAGCAAATGGATGAAACCACAAAAAAACATCGAAATTGGAGACCTTGTGGTAATTCATGATGAAAATCTGCCTCCAGGGAAATGGGCTCTTGGACGTGTAGTCGACACACACCCAGGAAATGATGGCCTTACCAGAGCGGTTTCATTAAAAACCAAAAATGGAGTCACGAAACGCCCAACTGTGAAACTCTCCATTTTGCCCGTTAACCAGAATAACGTAACGACACCAAAACCAGATTTAAAGCCAACAACCAAATTGACAGAAAGGAAAAGAAAACCGAGATCAAAAATCGCAACTGTAGCAACTACCTTACTGAGTTTTTTCATGCTGATTTTTCCATCATACGGTTTACACGATGTAAAACCATTTCCAAACAACCAGACGCTTTATTTTGACCCCATATCAAGGGTACAACTAATTAGGGATAAATGGACATTAGTCATGTACTACGACATGGAACCCTATTGGACTGGTATAACCACTTACAATAAAATAACAAATTATCAAGAACAATTATGCGCAACCATTGAAACGCAAAGTCATTGTAATACGATCGTACACCAAGCCCGACACGATTATCAGGAACTCGAATACTATAATGAACTTTTGCTAACACAGCATTTTCATATCCACGCTAGACAGCGGCGCGCAGGGAAGACGGGTCGGAGCCGACGAGGCCTAATCGACGGTGTCGGGTATCTAGCAAATGACTTGTTCGGTGTGTTGGACTCACGTTTCGCTGACCAGTATGAAAAGGACATTGAAACCATACATCGCAATGAGAAACACCTTTCTAATTTATGGAAAAACCAAACATCCGTAATCGAAGCAGAATTCAACCTGATGAAGAGGATGGAGAGCACTGTAAATAAGCAGCACAAATTAATAACCAAGAAGCTTTTAAATTTGCAAGAAAACGCGAGCACTCTCCAACGCGAAATACAAAATATTTCATACGTCAATGACTTCACATTGTCAGCGATATCTGGAAACAACTTGCTGCAAGGATTAAGACGACTTCAAGACACGTTGCTTGATACTCTAACAGACATCTACCACGGCCAAATTAGCATACATTTACTGCCACCAACGCAACTTAAACATGAGCTCCAAACCATATACGGCCAGATGCCAAGCGAACTCACACTACCAATCGCCAATTTAGACACTGATCTTCAGTATCTTTACAAACTACTGAAAGTCAAAGCCAGAGCGACTCAAAAATTTGTCATAATTGAAGTTACTTTTCCACTAGTATCCAGAGAAAGTTTCAAATTGTACAAGATAATACCTATACCACACCAAACAAAACAGTCTCAGAATACGTAGCCGTCAACCTGAAGAAGGATTCTTTCTTTAGCATGTCGACACAAGAACTAACAGCATGTCTAAACCATGGAAGCACTTACATTTGTCAGCTGCTAAAACCAATAACAGACTTGCAAAATGACGAAAGTTTTTGCGACAAGAACCCGGATACCAATACATGTAAACTAGAAAAAACCAACTGCGCTAACGTATGGCTTGAATTACATTTGACTTCTCAGCATTTTTACTTTTGTTGTGACACCTACACAATAAAAATAATATGCGGCGACCGTGTAACAGTTCGTCAGCTGAGCCAAGCCGGGGTCATTAGCATAGGTCAAGAATGCGTCATCAAAGGAAAGGACTTCTCATTATATTCAATACGTCATCAGTCCAACCAAATGAACATTACACCTACCATAAACATACCTGAATTCGATCAAATTAATCATTTGATTAACATCAAAATCCATGAAGAAAGACAGACTGATGACGGAAACCTTACAACATCTATGACCAGTCTAGGGGAGGCGATAGAGAAACTGAAGAAAAGTGACTCCGAAATAGATGATTATATATCGCCGCATGACATCCACCAATATGTAATATGTTACGTGCTGATGGCGATCGCGCTGTGCATAGCAGCAGTCTGGTTGTGGCAGACCGGGCGTTGTCGCCTGTGCCGGAAGGCCGCAGCTGGACACGGTGGCGGAGGATCCCGCCGGCGGCAGACCACTGTGACCCCACCGCCTCCGAGACCTCAACGCCGCAGCGAGAGCTGCTGCCAACAGGAATTGGCAGCGGCTCCGCTGACACCGAAACCAACCAGAAGACACGAAGTGTATAGTGAAGTGCTCAGTGCCAGTGATCTAAAGGACAAAAATGAAGTCAATTTTCGTATACACAATTATGCCAAACGCTGGCCTAGCGCGAACTATAGTGCGATCAAACGGGACAAAATTACGAACACAGGCAATCAAAATATTGCTTTTACTGTGGAAGATTCAATAGTGTAACTTCTAATAATTTATAATAATTTAAGTAAACCAATAAGTCATAATGTTTTTGCTTATACTTGTTTAATCATATTTTTATACATACCAGTTTAGAATACTAGAAACAAATGTGTTTAAGTAGTTTAATAATTTTGTGCACACCATATAATGAAAGTCTAGTTTATAGCTATCTTCCCGCATTTCTTCTCGCTCTCGGGAATATGTTCGAGTTTAAATCGAACACTAAGCGAAAATGCATAATTGCATCGAACGCAAGTATGCACATTCGCTCGTTCACCAAAATGTGGGCCAGTTCGTGTTCAGATCTCATTAGAGACACCGCGTACTCATAAACCATTACCATCACCATTACCATTACCATTGTCTTGTAACTAAGTGTATAGTGAATTAATATATAGCTATTTCCCTTACAATGCGAGACTTTAACTTATACCATAAACCATAATATCCTATCAATACGAGAAAGGAGTGTTAGGTCACCATAGCGCCAAGCACTACTTTTTACAGTGATATTGCCATTTTCGAGAACTGGGTCGGGCACATACCTATAGTACGGCACTTCCGATTCCACAAGTCTGTATTTTAGAGCAAGTTGCTGATGGATAATCCTGGCTACAAGGTTGTGTCTATGCAAGTACTCTCCGTTAGCCAAACGAGAACACCCAGAGATAATGTGACGGATTGATTCACCTGGACGGTGGCATGCCCGACATATGTCAACCGTGCCGTCCTTCACAATAAATCTCCGGTAGTTATTCGTCATCATAACTTCATCCATAATTGCACAGACAAAACCTTCGGTTTCTCCGAAGAGGTCCCCGGAACGTAGCCAGGCTACGGACGCTGACAGGTCTACATCGGGCCCGTGCAGGGCCCGGTAAAAGCGTCCGTGAAGCTCCTTACTCTGCCATACCTCCCTGCGGTCGTTAGTGTCAAGCACTACAGGTTTGCGCCAGTTCTCTTTAGCCAAGGAGAGCGGGGTGAGGCCCTTGTCCACCGCGACCACATCTCGATGCATCCCCACGTCGGCTTCTAGGAAATATTCCCTGAGACTGCATATCTCGCGATTGTGGAGAGTCTTAGCGTTTAAAAAGCCTCGACCCCCACACTTCCGCGGGATATACAGTCTCATAACCGAAGAACGTGGGTGATGCATTCGATATGCCGTCAACAATGTACGGACCTTCCTATCCAGGGCGTCTAGTTCTGTTTGAGTCCATTTCAGTATGCCGAAAGAGTACATCAAAACCGGCATGACCCAACCGTTGAAGGCACGCACCTTATTTCCGCCTGCTAAAAGACTATTAAATACTTTTTTCAGGCGGCCAAAGAAGCGTTCCTTCAACGATTGCTTCATGTCAGCAACATTGATGCCCAGCGCTTCCGACATACCCAAATACTTATAGGTTTCGGTTGCTGAGAGGGATCTAAGATTTATGGAATCCGAGAGCTGGGTTCCCACAGATTCCACAATCTCCCCTCGTTTTACATGCATGACCGCACATTTGTCCACACCAAATTCCATCCTGATGGCGCTACTGAAAGTTTCAGTTACCTTCAGTAGCTCCATCAGTTGCAAATCGTTGGGGGCAAAGAGTTTCAGGTCATCCATGTAAAGGAGGTGAGATACAACTTGACCACCTCTCCTCAACCGATAGCCTAGACCTGAATCCTCCAGCAGCGTGCTAAGAGGATTCAAGGCTAAGCAGAACCAAAGTGGACTCAAACTGTCGCCCTGAAATATACCTCGCTCTATCCTTATCGGCTCGCTATTCCTCTGGATTTGCCGACATCCTGGATAGCGAAGGACTGTCCTCCATTGTCCCATACACGACATCAGGAAGGTGCGCAGAGTTGCATCTACTTTATACAACTCTAGCACCCTCATGAGCCATGTATGTGGCACGGAGTCATAGGCCTTCTTATAATCTATCCAACATGTCGACAGATCCCTTCGGGAACGGCGAACCTGTTGGCTAATGGCCATATCAATGAGGAGTAGCTCCTTAGTACCGCGGGACCCGTTCCTACATCCATTTTGAGAAGCGGACATGATAGAATTATCATCAATGTGTTTGTTAATTTTAGCTCTCAAAATGGATGTAAGAACTTTATAGACTGTCGGAAGACAGGTAATTGGTCTATAATTTTTAGGCTCCGCAGTACTACCCGATTTATGGAGCAGGTGGGTTATACCTGTTGTCAGGAACTCGGGCAGCGACCCTGACTCTAAGGCTGACTGGAACAGGGTTGCCAGGCGAGCGTGCGACCTTGTGAACCATTTGATCCAGAAGTTGTGCAGCCCATCCGGCCCTGGAGATTTCCAGTTAGGCAACGGACGGACTGCACGAACTACGTCTTGGGGGCAGATGGTGATTGCCCCCATTTCTTGTACTGGATCGCACGCCCGCTCGACCTCCCGGGTCCATTCATCCTCGGTATGGCTAACAGGCACCGACCAGATGCTGCGCCAGAACGAACACATGGCATCATCATCCGGCAGGCGCGTGTCAGCCATACCTTGGTCCGGTCGCTCCCAAGCCCTATAAACCCACCTTTCATCTCTTTGGAATGTGCGATTCTGAGTGTATCGGTCGACCCGCCGTTTATACCTACGAATACGGTTTGCCCATGCATACACTTTCTGCTTCAGGAAGTCGATGCGCTCTGTGACACGGGACATGTAGTCTCGAGGACTGATATCAGTCCCCGAGAACGCCCGCCTCACAAAACGCATCACTCTAGGGCGTGTATTGCCCTCACTGAAGCAGATCAGTTTGCCGATGAGTGCTCTGGCCCCACCAATACGTCGTTCAATCCTGTACTGCCATGCTGGTATGGCTGGCTTAGGTCGTGTAGCTCTGTCATCAGAAAATTTGACGTGAGCTACACGACATGCCGCTACAGCTGCACAATACAGGATTGAATGAGCATCGATGAGGTCTTCGCAGTTATCAAAATAGTTTGACAACTGCGAATCCAGAACAGAATTATTTAAATTATTGTTACTCCGATTATATTTCTTTGAAATAATGATTTGAAAAGACATTTGTATCAATGAAGGTCTCATAAATAAACCTTTGAACCATTCATAGTATTATTATTATTTATTAATTTATCACTTTTATTTTAGCAGAAATACTTACGACATTTTCCTATAATATAACATTTATATTAGAATTTCAGTTGCATCTACGTCCGCGATCTTTGCCAGGCCATTACTGAATGGTTCATCAGCTGATCAGGCTACGTCAAAAGTACTTGTCGACCTGTCTGCTAGCTGGAATTTTGTTCTCGCCAGCCGATCACAAACGAATAAAGTTCCTTCTTTTTCTATCGACGACTCAGATTTTGTCCGACCAGCTAACAGTATGTAGCGACCTGCGGGGTTATTAAGGAGTAATTCCAGTGTGGGAAAGAGACTGAGCTATACAAGTCGCCTAGCGCCATCTCTTTCCGACACCGGAATGACTCCTGCTTTAAGACGTCATGGTAGGCTGAACAGTTCTATCGTTTGCCTCATTCAACTCCTGGAGGGTGCAGTTAGCTGTGCACGACAGGCAGGAGAGAAGGTGTGGGGCTCCACACTCGTATTGTGTTCGAGATAACTCAAACGAATAACGTACGTGCCGCCATTGAAATACTTGTGTTGTGATATTATATTCTTTTGTTGTGATATTATTATATGCGTTGTGATATTCTGGCTACGCATTGGTGATTTCAGTTCTTAGCAGGTTACTTTTGAGCAGCGTTTGACTTCTGGTTCGGCTGCTGCCGTGTAGTCAGAACGCGTACTTTGGTACTGTACATTGTCATGTGGCTTTGTGTCGTCAATTTTTTTATATTTTTTTATTTAAAATGACACCCTACCGTACCCTTTGACCCCACCAGTGGGGCAATGCCAGTGGGGCCAACGAGAACACATCATAAAAATGGGCCGAAAAAGACACTGCTATGCGTCAAATATTGGACTGTTCTTTACGTACAGTTTATATCGACAATGCACTGACAGATATGTCGGTACTTGCCGAAATGTAGAAGTAGAACAGCTTAATTTCATGAAACGCATATTAGCTTTACGGTTACAATGCGCAATATAGTTCTAACTACACCACACCATTCATTGCTCCATTTGTACACAAATAATAAATCAATACGGCAGGCAATGCATCAACTGACTATGTGGTATGGCCAATATCCGTCATTGTGTGGTACCATTATGTTTAGCCTGAGATTGGAAGCTTGCCCGTTGAAAGGCCTTGTGATTTGCTGCCACACACCGTTCTATACGCTTGTAAGATTTATTTGATGAACTGTGGAATAATTAAAATATGTGTGAGATTGTGTCTATTTCTCGAATTTGCTGTTTGGGTTTTGGGATTGTTGAAACACGAAATTAGAATCACGCTTGAAATCTTTGAAAGTGGTGTACCAAATTAAAGGGTACACCCACATTTCGTAATGTTTTTATTTGCTTCAAATCGAAATAAACGCGAATTAAAGTTGTATACATTCAAGGTTGTACCCTGTATATCAATTTATAAATACATAAATAAATACGATTGAGTCACACACACACTTGTGTGTACAAGGTAAGAAATATAAATAGATTCACAGAAATAAAAATCACATTGGTCAAAGTTCGGGAAAACAATTTAACAGTAGTTTCTAAGTTGTGTGTTGTACTAAGTAAATAGACTTGTGGTCTGAAATAAGAGAATTATTATTAATTTATTATGTAGTAGCCGTACGGCCCTAAACTAGATACAGTCTGTCTCTTGGTGTCACAAATAATTTTATAATAAACTAGCCCCCACTGTTTCTCCCACCTGGACACGAGTTGTTGGCTGACCTAGAGTAGATAGGTTCCGGACACTGGTTGGCCGAAGCAAGGAAATCCTGTTTAGGTGGATATTCATAGATGACTCTGCCCTGGAGTGTAAATGTGGTGTTGCCCCACAATCGATGGGACACTTGATATCGTGTCCTGCCTGTCATGTTGCTTGCACATCACAGGACCTGATGGACGCTACTGAAAGTGCCAAACTCGTCACCAAATTTGGGCTGACTCAATTTGTATTGTCATCGACACGCTAAGAAGGAAAGAGGCCCTAGCTGTTACCCACGATTTCATCCGTTTGACTCACTGTTTTTTTTCTAAAATAATAGTAGCTAGCTCTTTATAACATCAGCAGCCAGTAAAAGACCCGCTAAATCGGTCCAGCCGTTTTGGAGATTAGCCGGAACAAACAGACATACAGATAGAAAAAAATAAAAAAAGGTTATAGATTGTAGAGGTACAGATTTCATCTCCTTACAAGCAGAGCTTCCACAAGATATTATTACTCACGTCCGTTCTACGAGTATTCAAAAGTACTGCTTGGCTCTGTTACCTACCTGAAGTGTGGTGGAAATTCCTAGGATTCTGCTCAAAGAAATGGGTAGAGAATACAATTAAGACGGTCATGTTTTAAAAGTAAGTAAATAAATTGTTCGCGAAACGAATATTTTCGAATGAAATAGCATTATGAGATTCCGTATAGTCGTGCTAGGCCCACCATTGTTTGGTCTAAATCTAACACGAGTTACACGCTTAAGCGAAATGTGTCAGCGACTGCCAGTACGACATGCCTCGAAATACCGCGACTGTCCTCACGCAAAAAACACAAGTGACATTCGAGGTTGTCGCTTGACGCAGAGTGTGTCGTAAGTCGCACCAGGGATGCTCTTAACGCCTATACCAGTATTTCCACCCACAATAGCGTAATAAATCCTTTTAGCAAATCGCCTTTCGCTATCTCGGTCCCTTGCGTCCGGGTCAGCAAATCATGTTATCTTTCTCTCGGCTTATACCACGCGGTCTTTTTGGAAATCATCAAATGACCCCTCTCCCACTGGGCGGAGCTGAAGGGAGTGTCAGACTTCTAGGCTAAAACCCATCCATGTTCCTTCTTTTGCCCTTTGTGTTCCAGGGCCGCGGTATCTCTTTCGAACAGTCCCGCAGCCGTGGCAGGCATCGGCCGTTTCAGACCCCTTCCCGTTTGCTGACATCTCTTTGAGGCGCGCGTGGAACACGAACGCGCCGTCGACACGGACTGTAGTCATAAGGCGCACGGACGGTGAGCTAGCCCATTACTCACTGTCCACAGGCCCGCGATACCAAGCGATCTCACTTACCCTTCGATATTACCTTTGTCTAACCTAACGATATCTAAAGACTAGGGGCGAGGCTCAAAAACCACGCAAATTAGGTAGTGTTCCATTCTTGAAGTACCGTGTAGCTCGTGGCTAAATAATAACAGCCGCACGGGTCGATCCTCAGGTTAAGCCACGCTTGGCAAGGTCGGTCATTGGATGGGTGATCATCCATTACATACCGAGTTTTCTCCGTGCCTCGGAAAGCATGTTAAGCCGTTGGTCCCGACTGTCATTTGTAGATCTTTGACAGTCAGTGACTTTGGAAGTCAGTGGCTCGAAAGTCTGACAACCAGTCTTACCTACTAAGGTTAGATATCAGATAGGTAGTCACTCTAAGTAAAATACTGGTATTCACCTGCATCTGGTTAGACTGTAAGTTGACCCCAACGTAGACGAGAAAAGGCTAGGCAGATGATGACTTGAAGTACTTTATTTGTAAGAGAATAAGGCTGTCACGAAATCCCTTGGTAAGATTGGAAGTGCAAGTTGGATTCTTCAAATGACAGTCAGGACCAACGATTACAGAAACGTGCTTTCTGAGGTACGAAGGAGTTCGTCATGTAACGAACGGTCAACCATCCATGGGAACGATCTGAGCAAACGTTGCTTTGCCTTGATGGGTGACTACATGAATACCTAAATGATTTCACAATGCAAGTCATTCAATGCTATTGCGTGTGAATTCGCCGCTAGAGGCGCTAGTGTAGCGCGAGGGCCACCGAAATGTCAGATTTCATAGAAAGTTCACGCGTTGCGTGCTTTTTTAACACGTATTTTTACTATTAATCACGATTGTGGTCTAGATTGAGCTATTCCTGATTAATAAAAACTTGAAAATTTTAAGTAGCAACTTAGTATCTTATTTGTTAGTACTTGGAGGTAAAGTGATTTTTAAAGGTTTCATGCTTGCTAATTTTAGGGAGAATATTGTAAATAAATGAATCTTGAGTTTACCTATTGTTTTAAATAAAATAAACTTTTTTAGTGTTAAGATAGTGGTACTGTAAAGTATAAAATAGAATTATTGACATAACCTTACGCGACAGTGGCGCCATCTGGTGAGCTTCGCTCATTGATCATTTAAATGGCAATGGCATTTAAAAATAAAAGAAAGAAAAACAAAACAGCGACAATCCAGTTTTATTTTTACAAACGAATAAGGAAACGTTCATTCTAACAAACAACCTACACAGATGTTTATGCCGAGAAAATGAATTATGTTAGTTAGACCTCTTTAGACAAAGCTGAGCCATTTATTTTCCTTGTCGCGAAAACAATAATGGAGTTTTTCGTTGAATTTAGAACGAGGAAGTCTCCAACTTTGGTTAGGGATTGTTTCTTTCTTTTTTTAGCTTCATCTGTAACTTATTATGTAAAAAAAATCTTAGCTCGGCTTCTTAGGCACCTTCGGGCCTGATACCTACCTTCTTTTGCTTAAAATATTTATAGGAGTCGTTTTCCAAACTAATGGAATGCAGTCTATTGACAAATAGAAGCTGCAACAGTCAGCTAGCAGCCTTCGACATATAACATCCTTAGTAATTTATACACTCGCGGACAAAAAATACGGGTCAGCACGAAAAACTAAAATTACTCTTAAAATAATAGAGCTAGAGGCATTACGACCGTGTCTAGTAGGCCTTGCCATTCTCATTCAATCCACAAAACAATTAGGAAGAGTTGACCCAGAATGGCTGATCATAGCGGTAAAGTCAGCCGATTGGAAAATAACATAGCATCACGCCTGTTATTCCCTAAGGGCGAGGCAGAGGTGTAGGTACCTAGAGTGCACTAATATTTCGCCAGATAAATGTGTGGGACGAGTTTATGGCCATCAATCGGGCATAAATCTAAAATCCGGGCTGCTTCCTGAATTTCCTGTTGGAAGACGTTTTCAGAAAAGATTTAAAGCGTAAATGATATCTGCAGTAAACGTGTAAAGTTATATTATCATGAAAACTAAAGAGTATAGCGATTATAAAGGACCACAAATTTATTTCAGGTCCAGTGCACCCAGTCACCCTTGACAGATTTCCTTAATAAAATCTGTTCTCTCTCGGGGTACGAAGATCCGATTTCAGCCTCATAAATTATAGTAGGACCCCTTCATCGGTTTGCGTGGAAATCATATTAATTATGTAGGCGGTATGGTAGGATTCCTTCCTTGTGCGGTTTAATACCGATTACTAGCGAACTGAAAGGATCGATTGATTGAAACTATTCAGACATGCTTCAAATACCTACCTACCCATCTTTACGATGTACTATTTGGTGAGACTTTGTGTTAGACATTAGGAACTTACAATACTCAAACACAAGGTTTTAAATTATGTAACAAGCATAATTAGTATCTTATCGTACGAGCTATGCTTGGAGTCTCCCTGAGAGATCGAAACTGGAACGAGGTGATCCGACAGAGAACCAAAGTTGTCGACATAGCTCACAGAATAGTGCGCTGACGTGGCAATGGGTTGGCCATATTAGCCGTAGAACCGATGAACGTTGGGGTAGACTTGTTCTTGAGTGGAGACCGCGAATCGGTAAGCGTAAGTTGGGACGCTCTCAGGCTAGTTGGAGCGACGATCTTCGCAGGGTGGTGGATCTTTAGCAACTGGATGCATAATCAGCCCATAGTGTTCCCACTGCTGGGACACACGGCCTCCACTCTATGAGAGGGAATAGGCTATAATCCACCACGCGGGCCCAATGCGGGTTGGTAGATGTCACATGTCTTAGAATTTTTTGGTTCTAGGATATGCCGGTTTCCTCACGATCTTTTCCTTCACCGTTTTGAGAGCAGTGATGATGAAATAAATTAAACAAAGTAATGCGCCAGCCTGGGTTCGAACCCTCGACTCACGTAGTTGGGGCCGCCACCAATGGGCCACCGCTGCTCTTGAAAAAATCATGCTTATGTGGCGTGCAGATGAAGAGACCTATAGCAGTAGACTGCTGTGGCTGGTGATGATGACCCATAGATATTATAACTATCATCAAAAACGAGGTAAATGTAATGTGTTAATTTGTCGCATGTGTGTATTGTTGAGTTTAGGTAGCTTTGGTATTACGGACTTGGTTTCATTTAGAAAGTTGTTCAGTTGACTGGTCTGCCCCACACCCCTTAAATATGACCACACATTTCTGGAATATGCTGGATACATGTCATCGCCGAAACTTTTGCTGCAGTTTGGGCGCTAAGCTAACTGATGAGAGGGGCGGTAAAGTGATAAGTCGATGACTGCACATTGCAAAGCCGCTGACGTGTCGAGTATTTACGACCGTATCGTTCACATGTGGAAAGATAAAATGTGTGTATTATGTGTGAAAATTAAAATTTGTAGGTACCTGAAAAAAGATGACACTAATGTTGCTGAATAATTGTATTAAATTCTTTACTTTTGACAAAACTATAATTCTCTTTGTAATTGTAATAATATAAAAGAAAGTAATTACGTAATAACAATGTTTAATGCATGATAATTTAGGGCAAACGAATGATAAATTGCAATGCTTGTAAAAGGCTATAAGTACTAACATAACCTAACACCACATTGTACACTTAGTTCGCAATAAATGTTTTGACTTTGACTTTGATTAACTGCGAGAGTTGTATTGCATTGTAACAACAACGATTTTAATATAACACGTATCTACAGACAAGTCCCTTGCACCTTTGAAGCCGGGGCGGGTCGCTAGTGAAATATAAATTAAAGTGGTTTTATTTTATTGTCAGCGTCTTATTTTGCATAAAACCTGCTCGCGTCTGCCTAGATGGTCCTGTAGTAATAAACGCGACTTCTTATCATGAGGTCCTCGGTTCGATTCTCAGGTCAGGCATAGTTTTGGGTTCCCCTCTTTGAGGAGTGGCTGGAGAGGCGCCACGGCGCCCTCACCTTCCGCCTGACGCAGGTCCTCACCGGACATGGTTGTTTCGGGAGGTTCCTGCACCTAATCGGGCGGGAGGAAACGCCCGGGTGTCACCACTGCGAGGATCGACCGGAGGACACGGTGGAGCACACTGTGCAGGTCTGCTCCGCTTGGGCGGAGCAACGCCGTGTCCTCGTAGCGGCGATCGGCGGCGGCGACCTCTCGCGTCCGGCCCTGGTTCAATCCATGGTCCGGAGCGAGACGGAATGGGACGCCGTCACCTCCTTCTGCGAAGCAGTCATGCTAGCGAAGGAGGTGGCGGGACGTGAGAGGGAGAGAACCTCACGTCCCAGCCGCCGCGGGAGACGCACCGGGCGTCGGGGGCCACGTGGTGGCCCCCGGCCACCGTAGACGCGGGCCTGTGGACGGTGAGCTATGGGCTAGCTCGCCGTCCGTCCGTCTCATGACGACAGGCCGTGTCGACGGCGCGTTCGTGTTCCACGCGCGCCTCAAAGAGAGTCAGCTAACAGGAAGGGGTCCGTAAGGGCCGACGCCTGCCAGGGTTGCGGGACTGTTCGAAAGAGATACCGCGGCCCTGGAACAGAAAGGGCAAAGGAAGGAACATGGATGGGTTTTAGTCAGTAAAAGTCTGACACTCCCTCCTGCTCAGCCCAGAGCGGGAGGGGTTATTTGATGATTTCCCATCGGTAAAAAAAAAAAAAAAAAAGGCATAGTTTTGGGTTTAACCACCAAGAATTTCTCAGTAGCCTATACGGTTTTATTTTGTGCCTGGTTGATATAGCAATTGGCTCGCTTCCTATTACATAGGGCTTAACATGACTGTCAAAATGTGAATGCTCTATTAGGTACACCTCTGTCTAACCTTTCAGGTATGATGTTGGTTGCAAAAATACGAATAAATTGTAAAATCTAAAGCATTTAATAAGAACTTCTTTAAAACCTTTAAAAATATAATGAAAATGCGATCGCAGAAATACTTTATCCTGCCCTTACGAAATAAATTACTATTCTGAGAATTCTCGGTTCATTTCGATAAAGAATGAAATAAAACATATAAATAAAAAAATGTGTAACTTGTTCAATCAATCATGTCTATTGGAAAGCACTCACACCCGGCCTCTTTATTAAGTACCTATTGGCTATAGATGTTCAATCTGAACTTGTGGAGTTTTAAACAAGTATTTTTTACAGTAGTGTAGGTACCTTTAGGCCTCGTTCACGACTGTCACGGCCTTGGGTGATACGAGTTTGAGTCAAAAGTGACGCGCGCGCGTCTCTTGTTAGTTTCCGTTACTCTGGAAATCATGTCGAAGGGATGGTGATTCTAGCATGCTACGACTCACCATCCCTTTTCGTTCTGATGGGAAATCATCAAATGACCTCTCCCCCTCTGGGCGCAAAGGGAGTGTCAGACTTGTACTGACTAAAACGCATCCATGTTCCTTCTTTTGCCCTTTGTGTTCCAGGGTCGAGGTATCTCTTTCGAACAGTCCCGCAGCCCCGGCAGGCATCGGTCATTGCAGACCCCTTCCTGGTTGCTGACATCTCTCTGAGGCGTGCGTGAAACACGAACGCGCCGTCGACACGGCCCGTCGTCATAAGACGGCCGACGCCTTTTTCTTATTTCCTTCGTCTCTTTCGATAGTTTGCGGTGTGAACCAAAGTATGAAAAGAGGTGAAACGATGCGTCGTTCGCGTCGCTCGCCCGCCACACCGCTGGCCATGAGGTTAGGTTCGTAATGATACTTAAAAATTTGACACAAAGAGTTCCTATTGATAAACTTGTCATAACAAGTTGATGAACGTAACAATTAATAAAAAATAAAAATAGTAGATAATACAACAAGTGAAAAAAAAGGGAATTTAATTCGAGGGACAAAGTTGGATCCCGAGAGCAGCGAAGGATCTACTTTTTACCATTGACTGCGAGAAAATAAACAGAAGCATATTATTTATATTTCTCGTGGGTTAATAATAACAACCACTCGGGTCGATCTTCAAGATTAAGCCGGGCTTACCAAGGTCGGTCTGTGGATGGGTGACCACTAATTCATACCATACCGACTTTCCTCTGTGCCTCGGAAAGTACGTAAAGCCGTTGAACCGGCTGTCATTTGTATTTCTTTGACAGTCGTTACAGGTAATCAGTGGCCCGAAAGTCTGACAACCAGTCTTACCAAGGGGTAACGTATTACCCACCTCGTACTAACTGGGTTGTGTTCTGGGTCAGAAAGGCAGTCGCTCGATTTAAAATACTGATATTAAGTTGCACCCGATTAGACTGGAAGCCGACCCCAATAAAGTTGGGATAAGTCTAAGCAGATGAGTATTTATCACATTTTATTATATACCTAATCGGTAATATAATAAGTTAACAAAGGAATAAATATAAACATTAAAAATGTATAGTAACAAAAATTAGAATAGTTTTCGAAATTCAGTTCTTGTCAGTTGTTTTATTTATTTTTTGTACATAATTCGTGCTTGTTCCAAATTCAAAATGTTTTTATTCACTCAGTGAGTAAAAGAGTGTTTTATTCACTGTTATCGATGAATAAAATGCCCCTTTTCGAGTGACAATGGTAAAAACTTTTTTTTTATTATAAATATTGATTAGAACTACGTTTATGTACAAATTGTACACTTTATTCTTCTTCTTTACGAGTCAATGGTCTGAAGTTGGGAGTAGATACTTTGATTCCTTATACTAACTTTTTATTGCCCGTTTGATCTCGTATCTTGTTGAAGGCTCCTATCTATTTGGTTGACACACACCTCATTACTCCAAAGACTCACTGAAGTGCGTAAGACTAGCCTTAAGGACTAGGGTCCTATCTAGTGTCTTTGGCGAAAGGTCCTTACTAGAAATCTGTCCATGACATACGAAACAATCGAAAGCTAAGCCGACATCTCTATCGACTGATTCGCGATTACTCAAGTATGTTCCTTGTCACAAGCAGACAGGAGCAAGTTGCTATAGTGCCCACCCTCTAGAACATCGTCTATAAGATATCCCTCAGATATATTTTGCAGGTATTAAACTTAAACATAACATAACATCAAGGTGTCAATAGTCACAACATTGTGACAGACATCTTAAAGTAGGTACAACATACTTACAGAAATTGTGTAAGCCCATAGCCTAGCATAAGTCATAGCCTCATAGGAAAGCAAAAATGCAGTGAAACAAGAAAAATGAACAAAAAGTAATTTCTTCAATAGATTAATTTTAGTACTAAATCACAATCATTGGAAACATGATGTGCGTGATAGTGTGTTGTGACGGTACGGTGAGAGAGTACGTGTGTTGGTTAATGAAGTATCAAGTGCATGTTAAAGAATTAAACTCCTTACTCGAACCCAAGACTTCGTGCTGAGTAAGTAGTATTGCTTTGCGACCACTGCCAGCCCAGCAGCAAACTTTTGTGTGGCATAAAAACTCTGACACCAGCCCGCCTAGCATGGCGATACTATTTCTATTCAACCAATATTCGACAAAGCTCTTTCTATACAATTTGACATGTCTTGTCATTAAATTCTAACATCGCCATCCTTGCGACTATAGAAATCTTTCCACAATCTGTATTTTTTTTCTATTCTGCATAGACAAAGCCTGTTTCTACGGTGGTCATGCTACGCGGGCTGGATAGGCACTAACCACACGATAAAGAAAGAACTTCCACAATATTTAATTCTCTTCTGAAGTGTGCGTAAAACGTGGTTTGAAAGGTTCACTCATAGAGTTTCCTTTTTTGATGTTTAACAGCATGCTTGTAAAACAGTTTTTTTAACCACACATTATAAACTTGAGTGGTCGAGGGAACAAGCCCTTTATGCTTTTACGTTAGTATTAAATTCGTAAGCCTGAACTCCTGAATAATATAAGTTTAGTGTAACTTCATAATGAGGTTGAGACCTGAACAGTTTAGTGAATAAAGGATTATTACTTGTGCGTATAAAATGACTCATTACATCATACTTGCCCTAAAATTCCACTTTGCACGGCATTCGTAATGATCGCTCTAACTATCAAAGGAGAAACCCGATTTCATTAATAAAACGAATAATGGATTTTTCTTTCGGCCCGATCCGTCAGTATATAATTATGTCATCCCAAACAATCTTTAATAAAAAGAAAAATAGAGGTTAAGGTTTAAATTATCTAAACATAAAAAATAACGTCAAAATGTTTCAATTTCACAAAACTGTTGTGACAGTATGAAAATATGATTTTGATTTCATATGATGTGAACTGCCCTGAAAAAAAAATACCTTAGGGGCACTACCATTATCTCAAAATAGTATTATTAGTATTGGAAAAGAGACGAAGCTATACCGGACGGCTAGCTCCATCCCTTTCCCTCATAGTGGTTGTACAGTCCTTTATCAAAAACACAAATTATAGGTTCACTAACCTGTAGCATGCAGCTTCCTCAACGGATCCACAATCGCGAAGTACCGATCAGCTGACAGCGCCGTCAGTGTGAACACCGAAACACCAATACTGACGTCCTTAGCGGCTTCGGAAATCCGACACACCGTGGCGCCCCATGGCCACGACTCCACCGTGTACACAATGGAAGTGAATGGGACGCATGTGATGATTACCAGGAGATCAGCAAGCGCGAGGGAGAGGATGTACCTGAAAGAAACGCAATGGGTAGTTTGTGTTTTTTCGTATCAATGATCAAGAGGGCTTTGACGAAATTACATTGAACTTGTGTGTACAGAACTGTTAGAATAAATAAGTACCACCTCCCGCACAAAAAATACTCGCTTGGACGTGGAGTTGCGGACACCAGCCCGCTGTACAATACAGTACAATACCACCTTGAAATTATGCAAGCTTAGTACTTTTTGTTAGGTATTCAATATAGAGATGACTTTAACGCTCTTGCACTTCAGATCAATAATTTTGTGACTAATGAAAAAGTATTTTCAATACACTTTCTCGAAAACTGTTTCTTATCGCACTACGATTAGGTTCAACATGCAATGTATTTCACACGCGTGGATTTTTTAGTATTTTTCCGCACACGTGCGGAAATAAAAATTTCCACAGATAAGTCCAAATGGGTTCAATGACTTTATCTATAGTCGGCGGTGGTTGTTTTTTTTT
Organism: Eugnorisma glareosa; assembly: GCA_947578425.1. Classification (NCBI taxonomy): domain Eukaryota; kingdom Metazoa; phylum Arthropoda; class Insecta; order Lepidoptera; family Noctuidae; genus Eugnorisma; species Eugnorisma glareosa. The sequence goes on from OX387976.1 coordinate 4,150,606, forward strand.
AATCTCGGCAAAGAGATATGCGTCTTTACGGCATAAATATTTTTTTAGTATTTAAATTGTGTTTATAAATAGAATATCATAGATAAACACGATTATTCAAAACAAATATTTACATGTAAGAAGAAATTAACATTTATTTGTGTTCTAAATTAAAAAATATTTGAATTTTCTTTTTTTCATATTAGGCTGAATAGCTTATCATACCTTTGTTTCTTCTACAACCTGGCGAAAACAAAGCGCGGTAAAATAGCAAATTAAATCATAGTTTCCCAATAATTCCTGACAAAAATACTTTCCGTTCTAATATTTTATTTCTTCGAAAGTGTATTGAAAAACGTCGTTTGATACGAGTGGGGATTTGTTACTGCAGTTCTTGGCTCCATAACACCCTCGCCTACAGCTCGGGTGTTAATTCCGCGCTCGAATGCAATAACAAAGTTTCCCCACTTATATCAAAATGTACTATTCAATAGTCAATGACTAACTACCTACTACCATTGGAGATTGACATCGCGGGTCAATTCTCAAACGAAAGAACTATTAGTATTGTCAATAGCTATTTGTTTTGGGCATGACTGTTTGTGTACGTGAGACTTGTGTATGTAACGCTCGATTCACTTGAAGAAGTTAATGCTTTAAAATGGGATGACAAGTTTAAAAAATTAGATCTGTCCTCACCGTACTTGCGGCGGTACCTCGTACCGTACCAGTTTACACTTAGCCTTGTACATACTTTCAATCGAAGCAATCCGAGGCTCTAACTTTTAGTTATCAAAAAGTGATCTGGTATTTTAAATAATTTTTAATTGGTATTTTTTTTCTATACAGTATCAATTCGACATGTAGATCATTGCTCTGCGCAGGCGACAACGGTGACGCGCTGCGAAGGTGGGGTGGGAGCGAGACAACAAAAACACGCCATGTTTTCACTGTATTTATGTTTGTTTTGTTTAGCTTGCGCACATACTTTTATATATTTTTTTGTGTTTATTATATTTCCTATAGTTGTTTTATACAGGGTTACTGGTAACTCGACGTATTCCTTGCAGGACGTCATAGTAGGGTTAAAATGCAACAAATTAAGCCACCAAATGTTCTACCGAAATTCAGTAGTTTTTGAATAGTTAGGAGTTTTAGTTTTTTTATGAAAAATCCCAGATTAAATCATTTGAAACCAATTTAAACATTATTTACGGCGCGACTGTACTGAAATTTAAGTTATTATCATAGTTGACGCCGTAGCAGACCTTTGTTAATAATTAAAAGTTCAATAATGCCTAAAACTTTGGCAAATATCACTAACCAAACATTTAATTTTTTGTAATTTTTGCTATTACTTCATAAAAAATGTAGTCTAGTGCAAAAAAAAAATACTACACCTGGTGTACAAATTACTAGGAAAATATCCTTGTCTTATCAGTTATTCAGAAAGGTATGATTGTCAATACTTTTGCATGTGTGCCAGGGAAGAGAAGAGTTTTATGGGGGGCAGGTAAAATTGCGAGACGGTCAACCTATTGTTTCGTATTCGTATTATTCGTAGTTTTTACTTGCGCTTGAACTCCAAACACTCGGGGAGCTTTGTGATTGGTCGCTATTGTTCTCTCGGCATGACAGGGGGTGCGATTTTGCAAAATTTGGTCGTCAGCGTTAGTTAGTTTCAACTCTACGTCGCGCAAGCTCGTGTTTTGTTACTGGCTATTTCCCTAACTGTTGCTGCGTATCTTGCTCTTGTGCTGTGCTGTGCCTTCATAAGCGCTGACTATGGTTGCATATTCTAATCCTGAATACGCTGACATAATGCACTGTTACGGACTTTGTGACGGTAACGCTGCTGAGGCGTGGCGAGAATATCAACTTCGCTTTCCCAACCGCCGATTCCCCCACGTTAGTGTCTTCGGATCGACTTATCGGCGAATATCTGAAACTAGCAGCGTCCAAAGAAGCAGGCAAGTTGACACTGGTCGTTCCCGGAGATACACGGCTGAGGACGAGGAGCTTATTCTTCAACGTTTTATTGACGATCCTAACACATCGACAAACATCGTAGCGCGTGAGCTTGGTATGTCACAGTGGAAAGTCTGGTCTGTAGTTCACTTGTCAGGCCGACATCCATACCATTACCAACCAGTCCAGTCATTAGAAGAAGGAGATCCGCCGAGACGGCTTGAATTTTGTCGTTTTATGCTAAGTGCCGACGCCGACAGCGAAAACTTTAAAAAAAACATTCTGTGGACCGATGAGTCATGTTTTGATCGTGATGGTATCACAAATTACCACAACTTACATTACTGGGCACCGAAAGCAGAAGCAAACCCTAAAAAACTGAAACCAACCGCATCCCAGCGAAGGTTCTCGCTTAATGTTTGGATGGGTATTATTGACGACAAATTAATTGGCCCACATTTTTTACCCCGAACACTAAATGGGGAACTTTATGAAGATTTCCTCAGAAATCATTTATCAGCACTGCTCACGGATGTACCGGAAGAAAGAAGAGCAAACATGATTTACCAACATGACGGATGTCCAGCCCACTTCCGAATCACAATTCGACAATTGCTGGATGAAAACTATCCAAACCGATGGATAGGGCGCGGTGGGCCGATTCCGTGGCCTGCACGAAGCCCTGATCTGACGCCGCTAGACTTTTACGTCTGGGGTCATATGAAAGATCTAGTTTATGTGACCCCAGTAAATTAATTGAAGAACTAAGGGAGAGAATTACAAATGCGGCGGACCAGATGAGCGTAATAGATTATCCTAATTATAGGTATTGTTATGGTTATCATAAGTATTCCTTTTACTTTTAAAAGTTGATAAAATAGTAATGTTTTGCATAATCAAAAACTTATAACAGCTATGTCATACCTAAATTACATTATACAATAATTCTTTCATTATTTCAGTAGGTATGTAAAATAAATAGTTTAAATATTAAGGAATAATGTAGCAAAACATATAAAATATTCCAAACGGATATCCACCTTTTATGTCGTTGATATTTTGGATGGCGGTAGATAGAAACGTCAAAGTTGTTTGTTCACGACTATAAAAGGGGGTGCTCCGAGTGACAGAGGCCAAGCGTAGGAAGGGCAAGGGCGCTAAAGCCAATAAGGCCAAAAAGCCCGTAGCGGCTCGCTCTACCCCCACCCCACCCTCCCCTGCCCCCTTATCTCACCCCGTTTCTCCTGTCGCTTCGACAGCTCCGGCCGCGTCTAGCCGCCCCGTTAGCCCTATGGCTACCGCCCCTACCGCCCCCTCTGCTTCTTCTTCCAAGAAGCTAAAGCCTCCGCCGCCTATCTTCATCCAAGATAAGGCGAAATGGACCGAAGTGTCCAAGATGTGCACTGAGTTGCGCATCAATTACACCTCAGCCAAATCTACCCTACAGGGTATAAAGGTCACCGTCCCTTCGTCCTCGGACTTCAGGGACCTTGTCCGCAATCTTCGTGGGAGGCACGTCGCCTTCCACACTTACTCCCTCCCTGAGGAGAAGCCCACCCGCGTGGTGATCAGGCGGATCCCCAAAGAGATCCCATCCCAGGATATTCTGGACGACCTCACCTCCCAGAACGTCCCAGTCTCCGCCGTCCACCGCCTGCACAAGGCGAGGGGAGGTGACGAGTACGACATGGTGCTCGTCATCTGTGACCCCGTCGAGGGTCATCACCCCATTTTTAAAGTAAAGACCGTCTGCTCCTTATCGGGCATCCTCATTGAGCGGCCTCACCGCAACAAGGTACTTTCCCAGTGCCACGGTTGCCAACTTTACGGCCACGCCCAAAAGCACTGCTTCGCTCCTCCCCGGTGCGTTAAGTGCCTAGGCGATCACGCCACGGCCGATTGCTCCCGTCCCAAGGACAGGAACCTCTGTACCGAGCCACCCAGTTGTGTGCTATGCGGTCAGTCAGGCCACCCGGCCAACTACAGGGGTTGCCCCAAAGCCCCCAAACAATTTCCGGGTAAGCTGGCGAAGCGTTTTAACGCCCGCCAGCTGAGGGAAGCCCCCTCATCAGTCCCGATCCCCTCTGCTCAGTTGCCTGAGCGTCTCAGTCCCCAGAGACCGTCCCCCTGGAACGCGCTGAATCATCAGCGTGCCTTTCCAGCACTTGGTAGCCCCAAGACCACCGCCCCCATGCCCGGGTTATTAGATAACCCGGTCCCTTGCCCTGCGCCCATTCCAACGGCCGCTCCCCTAGCCTCACCAGCGCGCCCTCCCTCCAGGCCACCCGGCCCAGTGTCTGAGGATGCCGAGGAAAGCTCCTTCGACACAATCGCTAGGTTCGCGATCTTCGAATCCCCTGAGGCCGACCGCTTAGCGGCCGAGCTCAGAGGAACGAATGACATGAAAAAGATCAACATGATCTTCAAATCGTATCCTAGGATACGTGCAGCTCTCCGCGCGCTCTCTCACAACCAGACCGATAATGGATCTAACTAGGCCCTTAACGAGTATCCAACCCCGATCCCTTAGAGTAGGCTTTTACAATGCCAACGGCATTAGTGGACAACGCGATGAGATCGCCGCGTTCCTCCGCGATCATCAGATAGATGTCTTTCTTGTCCAAGAGACGTTCTTAAAGCCCCATCTCCGCAACCCCAAGATTGCAAACTTTCATATAGTTCGCAATGACCGTTCCCGCTGCCACAGAGGCGGCACGCTCATTTATTACCGTAAAGAACTGCACTGCATCCCAGTAGACTCACCCCCTCTAGAATCACTACTTGAGGTTTCAATCTGTCGGCTAGGTATGACCGGCCATCAGTCGGTCCATATCATCTCTGCCTACATGCCCCCCGTAAATTCATCTGAGGACCATTCCCTGTTAGAGAAGGATCTCACCTCTCTCTTCGGCTTGAGCGAGTCCGTTATCATAGCGGGCGACCTCAATGCCAAACACCCTGCTTGGAACAGCATAACGACCAACCCGAGAGGGCGGGCGTTATACGACCTAAGCGACTCCCTTTCTTTTGACCCTATCGCTCCTATGGAGCACACCCACTACCCCGACACTGTCGGTTTGCGCTCCGATGTGCTCGATATAGCGCTGCTCAGGAACGTCAGCCTCAGGCTGGACTCGATTGAGACGCTACACGAGCTTAACTCTGACCACCGTCCGGTAGTCATGCATCTCGTTTCTAGCTCGGGCCTCTTTGACCCCAGTCAGCCCCCTGCCCCTATTTTGATAACAGACTGGAAGAAAGTAAGCGATAAGCTGAAATTCGATATGTCTCCTCTCACGGACGGTATCCCCGACCACATAGTCTCAGTCGCAGACACGACGGCCGCCATCAACTTGTTTACAGATCACGTACAATCCGTACTGAAGGATTGTTCACGGGAAGTCCCAGCGATGAGCGATCACCGCTGGAAACTACCCGATGACATACGTGATCTGATAACCGAGAAGAACGCGGCCGTTCGTGCCTATAGCGTCTTTCCCTGCTATGCGAACAAGGCTCACATGCGCAGCTTGCAGCTTGCTGTAAAGCAGCGCACCAGTGAGTTTCGTTCGAATCGTTGGGACAAGGAGCTTAGCGAACTCGAGCCCACTCACTTAGCTTTCTGGCAACTGCAACGGAAGTTGCGTGCTAGCAGCGACGAGGTTACTATGCCTCCTCTCATTCGCCCCGATAAGAGCGTCGCCTTTGACGACTCTGAGAAGGCTGAATGCCTGGCCGACAGCCTGGAATCTCAGTGCACGCCCAGCTCTCTACCAGTAGACATGCGACATCTCGCTGAGGTGGACGCGGAAGTCGAACGTAGAGCCGCTCTCCCCCCAGTAGAAGACCCCGACTGTCCTCTTCCTTCAGTCACGCCCGACGAAGTGAAAGACATAATAGATAGGCTACAGCCTCGGAAAGCCCCTGGCGCCGATGGCTTCACCAATAGGGTGTTCAAAGTCCTCCCCTCTCAGCTCATAGTCTTGTTGGCGGCCATCTTCAATGGCGCCTTGAGCAATAACATCTTTCCCCAAGTGTGGAAAGAGGCCACCGTCATAGGTATTTCCAAACCGGGTAAACCTAAATCCGAGCCGACTAGCTATCGGCCGATCAGTCTCCTTAGCGCGCTCGGTAAAATCTATGAGAGGCTTATTTATAAGCGCCTCAAAGACTTTGCCGAGGCTAAGAGCCTCATTCCCAACGAGCAGTTCGGTTTCAGGACCGAACACTCGTGCGTCCAACAGGTCCACCGCATCGTAGAGCACTTGAGCGCTGGCTTCCAGCGTGGAGCGATGACCGGTGTGTTATTTTTCGATATAGCGAAAGCGTTCGACAAAGTCTGGCACAACGGGCTGATATACAAGCTGTATCAGCTCGGTGTGCCAGATCGTCTCGTGCTCATCTTGCGAGACTTTTTGGCGAATCGCACTTTCCGCTATCGCATAGGGAAAACCCTCTCTTCCCCCCACCCCATTCGCGCGGGAGTCCCTCAGGGCTCTGTCGTTTCCCCCCTCATATTCACTCTATTCACTTCTGATATCCCCAAGAGCAAAAAGGCTCACTTGGCCCTTTTCGCCGACGATACGGCAATCTATTATACTGGGCACGGCCAAGACGCCATCGCCCGTCAGCTCCAAAAAGCAGCCAATGCTTTAGGAGCCTGGTTCCGTAAGTGGCGAATCGAGGTCAATCCCGATAAAAGCCAGGCAGTTCTATTCCATAAGGCGCGTCTCAAACGTCCCGTCCCCTCTCCGATCACTATGTTCGGCAAGCCGATCCCTTGGGAGAAGCAAGCCAAATACTTAGGAGTCATTCTCGACAACCACCTGTCCTTTGCTGCGCATATAAGAGCAGCCCGCGACCGGGCTGCCTTTGCCATGGGTAGGCTACATTTTATGATCACGGCAAAGAGCAAATTGTCACTTAAGTGCAAGTTGCGACTCTATACCGCCGTCATCCGTCCCATTATGACATACGCTTGTGTCACTTTTGCCCATGCCCACCCGCGTCATCTGCACCGGATGCAGACCCTTCAGAACCGTTTTCTCCGTAAGATTACCGGTGCCCCCTATTATGTCCGTAATGACAGTCTCCACTTAGACCTTAGGATCCCCACCTTAGCTCAGTTTATGAAACGTCTTTCCAAGCGTTTCTTCGATTCCGCTATCAAGCATAGGAACCCCCTGATCGCATCGGCCGCCCGATACGAGCCCTCGCGTATTAGCATGGTTCGCCGTCCGCGACATGCTCTCACCACCCCCGATGACCCCATCACCCTCCTCCAGGAGAGCAGTAGGGAAACCAGCACTTTACGTATATACAAATACAGACCGCCATGTTTCCGTCCTCGCCGCCGAGGCCCGACGCGACGCCCACGTTCAACGAACCCCCCCCCGACCCTTGCCAGAGCCAGCCCGCGATGCTGAGCCGGTAGTTTTAAACCAGCCCCTAATTAATATCACTCAGATCCAGCCTGTCCCTTTGCTGCCCCCCCCAGCGACGCCCTAAGCCGAGGCCCGTACCCCACAGGGGGTGCCCTTAGCGAGTGGTCGCTTAGTTTTTAAGTATAGTTTTAAGCCCCTGGCTGGAGGCCTTAGATTCATTTTTAAGGCATCCACAGGGAATAGTCAAAAAAGAAAAAAAAAAAAAAAAATGACAGAGGCCATTCTGGTTGGAGACATCTACCAGAACGGAGCTCTGGCCTAAAGGTAAAAGTTAAGTTATTATATTGCTGTTATGATGTGATACCATTTTTTAATGTTTGTTGCTTTACTATTGTTATTATGTTGGATTGCTATTGTGTTGGATATAATAATGATTATGTACCATTATTTACATAAGTAGTTTGGTAATATTCAGTACAAATTTAAATTGATTGTGCTAGAAATGTGTGTTATAATATGGCTTATATTGCTTAGTGTTTATCTACACTGATAAACTGCTATTACTTGAGAATGGTCCAGGACAACGGATAGTTGTCGTGGCTTAATACTTTAAAAGATGTTGCCGTGGAGTTTCTTGTCCATTCTTCTCCACGAAGACCTAGGTTTGCGAATGGACGTAGCTTGATAGATAATTAACGTTATCTATTAATAACTGACAAGCCTAATTGAAATAAATGAATAGTCTTGTCTTTCTGTGCTTTTCTTCACGAAAACCCTTTTCCCTACACACCTGTTTAGAGGTACTTTTAGACAGTAATAACAAGTAACGATCCTGACACTCAAAGATTTATAGTTAGTGGTTACTAATACAAAATACATTATAGTATCTCACCTACTTGCTATTAAGCGCAACAATCACCTCAAGAATAACAAAAACCGAAGTAAGGAAGCGAATAAGAACATGTATTCGAAACCGAGGGCAGCACATCGAACAAGACGTGTGAAATGTGTGTAATTAAAGTTTTTAATATTGATTAAAAAGAATAATAATGTTCACGATTTTGTTTTTGATTTTTCGAATAATCACCTTTGTGTGAAACGCACGCCTGTACTAAATCAAAAACGATTTTCATAATGTAGTCCATGATTTTGTATTAACTTTCATACCTTTTTGGATAGCTGATAAGACAAGGATATTTTCTTAGTAATTTGTACACCAGGTGTAGTATTTTTTTTTTGCACTAGACTACATTTTTTATGAAGTAATAGCAAAAATTACAAAAAATTAAATGTTTGGTTAGTGATATTTGCCAAAGTTTTAGGCATTATTGAACTTTTAATTATTAACAAAGGTCTGCTACGGCGTCAACTATGATAATAACTTAAATTTCAGTACAGTCGCGCCGTAAATAATTTTTAAATTGGTTTCAAATGATTTAATCTGGGATTTTTCATAAAAAAACTAAAACTCTTAACTATTCAAAAACTACTGAATTTCGGTAGAACATTTGGTGGCTTAATTTGTTGCATTTTAACCCTACTATGACGTCTGTATTATAATTGCAGTACTTTTTGTTTTCTCTTATTTCATGTAATTCAATATGTATCCTGTCTTGGCTTCCGTACGTTTTTTCACGGGTGACCACTGAAAACCAGCGCTGTGCTGTGGGCCCCCCATAGCACAGCATCACGCTGAGTGGTCCTGCTTGTCGCAGTCACGACGTGCAAGCAGTTAATTTTTTTTTTTTCTGTTTCTCTCCTGTGATTTATAATATTTGTTGCGTTGTATGATTATTGTTAATTTATTTTCAATACACTTTCTCGAAAACTAGTTCTAATCGCACTACGATTATGTTCAACGTGCAATGTATTTCCCACACGTGCGATTTTTAATATTTTGGAAATAAAAATTTGCACAAGTAAGTCTAAAGGGTTCAATGACTATATCTATAGTCGGCGGTGATTGTTTTTTTTTAAATCCCGGCAAAGAGATATGCGTCTTTACGGATTAAGTATTTTTCGAGTATTTAAATTGTGTTTATAAATAGAATATCGTAGATAAAAATGATTATTTAAAACAAATATTTATTTTTATGAACAAATTAACATCTTAATGAGATCTAAATTAAAAAAAAAAAAGAATTTTCTTTTTTTCATAGTAGGCTGTTTACAGCATCATACCTTTGCATCTTCTTCAACCTGGCGAAAGCAAAGCGCGGAAAAAAAGCAAATTAAATCATAGTTTCCTAATAATTCCTGACAAAAATACTTTCCGTTCTAATATTTTATTTCTTCAAAAGTGTATTGAAAAACGTCATTTGATACGCGTGGGGATTTGTTATTGCAGTTCTCGGCTCCATAACACCGTCGCTTGCAGCTCGGGTGTTAATTCCGCGATCGAATGCAATAAAAAAGTTTCCCCACTTATATCAAAATGTACTATTCTTGTATGCACGTCATGTCCCTGCGACAATTAAACTGTTTTTCTTTCTGATGGAAAGTAGTTTCTTACATAATTATAGAATAATAACTACGTCATCATACTTAACTGGAGTCGCCCAAAGGATTTACTGAGTTATTGCCAAGCCTAGAGACGAAGTTTAAATGCCTAAGGTGCTTATAGTTTCACCGGCAGCCATACTTCGATAAGTTGGTAAGTCTTATCAAACTCGAGCATAGCAATTCGAAATTGTAGACAAAAGTAAACACTACAGTGGTTTTACTACGAAGTTTTTTAGGAGTAGAAGTGCCCTTTGATAGATGTGTCAAAGACCAAATTTAGACCTAAAAAACTTCTTTGTGGGAAACTTGAAAGACGGCCCTTCAAAAGGTAATCGCAAATAAATTCAAGTTCTACGAACATAAAATATGGTTTATTATTATTTTGTCAGTTGTGTTTAAGTCCCAGGCACAAATCCAGAGCTGCTTCTGAGAAATGCCGGTGGAAAACCGCGATAACATTTTATCGTGACCCAGGACCTCATGCATGTTGTACCATAAATCTGCATTTCAGTGTTTTATCAGTGTCGCAGGGCATAGAGGTAATGTGAATCGCATACGAGTTCTATTAATGTCAAGTGTCTCATTTCACGCCGAGCTGCAGTTCGACCTTTACAAAGAGCTGGCCACTAAGGGCGGCTTCAGATTAGCGTGTTTTCTTCGCCTATAAGATCGTTTTTTGAAGCGTATAGGCGCGTCTACGCGTGCTTTTTGCCATACATGCAGCTCATACCGAGCGTCGACGCGCTTATAAGCTCGTATAAGCACGAGCCGCAAGACATATTGACCGATATTGCTACTTGCTAATGACAGAACCCACCGGTTCGAACTGAGCGCTTGTATACACACGTCGACACATCAAGCTATACATTTCCCGTGTAACATGACCTCGCTTTGTATTTATTTCCCGTACAATGAGAGATCCGCTTATATTGGCTTTGCATAATTTGATTGGTTGTCGTGCGTATATTCGCGCGTGAGCCGATTCGAACTTATATGTTTTGATGTTGATTTTTGTATGAAGCCTGGCCGTCCGAACATCTGCCATTTTTTTTTTTCAAAGTTGCGGTCACGCGTACTACCTACGTTAATCGATAGCTGGTATCAATACAAGCAGGTTTTGTATGAGACGAAATGTTCTAAACGTTTAAAAGTTTTATAAGTGGCCGCAACTTTGAAAAAAAAATGGTGGAAGTTAGGCCGGCCATTGAATTCAAACCCCTTTGACCTAGGTAAAGCCTTATTGAATAGTTCAGGACCTAATTGCCGACTTTTAGTTTTCACGAACAATTTTCGTTATTAATGAGCGTCCAATCGTTTTCAATAATTGCCGTCGGGTCTTATTAAATTGCTTTTATCATAATCATGATGCCATCAACGTTTAATTGAAATATGATGAGAAATGCTAATTTAAGTTGGGAGTCCCATTTCAATTTTGATATGACATTTTTTCTATGTTTACGTCAAGGACTGGCTGGATACCAAATGAAAGAAGTTCAAGAAGAAGAAGAGCATGCAACGGCCACGACCAGGGCACGAGTTACTGAAACGTGTCTTGGTAAGCGGCAGGCGGGAACAGCGCATGTGTCGCTTGCTCCAAATCGCGTCTCTAAACACATCGCCCATGGCGATAAATGCCAAATGTATAGGAAAAGTGTTTAGGAAAAACTTTTTGGGATTTCTGAATTTTCTGGTACCTACCTAAACCTCAGTTGATCCCGTATAGTTTTTTGATCCATATAAGAGACAGGATCGATTGGCATCATTGAAAGTTTTGCGAAAATTGGCGTTTTCTTACTTTGAACTTTTTTTCAAAATCTGTGAACCGTTTTGCTGACCAACAACGGTTAAGATAGCTGCACTTACAGCCCCATATCAAAATTCCACCCTATACTTTGGGTCGAGTAGGTACTGAAGTGTATGAGACAGCTGATTATTTTTTCGCGATATCGATGTAAGCCCCATGGAGAAAGTTGGTCAGTTTGACCAAACCGTTCCGATAGGTACTCGCTGTATTTTGGTTTAATTCAAACAAACAAGTAAACTTACGTATTAGGCACATTTCTCATAGCTTTATGCCTCACAAACACGGCGACTAGCGTACCATTCCCTACAACCCCTATAACAAAGATAAGGGCGAAGATCAGCGGTACTATGTAAGTCTCCGGTCTCTCGTAGTACGGCTGGTAGCTCTCTGAGTGATTCATCAGCATATCGTCGTAAGTCTCGTTGTAATCTTCCATCGTGCATATTATCTGGAACAAGAGAAAATTCGCTTTAAATAAATCGACGTTTTACGTCAATAAATTCTGAGAGTTTATGTCTGTATGCATTTTAGCTCAATAAAATAAGAACACCCTCCTTTTTTAAAATATAAAAAAACTTGAAAAAAAAAACATTTGGACAGAGAACGCATAGCCTCGAAAATTCATTCACAAAAGGAGTTAAACATATACGTAATGAAAGTTTGCATTGAATTTCTGAATTGTTGCCGATTGGAAATTCTGTCATGCATACGGCTTGAAATTTAATATGCAGCAAAAACATCGAAAATAGCAACACATTTTCGATTGCCAAAATGTCATGAATAATTTCATTCGCTTCATTTGACACGGGAATACAATTTTAATGGTAGCTACGTTACGTGACATAGCGTGATATCGTGCGTGACGTAAGGCCCGAATCGTCGGATTATTAGCTTTATCATTTTTATGGCCAGTTCCACCATCTCCGGAAAAATGTTCCGTATTAAAAAAAATGGATCTACCATTTATTATTTTTTGAAAAGAGAACAACCGCCATAACTAGACCATAGTACCCCAAACAGAGTTATAGTTGTGTTCCGATGGTAATTTTTTACCTTAAATTAGCTTGCCTTTGGCCGCAACTTGCCTGAGCACCGGCTTAGAAGGATGACGGTGTGATTGGGTCAATCAACATTAGTTTGGAAGTGTCAAAACGATTGACTTTAAGGAAAAATGGTTTTAGAAAAACCTCACTGTCATTTTTAAAGACCTATATCATAGACATCCCGCACGAATAGGTTTGATCAAATTTCATTTAACCCCATTAAGGGACTTTTTCATGAAATAGTTATTGAATGGCGTTGAATTAACAAGGAGGGTTGTACTGATGATTTTAATGATTATAATTTTGTAACTCCATACGTGTTACTGGCGCGATTCATATTTTCACCAACATACAACCTGATACTGACCTGCAAAATTGCAATAAACGTAAGAAATTTTAAATTTCCGGGGCTACCCTTGCGCATCCACCTTAACATCTTGACTTGCGTAGGACGGTAAAAGCACGTGTCGTGTCGTCACCGCCTACATAGTCTTTGTATAGAAGACAATCACACCCACACAAGAACTTCAACGTTCATTGGTAGGTATATCTTTACTATACTTTCAGCACTCAACGACTCTTTGCAACGTGATAAAATATACATGAAGTGCCCTTTAAATTTGCACGTGCCACGATTGTTATTACTTTTGTAGATTTTTGTTTGTATAATTTACCTTTTATTTGAATGACCTTTAGGTGGATTCTGATTCTTAGTAATCTATTGAGATTAAGGGAAAACTCGTTGCGAGAAACGTTGAGAGACTGGAAACACAAACAAAATACAGGGTAACAAACTGGCAACAGGCTGTCAACCAAGCATTCTGTATATCAAACTAAGTAACTCTACGCAAAAATTATTGCTGGGAAACGACTTTTTTATTTGGGGTGAAAAAAAACGTTTTACGGTAGAACTCACTCAACGCACTCGAAACATTATGATGATTGATGGATTCAATAGTACGGGGGTCGTGCAGGTGTTTAAAGTAAAAATATTACATTAAAAAAAAACTTGTAAAAAAGTTGGAACTTTGAACCTCAATATCTCCGTAACTAGAAGGTTCCCAGCTATGGTCTATAACAAAAAAATGATCACAATGACGGGGAAAACAAGTGCCTTTCGAGTTCGTTAAGGGTCTTGTTACACCCTTTATAACGTTCGTCATAGATACATAAAGGTACTTACACCAAATTAATGAAAAAGATAATCCTTCTGTCTTTTACTGCAGAATAGTAATCTAATGCAGGTAATTTACTGATAAACTAACTGTTGCCCGCGAGTTTCGGTCGCGTAAAATGATTAAAAGAATATTACTTCCCCCCTATTTGAATCGAATTTAGTCAATAATTCAAGGGTTTTATTTCTTTGCACGGAACCCTAATCTACTCCATAAGTGACTCCATAAAACATCAGCTATCTGCTAGTAAAAGCCCGCTCAATTAAGTCCAGCCGTTTTGGAGATTAGCCGAAACCAACAGACAGACACACCAACAAAATAAATAAAAAATAAAAATAAGTAAGTACCGTATATACTTTCATAAGCATTCAGTACAAAGCTGTTTGACATAACAAACAGACTAATTATTTTTTTAAATTTGTATAGGGTGTGGCCGATAGAATTTCTCATCCACGAAAAAACGAACTTCATCTAAATAATAAACTAATCATAAAAAATAAATAAACTTTCATCTAAATATTTTACCCGATTAGGAGGAGATCAAATTTAAAAACGCTTCCTTTATATTTTCCATTCCCACTTTCGTTATTTAACGCACTCTTGTGAGAAATTACATACTTTTAGACCCACTGGCTTAGGCTGCAAGTTGCCTGTCAATAAGCGAAGGAATTTAACAGTTTTACTCCTATGAAGTAAGTAATGTATAAAATATAAATCCCGTTTAATAACAGCTGTTCCGAAAGCAAAAATGTTTCACATAATAACAAGACAATAGGTACGTCGTTCATAATAACATTTACGTACCTAATAACTTACATTCACATCAAAATTATTCTTCCTACTTATAGTCATTTGTCACTATTTGCAGTAGTCATTATCACAAAAGTTGGCGCCGTTTGCGAAGCGAGAGGGGACGGGGGAGTAATCTACCCAACAATAGAAGATCAACATCGGAACGACTCCATAAAAGTTCAATTCTTTTGGGAATCGAGTGATTTGCAATCGATTTGTATCGAATGACGTGGAACGATGATGGCCAGTGTTGGAATCTTGATTTATTCGAATTCGGTTTTCGATTTAGATTGGGTGATTTTGCCTTGATTTTATATTTGAAATGATGGACGACATTTCTTTGTATCAAAGACATTTATACAATCTTTAGACATAGCTATAAAACAGGTAAATGAGGTATGTTCTAACCTGAACAGGAACACTAAAACATATTAATTCAAATCAAATTACTATTTAAGGTAATAAATAAGTAAAAAAAAACGAATAGAATTTAAAATCAATAAGAAAATAAGGAAATTAGCATAATCTGCCTATAATGTAACACAAGCCTCCTCTCTATATGGGTGGGAGTGGGCTGCATACACCACGCGGGCATTGCGGGTTGGTTGATGCCACACACAAGTCTGATCTTTAGCACTAGTAAATTAATACCATTGTTATTTACTCTATGGGCGTTGCCCGAAATAAATGCTAAATATTGATATACTAATATTTAGAAAATAATGTTTTTTGTCAATTTTTAGACCTTGATGATCTATGTTGCTTAATAATCCGTATCCGAAGTTTCATTAATAGTTTGTATGAAATGCCGCAAGACCTTAACGCTCTTAGGGACCACGCTACCGCATTAGGAATTTCCTGTAATGCTAGCAGTGTTTGTGATAAATAAATAAATAGCATTGTTACCTCGTAAACTCGCAAACAGGTATCTACTTATAATTTTATAGGTGTTGGGCGTTGTGTGTTTTAATATGAACAGGGAAAAGATTCTCCTTTATTACTCAATTATAAGAAAGTTAATGTTTTCCCGTCAGATTTAATACTTTTTTAAGTGTAGGTAATTTGTTTCGGGTGCTGGAGAAAATTGTGTTTTAAAAATATACTTGAATCCTTAAACCATCCATCAAACCTTAAATGTTGCTTCTTCACTGATGCTGCAACTTATAAGGTGTATGGGTGTGCGGCTTCCAGAAGTTTCTGTGTCATCGAGACATTTTTAGACGTTTGCTTTGTGAGCCATAATAAGTAAGTAATATCATGAATTTATACGCTGATGTTTATTTTCAAATTAAAATAGAAATTCAGCATACATAATGTTGTTAACAGACAGTCGCTTCATGTAAAATACTGGTATTCAGCTGCATCTGGTTAGACTGGAAGCCGGCCCCAAGATAGTTGTGAAAAGGCTAGGCAGATGATGTTTATTTATTTATTTAACACTTGAAGCACATAGTACAGAGGCGGACTTAATGCCATAGGCATTTTCTACCAGTCAACCTTTGGGTGATGAAGAGACAAACATGTTGATGATGTTAATGCTGTCAATAAAAAACATTAATAGAATAGGCATTGTTTCATTGAGAGAGTACTGTTTCAAACCTTCTAGTGCTTTACCTTCCTACGTCAAAAATCCGAATGTAAAGTAGTAGCATTACATTATCTGTGGTGAAGCCTTTTGGCCAATGCCGCCTGAATATTTAACGAGCCCTTTGCCATTAATAATTCGACATTCCACGTCTCTTCAATGTCAATCACTTAATGAGCCATGAATTTTAGGCTACTTCATTTTAGGGTTAAAGATTTTTTTGAACTTAGGATGAAATCATTTTGAACGACCAGTAAACCCGTTTTGTACGAAGCCAAATACTTGATAATTGATTTGGATTTTCTAGCAAACATAGCGTTTATAAAACAAAAGTTTAATGAAGTTTTTAAACTAAGGTGAAACCGCTTTGTTTTATTCAGAAATATTATGTCCATCACTGATGGATGGATGGAGAGAGAGAGGAAGACCAATGAAACGATGGATGGATTGTGTGCGGAATGATATGAAAAAAAAAAACCGGCCAAGTACAATCAGATTCGCGCACGAAGGGTTCCGTACAAAAAAAAACACGTTTGTTTGTTGTATGGGAGCCACCCTTAAATATTTATTTCATTGTTTTTTTTTTTTTTTTTTTAGTATTTGCTTGTGGTGCTGGTGGCCTGGTACCAGTCAGACAGACAGTGGAGTCTTAGTAATAGGGTACCGCTTTTACCTCTTGGGTACGAAACTCTAAAAAATGAATAAATAATAGCGTGACGGTTGACGGAGAAGAATAGAGGAAGAAAACATGTTGCGCCGACTTCCAATTATTCAAGTAGCATGGGACAAGGGCAGGAATATGATGTTTATTTATTTATTTATTTATTATTATTAAACTTACACATACTATCTTTACAGGATTACCCAAATACAATAGTGGATTGCAAACACTGTTTTTTTTTTTTTTAAGTGTAAAATCTTAACCTAAAATACAAAATCAGACCTATCACAGAATATTAACATTTAAATATGATGATCATGTCCATCACTGCACCAGCAGATGTGCTGGACGGGCGTGATCGCTGGATGCTATAAGTTGAAGAATGTCCAAGCGGCGCGGACGACGGTGCTGAACGGGAGTAAATAGGATGAGGCTTCGATGAAATAAAATCAACAGCTATAAGTCTTCATAACTTTTCAGGAAGCGATCGGCGTAATTCTTCAGGAGTACCTAGAGTGAACGAGAGAGAGATATATCTTCCTTGCCGAAAATCTGTAATATCAGTAGCATGCGCACGCTGGTGCTTACTAGGGACAAAACTAAATTGTCTGTCCAACCATCAAACTGAATCACAACAAAATTTATCTATACCAATATTATAAAGAGGTAAGGTTTATGAGTTTGTGAGGTTGTAGTGGGTAATCTCTGGATCCATTGAACCGATTTTGAAAATTGTTTCATTAATAGGAAGCTACATTATCCCTGAGTGCCATAGGCTATTACAATTATACTTATTAATAATATTTACAATTTACACAATTCTTGTGTCCGTGGGATAATTTCCGACCAAAACGCGAGCGAAGCCGCGGGCAAGAGCTAGTCTTCAATAGAACTAGTTTAATTGAATCAGTTTTCAGTCTAGTACTGACTGACCCAGTAGTAATCATCTACAATAACGCTTAGGTACAATAGGCTCCTTACTTTGTGTAAATTATTTCTTCAGCACTGCTCTCAAAAAACAACATTCGTGAGGAGACCAGCATGTCCTAAAATCACAATAATCTAAAGGCACGTGACTTTTAGTAACCCGGTAGCTGTATTGGACCTGCGGGTTGCGAGGTGGATTATAGGCTAAAAGCCCACTCCCTATCAAAGAGATAAGCTCTGTGTCCCAGCTGTGGGAATATAATTTCCGATTATTCTGTTTATGCATCTGTCTGGCCTTAAACGCGATTCGGCAGCCATATGAAAACAATTAAAATAAAATCGATATTCTGTCCGACACTTTTAAAAATAGAATTCGACCCGATTCGTATAGTATAAAGATTTTACGGCATCGGTTGGTAGTGTTCGAATATCCAGCTTTACATAAATGTTTGAAGAAAAGGTTTTAGGAATGGGTTAGGTACATAGACGTTACATGTAGATAGGCTGTGGTAGTGTATCTAATGGGGGTACCAAAAATACACTGATGTTTCAAACTAAGCCTTGTTAGTTAATGAATCAACTAGATACCTAGTTATTTCCTTGTAATATAAGTTCCATTTTTCATGAAAAAGTTAGGAGTCACCACGAAATTCAGTTTGAAAGGTCAATTGTAGATTTGATGTTGAGCAAGAAATGTTTTGTGATCGTGAAAAAGGTATTTACTGAATTATAAACATTAGAATTAAAATACCAATCAAAGAGCTGTGCCCGAAGATGCAACAATAATTATTATTTACACATTCCAAAAGAAAAATATTTAATTTTCTATGTTAAATAAAAAGGAATGTACTAAAATTTTTAATAACTGCTCACATGAAAATGTACGTACGTTCATTTCAAATATTGTATACTATTCCTCTAGGCATGTCACGGGAATGTTTTAAAATGAATGTTCTAAATTCAAATCCACTCAACACCAAACAATTTTCATAGTGAAATTTTCGTTCATTTTTACATGTTAATAATCGTTTTTTATTGGTACTGTTTACTGTGAGACAAGACATATTTCATAAATATATGGGCTCGTAACAACATAAAATTGCAATAGAAAACAACGTTGCTAAGGGATATAGGTGTTCGTGACTGTACCAACCCTATAGGCGATACTCTGCGAGAATGAGGAATCCCGGAGGCTTACTACTTTAGTTCAGCCGATTCATGCGTCTATGGATTCTCTTGTTTTCGCAAGATCTGTCGTTATCGCACATATTTTATACGTATGTAACATATCGGAACCTTCGCAGTAAATGTAGGGTTCACACTTTATCACGGAGGATTTGGTATATCAGCTTTCATTTGTTTAAAACTATCTATGTATGTTTATTATTACAGTTAAAAACGATTAAAGAAACTTATCTAAAAATAAACTTTAAAAGTGTGTAGAAAAATCCTCCTCAACCCTCCAGCTCGATGTGTCCAAGAGACTGACGGCATTGCCACATTCTATGGCAACGTTTATTCTCTGGTCAAGGTAAAAGCCGATGTCTGTTATTGGATGGCTAATCAGCCCATGACCCACCTCATGTTAAATCAAAACACAGTCAAAAGTGGTAATATATTATAATCTGTATATTATGAATATGGATAAGTTCACCAATGAAAGCAAATGCAATCAGCCCCTCTAAACGAAGCGTTCAATTATGAAACTTACTGCTTTTGATCACGTTCAGTTTTATTAGTGAAGTAACAACACCTCCAGGCGGGAGCTGTTTAAACCCCCTGACGGCTTCATCGAGCCATCTGAGAGCCTTGCCGTGGCCGACTTGAAATCTATTAATAAACTTCAAACCCAGGTCGGCCGGAGCAAAGACAACCTTCACAGATGGGAGATGACGGACAACTCAGATCTCAAGTGCGTATGCAGCGTCTCTCCAGAGACAATGCCCACCTTCTATCTTTTGCCGTATATCCTGACGACACCTACGCACTTGATGGTCTTATAGCTGCGTCAGTGAACGGGATTTGCGTGGCTGAATTTTGGGCTAAGCTCATTTGAATTTTTTTTGGCCATCAACAGTAAGAAGAATTAGTGAAGTTCGCCCCAAAATAAGTCTTCTACGAAACTAGAATTAAAAGATTAAAATTACAGGCTGTAGTACATTCTCATTTGTCATTGTATGTACATTCTCAGACTTATCTTTTAGATTAAATTAACAAGAAAATGAAAAGATTCGTTTTCTTAGAAAATTCTTTAGAAAAATTCCCACCTGTAAACTCTTGGGAAGCTTAGGGCAAAGACAGTTTGTATGAAACAGTTTATTTTCAAAGTTCTTTGGCGACGTTAGTAGTTCTACTTTGTCAGCGTAAGTGATCCTTAAGAGGAACTGATGCATATCTGCCGTCCTCCTACCCACATGTTCTCGGCTCACAGTTTCAGTCACAGCACTTTGATTCCTGTCAGCTTCAACACCAGTTGCAGCCGCAGTATCAGTCGGTGCTGTGCCATCGTCAGTCTCCACCCGTTCCTCTGGAACGGCGCCGACTACTGTGCTAACACTATTTGACTCGCTTATACTCTCTGGCAATGGCAATGCTGGTGATCTAAGTGGCACTCTTGAAGACCTTGGACTACAGACAGAAAGTGAAGCTGATGGTTTAGATTCATCAGAATCGACTGATCTGGAAATATTCGCACATTTTCCGCTCTTACAATGTAGCGGTTGGTCAACATGCCGTATAGAAAATACGTTTTGTTCTTCAATAAATATTTTAAACATCCTTTTTCCTATCACTTTATTTACTACTCCTAATTTCCAAGACTCTTTCCTACTGCTATACCACCGGACCCATACCCTTTTTTTTTGTGTTCCAGGACCGCGGTATCTCATTCGAACAGTCCCGCAACCCTGGCAGGCGTCGGTCCTTACGGACCCGCCCGGTGCGTCTCCTGCGGCGGCTGGGACGTGAGGCTCTCTCCCTTTCACGTCCCGCCACCTCCTTCGCTAGGACCCATACCCTATCACCCACTTTAAATTCTCTTATCTTACATTCATTATTCCATAATGACGTTTCACGCGATTTACATTCTTAGGGAGCATAGTTAAGACTGTTATATACACAAGAAGTTATTTTGTATTATATTTGTCGGGGTGTCAGGATTTATTCCGCAAGGCTTCTACATCATGTGGGCAGACGATGGGTGTCGTGCTATGAAAAGACACAGAGCGATACACTGTTTCTAGCAATACTAACGAATTACTTGAGATTACAACTTAAGAAAATAACACGGGGCACTATGAATCGGGTACAGTTCCAAGAGGTCCTAACTCGGCCGCGATCAGACACTGACTGACTGTCGCCCTGGCTTAGAGTTTACCATCTTGACTCTGTAACAAGCAAGCTGTGGTGTGGGTAGATTTGTAAGAAGATCGCGTGATGTCACCACCGCGTACTTGTGATTCATTTTAAGCCCGTCCCAATGACCGTATCCGACATATTTTATATTATGTTATTTTGTCAACAGGTTTCAAAATTAAGTGTGGAGAAATGATGCTTATCTGCCGTCCTCCTACCCACATGTTCTAATTGTTAAGATTGTCAGTTCACTACTTATGTAGCAACAGTAATAAACTAGCTTTGGTTCTGTACACTCGTTCGTTGCTTCGTGCTTCCCTAGTTAGATACACATCAGGAACTTTTGTCACCTTATACACGTCCGTCTGAACACACGTGTGACAAGATTTAGGTCCCCTTTACACCACAAATTATGAAATGCAATAAATTGCAGAAAATTGTTTAGTGATTGGAAAATCATCAAATGACCTGGGCGGAGGGGAAGAGAGTGACAGACTTCTACTGACTAAAACCCATCCATGTTCCTTCTTTTGCCCTCTGCGTTCCAGGGCCGCGGTATCTCTTCGAACAGTCCCGCAGCCCTGGCAGGTGGAGCAAGTCTTCAATTATATTTCTTTAGGAAAGTTGTCAGGGAATTATTTCACATATTGAGAACTTGTTTTTTTTTCACGAGCCTTATTAATTTAAGTTAATGAATTATTATTTTAAATAACGTCTCAAGTGGGGCATTAAAGGTCAGTTTCCCAGTCTATAGATAGACTATATCCACGATTTAGTAAGCAAATAGGTATCTATAACTACTCGCATAAAAAATCGTCTTCCTACACCTCCGGAGAAAACAGATGTTTTAGAGACAGATATAACAATTCATTTGGAATGTAATTGAAATCTCGTTTTGTGGCCGAACGAGTGAAAACTTTTTGAAAGGGTTTAGGAGTTGTTTTGTAGTTGTTCACAGTTGTGTTTCGGTTTTATTTCTACTCCAGGTGCGCTTTCCGACCAGAACAAAAACAGTGCTAATTTCGACGGCCCCCACGTATACTATCGAAATTGCAAAAAAGCCATTTTCGTTTTATTGCACTAATTGCAAGTAGAGATTAAGATGTATAATTCTATATAAAAATTATGTACCAATTTTTATACCCTCAACTATTTTTCAATCGAACAAAATCGAAAATACATAAAATGAACATACTAAAACATCGAACTTGCCACTTTCGATATTATACGTGGTCAGCGTTGCGCGGGCGCGACACGAAACTACCTGTTTCGTCAGTGTTACCCAAATATGTGAGCGGAACGCACGCGTGGATTTTGAGGTTAGGTTTAGGTTAGTTTTTATAAGTTTCAGTTCAAAATGAATAGAAGAGGTTTACTAATGATAAAACAACGCAGTGAAGGTGCACCAGAACATATTACTTCCGAAACAAATGATAATCAACCCGGTAAGTTTTAAAGTTTTTCATTCTTTTACGCGTTTTTGTTTGTTTAAAACCTAAAATGCAAAAAATATATAAATTTGTTATTAGAACCTGCGTAGTGACGGTCTATTTATGACAAAAATTAGTCAATTTTTTGTTGTTTTGGAATAATTGATTTTAAACTATTGAAAGTGGTAGATTCGATACTATACTGGTACAAAGAGTAAATTTGTTCCATCGAATGTACCACTTTCGATAGTTTTCCCTGGTATTTGTACTAGCAAATTTATCGAAAGTGGTACATCCGATACTTTTTTCTGCTATGAACACATCGAATGTACCACTTTCGATACTTTACTACGACAAAGTAATAGATTGCCCTGCATTTTCGATATTATGTTGTATTAATTTGATTTTTTTTTTTTTGTATTTTCAGTATCTCCTATGCGGTGTCAATTCACCGACGAGGAGTGGAGATATTTAAATGACATTTATGATGAAAATGATGCGGTTGATGGGAATATTGTTCATAATGATTCTGATATCGTTATTTTTGATAGCAATGAATGTACTCCGGTTCCATCTCCTAACTCTATTCAAGATTTTGATTGCCCAATAAGCCAAACCGAACAATCTTGTACCAACGATGTTCAAGAACCTTGTGACATTCCAAGTGTAAATCCTATTCAAGATTTTGATTGCCCAATAAACCCAACCGAACAATCTTGTACCAACGATGTTCAAGAACCTTGTGACATTCCAAGTGTAAATTCTTTGATATCAACATCAGCATCTGAACCAGGAACACCCAATACCTACACTGTCAGCAGAAAAAGGACCCTCAAGCAAGATCCGGGTAAGAAAAGAAAGAGGCATGTAAACCAATGGACTGATGTTCGTAGGAAATTGCTGAACAATTCTGGACAAAAACACATAAGCAAAAAAGGTAAGGAAATGCCAGCCAAAATACTGAAAAGTTCATGTCCATTGACTTGCAAGCTGAAATGCTCCATTAATATTAGGGAAGAAATAAGACAACTTATTTTCGATAAGTTTTGGAAACTTTCAGACCACTCTAAGCAATGGGAGTATATTAACAAATTTACTAAGAAAATTGAAAAAAAGAGGCAAACTAAGGAAGGACCATCGAGAAGGAAGTTCACTACTAATTATTACTTACCTGTTCCGAACGCAGATTCCAATATCTTTGAACCAATAAAAGTGTGCTTAAAAATGTTTTGTGCCACTCTGGCTATTACAGACCAATTCATACGTACAGCGCAAGAAAAGCTAGACATAAGTGGTGTAACTGGAACTGATAACAGGGGAAAACATCTTAATCACCCTAAAAAAATTGACACCGAGATGATCCGTAGTGTTTGTGATCACGTGAAGTCATTTCAGCCTGTTGAGTCCCATTATACCAGGAAAAGCAGCAGTAAATTGTACTTGGATAACAATCTAAGTTTTGCTAAGATGTTTGCGTTATACAAAGAATGGAATCAATTGCAAAACTACAACAATACAGCACAAACGGAAAGGCAATATCGCACTATTGTAAACGACAACATGAACGTTGCATTTTATATGCCGAAAAAAGATTTATGTGACAAGTGTCATGCGTTTGATAACATAGAAAATCCTACCGAAGAAGAAAAAGAATCTCACGCCAAGCATCTTTCTAACAAGCAAACTGCACGAAAATACAAAGCTGAGGATAAAGAACTAGCTATTCAAAATCCTAGTCAAATAGTATGTGCAACTTATGACTTTCAGAAGGTACTTAACTGCCCTAGTGGAGAGGTTTCTTTGTTTTATTATAAAAGGAAGTTGTCACTTATGCATTTGACAGTATTCGATGCTGGAAAGAAGGAAGCATCATGCTACATGTGGCCTGAAAATATCGCTAAACGTGGGGCTAACGAGGTTGCTAGTTGCTTGTTAGATTTTATTCAACTTAAAGTAACAGATGGAGCACAAGACTTCAGATTTTGGTCGGATAACTGCGCCGGACAAAACCGTAACAGAGTTGTCTACAGCCTCTATATGTATGCTAGCAGAAAATTCAACATCGACATCACACACCGATTTTTAGAGTCTGGTCACACTCAACAAGAAGCAGACAGTGTGCATGCTCTTGTTGAGAGATCTTCCAAAGGCAAAATAATTTATACCCCTGACCAATGGTACGCGTTAGTTCGTTGGGCGAAAACAAACAGTTCTCCTTACAAAGTTACTGAAGTGACTCAAGATATGTTATTTGATTTTAAAACCTTGTTAGACAACAGAAATTGGAAGAAAAACACTGAAAATCAAGATGTGAGGTGGAATAATATGAAGGAAATTCATGTAAAAAAAAATGACCCTAATACTATTCTTTACAAATATGACCTGGACTCCGACTACATGACACTAAATACTTTAGTTCGAACCCGTCGAAATAAAAAAACCTTGATTAGAAATCAAGAAAGTGAATTGTCGCCATTATATTCTAGCAGCTTGCCGATATCGGAAGCAAAATATAAAGATTTATTGTCACTTTGTAATGCTGGACACATTCCAAAGCAATACCATAATTTTTACAAAACACTCCAAATTTCTCAAAGCAATGATGAAGAATTTAACGAAGAGGACTGAATAGTTTATTTTTACCATTATTTGTAGAATTTTAAGAACATTGGAACTGACTGTGATTGAGATTTAGAAGAATGTTAAAAAAAACTAATAGCCTTGTTAAGCAACTTCATGTTTAATTTGTTATTACCTAGAGTTTTAAGAAAAACAGATTGTGATTTTATTTGCTATTATTTATATAATAATCTAATTGCTAAAAAAAATGACGATCTCATTTAATACTCACTTTCTAGTGTAAGCTCAAAAAAGCTCAGTACCTAAATAATAATTATTATCTATTTACATTGATTGTTGATTAATACTAAAGCATGTTGAGTGCCTAACTTAAGAAAGTTTAATAGTACATAAAGCAAATGTTGTGATAATCATCTCGTGATGATCTCTTTTATAATTAATATGATATGATTGATAAGTGTGTTAAGTTTTCTTTCTTTTTTTTTTGTTACAAACGATTATGTAGATTGTAATTTCAAGAGCATAAGACTTACATAGACTCATATTCTTAGTATAGAGTTAGTACTATGTTCTGTACTATAATTGCTTTATAAAAGCATTGTGCCATAAACATAATTTTATCTTTTTACTCTTAGAAAACGAATTATCTTGTAAAAATTCTAATAGATAAAACATTAAAAACATTGAAATGTCATCTACAAGGTAAAAGCCGCTTTGTAACTAAGTATTTGTGTTTTTTAATTCTTTATTTTTAATACAAATTGTTTGATTAAATGTCTGATCGTGTTTTTCTTCATTTCCCAGAAAAAGCTTGACATAAATAAGTAGTAGGAAGGTATCTTAAATCGAATCTAGTGTTATGTTACCTTGGCTTGAGCAATTTAACAAAGAAAACAATCGAATCTACCACATTCAATAGTTTACTAGAAATTGTTGCCGCGGAAAAGTATCGAAACGGGCACATTCGATATTAGACTAGAATATTTTGTCATAGATAACTATCGAAATTGGCATATTCGATAAAAAAGTAACCAGCAGTAACCAAGTAAAGTATCGAATGTGTAATATTAGAAAAAGTATAATAATTATCAAAAACTATAGTAGACAGTATAAAACAGTCAAATTTTCCACTTAAGATACATCGGTAATATAAAATTTTGGAATTTTATGTTTAACAAAAATCTAAATCTTAACTTAAAATCGCTCTCCTGTAAAGTAGAGGTTTTGCAGTTTCAATACTTTACGTGGGGGCCGTCGATTTCTTTATTTAATGTGTTAAATGAAAGTGTCAAATGAAAAACGTCCAGTGAACTCAAAATAGTAGAGAATATCTAGACAGACCTTGGTTATCTGAAACAGCGTTCAATAGCTATCAGTGTCAATGTTCCAAAGCAATTATGGTACTGATAACTCTTCTTTTTAACCACGCAAAAAGAGGGGTGTTTTAAGTTTGTCCGCTATGTGTGTGTCTGTCTCTGGCACCGTAGCTCTTAAACGAGTGAACCGATTTGGATGCAGTTTTTTTTAATTTGAAAGCTTGTTTCGTCATGTTTTATCAAAATTGGTGCAGCCATTTACTAGATATGGGCGATGAAAGTGAGTATGAAAAATCGTTTTTTTTTTCAAATATACCAAGTGGGACATCAAATGAAAGCGCATGATGTATATATTACAATTAGACATGGTTTTTTAAAAATCAGTGCAGCCAATTACTAGTTAGGGGTTTTAAAATTTAGTGGTTATTAGCGTATCTATGGCAATCTATATTATGTCGGCCCAGAACTGAGCCACGAGTTTTGGCGCTCTCAGTAACGTCCATCAGTTTTGGTAATGAACAAACAACAGGACACGCAGGACATGATACGTTTGTGGAACAGCACCACAATTATTCTCCGGGGCAGATTCATTAATGAATCTCCATCTGAACAGGTTTTCCTTGCTGCTACCAACCTGTGTCCGGAGTCTATTTAAAATACTTCCAAGGTCAGCCATGGCAACTAATGTCCTGCTGGGAGACTGAAAGCTCTTGAATGGTGTTTTAGTAGAACAAAAAAATGGTATGTTTACTTCCTACGTATTGTAATCCTAAGAACTTATTCTACCATAAATTGCATTCTACACAAATACAAAAACGACTTTCATAAAATTTCAGACGGAAACCAACTTCAGACGCTTTGACTTGCACGTCCACCTGATTTATTAGGTTACTTTAACTACTAAAACTGCGATATACCTATCAGTAAACCTTATACAGCGTGTAACAGAAAGGGTATAGTCATATGGAAGAGTATGGTACGGACCATCAAACTGAACAACTTTCTCTATGAGACCACCATCGTAATCGTAAAAAAAGAATCAGGTGTCCAATACAAAATTTCAATACCTACTCGACCAAAATGTATGGGACAGCTGATTATTTTTTTACGATTGATGATTTTTTGATGGTCCGTACCACAGTCCTCCATATGACTATACCCTTTCTGTTATACGCTGTATATAGGGTTTAAATAGAACCCAGAATTGAAAGAGGGTCCTTGTTTGAGGAAACGACTCAAGCTCAGTGCTCACAGACAGACGGTGCTTTTTTTTTTTTTTTTCTGATGGGAAATCATCAAATAACCCCTCCCGCTCTGGGCTGAGCAGGAGGGAGTGTCAGACTTTTACTGACTAAAACCCATCCATGTTCCTTCCTTTGCCCTTTGTGTTCCAGGGCCGCGGTATCTCTTTCGAACAGTCCCGCAGCCCTGGGGACCTAAAATGGCTGCTTTAGCAGAATCTTAGTATTATTATAAAGGGTGTAACAAGACCCTTAACGAATCCTAAAGGCACTTGTTCGCCCCGTCATTGTAATCATTTTTTGTTCTAGACAATACCTGGGAATCCATGGGAAAACTGGGAACTAGAAGTAGTTACGGATATATTGGGGGTTAAAGAACCAAGTTTCTTTTTTAAATACGTGTTTGTAACGTAAGATGTTTAAACACCTCCACGACTCCCGCACTATTCAATACATCCACCAGCACACTGTTTTGAGTCTGTTTCATTGAGTCCTACCGTAAAACGTTTCCCAGCAATAATTTTTGCGTTAAGGTACTTACTTTGATGTACATAATGCTTGGTGGACGGCTTCATTAGGGGTCTTGTACAGTGTTGTATACAATTCATAAAATGGTCACAAAGTGACAATTCATCAATGTCATTCTGCTAAAGCGGCCATTTTAGGTCCCCTGGTTCTATGTTTGTATAATTTAAAGCAGGGATCCCCAAACTATTTTGGACAAGTGACCCCTTTTCCAAAATGAACTGTTACCTCAGACCCCCATGGCCAAATTACCTACTTTTAAGATCAACCCCCTTATTCATAATGGTCCGCTAACTTAAAACAGCTGCTACAGTGTGTTATTTTTCATTCTGACTTAGGTCAATAGAAGAAGACAGAGTGAGAATTAGCAATGCTTTAAGTTAGCAGACTATTATGAATAAGGGGGCCTATCTTTAGTTTTTTCCTATTGACACAAAATACCTAGGTACTAAGGTACCAATTGGAAAACTTTGCACTTGGTTAAGTGAGTAAAATTGACTTCATTTTCGTATCAAAATTTAACAAAATAAAAAGACATACAATTCAGTAAATATCAAGTTTAATTTATAACGATTATTACAAATTAGGTACTTAAAGAATTTTAAGTAGGTAGGAAATTATATTTAAAAAAGTATTAATTCGCAAAGAGAAAATAAAACATTCAGTGTGATGGATGAACCTGGTGACTATCTACCAATCTAGCTACATCCGGTTCAATATTGGTGAGTTGCAGCCTTAAATCTCCACGTTCGTTGATTTTCAAACGGTTTCTTTGTTTCGTCAAAATGTTTGTTACCACACTGAAGCTTTTTTCAACTAGGTATGATGATGGAAAAGCGATAAGGTATTTTTCAGCAATGTTCCACAATGTAGGATACTGTGTTTCAATGTTGCGTTGCAACCAGAACTTCTGATAGCCTTGGTTGAACTTCTGCTTAAGCTCTTCGTCTGTGCTGATGGTAATCAACTCTTCTTGCATTATCACATTAGCTTCTTCTATGGCTGTGGTATTGTACGGATTTATTATCCATTGAGGAATTTGTAAATTTAAAAGATCCTCAAACCTCTCCGTAAAATCCTTGTGTAATGCGTCCAAGTGAGTGACATATAATAAAATGTCATCATCTTGAAGCGTTTCTGGTAATTTTGACAAATGCAGAAACTGCGAATATTCTTTTCTGCCTAAATTTTGTTTATAAAGGATTAGTTTACCCACGAAGGCCGATATTATTGATTTTGTTTTAATCAAGTTAAGATCGT
Source organism: Eugnorisma glareosa (assembly GCA_947578425.1). Lineage (NCBI taxonomy): Eukaryota > Metazoa > Arthropoda > Insecta > Lepidoptera > Noctuidae > Eugnorisma > Eugnorisma glareosa. The sequence goes on from OX387976.1 coordinate 4,180,132, forward strand.
CACCCTGCAGCTGCAAATTAACTTTGTTGAACATTCCAAAGATATCAGTCAAGTAATAAATATCTGTTTTACAATTGTTCAGATTTTCTTTCAAATTCGGATCTTTTTCTTGTAAAAACTCCAACACAGATTCAAAAACGGCTGAAAATCTTTCTAAGCAAGAGCCTCTTGATAGCCAGCGAACTTCAGTGTGAAGAAGTAATCGAGTAAAGACTTCGTCGTTTTCCTCACATAGCTGAGCGAATAACCGAGAGTTCAAAGAATTGCTTCGAATCTTGTTGATAGCATTTATTACATATTGTAAAGACTTATGCAATCTAGGACTCAGCTTTTTTGCTACTAAATGCTGCCTGTGAATCACGCAGTGAATGACCAGTACATCAGGCAGTTGTCGCTTTAAGTGAGCTATAAAACCACGATGACGACCAACCATAGACGGTGCACCATCAGTCGCAACAGAAACAATGTTCTTCCATGGAATAGCTTTGTCAGTAAAAAAATGTTCCACGGCCTGAAAAATTGATTCTCCTCTGGTATCAGTCTCTAAATATGTAGCAAAAAGCAGTTCTTGGCACATATTTTCATCTTTGATACATCGAACATATCCTAACAACAGAGCTTCATTGCCGGGTAATGTAGACTCGTCCAACTGGAGAGAGAATCTGTTGGTCTGTAAGAACTTGCATAAAATGTTTTCCACATCGCGTCCCATCTCGTCTATGCGTCTCTGAACGGTGTTATTGCTCAAAGGTATTCTCTTTAAAATATCATGTGCGGGTTTGTGCAATACATTGTTAAGGACCTCCGCAATGGCTGGTAAGATAAGCTGCTCTCCAATTGTGTGGGGTTTCCCCGACTTCGCTATTAGTAAAGATATATTATAGGACGCTCGTAAACCATCATCGTCTTTAATAGATGATGACGCAAACATCGATCTTATGGATGGCCTTTTGTCTAGTTTTTCTTTAAGTGCTTGAAAAAATGTCAAGGGCTTACTTTTTTTGTCAGCATGTACTCTCGATAAGTGGTCATCCATTTTTGAAGGCTTCATGGCATCGTTACTGAATACTTTTTCACATATGAGACACATCGGCAAGTGTTGATTTGATGGAGATGCAATAAATCCGAACTTCAAGTAGTCCAAACTGTATTGTCTGCATTTTTTTTTCGTGTCCGCCATCATAAAACTCTCAGTAATCCTGCAAATAAAAAAATAAGAAACTAAGTACCTAAATTAAAAACAATACCTAATAAACTGTCAAATTTACTGGTAAATTTTTACAATTGAAACAACTGAGGCAACTGCAAACTGTTGCAAACAATCTACAGATAGCTCAACTGATCACTATCACACAGTGTGCAGTGGGGCAATGCTGATGCGCTGTGCCGGATAAAAACTGTTTGGTACTTACCCTGTTAATTTTTCATAAACTGCAGATATTGTGTGGTTACGCTATTAACTCGCGTAGGGAGCTCAGCATTTTGTAAATTCTTTTTCAGTCACTTTACTTCACTTAATTTAGCTATGTAATAACTTTGTAATCTCTTGAAATAAATGAGTACTTATATGAGTTATTATCGTTCAAGCTCCAACGAATTTCAAAACGCAAATGAACTTTCAACCTAAGTGCAACCTCGTTAAATAGTAAAATATCAGGAACATGTTTGGACTTGCAACTTGATCATGAATTCGTTCGTGTTAAATCGCGCAAGCGTCAAATAGAGAGCAAGTCAAAACGCGCCTGAAAGACGTACGCTCGAACTCATTATCTTGCACAAACTTGTCCACACTGACTTGCCGAGTTTTTCATCTTGTACGAACTTGAGGCTTTATATTACTACAACAATGCTATTTCCTACATAAATATTAATTATTCTTAGTACACGTAACACAACATAAACAATACAGTACCTACCTACCTATCTTGAAAGTTTTAAATAAGAACTTGTGTTAATTTAATAGGGGTCGATTTTTAGACCTCGTCGACCCCCATAATCAGTTTTCGTTTATGTCGACCCCTAGGAAACCGATATCGACCCCAAGGGGTCGATATCGACCACTTTGGGAATCCCTGATTTAAAGCATAGAATATTCTATGGTTAGAGCATCAGGCAATTAGGCCCCGCCTGTATCTTAATAAAGCAACTATCACGCGTCCTTGAAGAAAGTAGTCACAAATGATCATCACAAGGATACAGGGAGATATTATGACCGTGTCTGAACAAGTTTATCCGAGCCCAGGACGGTTCGACTCAGGGAAGTGGATACTAAGTGGGGGAAGATCCATGTGGCTACGCTATTTGTATGCAGAACCTAAATTCTAGAACATAAATTCTATGGTTCACAACGGATGTGTGTTATTTGCATTTGTATTAAATTACTCTAGATTAAAGCGTCAACAAGTTCAGGTGGGTGGAGCAAAAATTACCATTAGGTACCTATTTTTGTATACAACATTTGTGATGTGTCCAACTTATCAGCAATAGGTAAAGTAAAATAAGCAATCTGCTACAATAACTCTATTACTAGAGGGTGTAAACCGACGGAGGGTGGAAATGACTTTTTTTGGGGTTAAAAATCACGTTTTATCGTATGACTCAATGTAACGCAATAAAAACATTGTACTGATGTATGGATTGAATAGTACAGGTGTCGGGAGGTGTTTAAAGTAAAAATCTTACATTAAAAACATTTATGGTGTAGAACAAAAAAAACAATCGCAATGACGGGGATAACAAGTGCCTTTCAGCTTCGTTAAAGGTCTTGTTACACCCTTTATTTAGGTTGTTTTACTACCCATTTTATTTTCAATTAGCAATAAGACAATCAAATCAAATCAAAATATTGATTTGCTAGAATATGATACCTACATAAGGAGTAACAGTAAATTTGTGTCAGCATATCCTGCCGCAACATAGCGTGCAAATGTATTCACAATAAGCGATGTCAATTAGTCTAACTTGAAAATTACAGATTCGATTGACTTATTTATTTATTTATTAATAAAGGTCTACCAACAGCTTCTGTGTACATCATATCCTAAATAAATTGGATTGGGGATTGACTTGTCTTCTAAGTAGTCCTTAACGGTATAATATCTTTTAATGACATTGGACTCAAGAGAAATTGAAGTATATTTTTGTGCATGTGACAAAATTCTTGATAGAAGTTCATTCAACATGGCCTACAAAAATGTTGGTTACATCACTTTTACAAGCAAAGCGGCCATTACATGGTTCAATATTGGCTATAATATTATCATAAACGGGGTACCTTAATATTATATTGGGTAAGTACCTACTTTCAGAAATCCAGATTTAGTACGTGTCACTTTTATGACAGGTCAGCTTTAAGCTCTGGTTAAACTATAGCGAATCCCGTCCGGGATGCGGGACGATATTCACTCTCGTCTGTTCTGCCAACTAACTTGTGTGGAGGTGTTCAAAGTGGCGTGAATTGTCACCTGACTCCAGTCATTGGAACAATTGACGCGCGAAATGCCGCACGGATTTATCCTCAACGCGCAACGTGGCCAAAGTTTTGCATGCTAATAAAGGTACACACGGTATAGTCCAGTCACTATATACATTAAGAAATGCATGTGAACTGAGAAGGCTAAATTTTGGATGTTACGGGGCTTTGGGGGCTAGAAAGCTTAACTTCAAATTGTCGACCAACATTTCCTATATGCATTTTCCGCCATCTTGAAAATATTATGACGGCGTGGTAAATAACACCACTGCCTAACCTTTCCAATATTATTGGCAATAGTCTCGCCCTCAATTACACGGGACTTAAACATAACCGACGAAATGTGGGTGTACTATTAAGTAGGTACACTTCTGCCTAGCCCTTAGGGGATTATAGTTTACCGGCTACTTTTATTTATCACCACGCGGGCCCAGTGCGGATTGGTAGATGTCACATGTCTTCGATTTTTTGGTTCTAGGACATACCGGTTTCCTCACGATGTTTTCCTTCACCGTTTTAAGAGCAGTGGTGATGAAATAAATAACACAAAGTAATCCGCCTGCCTGGGTTCGAACCCACGACTTAATGTTCATAAGTCGGGGCCGCCACCACTGGGCCACCGCTGCTTTAATGCACGTGCTGTCACAAAATTCTTTCATCACCATCTACCTGTCCTCTTATGTCTAGATATTGGTGAACCTTTTATAAAGTCTCCAGCATGTTTTATTTTATTTTTATTTTATTTACATCCTTAACCAACTTGCACTGTGAGGACAGAAACTGGTAACAGCGAGTCTGTGACTCCTATCAAATAGCGCCAACTTGCGCAAGAGCTACAAGTGGATGGCGCACAGTCAGCTACATAATTATATTATTACACCACAAAATCTGGAAAGTTTTTTTTAATAATAATTTCATGCGGACGAAGGTCGCTGGGCACCCCTAGTATTGGAATAAATTACCTGCGCCATTTATGCCATCCCGACATAAAATGTCTTTAAATTTAATAAAGCACTTACAATTTTGCGCTCGCTATTCGATTTCCACGGTTCGAATAGTGACACTTTGACAGACTAGATTTACTTCAGAGTACACTCGTTTTATGGTTCCGTAGCCGAATGGCAAAAAACGTAACCCTTATAGATTCGCCAAGTCTGTCTCTTAATTTATTCCGAAACTATTAGGACTACACAGTTGAAACTTAGTAGGTAGGTGTATTCTATAAACCGCTTTACGGTTTTTACACAAAAATACAAAAATATAAGATTAAGGGGGATCTCCCCATACATGGAACTGAAACTAAAAAAATATTTTTGCCATCAAACCTATACGTGCGGGGTGTCTATAGATAAGTCTTAAAAAAGAGATTGAGGTTCCTAAAACCATTTTTTCTCAAAGTCAATCGTTTGAAAGATAGACTCTTCCAAAGTGGTAAAATGTCCCCCTCTAATTTCTAAAGTAAGAGGAGGAAAATTCTGAAAACATGTAGGATTGTAGAACATAAATAAAACTTTCAACCAAAATTGGTTTGAATAAGATTTGATGTTTAGATTTTAAGATATGGGACTTTTTCATCAAACTGCAGCAGTAACTTTGTTTTTCATAATCATACTATGAAAAACAAATTTAGTTTTGTTGTGGAATGTAAAACAATACAACATATGAATGAGCCTTCAAAATATTTTTATTTTATTGTTTGGTGCTACGGAACCCTTTGTGCGTGTGAGTACGACTGGCACTTGGCCGGTTTTTTAATAATACACACATCAAAAGTGTCTAGGGATCAACATATATTTTTGCAATAACTTTTCTCCTGATTGATATTAATTAAAATTTTCTTTAAGGATTCATCAAATAAAGTGTTTTCGTTTGTCACAGTAACGATAAACCAAGTCACCTTTGCATTAATAAAGAAATTTGCCATTTTCCTAATAAAGGGATTTTTGACATTTGAACCACTAACACAAAAGTTCGAAAAAAAGACTGAAATAACAGTTTTCTTTAAAATTTTATTGGGTAACTTAAACAATTAATAATCCGTGTTTCTACCGCGAACACTAACAACACAAGAACATCGGTTTGGCATACTCAAAATGAGTTCATCCAAATCACGCTGTGGAATGGCCGCCCATGTTCGTTGCAACAACAAAAAAAGGTCTTCTTGCGACTGGATACCCTCCATATTCGGCAGAGCTCTTCTCTGTAGCATATCCCATGCATGCTCAATCGGATTCAAGTCTGGCGACTGAGCAGGCCAGGGCAGGACATTGATGTTAGCTGCGGCGAGAGTCTGTCTTACAACTCTTGCGGTGTGCGGTCGTGCATTATCATGCATTAACTGAAATAAGGGACCGATTTGCACTTGTAGAGGAACGATGACGTCTGATACAATCGTCTCAGCATAAATTTGAGCGTTGAGGTTGCCTCTGATCCAAATCAACTCAGTTCTTCCGCCGATCCAAATACCCGCCCATACCATGATGGTTCCACCACTATAAGGATGGACTTCCTGGCAGGATTTTAATCGCTGTTGGCGTCCAGGGGTTCTCCAGTGTCGTATACGTCTTGTATCCGGTCTCATACCAAAACGAGACTCATCAGAAAAGCACACGAAACGCCATTGTTCTTCTGCCCAATTTCTGTGTTCAAGAGCCCATTGATATCGTATCCTACGATTGTGCATTGCTATAGGTGGTACCCGTAGCGGTCTTCGGGAATGAAGGTTCACTTCATGCAAGCGGTTTCTGACTGTTTGGTCGCTAATTAAGTTCCCTGAAGAGTGATGAAGCCTCACGGCTAACATCATGGCGGTTATTGTTGGAGCTCTTCGAGTTAAGATTTGAATGTATCGGTCTTGTCTCCGTGTGGTGCAGCGATACCGTCCTCCATGGCGCTCAGCCACGGTACCAGTGCTTCGGTAACGTGTCCAAAGTCGACTGATAACACTCTGACTTGTATTCAGAGCTAAAGCCACAGTACGTTGCCGGGAACCAGCTTCTATCATTCCCACGGCTCTGAGCATTTCTTCCCTGCTTAAATGACGTCGCCGCTCCATAATAACGTTGGTTTTAATCAGTAGTAGGGAAACAGTAGCACTAATAATGTCTTCAATGCGTTGTATGTTTTTATAGGGAAAATATTGACAGCTGATTTTCATCTTTTACTCGAATTTGATTCACAGTTCCTGATTCAAATTATGAAATGCACCAAGAAGGATCCATATAAATTTATAAAATCATAAATTTATTACAAAGCCACATCTCAATCTCAAGAAATCCACATAAAAATGCTTGATCCCTAGACACTTTTGATGTGTGTATATTCCTGCAAGACATAAGCATAATCAGGCTATAATATTCCCACTGCTGGGACTCAAGCCTCCTCTCTATGAGAGGGAATAGGCTTGTCCTAGAACCAAAACTTCGAAGACATGTGACATCTACCAACCCGTACTGGGCCCGCGTGGTGGATTATATAGCCCTGCACGACATAGTGAAACATACTAAAAACAAATGAATGTTGTCATAAACAGATTAGGATATGGCGTTGCGACTTCAGCCATATTTCCACGAAGGAGACTGACCATCAGTAGCGAAGGGTCAATATTTGTAGGTAAGCCGGAGTACATGTCTTGCGTGTCATGTGTGCCGGAACGTAGATCTACGCGAGACACAATAGGTTTTTAATTGTGTCTATATACTCGGCATACGAAAGGTTAATGTGATTTTATTATTTGTCTAAAAAATACTGACTGCGCCATTTTTCAAAGGGAAGCCGGTAGGAATCGAGTTCTATGGAACCCTCGCCACTGCGGACCATCATCATTAGCTACCTATCCTTTTCCCAACTATGTTAGGGTCGGCTTCCATTCTAACCGGGTGCAGCGGAATACCAGTATTTTACATGAAGCGACTGTCTATCTGACCTCCACAATCTAGTTAGTACCAGGTGACACGATAACCCTTGGTAAGACTGGTTGTCAAAATTTCGGGCTACTGTAACGACTGCCGAAGATCTACAAATGACAGGCGCTGCATTTGTTTTCTCTTTTTCTACAGATTCTAACATTTTTATACAAAAATGTTAGAATCTCAGGTATTACGAAATACTCTGCAAAGATCCGAGGGGACTCCAATATTTATGGACAAAATCACGCAACAGTAGCAAAGGATATTAAATAAAATCGTATCATTATTTATGCATGTATTTATAATTTTATGGCGAAATGTGTCATTGCGCTGCATGATTATTTTACTATGAATCTATTGCACCACATTTACTGCAAATAAATAATTTCGACTTTGACTTTGAAAGTGTTAATTAGACAATAACTTTAATGCTCATTTATTAGAGGTCAATTAACATTCAACAGCAAAACTTTTGTTTCTCATAGTATCTTAATGATAAAAAGTCACTGTTGCAATTTACCGAAAAAATCCCATATCTCAAAAACTAGAATCAAATCATATTTAAACCAAGTTTCGTTGAAAGTTCTTTTTACGTACAAACCCTCATCCATTCAGATTTTTTTTCTCCTGTTTAAAAAATAGAAGGGGACACAGATTTTACGGCTTTAGAAGTGAATAATAAAAAATTAATATCTCATTAGCGGCTATCTTAAGATAAAAAGTATTTTAGGAACCTTGATTATTTTTCAAGAGTTTTCGGTAAACAAAGTAATAAATGTAGAAAAACAATCGACCTTCAGTAAAGTTACATGTATGGAGGGCCACGCCTTTTTAATTCGTGATTTCAATTTTTCTTTTGTGTAGTGCCAAAAAAGGTCATGCACACAAGAGAGTAAAATGGTTCTCACATATGGACGAGCAGACAGACAGACGGACAGGTCGAATCAATAAGGGTTCCGTATTTTGCCATTATGTAACGGAACCCTAAAAACACACGTCAGAATAATTAGGACTTAAACTTTCGATGAATTAAAACAGACCACTATTAAAAATCTGAAATATTCGGTTCTACACTTCCTATTCAAACTTCAACGACACTTTTCGACAAAATTCTACGTTCTAAAGTTTGCAATCGTGCAAGCGGAGACACTTCACCAAGTGTCGGTCATTGTGCAATGTTTGGCACCTCGCCCGCCTGCCAAGAGCCCGCCATTTTAGACCAACACGATTTTGAATCGTGCTGCTCTGAAACTGCTCGAAATTAAAATTTAAATGGAAATGTCATACGTTCGTTTAAAGGAATCATTCCCGCTACGTCGACTCTTGATTATTCTTGGTTTTGTAAAGGTACCGTTATAAGGTTATACGCGGGGTGAAGAAAGACAATTTCCTTTTTTAGAAACAATCGAAATGTCACTGTCTCATATCAGTGACAATCAATGTCAACATTTAGCAAAAACGTGGGTGAATCAGAACTAAATGATGGTATTTTTGACTGATGTAAAGTTCAGTGGAACCCGTACGTTAAAATACAGAGTAGTGCCTCTGATATCCGATTCTTGAGGAATAACTATCACTGGCTTAGATCCTCCATCATCATAGTCCGGAAGATCTTAACAAAATTATTTCTCGAGCAGTCTGTGAGAACAGCTTCAACAGCAGAAAAATGCAAAATTTCCATTTACTTTTCGTCGCACATAATGATTGTACCTTTCGTTGAATGTTTCTGCCACCTAACAAAGAAAGTCACAAAAATGAAAACACAAAGGAAGCCCGTTTTGATGTTTTCAGGAAATGTGTTGATTTTGCGTTGAAGGAAAAAATATATCTAATGGGTTTTCGGGATTTTTCCCGAAACTAGAAATGTCAAAGAAGGGTCATGTGTTTGTTTGCTTCAGTCGGAAGCCTACACAATCTATCTGACCTCCACAACCCAGTTAGTACTGGGTAATACGATACCACTTCGGAAGACTGATTGCCAGACTTTCGGGCCACTAACTTCTTGTAACAACTGTCAAAGATCTACTAATGGCAGCCAGGACCCACGGCTTAACGTGCTTTCCGAGGCACGGAGGAAACTCGGTATTTAATGGGCGGTCACCCATCCACATACCAACCCAATAGGCTGTAATTATTTAGTAGCATAACATAAATATTCTTTAAGAAATAGGATAAATAGTGGGAATATAAGTGACACATATACAAACAAAATGGTCAGCGCTCAGCAAAATGTCGTAGCATCATGCTGAGATGGCGGAGGGGTGGCACGGAACCCTAATCCTTTTTCTAAAAAACTCACAAACACATTTGGCAGTCAAGTCAGTCAGTTTTTGGGCAGTTGTGTAATAAAAGTGGCGCGTTTTGGTCTCATACAGGACCAATTTTATATTAGTTGTTTTTTTTTTTATAATTGAGTTTTAATGCTATCAATGTCATGATTCATGATACCATGCGAGACAGCGGCATATCGCTGGTTTTCACCGACCGCGACCGCCGTCGTTGACGCGATGACGTCAACCGGTGCATCGGTGACCGGTGATCGGTGTAGGGTGACATAAGTGATGAGTTAAAATTGGTAGATATACTGCCGCCCGTCAGTGTGAATGTGGATGGCTGTAAAAGTAGGCGAAAACCAAAAAAAACTGACTGATGAAATATGATAATTATTTTGACCCCACAGGAATGAGATAAAGGGTATTTTTTTTCTACTTCAGGTCATGGTCTACCTGTGTGTGTACCATATTTTATCGAAATCCTTTCAGCCATTAAGGCGTGACAAACCCACAAATTCAATTTCACATTTACTATACAGGGTGATTAGTAGAAGGACCGAAACAATTATTATAAAATAAAATCTCAAGTAAACCGTGACACTTAAAGAATAGGTTCAGTGGGTGAAAACTAGTATATAACTCCCCCCATACCTAAGTGAATTAAGTCGGTCTGTCTTCCAAGCAGCCTGTATTAATTATGACAGAATTGCAAACTTTTTATTAGATGACTAACTTTTACTTACTCAGTCTGAATAATAAACCCAGGACTGCGATCAGCCGCGCGCAAAACTTAGATCAAACAAATTAGAAACTGTCTTAAAACTATTACAACTTTGTTTAATTCCTCTTTTAATGGAGAAGTTAAAGAACCGAGTAATGATTTTAAATAAAGTTCTTGTTAAAGTTAAGTTATGATATGAAAAAACAAACGTCGCAATGCTTCCAGTCTCCGGATGACATCGATGGGGAGGAGTACTTTGACGCCTAAGTGGTCTATTAATGTCGTTGTTTATATGTAGGAACTTACTTTTAGTCTTCTTTTTAGCATTTAATTCAATTGTATTTTAACGACAAATGTTACTAACATAGTTTATAAGTGTTACTAACAACAACATGAATATTAAAAAAATATCGCACTTTGCGGGTTAAAGGAGATGTTCCAGAAATGTATGGAGCCTGGGCCAGCACTATGTACACTATATGTAAATATCGCTATGTATTACAGTAACCTTTTTTTATTGTTAATTTTCATTAATTTCACTTCGTTTCAAAGTACATTCAAATTAACTTGGGCAAGGAGAGGAACACAAAATGAAATTAAACGTGGTGGATCAGATCAGCAGCAAGCGAAAAATGACATTTTGACAATAACATTTGATTGACGTGTATCGTAATACCTGCGATAAAAATAAACAATACGAATTCCGAAAATCTTCGGTTTCAGTTTCAATAAAATACTACAGATCAAAACCAAAGCAAGGAAAGACTCTAAAACGTCACTTCTTAAAACTGTCATGGCTGCCCTAAAAATAGGGTTATTTTATCAAAAAAACTTTTCAAATGATCATTATTGTACCACTGTACCTTTCTTCAAATTATTTTTTTAGTATTTTCATGACATTCCCCTATTTTTTTCCTATTTATCTATATAGTGTACACAGTGGTGGCCCAAAATCAAACATCTCCTTTTCACTTTTCATATATGAAAGGTGAAAATTTAGTTTAGCTGATCTTAGTTTATGAACTGTGAGATTGTATTAAACGTCAGTTATTATTAAGTTTAAAATAATTTTACGTCGCTTCTTTTTAGCGTGTCGATGGCAATCTAAATTGTGTCTCAGGCTCAGGATTGAGTTACTAGTTTGTCTCTTTCGGTAGCGTCCATCAGTTCCTGTAGTGAACAAACAACAGGACACGTAGGACACGATATTAAGAGCCCCATCGTTTGTGGAACAGCACCACATTTACACTTCAGAGCAGAGTCAGTAATGAATCTCAGCATGAGCAGGTTTTCCTTGCTGGGACCAACATGGGTCCGGAGTTTATTTAAAGACTCCCAGTTCAGCCATGGCAACTCATGTCCAGGTGGGTGATTTTCAGCAGATGGAACGAATGGGTTAGGTAAGGATACACTACCTCGCCACAGCTTTAGTCTTTCCGTAGACGTCGCGCCAGTGAGTAAGTCAATAACATTGAGGCCCGCTTGAACCACAAATCACTGCAAAAACGCTAAACGAACGGTTTTGAAAACCATCGCTCTTATCAAAATAAATTAGTTCATTCAAGCTGAGTATGAATAAGCACTTTTTGAACGTTAAAAAGTTTACTTCAATCTTTGTTGTCAGAAAAAGAATGTTGTTTCAAATAATTTATATTTATTACTAAATATTTGACCGTCTCGTTGTTCTAGTGGTCGCAAGCGAGACTGCTGAGCATGAGGTCCTGGGTTCGATTCCCGAGTCAGTAGCACCCACGGAGTCTAGATTTGTGCCCGGTTGATAGCGAAAGCTCGCCCTCTATTACATGTGACCTTAACATAGCTGACGAAATGTGAGTGCACTATTAGGGACACTTCGGCCTAACCCTTCGGGAATTACAGGCGTGAAGTTATTCTATGTTACTAAATATTTATATATGTCACGAATTATTTAGTAATTCGTGAAAACTCAAAAAAACAACCTGTTTTTCATGCAGTATAACATCGGATAAATACATCTCCCTGTAACATAATATATAGAATTAGAATTTCAATGCTTGAAATATTTTGTCAAATTATTCGGTGAAAATCATGATCCAATCTACTGCTGATTTAACATAGTCCGACTTAGTTTGATCATTCGACAATTCGCATTACCTACATTATACTCCGTAAGTTTGCACGTCACTATTTGATCATGCCATCATCATCCACACCCTGACTTCACCCACTGCTGGGTATATGCATCTCTTTGTTTGTGCCAAGCTCCACGCTCTTGTGCCAGCCTCATCCAGGATATTCCGGCAATGGCAACTATGTCGTCTGCCCATCTCGCCGCCGGACGACTAACGTTTCTCTTTCCATTCCATGGACGACGCCACAATGTATCCATGTAGGATACGTGAATTGTAATTTTCCTAGAAATTTCTAATTCGATCAGCGGGATGCAATTAATTAATTAATTAAATTATTAAGCGGGGTATCTCTCTGTATTTGGAAGTTTGGATTTATATTCTATTAATAGTAATGAGTTTACTGATACAATTATATTGAACTAGACTAGTTGTTGCCCGCGTCTTTCGTCCACGTGAAATGATTACGAGTATAAAATATTACTTCGCTAATCGGATTTTGTTGTCATTTTAAGTGTTTTAATCCAGGCTATAACTTCGTGTGTCAAAATACATCCGCATCCGTTCAGTAGTTTTTGCGTGGAAGATTAACAAACATCCACCCATCCATTCATACATCCAATCTTTTTTTTTTTCGATGGGTGAACATCAAATAACTCCTACCGCTTTGGGCTGTCAAACCATCCATGTTCCTTCTTTTGCCCTTTGTGTTCCAGGGCCGCGGTATCTCTTTCGAACAGTCCCGCAGCCCTGGCAGGCATCGGTCCTTTCGGACCCCATCCCGTTTGCTGACATCTCTCGCAAGGCGCGCGTGGAACACGAACGCGCCGTCGACACGGCCTGTCGTCATAAAACGGTCGGATGGCGAGTTAGCCCATTACTCGCCGTCCACAGGCCCACATACATTCATTCTTACAAACACATTTTAGAACAGTAGTAGTGAGATTAGAACTAGAATAAATTCTATAAAGTTTTACGTCCAAAAGTGTATTTTAATGGCCTGACTGAAATATTTATTTATTTAAACTTCATGTACGTAAGAGGGGCACATAGGCGAACTTAATATCAAAAGGCATTCTCTAAGTCAACCTTTGGGTCAAATAGGACAGCATTGTGATAGAGTACAAAAAAAATAAATAAGAAAAATACCATTCTGTTAAACTTAATAAAAATAGATAAATTCATACAAAAAAAAAATACTGTGATTTCGACTTTATCTTCAGAATTGCATCGTTTTCAACTGAGCTAGTGCTACGTCTTCTAATGACTTTAAACCTCTCGACCTTTCACTCGTCAGTCCCGTGGGACCACTTTAGTATGCATTTTATTCATATTTTCGGCCGTGACCCGTATACATGAATAATGTTCGCAGTTTTGAAAAAAAAACATTGTGGATTTTCAATGTGGAAGGAATAATGTGTGAAAAACACCAACTACATGGATTTGCTGTAACTACAGATGGAATAAATATATCATTTCACATTGTAATAATAATTAATGTCGTAACATAGTGGTCCCGCATGACGAGAACCTTGTGAAAGCAGAGAAAGATAAGCAGTTCAAGTATCTAGATCTGGCTTGCAAGGTTGTTGGCATGTGGGATGTGAGTACAGCAATCATTGTGCCGATAGTCCTGTCAGTCAATGGCTTCATAGCCAATAGCCTCGACCAACACCTGAGGAGGCTCTCGCTTGGCAGCTGGATCAAGGGCTTGATTCAGAAAGCGCTACTCTTAGACACCCGGAGGTTCCTCTCTCAAGAGCCCTGACCACCGGTAGCTCGGACCCTGTTCCCGATGCTGGTGGGCTACTATTTTTGAATGTTTTTTTTTTTTTTATATTTTTATAGGAATGTTTAAAATATATTTTGTGTAATCAGTTTATCATTAAATAGTATAAAACAAGTCGCTGCCAGCTGTCTGTCCCTATGTATGCTTAGATCTTTAAAACTACGCAACGGATTTTGATGCGGTTTTTTTAATAGATGGAATAATTCAAGCGGAAGGTTTATATTGTAAAACATTGCACCCGTGCGAAACCGGGGCGTGTCGCTAGTAATGAATAAAGGAAATGATAATGTCGTAGGAAGGTATTTACGATTTGGTGAGTGGTGCTTGCTAGTCTTGCCACCACGGCTCGCTTGTTTTGCCTACTTGGTTTGCATCCTTGTGGTGTTATATTAGAGTTACCCGACCTAAATTTAAGTACTTTAATGATTTAATGATTACTGCTGGAATAATATTTTCTTAGTTAATAGATTGTTTAAAAATAGTATTTTTAAATCATTTGGCGAAACATTGAGACATGAGTAGGTAGGCATCCGTATCTAGAAGCAATTTTAGATTTAGTTGTCTACTTTATTGCGTTTTTTTTTTTAATTTTTGTACCAATCCAAAGTGTCACTCGGGTAAAAGAAACTTCGCGTGGTATTACTGGATCGCTTGGTAGTTCTACGAGTTTTTTACCCATGGTACAACTGGTAGTAATACTGGTAGTACCACGGGCAAAAAACGCAAAATTTAGCATGACCACCGTAGAAACGGGTTTTGTCGACGAAGAGTAGAATTGAATTGTCATTTTATGACAGATTGTGGAAAGATTTCTATCGTCGCAAGCATGGCGATGTTAGAAATGTATGAAATGAATGACAAGGCATGTCAAGTTGTATAGAAAGAGCTTTATCGAGTCTTGGTAGACTAGAGATAGTATTGCCATGCTGGCTGAAGTCTTTGAAAATAATAAACAAACAATTGAAAACAAAATACCCTGTGTAAACTCAAAACCAATACTGTCGCTAAAATTTTCGTATATAACATAGTGTGGCCCAGGTGTATGTAAACCAGAATTAATTTCACTTATTTCCTACACGAGCACAGCGAACAGGACGCACGTGGCTATAAGGGCTGTTTCAACTCTTTCATTAAAACTTTGCCAGCACCCGCGATCATTTGAATTTGGTGTAATTATTTCTCTTGGATGACGGAATAGAACTATTTTAATTAAAGGTAAAATAATTTTGTGCGGAGCATATTCCTGTTATATGAGGCGCTTCAAGTTCATCATCATTTCCTCACCCTTATCCCAATTGACTGCCTCTTTGGTCTAGTGGGGTTCGATTCCCAGATAAAGTGTAGTATAGTGGGTTTTTCTATCAGGAATTCTGTGTGGATTTTTGCCTGATTGATGGCTGTAGGCTCGCCCCTATTACATCAGACATAAACATAACTACAGGTGAAATGTGGGTATACACCTCTGCCTGACCCTTTTGGGATTACAGGCGTGATATTGTATCTCATTTATTTGGGGTCAGCTTGCCATGGCTTCCATTACTTCTCTTTTGGTCGTCATCTCATGACTTCCTCTCTAATCAGATGCAAATGTGGGTTGCTGCTGTTTTTATTTCTTGAATTACAGAAACATACCATGATCTCGCATCTCAGCTGCATCTCTTTTATTATATTGTTAATAGCTTATACCCCGCGTCTGTCGGCCGCGTGGAGGTCGAGAATCTTGACCTGGTTTAAGACCCTTTTTTTTCTTTCGGGTGGGAAATCATCAAATAACTCCTCCCGCTCTGGGCTGAGCAGGAGGGAGTGTCAGACTTTTACTGATTTAGGACCCTCTCATGGCGTTCTTGTATACCATATTTCTTTAAAAATCAAAGGTAACAGACAGGCAGATAGATTTACTTTTACATTTATATACTGGGTGGTCCAAAAAGTGACGTCATGAAAAATAATTAGATAACTCCTGCTCAGGGGTATCTGAAAATAAACCCGTGTACCTATGTCACACGATTCTTGATAGTTTCCGAGTTATAGTTTCAAGAAAAATGTATGGGAACATTGGGAACCCGTTAAAAAATAATCTATCTTTATATTTATACTGTAAGAACGACACCTAACTGTTCCAAAGAAACCATTGGGAGTAGGATTCTTGATAGTTTCCGAGTTATAGTTTCAAGAAAAATGTATGGGAACATTGAGAACCCGTTAAAAAATAATCTATCTTTATATTTATACTGTAAGAACGACACCTAACTGTTCCAAATAAACCATTGGGAGTAGGGCAGGCACAACTTGGGAAAGGCTTGTATACTTAACTGAGCGTAAGTTGGGCTTTACCTATGTAAGGACGACTTAAGTTCACTCATTCGTTTATTCATATAAACTACGAACGCCAAATAGAAAAGCGGCTTTACTACATAAAATGTGCATTTTTTAGTACGAAAAGCTGATTTACTCTAAATCGACAGGTAAATACTGATTTGCATTAACAGGTACCTGTAGATTGAATACACAGGATTTCGACTTTTCCGTGTGGGCAGTTAAGCCTCTTTCTCCGGAGCTCATTTGTCATTCGATTTACATAAATGAGACTTTTAGGTGTCTATGTTACCGGCCAAACCGGTTTACTGGTTTACCCCGACTAAATGGGTTAGGTTAGGTTAGATTGGTGACCAACCACGCGCGAACGGTGCCGCGGCAGCGGCCGGCGAGCGCCACATCCAAGATGGGCGCATTGTAATTGTTTTGTTTGGTTTAGACATGATAAACCAGTAAACTGGTTTGTCCTAGGACAAACTAGTTTGGCCTAGGACAAACTAGTTTGGCCTGAAATCGGGTTTGGCCGGTAACATCTACATTTAACCAAATGTATCGTACCATGTCCCGCTTAAGTTCTATCATCACGTAAGTTGAAAATTGCAACTTTACATCACACTGAAAAAAATGAAAAGAAAAGAAAGAATGAAAAACTATTTATTTGTCGCAGAGACATGACGTCCATACAAAAAGTAAATTAACAATAAATCATAAAACGCCAAATATTATAAACTAGCGGCCCGTCCCGGCTTTGCACGGGTGCCTCTGTTACTCAGGGTGAATGTAGCTTTCTAATGGTGAAAGAATTTTTGAAATCGGCGCAGTAGTTTTAGAGTTTATTCATTACAAACATACACACAAAAATACAAATCTTTCCTCTTTATAGTATTAGTACACAGGACAGAAACAAAAAAAGTTAACAGC